>CM062377.1:1432000-2864000 GCA_031216125.1 Dalbergia cochinchinensis
GTGAGATATGTCAAGACCAAATAGTTTATGAATAGGGCTTCTGAAAAAAATACAAGATTACTTGATCCCTAGAATTCTTTGTTGTTAATGGGGGAGATTGAAAGGAAGGACCTGTAGTCATAATTTTCAAACTCGAACCGGACCGGCCAGTCTGATCAGTAAACCGGTGAACCGGACAGGTAGCCGGTCTGAGTAGCCTTATAGACCGAACATGCACACGAATCGAGGAGAACCAGTATGACTCAGCGGTTTTTTTCAATTGGTAACCCGGTGGACCACCGGTTTAACCAATCACAGAAAAAAAAATAAAATTTGTCGACCACTGTCCAACGAGGAAGCGTCGCAGGTTGTAACAAATCCACCGCCAGCAGGAGACATGGATAGACGACGACACTATGTCACACCGCTGCTGCCATCATATGGTTAAAGATATGGTTGATCCACTTGAGAAAGAGAGAGGGGGGATAGGTGAGGTGAGTTGAGTTAAGAGAGAAAAAATGAAAGGGAGAGTTGAGATGAGAAAGATTAAAATGAAGAAGAAAGGTTTCATTAGGCATGGGGCATGGGGGATACATTGCTGCGGTGCAAAGTGAGAAAAGAAAAAGAGAGATTTGTGAGTGGGGGATTAGGTTTTGTGACTTTGTCACTGTGTATGTGCTTCTTCTTTTTTTTGCTTTTAAGCTAAATTTCTTTTAACCTTTTTTCGGGGGTTAGGTAGGCAATGTGTAAAAAAAAAAGGAAGGCCCACATTAGCCCAACATCTAGTCACAATCCTGATTCAAATAGCTTCTTTAAAATTTGTTTTTGCTTAATTTTTTTTTTAAATATATATTTATATCATGTTTTTATATACATATTTATATAAACCTACAAAATTTTTAAAATGTATTATATTGTTAATTATTTATTTTATTTTATTATATTTATTTGAATTTGAATTTATATTTTTACTTCATTAAATCTGGTTCAACTAGCTGAACTAGTAATCCATCGGTTGATCCATTAACCCACCGGTTGAACCAATGACCCAATAACTGGATGCTTCGGCCGAGTCGATTGTCGAGCCGAGTCTGAAAACTATGTCTGTAATTTTAGAAGAGAAGTAGGTAGTAACCTTCTTGAAAAGCTCTCTTTACGGTCCTCTTTCCTTTTTCACCTGTAGAGTCATGATTGCAATGAAATATATGAGGTTGTTAAAATTATTGAAACATACTTGTTAGAAGATTAAGATGAGACATTTCTTCTTTGTGCAATTTAATGATAAGCTTCTTGTGTTGTGGCCTTGGTTTATAGGCTGATGATGATCAAGGTGAGTCTGATGGAGAACCAACCAGTTATGAAGATGGCAAATAAAATTTATAACAAAAAATTTGCAGAGCTTTTAGGAAATGATATTTGATGTTAATATTAAATCCTTTTTCTTCCTCTCTTGTATATCCATTTCTATAGTGGAACGTTTTTATTGTGTTTATGTTGAAAGATTCTCCATGTAAGCTATTTTGAAATGTGCCATTTTTCCACTGAAAAATATGATCCCCAAGATTATTGTGATTATTTGTAGAATGAGAATGATGATAGCCTTACTGCGGCTGAAGATGGTATTGAAATTAGAGGTTTGTAAACTTACGTAGAATTGATTTCATGATTTGGAGAGTTGGTAGCGTAGTTCTAAGTGATTTTAAAGTGTCTTGTAAGCTTCGGTTTAAAAGAAAACAAAAGTGCCTTCTATATTGTATCTTTTTTATGTGTTAAACGGGCTTGCAAAAGCAATTCGAATGGAAAAATAATGATAGCGTCACCGTATAGCTCATTATTTTTATACGTGTAACAATGTGTATATGGATGCTTCCCTTGAAGAGTTTTGTTTACATGGATTAAAAGGACGAATTAGTGGCGCTGTAAACATATATATATTTTTTAGTAATAAAGAAAACATTTAAAAAATAATTTGTACGTCTTTATATTTTTATAATAATATTAATAATAAAAAGAGTAAAGCTCTCAATCATTGTTTTCTATCGTCTTCCAAGTAATTTAAACTCAATTAGATGTGAAATTTATTATTCTTAATTCTAAATAAACTACACATAAGAACCCCATCAAATTTTTTTATTTTCCTTATGTTTACTTTTGTTGATAATTTTGCAAATACCTTAAAACTTTAGTATGTTAGGGAGTGTATCCTAATATAGGTTTCAATGACCAATTGATTTTTTCAAAAGAGAGTAATAATGCATTTAAAAATACTTTAGCATACTTTTACATGGAATTATTATACATTCTTATGCAAAGTAAATATTCATACAGAAACCGAACCATTTATGAGCATAACACAACCTTATCAGCATTTTGTGAATATATCATAAGCCCAAGTGCCATATTCATCAACCGATGCAATGCTCACATACAACTTATTTCAACTAGTCAAATGCCTTGAGAATAGTTCCCTTATGCATTCTGACAGTAGCGGCCCCTAAATTTTTAATTTTGTTGTCCTTCTTATCACCAACAAATTGAGATCCTTTTTTGTGATCAATAGATTTTCCTAGAAGAGAATAATAATACAATCTACAATGCTTCAACACACTTGCACATGGCACTACTACATATTTCAGTTTTACTAACATTTAATAAATGTTACTAAATCATAAAAAAATGTTGTTATTTCCATTACTAACATTTTTATAAATGTTATATTTACCCTACGTCGCTAAAGAGTTTTAGCTACACTTTTATGTAGTTTTACTAACATTTAATAAATGTTACTAAATATTTTTTTTGTAACATTTGAGTATTTTTACTAGCATTTTAAAAATGTTACAATAGATGCTTTTTGTAACATTTTTTAAATGTTACAAAAACATATATTTGCAACATTTAAAAAATGTTGTTGTTACTCCTTTTCACAACATTTTTAAAATGTTACTAATTTTCTATTTTGCAACATTTAAAAAATGTTACAAAGTAATGTTACAATATATGCATTTTGTAACATTTTTTAAATGTTGCAAAAACGCATATATCACATCATTTTTAAAATGTTACTAATTTCCTATTTTGTAGCATTTAAAAAATGTTGCCTTTTACTCTCTTTTTACAATATTTTCCAAATTGAAAGGAATAAGCAATTAACTAGTCAACTATTAACAGAGCTCTCGACTGAATATTGATTATAAAAGTTGCTTACAACCGGTATTAAACAAACACATGAAGGTCTCGACAACCTTAGCTTCTGTCAACAAGATATTATTTATTTTAAAAGTGAAAACAGATACTAGTTTTAGCTTACAATGTGCTATAGTTCTCTCATGAGTTATAACTAGCAAAGTTTAACTTTCAACAAGATATCATACCAAAGAAAAACTATCAAATGATGTTTTAACTTTCAACTTAAAGCACAAAGCTCGTAATAAAGAAATAGTTCAGTACAAGTATTTTTGTTCATAGTTCACCATTCCAATTTCCACCTACACCAAGGCAAACAATAGACCTATGGTTGCCACCTTAATCCCCCACTTTTGAGTCTTGAATCGAACAGCAGCAAGGTGCAAAAAGTTGTCTGGTCCATTCAGATCAAGCCTTGGATTCGCTCCTGTGGTATGCATGCATGTAATATCAGAATGTAGTCACAAGAGAAATGGAAATCAAAGAAGTGTGGTGTAACACAGCATTTTTAACCATACACTCTTATACAGAAGCGCTACTAACTAAATTATGCATCAGCAAAGTCAGATACACTGACCGAACTATCTTCAACTCTAGTTTAAGTTTATTAGAGTTCTATATCTCTGCTCAGAATTATATTATTTCCCAATAAGTATTACTTTGGCAATGGTTGTGATAAGCCATGCCTGGCTAAATTACTCAAAGGTTCAACTTTCGAATGCCAAATTCAAAGCTCAAACAGATATTTTTAGGACAAGTTGAAAGCACAATTGATGTTGGTCAGCACATGGCCTAGGGATCCAATCAGCAAGCGCCATGATGTCAAAGACAGCCATCAGCAGCATTGTTATTCCTAAGTTCTCATGCCTCTTCTCTTCTCTTACTTGTTTACTTCCTTCCTACTTTTGAATATATCGGTGCTTAGAATTATTGGATATATCAGTGCACAACAAATTTACAACTAGTAGATACTTTTCCAGTGACATTGAACATAAGCAAGGAACGATTTATCAAGAAAACACCAAAATAGACTTCTACTAAGTTCTGGCCTTTACTAACCTTTTCTTCTACTTTGCTCTCTTTTTGTGTTGGTCATGTTTCTTTCCCTGCGATGTCAACTCAACAAAGTTAAAAAGACTTCCAACCAAAACCAAAAATTCTGTAATAAAGATAAAAAGGAATATTCACTATTAGAGACAACCATGACTCGAAATGTTCCAAAATGGTATTCCAACACCGATATGAATTCATTTCAATCTAGAAACACCAAACTCTTTTATTTTGGTATTTCAATTTTCAAATTGCAAAAGTCGTGACAGAAAAGAAAGATAATACATATGTGTATTGATACAGCCAATCAATATGCGAAGTTTTACAAGTTGAATGAAGCAATTTGATAAGACTACAAAAAGAAACAGTATATACACAAGATGAATATGTACACAATTATAACAATTACTAATGCTTCAATTAAAAAAAATGAGATCGCACCAGAGATCGAAGAAGAAGCAAAATCGAAATTGAGTTCTCTTGATTAGATCCAAGTGACTCTGGATTAGAATCAAATGTCGAAATCGAGAATGAAGAAGATCGAAAGTTCCATGGAAAATCTGAAAATTGAAACTGAGTAATTGAGTGAGAAATGACAAAAAATCGAGTTTTCGTACCAGATTAACCGGTGATCTTGTGAGGAGGTTCCGATGCGAAATGCGAAGGGGAAAAGGAAGTTCATCGCGGAAGGGAAGAGGAGGCGGAGACGGAGGCGAAGAGGAGGTTCATGGTTCCGATGTGGCCTCTGTTCTGAACTACTCAGAACCGGTAACACTTTATCAACACCATGGATGAAAAGGGAACGAGAGTAAGATCGCTTGCGAGAGTGAGAGCGAGAGTGAGAGTGAGAGATTAGTTCAAGCTGCAGAGCAAGAAGCTGATGCTTGATGGAAGCGAATCAAACATCCAGAAGCCTGTTGCCGGCGCCCACGGAGTACGAATTAACGGGCCGCTTTGCTTGTTAGTATATATGGGCTGCCAACCATTCAGGTTTTTGCTAACAATTACTTCAAATTGTTGTAATAACTTATCATTTAGTAACACTTTGAATAGTGTTAGCCACAAAATGTTGGCAAAGGCCCAATATGTAGTAGTGTGGGGATACAGTGCACTGAGAAGCAAAGTAGATGTGCTTATTAGAAGCTAAACAACTTACAAGTATTATACCAAACCAACCAGCATTTTGTGAACAATTTATCAGCCAAAATGCCTTATTTATCAACTGAAACAGTGCCCACGTACAAACCAAATGCTTTGGATATAGTTCCCCAATGCAATCTGAGAGCAGCAGCCCCTAAATTTTTAGAGTTGTGATTATTTCTGGTATTATTTTGGGACAATTATCATTGATCATTGTTATTTATTATTAAATTTCTAAACATTGCCAAATGATTTATGAAGTGACTTAGTTACGTGCATTTTTAACTAGACTAATCAGTATATTCAATATTCTGACATGCATGGCTAGAATATTGCTGTAGTATTAGGCCCCTTATCTATTTGGTACGTCTGCTATTTAGTTTGTGTTGGTTTACTATTTTGATTGTGTTTTTCCTTATTTTTCTGTACTATCCTAATAAATGGCCATAAAAGATATGGACGATGACCACTTATCATATTGACTTATTAATGTTCTTTTTCATGTTTTGCTTAGTTATATGGCTCCTCTCAAATTGAGAATATATTTTGAGCCTCTTGTTCATAAAAAATAAATAATAATGACTATAAAAAATGATGTAAATTATGGCAATTTAATTACAGCAGTTCCTTTAAACTGCCATAATAACAAGTAGATTAAGGCGGTTTTGGTAATTGCCACAATTTTAATGACAAATAGGGCTATTATATCTATATTATATAAAAAGAGAATAGTCCCTTCGCTATCCAAAATTCTTATTTCCAAAAATATTCTTGATGCATAAGGAGTTGAAAAAAGTTATAAAAAAATAAAATAAGTTAAAAAAACTAAAAGAAATTATAAAAATAAAAAATATGGACTATTCCGTGCCTATCAATTCACTGATAGTATGCGTGCCTATCAATTCACCGGTAGTAAATAAGGCCGGTTCACGACTATTATATTAGTTTTTAAAGATATTTCAGTTAGTTTCATTTTATTTCTTTTTCCTACCATAGGGTTCCTTACCTTTACTTACCTTCGATCAATCTTTCAATTTGTGCACGGCCTCAACCCTCTGTCCGCGATTCAACCGCAAGCATCTCCGCCACCGTCGCGCCATCAACAGCCCTCAGGCATACACCCAACCATCACGCTGTGCTGGCTTATCACCATGCACACTCAGCCATCGGCGACATAAAGCTCGTTACTTCCATCGCTCATCACCATATCCGTCATCATTTCATCCAAAACAACCAAGATAATTCTCTTCTTAGGTCGAGAATCACGCACACCGCTGAGAGCTCCGTCGCACCTTCCTCCTTCAGTGGCGGTTCCTCTCCCTTTGATTCGGTGCATGGTGATTTGTCAATGGTGAATCGTTCAAACGAAGTTGCACAAAGCACAATAGAGATCCTCCATCCTCCGTGGTTCATCTTCGCCATTGTGATCCCACATGGGCGCATTCTAGTTCGATTCAGATTCCGGTGAAGGCAAAAACTTTCTCGTACGAAATCATCCGACAACGCTTAGTGGACAGCATTTTCCGAACTATATCTGCGGCCGTTGGAGTGGAAATACACTGGAAGCATCGAGTCTCTCTCTGCTACTCTCTTTTGTTGGGCTCAGAGACTGATTCACAATATAATTAAATGATGCCAATTTGTGACAATGCGTACCAAAATAAATTCGATAGAATTAAATCTACCAAATCGACGCAGCGCAGTGGAAAAAAAATATCAAGATGAATAGCAATTCACGGTGGGACCCACTTGTCATTATTCACATCAACAAAATAGATCAAGAAATCTGTACACCTAATTTTTAACATGGAAACCCCTAATGCTAGAGGAAAAAACACGGGACGGGCTCTAAAAAAATATTCCACTATATTCAGGATAATTATAAAATATCCTTTCCACACTCTCACACCCAAGAGGTAAATATAGTGTTTCTCGGTGAGAACCCTCCTATTCAGATACTACACTTTTGTAGTACCAAGGAGTAATAGAGATGAAACCTAAAAATTATTCCCGGTATATATACCCACACCTTACGTTTTTTAGGATTTACTCACACTCTCTATTTTTCTCCTCACTCTTAAAAAATAAAACACTCTGTGTTTTTCTCTCTACGCAACTCTTATACTTTGCTGCTTTGTGTTTGTGATACAACTGAAACTTAATGAACGCTTTTATTTATAGAAGCTCTTGGCCATCTGTGCATTAAATGCATATCACGGTACTGAAGACAACTTTATTCACGTGTTGCAATATTTTCTTCTTTGCAACTGTGCACATTTAATGCATTGTCTTATTTCTTCAAATTTTTCGGTTGTTGCATTAATGGCTGGACCCACAAGTCTCCCCCTCTAGTCGATGGGGAAATGATCTTAAAAACATTCATCTGGGATCCAAGTCGATCAACTCAGCACAAAGTTGAAGCTTATCTCGTGTTACAACTTTTGTCAGCAGGGTTTTCATCAGTATGAATTTTATCCAGTTTAAATTGCTTTTCTTCTACTGCTTGACGCATCCAATGATACCTGACATCAATGTGCTTCGTCTGTGAGTGATACATTGCATTCTTGCTCAAATCCAAAGCACTTTGACTATCACAATGGATGATGGACCTATTCTACTTCATTCTTAATTGTTTAAGGAATCTTTTTAACTAAAGGATTTCTTTCCCAGCTTCAGTCATAGCAACATATTCTGCCTTAGTAGTGGACAAGGCAACACACTTTTGCAATTTTGATTGCCAAGACACAGCTCCACTTGTAAAAGTAAACAAGAATCCAGAAGTAGATTTCCTACTAACTAGATCACTTACCATATCAGCATCTGCATATCCTTCCAAAACTGGTTCAGGTCTTCCAAAGCTTAAGCACATTCTCGAACTACCCTTTAGATATCTCAAGATCCACTTCATAGCTTCCCAATGGTCTTTACCTGCATTGGAAAGAAACCTGCTAACAACTCCAACCGCATGAGTGATATCTGGCCGAGTACAAACCATGACATACATCAAACTCTCGACTGTAGAGGAATAAGGAATATCAACCATAGCTTTCTTTTCTTCGTCAATAGTAGGACAACTCTTTTTGCTAAGTTTGAAATGATTGGCCAATGGTGTGCTAACTGCTTTAGCATTCTTCATATTAAATCTGCCTAGAACCTACTCTACATATCTTTCTTATGACAACCAAAGCTTTCTAGCTATCTAGTCTCGCAAAATCTGCATACCCAGAATTTGCTTTGCAGGGCCTAGGTCTTTCATATCAAATGATTTTGATAGCTCATTTTTCAAATCACCAATTTTCTTCGCATCATGTCCTACTATCAGCATATCATCTACATATAACAGAAGAATGATAAACTTATCACCTGGAAATATTCTGACATATACACAGTGATCTACATCTATCCTAGTATATCCGTGACCTACCATGAATGATTCAAACTTCTTGTACCATTGTCTAAGAACCTGCTTCAATCTGTACAGACTCTTCTTCAATATGCAAACCATGTGCTCCTTTCCAGCCTCTTCAAACCCTTCTGGTTGATCCATGTGGATCTCTTCCTCCAAATCACCATGGAGAAATGCAGTCTTCACATCTAATTGCTCAAGCTCCAAATCCAAGCTAGTCATCAATCTGAGAATAACCCGAATAGAACTCATTTTGACAACTGGAGAGAAAATCTCATCAAAATCTATCCCTCGCTTTTGACCAAAGCCTTTTACAACCAAGCGAGCCTTATACTTCACTAGCTTGTCGGCATCTTTCTTCAGCTTAAACACCCATTTATTCTTCAAGGCTTTTTTGCCTTTAGGGAGTTTTATCAACTCATAAGTATCATTCTTCTACAAGGAATCCATCTCTTCTTGCATAGCTTTGATCCACTGAACTTTATCCTTGAGTCTGAACTTCTTTAAAACTTTCTGGCTTTCCCTCATCAATGAGAAGGACATACTCTGACTTGGGATGCTTGCTGGATGGATATCGCACTCTATTAGATCTTCTAAGCTGTGGTGTATGAGCTTGCTCCCCTTGCTCAATACCTCCTCTAGCTCTAGCATCATTAATTGCTGACTCATCATAAACCCCATGGTCTTGAACCTCTCCCTCTTCTGTGGCATTTTCTTTAGGAAAAGAGATTGGTGTAAAATCAACCTTATCACTAGATTCAGCAGTTTTCTCTGGAATAACAGAATCTGACATAGTTTCTTGCTCATGAAACACTACATCTCTGCTTCTTATAATCCTTTTCTTTTTCGGATCCCATAGCCTGTAGCCAAATTCCTCATCTCTGTAGCCCATAAATATGCAAGGAATGACTCTATTATCAAGCTTCTGTCTCTGTTCCTTACTCATGTGAGCAAAGGCTTTGCATCCAAACACCTTCAAATGAGAGTAACTAACATCATGTCTGGACCAAACTCTCTCAGGAATGTTAAAGCCCAAAGGAACAAATGGAGATCTGTTAATCAGGTAGCACGCCGTTTGAACAGCTTTACTCCAGAATGGCTTAGGCAGCTTAGCCATTCTCAACATACATCTTACTTTCTCCATAATGGTTCCGTTGATTCTTTCGGCTACACCATTATGTTGTAGGGTGCCAGGAACCATCTTCTCATGCCCGATGCCATATTCAGAGCAATAGTTCTTAAATTCATAGGAAATGTACTCTCCCTCATTGTCACTGCGAAGGCACTTCAAAGATTTCCCAGTTTCTCTCTACACCATGGCATAAAACCTCTTGAAGTATTGAAACACCTGGTCCTTTCTCTTTAGGAAATAAAACCAAACTTTTCGTAAAGCATCATCAATGAACGTTACAAAATATCTACTACCACCCAGAGTTTCCACCTCCATGGGACCACATATATCAGAGTAAACCGTATCTAAAATATTCTTCTTCAGCTTCAATCTTTTGCTGAAAGACACTCTATGATGCTTGCCAAATAAACAATGATCACAAGGATTTAACTTTGTACCTTTGGCATAAGGAATGAGGGATTTCCTAGCCAAAATCTGCAATCTTTTCTCACTCATGTGAGCCAGTCTTGTGTGTCACAAATTTGGCAAAGCATCGTCCTCGACTGCATTCAATCCTCCAATCTACTTAACTTGAGTCTTGTACAAAGTGTTGTACAATGTCCCTTTAGCAACCACCATTGAACCTTTGGAAAGCTTCCACTTGCCATCACCAAAGTTATTGTGGTATCCGGCTAGATCCAGAGTATGCACAGAGACTAGATTCAGGCGTAAATCCGACACATGTTGCACGTTCTTCAATATCAGTGTACATCCTATATTTGTTTGAATGCACACATAACCAATTCCTACAATATCAGAATTACTAGTATTTCCCATCCTTACTTTGCCAAAGTCTCCTTCTTTGTACACAATAAAGAATTCCTTGTTGGTATGATAAGAGGCCACTGAGTCAACAACTCATTCAATACATGAATCTGCAACATGACACTCTTCATCTACAAAAGAGAGCGACACTACTTCCCCATTTGTCACATGAGTCACAGTGTTTTCATTATTAGCCGCGTCCTGACTTCTCCGATTTTTACTGTCTTTATTCTTTCAAGCCTTACAATTCCTTTTGATGTGCCCTTCTTCGCCGATGGTAAATATTTAAACCTTCTTCTTGACTGAGACTGCGATCGATCTTTTGGTTTTCTTGATCGCCCTCTACTTTTGCTTTTCCCCCTATTCTCTGTGATAAGGGTCTGGGAATTATCTATTCCTACTAAATCTTTTCTTCTGGTTTCTTCACTGAACATATTGTCTTTGACTTGGACTAAAGACAGCTTCCCACTTGAAGCAGAGTTGCTTAGTGACACCACCAAGGTCTCCCAGCTATTTGGCAAAGAACTCAAAAGTAATAATGATTGTAACTCATCATCCAGCACTAACTGCATGATACTTAATTGATTCACTATATCTTGAAAGTCACTCAAGTGCTTCGCAACAGACCTCCCATGTCTGTACTTGAGATTTTCTAGCTTCCTAATTGCAAAAGCTTTATTCTGTGCAGTCTTTCTCTCATAAAGATCTTGTAAAGTCTTCCACAAAGTATGGGCATTCGTCTTTGTGGCCACATGGTGGAATACACTAATATCCACCCACTGCTTAATTAATCCAATGGTCTTTCGGTGCATCTTTTTCCAATCTTCTGCTTTCATATATGTTGGCTTTACATCTCCCTTCTCTATAGGATCATACAAATCCTTATAGAAAAGTATATCCTCCATTTTTGGCTTCCAAATGGAGTAATTTGCAGCTGTCAGCTTGATCATGATACCCATATTCTCCTCAATTTAATTTACAGAACACAATCCTGAGCTCAACTTGCACTCTAATACCACTTGTTGGGCTCAGAGACTGATTCACAATGTAATTAAATGATGGCAATGTGTGACAACAAGTACCAAAATAAATTCGATAGGATTAAATCTACCAAATCGACACAGCGCATTGGAAAAAATATCAAGATAAATAGTAATTCACGGTGAGACCCGCTTGTCACTATTTATGCCAACAAAATAGATTAAGAAATCTGTACACTAATTTTTAATGTGTAAACCCCCAGATGCCGGAGGAAAAACCACGGGACAGGCTCCGAAAAAATATTCCACTATATTCAGGATAATTACAAAACATCCTTTCCACACTCTCACATCCAAGAGGTAAATATAGTGTTTATCGATGAGAACCCTCCTATTCAGATACTACATTTTTATAATACTAAGAAATAATAGAGATGATATCTAAAAATTATTTTCAATATGTATACTCACACCTTACATTCTTTAAAATTTACTCACACTCTATTTTTTTTCCTCACTCTCAGAAAATAAAACACTTTGTGTTTTTTCTCTCTACGCAGCTCTTATACTTTGCTGCTTTGTGTTTGTGATACAACTGAAACTTAATGAATGGTTCTATTTATAGAAGCTCTTGGCCATCTGCGCATTAAATGCATATCACAGTATTGAAGACAACTTTATTCACGTGTTACAATATTTTCTTCTTTGCAACTGTGCACATTTAATGCATTGTCTCATATCTTCAAATTTTTTGGCTGCTGCATTAATGGCTGGACCCACATCTTTCTATCTCTATAGCAGTATACCTCAAGCATCGTTAATCACAGGGATACCATATCGCTCTCTTGTCAAATATAATAATAGGTTTTAGATCTCTCTTTTGTCCTTAATTTGACTATAATCAAAGGTTTTTGCTCTTTCATTGGTACTTTGATTTGAATATTTCTTCATACTTCTCTTATCCTTCTATGTTTCATAATTGAAATTTTATGCAATTCTTTCTCTTCCTTTTGATTTTAATCTCTCTATTGTATTGTTTTTTAGTTTTCATAGTAGGTTTTATCAATGAAGAGAAAATCGGACCGGACTAACCGGTCTGAATGGGTTAATCGGAAACTGGTCTGGTTAGCATAAAAAATCGAGGGAAGTCAAAAACCGGTCAAGAACTTATCAAAATCGGGGAAAACCGGACCAGTCTAACCATTTTTTTTTGCAAAACTTTTTTTTTATTTTAAAACTTAAATATTGATATCTTATGGTAGTCATAGAGTAAAAACAAAAAAAAAAGAACCAAAGAAGGACATTAGCAAAAATTATTGGGTTGTTATTCTCCATTCTCCATTATTTGTAAATTGCTCAGCATAAACCTCACTGGTTATTAACAAATATTGTTTTCAAATGCTTTGTGATCGTGCTGTGAGGTTGAGACTAAAGAAATTTTATATGAATTATGATTATTTTTATAAATCTATGAATATTTTTTTGTTAATTATGTGAATATTAATGATTTAATATATTTATTTATATTCTAATTAATCATATGTATATATTTATATATTTTTTTATTACATTCCAGTTAAACCCTAGTTGAACCGGTTGGACCTCTAAACCTTTGAACTAGTACCTTGACTGGTTCGATATCCGGTCCGATTTTCTCTTGGGTTTTATTGTGTGCAGGTGAAGTGTTTTATTTGTATCTAATGTGTTTGATAAAATGCTTTGGTGTTTTTCCGAATTTTTCTGATTTGCCATGTGTGTTTTGGACTAGCAGATTGATTCATTGAGTGAAGAGTTACATTGAAATAGAAAAACTAACCAAGATTGATAGTGAAGAGCCTAAGGTATACTGATCTTTTGCAGTCTAAAGTATGCTTGGGTTAGTTTTTGTTTTCTTCCATTCAAGTTGGTGTATGTGTTGTTAAGTTCAAGGCTTTGATGTGTTCTTCACATTATGAAGTTCAGGAATGTAATTCATTTAACTATCAATTTGATGGACGGTTTTGACTTTATGAATTGTCATTGCTCTAAAAAGGAGCTATGTTTGTTCATAATAGTGAGTTCAAATCACATCAAATTATTCCAATGTAAAAATCATTGTTGTGGCTGAGAAGGAGACCACAGCATACAGGTGAGGTCTGCCACCTTCCTCTCTGTCTTTTTTGTTTAAATTATTCATCTCTATTTTGGCATCCTGTTGTGATTTTTTGGGTTCTGCTGGTGGATTTTTGTGGTTGTATTTATGACTATGGTGATAATTTTGATTTTGTCTTGTATCATCAAGACCACTTGAACTGGCAATGGATTTGTTTAGATTGGCACTGATCAGCGTTTTTTCTTTTTGGGATTGACATTGGCACTTCATTTTTCTTTTTCGGTTGGGATTTGGATTACAAAAGTATCTCTGGATTGATTCCATGCTAGCTTATCGATTGCATGAAATGAAAATGAGAGCATTTGAATGACATCAATTCTGTTGATTATTTGTAATTGTAAATGGCTTAGGTTCCCACAAATTTGGAGGGTTTGTCTCGTTGTACTTATATGTCTCATGATCTCAGGCATAAAGAATTTAGTCTATTTCACAAAGGTGCAAATTTAAATAGTTGTTTTACTGATTTTTCCAATTTGTTCTTGTTATTATTAAGACTAAGAGTTACCAAGAGTTATGTAATAAGTTGAGTAATGCTTTGAAGTTGTGGTTTACATCTTAACAGGGTCTGTTCTGTTTTTGGGCTGAGGTGGGGAGCGGTGTAACCATGTCATACGGTGCCTTTGTACAGGGGGTGGTTTTGATATGTCGTTATACTTTTTGTGTTGGTCTATTTTATTGCTCTCCTACTGACTTGGATGAGCATTGTAACTTCAACTATTGAAAAAAAAAAATATTACTAAGACTAATAATGTGTGTTCATGGAAATCTTAGTTCATCTCTTCATTATTATAGGTGATTTTCCTATATTATCAGTCTTTTTCAATGTATTCAAACTTGAGATTATTTAGTCATTTCAATTAGATTGTGTTATAGATTTAACTTAATCTAGACTGCTGATTTAATTAACTTCATAGTAGCGAGACGTACTTTGTCCTGACAAGGCTAGAGGGGTAGCAAAATTCAACGGCCCCACAAGATCATTGCTGGAGCTGACTTTATAGTCACTCCAAGTAGATTTGAGCCACGTGGTCTAGTTTAATTGCATGACATGCCATATGGAACGGTAGAGTTTATATGCCTTACGTCTCTTATTCCTTTCAACTACACCTTGATTTCATGATTTGTTCTATGCCAAGTTGCCAAAATTTTTGTTTTCTATCTTAAACATTAAAGCTACGGTTACATTGTAACAGGTATCCATAATTTCCTAAACTGGCAGACTCATTAACACTGTCGAAGAAGGTTTTGCTGGATTTCATGTAGGAGCATTCACTGTAGAGGTAAGTAGAGGAATAGACTTGTTTAATTTTAACAGAGGAGTGACACTAAAAGATTATACTAACTGGGGTTGTTCTTTAGTGTGAGGTTGTTGATCCAGCTGATGTGGATAAGTTAATTAGTGTTTTCACTGTCCCAAGGCATGCATCTTTAGTGAGCTTTAAGCTTCTTAGACACTAGATTTTCTATTCTTACACTTCTTGTTTTTGCATTTGTATTTTTGACCAAGTTGCTTGAGTTGGCTTTAGAATATACATTTTTACAGTCTATTTTTTCCACCCGGTGTGGCTGTGATTTAGAGGCTAAGATGTTGCATTGCTTTCCATGTTGTCGAGTTTAGCCTTGAAATTCAAATGCTTGGCTGTCAGATGGTTCGCAAGTATGAACACTTTTTTGCTAAAGAAATTGGTATGGGTTTGCATTACTATCACGTTGATCTATCCCTTTTTTAAGGAACTTCATTTCCTTTGTGGTGATCATGTTATGCCCATAAGTAACTGACATTTCCTCTGTGGTGATCATGTTATGCCGATAAGTAATTGACATTTCTCGCAGTTGATGTAAGGAGCATTTCCTTTGTGGTTCACTAACGCAGTAATAATGCTTGTATTCTTTTATTATCACCGGTCTGTTAACTTCTCTTATTCTACAATGACTGGATTAATATTGGTTGGGTGTTTTGTGTTACTTGATTTTATTGTTGATCTGATTCAATTGGTAATATTGCAATATCTTCAGCTTCATTTCGTTAACTGATTTGATTTGCAGTATATTGTTATTCCTTCTTCTGTGGCTTCTTGTTTATGGAAGATAAAAAATTGTTCAAGTTAATTAACCTTTGCATAAGTTATTGTGTGTTCTCTGCTCTATATGCATGGCTGAGTGTGATTTTGTGATTGAGATTGAATGTTGTTCTAAAATAGGGGAAAGTAATTTTAAAGTGAGTTGTGAATACTTAGTTAAGTCTTATTTTGATCTATGAAGCTGCTTGTACTGTCTAAGGTGTATTATGCAGCGGGGAAAAAAATTAGTTGATGTTGTCTTTATGATAACAATATTCTCTCTTTGTTTTCATGATTCTATGTATACAGATTTGGGTTCTAACAAATCCAAGAGGTAAAACAAACCAAATGGTAAATCTCCTATCCTTCCTCATAATTTCTGGTTTACAAAAGTTAAGGAACTCAGCAGTCATTATTTGATCTTGAGAAAGGCACAAATAGCAAATGCAACAATTAAGGAAAAAAATTTCTGATATCAAATCTACTGAAATCTGGGTAGTGAAGTGTAATCATGCTGTTTGTTATGTATCAACCTGCTTTCAGTTTGGGTGTTCCCTTTATCGAACCATTTCTATCTTTGGTTGTTCACTTGTTCTGAATCATTCATCTTGTCAATGCATTCTAGTATGCAGTACCTTGTTCAATGTTTTATTCTTTATTGACGCTATTGAGTGATTATATGTCTCCCGCTATTGTTCCATTTGATTAGTATTTGCTGCTTGTATTGATGTGAGGTAGTCATTCATTTTGTAACTATCTCATAACTATGCCAGTCTATGATGGAGATGGCTGGTTCCAAAAACTTATTCCTTGAATATGTTTAAAGACTTCGTACCTGTGTGTGTATTCTCAGAGACAAGCCAAGGTGAGAATTCTAATCTCAGCCTAATGCCAGGCAATTGGAATTCTGATTTGTTAGTGGAGCAAGACCTTGGTGCATCTATGATTCTGTATTAGATATCTAATCTTTTGTAGATTATATAATGTTTATTTTATTTTTTTAATATCTATTTTTTATCCTCGAAACCTTACCAATTAGACTAGTTGTGCTGTCTTTAGGATTATGATTTGAGATTTGTGTTATTGTTAAGCAAATTATGTTAATAATCTATTGTTGCTAAGTCTACTGATATTCGTTTGAGATTTAACTAGTAAACATTACCAGATTTATATTAAGATTGATATATTTTTATGTATTCTAATTATGTGATTTAGTTTAATTTGGAACTTGATCTTTGCTTAATTCCTTTGCTTTATTTTACTAGATTAATATAAAGCTGAAGTTGGTTTTATTAAATTAATTTTTTTTATCAATTGGAATGCAAATTATGGCGGTTTCAAACCGTCATCATTAACTATTTTTTAAAAAAATTTAGCTGCAAATTATGGTGGTTCAAACTGCCGTAATTAATAATTTTTTTAAATTTTTGTTGAAACTTACGGTGGCTCTTAACCGCCATAATGAATAATGTACTTTTTAATTCGACTAAACATTATGGCAGTTTCAAACTGCCGTAATTAGCCATATGTGAATTGTGACAGTTAAAAAGAAACTGCCCTTACTATGAAAAGTGGCAGTAAAAAACCGCTATATTTTACTACTTTTTTTGTAGTGAATAAGAGAAGAAAAGCTACATCATGAGGTAAAACAAGATGCGTTATGTTGGCTTTTTCTTTTCTTTCTTATTTTTTATAAAGTTGTGATGGTTTCCCATATTATTTTGGAAAAACAATGCTAGTCATTGTTATTTATGAACTAGACATATCAGCATATTCGATATTTTTACATGCATAAGCATTGACTGAATAATGTCCTTTTTCATGTTGTGCTCGGTTCCATTGCTTCTTTCAAAGTAAGAGTGTGAGCCTCTATTAAAAAACAAAAATTGTCTCACGAAACAAAGTAAGATGAGTTTTGTTTGTTTTCTTTTTTTTTTCTCTTTTTTTGATAGAGTTATGAATGTTTTCAAGATTATTTTGGAAAAGTGTTGTTAGCCATTGCTATTTATTATTAAATTTCTAAAAACTACAAAATGATCAACAAAATGACTTAGTTACATGTATTTTTCACTGGACTTAACAGTGTATTTGGTATTCTTACATGCTTAGGTTGAACATGACTATTGCATTAGTTCTTTTTTTTCTGTTTAGCTAAAAGACAATTGTAACTTGTTTATCGATACACAAATGATATGAGGTGAATAACATTTTTTTCCACATTTTGTTCACGTGATTTCATGCTCTTCAGTTACATTCTATGGAGGAGTCAAACAATCATGAGCCAATTAACTGTTAGCATCAAGTTTAATAACGGAAGATGTAAAAGTATTTCATTGTAGTTATGCCTCTAGCGGTGGTTTTGGATGGAGGATAATAACTTCAAGAAAAGGATACAAGATGGAGAACTACATTTTCATGAGTGCTCTTTTGCTTATAAATAGGGACTTTTAGCTGATAAGTTATGTGATTTAAGCTGATAGGTTTGTCTTACAGCTGACGAATTGGTCTGAAAAAAGGCTTAACCATGCATGTGAAGTGAAGAAGATGTGCATTGAGATTCACTGTTTGAGATGAATCAATTTTGTTATCTATTCATCGTTTGGCATCGGAGTCCCTTTGCAGGTTCTCATCCCCGGTGCTGGAACCATCTTGGGAGAGAAGAAGCACCTAGCCCGTCCGTACAACCCGAAGGCCGCTTCCAACGTTACCACCACTAACACTCCGTATTCCTGAACCACTTGACGGTGCATATGCTTCCTTCAATGGACCCCAACACTCCACCTTCTTGAATTCTGGAATGTTTGAGTGAAATTAAACCCAAACCAATTTTTCTTGTAGCTCCAGGTTGATGTTGAATAAACCAAGGCTTTTTGTTAGAATGACTTGACATATTTGAATGGACTAGTAATTTACTTGCTCCCACTAATTTGACTTAACAATAAGAATTTCAATTAATAATTTTGACTGTACAACGTTCTTTCAATTATTGAAATATGGTTTGCCTTTGGTTTTACATTTTACTAATTAATAAAACATTATCTTAAATCTTTGGATAGGTTGGTAGCTTCCACCTCCCATGGTCCCAACAATCCTCCACTCCTGCGAGGCCTGTTTTGGTAACGGCTTCACGCGCCGCCCCGACTTCCTCCCTTCCTCCTCCTCCTCTGGCGGCGGGCAATGGAGAGGGGTGGTTCCAGTGCTGGCACGACGACACCCTCCGGGGGGTGATATGCAAGGGCGGGAGGATTCGCACGGTGCCGGAGAGGATCCAGATGGCGAAGGGCGGAGAGGCGTTGATGGATGTCATTTGGAGGACAGAGGACGAGGGGCTCCCGTTGCTCGAAAATGGTGCGCTTGAGATCGATGGTGGTGAAGGAGAAGGATTGAGAGAGAGAGAGAGAGGAGGAAATGGTGGTGGATTGTGAGTTCTTGGATCGGAGTCGAGCTGATGGTTGAAGGAGAGAGTGAACGAGAATGACCTGGAGCTGAGAGTACTGAGGGGTTGAGTGTTTTTCAGCTAAAGAGGGATATAGTGTATGCTTTGTTTTCTAATCCCCAAGGTGGTCCATACGTACGTTTTCTTTTGGGTTTTGTCTTTAACTGCCGCTAATACATACGGTGTGCGCATGTTGTGAAAATTTGTTGTACAAGAGGGAAATTTATTCAGAACTGGTGATACCACTGCGCGTTCTCGCCATCCATTCTTAGTTCAACCTTCTTCCTCAAATCCTCCCCATCAACGGGGCAATGACGTTAGTTCATTGATGAATATGTTGATAATTTATTCTAGTGATGATTGTTTTCTTAATCTGTTCATGACTATATTTTGTGCAGCGAAGTTCGATATTTTTTACAATGACACCTTCGTTTTTTTTTGGTATTTTGATAAAAAACAAAATTCAAATAATCCAATGGACAACAACTCAATCGGTTTGGATAATGTATTTCGTTTATGAAGGAGGGGAGACATGGACAATGTTATATAATTAGTTGTAATTAATTACTACTATAATTGCCGCTTGAATTTATCAACATTAAAAAAGGATGATTGAATAAGTGAAAAGAGTGAAAATCACTTATTCATGCAAAGGTTGAAAACATTCAGGTAAAAAATTTGTCAATAAACTTCTATTAGTTTATGATAGATTTTTCAATAAAACCTATAATAAAAGCTGAAAGTTTTCATATTTATTGAACCTGGCACTCATAACAGTTGAGTAGTTTCCTTTATCGATACCTATGGGCTATGACACTGATAGAGTTTCCTTTATCATCCTTGAGGGGTTAACCACCTTCGGATCATTGTTCAATTGAACCATTTTGGTTTATCTTATGTTCTTATTCAAGTTGTTCTGTCCAGCATCATTCTATTAGCCTACAGCCCTACCCCATAAAAAGGAATCATCTAATGATCTACTGATCAGAAGTGGAAATTTGGTC
The DNA here is from genome assembly GCA_031216125.1 of Dalbergia cochinchinensis. NCBI lineage: Eukaryota > Viridiplantae > Streptophyta > Magnoliopsida > Fabales > Fabaceae > Dalbergia > Dalbergia cochinchinensis. The sequence goes on from CM062377.1 coordinate 1,452,330, forward strand.
AATGGAACAAGCTGCACAAGATTCCACTCTGGTTACAGTTGGAGAAAAAATGAAAGGCTTAGGTGGAATCTGCAACTGATCTATGCTTCCTTCTAGCATTTCAATCACCCTACTCATTCGAGGCCTGTCTGGTGGTCTTGTCTGAATGCACCAGAGTCCTACAATCATCATTATTTTCACTATCTCATTTTCCTCTGTGGTCATAGCACTGTGCCATGCTACACTATTGTCCCCCTCAATATGCTTGTATATCCAATCAGGAAAGTATAACTCACTAGAATCTGTTACTTCAGTATTGGTGTTATGCTTCCCTCCCACCATTTCCAAAATCAGCATCCCATAACTATAGACATCAGACTTATGCGAGACCCCTCCAAAGTTTCTGTTCCATACCTCTGGAGCTATGTACCCAATTGTTCCTCTAGCATCTAACATTAGGATGACACTGTTTGTCGTTGAGCAGAGCTTAGCCAGCCCAAAGTCTGAGATTTTGGGGCAGAAGTTCTTGTCCAAAAGTATGTTGTTTGGCTTTATGTCAAAATGCAAAATCCTGGTGTTGCAACCCCGGTGCAAGTACTCGAGTCCTTTGGCAATACCTATTGCAATATCGTGTAGCCTTTCCCAACTCAAAGGGGGATTGGTTTCAGGATTGTTGTTGTGTATGAACTTTTCAAGTGACCCATTAGGCATAAATTCATAGATAAGAGCTTTCTTGTGGCCTTCAAGACAAAATCCAAGTAATGTAACAATATTTACATGAGATGTTTTACTAATGCTCAAGACCTCATTGATAAATTCCTCACCATTCCCTTTGGAAGCGTTCAGCAGCTTCACAGCAACAAGATCACCACTGCTTAGAACTCCTTTGTACACTTGTCCATAACCACCTTCTCCCAGTTTGAATTCGAAAGAATTGGTCATCTTCCTGATATTTGAATAAGTGTATCTTTTTATGGCTAGAGGTCCAATATTTCTGATGAAAGCCTCAATATCTAGATCATTCTTTCCATCATTCCAAATTTCTGGCATAACTGGTGATAATTTTCGCCTAAAAGTGCATAGTATGAAGCATATGAGCAGCACTCCAATGGCTCCAGCTATTGAACCTGTAGGCAGAAATGGAAATAGATTCAGGTTTTGTGGCTTCATTTCAGCCCCTTTCAAATTCTTTGATACAGTACATGACACTTCCAATGCCTTACATCAAGCTTCTGCAATTTGGATAAACTGAGAACTAAAACTACAATTTTGCTCTCCAATCTGATCTATTGTGGTTGAATTAGGGGGGACTAGATTATATGTGGCTTATTTTTTTACTTAAATTATGCATGATAGTTTGATAAATGATAATCAAAGACAGAAATTGTTTACTCTCCAATATAGACTAGTCATAAAATCACATGCATTTTGTCTTTGTTTATTACGAAGTTGTCCTCTTGATTCCTTCCTTTGCCAATTTGAAATGGCCAAGAGTTTCATAGGTAAACTGATATCTCCCCAGTCTTTATCAGGGAGCTGTGGATATATTTGTGTGTGCATGTATTGCAAGGCAAAGAAATTTCTCATCTTGTTAATTCCTTGTTTATTTTGCCTATAATATTTTTCATAGCATATTATGAATAATCCATGACTATTTTAAGAAACAAGAAAATGACAAACAGTAATTTTAAGACACTGTACCTTACCTATTATCAGTTTTGATGACTTGGTCCTGCTTCCCCCTGTCAGTGAAACAGAGCATGGTCAATAATAAAATGCGTACACATGTGACAAAGGTTCCATAGCTTCCACTGCACACTCATAGATTACCAAGCAGTAAGACTCCTTTAAATTGAGTTTGTCTCTGAATTTTTAAAAAAAAAGGAATGGTGTACTCAACTTTACATTAAAAGGATTCATGATCATGTAACAAAAAAAAAAAAAGGGATTCATGACCCATTAAATAATCTAAGGTACAATACACTTTTTACTTTCTTACTTTAGAAAGAATCTTACTCTATATTAGTTTTTCCAAAAGACTGAGTTCAGACAAGCTGTCACACACATTATAATCAAGTAGAATAATATGGTGTGCATAGAGTAAGGAGATAGATCAAATAGCAATTTGTTCAAACAACAAAAACTGAAATATTATCTGTATTAAGTTTTAGAAAAAGAAAGAAAGATCAACACATCTTCTGTGATTATAACAACCGGTAACCAGTTAATCATTTCAATGAGCAAATGATCTAGCAAGCATAGTAGCATACCATCACAGGTGTTGCTCCTTACACTACCGTCCTTGCAAAAGCACAGCAACTCCTTTCTGGTATTACTATAGCCACAAAATCCATCTGAAGCCTCGCACTCTTTGCAACTCGCATCTGTTTGCCATTCAAGCACAAACCCTTCAGTCATGGCCCCAGCAAACTCTTTCATCAAGCCACCATTACTTGTGATCTGGTCCTTCATCACTGTCACCACAACGTTCTCCTCACATCTCTCAGACCAGTCAAAGTCTTTGGTCTCATTCCCATTCGAGAACACAAAGGACTTTTCTGATGCATACCTCAAACAACTTATATCAGCTTCATGAGAAGGGTATGAGCTGCAGTTGAAGTAGAAGCTAAGATTCAGGTTCAATGGGGAATGAGAAAGAGGTAGGTTGCCTAGTGGAAAACTGTGAAGTGCCCTTGGACAAGTTGTGTTTGCAGTGTCACGATCAACAAGCTTAAGACTATGGTCTTCATAGTCTATGTCCGTCACACTGTAGTATAAGCCGGGTGGAGGAGAGAAAATGGTGCTTTCATCATAGCAGATCAGGCCAAATTCTGGGTAACCACAATATTGGTCAGGGATGGAGCCATGTGAGAGCCAGAAAGGGTAGCTGATGTTAGGTCCATTGGGGCATCGTTTTGTGGGACAACCTGTTATGTTTGAGGGTGAAATGATGAGGAACAAGGGAAACAGAACTGAGAGGAAGCATGCAAGTTTGAACATCTTATAATGTTGTTGATTTCAGTATGTGAAATAATAAAAAAAAAAGAGTGAGTTTCAATAATGCATTTGAAATGGTTAGAATGACGATGATGATCACGCTTTGAACTTATTAAAGGAGGGGAATGTATGAGGCAGGGACAGTGGAGCATGCGTGACGCTAAATGAAGTGACTTCTTGTTCTTGGTGTGGAATTCCTCCTTGGGAATATGTCTTTGACTAATATTAGAAAAATTAATTTCTACTTTCCGTTCATAATAACCGTGAATTTTCTTTTTTTATGTTTTAAAATACTGTTTATTTATAATATTTAAATACCATTAATTTTTTCTTTTATTTATACTCTTAATATAAATATATTAATTAAATATTCAATATAATTTTTAAGATGAATAATAATAACTAGACAATGATAATTTGGTCAATTCATATAACTTCCTATATTTATCAAGATATTTTTTTTATTTTCCATATGTATATTGTTTAGTTTTTGATAATTAATATGAAATGGAGTAATTAGCAAAATTTGGTTCTGAGCAGAATGCGTCGACATCAGAGCTATCGCATTGATTGAAGACGCCGATGATGGCACCATAGTGATCGCGTTCTCTCTCTTTGCCTCGTCTGCTGCCGCAAGTGGATCTTCCTCCCTCTGATCGGAATGCCGCTGGCTGTTGTTGCTATCTCCGCATTTGGATCTGCTAGTTCCAGATCTGGATCGCTGCCACTTGAAGAGCCAACTCTACCTCGCAGATCCTGGAAGCCTCTGTTCGGTTCTAAATCCCTTATATTTGTGGAATTGTTGTTGTGGATCCATTGTTTTTTATCTGTAATTCCTACTTCCCGATCTAAATTTCTTGTTGAATCTGGACATTTTTGTTGTTGTTGATCTGGATTTTTTGTATGTAATTCTTGTTGCTTCTAAACTTGTAATTGTTTTCCTGTATTTGGATTTGTTTTCTAGAATTGTTGAATTTGAAACTTGGTCCTTCTTGCTTGTGTATCTTCTAAATAAATTGTTGTTGAAATTTTCTGCCTCTTTCTTGTGATGTAGTGATACTTTGCTCCATCCACTTTGTGTAATTTCTCATTGTTTTCAATATATGATTTAATTATAGCTTGATCTCCTCCATAGCTTCAATCTGCTCTTAAAGAAAGCACCAATGTCATGGAGGAGATTCTGATTTGATGGAATTGTGAGGGAATAGAAAGAATTATTCTAAATTAAGACTCTTTGATCACAAAGAGTTGAAATCAAGCTTTAGAAGAAAGAAAGGAAAAATATCTCAACTAGGAAATAATGACATCAAAAAACTAAAACTCACTATTACAAATGACTTTATCACTATTTATACTACTTTGTATCATAACATATTTGTCTTTGTTTATACAGTTATATTATTTAAGAGCTGAATGATAGCGGTTTAAATGAACATGGGTTTTATAGCAGCGAAAAAAAATGAACATGGGTACCAGACGGTACGTGAACACTGTTAATTTACTATTGCAATATTTAGTTTTTTTTTTCTATGAGAAATATGAGTACTTGGAATTAATTTTTTATTTAAAAATATTTTTATTTAATAATATTTCTTTAGTACTACATGTTCCTCTGCAAAGCATAAACATGCCGATATAATCACGTGTGGACGAGGCAAAATACCTTTATAACAGAATCACTATAAATAGTTAAATACCGATTCAATAATACGTTCAAACCCAAACAATTTGAAAATGGTTTTCCAATAAAGTTTCAAAAACATTTCACTAAATATATGAAGATGAAGAGGAGTGAACTCCCTTTTATTTATGGTCACTCCTAATTTAATGAGCTTTTATTTTATTTTTCCTAAAATACTCTTCATTCTTTTTATAGCTAAACTAATAATTTATTGTTATTTTAATATTATTCAAACAAATTTTTTTACCTATTCAAACACATCATTATTTATGTTTCTAAATTTTTTATTTTGCGAAAAAGTGATGATCATAATAATTTTATATGAATTTTATTAAATGATAATTAATTTAATTTTATTAGTGTAGGACTTGAACCCTGCCAAATATATTAGATAAAAAACTAATTTTAAAAAATAATTTTAAAAGTGAACAAATATATTGTAATATGCAACAGACATGCCCAAGCTTTTTTTTCTTTTATTTTGTGTTTATATATTTTACTTTAGTATTAAATAAACATATATTAATATTTTCTATGTAGATCTCAATGATTAGTAGCGTTTATTTTTCATTTTTTAATTTTAAAATCTAATATAATACATTATATTGGTCATTTACTTGGTAAATGTATGTATGCTCTATTAGAATAATGGTTTTATACTAATATTTAATAATATATTTTCACATCCTGTTTTAACAGTATATAAAATAATAAACTCATTAAATAAATGATAAAATACTATCGGATGATTGTGATTTTTTTAATTGACATTGAAAATTAATTTTTATTATCAAGAATGATTTTATTTAATTCAAAATTTATTAATACTATTATAATTTAATTGCCTTATATATAGAATGTTCTATTATAACGTACTGAATAGAACGCATAATCCTATACAAATAAAGTTAAATTAATTATCATTTAATCAAACTTATATAAATTATGTGATCACTTTTTCGCAAAATAAAAAATTGAACTCAATGATGAGTTTAAATCGGTAAAAAAAGAGTTTGAATAATATTAAAATAATAAATTATTAGTTTTATTATAAAAGGGAGGAAAGGAGATATTAAGACAATTAAATAGAAACCCATTGAATTGAGAGTGGTGATAGACAAATTAAACAAATAGATAAAAACGTAGAGGTAGTTGATATCTTTAAATATAGTACTTAACATAATTAAGATAGTTTTATGAGTAATAATGTGGGACTTTTCGCATTCAGAAGATGAAAAGATAGACATTTCATATTCTTTGTAGTATTACTTTTAGGGGAGTTGTCTATCTCTATTCCCAAATTAATACACTTTTATTTAATTGTCTTTAATTAATTTTCTCTTTATTTCATTTAATTAAACTAATAATTGTCATTTTAACTCATTTTTTATAATATTAACATTTTTCTTCAATTTTTTATGTTTTGATAATTTTTTATTTTGAGAGAATCTTCCTTTCTTTTTTTTACTAATTTTTTGCATGAAATTTTTAAATTTATACTTTTGTATAAGGACCACATATTGATTCTCTTAAATTGAAATAATGTTAGCGTATATAAATGTATTGTCAAGTAGGAAGGGACTAGAAAAATGCAAAAGCCAATATATAAATCATAAATTGTATCTACAAAGACCATATCATTATTTGTTCACATTTTTAAAATTGTTATTTTTTATCTAACATACTTACTATTATGTATTGTAGATAATTATTGTATTATAAATTATAAAAGTAGTTTAATATTCATATATCAATAACTAGTTAAATAAACTAATTAAAAAGACTTATAATATTTAGTGGTCCTCTACTAATAAAAATTATAATTAGTATTAAATATTTTGAAATAAAATTAATAATCATTTAATAAAATTCATATAAAATTTTTAGGATCACATTTTTTCAAAATAAAAAAATTCAAAACACAAACAATGATTTATTAAAATAAGATTTATTTAACAATGTCAATAATAATGACTTGAATCGATACAAAATGAATTTGAATAACACAAAAGTAATAACAAATTATTAGTTTAACTATGAAAGAAAATTATGAAAGAGAGGAAAGGGTATTTTAGGGAAATCATATAAAAGTTTATTAAATTAGAAGTGGAGATAGACAAAAAGGAGTGACAATAGTTGCTCCGTACTTTTAAATATAGATATATGATGTAAAGATATATGATATATGATAATTATCATTTAATAAAATTTATATAAAATTATTGTGATCACTTTTTCTCAAAATAAAAAATTCATAAACTCAATGATGAGTTTAAATCCGTAAAAAAAGAATATGAATAATATTACAATAAGAAATTATTAGCTTTATTATAAAACGGAGGAAAGGACATGTTAGGATAATTAAATAAAAACTCATTGAATTGAGAGTAGTGATAGACAAATTAAACAGATAGATAAAAACATAGAGGTAGTTGGTATCATTAAATATATTAGCATAATTAAGATAATTTTATAAGCATTCGTATAAGTAATACTGTGAGACTTTCCATTATCAGAAGATGCAAAGATAGACCTTTCATATTCTTTATGGAGTTACTTTTAGATATAAATATATGGTATATGATATGATATGATTTGGATTGCGGGAGTTGAATGGAGTAAGAGGAAGAGGGTGAAACTGTAATTAGCAGTACCGACTAGTGCTCCGACATCATGCGGGTTTTTCAATTTAGAATTATTGAAATTAGAATTTATTCGACTCTCACTTGATAACCCATTTGGTAATATGTGGTGCCACTTGGCATGCACTTATTATCGACTACACGGGAATATTTAACTCCTTACCGTCATTATGTAACATTCGGTAACGAAGTCAGGGAGTGATTGTCGATGCAAGAAAAAAGACACGGATAAGGAGCAGCTCCTAGCAGACTTTTAAGCGGAGGGATATATGAATAAACCGATTACACACCCGAATGAGAGGGATCATAAGATTGTGTAGGTATGAGACTATACAATTAAGGAGGGCTTATATGAATTGATTTGTACTACCTACACCAACAAGATACATCTTCTTTTCGATAGCCTATCACTAAAGAACTCTACAGTTAAGCGTGCTTGACTTGAAGTAATTTTAAGATGGGTGACTTCCTGGGAAGTTTTCCCAAGAACTGTGTGAGTGAGGATAAAGCACGCTGAAAATAGAGCTAAGGGGAAATGAGAAAGGGAATGGACAAATGGGGATAGAACCCCTAATCCAATACCAACAAACTCTTAAGAGTGATGTCATATGAGCTACAGCTCATTGACAGATCTCCTACTTATTTATAATACTCTTGATGAGGTAATGTCTAGACAGTAACTTTATTTTCTATTTTCCATTTATCTTGACTCATAATATCTCAATGGGTTTATTGACTGGGGCTATTTTTTAGATAACAAAATTTTTACCGATAGCAATGATAGTCGATAATGATATAATATTCCTCATGCTAATATTACCAATAGGTGTTTCAAATATAATTTGATCTTTAATCGTGTTGGCACGTTAAGCAATACCTGAAGTAATGCTTGTCGGATAAGTTTTTTGTTTCTTGGAATTCCAAGGTGCAATTGGTACACACCCGTTGGTATTAATAGAAAAATGAAACTCACAATTTCATTTAATTGTTATTGACGAGTAATGCCCATTGGTAACTTGCGTATTTTACCCAAACTAGAACCCTTCACCCACCCCCACCAACTTTTGCAAACTCATCTCTCTCTTCACCCTCTCTCTCCACCGCGCCTGCTCCACCAATCACCGCCGTTGGAGCCCCATTTGCAAAACCAAGACCATTGCGATTCAAATATATTTTTTAGTATTTTAATTGGTTTATTTTCTCTTTGGCTTATTTTTCTATTCGTTTTCTTTGCTTGAAGTTTTGAGTTTTGGAACATTGGAGAATAACTTTGATTGTTATTTTCTTTTATTATTATTTAGGAGAGCTATTGGAGTGTTACTGTAATTGTTGGAACATTTGGTTTTTTTTTCTTCTTGTTTTTCTATTAAGCATTTTATATTTTTTTCAATTTATGTGCCAATGAAAATTATGTGTTTGTTAATTTGTTAATTCAAGAATTCAATTGGAGTATTGCAAAGTGGGCTGTGTTGTGGGCTATTGGTTTCTTTTTTAATGCTAATATATAGGTTACTAACAAAAACTTTGTTATTTATATGCTTTGATATGTGTATAGAATAGAGACTTATATTTTCTATGATAGGATTATAGAAAATTGAGATTGCATGATTGGGGGCAAGGCATAAAACACATTCCCATATTTGCTGGAATTGTATATTTATATATGATTGCATGTTGTGGAGTTATAACCGCATGTATTTTAGAATGATTTTTAGGATTCTTTCAATTGTATGTAAAAGGTTGTGATTGTTTGGATACTTGTTAAGTTGTGATTGAATTTCTCTAGTTGCTAATTTAATTGAATATTTGAAGAGTGAAACACCTAATTTAAGACGAAATTCTATCACATTTTTGTTTAACTTTGAAAAAAAGTGATTGAATTGAAAATATATGGGAGATTCAGTTGAAATTTTTAAAGATGCAGTTGAATTCAAAAGTAATGAGAGAGTACTCCTAATTTAAGGATTGACTAGTCAAAATTTTGTAATTATTTAAAATAATGTCCTATAAATGTGTTTAATTTGAGGGTAAAAATAAAAATAAATTTTTTATAGTTTTATTTATGTGCAAAATTCTACTTTTACACCGTAACCAAGCACACTTAACAAAGACTTTGTTTAAATAGGGCTGACCAATATGTAGTTATAAAACTATGCATCTACGATTAGGGCTGACCAATATATATATATATATTCTTTTATTTTTTTATAGTATGTTACATCAAGCATCCTTGAACACCCCTAAAAATGACTTTGGGTGCCCTTTTAAGGAGTGTCATTGCAAGAGTGACTAATTGAGAAGTATAATTTGTAATATTGCTTAACTTTAAGAAAGATCAATGCAATTTATCTTTAATTTTTGTGCACTGAGTTGATAAAATTTGAGAAAATAATAAAGAGTTTAATTTTGATACACTGGCAATGTCATCCAATTAAAATATTTAGTTTGGATAACTCTTTAGGTAGTAAGTATAAAAGTCAACTATCATAACTTATATGATAATCATGATTGAATAACTCTAAAAAAAATTTTATACTGTCAGTGCATGATAATTAAATCCAATAATAAATCATAATGGACAGTTATTATGATGGGTACTGAGTCATCGTGATTTGATATTTTTATGAAATTGTATTAACCGAGTGTAAAATTACTATCATCTTTGAAAATTAAATTCATACAGTATATGCTTTAATTATTAAACACCTGTTTTTTTTCTCCTGTTAGGATTTTTAAACCTTTTAACAAACCATGACACCCCATCGGATCTCATAATAACATAGGCCCACTGGTACTAACAGAAACGAGAAATATCAAAATGAGTTCTATCTAATATTTTGGACAAAGATAACATTTTCGTTTCGCACTAAATATGTTTCTTGTACCAAGTTATAACATAGTCTTATATAAGTCATTAAATAATACCTTAATCTAAACTTAAGTTTTATTTTTAAAATAGTTCAGATTACTCATGCCTCACATTATTTGTGTAATTGTATTTTTCTAATCAAAATCCGTCATCAGCATCTAAATTTCCTATGGTAATGGCAATGCAAGTACTGTGTTTCGGCATCATTTTCCCGTCGGTAGCAAGGCAAATGGGCTTCGCTTCTCTGAGGGGTTAACTTGACTTAGACTTGTGGACTTTGGGTCGTCGCCTTGGCTGTATTTGGGTTCCGGGGCCTTTGTACAGTCAAAGGTCATATTAGGTAAGCTTATGAAAATCAGACCAAACATCAAATCAGTTGGGGTAAAGATTTAGAGGTTCAATCGAGGGTCTAATCGATACATAATAAAATATATATTTATATAAATATATGAAAATATAAAATAAAATTTGTCATAAAATAACTTAAAATTAAATTAGGCATCAATAAAATCCAGAAATATAACATAATTAATCTCTTAATTAAAATAAACATTATTCATATGGATCAAATCTCTCAAGTTACTACTTCCCATATTAGAAAAGGAAAAAATTAGAAAATATGAGATTTTAGGTTTTTTTTTAAAAAAACCCCAAAATACGCCATTTTGCATCTTTTTTACAAAAAAGAAAAAAACAGTCAAACTGATTTTTTTGGCGGGGTCGGTTTACCCAGTTTACCAATTCTCAGGCGGTTCAAAACGGTTCTTGACTGGTTTTTTCCAGGGCGAGTTTCAGGTATAACCCGAACTAGATAGCAGGCCGGTTCCCTGTTGAACCGGTCCGACCGGCTGATCCGGTCTGGTTTTCCGAATATTGATATTAAGTTATTAAAAAATGTTGATTGTATTCATGGTGTTTTAATATTGTGTTAATTCACGTCTTATCCACTAAAATCTGAACAACTCTAATAAATTTAACTTGAGTTGAGCTGGTCTATTATAAAGTTAAAGTTCTTCTAACAACTTTCAATATGTTTGCCCTAACAAATTAAAGTTAGATATGATGTGCATTGATATTTTAATTATAATTAACTATAAATATATAAATGCAATTACGTCTATTTGTAGATTTTAATTTTAGTGTTCAATAATGTAATTGTAAATTTAAATTAAATTTGTTTCAAATATGACTTATAGTGATGATCTTCGCCAGGTAAGGGTAGGGGCTAAGGAAGGTCAATATAGCTACCATCATTGCCTTCACCACTACCGCTAAAAGGTGGGTCACTCCATATGGGTGGCTCACTCCACCACCCAAGAGGGACCACAGAATGGATGGTAACAATTACAACAATTATGTTTTATTTCATTGACATATTCATCTTATTTCACTCCACTTTACTCTACTACCTAATTACCATTAATCCAAATATAAGAGTCCAATTGATATATTACTTAGGGTGTGTTTGTTTTAGATTTGAAAATGGTAATTATGAAACTTAAATCTTAATATGATGAAAAAGCTAAAAATTGATTTTTTTCAAAAGCAACTATTTTTAGCTTATGCAAAAAAAATTGAAAACTAATTATTTTAAGATTCTGATTATTTCAAAAAAAATTATCCAAATATATAAAAAGTGATTTTTTTTAGTGAAATAAGTGATTATGTCACTCCAGAATCTAATCCAAACGCGCCCTTAGTCAATGATACGCCATATGCTTTTTTTATATATATGGATGACTCTAGTGAGAGAAGTGATTTATTATAAAAGTTAGATGAGTAAATCTGAGCTGTATAACCATATATGGATGGTTAGAATGGAAACTTATTAATGGTAATCTATAAAGCACAGACACTGACATGGACACGGGACACGATACGAACACTGACACAGAGACACACCAAACATAAAAAATTACAGGACACGAACACGACATATATATATATATATATAATTTTTTGTTTCGTTATATAATTTTTTCTGAATTCTTTTGGTTATATTTGTATAATTTTTTTATCTAATTAATTTTAATTTTTTGTAATCAACTGAAGAATTTCAGAATAAAATGGCCCCAACAGTACAAATTCAACTAAATAACTATAGTTAGTTTTGGGCTCATGTTGGTATTAAAAAAAATAAAGAAACTAACTCAGGTGTGTCCGCAGTGTGTCCAAGTCGTGTCCACAGTGAATTAGAGTCATATCTGACACGTGTCCAGCTGTATTTGATGCATGTCCGGAGCGTATCCGAGCTCAGAAAAATTATTTTTTTAATTGAACACGTATGGACGCGTGTCAGACATATGTCGTGTGGGTGTCGGTGTTCGACATGTGTCGGACATACGGACACACCACCAACTTGGTGTGTCCATGCTTCTTAGATGGTAATCAATGATTACATTATCATTTAAAAATGTCACGTGGTTCTATGTTTTAATTTTGATAATTCATGTAAGATCCTTTGACCCATATTTGCTCAACTATTCTCACAATAAATTACTCCGCTTAATTGAGTCGTTTCATGTATATATATATTGGGAGTGTATCATATGAAATAAGTAGTTTATTATGAAAATGAGAGGAGTACGTCTGAACCGTATAACTATACATAAATGGTCAAGATTAAAAGTTAATTAATGATCACATATTTATTTAAAAAGGTCACATGACTTTATATTTTAATCTTAATCATTCATATAAGATCCAATCATCCAAATTTATTCCTCTTACTCTCATAATAAACTTCGTCTCTCATCATGTGATATGCCCATATATATATCTTAAATTTGTATTTAATTATTTAAATTTAGATCACCACTTATCTATCTAGATTTCCATAAACAACGCTAAAAAGTCGTTTGTCTTGGTTTTTGAATAGATATAGACCTCTTATTATCTTTCATTTATTTAAGCTACAAGATTAAATCTTGACAAAATATTAACAAAATTATAATATATAACATTATTAAGAAGGTGAATTATATCTTGACGTCAATGCTTTGAAAATCATTAAAAGCTTTGACCAATGTCAAAAATGGTTCCAATTGATTTTTGCCTCCGATAAATTACGTCATAAGAAAAATAAAATGACATTTTGGTCCATAGCATTTTAAAATATAAGGCAATTTACCTCTGCCATGTTTCTCAATTAAATACTATAATATGATCATGTTAAGAAGTTGGCGTGACACAGTCACTCCCTATTCTATCATCTTAGTCACTATTATTAATAAAACAGTGTTATATAAGTTTAGGCTATATTTATAGTTTATTTGTGACAGAATTAGGCTTTTTGATGTTAGGATGAGACAAACAACCATGTTTTATTTGTTGGATCGATTAGAATGACAGAATGAAGGATAATGGTGCCATGTTAATTACATGACGGTTGATGCTATAATATTTAATGAAGAGAGTTGACAAAGGCAATAAGAGTTTGTTTGTTTTAGTGCTAGGAACTATTTAAATATATGTTTGATCAACCCTGATACAAACAAATTTCTCTGTGCCAACTATAAAACAAGTAAAGATTAGGATTGAAGTCCCAATTGTTTTTTAGAGATTAATTTATCCAACATAAACCAGCTTGGACGAAGAAAAACACTCATGTAGCATGGACCCAGATGGAGATGGAGATGGAGATGGAGATGGAGAAAGAGAGCCACTTTTTGATTAACAATAAATATTCAAAATATTTGGAATTCCTTTTTCCCGTTCAAATTTACATTTTTTTGACTCATAAAGGAAATAATTTTACGTTCCAAAATATTGAATCTAATTGGATTTGGATTCCTTAAAATAAGGAGTTTCGCCCTTATATTAATAAAGTGAAAAAGATTTCACCTCTAATTTTATTGATCCAAAGAATAAATCCTTTTATTGTACTCTCTTTAGAGGATCCTTGTCCAATTCAATCAATCCATTACATTTCCAAGTCACAGATCAAAGTGTTACAATGAGTATACAAAACCAAAAAAAGAAGAAGACGGGAAGAAACCATGGTGAACAAAAAGAGTGGGGATTGTGTTGTGTGGTGCGGGTGCTTAAGAAGTTGGTTCATATTTTACAAGGACGTGGATTCAACTCCTCTTAATCGTTGTAAAGCCTCCATTAATAGGTAATCATGTAAAGATCCCTATAAGGGGTCGAAAGGCCTACATTGTGCCCTGACTCTAGTGGGATGATCGGCGTTGAACCTACATAAACTTTATGTTTACCCAAAAATAAAAAAATTGCAGTGTTATTAAGAAGTAAAAACGGAAGAGGCACTTACAAATTTCGACACTTCTAGCTAGGTTAGTCCAGTTTCTTTTACCCCACCTAGAAGAATGTGATTGAGATTTGAGTAGCTAAACTATGTTTTGGACCAACAAACCTGACCCATTCTCTGTTTCAACGAGTTGTCTTTGGTCGGATGGTTCGGTGAAACTAAGATCAAAGAGGGAAATCAAAGACGCAAGCCGCTAGGAACACTAAAGAGCATTGCTTCGTGATGTAGTTAAGGGTACTACTACTCTACTTTCAGTCCTCCTTCTGATTTGTTATTAGAAAAAGTGTGTGTTTGGTTCAGCATTTATAGAATTAGTTTTGGGTGAAATTGATTGTCTCAAAATTGACTTGCTTAGAATTGATTTTGAGATAAAAAGTAATTTATGTTCTGGAGTTTGGTATGACAAGTGATTTTGATAAAAATTAAAAGAGTAAAAATCTATAAGCAATAAATTTTCACTTATACTAGAATTGATTTTGAAGCCAAAATCAATTTTGAGAATTCATGGAAACTCAAAATCAAACAAGATAAAAAATTGACTCAATCAATTTTAGAGCTTAAAATTCAATTATGGAGGTTACAAACGCTTTTCCAAACATGCTGTAAGAATGTTTGCTTCAAGACAGTTAGCATTGCCGTTGAAAATAATGCATCATCGTTCTAGTCAAAATTCTAAATAAATTTTTGACGGCTTGTGATAGAGTTTACAATAAAACCAATTATATAGGCTAAAACAGGTCGGATCCACTCGGTTGGCCCACCAGTCAGTGATTTTTTACTCGAGGAGTTGATATTTTGAACCCAAATAACTAAAAAAGATTGATCCATCCCATTGTATTTTATGACCAACCTATGGTGGGATGGGACGAGTTAACAACATAGCTAGAGATATAACAAAAAATGGGTTGACCCGCTAACCCATCATTTTCTAATGAGGTGAGGTGGCATTTTCAACCTAAATAACTTAAACAAATCATCTTGTCCCATCCCGTTTTATGGCCAGCCTGTCGTGGACGGGGCAGGTTCAACCTTCACCGATTGCCATCCTTGAGTGTAAGTGTATAGGGGACTCTTATTGGTTTAATAGTTTCCTTTATCAATACCTTTATGTTAGCTAAGGAATGAATCTAGGCATACAAATAAGATGACATTCTCCTGATCTTGAGATTCACAGGTTCATATTGGAAATACATATATTGTCTTTGAACCCCACCAGGTGGGAGACTCATGGGGTCCCTTTTTTAATACCTTAGCACTCCTTAATGTTTATAGTTCAACTTGAAAGAGTAGGTTTATTATACGTTTTTATTCTTCAAGTTGTTCTGTCTAGCATGATTCTGTTAGCCTACTATTAACAAGAATTATCTATGATCTACTGGAAATTTGGTCAATGGAACAAGTTGCACAAGATTCCACTCTGGTTATAGTGGGAGAAAAAATGAAAGGCTTCGGGGGACTTTGCAGCTGGTCTATACTTCCTTCTAGCATTTCAATCACCCGACTCATTGGAGGCCTGTCTGATGGCAATGTCTGTATGCACCACAGCCCTACCATAACCATTTTCTTCACTATCTCATTTTCTTCTGTGGTCATGGCACCTTGCCATGCTACACTATTGTCCCCCTCAATATGCTTGTATATCCAATAAGGAAAATATAACTCACTAGAATCTGTTGCTCCAGTATTGGTCTTATGCTTTCCTCCCACCATTTCCAAAATCATCATCCCATAACTATACACATCAGATTTGTGTGAGACCCCTCCAAAGTTTCTGTTCCACACCTCTGGAGCTATGTACCCAATTGTTCCTCTTGCACCCAACATTGAGATGACACTCTGTGTTTTTGAACATAGCTTAGCCAGCCCAAAATCTGAGATTTTGGGGCAGAAGTTCTTGTCCAAAAGTATGTTGTTTGGCTTTATGTCAAAATGCAAAATCCTCGTGTTGCAACCCCGGTGCAAGTACTCTAGCCCTTTTGCTATACCTTCTGCAATACGGTGTAGCCTTTCCCAACTCAAAGGTGGATTAGTTTCAGGATTGTTGTTTTGTACGAACTTTTCAAGTGACCCATTGGGCATAAATTCATAGATAAGAGCTTTCTTGTGGCCTTCAAGACAAAATCCAAGTAATGTAACAATATTTACATGAGATGTTTTACTAATGCTCAATACCTCATTGATGAATTCCTCACCATTCCCTTTGGAAGCATTCAACAGCTTCACGGCCACAGGACCACCATTGCTTAAAATTCCTTTATATACTTGTCCATAACCACCTTCTCCAACTTTGAATTCGAAAGAATTGGTCATCTTCTTGATATCTGAATAAGTATATCTTTTGATGGCCAGGGGTCCATTATTTCTGATGAAGGCCTCAATATCTTGATCATTCTTTCTGGTCTTCCAAGATTCTGGCACAATTGGTGATAATATGCGTCTTCTAAAAATGCATAGTATGACGCATATTATCAGCAGCAGTCCAATTCCTCCAGCTATTAAACCTGTAGGCACAAATAGAAACTGATTCAGGTGATGAGGCCTCGTGTCAGCCCCTTTCAAATCCTTCAAGATAGTAAGTGAATGTGACACATCCTATTCTTTACACCAAGACTCTGCTATTTGGATGAAAGAAGAACGAATATTGCAATCTTGTTCTCCAATCTGAACTGTGGTGGTTGAATGTATTCATTTGTGGACTTAATTATGTGGGATAAAATAATAGTCAGTGACACAGCAATTTCCATTATAGGCTGGTGGCTATGTTTATAACAACACATGCATTTAGTCTTGATACTTTGTATATTTTGATTCTCTCTTGGTTCCTTCCTCTGTCAATTCCAAAATAGCCAAGATTGGTAGAGCGTAGCTCAACTGATATGATATCTCCCTAGTTTTAGATAGGTGTATGTATATGTGTGTGTATACATATGTATGTATATATATATATATACATACATATGTATACACACACATATACATACACCTATCTAAAACTATATATATATATATATATATATAGTGAGAGGGGTAATTTGTGACGATAAAAAGAGTAAATCTAATTGTAATACCATGTATAAATAGTCAGGATTAAAAAATTAATTAATGATCACATAATCTAATATCAGATCCAATATCAAGCTTTAGTTTTTTCACTCCTCACAGATGATCATCTCCCTATATATACATTTTTTTTTTATAGCATTTTATGAACAAGACATGACTAATGTAAAATACAAGAAAATGACAAAGATAGTAGTCTTAAGACGCAATGCCCTTACCTATAATTTGTTTTGACAAGCCGTTCCTGGTTCCCCCTGGCACTGAACCAAAACATAGTCAATAACAAAACACTTACACTTGTGACAATATGTCCAATAACTTCATTCACCCAAGGTGACAAATATGTCCAATAACTTCCATTGCATACTCACAAATTATTAAACAGTTTTAGATAAGCACCTTAAAAGTAAGTTTGCCTCTAATCTAAAAGGGAGAAAATAGGATGCACTCCTCTTTAGATTAGAAGATTCATCATAATAATAATTACCCATTAAATGATCTAAGGGAAAATACACTTTACTTTTTCTCATTTTAGGGGGGAAAAAAAAAGATCTTACTTTAGATTAGCTTGATGCTTTTCCGATAGATTGAGTGCTTAGAGAACTTTAGACATCTTTGACCAAACAAACAAGGAGAACTTTAGCCATGCTGAAACACATGTCATGAACAAATAGGATAACAAGGTATGCATACTGTCACAAGATAGATCAAGTTGCAATTTGCTCAACCTCAAACAAACAACACATATTCACTGAAACATTATATTATCAGTATTTTTTAGACAAAGAAAGAGAGAGAAAATTCTTCTGTGAAGATGAAAAGGAGTAACGAGTTAACTACTGAGTAGAGTACATGAATCATGATCCAGCAAGCTTACCTTCACAGGTGTTGCTCCTTACACTACCGTCCTTGCAGAAGCACAGCACCTCCTTTCTGGTATTACTATAACCACAATATCCATCTGAAGCCTCGCACTCTTTGCAACTCGCATCTGTTTGCCATTCGAGGACGAACCCTTCCCTCATGGCCCTAGGAAACTCATCCATCAAGCCATCACTTGTAATCTGATCCTTCATCACTGTCACCAGAACATTATTCTCACATCTCTCAGACCAGTCGAAGTCTTTGGTTTCATTCCCATTCAAAAACACAAAGGACTCGTTTCCTGCATGCCTCAAACAAGTGATATCAGCTTCGTGAGAGGGGTATGAGCTGCAGTTGTAGTAGAAGCTAAGGTTCAGGTTCAATGGGGAATGAGAAAGAGGTAGGTTGCCTAGTGGAAAACTGTGAAGTGCCCTTGGACAAGTTGTGTTTGCAGTATCAAAATCAACAAGCTTAAGACTATGGCTATCATAGTCTATGTCCTTCACATAGTAGTATAGCCCGGGTGGTGGAGAGAAAATGGTGCTTCCATCATCTAAGCAGATTAGGCCAAATTCTGGGTAACCACAATATTGGTCAGGGACGGAGCCAACTGAGAGCCAGAAAGGGTAGCTGATGTTAGGTCCATTGGTGCATCTTTTTGTGGGACAACCTGTTATGTTTGAGGATGAAATGTTGTCGCTGCCTGAGGAGATGAGGAACAAGGGAAACAGAACTGAGAGGAAGCATGCAAGTTTGAACATCAGGAAAATGTTGTGTGCTTGTTTGGATTCAGTATGGGAAAAGAAAAGGGTGAGTCTCTTCTTCAATGCATGTGAAATGTTTAACAAGACGATGATCATGCTTTGAACTCATTTGAGGAATGTAGTTTATAAGGAAGGCATAGTGGAGCATGCGTGACGTTAAAGGAAAGGAAAAGAGTTCTTGGTGTGGAATTTTTTTTTTCTGATTTCTCATGTATCCAACTGCCGGTAGCTGTGAGACTAATCTCTTTGCCTATGGTCGGCACCTCTAAGGGTAGAAGAGCTGATTCAGGATTTTTTAATTAGCTTTCCATATTTAAAGTCAGGGATCGAATTCCTGACATTTGATTACAGGAGGATGAGTCCTTACCATTCAACCACATTCCTAGGTTTGGTGTGGAATTTTCCCCTTAGGCGCACAAGTCAATGACTCAGTTTTAAGCAAAAAACAATGGAGTCAAAATTTTGTGCTCATCAGAATGATTTATCTTTGTTTCTCCAGTTACATTATTTGAAAATCAAAATTTGACCTATGATAATGATAGCTCAAATAAATGAGAGTTTTAGTTTGTGTAAATTAAACACGATATCTACAACAATAGCGTAGATTTATCCTCAGTAAACATTGTGTTTAACAATTGTATAACTAAAATTCACACTTACTAAAATTGCCTTCGTATATCGATTTGGGCGTCTATCAAAAATGCACAAAAGTCTGTTTATAACTTTGAATATGTGGGTAACTCTTATTATCTTCACTTATTTAACCAACTCGATTAAATCTTGACAAACTTTAATAAAATTTTGTCAAAAAAAGTTATAATATATAACATTACCAGAGTGGATTTTATCTTCACGTGGAGAGGCTTTGAACCCCTAAAAGCTTCATATATAACTATAGCCAAGTCCAAGTCCCAGTCCCAGTCCCAGCAAGATTAGTCTTTCCTTTTTTTTTCCTTGTTTTTCTCCTTTGGTAGACCCCAGCATGACTAGTCAGAACCGTGGTATATTAGAGACCAAGGTGTGAAGAAGCTCCAGAAAAAGCTGGCAAATTTTCCCGAAATATCTCCGATGTTTCAATGCTCAGTTGTTCACATTATTGTTCCAAGTTCTATACATGTGGTTTGATAGGGCACTACGTAATTTATATAGCCCAATTAAATTAAATGATGCCTAAATTTAAGACGGAACTGCATAATTTTGTCTCGGAGTCAAGGCATCAGGAGGTCTGCCCAGACAAAATTCTAATACAAAGTGTACCACAAAATAAGTGTTTAGCTATATTTATAAAGTGTGGTTAAATACATTTAAAAAGTACACTGAATGAATTCAATCACTCTTTATAAATGTGACTAAAAGCTTAGTGTGTATTACATCGCACTTTATCTAGTGAATCAAAGACAAAACCTCTTACTATCATATCATGTACTAGTTTTTGGTTTTTAATCAAGAAGCAGAGCTAGTTCAAGAAGGGTATGATGATGGGTCTAATACCATAGTGAGATTTATGTATATAATACAAAGAAAATTATACTAACCTCTCTCAAAGTATAGTACAACTCTTGGACCATCTATTTGTATAATTTTACTTGAAGTTCTCTAAGATAAAATTATACTGGCTTTCCCTGTAATTATTAATTTATTATTTTAAGTGATGACAAAAAGAAAAAAATGACATGAAAATGATTGCTAATGACAAAATTATTTTTGATAATATTTGATATACATCTAGACTAAAATTTTTCTTTTATTTATTATTATATAGGGTGAAGCTTATAATTATAACTTATAATAAAAAAATATATATTTCAATAATTTTACATATTAAATATTGTCAAAATATTATGATTTTATGGATAGAACAAGAATTTAGTTACTGTCAAATGTCCTCCATCCATTTTATGTCTGAACAAGGGGCTTTGGGTTGTTTGTTTTCAACTTAGCCAAATGCTCTGTTGATAAAAGAATGAAATTGACATTACAAAATAGGGGAATGGATTCCTTGGTCCGCCCTAGTTGGGACCAATGTTAGTCCATCCTTTCAATTACATTGGATTTAATATTAAAGTAAGTTAATGGCATAGATTTCACAGAATAAATTAATTAATTTCAAAACTTAGATATTTTTTGAGGATTCCACATCTTGTCCTTCTTCTTCTCTCTTCTCAACTGTCATTCATCACATTTGCTATTGTGTCTTTCTTCCTTGATGCTGGTGCTGGCCACTGCTTATCCTTCCACCTCTGTCGCTGGTGTTGCCGTTGTGCTTCTTATCTTTTGGGATTTAACTCAAAGTTCCACATCGGTAAGAAATAGAAGTATTGCTAGTATTTTGACCTACAAATATGGCTTTAGTTATTTGAGTTTGGTCATCTTCCAAAAGTATGAGTGATCCATATGGGTAACTTTTAGGAGTTGTCTATATGAAGAAGTATTTGTAAGGAGGGTTTGCAACTTTAGCCTTTCAAAAATTGTGGATAGTGAAAGATTTGGAACTTCTTATAGGGGTTATAGATGCAGGCAGTTAAGGCCCCTCAAGCAAGTGCCAAGGCAATGGTACAAGAAATTTGATTATTTCATGGCAGATCATGGGTACAGTAAGACTACTTCAGACCATTGCGTATTTGTCAAGAAATTTTCTGATGGTGATTTCATAATTTTCTTGCTTTATGTGGATGACATATTGATTGTTGGTCATGACAAGCAGAAGATTCAGAGTCTTAAGAATGACTTGAGCAAGTCCTTTGCTATGAAGGACTTGGGTTCTGCAAAGCAAATCCTTGGCATGAGGATCACTTGTGACAGGAAGAATGGTAAGATGTGGTTATCTCAGCAAAAGTATATTGAGAAGGTGTTGGAGAGGTTTAACATGAGTAATTCAAAGCTTGCTAGTACTCCACTTGCTGGTCATTTCAAGTTGAGTTCACAGCAATGTCTTACAAGTGAGAAAGAAAAAGAAGAGATGAAGAAGGTTCCATATGCGTCTGCAGTTGGCATTTTGATGTACGCTATGGTATGTACCAGGCCAGATATTGCTCATGCTGTTGGTGTTGTTAGCCGGTTTCTCTCAAATCCTGGTAAGGATCATTGGCAAGCTGTGAAGTGGATTTTTAGGTATCTTCGGGGTACTTCCAGAGTTTGTTTATGCTTTGGTAGTGGTTAACCTGTGTTAGATGGTTACACAGATGTGGATATGGCCGGTGATCTTGATTCTAGGAAGTCTACTTCTAGGTACATGATGACTTTTGCAGGGGGAGCTGTGTCATGACAATTCAGACTTCAGAAATGTGTTGTTTTGTCTTCCACTGAGGCCGAGTATATTGCTATTACTAAAGTTTCAAAAGAACTCTTGTGGATGCAGAAATTCTTACAAGAGTTGGCCTTGACCAAGAGAAGTTTGTGTTATTTTGTGATAGGCAGAATGCTATTCATCTCAGCAAGAACCCGACATCTCATTCCAGATCGAAGCACATAGAGGTGCGGTATCATTGGATACGTGAAACACTGGAGATGAAATTGCTTTCATTGGAGAAGATCCATACTGATGACAATAGTTCAGATATGATGACTAAAGCTTTGCCAATGGTGAGATTTGTTTCTTGCAAAGAGAATGTGGGCTTAGTGGAGCAGCGCATCTCCACTTGAGTCTGGAAAAGGGAGATTTGTTAGTGGGCTTCCCTCCTTATTGGAGCCTAAGCCCAACAACTAAAGAAAGAAAGAAAATTAAAAAAAGAAAACAAAAAAGAAAAAAAAGGAAACAAAAGATGAAGTAACGCTATAGTAGCGTTATTATTCAAAAATGTGAAAACGGAGGAGTGCGCCACAGAGAGAAGAGAAAAAGGAGAAAGGGCAATGCAGTGGGTTCATCATCAGACTGGTAAACGTGCTTCGTTTGTTATGAAAATTTAGTATGTTGTTCTTGGTGTTAAGCTTGATCATTTGATATAGTCTGTTAATTTTATTGCATTCTCTGGTGGCTATTCTGTTATACCCACATTGTAGAGTTATATGGTTGTATTTCGCCCAATTGGGTGAGTATTCAGTTGATTGTTGCGATTCCCTAGCGCTACTAGGAAGACTGATTGTATACCCATTGATCATAGTGGAAGTTTTTGCTGGAATAGGTCTCGTGGGTTTTTTATCCCTCTAATTGGGGTTTTCCTATGTTAAAAATTCTCGTGTCTCTTATTTTATTTTTCTGCCAAATTATTATACTGCCTAGAGTATTTTTGGTACTACCTATTTAATTGTATAGGTGTGGGGAAATATTTGTTCCTTTCGTTGTTGATAACAAGTTTTATTCCTAAGATTTCCTCAACAAGTCGTATCAGAGCCTATGGTTCGGGTCTGTTGGGGTTGATTGAGTATTGGTTAGAATGGTAATTTTTGGATCTATGAGGTCTTTTTTGTCAAAAGTCTTCCTGGATATATGGAGGTCAGGCAGCGTGTCCCGTGGAGCAGCGACAGTGCAAGTGAAGAGAGCTTGTTTCAAAAATCTTCTTGGCAATATGGAAGCCAAGCAGCATGTTTTGTGTGCAGCGGCGGTATAAGTTAATAGAGCAGGTATAACTCTTGTTTACACCATTGAATACTCGTGAAATACAAGTTTTGCAAGGAGAATGTTTGTAGAGACAGTTGCTATAGTTAGCTTTTTTGCAGGACTTTGGATTAAGGGAAGAATTTGTTGGGATTTAACTTAAAGTCCCACATCGGTAAGAAATAGAAGTATTGCTAGTATTTTGACCTATAAATATGGCTTTAGTTATTTGAGTTTGGTCATCCTCCAAAAGTGAGAGTGATCCATATAGGTATCTTTTAGGAGTTGTCTATATGAAGAAGTATTTGTAAGGATGGTTTGCAACTTTAGCCGTTCAAAAGTTGTGGATAGTGAAAGATTTGGAACTCCTTATAAGGATCGTGGATGTAGGCAGTTAAGGCCGAACCACGTTAAATTTTGTCTCCTTTATATTGTTTTTCTTCTTGCATTGTTTCCTCTATCGAGAGAAAATTTGTTCTTGTATTTGTTTACTTCCATTGCCCAACACCCTTTACTCATGGCATCAAACCCAGATCTGGCTTTTTTGTGGGAAGGGGAAGTGGAGGTTGAGGAGGCGCAATTTTTTTTTTCAATTTACATCTTGTTATCTTCAGGCACCATTGTTAATTTGCTCCTTTCCAGGTGAAAAAAATTGCATTGCAATGGAGGATTTTAATCTCAAAGATATGTTAAACTCTGAAGACTTGCGTGGCACATTTAATTTATAATTTGAATGGCGGACATAGAAAGATAATTTTTGTTTAAAAATGCTTGTCGGATGATTAATGTGATTAAAATGGAGCTTTGGAACAAGGTTGAACAAACAACCTTTCATGCTAAATGATTCCAAGTGTAACAGAGCACACAATGGAAATTCATGCTTCTGCCCCATGGAAGCAATACTCTTCGACTTCCCGTTCTCTAGCACCAACAACCATAATTGGATGCTATAAACCTATGAACTAAATTGTTCAAATTTAAGGACAGTTTTAGGATTAAATCACAACAAGAGTGAACCAAGGAAGAGTTGCTAGGAAGAGGATGAGTGAAAGATGCAAAAGAAAATGACTAAAAGGTGAAAATAAAATAACATAATAAGGCTGAATTAGTAATTTTATGTGTGTTTTGAGCGTGGACTAACGTTAGTCCATAACATAATGAGTACCAATATTGATCCATCCTTTAATACTATTCTTCTATACATTTCTATACATTTGAAAGATTGTTAAATTTATTCTTCTATACATTTCTTTTTTTCATTTTTTTTCTATCTACTGCAACCACCAAGGACAACAAAGTCAGAGTCTGTGAATTCCAAAGCATAGAGAGAGACCATGGATAGAAAAAAATGAAAAAACGAAATGTATAGAAGAATAAATTTAACATTGTATGAATTAATAATTTTAAAATTAAATTAAATCTATTTTATCTAATAAATCTAGTCGATTGATTTATTTTAATATTATATCTAATAGAATTAAAGGATAGATAAATGTTGGTCCCCATGATGGGGAGGACCAACTAATCCTAAGCCTTGAACTTTGGCCCGTTTTTACTTTGTTACATGAATCTTGTTTGACATTGGACAGGCCCTAAAGATAGTCCATAACTTAAACCCCCCATGTTAGAATGCTCCCCAGTTTGCAATGGTCATAATTGGCTTCCTAATCTATTTCTAAAGCCATTCATCCTCCTCCTATTAGGGCACAAATGTGCGTGAACCTCCCAAGATAAAATCATTGCACTTAAGGGAATTATCTTAATAATCACATGGAACGTGTCAATGAGAAAACCATAAAGCTATTTTTTTCAACAATATTAAGGAATTAAGTGAGTTTAAGAAATAATAAGGATATAGATTTTGTAAAGTATAATAGGAGAAATTTTGGGATTAGAAACTTTTTATTTTACACATTTTAGAAAATTTTAAAGATTAATTTGAATATATTTTAATTTATTGTCACGTTAATAATGTCATGTGATGTACTACGTACAGTTAACCCTTGTTTGATAAGGAACTAAAGTGATCTAGCAACTAAAACTTTAGGAAGGAGTTAAAGTAAAACATGATTAAAATTTCAAGGACAAAATGAATTTAAATATAGCATGCACTAGAGACTTCCTGGAGAAGTCAGATGTATGGTGGTAAATTTTCGCTTACACGCACGAATGATGTCAAGGGCTTATCAGGGTCAAGTTTTCCCAGTTACAAACATAACATTCCTGTCTATTAGATCCCATATGGGGCGTGTGGCAGGGGATTTAATTTTATATTCCAGGGAATAGTATTCCTAAAATATTGATCCTAGGAATGCTATTCTCAGGAATGACATTTAAAGAGCATTTGGTAGGGTACTAGTTGTTATAAAATATATTTGAAAATTGACATTCTTGTGTTTGGTTATCATTTATATTTCCAAAAATGTTGTATGATATTCCCAAAATACCCTTATGATTTTAATGCCAAAATTTATAATTCCAACTTAAAAATGAACTATTTTAACTACAAGTTAACAATTCTAACTCCAAAATTAACTATTCTAATTAATAATTAATAATTTCAACTAAAAATTTAATTATTTAAACTAAAAATTAACAATTTTACCTCAAAATTAAATATTTAAACTAAAAATTAATTATTGTTACTCAAAAATTAATATTCTAATTAAAAATTAACAATTTTAACTCAAAAATGAACTGTTTAAACTAAAAATAAATAATTTTAACTTAAAAATTAACCATTTAAACTAAAAATTAACTACTTTTACTCAATTCTAATTCAAAAATAAACTATTCTAACTTAAAATTAACTATTTTAACTAAAAATTAACAATTTTAACTCACAAATTAACATTAAACACATTAAACCCAAAGCTTGACACAAAATTTACACCTAAATATAATCCATCATAGCCAGAATTATATAAAATTTGCTCAAATTAAATTCAAACAAAATTTTATTTTACAATACTAGATATATGAATACTATCCAAATTACATAACAAAATAGCTGTAACAATTCAAACAAATAGTGACCATAAGTACAATATATTTTCATCTGTTTATCCCTAACTAAAGGAGCCATTCCATCAGTGATTGGCCAGCTTCGACATTTGAAGTGGATGGATTTTGTACTTAACCAGCTTTCAGGAAGGATTCCACCAAGAATTTCCAACCTGTCTTCAATTCGAGTGATCAACTTAGCTTAATGAATAATAAAGCACAATACTTAGACTGCTATGAACACTCTGTCAAAGTTGATGAAGGCAGAGAACCACTTCAAATGTGTTGCCTTTGCTTTACTCAAAATTTAACTTCAGATAGTAGAGAGAGTGAACAATTGATAACAGCCAGCGAAATCCCAAAGAAAGACCAAATTTCCAAATGCCAAATTCGAGATCAGACACCTAACAAAATGGATGTTAAAAAATATGTCATTTTTTTAATGTTACTTCTATATCATATCAGTTACTAGTTCGTTTTCCCTAAAAAAGTTTCCACATTCTTGATAAACTAGAGTTAAATGTAGCATGAGTTAGACCAGTCAAGTACTATACACAAAAATGACACAGTAGTACACATTATTACATCAACCCCTAGAACGAAATGAGCCGGATCTAGATGACAAGCTGATCTAAAATCTCAAGCAACCATGCAAAGAAAAATGGCAACCATATATGAAAAATAAAGAAAAATCAAAACTTTGCACTAAACCATCAACTAGGCACCCGCTATTGAATTGGCATCCACTATAGAATATAGGAACAAGAGAGTAAGAGACAAAAGAGAATATGAGATAGAAGGAACACCAAGCCTGAAGAAAAGGAGTTCAAAGAGATAGATAGAGAGAGAGAGAGAGAGAGAGAGAGAGAGAGAGAGAGAGAGAGAGAGAGTTGAAGGAATCAATGACAAAAAGCAACCAACTGAAGGAAACCAGCACATTTTTTTACATGTATAAAACAAAACTAACACAATTAAATAAGACTTTCATAGCAGTCTAAATGCATAAAAGAAGACAAATTTTAGCAGAAGCTACAATAAAGAACTAGAGAACCATAATTGGAAAATACCAAATCTAGTATGTTGTATCATGTGTAGCAAAATTCTGCCATCAAAGAGTTACCTAGATTTAATCCATTGTCAAAAAGTCCCACATATCCTAGTTTAATGAATCAAATATACAAATCTTCAGAGTTCAGATAATGGCCAAAAATAGAACCTCTTGGTCATCCAAACTTCATCCAAGATTCCAAACTAGTGTGCTGGCTTTGCATCATCATGACAAACTATATATAAACACACATGCCTGTTTGGCTTGATGCAACCTTAGAATGTCCAGTGAATTCAGAGATAAATTACAATAATATAACTTGTTTATATTGTGCAAGGCTGTTCAATAGTAACCATGGGCTTTCAGAGGTCCAGATTGTACCTTGTTCTAGATTTTATGGACCATTTACCCTCAAACTTCTTAAAGTCCCCATCAACCATGGAGAAGCGAAGTTCTCGATCCCATGTCTGAAGCAGCATTGAAAAGAACATGGATATCTCAATTGTTGAATAATTAAGCAAGATAATATTAGAGACAAGTTTTTAGGGAAGAGTGGTTATTGCTTATAGAAATGAAGAATTCTTGAAGATCCAAGACAACACGAGCTTCAATGTGCCAATACATGGCCCTTTGGAATCCCCTCTGCTCTAACCATATCCTTCCTGGGTATAGTGGGCAACAAAAAGCAATAAAAAAATCTTAGAATTCATAGAATTTATGCATCAACAGAAAAAATCACAATCCAGATTCATTTCTTCCTACTGGAATTCATCAAACTTCCTAAAGAACTGAATCAATTCAAAACACATATTCAATATAACACACAGCTTTAGAAACCACTAATTTTCTTCCTAATCACTATTTAAACCCAAAAACACACATAGAATCAAAACATTTAGCAAACCATAGTTCCCAAAAAAAAACCCAAATCTAAAGAAATGAACCAAAAAATAACAAAATTAAAAAAATAAAAAACCAAAAAGTGTATCAGCATGGAGACGAACAATTCGTAGGAAGAAGAAGAAATCGAAGATCAGAGATGGTGGCGATGATGGTGATCTCACAGCGAGGAACAGAGAAAGGGTTAGAGAGGAACAAAAGAGGAACAAAGAGCAGCATACCTTGGGTCCATCCGTGCGATGGTGGCGATCTCACAGCTGCAGCAATAGAAATCTCCCGACAATGGTGACGGAAATCTTGCCGCAGTGGCATCAAGTAGGTTGAAAGCATAAAGGTAGCAGGCACAAAACAAAGGAGAAAGTGCTTCTCTCTTTCTCTGTTCACGATAGATCGGGGATAATGAGAGATAAATTTGAAATTTTACATGGTCTAAGTGCATTCCCTTGTCATGGGCATAAAATATTCCCACCAAGCAGATGAGTTTGAATTTGGGTAATTTTTCATTCCCGGGTTACTAACTTGCCTGGAAATATTTTAACACACTAGCTACCAAACGCGGGAAAGTTACATTCCATATCCACATTCCTAGGAATGTTTAAAAGAAGCGGCCTGCCACACACACCCATAGATGTTTCTTCATCATCGTCTTCTTCTTCAGATGACGAAAATAAAATCTCTAATGACGGCGTATCTAATCAATTAGTCCTCTGTGACCCTGTGGCAAGTGGTAACAACACACGTGCCCCCAATCCAATTCGGAATGAACCTCCTCCTGCTGGATGGGAGCGACTATTGCAGCTGCGGATCGGATCTGAAGGAAGCACCAGATTTGCAGAGGTGTGCGGGTGTCTATTATTGGTCTAATTTTTTCGTCTGTTAGGAATAAATACACCCTTGTTCAGTGATAAAATAATACTGCTATACCCACCCATTAGTGGTTTCTTTTGGGCTAGGAGGTCTACTGTCATGGAAATTCTAGTTTGTCAATGTTCAATCTGTTTTTATTTCTGATTTAATATTTCAGATATTATGGGTCACCATCAGGCAAGAGGCTGCGCTCAATGGTAGAGGTCCGAAAGTCCGTTCTTGCTGCTTCTGCTTTACTGTTTTTGCAATGTGACCTTGAGAGTCTCCTTCCCCTTTACGTTACTATTATTATTATTATTATTATTAAACATTTGCTTTGATGTTTCTTATAACGTGCTCCGGTGCACCTGTGTTTTTAGGTTCTTGATGGATCATCCAGAACATATAAGAAGTGGGGTAATACTTTCACAGTTCTCATTTTAACTACCAAAACCACCGCAAGAAAACTATGTGAGGAAGCCCCCTGCTAAACTTAAATCTTCAAATGAAGACAGTGAACCTATTGAACCTGATCAAGGTATGAATTATATATAAAAAATAATGTATGGCTAGTCAAATGATATATTTGAACTTCATGCACCAAAATTGATTTGGATAAAAACTGTAGGGTTGTGAACTGTAATCTATCCTTTAGAATGTTCTTGTAGAGAGAGATGCACTCTGTCATTTCTTTTTCTCTTTTCTTTGGCTTAAATACATGTTGCCATTTCTCTTAATTTGTCAGTACATCCATTGTCATGTTGGTTTTCAATTTATTCCTAAGCCCATTGCCAGGGATTAATCTATTTCTGATTTTCTGTGCACTGTTTTATTCTAACGATGAAAAATAACATTTGATCTGAAAGACGTGAATTTCTCAACTAGCTTAGAATATAATGTAACAAGAGAAATACCTGTCAATCCAGCAACCTCCTTTCCAATCAAACATCTCTAAGAATTTTATTGTATTTGTATAATGATGATAAGTAGATTTTAATGGTCTAACTATAGTATAAACATGGTTTATGATAATACACTATTCTTCATTTAATCCATCCGGTCGACCCCACTTGGTGAAGTAAGACTCTGTTGTTGTTATTGTAATTGTTGTTAGGTGTGTTCTAGTGTGCCTTGTGTTCTATACAAGGAATAGTAAAATGTTGAGGTGATAAACAATGATTGAGACAAGCGGATGTGGATGCAATTATGTTTGGGTTTATTTAGTTATGCTTAACTACACTTACTAAATTAATGTGGCTGAATGTTATTGGCAAACTCATCCTCCTCCCTCCTCCTAAGCAAGCATTACAAGGTCACTCCATCATCAACAACAGCAATGGCACACAACTCCTCCCCTCCCCCCTCGCGGGCGGGCAGACACACACAAAGCTATGCACATTGACCATAAAAGGAAAAAGCTACTAGCATAATCGGTTTGGTGATGGAACAGAGGACAAGCTCTTCGGCTTGGATTAATTGGTCGAGCATCGTCGAAGAAAATTTGTCGTTCTTGTCTATCCTCTTTCGATTCTGCCTACTCAAAGTGAGTTATAAGGGTGAGACCTTCCACTCCCTCTCTGCTTATGGTGTCTTCCCCTTTTCAGTCACAGACCCTCTTTATTACGCATCAACCCTTGTTTAAAGGGGAAAAAAAATGATTGCTTTATCAATTCTAAAATTAATTTTAAAAAATGTTTACACATTTAAATTATGAATAAGTGCGTAGCTTTTTTTTTTCCCATTTTTTTGTGAGTATTTGTAGCTTTTTTTGTTGTTGGGTGGGGGGAACTCAGGGGTGCCGTTATTGTTGTTGTTGATGAAGGAGAGATCTTGATGCTTGCCGAGGAAGGAGGAGGATGAATTTGCCAACATTTTTATTCACATTCAGCCACAGTTAGGAAGTGTGGTTAAACGAGACTAAAAAACCCAACCACGCTGACCCACATCCACGTGTCTCAATCACTGTTCACCACCTCAACACTTCTCTATTCCTTGTATAGAACAAAAGGCACACTAGAAGAACACACGTTGTTTGTTATGATGAAATGTACGGTGCAGTGAGGCCACTAGTATGGGCAGTTCCGGAAGCATCTTTGAAGCTGCACGATGAAAGACCTAGGCTTCCTGCTCCACCCATGGGAACGGATGTTGTCGATTCTATCAGCCGTTCTACGAAGAAGGGAGCAACTCAGAGCTCCTTCCAAAAAGATGCCCAATTGTGAAGAACATTATCAGCTCAGAAGGCCACTGACCAAATCTCTTTATTCTATGGGTCGGTCGTCTCCTTTTTGTGTTGCTTTTGGGCAGACAGATTGCACCTTGCTGCATATTTTGTATTTCTAATAGTGAAATAGAGTATCCTTTATTCCTTTTGATAAGAAAATAAGTGTTGAAAATGAACTGCTACAAAAGATGGAAGGACTACCTTTCAGTAGGGCTGCTACAATTTTGAGGTGTAATCCGAGCTGAAAAATCCTCTGATCTGAAAAATATGGTGATTCAGCAGGAGTGTTTATTGTTAATAAATTGATTGTGTTTCTTCATTGGTTGGGCTTCTTGTATAGCAATTTTCACCTGAGTTCTTACGCAACAAGGAGAAAAGCTTTGTTTCGGTTTCTTATGAATTTGAACGGGTTTTGAATGGTGAATGTTCAGATAGAGATGTAAAAAAGATATGCAATATGCAGATATTTTGTGTCAGAATAAATAGAAGACATTTGTGCCAATGTGGGCCACACATCAGTAAATTTAAATCTGATTTAAATTAAAGATGTCAGTTTTAATCAAGGTTAAGTTTAAAATTAAAATTAAAAATAATGCAATTTTTTAAATTACTTTTGGTAATGACAAACAAAAATCAAAGTCTGTGGGAGGTGTTCTTCCCATCTCCATTGGTAAGGAAAAATTCCAGACGTGTTCTTCCCATCGCCACTGGCAAGGAAAAAATTCCAGATATAGGAGATGTTCCCATGATTCATGTTTCTTTTTTTTTTTTTTCAGCTTGCTCCATTGGAAAATTGTTGTGTTTCGTGTTATTCCCTTCTCCATCACTTCTCCTTTTTGCCTTATATGAAAGAAAAGTACAGCATTTCACACATTGAAGGAGTGCTCAAATGACAAGTTTATTATTGTTCATACAAGAGAGACAACCACCACCCAGAAAAAAAAGGCAACACTAGTACAGATCTAAAACATCACAATACAGCAAATATGAAAACACAAATTTCAAACAGATCTAGATGTAGAACAGCACAATCCCCTTCTCTCTTTTTTCACGTAGAAAAAAAAACCATAGTTGATCAAGAAGAGATCTCGCGAAGACCATTGAAGCACCTTTCTATAGGGGAAGAATGTTGTCCCAGGATAACAACCCATGAAAAGAAAGACAAAAAATGATAAGAAATCACTAATGATTAATGGGATGACAATGTAGCAGCTCCCATTGCTGCCACCACCGTCTCCTCCGCCACTTCTCCACTTCCATTTTCTCCCCAGACTCCATAACCCCTTTCACCTTGAAGCAGAAGAGCTGCACCGCCCTCAACCCCTTCAAGATTAAGAAGAACCTCAACGCGTCCTCGAGATCTGCGCCGCCGCATCTGTCACCCCAACCTTCCACCTCAACCGCGCTGCCCTCTCCTTCGCTGTTAGGGTCTTATAGACAAGGCTCAAGCTACCACCACCGACAATGAGCAAAGGGGAGAAGTTGTTGTAGTGGTACGTCCGAGCTCTTTCATGGAGATCTTGAGATTGGGGTTGGTGTAGGAGCTTGAGATCTTGAGATTGGGACCAGCATGCATTGATAGAGGAGGAGGAGAGGGGATTTTGGTGCGAGTTGTAAGTGGGTCAGGTTGGGACGGAGGCGGTGGCAGCGACGGTAGTGGCAGCGATGGGGCAAGCAGGCAAGGATGACAAAAGTGGAGGTGGAAGAAGACAAACACTCAATCTGAATGTCTAATTGCTTTTTTTTTCAATTAACCCCGATTAATTAATAATTAACAACATTCTAAACTTATTGTGCATGGGCCCCACATTATATATTTGTCATTCAACCACTTGATACATGTAAGATCTATAACTTGCAGATAACTTTTCATTTGCATGTAAGAACACCCCATTTTGAATAATAATAATAATGGTTTTTTTTTTCTTCTGGAATTACAAGGGTCACAATGAGGTTTAAACCTAGGATTTCATACAAACTACTGAAACTCTTTACTACTAAGGGTGTGTTTGGTGTACCGTATTATACATGATAGTATAAGTTTATACTATTCATTATATTCTTATACGTTGTTTGGTGCAGATAATATATTACATAAGCTTAGACATCATAACTCTCTTATACGTTAAAATGATATATAACTTAATACAGTATCGGGAGGCCATATTAGGCCTAATTAACTTTTAACGTATAAGGTTACTTTTTATTTTTTAATATTTTATTAAAATAAAATAATTCTTAAATAAATATTAATAAGTAAAATTTATAAATAAAATTATTTTATAATAAATAAATATTGTGAACAAATAATTTATGATATCAATCTAGCTTTATACAATAAAAATAAAAAATTAATTATAATATATAAATATTAAATAGAAATAAATATTTAAAATAAATAATAAATAATATGTAATATATAAAATTAAGGATCAATAATAAAAATATCTTGAGTTAATATTTATTCTTAAATTAAAATTTAAATAATTATAATTAAAAATATAAGATATTAAAAATATATAAAGAGTTATTTAATATTTATATAATTTATATGAAATAATAAATAATTATAAAATATTGAAATAAATAATAATATTCAAAATAAATTGAATTTAATTAATAAATATTTACATAAATATGATATTTAAAAATTATATTTAAATCATTAATAAAAATTTTATTTTATTTAATATTTAATCAAAATATTAGAATTATTTATAAATAAATAATATTATTATAAAATAGAAAATATAATATCTTATACAGTGCTACACTAAATACTATATAGTATTAAAAGCTTATCAGGCCTTATACTACCAAGTTTTATCCTATTAGATCTTATAGTATCAGCCCTTATCCTATCTAACATGTCAAGCGGACCCTAAATCAATCCTAGTGGTTTTAAATAATAATAATGGTGATGCATTAGCAATCGACAAATGTGAAAAAGAATAATGAAATTTTTAGGATCAAATATACATTTGGAACATGGGCACTGTAATTTGTAGTGTGTTTCCAATTGCAACACAAAACTAGTATGTTATGACTTATAATAGGTCTTACGCTCAACCCAACATCTCCACGCATGAAATGAGATTGTTAATTAAATCAGGTAACAAGCCTATGATTTTAAATGAGGCTTAATTTATTTAATTGAACAGATATTAGAAAACTTAATTAGTTTAACCTCTTCATTAAAATTAAATGACTTGAGTTGGGTCAAACCAGTTAAAAATCTGGAAACACCATCTATCCTGTCAATTTAAATATGTAAATTAATTAGTTGGTAAAACTAACATTGTCATGTCATTTCAGATTTGGCATCTTGCTTCTAATGTAACCCACTCTAGCAAATAATAATAACAATAATTAAAAAAAACACTTTCCTCAAATAATTATAGACTCTCATTCTTTGAACATTAAATAGGAATATTAAAATAGAACACGAGTAAAGAGATATAAGCAATTGAAAAAATAAGTCCTATAATGGTGTATAGCTGCCAGTACTTATATATATTATAAATTGTGTTCCTATAATGATGTCTAAGGGATTAAAAAAAAATTACCTTAACTGTAAAGTATACTCGCAGCTGCAAATCTGAAAAATATTGCGCAGGCATCGTGTACCTAAAATTTTCTAAGGACAAATTTCATTTTTAGCAAAGAATTTAATTTTGATCCATTGATAATATAATTATTATTCAATTAAATTTTTATATTTATATGACTTTTCAAGTATTAGATATGAAACTTAATCACATTATTGATGTGACACATATGTACAGAAATTTTATAATACAATACATAGAAATAAAACTAAAAGCATACAAGTATTTTATTTTGTTTTTGTTTTATTATGTTGTCGTGAAAGGATGCAAGAAATGGAGTCTTTTTTTTTTTGGGTCAAAAGTAATGGATCTATCATGATATACTTGTGCAGTGTAATTGGGTCACCCTTCGACAATATAATGGAAAACCCACCTACACCTTGTAGCCCTTATAATGAGGGGAAGAAAAGCCCAAAACAGTCGTTTAGTTAATCATTTCTAATAATTCTTTCTATTACTCGTGGAAGACTGCGGTGACTTAGCTTCGACCCGAGGAAATTGGATCTGGACCCCTCGTAGCTTGCTGCTGCATGCCCCGAAATTCTATGAAGACAGCCGAACTAATTTGGATAGGACGCGATAAAATGATATACTGAATACTATATGTGATAGAACTAAAGGAATGCTCTGCCTGGCCACCCAGTCGCGGGTAATAACAAATTAGATAACAAGTTGCAATGCTTTTTTATGCTGAATAGTAATAGTATGCTGGAAAGGTTTATGAATTATGATCGGCACTGGGTCAAGAATGAAGCCAGATGAAGGGCAATCAAGCAAAAAAGCGTGCCATATGTAATAACGATTAGTTTGTCATGGCCGCTCCTAGCCCGTACTATTGCAAAAGGTGGAGGTTCATGATGGGTCGCTTTCTTAAGAAAGGAAATTACAATCAAACTGGACCCTTTGATAGGTAGTGAAGAGCTTCAAGAGGATAGAATATGGATGGTGCGAGGTAGAATTCTCCTGTGATTTAGTAGGGTGGGTTCGTTTATATTGATGGCACATGCACAGACGACGAACATTACTTGCAAGCAAGTAAGCCTTAATTTTGGGGGGTCATTTTCCTCTTCAATTGTTGGATTAGTGGAAGAGTCAAGTGTTCCTATTTGGCTGCTACTTCAATAAGATGGCCAAGCCTGTCTTTGTGGTTGTAGGATCCAAATCCAAGAAATTCCAAAGTCATCCTCGTTCATGCATGTGCCTTGTATTTAATGCCCTTTCGTTTGTCTCTCCGTAGGAATATGTCATTACCTATTGTGCGAGGGAGCTTTTAATAAGCCACTAGGATTGGTAAGGAGTTTAAGTAATGAGTTGTGTTATTTGCTATGAAGCATAGACACTGGCATGAATATGGGACACGATATGGATATGGATATGGATATGGCGACATATCAAACTCAAAAAATTACAGGACACAGACACGGTATATATATATAAAATTAAAAAATTTAAGAAGACAAATTCACAATTCATAATATCATATTATACGTCAAGATTTACAATATTTCCAAATGTTCATGTCAAACTACCAATTTTTTTCACTTTCTAAACCCCTCCAAAAAAAAAATTGAGCACTTTTAGTATGTCATTTGTACTTCTTATTTCCATGCCCCTTCCAAAAAAATATGGGGCATCAATTCTATTAGCATCTCCAAAATATTCCTAAATGAAATTGTCTTGATTGAACTAAATTCTAAGTCATATACAAATACATGTGCGTAAAAAAAAAACTAAAATAGTCATCTAAAGATTAACATCATTTTTTTCATTGACAAAGAGTACTCTTTCTAACTCTGGCTCATTAAGAGAAAGATTAGCAACTTCTAAGATTCCATTATCTTCATCAATCGGTGAAAACTCATCTCCCGCAATATCCCACATCATTGTCTCTCCTTTCTTATATTGGGGAGTTTTCCTTGACATAAGACGAAGATTGGTATGCACAAACACCAAATTTTCTGCACGCTTGGGGTTCATCTCGTTTCTTTTAAGGGAATGGATAAAAGAATATGTGCTCCAATTTCTCGCACAACAAGATGATGAGGATGGTTCCTTTCCGTGTTCTTAGCAGCATAAATATTCTTCAAGGCAAGATTAAGTGTATGGACAACACAAGGAGTCCAATAAATAGTAGGAAACTCAGCCTCAATTAATAAACCAGTAGCCTTACAAACTGGTGCATTGTCCGTCAATTTGCACTACATTTGAGACACCAACTTCTACAATCACATGTCTCATTTTTGCTACAATAAAATCCTTGTTTTTTTTATCTCATCCGAACAATCTATCGCTTTCAAAAATATAGGTCCACTTTTAGTCACAGCCATAAAATTAAGAAGAGGCCTCCTTTGTGGATCACTCTACCCATCACTTACAATGCTCACTCCTTTTTGATTCCATGTATTTTTTATTGACTCTAACATTCTCTCTACATGCACCCTTTCTTTTTCAAGTAAAGTGGTCCTTAGCTTATTGTAGCTCGGAGGAACATAACCATCAATGTAATTGCTAGAAGCAAAAGAGAAAGCTTTGATAAAATGAGGATTCCTTGCTAGATGAAATGGTAGTCCAGAAGAGTAAAATATTCTAGCAATCTCTAGCTTGCATGTTGAAAGCATGCTCTAAAGTTCCTGTAACCCTTTGTAATTTTCTGACAGACTTTGATTCCCTTCCCTGGAATTTTTAACAAGTGTGTTCTGACACTAGTGTAAGAGCCTCTAAATAAAACTTGACATTGTTTGCACTCAAACTCAAAGTTACCACCACCTTCAACTTTATTTTTCTTTACTACAAAATTCCACATAGGCTTGTCTGAACTCTCTTCATTTTTTTCTTCAACACCACTAGAACTCATCTTTATAATTTCCTACATTAATTTCAGAATAAAAATAATATTGTTTGAATAATATTTAGATATGAGAAGAGGCAGAATCACAACATGTGGAGTATTAAGCTCATGAGGGACTACAAATTTCAAATAATAAACAAGTCAATATCACAAAGTTCAAAGTTAGCCCCTACCTCCTTAACACCAAGATGCGAAGCTACATATGAGAGACGAGCGGAGCAAGGTGCATGAGCACGGAGAGCGACGGAGAGAGCAACCACAAGCACGAGCACGGAGAGCAACAATGAGAGCAACGGCAAGTGTGGAAGAGCAACAACAAGCATGTCCAACACATGTTCAAGTCGTGTCGGACACGTGTCCAGCGCGTATCCAGTGCGTGTCCGACGCGTGTCCAAGCTTAATAAAATTATTTTTTTAATTAGACAAGTACGGACGCGTGTCGAACACATGTCTTATGGGTGTCGTGTGGGAGTTCGTGTCCGACACGTGTTCGACACGCGGACACACCACTTTGATGGTGTGTCCATGCTTCATAGATCATAACTCACTATATAAATCATCAAAAAAAGATTTTCAATTGATATCTCAATAATTTAATTAAGAATAGCTCAAATTCAAAGTGATTAGAATCAAATAGCTTGGATAAAATAAGTAATTTTCCAAGTTTTCACTACACAACTTGCTTAGAGAAGGCTTTGAACCCTTCAACTAAAAAATAAGAAAATATCTACAAACCTCAACTTGCAAGTACAAAATACAAAGGCCCTCTTTAAAAGTAACACTATTAAGTACCAGAGATATTTTGGGAAGCTTAATGGGACGAATTAATGTTAGTCCGTAACCAACTAGGACCAACGAATCCTCAACTCAATTCTAAACAATTTCCCTATGAGGCATATTTATTTGACTTTTAATTAAATTAGCTAATATAATTTTCGTTTGTTTAATATTTTGTCACTCATCTACTCTACATACCAAATTTCCGGTCTCTTAAAGTGACTAAGTTGCAAACCAATGCAAAAGGAATCTTCCAAGTCTTCTCGGACCATATAAATGATGAAAAATGTTATTTAAATATCTAAAAAATAACAATTTATTAGGACATCCATATTATTATTAAGAGATATAATAGTGATGTTCACTTATTTCATTTATTTATCACCTCTAATACCCACCTTTTTTATGCCAAATAATAGCGTGAATACCCTATTTGATTCTTTAAAATTTTTATATTAGGCTATTTCATCATTTCAAAAAAGAAATTAATGTCGTGGCCCCTTAAGATTGGAAATGATAGAGTAATAATGTGTTATTAAAATATTAAAGGCAAGTTAGATGAAGTTATTTTGAAACATATTATACTTATTTTAGTATCTAAAATTACACAAACTAAATCACTATATGACTTATAATAGAGATTTAAATGACTCATTTTGTAAATTTCTAATCAAAATGAGTCATTTTAAACTCTATTATACTTTAAATGATATATACATCACTTAATATCATATTAGCATGTCAATATGTAATTCTATTAATGTTCAAAGAATGAAATATATATAAAAAAACTAATTTATCTTATAATTAAAATCTTGAGAAACTACATATCTATTTTTAATTTTTTTAAAAATTAAATAGTCTTATAAAAATTTTTTAGGTATACACATGTTATTTACTCCTAACAGTGTCATCTTATTGATCATTATCGTATGCCATGTGCCTTCTCTCTGCCGTCAAATCAACAATCAAGGCCTAGATGAGCTCCACACACATGCACTCTATATATATTAGTACCCCCATCCACTCCAATGTATAGGCCAAATTACAAGGAACCGCTTTTAGTTCTTTCTGACCGCAAGACCAGAAATTAGCAGCTTGTCTCAATTGAGCAAATATGAAGGTGAGATCCAATCACATAATTAGCTCATCAATGTTTTGTGCCGTTTTATTTTATTTTTCATTTTTTAAGCTTTTGGATTAGTTTCTCAAGACATTAACTACGAATTAGATGCCAAATATACGCAGATAAAAATAGTTATAAAGATCAAAATTGACTGTGAAAAATGCAGAAACAAGGCCCTCGAAATTGCTGCAGGGGTAAAAGGTGAATATATCATGCGCCATTCCTTTTTACATTCTATAAGACCTATATATCTATGTTTGTCTATATATATACTAGAGATAGAAGTGACCAGTGACTCAAAATTAATGTGTTAAATTATGAATATCAAAGTCCAGCACATTTTTTTTTAATGATGTGTTTCTTCTCGCTCTTTTTGTTTAAAGTGAATTTCGCAAACTAGTATTTAGAAATTAATTTTCATGTCTAGTATAAGACAATTAATTTTCCAGTGTCATTAAATAGAGACAAGAGAAATTGTCACTTTATGATGAACTATTACTTAGAAATGAATCAATTCATTTGACAGTTTTTTCCGGTAAAATACACTGACCTCTGTGAGATTTTATGCAATTCAACTAATAACCTCCGTTTTATTTATAAAATTTGTTCAAAAAATCGTTAAATTTATGGAATTATTATATCGATTTTTCCTATATTTTTAAAATCATTACACTATCCTCCCTTCTATCACACAATAAATAATGCATTTAGAGGAAATCAGTGTTATATGGACAAATAGAGGAAAATCAAGATAAATTTCATAAAATCAGGGGATTTCTATGTAATTTGTCATTTTTTAAAAAAATTTCTACCATATGATATAAAAATTATTCCCTTTTTTCTTATTTCAACCGCACCTACTAATTTATCTCAATATATATCTATATGAACGAGTTCCCATGGCCAAATTGACACACGACAACAGGTGTGACTTCGGTGTCGCTGGAGGGGGGGGATGACATGGACCGTGTGGTGGTGATCGGTGTCAATGTCGACCCAATTTGCCTTGGCAACCAGCTGCAAAAGAAGTTCCGGTGCGTCACCATTCTGAGTGTTGAAGAGGTAAAGCCGCCGAAGCCCGACGAAAAGAAGGAAGAAAAAAAGAAAGATGAAAAGAAGGAATGCTGTGCAACAGTACTGTGCCTCCCAGCACCACCAGCATGCACCAAGTGCTGTGAAAGTAAGTGTGATGGCAAGTGTGTGATCGTATGCTTCAAGTGCCAGAGCCCCAAGTGCAGTGGCCAGTGCTCTACCCCTTGTAAGCCTCCTCCTCCTCCACAACCTTGCCCCACTTTTCAGTGCCAGAGCCCCAAGTGCAGTGGCCAGTGTTCTACCCCTTGTAAGCCTACTCCTCGTCCACAACCTTGCCCCACTTTTCAGTGCCCTCCATGGTGTACCTGTCCTAGGTGCTATATACCTTATTGTCCTCCACCTTGCACCTACCGGGTTTGTTATGAATCGAACCCTGATAATTGCTCCATCATGTGATCCTCTACAGCAAGGGCTACGTATGTTGCAATTTGTTACCATGGTTTAATTAATAAGGTATATGTATTTGGTTTGTTCTATTTGGCACTGATTTCATGTAATTTCTTGATGCCCTTTTATTTGTATGCCTTTTATTTACTTTTTGATGTCATTAATAAAACAAATTAGCCTTGCATTTCAGTGTGACTCGATTTCCACCTGTCGTCTCAATTTGTCAGTACTTGTCAATTGACATTATTATCAGCCAGGAATTAATTAATTCATGTGTTATTCAATAAAGATTAGTTATAAAATCATCCATTTACCTCTACATATTATTAAGATTTAATTTTGGAAGAAATAATTCATTGCATCATATCAGAGTTTCTGGGAATCCAATCTTAATGTCTCCCATTCTAACAAATCGTTCATATTTCAAACCCACAGACAGATATTTATGTGTGAAGGTGTGTTGAACTGTATGTACCCATTATGCAACGGGTTTCAAATTAGTTATTGCGGTGATGGTAGCGTAGTGACCATTGGGAATAGTTGATGAAAGCTAATATGGGCAAGTACCGTTTTTAATTTGACTTTTAAGTTTTAACATACATTAGAATTATAATTTCTCATCATAAAAGAGTAAATACTCATTGTAGTTTCATAAACATGCATGTCATATGGTTTCGAAAAATTGAAATGAATTTAGTAATAGTATTAAATGATCAGAATTATTATAGAAAAATTAGAAAATATAGTTGAATAAATTAAAAATTTAAAGATTACTCTTTCATTCAAAAGCTGAAAATATTACATTAATAAAAATTTTAGTAATAACATTGTCATTATATTATGAAATCACGTTGAATTTCTTTACCAAAAAAAATCACGTTGAATTTTCAAACGTTTTATGTCTCATTTATCGTGCATAACATGATTGGGGGACAACAAATGGGTAGTTGCAAGAAATGTCGTATTCCAATCAATTCACCAAATCGGCTTGGAACTAGCACGGACACAAAGAATACACCCTATGTCATTTTTTTTAATATTTTGAAATATCTGTCCTTTTATAATATCTATGTAACATTAATTTTTTTCATTTATACATATTAGTTAAGTAATTAACATATTTATCAAGATAAATAATAATAACTAGATAAGAATAATTTTATCAAGTCATATAATTTTCTATATGTATCAAGATTTCTTTTCATTTTTCTTCTTATGTGTATTGTTTAGTTTTGAAAGTTATTATGAAATGGAGGGGAGAGGAATTAAGTGATGTGGAGAAATATAATTAAGTAATTATGAGAGAGAGTGTATTGTATCATCAATGTCTTTTGGAAGGAGAACTATAAAAACTTCAACATTTCTTTCTTATGAGAGCAAAAGAAAGATAAGAACTTTAACAACCACTGTTCTTTGTAGAATAACAAATTACTTAAAGTCAAAATTTTTCTTTTTGAGTAAAGAGTTATGACGAGAGAGTAGATAAAGAAGAAGGTCTAAACCAGAATAAACCTTCTCTTTGGTCCCTGAAATTGAATGTGCGATTCACTTTAATTCTCAAAATTAAGAAAGTATCACTGTAGTCCCTAAAATTTCAAAAAGTAATTCAACTTATTCTTTTTTATAATTCAAGTTAGTCCTTAGGAACAGTAGTATGAGGACTAACTTGAATCACTTTTTAAAATTTCATGAACTAAAGTGATATTTTCTTAATTCCAGGTATTAAAGTGAATTACTTATATAATTTCAGGGACCAAAATAAACATTTACTCGTCTAAACAATCTCATTTAGAGGAGTGAGGTAAGTTAAGATCAACCGTGAAAATTAATAGTAAGATAAGCAAATTAACAGAACAGATGGATATTTTTATTAATGGCTCAGATGATAATTTGATAGATGGACTAATTTGTTCCCATTTCTAAAATTTGAGTGACCATAATGGTACTTTTTAAGTTTGAAGGATTAATTTGTTCCTTGCTATAAATATGATAGAATAAATTAAAGTTCTTGTATATACACATACACACACACACAAAACTTCAATTTATTCTCTCTCTCTCTCTCTCTCTATATATATATATATATATCATCATTATATAAAGAGGATTATGTAGATAATTATTTTTGGTGTCTTCAAATTGAATTTAAATCCACTTTTAGTTTATAAACATAGTTTATATTGAAATATCTACTTATTTGCCAAAAATTACAGCACTTTATTCCCACTTTGCTCCCCATATTGCCCACCTTTTGTGGTAGTTTTTATCTTCTTTTTTTCCAATGCATGACAGTTTTCAACTTTTACTGCGTGCATATCTCAAAATTGTTCCGATCTTCCATTTCATTTTTTTTTTATATTTTACTCGAGTCTTGACTGTTATTTCTTCCCAAAATCTCTTGAAAATAATAAAAAATAAATTTGAAAACTAATTATAAAATTATATAAATACCTAAAAAGTAGAAAATGCTGCTAGACAAGACTTAACATTTAATGTAAACTTTAATTAAGTATATTTAAGTATTTCTTTTATTGAACTAAAATTGTCATATGTAATATTTAGCACTAACTACAATAATTTTTAAAAACTTGTCATATGTGTGAAGGTGTGTTAAACTATATCTACCCGTCA
Source organism: Dalbergia cochinchinensis (assembly GCA_031216125.1). Taxonomy (NCBI): domain Eukaryota; kingdom Viridiplantae; phylum Streptophyta; class Magnoliopsida; order Fabales; family Fabaceae; genus Dalbergia; species Dalbergia cochinchinensis. The sequence goes on from CM062377.1 coordinate 1,496,480, forward strand.
TGCAGTGGGTTTCAAATTAGTTATTGCGGTGATGGTAGCGTAGGTAGTGGCCATTGGGAATAGTTGATGAAAGCTAATATGGCCAAATACCGTCTTTAATTTGACTTTTAAGTTTTAACAGACATTAGAATTAGAATTTCTTATCATAAAACAGTAAATACTCATTGTAGTTTCATAAACGTGCATGTCATATGGTTTCGAAAAATTGAAATTTAGTAATAGTATTAAATGATCAGAATTATTATAGGAAATTTAGAAAATATAGTTGAATAAATTAAAAATGTAAAGACTACTCTTTTCATTCAAAAGCTGAAAATATTACATTAATAAAATTTTTAGTAATAACATTGTGATTATTATTATGAAATCACGTTGAATTTCTTTGCCAAAAAAAAAATCACGTTTTTAGGTCTCACTTATCGTGCATAACATGATCGGGGAACAACAAACGGCTAGTTGCAAGAAATATCGTACTCCAATCAATTTACCAAATTGGTTCGAAACTAGCAGAGACACAAAGAATATACTCCATGTCATTTTTTTTTATCTTTTTTATATTTTAAAATATCAATCCATTCATAATATATATGTAGTATTAATTTTTTCTTCTATTTATACCCTTAGTGTAAATGTATTCATAAAGTAATTAATACATTTATCAAGATGAGTAATAATGACTATATAAGGATAATTTGATTGAGTTATATTATTTTTTATATTTATCAAGATTTTTTTTTGTATTTTCCTTTATATGTGTATTGTTTACTTTTTAACAATTATTCTGTAATGAACGAATTAAGAATTAAGTAATGTGGAGAAATATAATTAAGTAGTTCGGAGAGAGAGAGTGTACTATATCATCGATATCTTTTAGAAGGAGAAATATAAAACTTCAAGATTTCTTTCTTACAAGAGCAAAAGAAAGATAAGAACTTTAGCAACCTTTATTCTCTAAAAAATAAAAAAACCTAAAGTTAAAATATTTTTTCTGAGCAAAAAGTTATGGTGAAAGAGAAGACAAAGAACAAGGTCTAAATAACCCCATTATAGGAGTGGGATAAGTTAGGATTCGTCATAAAAATTAATAATATAAGTAAGTAAGTTAACATGACAGATGGATATTTCTATTAATGGCTCAGATGACAATTTGATGAAGAGACTAACTTGTTTTCATTTATGAAATTTAAAAGACCACAATGAGACTTTTTAAATTTAAAGGACTAATTTATTCTTTATTATAAAACAATGGAGCAAATTAAAATTTTTGTGTGTCTATATATATATATATATATATATATTGCTATCCTTTACACATTTACGCGGAGGTTAGCATCTCCACATTTTTATTTGAACAAAAATGGCCAAATGTCTTAGTTTTGAGACAGATTTATACATTGATAAGTTTGTAATTTTATTTCATCCTAATTAATTGCATAGAATGATGTTTCTCTCTCCCACATTTTCACCCTCCCATCCTTTCACGTGCAGCGACACTCTTCCTTTCTGGTTTTTTTTTTTTTTTTTTGGCCGCCACTGAACAAAATCTACAACCACTTCTACCTCCTTCTTGAACCTTTCTCCCTTGTCGACAACTCACGAAGACTTACCGTTGTTGCTCCTTTTCTTGCTACAGCTTTATATCCATATGTCCATATGCCCAAGACAGACATCCTTCTCCGGCGACCTGTTCCTGCATCTTTTTTAATTCAAATTCATACGCCTAGTTTATATTTATATCCATAAAAGAACATTTCCAGGAGGTATATATGTTGGTGGCTTGGCAAAATGGTTTCCAGTTGGGGCTTTGACAATTAAACTCAGCTTTTGTTGAGTTGAGATATATTGGATTATTGCTGGTTGGCAAAAGGAGCAACTGAAATGAAACTTCCAGGTGCGTGAGATATTGGAGAGAGAATTTAAGGTAGAAAACATAGAGTAGAGCGCGTGTGTGAGAGAGTGAAAATGTGGAAGAGAGAAAACGTCAGTCTTTGCAATTAATTAGAGGATGAATGAAAATTATAAACTTACCCATACAATAAATTTAACTCAAAACTTGTCAATGCCAAATATAGACCATGAACGGCACATAGGAAACACCTTTCCTAGCAAGTCTCAACATACTCAATTTTCCAGGAAAACACACAGAATTTCCTCCATTTCTCGCATATTCCCCCAACAAAAACACAACATGCAATATCTCCACATAAATCTATAACATTTGGATATCAAACATTCTCGGGATGCCCTCCCAATATATAACAATATCTCATCATAATCCAACCATAGTATCTGTTGGCACCAAATCTCACAAGTGTTGAAGAGTTGTTTGACTTCTGTAGACTAAAGTCCATCATGAAAGTTCGATCAAGAACGTCTTTGACATGACAAATGTTTGGTATATCAAACTAAATCAAGAGTGTGATTGGCAAAGCAAAATTGACAAAGCTTGAAGTTTGTCAATCGAAGCTGACTAGAATCAATGACAAAGTTGAGTCTCCAGGCATGCAAGCCGATAATGACAAAGTTCTGAGACAAATGTTTGACTGGTCGCAATATAGGTTAATTTGTTGTTTGGGGACTCAGAAATTTTGGGAATTCAGAGAAGATCATCACAATGGTCACTAGGACATAGATTGTGGTCGACTTATAGTTTTCAGTAGTTACTGGCAAGAGCCTCATGAAGATGCGATGAAGTGGTAACTGTTTAATGATAAAGACATATGACAAAGAAAGAAACTATCAAAGACACGTGAACAACATCCAAGAATACAGTCAAAGATAAGTGTCACAATCTTGGAGTCCTAAGATGTTAATAAATACTAGTTCTGTATATTTGTAAAGGGTTGGGATTTTTACTCTCAAACTCATCTACAAACGTCACCCAGATGACAAATAAAGTCCAGAGTCCCCTAAGTAATTGTTCTCAACTTCATTTCTTGCTTTCTTAGGACTAGATTTCCTTTAATTTCTTTACATTTTCTGTACTTTACTTACGTTTATTAATCAAGTACTTTTTATTCCTAAGACCATTACTAGGGATTAATTTATTTATGATTTTCTGTACACTATTTTATTCGGACAATGAGAAGTAACATTTGATCTGAAAATTGTAAACATCTTAACTAGCTTAGAATGTAACAAGAGAAATACTTGTCAATCTAGCAACCTCCTTTTGAATCAAACATCACTGAGAATTTTATTGCATTTTTATAATAATGATAAATAGATTTTAATGGTCTAACTATAGTATAAAAATGGTTTATGATATTACATTATGGCATCATCTAATCCATCTAGTTGACCCCACTTGGTGAAGTAAGTTGTTCGGTGTGTTCCAGTGTGCCTTGTGTTCTATACAAGGAACAGTAAAGTGTTGAGGTGGTAGACAATAATTGAAACACGTGGATGTAGATGCAATATGTTTGGGTGTAATTAACCTAGTTTTAAATAAAAAGGTTAGAATTTTTTTTTAATAGGAAGTATGCCAGCTACCCTTATCTGTCACTTTGGGTTTTGAATTTTGTTAAGCCTGGATTATACACCTTCTTGGAGGGCTATATGATAGAGCCACATTCTTGGGATTAAAAGCCCCAGTAATTGTTCCTAAAAGGAAAATAAGTTAAAGAGTAATTTTTAATGAATTTTATGAAACCTTTAAATTAAACGTTTTGTTTTTATCCCACAAGTTTATAAAATCTTGAAGATTCCCGAGTTTGAACTAAAACCCAAAATTTAGATTTTGTTTTGTTGGAATTTTAATTTTTTTGATATTTTATTTGAATCGAGATAGGAGTTATTTCCTTATTTATATTTATATTTTAAAGTTAATAGAGAGTAAAATAAATAATAACATTAACGTAAAATATAAATAAGTGAGTGCTGAGACAACCTAAATGCTAAAATGACAAAAAGATGCAGAGACTGGGTGAACTATCACTACTATAACGGCCCATGATTGCTATAGCGATCATAAGTGTATCAGCAGAGGACACCGGGAATGGCTAGACCACTGTAGCGGAGCCAGTTGGGAAGAAATAATGTCAAACGAATGCCGTTTCACTTAATGAATCCCTCCACCCCTTTCAAACCCCAAGCTCGGGATTTTTACTCCCAAAATTGAATCCCCTTTCCTCCAAAGCATTTCCCACTCTCTTTCACTCAATCCAACATCAATTCCTTTTCCTTCAAGATCCAAGATAAGTGATTGTTGTTGGCTAATGTTAGTTTCTTTCATGTTCTTCCTCCCTTATGTTATAGGTTATTGTTTTTCTCCTTTATTATCAAGTGGGGGTGCTCCTCAATATTGTTAAAGTTATTTTAGAGTGATCTAGATGTTATTAGATATTGATCATGAGTCTATGTTGCTTTTTGGCAATTGTTGGTGTCATTCCAAGCTATTAAGGTCAAATTGGTGGTGCCCACATACTCCCGACTCCTAACGGTGAATGAGTTTAAACTCATGACCTTATTCTCGGTCATTACAAGTATATTTACGCATTATGATTGTTAAATATGAAAGAAGATATGAGAATATGATTTTACACATTATGTTGAAATAATAAGAACTATGATTTGTGATGATAGCATGAAAAATGGGTTTTGAAAAACCATGGGACCATGATTGCTAAGTTGTGAGTTATGGAAAATATTTTGTATGTTTGAGAAAGGATTCATTAAGAAAATATGTATTGTAGCAAGATGTCTATTTTATCAAATATGTATTTATAGATTTCTTTGATATCATTAAGTATTCAAGTTTTAAGATTTCAAACTATGCTTTTAGAATGTTCAAAAATCGTATATTTATATGTGGAGAAATGTTGATCAAAGTATGCTTTAGTTTCGTGAACAGAAATATTGTTATGAAAATGTCAATTATGAATCGTTAATTTATGATATTGCCATGCCTTGAGACTTGGAATTTCAAAAATCATTTTATCAAAATATTAAGTGGAGCTATGTTGAGTAAAGTGTGATTTATCTTTATGAAGAAATATGCTATGGTGGTTTTAGACCTTTCATGATTTAGAACCCAGTGCTTTGGACTATGATTTTAGAATTATCAAGTATATAAAAATATGTCAGCTTAAGATATGAATTTGAACTTTAGTTTTGTGGTATCAAGAGGTACGAAATTCAGTATTAATTCTTAGTAACTACTAGATACATATTTTGTGGGCCTGAGATCAGGTTGCCTACAAACAGATGATTCCCTGGACACCATTTTTACAATCACAGTTATGCTAAAGTCAAATTGTTAGTTATATGAATCATGAACTCCCAATGTACTAAGAATTTAAGGGCTCTGCTTCGTTAGGGATATAGTACCTATCTTTCAGCTATGATTTTTGTCAAACTAGTTTAGACAATATGGATAGGAAAATAGATAGTTAATTAACGGCTATTATGAGATCGTTAATCTTGGTACCAAGTTTTCTGTCAGAGGACAATATCGCCCCTCAACATACACAGAAAATGGGACATAGTTAGGTACCTACAGCACATATTCCGACAGAATTTATGATTTTACAACTTTTTTCATTATATATATTTATTCAACTCAGCAAATATCATTTCCTGAGGTTTTGCCGCACCATCAGGTAAAATGATTTCATGATTGATTGAGAATTTATAAATGCTTTTTATGAACTTATGGAATGAAGTGTATTTTTCCTAGATAGCTATGTATTTATATATCAAATGATTATGATTGTTGCATAAATGATATTATATGTGTATTCCTTTGTTGTCTCATGTGGGTGATGAGTGAGAGCTAATTCACTTAGTCCATTGACTCACCCTTCTCCTTTCCTCTCATAGTTGCAGGTGCAAGTTAAGTTTCAACTCAGTTTGGTTGATGCGGCATTTCTCAGTAGTGAGCCTTATTTTGGAGTAAGGCTTAGTATAAATTCATGTTAGTATTAGAAAGCTCTAATAGATGTGTAGGCAGGATCCAAATCATGCATTATTTCAGATGTTGCATTTTATTTTAGTATTTGAAACAATTATATATCTGTTTTCAGTTTACAAGTATGGATTTAAAATGGTAAAGTTGATTTGGGTTTATGTAATAAGCCAGAAAGGTATTTGTGATTCACTTTCTAAAGTATTAAGTTGATTTTCAGATTTAAAATTAAAATCAAGTGATGAAACAGTTTATGTTTCCATGTTTTGCATGTTTAATGGATATGTCACACATAATTTTCTATATTAGAGTATTTCAGTCTTCTGAAATTGGATATCAGGTTTTGAATAAATATTTAGATACATATTTAGAGAAAAATTATGTTTTTAGAATCTAAATTTAGTATAATATTATTATATTCTATGCATTTAGGGAGATACATCACCCAGTAGACTTACGTGGGGATGAGATTACTCACATGTCGGTCCCGTTCCCAAGTCGGGTCATGGATTTATTTAGTTATATTTAACTACACTTACTAAATGTGGTTGAATAAACAAAAATGTTAGCAAACTCATCCTCCGCCCTCCTCCTCAACATGCATTATAGGGTCACTCCATCATCAACAACAACAATGGCACATAGCAGTTTCTCCAAACATACAAAGCTATGCACACTGACCATAAAAAAAAGCTTCAAACATAATCAGTTTGGTGATAGAAAAGAGGACAAGCTTTTCAACTTAGATTACTTGGTTGAGCATGGCGTCCTTCTACTCATCAAAGAAAATATGTCGTTCTTGCCCATCCTCTTTGATTCTTTGATTTTGCCTACTCAGAGTGAGTAATAAGGGTGAGACCTTCCACTCCGTCTCTCCTTATGGTGTTCTTCCCCTTTTTAGTAACACGCTCTATTTATTATGTATCAACCCTTGTTTAAAGGAAAAATGATCATTTTATCAATTCTAAAAATAATCTTAAAAAATATTTACACAATTTTAAATTATGAATAAGTGGTTAGCCTTTTTTTTTCATTTTTTGGTATGTATCTGTAGCTTCTTCTTTTTTTGGGAGGGTTGATGTGTGTCATTATTGTTGTTGCTGACATTGGAGTGACCTTGAGACTTGCTGAAGAGGAGGAGGGAGGAGGATGAGTTTGCTAACACTTTTATTCACATTTAGCCTCAATTAGTAAGTGTGGTTAAATAAGACTAAATAAATCCAACCATGCCACATCCATATCCACGTGTCTCAATCACTGTTCACTACCTTAACACTTCTGTATTCCTTGTACAGAACCCAAGGCACACTAGAACACACCTTGTTGTTATTAGGTGATTGCTCATGTACAGATAAATTTTTTATCTGAACAATGAATATGTGTGTTGGCCAAATAGAAAAGGCACACATAGATTTTAAAAGTGGGCAGGTCAACTAGTGTTATGACCATTATTAGATTAAGACATAGAGGGAAAAAAACTAGTAACTCGTTAAAAATAAAACAAAACAGAAACAACTTGAAGTCAGGATCGGTTTCAACTAATGTTGCAATTTCCATTGCTTTCGCCATCATCAACACCCTACTTTCAACCACCTCCGCCACCACTGCCTTAGCTGCAATCCATAGCCATATGACCTACCTCACTGCAACTATAACAAGCTCCACCACCACCATCACCTCGTCCACCACTGTAGCCACTGCCATTACTGAATCCACCTCCATAGCCACTACCTTGAGTTCGTGGAAGCCTTAGAAGGTACTGAGGGAAGCTTCATGATAATGATGAGGGCATGGGAAGAGAGACGAGTCTTATAGACAAAGCCGAACCTGCTGTTGCTGACGATGATGAGAGGTAAGAAGTTGTTGATAGTACGTGTGAGCTCTTCCATGGAGATCTTGAGATTGGGGTCGGAGGACTAGCCAGCTTGCATCGATGGAGGAGGAAGAGAGGGAAGGTTGGGGAAGGTTTAGTGCGGTTCTGATTGGAGCAATGGTGGTGGCATTGGCGGCGACGGCGATAGATGTAAAGAGGTAAGGCAGGCAAGGATGAAGCAATAAAGATGGTGGAAGAACTCAAACCATAAGAACAATACTTAGAACTGGGATTTCTAACAGTGGTTTTGTCTTTTAATTAACCCAATTAATTACTAACAATATTTTAAACTTATTGTCACTTGGGTCCCATATTTTACTTGTGTCATCTTGTTAAGACAGTGGAAGCAAAAATAAACGAACTACACAAAATATTCAACATGGTTTTGTCTCAATTGCTTACAACCATGACTTTACAAACAATTCACTAATTGTTTTTTAAAAAATAATTACTCTAATCTTTCACAAACCCAAAATCCTAGTACACCCAATCTTACAAAGAATACTTTTCACTCACAGAAAGCACTTACAAATATTCTCCACCTAATAAAATCTCACTCAAACAAATCAATCTTTCTCCCATAAATAATGCTCATATACTTAATTAATTTCTTTTTCATGAATGTTGTGCGCCGCTGCACCTACGAAGAGAAGGAACAGCCTTTTACTTTTAAAAGTGAGATATGAGTCACATGCATATTATACCAAAGGGGCTTTATTATTTTGTTTTTCTTTTTTCAAATGGGCTTCAAACCAATCCAAGGCAATAAACCCAACAAATCTCCACCTTACCTTGTGATTAGGACAAATTGTATATGTCAGTAACAAGAGCTAGAAGGCCTTGTCAAAGGACTAGTGAATATTACCTTTTTCTTTGGCACATGCACACACTTTGCCTTCTCCACATTCTGATGTACTTGGTCGTTGCCTTTACTCACAACAGTCTCCCACAACAATTTATACAAATTACTAGGAGTCTTTTTACCCTTCATTATCTTTAAAAAACCTCTAGTTACTTACATTACTCTATCTCTTGTAGAATGTCCATAGCCTAATTGTCATGACCCAATCTAGGAACGTGATTGGCGCATGAGAAAATTCCATTCTCATGCAAGTCTCATGACTTGTTAACTATTTCTACATGCATACTTTGTTCATAAAACCATTTAAAATAGAAAATCCTCTTTCTACGTATATTTCACCTATTCCTTTTTAAACAGAAATCATAAACAATCATAGCTAACGTATCATAATTTAACTCAAAGTCCATATGTCTTCATATAATATGTACATTATATGTTTGCTCAGTTTTCAAATAACAATGGAGCTAATACAAATAGGCTATAGGGACAAAATGCAAAATATACTCTATGGTCGGGATCCTGCCTACATCTACATAGGAGCACTCTAAATCAAAAATGACAGCAAGACTCACCAACTAAAGTCTAGTGCTGCTGGGAGATGGCACGTTGAGAAGAATCCGCAGCAGCTGCTTTATCTGTAAAAATAGGGGAAAAAGAAAGGGGTGAATTTTGTCACCAAAACTCAGTGAGTGAGTTATCGCTCGAATCCTCTGCCATGGACATCAAGAACAATGCATAGAATCATAATAACATCAATAATACATAGAATTTTAGATAGTCAAGTATGCATATATATATATATTCAAGACATCATTTTCAAACAAAAAACAAATTTCTTCAATTTACTTCCATCTCTGAAATCATATGGACTCGTAATATAGTAGCTGCTAGAGAAACAGAAATCTCTGCTCCGTGGGTACCCAGTTCCTCGTGAACAAGGGCCCTTAATCGAGATCTTAACGGTTCCTCGTGAACCGCATCCCTTGTGGACTGATCTATCATATATATAAATTGCCCCTCGTGGGCCTTGGTACCAAAGTTAATGTTTGGTTCCAGCCGTTAACTCGTTGGCTGTTTCTCTATAGCTACCATCTGAACTAACTAAATAAATCCATATAAATTTGAGAATCTTTAAAACTTGTTAGTTAATTGCCTAAATCATTTCACAAATTATCAAGCTTGTCATAGGCTAGGAAAACTCTATATCATATGCAACGATCAATTCTAGGAATTCAATCAAACAATCATATAGGTTTCTAACAATCACATATTTCATCAATTCTATATCAAATCAATATAACAAACATGGTCTGATGGGTTTTGTTAAAAACTAGCTTCATGCTCTAAAACCAGGAGTTCTAAAATATATAAACCAATATTAAACTCAAACTTCTTTTGCAAAAATCTCCAAAATCAATCAATAATTGATATCTTTATGAAAATAATTCTAATGCATAACATAGAGATCATAGAAGTGAACCCACTCACCTGGAGGAGTTGCAATAACAGGACTAACACCAATAGAACACTTGGAAGCAGGAACAACAGTAATATCTGACATAGAGGCGATAAAACTCTGAATTAACCCTTAAATAGCTCAACTCTCTTTCTAACATAGAGAAATAACTCTTTTCCTTTGATGGACATATGGATCATCCCAAGAATCCTAGAGAATCAAGGAGAAAAGAGCAAAACCAGGAGAAGAACATACCTTAAAGTCTTAGAGAATGAAGATTCCAAGTTCAACTTGAAAGAATTGGAAGAAAAATGGAGTTTAAATGGAGATTTGGTAAAGAAATGGGGTTGAGAGGTGATGAAACCGTGGTTTCGGAGAGAAAATGGGGGTGAGTAGTGTATGGAATACTCTGGAACCTGAAATGGGAGTTTTTATATTTCGGTTGACTGTCTAGGAGGTGAATAACCGCCTAGACGGTTCCTTCTCTAGCTGCTGCACCGCTTTATCCTCTGATGACTGCCTAGGCGGTCCTCCCAGGAGGTCAGGTACTAGTGTGTATTGGACTGGGCTGACTAGGCTGTCTCCATACTCATTTATTTATATTTCTTTGTCTTCATTTATTTTACTTTCTATTAACTTTAAAACATAAATGTAAATAAGAAAATACCCCCCATTTGAATTTGAATAAAATATAAAAAAAAAATCAAAATCCTAACAATTCAAAATCCAATTTTTTGGGTTTTAGTTCAATTTTAGGAATTTTTACAATTTCATAAACTCGTAAGCTAAAAACGAATCGTTTAAAGGTTTCATAAAATTCATTAAAAATCACTCTTCAACTTATTTTTCTCTAGGGAATCATTATCGAAACTTTTGATCCCAAGATTATGACTCTATCATAGAGCCCTCCAAGGATGTATAGGATCCAGACTTAGTAAAATCCAGAACCCGAATGACAGGTAATAGCGTTTGGCACTATTTCTAGTTTGAAAAAATTTTCTAACTCTTTTATTTAAAACCTAGGGTATTACACCAATGCATCAAGTCTACCCAAAGAAATCAAATTTCTTCCAATTGCAGGTATATACCTCACATCACCAAGTGTTTACACATAACCATTATGTATTTTAATTTTCACGATACCCTTTCAAACAATATCAAAGCAGTTCTCAATAGCCAATCTCACAACCTCATCATCACAAGTATTATACATACCAAACCATTTCTTCTTACAACAAATATAATTAGAACAGGCAGAATCTAATAGCCAACAGTTGCTATAAACACCTTTCTCCTCTTCAACCATCATCCATCTCATAACAATAATAACATTGTTTGTCTTTATAGTCCGGTCTTGACAGGAAACTTGATCTTGAATTATCTCTGTCAAAATTGTCGTCACGAGGCATACTTCTTCCACCACTAGTTCTAGCCATAAAGACATTTTCTTGGGGTTGATCATTCGATCTTTTTAATTTTTTATTCTTTAATAACACAATAATCACATCATCAACTTTCAAAGTATCTTTCCAACTAGCAATATGGTTATTACACTGTCATAATTATTTGAAAGAGATGATAAGAACAACAATGCTTTGTCTTCATCATCAATTTTCATGCCAATACTAGCTAACTGTGCTTGTAAAACAATTCACATGATCTCTAATGTCAGCACCAATATCCATCTTCAACTAATATAATTCTTTCTTTAAAAATAAATGGCTGGTAAGGGATTTTGACATATACGTATTTTCTAATTTCTTTCATAAGTCAACAATAGAAGTTTCATTTAGGATATTAAATTTTACCTCAGGAGCTAGAGATAGGCGAATTGTACTGATAACTTTCGTCTCTATTTCTTCCCATTCTTCATTTGTCATCTTGTTAGGCTTTTTCTCCTTCCCACTCAAAGCTTTAATCAATCCCTACTGGACTAGGATATTTTTAACATTATTCTGCCATAGACTAAAATTATTTTTTCTATCAAAGAGCTCTAACTCAAATTTGCTCATTGAACCTTGCATTTTGCCATTAAAAAAAATACCATAAGTAGGATCAAAACCCTATCTGATACCACTGTTAAGACAGTGGAAGCAAAAATAAAAATGAACTACACAAATAATTCGTGGTTCAGCCTCAACTACCTATATTCATGACTTCACAAATAATTTGCTAATTTTCTAAAAAAAAAATTACTCCAAATCTAACAATCTCTTACAAATCTAGGATCTCAGTACACCTAATCTCACAAAGGAATATTTTTCACCCACAGAAAACACTCACAAACATTCTCCATCTAACTAAATCTCACTCAAATAAATCAATCTTTTTCTCAAAAATGATGTTCACACACTCTAATTTCTTTTCACCAGTATCGTGCGGCGCTGCACCTATCAAGTGAAGGAACAGCCTTTTACTTTTAAAAGTGAGACATCAGTCACGCGCATAATATACCAAGGGGGGGGGCCTTTATTTTTTTTTTCTTTTTTCAAATGGGCTTCAAACCAATCAAGGCAATAAAGCCAACACATCTAACCATTTGATACACATAGGATACGTAGTTTGCAGATTTTTTTTATATCTGCATATGAGAAATCGCCTTGTTATTATTGTCGTTACGATGATATGAATGGCGCAGTGAGGCCACTAGCATGGCCAATTCCGGAAGACTCATCGAAGTTGCACGATGAACGACCAATGCTTCCCCTGCTCCAACCATGGGATCGGATGTTATCAATTCTATCAGCCGCTCTCCGAAGGAGCGAGCAACTCAGAGCTCCATCCAAAAAGATGCCCAATTGTGAAGAACATTATCAGCTCAGAAGGGCACTGACCAAATCTCTTTATTCTTTGGGTCGGTCACCTCCTTTTGTGTTTCTTTTGGGCAGATTGATTGCACCTTGCTGCATATTTTGCATTTCCAATAGTGAAATAGAGTATCCTTTAATTCCTTTTGATAAGAAAATAAGTGTTGAAAATGAACTGCTACGGAAGATGGAAGGACTACCTTTCAGCAGGGCTGCTACTATTTTGAGGTGAGATCTGAGCAAGCCAAAGTCAACCGGAGAACAATGCAGAGAAGTTCTTGTGACTTACCAGTTTCAACTTTCTATAGTATTAGAGATATTTTTATTTTTGTGTTACTTATATAGTTAGAAATTAGTTACTAGTCAGTTACTCTCATAAGCACATACAAGGCTTGATATCGATTGTATTACCGTACCTTTTTTTTTTTCTCGTTTTCTAATTCCACTCAGAAAGTTTTAGTTTTTATTCCATTATTTTTCTCTGTTCGACCATGGATTCTAATAAATTGAAAAGCAATTTTTCCTGTATGTTGCAATGTTGCCCCACTTTGTCCTAGTGTTTAGTTAGTTATGACTTATGGGGTCAATATCTTGGTATTTCTAGTGAAATTTTATTTTGCATCTCCATCAGTGAAGTTTTTACTCTGGGAGAATTTACGTCAAACAAAAGACCAATAGCGTGCTTGTCCCAAAAGAACATGATAGACCAAGAAGGCGGCGAAAAAGAAATCCTCTGATCTGAAAAATATTGTTAATAAATTGATTATGTTTCTTCATTGGTTGGGCTTGTTGTATAGCAATTTTCATCTGAGTTCTTACGCAACAAGAAGAAAAGCTTTGTTTTGGTTTCTTATGAATTTAAACGGGTTTTGAATAATAATAATAATGGTTATTTTTTTATACCTCTAAAATTACAATGGTCACAATGAGATTTAGACTTATGATTTTATGTAAATTATCCAAACTCTTTACCACTAAATTAATCTCATATAAATTACCCAAACTCTTTACCATTAAATTAATCCTAATGGCTTTAAATAATAATAATGGTGATGCAGTAGCAATCGAGAAATGTGAAAAAGAATAATGAAAATTTTGAGGATCAGATATACATTTGGAACACGGGCGCTGTAATTTGCAGTGTGTTTCCAATTGCAACTTAACACTAGTATGTTATGACTTATAGGTCTTACGCTCAACCCAACTCTCCACGCATGAAATGAGATTGTTAACGAAATCAGGTAAGGGGCCTATGATTTTAAATGAGGCTTAATTTATTTAATTGAACAAGTATTAGAAAACTTAGTTTAACCTCTTTATTAAAATTAAATGACTTGAGTGGGGTCAAACCAGTTAAAAATCTGGAAACACCATCTAACCTGTCAATTTAAATATGTAAATTAATTAGTTGGTAAAACTAACATTGTCATTTCAGATTTTGGCATCTTGCTTAGATGATGAAGTCTTATATAATTCTTCTTTCAGCACTTGTCAACAAATCTTGCTTTTATAGAAGAGTAACTGCTTCTAATGTAACCCACTGTAGCAAATAATAACAACAATAATTATAAAAAAAACGCTTTGCTCAAATAATTATAGACTCACATTCTTTGACAATTAAATAGGAATATTAAAATATAACACGAGTAAAGAGATAAAAGCAATTGAAAAAATAAGTCCTATAATGATGTATAGCTACCGGCACTTATATATATTATCCATTTAGTTATACGGTAGGCCCCTATAGTTTCACTCAATTTTCAATTAGGCCCTTATAGTTTAAAAGTTTTTAAATAAATCCCTATAGTGTATGAAATTTTTCAATTAGATCTCTGTCATTATAAAAAAAAATAGAATATTCTTTGAAATATGAAATATTTCATCTCCATCTCCCTCTTTACATAGTGACACGGACCTGATTGAAAAGTCTCATACACTGTAGGAACTTAACTGAAAATTGAGTAAAACTATAGAAATCTGAAAAATAATTAAACATTCAAAATATGCATTTATCTTTCAACTGATGCCTCGATTTCAAGAGAAATGCAATTTTAATTTCTTAATAGAGTACAAACTTTTTATTGTATATTTTACATTACTTTTGGTATTGAATCTATTTATCCCTTTATACATTGAGTTTTAAAAATCATTATTTTATCATTCTCTAAGTTTATAATATCATTACGCTGCTTTTTCCTTTATTAACCATACAACAGATAAATTCCATAAGTGATTACTCAAGAAAAAGATGGTACCTTCAAAATCTAAATTTCAAAATGAGTTAATAATAGAAAAGATAGTAACTTCAAACAACATAGTCTTTATCATGCATCAAGTTTGTGAGAAAATCCTACATAATGTACACAACAAATAAACAACACAATTTATCACTACAAAGAAGGATTGGGTTGTAAAGAAGTAATGAAGATGATTGAAATTTAATAATATAAACCTTAACCAATTTTAATTTAATAGTAAGGGGAAGGCAATAGACATACAAGGAAAAAATTGGGTAGTATGGCAGGAAACTAGCATAATATAACCCCAAAATTACAAAGGTAATAATTAGAATGAGATTGGATATTTATTAAAATTAAACAAATATAATAAATAAAAAATATAATTCTAAGTGGACAAACATATCCAATACTAAAAATAATGTAAAATATACAATAAAAAATTTATACTCCACTAAAAAACTAAAATTGTACCTCTCTTGAAACTGAGGTATCAGTTGAAAGATAAATGCTTATTTTGAAGGTTTAATTATTCTTCAAGTCCTTATAGTTTCACTTAATTTTCAATTAAGTCCCTATAGTATATGAGAATTTTCAATCAAGTCTATGTCGTTATGTGAAGAGGAAGACGAAAATGAAATATTCCATATTCCATAGAATATTTTATTTTTTTGTAACGTCAGAGACTCGATTAAAAAATCTCATACATTATAGAGACATAATTAGAAACTTTTACGCCATAGGAACCTAATTGAAAATTGAGTGAAACTATACGAATTTGTGGTATAGTTAAACCTATATTATAAAATTTGTGTTCCTATAATGATGTCTAAGGGATAAAGAAAAAATTACCTTAACTATAAACCTATATTGTATGGATACGAGTACATTTGTATATATAAAAAAAATATAAAAATTTTATAAATTTCATACAATGAAAACTAAAATTTTAATATAAAACTG
The DNA here is from genome assembly GCA_031216125.1 of Dalbergia cochinchinensis. Lineage (NCBI taxonomy): Eukaryota > Viridiplantae > Streptophyta > Magnoliopsida > Fabales > Fabaceae > Dalbergia > Dalbergia cochinchinensis. The sequence goes on from CM062377.1 coordinate 1,512,583, forward strand.
ATTAAAATTATTTAATATTGCATTCTGAATTTTCTAGAAAAAATAAATTTGGGCAGGAAAACATTTGAACTCAATAGAATTAGAATATAAAATAAAAAAATAAAAAATATAAAAATTTATTAAACTGACGTATCTAGGATTGGGTATGCATATCCTTGGCATACCCAGCCATACCCCATCATATCCAATTTTTTTTTTTCAAAAATGGAGTTATCAGGTATGTACCCAGATGTATCTAAACGTGCTCGTGCCCATAAAGTATATGGTTTGGGTATTTTTATGAAAATCACGTACCCATGCTTCATAGTTGTAAAGTATACTCGCAACTGCAAATCTGAAAAATATCGCAGAGGCATTATGTACCTAAAATTTTCTAAGGACAAATTTCATTTTGAACAAAGAGTTTAATTTTAATCAATTGGTGATATAATTATTATTCAATCAAATTCTTCTATTTGCTTGACTTTTCAATTATTAGGTATAAAATTCAATCACATTTATTGATGTGGCAATGTATGTGTAAAGAAACTTTATAATATCAATGTATATAAATTAAACTCTTGAAGAAAAGCATACAAGTTTTTAATTTGTTTTTGTTTTATTATTTTGTGGTGAAAGGATACAATAAATGGAGTCTTTTCTTTTGGGTCAGAAGTAATGGATCAATCATCATACTGGTGAACTGCAATTGGTCACTCTTGGGCAATAACATGGAAAACCCACCTGCGCCTTGTGGCCCTTATAATGAGGCGAAGAAAGGCCCAAAACAGTCATTTAGTTAATTGTTTCTAATAATTCTTTCTATTTTCTTCCATGGGAGCCCAATTTTTTCTCGCTCGTGGAAGACTTGTAGTGACTCAGCTTCGACCCGTGGAAATTGGATCTGGACCCCTCCTAGCTTCCTGCTGCATGCCCCGAAATTCTTAGGAGACAGATGAACTAATTTGGATACGATCTATGAAGTATAGATACTGATATAGATAGGAGATTTTTTATTTTATTATATAATTTTTTTGTCTGAATTTCTTTTATCGTATTTGTATATTTTTTTATCTAATTAATTTTTTTTGTGATCAACCGAAGAATTTTCAAAATAAAATGACCCAACAGTATAGATTTAACTAAATAACTAGTGTTAATTTTGTGCTCATGCTGGTATTAAATTTTTTAAAAAAATAAAGAAACCAATTTAGGCATGTCTGTGAGGTATTGGCCGTATCATGATGAATTAGAAAGAATATCCAAATTTGTGTTCGGTGTGTGGCCGACCCCAATAAATTATTTTTTTAATCAAACAAATATCCAACATGTGTTGTGTGGTTGTCGTATACTGATACGTGTCTGATATGCGAACATATATTACCAAGTCGGTGTATCCATGATTCCTAGGATAGGACGCTATATGCACTATAAAATGATATACCGAATACTACATGTGATAGAATTGAAGGAATATTATTCCTCGCCACCCTGTCGAGAGTAATAACAAATTAGATAACAAGTTGCAGTGCTTTTTTAATGCTGGAAAGGTTTATGAATTATGATCGGCACTGGGTCAAGAATGAAGCCAGATGAAGGGCACTCAAGCAAAAACGCGTGCCATATGTAATAACAAATAGTGTCATAGCCCTCCCTAGCCCGTAATATGTGGAGGTTGATGACGGGTCGGTGTCTTAAGAAAGGAAATTACAATTAAACTGGACCCATATGAAGAGCTTCAAGAGGATAGAATATGGATGGTGCGAGCTAGAATTTCCCTGTGATATAGTAGGGTGGGTTCGTTTATATTCATTAGCAGTACTGGATGGCAGATCACAGAGGACGAGCATTACTTGTCGTAAGCAAGCCTGCCTCGACTTTGGGGGTCACTTTCTGCTTTAATTATTGAGCTTTAATTATTGAAATGTTAGAAGAGTGGAGCATTCCTACCTGGCCACTTCTTCAGCAAAGACGGCCAAGCCTGTCTTTGAGGTTGTGGGATCCAAATCCAGGAAATTCCAATAGTCATCCTCATGGATACCATGTGCCTTGTGCTTAATGCCCTTTGGTTTGTCTTCTCATTTGTCTATTGTACAAGGGAGCTTTTAATAACCGGCTAAGATTATTGAGGAATTCGAGTAATATCTATGATCTCTTAAGTTCAAATCTCATTTAAAAAAGAAAAAAATAAACTTTTAATAAAGACTTAAATTTGATAGAAACCAGATAATTATTTATTTATATTAGTTATTCAATTTTTTTTATAGGTATTTATACTCTTGAATATGGTCATAATTAAAGATTTTTTAAATATTTCTATAATAGACAAGTTTAAAAGTTTTTTTAATGAATCTTATATCTTGAAAATTATTTATTTTAAAACTTTAACTAGTTGTAATACCTCGGATTTTAAATCAAAGAATTAGAAAAATTTTTGAACTAGAAACAGTGACAGTCACCATTACCTGTCGATCGTGTCCTGAATTTTTTACTAAGTCTGGATCCTACACGTCCTTGGAGGGCCCTATGACAGAGCCATAATCTCGGGATCAAAAGTCCCGGTAATGATTCCTTGGAGCAAAATGAGTTGAAGAGTGATTTTTAATTAATTTTATGAAACCTTTAAACATTTCTCTTTTAGCTTAAGAGTTTATAAAATTGTGAGAATTTCTGAATATGAATAAAAATCCAAAATTTGGATTTTGATTTGTTGGGATTTTAATTTTTTTAATATTTTATTTGAATCCAAATGAGGGGTATTTTCTTATTTATATTTATGTTTTAAAGTTAATGGAGAGTAAAATAAATAAGGAAGTAAATAAATGCATCCTGTAGAGAATCCTAGAGCATTCTGGAGACCATTATGTGATTCCGAGCATTGCGGCGGTCAGCGAAACGATAGGCGGTGCAATTGGGCTCATGAGCGCTGCAGCAGTAAACAGAATTATAAAAACCCCATTTCGGGGTCCAGAACATTCCATACACCCATTCTCACCCCCAACCTCGAGCTCTCACCTAGAAAACATGGTTTTCACCCTAGAAACTCTATTTTCTTCCAATTTCTTCAAGTTTAACCTATAATATTCCCTTCTTTAAGCTTAAAGGTATGTTATCTTGTTAGTTTTACTTCAGTTTCTTCAAGTTCTCCTTCCTTGAGGGAAGTTCTCCATAGTTCTCAAGGGAAAGAAGTTTTCTACCTCCTTAGAGAAGGATTCTTGGGTATTGAAGAGGCTTTAGAGGTCAATCTAGAGTTCTGCTGCTTCCATGTCAGATAGTGGTGTCATCTCTTGCTTCCAAGAGTCCTGTTGATTCTGTTGGTGTTGGTTCTTCACTGTTCACCCCTCCAGGTGAGTGGGTTCCCATCTGTGATCTCTATGTTATGTATTAGAGTTGTTTTCATAAAGATATCATTTACTACTTGATTTAGAGATTTCTGCAAAGAAATTTGAGATTTCTGTTGGTTTATATGTTTTAGAGCTCCTAGTTTTAGAGCATGAAACTGATTTTTGATAAAACCAATGGGACCATATTTGTTATATTGATTTTATGTAGAATTGATGATATATGGGATTGTTAGAAGCCTTTATGATTGTTTTAATAGATTATGAAACTAGTTTATATATATGAAATGGTTTTATACCCAGATACACAGTTTAGAGAAGAAAATGGAATTATGATTGCAAGCTTTGCTATTTTGAAACATGATATTGAGTTTTCTAATTATAAAAAGCTGGATAGTTGAGATATGTTTTAGATAACTAATCAAAAGGTTTTTAGAGCTTGAATCTTCATGAGATTCAGAACAGTTGACGGCTACATATTCTGTGGAGATATGGAATCATAAATGCCTACATAAGGTCATCCCTTGGACATGATTTCATAGCCACAGTTATGCTAAGATTAGACTGTTAGAATCAGGTGGATTCAGATCTCTCAGAGTATTAGAGTTTATTGTTGATAAAGAATAATCTAGAAGTTCAGACATAAAAGGATTTTAGAGCATGAATCTTTGTATGACTCAGAACAGTTGGCAGATACATATTCTGTAGACTTGAAATCATTATGTATGATTTTATAGTCACAGTTATGCTAAGGTCAAACTATTAGAGAGTTACAGGGATTCAAAACTTATAGAGACTGAAAAGGTTTTAAGGATTTCTAAAGATGGATGAATGTATTTAATTAAATTAGAAGGTAGCTATAGAGAAAGAGGCTATATGTTTACGGCAGTTAATCTGTTAACCTTGGTACCAAGTTGCCCGGGCCAGAGATTATAGAAATTTATATCCAGAGATTACAAAGAATTTATTGTCATACTAGGGGCAGCAATACATAACGCCAAGATGTGATCAGAGATTTATATTCAGAGTTTGAGATCAGTCCACGAGGGACGCAGTTCACGAGGAACTGTTAAGATCTCAATTAGGAACCCTTGTTCATGAGGAACTGGGTACCCACAAAGTAGAGATTACTATTTCTCTTGGAGCCACTATAATGTAAGCTTATATGATTTCAAATATGAAAATAAGTTAAGAAAATGGTTTTTGAATTGTAACATGACGATTGCAATGTATATACATATGTATGCATAAATGACTATGAATACTTTTGAGCAATTACTGATGTTATTATGATTTATTGCATTACCCCTTGGTGTCCCATGGAAGGGGGTTTCAGATGAGGATTCACTCACTGAGTTTTGATAACAAAACTCACCCCTCTACTTTTTCTCCTGTTTTTATAGATAGAGAGTTACTACGGATTCTTTTCAACCCCCTTTCTTCCAGCAATACTAAACTTCAGTTGGTGAGTTTTGCTGTTACTTTGATATAGAGTGCTCCAGTATAGATGTAGGCAGGATCCTGGACCTCTGATCATGTTTTGCATTTAGCATACTAAGATGATACATTCATATTTTGTATTCTAAAGGCATATTTGTATTAGTTTTATGGACATTTTGAAACAGAGCTGGTTTTATATTGTATTATGATTTTAGACTTTAGAGATAGATTATGAAATTGCAGACATAATTATTTCCATTATTTTGTTTATTTTGAATTTAAAGGAAAGGTGATTTATATGTAGGAAAAAAAAGAAATTTTTTGATTTTTATGGTTTTTATGAATAGAGCACACATGTAGAAACAGTGAATAGGTCACGAGGCTTACGTGAGAATGAGATTTCTCACGTGTCGGTCATATTCCCAGATCAGGTCGTGACACTAGTGCCCTTAGAACATTGATTGAGAAAATCTCATAATTAAGAGATGTTCCTAACCATTGCATTCTTCAAAGTTCCAGTCATAGCCCTCTTTCTAAAAGTATAATTCATTTATCACCGCATCCATGGATCACGTAAGTGCATAACCATGTTTAGAGTGAGTGTATGAGTAAAAATTTTAACTTCTTACAATCTGTACAGAACTAGTATTTATAGATAATCTAGGTCTCTAGGATTTTGACACTTATCCCTGGCTGTCTCTATATGTTGTCCACATGGCTTTGACAGTTATTTTCTTTGGCATTTTCTCTTTGATCACCACTTCGTTACGTTTTTGTCAAGCTCTTGTCAATAACCGCTGGTAGCTGTCAGTAACCGTCAACTGACAAACATTTGCCCTAGAGCCACTTTGACAGTGTCTGCAACATCTTCAGAAATTTTCTAAGTCTTTATTTGACAAACTATCAATTCGACTTGTCGACCTTTAAGCATGCAAGTTAGTCATTATTGATCCCTGGTCATTCTGTCGAGCTTTCTTTGATCTCAAAATTTCCTAAGTCTTTAAGTGACGTCCCCCCAACTTTGGCCAGATGAAAGTATAATCAATGTCGAGTTATCAAGTCTGGATATTCAAGGTCATCATATTTGACAAATCTAAAGACTTTGTCAATTTCACCCCATTTGTCAATTTTTCTTTGTCAAACCTTTGACTACTCTTGAAATCGTCAAAGTTGAATGTCAATTCAACAGTTCTGACACTCAGTAAAATTTGGTGCCAACAAATGCTAGATATATACAACTAAAAATAGTTATGAAGATCAAAATACACTGTGAAAAATGCAGAAACCTGACCCTAAAAACTACTACAAAGGTAAAAGGTGAATATATCATGCACCAATCCTTTTTACATTTTATAAGACCTATCTATCTATGTTTGTCTATATATACTAGAGATAGTAATAGCTCATAAAACTAATATGTTAAATTATGAATAATAAAGTCCAACACATTTTTTTTTATGATGTCTATTAATTTTACAGTGTCATTAAATAGAAATAAGAGAAATTGTCACGTTATGATGAACTATTGCTTAGAAATGAATTAATTCATTTTAACAATTTTGTTTTTGTAAGTTACTCTAATCTCTTCCAAGATTTTGTGAAATTCAACTAACAACATTTATTCTATTTGTAAAATTTGTCCAAGAAGTTTTTAAATTGATGAAATCATTACTCTGATCTCTCTTAAGTTTTTAAAATTATTAAACTATTTTCTCTTTTATCATACAATAAATAGTATTTAGGAGAGGTCAGTGATGCAAACGAATAGAAGGAAGTCAAAGTAAATTTGAAAAAATTTCAGGACATATCTATGTAATTTATCTTTTTTTTTTCTTTTAATTTCTATCGTATGATATAAAATTATTCCCTTTTTTTCTTATTTCACATGCACCCTGCTAATTAATCTCAATACGTATCTATATGAACAAATTCCCATGGCCAATTGACACACGCAACAGGTGTGACTTCGGTGTCGTTGGATGGGAAGGATGACATGGACCGTGTGGTGGTGATCGGTGCCAATGTCAACACACTTTGCCTTGCCAACCAGCTGCAAAAGAAGTTCCGGACCACATAGCTATCTTTTATTTTTAAAGGTAATAAATAGTTTTATAAAATTTTCTTTAGAACTACACATATTATTTACTCCGAGCAATATCACCTTATAGATCACCATCGTATGCCATGTGCCTGTCTCTGTGCCGTCAAATCAACAATTAGGGCCTAGATGGGCTCCACACACATGCACTCTCTATATATATATTAGTACCCCCTTCTACTCCAATGTATAGGACAAATTACAAGGAACCGCTTTTAGTTCTTTCTGACCGCAAGACCAGAAATTGGCAGCTTGTCTCAATTGAGCAAATATGAAGGTGAGATCCAATCACATACCGTTTTATTTTATTTTTCATTTTTTAAGCTTTTGGATAAGTTTCTCAAGACATTAACTACGAATTAGATGCCAAATATACGCAGATAAAAATAGTTATAAAGATCAAAATTGACTGCGACAAATGCAGAAACAAGGCCCTCGAAATTGCTGCAGGGGTAAAAGGTGAATATATCATGCGCCACTCCTTTTTACATTTTATAAGACCTATATATCTATGATTGTCTATATATACTAGAGATAGAAGTGACCAGTGGCTCAAAATTAATGTGTTAAATTATGAATATCAAAGTCCAAAACATTTTTTTTTAATGATGTGTTTCTTCTCTCTCTTTTTGTTTAAAGTGAATTTCGCAAACTAGTATTTAAAAATTAATTTTCATGTCTAGTATAAGACAATTAATTTTCCAGTGTCATTAAATAGAGACAAGAGAAATTATCACTTTATGATGAACTATTACTTAGAAATGAATCAATTCATTTGACAGTTTTTTTCTGGTAAAATACACTGACCTCTGTGAGATTTTATGCAATTCAACTAATAACCTCCGTTTTATTTATAACATTTGCTCGAAAAATCGTTAAATTTGTGAAATTATTATATGGATTTTTTTTGAGTTTTTAAAATCATTACACTATCCTTTCCTTTATCACACAACAAATAATACATTCAGAGGAAATTAATGTTATACGGATAAATAGAGGAAAGCCGGAATAAATTTCATAAAATCAGGATATTTCTATGTAATTTGTCATTTTTTAAAAAAATTTCTACCATATGATATAAAAATTATTCCATTTTTTCTTATTTCAACCGCACCTACTAATTTATCTCAATATATATCTATATGAACGAATTCCCATGGCCAAATTGACACACGACAACAGGTGTGACTTCGGTGTCGCTGGAGGGGGGGGATGACATGGACCGTGTGGTGGCGATCGGTGTCAATGTCAACACACTTTGCCTTGCCAACCAGCTGCAAAAGAAGTTCCGGTGCGTCACCATTCTGAGTGTTGAAGAGGTAAAGCCGCCGCCGAAGCCGGAGCCGACGCCGCCGCCGCCGCCGCCGAAGCCCAAGAAGCAGAAGGAATGCTGTGCAACAGTACTGTGCCTCCCAGCACCACCAGCATGCACCAAGTGCTGTGAAAGTAAGTGCGAGCACTGCACCAAGTGCCAGAGCCCAAAGTGCCAATGCAAGTGTGTCATCATGTGCACCAAGTGCCAGAATCCAAAGTGTGATGGCAAGTGTGTCATCGTATGCTTCATGTGCCAGAGCCCCAAGTGCAGTGGCCAGTGTTCTACCCCTTGTAAGCCTCCTCCTCCTCCACAACCTTGCCCCACTTTTCAGTGCCAGGGCCCCAAGTGCAGTGGCCAGTGTTCTACCCCTTGTAAGCCTACTCCTCGTCCACAACCTTGCCCCACTTTTCAGTGCCCTCCATGGTGTACCTGTCCTCGGTGCTATATACCTTATTGTCCTCCACCTTGCACCTACCGGGTTTGTTATGAATCGAACCCTGATAATTGCTCCATCATGTGATCCTCTACAGCAAGGGCTATGTATGTTGCAATTTGTTACCATGGTTTAATTAATAAGGTATATGTATTTGGTTTGTTCTATTTGGCACTGATTTCATGTAATTTCTTGATGCCCTTTTTCCTTTGATTTGTATGCCTTTTATTTACTTTCTGATGTCATTAATAAAACAAATTAGCCTTGCATTTCCACCTGTCGTCTCAATTTGTCGGTACTTGTCAATTGATATTTTTATCAGCCAGGAATTAATTAATTCATGTGTTAATAAAGATTAGTTATAAAATCATCCATTTACCTCTACATATTATTAAGATTTAATTTTGGAAGAAATAATTCATTGCATCATATCAGAGTTTCTGGGAATCCAATCTTGATGTCCTCCATTCTAACAAATCGTTCACATTTCAAACCCACAAACAGACATTTATGTGTGAAGGTATGTTGAACTATATGTACCCGTTATGCAACGGGTTTCAAATTAGTTATTGCGGTGATGGTAGCATGGTGGCCATTGGGAATAGTTGATGAAAGCTAGTATGGGCAAGTACTGTCTTTAATTTGACTTTTAAGTTTTAGCATACATTAGAATTAGAATTTATCATCATAAAAGAGTAAATACTCATTGTAGTTTCATAAACATGCATGTCATATGGTTCCGAAAAATTGAAATTAATTTAGTAATAGTATTAAATGATCAGAATTATTATAGAAAAATTAGAAAATATAGTTGAATGAATTAAAAAAGTAAAGATTACTCTTTCATTCAAAAGCTGAAAATATTACATCAATAAAATTTTTACATTGTCATTTTTTTTAATTTCTTAGCGTATTCCCATAACCAGCAGCTGTGAGACTAATCCATTCGCCCATAATATGCACCTCTAAAGGTGGGAGAGCTGACCCGGGATTTTTTAGTTAGTTTTTCATATCCAAAGTTAGGGATCAAACCCTGACATTAATATAATTTTTAGCAATAACATTGCCATTACTATTATTGAAATCACGTTTGAATTTCTTTACCCAAAAAAATCACGTTGAATTTTCAAACGTTTTAGGTCTCATTTATCGTGCATAACATGATTGGGGGACAACGAATGGGTAGTTGCAAGAAATGTCGTATTCCAATCAATTTACCATATCGGTTCGAAACTAGCACGGACACAAAGAATACACTCTATGTCATTTTTTATTTTATTTTTTATATTTTAAAATATCTGTCCATTTATAATATTTATGTAGTACTAATTTTTTCTTCTATTTATACTCTTAACATAAATGTGTTCGTTAAGTAATTAACATATTTATCAAGATGAATAATAATAACTAGATAAGGATAATTTTATCAAATCATATAATTTTCTATATTTATCAAGATTTTTTTTTCATTTTTTATTTTTCATTTATCAGGACGTTGTGACAAGGCTTTGACAATTAAACTCAGCTTTTGTTGAGTTGAGATACATTGGATTGTTGGTGGTTGGCAAAAGAGAGCCACTGAAATCAAACTTCCAGGCGTGTGAGACATTGGAGAGAGAATGTGAGGTAGAAATATAGTCGACCGCGGCGCAGTTAATTAGGATGAATTAAAATTACAACCTTTGTCATATTATAAAACTGGCTCGAGACTAAGACATTGGGGCATTTATGTTCAAATAAAAATGTGAAGGATAGCAAGCATTACAAAAAATCAGCGATAAGTGATCGAATTCAGTCACTAATTTCATGAAATTAGTCGCCAAATTTGATAATGACCAATTTAGCGACCGAAAATAGAAGTTGTTAAAATCATAGTTGCTAAAATCTTAGTGACCGATTTTCCTATCTACACGAGCAATTGTAGCCGGTGGTTAACGACCGATAAATCGGTCACTAAATCTTATGACCGATTTAGTGACTGATTTCTCCATCCATATTGGTGTATTATTAGCGACCGATAAATCGGTCACTAATATGTGATCCCTTAAAAAAATAAAAATTTAGATTTTTGAAATCTCGCTTTTAAAATTTAAATATATATCATCAAACAAGAAACGATATATCTATACAAAAACAAACAAACCTAAAAATTGTGAATATATTTTAACAAGTTATTAACATCATACAATAAAATAAGTTCATCCAAATATTTCAAATTTTACAACATAGACATAACAAATTCTTGCTTCCATGAGTCTTCAGCAACTTCCATTGAGTCTCGAATTTTCTCCTTTGAATCTTTAACGTTTTGTACGGAGTCTTGAACAATTTCTATAGAGTCTTCCTCTTCCTCAATTGGGCCTTCAATCTTCTCTAATGAGTCTTCCACTACCTCAATTGAGCTTTCAACCCCCTCTAATGAGTCTTTAACAACTTCAATTGAGTCTTCCACTACCTTAATAGAGCTTTCAACCCTCTCTAATGAGTCTTCAACAACTTCAATTGAGTTGGCTGAGAAAGAAAAAGAAATGAAATCTTCATCTTACTCATCATTACTTATACAAGTCTCCATTATACACAAATCAAACAAGAGGCAGAGAAAGAGAGAGAGAGAAAGGTAAACCAATGGCTGGTGACTGGAAAAGTTTGGTGGCTCGCAAAGACGTAACCTGAACTTTCGATGGCGGCAATGACGAATTGGAAGATTCGAAGGTGGCTTGCGATGGTTGATGGGGGGTCAACAATGATGGAGCGATGAGCCGAGGGGAAAATGAAACATTGATGTAGCCATAACAATCCTACGAACCGTTATGAAAACTCATATCAAAACAAATATCCAAAATGACTAATTCAATTTTACTCTCATTACAAACACAATTTAAGTCCATCAAAAAGTGAAAAACATTGTAAATTGACTTTTCATTTCAAATACAAAGACAATGAAGTGGATAAAAAGAAATAGCAACACAATTGTAGTTTCTAACTCATTGAAGCACCTTGGCACTGACACTCAGGGTCACGGCCTAAACTAGGGGTCTATGATCGGTTCATATTCAAGGCAGGCTATAAGCTCTCCTATGTCATGAAATCCTCAAAAAATAATCAATAACTAAAAACAGTCATTTGTTATCTATACTGAATCTGTTATCAAATCTGTTATCTATATTGAATCTATTATCAAATCTGTCCACTCATCAAATGCACATCAATTAGAACAATAACTCATCAGAGATAACTCATCACAATGCATATCAACCAAAATAATAACTTATTAGAGATAACCAACACATTTTATTTTATTTTTCAAATGAAAGACAATGAATAACAAAGGACAAAAATAAAACAAAGAGTGAACCAAGAGGATGGTGCTTCGGCAAGAACCAAAGAGGGGGTTAGCGTCGTCTGGATTCAGCCATGGATTCTGGCAGAGCTTGCGAAGAGAGGGAGGTGCTGTGGCATGGAGCTTCGTGCTGCTCGCATCACGACGCGGTGGCTTCAGCCACGGATTCTGGCGGAGCTTGCGAAGATAGGGAGGCGCGGTGACGTGGAGCTCCGTGTTGCTCACGTCGATAGCACGGTGGTGCGGTGGCATTCATGAAAAGAAAGGATTTGGGACAGCGTGCGCGATAATGAATAGGAGGGTGGCTACACGGCGCAGAAAGGCTCTTACTAAAGGGTCAGGTAGTGGCTAGGGGAGGGGCTTAGCGCGGAGGTTGCTGCGAAAGGGAGCTTGCGCGGTGGGTGACCGCGAGCTCAGAAGCACGTCACCGACGCGATGAGGCCTAAAGGAGAGAGGGATGGTGTGCGATTGGAAGAAAAAGCAGAGGAGGGTGGCGGTGGGAGGCAGATCTGGTAGGGGAAAGGGAAGCCAACTTAAATGGGGAATTAGGAAACTTAAAGGCAGATCTGGTAGGTTTTACTTTATCTTCACATATAATAAAATTAGTGACCGAAAATTTGGTCACTAATATTTCAATTAATGACTGATTCTTTTGTGAATAAGTTTTTCTTTTATAAATAAAAATTAGTCACTAAATCGGTCACAAATTGAAATATTAGAGACCAATTTTTATGAAATAAGTTTTCTCTTGCAAATAAAAAATGGTCCCTAAAATCGGTCACTAATATTTCAATTAGCGACCAATTTAGTAACCGATTTTTATGGAAACAAGCTTTTCTCTTGTAAATAAAAATCGGTCACTAATTGAAATATTAGTGACTGATTTTTATGAAATAAGGTTTTTTCTTGCAAATAAAAACCGATCACTAAATCCGTCACTAATATTTCAATTAGTGACTGATTTTTATGAAAACAAGTTTTTCTCTTATAAATAAAAATCGGTCACTAATTGAAATATTAGTGGTCGATTCAGTGACTGATTTTTATGAAATTTTTTTTTTCTTAAAAATAAAAATTGGTCACTAATATTTCAATTAGTAACCGATTTAGTGCTTGTGAATAAAAATCGGTCACTAAATCAGTCACTAATATTTCAATTAGTGACCGACTTAGTGACCAATTTTTATGAAAGTAAAGTTTTCTCGAATAAATAAAAATCGGTCACTAAATCGGTTGCTAATTTTGATTTAGTGACCAATTTTTTCCATCCTTTTCATTTTCCCTGATGGCTTAATTCAATCACTAATTCATCATTTTAGTGATCGATTTATTTTGGTCACAAAATCAGTCATTATTTGGCATATTTTGAATAGTGAAGAGTATGTTACATCGAGCACTCTTGAACACCCTGGGAAATATGACATTGGGTACCCTATAAGGTTAAATAAAAATGTAGAGGATAGCAAGAGTATGTTATATCGAGCACCGTTGAACACCTCGAGAAATATGACATTAGGTACCCCTATATAAGGAGTGCTAATATAAGAGTGAATAATTAAGAAGTATAATATATAAAATCACTTAATCTTAAGAAAGGTCAATATAATTTACCTTTAATTTTTGGGCACTAAATTGATAGAATTTGAGAAAAATAATAAATCACAATTAGTCATCATGTTTTTTTTTTTTAATTTTTGAACTTGTATTAATTTGATAGTGTAACGTTCGGGGATTGCGAAGTCGATGAGTGATCACCGGTGCAAGGAGGCACGAATAAGGAGCAGCTCCTAGCAAACTTTGAAGCAGAAGGGTACATGAATAAACTGATTACACACCCGAATGAGAGAGATCCTAAGACTATATAGGTATGGAGCTATACAGTTGAGAATGGCTTATATGAATTGATTTGTACTACCTATACCAACAAGATGCATCTTCTTTTTGATAGCCTATCACTAAAGAACTCCATAGTTAAGCGTGTTTGACTTGGAGCAATTTTGGGATGGGTGACCTCCTGAGAAGTTTTCCCAGGGAGCGTATGAGTGAGGACAAAGCACGCTGAAAAGACCCGTGTTAGTTTGTGGGGATATTCATCAATCCATAAAGCAGCAGGGGATGTTATAAATGGTATCAGAGCCTGCACCTCTCCTAGTACGGTGTGTTTCAGGGATGAACCAAGCGGAAGCTGGTGGGCATGTAACGTCCGAGGATTGCGAAGTTGGGGAGTGATCGCTGGTGCAAGAAGGCACGGACAAGGAGCGGCTCCTGGCAGACTTTGAAAGCGGAGGGGTATATGAATGAACCGATTATATACCCGAATGAAAGGGATCCTAAGACTGTATAGGTATGAGACTATACAATTGAGGAGGGCTTATATGAATTGATTTGTATTACCTATACCAACAAAATGTATCTTCTTTTCTGTAGCTTATCACTAAAGAACTCCATGGGTGACCTCCTGGGAAGTTTTCCCAAGGAGCGTATGAGTGAGGACAAAGCACGCTGAAAAAACCCGTGTTGGTTTATTTTAATTGTTAAACCTTTAATTTTAATTGTATATGGGTGTAGAGTGGTGATATAAGTGTAATATTAGAATTTACAAAATTTATGTGCAATATGGCCTTCTTGAATACAAATCGTTAGGTAGTGATTTGCATTCAATGTTAATTAAAAAATTGGTATTTTTTCAAACACAAACAACTAGGTAGCGATTTATGTAATAAAATAATATTTTATTTTAATTTTTTCCTGTTTCAAATACATACAAATCGCTAATAAATGATTTTATTGAAAAAATAATACCCTAAATCACTATCAAGTAACGTGTACTCACGATCTATAGAAAACATAATTTTGTTTGCCTATATAAACTCTCCTATGCTCAGCTCATTTTACACGAGATAGCGCTGCATAAGGGTAGTTGTATTGTTAGAGAAGAAAGTATGTAAAAAAAAATAGTAATGTGTCAAAAAAGAGAGAAAAATGAATAGTACTTCAAATATAATAGTTTATTTTGATGGTAATATATTCACAAATATAAGTGAGGGTGTCACATTTATGTGAGAGGCCAGTATGTTTTTATATTCCCTATAGTTTTTTATATGCATAGCTAGAATATGCATTTTGTCAGTCTATAAATAGTGACACTCAAAAAACAGTTGTGACAATTAGATACAAGTGTCCTATCTCATTTTTAGCAATTTCATACAATACCAAGCAACTTCAATAAGGGACAATGATACATTCAACAAATGTTTAGAATACACAGCAACATCAACCGCACATTCCAGCTATTGAGTTGTATGTTGATTTCAAAGAAGCTGCTCTTAGTCGGAATGAAGAAAACATAGAATGAGAAGAAAGTGATGAAAGAGAGTGTGTAGATGGATATGGAAGTAGTGATGATGATGCGAATATAGATTGCATATCAAACATAATGGCTAGGTAGCATCATCTGAATGATATGTGCTTTAGATTTGGAAGCTATGGATACACTTGAGTTCTCAGAGTATGCAAACACAGGTATATAGCGCTAATTAAGAAATTATTTATTCATTTTTTATTATATAATTAGCGAAACATATATTGGTCATTATAAATTTGTATTACATAAATACTGAACATTTTTTACCATTTTTTTCAATTTATTATGGTTTCTTGTAGTTGCATATGTTGTGAATAGTGAGTTCTTTCTTGGAATGATGTTCAATGATAAGCAGACTATTCTAGGAGCTATTGAGTCACACAACATAGATAAAGGAGTAGATTATCAATTGTGGGAATCAAAGCCAAAGACATTTTATTGGAAGTGTGTATACCATGAAAATGGTTGCAGATGGCTTGTTAGGGCCATTTCGAGGAAGAATAAAGGTTTTTGGGAAATCAAAAAGTATAATGGACCACACACTTGTAGATTAGAGAGGATTCTACCAGACCACTTAAAATTGGAGTCAAACACGATTGTAGAACTTATAGAGCCCTTGGTAAAGTTTGACCCATCTCTTAAAGTAAAAATACTGATTGTAGAGGTTTTGTCTCGATATGGTACACGATAACATTTTCGATAATTGGGAGCACTCATATGAAGAGTTGCTGCATTGGTTAGGAGCATTGTGTGTAGTTGTTCGAGATTCAGTCATTCAGTTTGATACCATAGATGCCTATCATGGCAATGATTTGATGCCCAATTTTTGGCTATTTTGCCAGATATTTTGCAGCTTTGGCCCTTGCATTAAAACTTTAAAGCACAGTAAGCCACTTATCCAGATAGATGGGACACATTTGTATGGGAAATATAAAAGGGTCCTACTTGTTACAGTTGCACAAGATGGCAATCAAAACATAGTGCCAATTGGTTTTGCCATCGTAAAGGGTGAGATTGCATATGCTTGGCATTTTTTCCTTAACCATTAATAGCCCAGAGCAACGGGCAATGGGAACGTCTGAGAGCATTTTATTTGTATTGTATCAAACACATTGCTGCCAATTTCTATGGACATTCAAGCTGCAATTTGCATAGACTTGTGACCATGGATAAAAACATTTTGCTTTAGGTATATTTTTCGAAATTATTTACTTGTAATGCTATTTATAGTAAATAAATTAATTAGTCATATTTACTTGTGCAAGGTATTTGAAGACTAGGCATGAATTTAATTATCACTACCAGCAATTGCACGAACATAGCTCGCCATATACAAGTTGGATTGACAAAATTCCACGAGAAAAGTGGGTTCAAGCATTTGGTGCTGGACATCAATTGGGGCACATTACCACAAATCTTGTGGAGTGTATGAATTCCGTGTTAAAAGGGCCTTACAGTTTTCCAATTACGACATTGATTAGAGCAGCATATTTTTAATTGGCCGAGTTATTTGCTTGGAAAGGTCAGAAAGCATATGCACAAAGAAATGCAGGCCAAGAATTCTCGAAGCCATCACAACATGACTGCAACAGATCCAACAAATGGCCAGAAATATAACAGCCATGGACTTTGATAGGCAAAGTGAGTCTTTCCTCATTAAAGAAGAATTCAATAGGCAAGAATACATATGGTTGATTTGAGGCACAGACATTATTGTGATTGTAGTGCTTTTAAAATAGATCAATATTGCATATTGCATCATTTATGTGCTTAATTGGTTGACATTTGGTTGATTTATATTTAGTCTTCATTGGATATCATTGAGCATAATCATTATTATTTCCACCATTTTGATAAATAAGTATGTTTTGAAGCTTCCTATGCTTTTAATCCTCCTTGTGAGCATAATTTTATTATAGGGACTTCCCATGGTGATGTACGAAGATCATAGAGGCACATGAGCTTGTAGAAGAGATTAATTTGGGAGCTAAATAGAAGAGTTCTTGAGCTCATTTGGAGACATTTGCAGAAAGTATTGTAAAGAAAAATCTGTATTTCTCTCTATAGGAATTGAATTGGGACAAATAGAGATGTTTTAGAAAGCTCAAGAAGTCCTCTAAAAATTTCATGCTCATCTCAAAACCCAGTTCTAAGAGCATCTTAGTAAAAATTGAGTTACAAAATTAAAGGTTGATGATATTCTGATATTGCCCAACCTGACCTCTAGTTCATATTGAATTTTGCCAATACTGAAGCTACAAATATCCAATTGAGATGATTTTATGGCAGTGGAAAGCTTATTCACGAGTTACAATTATTATTTCTAGTGCCAATGACAGATTCATATATTTAAGAAGCCAAAATAACCAAATGAAGGGACACGTCCATTTGGCCCAAAGCAGCAGCGCTCAATGAGCTATGTGGTGCTCAACAGCTCCTAAAAGAGAGTTTAAAGGGAGCAACTCTCTAGTGAGCACCACGTTACTCATTCGACAATGTGCAGAAGTCAGATTTTAGTCCTAATTATGGGCTCCACTTGGCTTATTTTTGCGTACAGTATAATAGGATTGGCAAAGATTTTTAACTTTAACCTACTTTTGACTCTGTTGTTTTTAGCCTTTGGCAGCCACTTTCTCTCTTTATCTCCTTCTTCTCTGTTCTCCCTTCTCTTAGGATTTCATTAGTGAATTTACTTTGTTCTTAGAGATTTTGACAAGGATCATTGTTATTCTCTTCAGGTATTCTTTTGATTTCACTGTTGTAATCCTCCAGAGATGGAGGAGTAGTTTTCCTTACTAGCGTAAGGGTTTCTATATGGATTGAGATGAAATTTGAGACTATTTTTTTATTAAATGCATTAGTTTTCTCAATGTTCTAAAGTTTTTATTCTTATAATTATTGTTGTGATTGTTACAAATTTTATTAGAATAACTAAATTAACGATCGTCATTTAGGGAAATCCCTTGGACATAAATTGATTAATCAATTGGTTTCTGTTTGAGGAAAAATATTAGAATTAACTTTTCGATTGATGGTTAGGTTATAGCAATTGGTATATTAAATCAGTGTAATTTCTAATAAATTGGGATCACGTTTATTATTTATTTACATTGATCAAATTCTATAAGTCAATTGATCACTAGTAAAATTGCCAGTAATTAATTGCTAATAGCCACTAATGTGTTCAATTCCTATTTTATGATAATTAATTCGAATTTTAGGAATACATTGCATTAGTGCCTTTACTTCTTCATTATTCCCAATTATTTTTAACTGTTTCAATTTAATTCTCAAAAATCCCAATTTCCAACTAAGCAACATAGCCCCAAGTTACATCCTAACTACAATGTTGGTGCATTCAGTACTTGAACTTAATTTTACTCTTTTAATTCTAATTTGAGGAGATAACGATAGTTTCCATCAGCGACTAATCCCACAGATGTTAGTCTTGTTTGTGATCATGAAACTCTCCTCTCCATACACACCTCAATGATTCAAACCCTTGACTAGATGCACACAGCTAGATATCAATTATATTAGGTCTCATGGTTTCTTAAAACCCAAGCCATGTCCTGCAACAATCTTAATTGATGTTGGGGATTAATTTGAAGTTGTACCCCCACTAGTTGCTACAATAAAAGAGCACCTGGACTTTGATGTGGATTGTGTGACGTTTCTGACGAAGCTCAAGTGTCCGAAGCAGGGACTAACAATATAAAGTCTTAAAAAGGAAAAGAGAGGGTATGAAATTGAGGAGAAAGAAGTGCAGGAAATTAAAAACTCTCTCTGCTAAAACACAAGGTTGACAAGTCTGAGTTAGGCGATTGTTATGCTCACGGGGATTTGGATGTAGAACATGAGAATTATTTATATGATAGTGATACTGCGTTGGATTTGGGCAAATCCGCAAATCTTTTATTCTCATATATGTCTATTTCTATTTTTTGTATTGGCTCCATGGTAAATCTTCAATTGAAGTTGCCATTGAATCAAACCAAACCAAGAGTGGGGAGAATCAAAACCAGATAAGTGGATCACATTACGGATATTATGTTACATCATATCATGCTAAGCTATTTCTTGAATGCTGAACATTATTGCAACAAAGCAACACCTACAAAGGCAGGGTGATTTCCCCTAGAGAGAAGAAGAGCCAGGCCCATATTCACATACCCGTATTATAACGGGCCTAGCACATTCAAACTAAGCCTAATTTGACTCCTTTAGTGCTTGCCTCTATATACAGCGGAAAATTAAGACCCAAAAGAAGGAAGGAAAAAAAAAAAACTAAAAGTAAACTATGTGACTACTTTTCCTCTTTGATTTTTTGGACACAGTATTTAGGGGCACACCACTTGGAATGATGCGTAAGTTCTACATGAATTACACAAGGCTCTTACACGTAAGTGTAAGCAGTGTGCCTTTACATACTGTACATGTGAGTGCAAGAGCTTTTGGTACTCCTAAGGCCTCCTTGAGGTCCCATCAATGACACAACCTGAAGTAGGTGTTATGTCACCATCTGATTGTGACCCTGAAGAGAATCCATAGGGAAAACTATTCGCTAATGATGTTGTGGGATATGTTGGATTCAGTGACCACTCGTAGCATCCCATTTGTGCATTGTTATTGCCTGGTACATAGCTGGCAACCTCTGTGCTAGATTTGTCACCACCATAATAATCGTTCTGATCATATGTTACAACTGAAGCTGTATGATTGTTTGGAAATTGGTCCCCGGATTGATCACCTGTTAGTCCAAATAGTCACATACTTGTGAATTTTTTTTTTAAAATACATAAAACAAAATGGAGCTGTTTCCGAAAAGTTAGTGCTGGTGAGCACTTTTAAGCATATATAATACATAAACATATATAGTCATTCATTTTAGATTTTTCACATACTTTTAAATATTATAAATTAAAATTGACAGTTTTCGGTGTATATGTTTTAAGATTGAATTATTTTTCATTAAACGTATAAATAATGTTGAATATATGGTACAAAAATCCAAAGACCTTGATTAATTGAACATACCTTGGGTTAACAAAGCAATATTATCATTCAGAACCCCATCATAAACCTCCAAGTTTTGCCATTTAAAATATGCTTCCCTCACCAATTTCTCTATATAACTCTGCAAATATAGACAAGTAAACCATTGAGATGAAATAGAGGATCAAAGCCTAACATACCAGAAATTAATCCAAAAATTCAGGGGGGAAAGGTGAGTCTTGAGTTGTTGGATCATCGTACCCTATTCAGATTGCTCAGCTCTTTGGTAGGAATTATTATCTGGCCATTGATATCAGCTCTAATTAATTGGCATATTGGGTTCAGAAGAATAGTAAAATGGGGTCCACGGTAGATGTAGAGCTTGCTGCCCATCTCACAAGTCTTTGCATGCTTGATTGTGACTTCCCACATTTTGTCTGACATCCCAATGCCTAAAATCTGGTAGCAAAACCATACAACAAGAAATAATTAACTTAATCCATATATAAGATTATTATTTCACAAAATAAGAATAATGAATTTGTTGTTTGTGGCTCATGAAAAATGAGACGTAGAGACAGGTACCTTTCTAAGCTTATGAGGATCAACAACTGATAATTTGAGAAAGTCTTGCACTGTTTTGATCCCTTCAGAGGTCAATTTTTTGTGAAAAGCTCCATCTTTCCCAATCTTCTCTAGGCGCCACACATCATCATGGAGCATTGGCGGATGATGTTTTTTGTACACTTCAAATATATAAAAAACAGAATTAATACCAAAAGGTATGGATCTTTAGCATATAATATACTAATAATAAATTCCTTTCGCTAGCCAAAAAAAAAAAAGTTTAGATGCAACTCTAAACAGTAACCTTCTAGTTAAATTAACATTATATATAAGCTTATTCTCATTAACTCAAAAAATGACCCCACAAAAAGATCATCACTAATTAAAAAATTACCACTAGGTACTTGCTTGACTTGGTGTCTTTGAAAGCATTGACTTGAGATTGAACCACAATCAGCAAGTTGCCAAAAACAGAGTAGATATCGGTATAAAGTACAATGGAAAAAGAAAAGTAAATGCTATTATGCGTCAGAGTTTATGGCATCAATAATCTGGGATCATCATGTGGGTTTTCTTTATTTCACATTAGGTGGTTTCATTGGTGGGACCTTAGCATCTATTTTGCATGCTGGACAAGGTTCTTAGCTGTGCATATTTTTTACCAATGTTGACTTTGCAGGCATTATAAAAGTTGTCCAAACAAAAGAAAAGGAACCAAAAGCTATGGTGGCTGATGACTATCACTTGCTTGAAAGGGTGAAAAAGATATATGCCTTTGCTAGTTGGAGGTACAACCCATGTTTCCATTACTATATATAAATTAAAGTGCATGCGACATTAATAAATTCGGAACCATAATCAACATGAATTTGTACTCTTTCAAACCATTGGATTCTGCTACATAAGAATCGATTATCCCTATGCCAAAAATGTGGTTTCTACTATCCACAATTGAGGTGCATGAATTGATCAATAATTATTAAAGTATATGTAATACAATTGAGGGCTATAAGATAATTTTAAATTAATTTTTGTTTTACAACAACTAAGTAAGGCATTTATACTTTTTGAAAAGTTATAAATGATACATATAAATATGTATAATTAGACTTATTATATATGTGGAAATTGATAACTTCCTCATATTTATGTGGTTTAATTAATAACATTTTTCATTTATTTTAAATAAAACATTAAAGTATTTAATTTCTTTTAAAAAATAAATTAGTATAAGGAGTAATTCAATAACTTCATTAAATTCAACAAACAAAGAGGTTATCATTGAAATAAATAATGATGAGAGAAATTGTACCCATCTCATTAAATAAAATATAGCAAATAATAGTTATTTATTTTGAAAAAACAAAAATTATATTACATGCACACACACATAATGATAAAAATTTATAGTTATACATGATTTTATGTTTTAAAAACATCAATGACTTATATGAGTTAATTATGTGATTCCACTTAATTAAAGAAATAATTAATATATTTATAAAAAATATTTTATCTTTTATCTCTATCTCTATTTAATGAAAATTTAAAAGAAATTATATATTTCATCATTGAATCAATATTTGCATTCTTTTGGTCATTAAATATTTATACTCTCATATTATCAAATTGTTTTAAGACCAGCTTATACGGAGAGATTTATATACATAACCACAAAACACCCAAACCACGTTGCCCTAGTATACTACGTATTTCTTCAGTTTAACTATTTTATTTATTTATCTGCTTGTTGCTTTTCTTTTCTCCTTTCTGTCTGTCTTCCTTGATTCCCGTGTCATGGCATGGAGACAATAATATGTATTCTTGATTGACCAAGTCTATGATAATTTTGTTACCGAAATGGTACTTCTACTCGCTACAAACACGTTTTCTCTTCAAGATACTTTTCTATTCTGCGGGCTAGACTTTAACTTCTGATCGGTAGTTATCAACAACCTAGCTATATGAATTAAACAACTTAAAGCATACTTGCACACCATACTAACTATTTATAATTATATTTGTTAATATCAACTGTGAATAAAATTAAGTGGAAACAATGGTCAAGGCAATTATCAAACATCACCATATCTATATTATCTGCAATGTGAGGTCGATAGGGACATATGCATTTAATGCAAGAATGAATGATTCACAACAAACCAAAGTAACTTAGTACAAATGCATTTATTTTAATCACTCAGGATTTCAAATAGGAGAACATAAGCTTAGCAACAGGCATGCAATTGATGCAAGTATAGTTGTGTGGAACCGTATAGTAGAAAAATTCTTAGTAAAAGAGAGGGGTTGGCATGATCTATTTATTATTTGATATATAAGTAAATATGAGCTTTAGTTATCTTTTAAGATATAAACATTTGCTTATATATCAAGCAATGAATTGATCAAAATAAAAAATTCCTTACTCTAATAATAACTAAGAATTTATCAAGATAATATATAACCGTAATAATTTATGATACTCACATTCTCCACGGTGATCCTTAACAACAAATGCTTCGGTCATGCCTTCACGAATGTTAACACCATGGTTATTGCTCCCGGGAACCACCCTCACTGCAACCCTGAACTTCCTGCTCCTAATCCAGCTAGAATTATCAGTGAACTCAATGTCCCCAGTTGATACAAACCCATCCCTCATGGTAAGGTTCAACTCTCCTCCAATCAAAGGTCTCTTCCCAGTTCTCTCCTTCACTATGTGGTTGTTGAATTGGTGACAAGTCCAAGAAGTCTCATTTTCAAGTGATGGGAAATCACCATCAAGGACCACAAGCTCTAGCTTGATTGGGTAAGGGAGGCTTGTGCGAACCATCTGGCCGCTGCTCTTGTCCACCAGGACTATGCTTACGGGGTTCCCATCAGTGTCTAAGATCCTGCTTCCAGTGAATATAGGGAGAGAGAGACCCTTGCTGAAGATGAGTTGCAAGTTTGAGGGTTGATCATATGCTTGGATTCTCAAAGAAGGAGAGCTTGTTAAGGAGCGTGGACAACATTGCCTCAAGACTCGCTCAACTTCTTCACTCACCTAACAAAAAGAATTGTATAAACTTTGGATTAGAAATTAAAAATTAAACTATATGTATCAAATTAAATGAGTTAGAATGATAAATTTTGGTGTAGTAGTACTAGCTAGGAGTACTTTTTAGGTGGAATTGGCTCGTGTAGTTTCAAATTAAGGCCTAGTTGCATGTAACTAATTGACCCATGGGAAGTTTAATGACTTACCACTCTTTTAAGCAAAGGCTCCAAAGCTGAGAAAAGGGTCTGCAAGTTTTTCACCATAACAACTTCTCCTATCACCCTACATATATCAAGAAGAATTCAATAGATGGATTTAGAAGTTGAGAAGAGTGACAAGTTTGAAGACAATATTAGCTGGTTGGTTAGTATTTATAAATGAATCAAATAAACTTGAGAATAAAGATTTTTATTAATAATGAACTAATGATGAAATCACCAAATTAATGAACCCTAGCTAGATGTTGGTAGAGACTAGAAAGAACATACGAGGCCAAAGTAGGTCTAGTAGCTCTCATCCGCTTGTCGGTTGGCTTATCTTGGTCTGGATCAGAATCATCCAAAAACCTTTTAGCCGCCATTTTGTATGAAGAATTTGGGACCAGAAGAGAATCAAAAGATGAGTGAAAGGGGTTGGTATGAGGTTGCAATTGCACCGAGTGAGATGGAAGCGCAAGGTGCAGAAGACGGGGCTATATACGATTTGCCTTTTATACCCAAAATTGTATTAGGCTGAAGAATTGGATTGCATAGATGTTCTATACAATCTATATAATAAACAAAAAGCAAGACCGAAGCTTCTTGGTATGTTGGAGGAAATAGCCAAGCAACTTTAGCGAGACCAAACAACGATGTGGCCTAGGATGAATATCATATGATGTAGCGACTTTGACGTCAACACCCTTCCAAAGTCAACCAAGCTTTGCCACATCCCATATATAAATGGTAACATTTTGTTAAATTCTGAAATTGTCCAATAATTGGAGTTCAGAATTGGAATTTAAGAGCTCAATTCCAAATTTTATGTTTGGAGTAATTTACAGAATTTGAATACCAATTTTATAATCCAATTCTATGGAATTGAAAGACAATTAAAATAAACTCTTCTTAATTCTTAACATATGTCGTAAGAATTGTCAATTCTAAAACTTAATAAATATCACTCTCTTCATTAAATTCATTTACTTTCTAATAATTATAATACAATTCTTTAGTAAATCCAAACATAAAATTAAATTTAATATTTTGAATTAATTCCAATTCTAAAAGAATTGGCCTGAAATTCTACATTATAATTCAAATTCCAAATGACCCTTAAGGATATGATGACATTGGTGTAACACTTGATCGTATTGATTGTTTGTGTCAAATTTCCAACAAAATCAGACGTGTAAAGTTTGTAATCAGATAGTTCCTGTAATGCCCAAGGATTGCGAAGTCGGGGAGTGATCACGCGAAGACACTGACAAGGAAATGGCTCCCAGACTTCGAAATGGAGTGCATACATGAATGAACCGATTACACACCGAACGAGAGGGATCCTGAGACTGTATAGGTATGGGACTATACAATTAAGGAGGGCTTATATGAATTGATTTGTACTACCTATACTAACAAGGTGCATCTTCTTTTCGGTAGCCCAAACTGAAAGAACTCCACAGTTAAGCGTGCTTGACTTGGAGCAATTTTGGGATGGGTGACCTCCTGGGAAGTTTTCCTAGGAAGCGTGTGAGTGAGGACAAAGCACACTGAAAAGACCTATGTTAGTTTGTGGGGACAGTCGTCAATCCATAAAGTAGCAGGGGATGTTACAAATGGTATCAGAGACTACACCTCTCCCAATACGGTGTGGTTCGGGGACGAACCAGGCAGAAGCTGGTGGGCATGTAACACCCGGGGATTGCGAAATCGGGGAGTGATCGCCGGTGCAAGGAGGCACGGACAAGGAGCGGCTCCTAGCAGACTTCGAAAGTGGAGGGGTACATGAATGAACCGATTACACACCCGAATGAGAGGGATCCTGAGACTGTATAGGTATGGGACTATACAGTTAAGGAGGGCTTATATGATTTGTACTACCTATACTAATAAGATACATCTTCTTTTTGGTAGCCCAAACTGAAAGAACTCCACAGTTAAGCGTGCTTGACTTGGAGCAATTTTAGGATGGGTGACCTCCTGGGAAGTTTTCCTAGGAAGCGTGTGAGTGAGGACAAAGCACACTGAAAAGACCCATGTTGGTTTGTGGGGACAGTCGTCAATCCATAAAGTAGCAGGGGATGTTACAGTTCCTATTGCATATATTTAGGAAATATTTATTAAATTGATTATTATTCAAAAAATGTGTTAACCAATTTCATATTAGTGTAAAATTTTATGTGGATGATCTTTATCATCATATAAACTTTTAATCTAACAATAGATTTCATTAAAAAAAAAAAGAAATTAATGAAAATACTATCGAATGTGTAAGATATGTACCAAGTATTATACATGAAAAAACATCCTTTTATATATATGTATTCAAATGTTGATATATTATTTTTCAAGTAATTAGTATAAGATTCAAGTATATTTAATAATATATTAATAATAAAAAATTTAACTAAGAGTGAATCAAAATTAAATAATTATGCATACCAAGTATTAATTAAATATGAATAATGATGGATTGATAACAAAATATAATAACATTCCTATACTTCTTATTTTGTTATTATTGGATTTAGTAATGGTCTTCAGTAACCTTACTCACTCATCATATCTATCTAATAGTAATAAAGTAAAAAATGTATGTAGGAATGTTGTTATATTTTATTGTCAACCTATTATTACCAATTAAATATAGTGTCCAGCTAAAATAAAGCTGACATAAGCGAAAGGCAAAATAGAGCTGAATCAGCTAATATCCCAATAGGACCCAGAAATTTTGGAACTCCTTCCTATCTGGATGGCAATAAAAAAACAAAACAAAGCATTCACCTTCAGATTATCAGATTCGTATCAAATCGTTCGTGGCAATAATGAAGATTTAATCAAATATCTAAGCTGATTTCAAATCTAAGATTAATTATCTGGTGAATGTCTTATAACCAATGCTCGGGAATAATAAAGCAAGCATTTCATTTATTTCATGACCATAATCCAATTCTAAGCACTTTTAATTTTTAGTAAATTACATATTACGGTACTGTACCTTTCTATTACCATTCGTTTACTTGTCTGCGTGTCTTTTACAGGTTGGTCGCGCTTGCATGATTAACACTTTGGTCAAATTTACAAGTTTCTAGGAAGGATCAGATTGCGTGTTTTTTGAAAGCCATGTACGAAAACGAAATTCACTTGTAATTGCTAGAAGCAGCAAATAAAAGTGTTAAAGACAAATTTTAACTTTTGTTTTAATTGCTTAAATTCCTATTTTGAACTTTGAAAAGTATTTGAACAGCTAATTCGAGGTAACGGACTGTTTGGTAGCCACTTGGACCAGGGCAGATGCATCACTAGAACATCAGATTTTATTACAAAAATTATAATCAATATAATTACCAGTTTTGGACGAATATGTCAACTAAGAAGTTAATTAATAAATAATAATCACGTATATTGAATCTGCAAAATATATATATATAATATTATATAAGAGGAATGATTTATTGTAAAAATGAGATGAGTAATTTATTATATAAGTAAGAGAAATAAATATATGCTGTATATATTAGTAGGCTTTCCTCCTCAAGGGCCAATAACTTATAAAAGAATAAAAAAACCAAAAATGAAAAGGAAACGGTAACAGTTGCATAAGTTAGTAAAAAGAAAAGAAAGGAGTGTGACATGAGGTGGAGCGCCGCGGAGGGAAGAGAGACAGCGAGAAAGGATAGTACAATTGGTTCATCATCGTACGAATAAATATACTCCATTTATTATAAAAGTTTAGTATATTATTTCTGGTGTTGAGCTTGATAGTTTGACATAACCTGTTGATTTTATTGTCTTATCTGGTAACTGTTTAGCTATACCCATATTGTGGAGTTATATAGTTGTGTTTTGCCTATTGCGTGAATATTCTATTGATTGTTGAGATTTTCTAGTGCTACTAGGAAGATTGATTGTATTCTCATTGATCACAGTGAAAGTTTTTACTGGACTAGGCTCCGTGGGTTTTCTATCCCTCTAATTGAGGGTTTTCCCATGTTAAAAATTATGGTATCTCTTATTTTTTTTGTCAAATTATTATATTGCCTAGAGTATTTTTGGTACTATCTATTTAACTGCACAGGTGTGGAAAAATATTTGTTACTTTCGCTATTGATAATAGGTTCATTCCTAAAGTTTCTCCAACAAAGTGGTATCCAGAGTTTTGGTTATTTTTTTTTAACTGTGCAGTTTAAATGGAGGAATATCAAGGGTCAAAAATGATCAAGTCGAATTCCAAAAATTACTCAGTTTGAAAGACCCTCATGGAAGACATGTTATACATTAAGAATTTGTATGATCTTGTTGAGGGTGATAAATATAGGCTTGCTGATAAGTTTGAAGCCGAATGGAACAGAATAAATAGAAAAGTTGTTGCTTTGATTAGGCAGTGGTTGGATCTTAGTGTGTATCCACATGTTAACAAAGAAACTAATGCTCAGAACATGTGACAGAAATTGACAGATTTACATTAGAGGAAGAATGTACAAAATAAGGTATATTTGATTCGGAAGCTAGTGAATATGAAATATAAAGAAGGTGATTCAATACCAGAGCATTTGAGTAACTTCCAGGAGATTGTCAATTAGTTGACAACTAATGAGATTACATTGTCTAATGAGTTGCAAGCATTATTATTGTTGAGTTCTTTGCTTGATAGTTAGAAAGTTCTGGTTGTGACATTGACTAACTCAGCTCCAAATGGGAAGTTGACGTTGTCAATGGTTAAAGAAAGTATGTTGAATGAAGATGCCAGAAGAAGAGAACGAGGTTTGATTAGTGCCTCCATCTAATTAGAAGCATTTGTTGTAGAGTCATGGGGGATAAGCTAGAATCGAAGACCTCATAATACTGACAGGTCAGAGAGCCGTAGCAAGTCAAGGGGTAAGTCCAACACAAGAAAGGAATTTAATTGCTATCATTGTGGTAAGCCAGGACACATCAAAAAAACATTGCAGGTACTTGAGAAAAGAGAAATCTAGAGAAAGAAATGAAAACAAAAATAGTAACAATGATAAAGACACTACTATTGTTGCATATAACGATGTCCTTGTTCTCCATCATGAGAACTTCATAAATCTTGCATGTGATGATTCTAGCTGGATTATGGATTTTGGTGCCTCATGTCATGTTACTCCTAGGCGTGAGTTTTTCTTTACTTATACTGCTGGTGACTTTGACAGAATAAGATTGGGAGATGAAGGGATATGTAAGATTGTTAGTATGGGAGATGTGTGGTTTGAAACTAGCATGTGATGCAGATTACAGTTGAAAAATGTTAGGCATGTACCTGATATGCGTCTTAGCTTGATGTCAATCAAAGCATTGGATGGAGAAGGTTACTACACTATCTTTGGTGATGGGAAATTCAAAATCACCAAAGGGTCACTAGTTGTTGTAAAAGAAGATATTAGTTTCACTGCTCTTTATCAGTTGCCCAAAATGTTGTGCAAAGAGGAGGTAAATGTTTCTAATAATTCCTCTTTAGACTTGTGGCATATGCATTTTGGCTACTTGAGTGAAAAAGGACTTGGCGTTCTAACCAAGAATTAGTCTCTTTCAGTAAAAGGTACGTCTCTGAAGACTTGCACTCATTGTTTTCTTGGAAAGCATGCTATAGTAGCTTTTCATTATTCAGGATCTCATAGGAGACCACATGTACTAAATTTAGTTCACACTAATGTTTGCACTACGGACACAAAAACTCTAGGAGTTATATCATATTTTGTGACTTTTATTGATGACCATTCTCTGAAAGTGTGGGCTTTGTGTTAAAATCTAAAGACTAGGTCCTCGGAGTTTTCAAGAGCTTCCATACAAGTGTTGAAAGAGAAAAGGGAATGAAACTAAAATGTGTCCGAGCAAAAAATGGTAGTGAGTACAGGGGTCCATTTGAAGACTATTGCAAAGAATATGGGATCAGGCTTGAGAAAATAGTTCCCAAGACTCCTTAGCATAATGGAGTTGCAGAGAGAATGAGCCATACAATCAATGACGAAATCAAGTATATGCTCTCTCATGCAAAGTTGTCCAAATCTTTTTGGGGTAAAGCAATGAAAATTGCAATAGATTTGATCAACCTTTCTCCTTCAGCTCCTTTAGGTGGTGATGTTCTATAGAGAGTATGGACAGGGAAAGATGCCTCATATTGTCACTTGAGAGTATTTGGCTACAGGGCCTTTGTTCATGCTCTAAGAGATAAGAGGTCCAAGCTTGATGGGAAGCCCAAGCAGTGTATCTGTTATGGTCACAAAGACTTTGGTTACAGGTTATGGGATCCAACAAGTAAGAGAATAATCAGAAGCCAAGATGTGATATTTCTGAAAGATCAAACCATTGAAGATTTTGAAAAGTCAGATAAGCCAGTGTCTATTACTAGAAGTGTCAATGATGTTGAGCTAAAGTCTCCTCCTAGTAATCCTCTTGATGGGGGAGATACAGAGATTAATGATGGGAATACAAGTGATGCGTCTTAACTTACTCTTGAGATGCTAGTTGAACAAGTTCCACCTAAACCACCAATTGAGCTACAATTGAGAAGATCTACAGGACCGTATCAGTCTTCTAAGAAATATCTTTCAGATGAGTATGTGATGATCTTTAATAGTGGGGAGCCAGAGAGCTAGTAAGAGACTATTGATGAGCACAAAGACAAATGGTTGAAGGCCATGCAAAAGAGGAAATGAATTCCTTGCATAAGAATCACACATTTGAGTTGATGAAGTTACCAAAGGGTAGAAAAGCACTCGAAAATAAATGGGTGTTCAAGCTCAAAATTGAAGATAATGTCTCATAGCTAAGGTACAAAGCAAGGTTGGTTGTGAAAGGTTTTGGGCAGAAGAAAGGAATTGATTTTGAAGAGATTTTCTCACCAGTGATGAAGATGCCCTCTATTCGAGTTGTGCTTAGTTTGGCAGCAAGCTTGAATTTAAAGGTTGAGCAGTTTGATGTGAAGACTGCATTCCTTCATGGTAACTTGGAAGAAGAAATTTATATGGAACAGCCAGAGAGTTTCAAGGTTAAGGGAAAGAAGCAGCCTGTGTGCAAATTGAAGAAGAGTTTGTATGGCCTCAAGCAAGTACCAAGGCAATGGTACAAGAAATTTGATTCATTCATGGTAGATCACAGGTATAGTAAGACTACTTCGGACCATTGCACATTTGCCAAGAAATTCTCTGATGGTGATTTCATAATTCTCTTGCTTTTTGTGGATGACATGTTGATTGTTGGTCATGACAAGCAAAAGATTCAAAGTCTTAAGAGTGACTTGAGCAAGTCCTTTGCTATGAAGGACTTAGGTTCTGCAAAGCAAATCCTTGGCATAAGGATCACTCGTGACAGGAAGAATGATAAGTTATGGTTATCTCAGCAAAAGTACATTGAGAAGGTATTGAAGAGGTTTAACATAAGTAATTCAAAGCCTATTGGTACTCCACTTGCTGGTCATTTCAAGTTGAGTTCACAACAATGTCCTATAAGTGAGAAAGAAAAAGAAGAGATGAAGAAGGTTCCATATGCGTCTGCATTTGGTAGTTCAATGTACGCTATAGTATGTACTAGGCTAGATATTGCTCATGCTATTGGTGTTGTTAGTTGGTTTTTCTCTTATCCTAGTAAGGATCATTGGCAAGCTGTGAAGTGGATTTTCAAGTATCTTCGGGGTTTATACTTTGGTAGTGGTCAGCCTGTGTTGGATGGTTACACAGATGCAGATATGGCTAGTGATCTTGATTCTAGGAAATCTACTTTTGGGTACATGATTACTTTTGCAGGGACAGTTGTGTCATGGCAGTCTAGACTTCAGAAATGTGTTGCTTTGTCTTCCATTGAGGCCGAATATATTGTTGTTACTAAAGCTTCAAAAGAACTCTTGTGGATGCAGAAATTCCTACAAGAGTTGGGCCTTGACTAAGAGAAGTTTGTGTTATTTTATGATAGCCAGAGTGTTATCCATCTCAGCAAGAACTTGACATTTTATTCTAGATTGAAGCACATAGAGGTGCAGTATCATTTATTACGTGAAGCACGGGAGATGAAGTTGCTTTCATTAGAGAAGATCAATACTGATGACAATGGTTCAGATGTGATGACTAAAGCTTTATTTGCGGCAGTGAAGTTTATTTCTTGCAAAGAGAAGGCGAGCTTAATGAAGCAGCGCATCCCCACTTGAGTTGGGAAGGGAGAGATTTGTTGGTGGGCTTCCCTCCTCAAGGGGCCTAACAACTCACAAAAGAAAAAAATAAAAAAACTAAAAAAATAAAAAGGGAAAATACTAACAATAGCGTAAGTTAGTAAAAAGAAAAGAAAGAAGTATGACACGAGGTATAGCGTCGTGGAGAAAAGAGAAAAGGGAGAAAAGACAGTGCAGTGGGTTCATCATCAGATAGGTAGACGTGCTCCATTTATCATGAAAATTTAGTATGTTGTTCCTAGTGTTGAGCTTGATAATCTGATATAGCCTATTGATTTTATTGAGTTCTCTGGTGGTTGTTCTGCTATACCCATATTGTGGAGTTATATGGTTGTGTTCTGTCCATTGGGTGATTATTCTGTTGATTGTTGAGATTCCCTAGTGCTACTAGGAAGACTGATTGTATTCCCATTGATCATAGTGAAAGTTTTTGCTGAACTAGGTCCCGTGGGTTTTATGTCCCTCTAATTGAGGGTTTTCCCCCGTTAAAAATTGTGGTGTCTCATATTTTATTTTTCTCTCAAATTATCATACTGCCTAAAGTATTTTTTGTATTACCTATTTAACTGCACAAGTGTAGGGAAATATTTGTTGCTTTCGCTGTTGATAACAGGTTCATTCCTAAGGTTTCTCCAACAGTATAACCATATATGGATGATTAAGATTGAAAGTTATTAATAGTAATTAATGATCACGTAATTTTATATTTTAATTTTAATCATTTATATAACATCCAACAACCCAAATTTACTCTTCTCATTCTCACAATGAATCACTTATTTCATTTAAGTCGTTCCCTATATATATAGGTTAAGATCAAGTTATACTAGTGTAACTTTAAACAAAGTTGTAATCTTAATAACTTTTTGTAAAATATTTTTTTTATCGGTCTAATCATTGAATTATAATTATTTGTCATAAAAATTATTTATATCAAATTTTATAAAAATTGAACATAAATAAGAATATAACCATATAGCTCATATTCTTTTTCATTCTAAATAAATATATTTTGATTTACATAAAAACTATACCAACAATCTTAAATTAATAGATTTTATAGATTTTAACTGTATGGCATAGAATTCTAATCTAATAGTGGGTTGCGTAAAAAAGTTATTTAATGGTATAACACTTACTTAAAATTACATCAATATAACTTGATTCTAACTATATATATAGTATAGCTAATAAACATCAAAAATAAAAAATCAATTATACAATTTTAAGAAAATATGCGATAGAAATTAAAACCAATATCTCTGTGCTTTGATTAGAACATCATCACTCGCGGATTATATCAGCATCATAACAACCACTAAGTTCTGTACATTTTTTTTTTAATCATACTCGGTTATTGCAGTAGGCTCCTTAAGATTGACAGTATTATATATAGTCATACATGTATGACATAAAATGCACTATTATAGAGAAATTCTTAGGTTTATAGTAAGATAACAAAAAATATTATTTGTTATATATAAATAATTTGACACCTCATTGTTTTGGAATATGAATATTGTTTTTCACTTTTAATATATTTTTAATAAAATTGTTAAGGTATTAATAATGAACTAAATATAGCAAGATTTTTTATTATTTTAAGAACGTGAAAAAATCTTCCAACACCGGTTACTTTATACTTAGGACATAAATTCAAAACTATCAGATAAGGGAAAAAAAAACATCTACCATCAAAGTGATTGATTTAAAAATCTCTCATTTAGCATTAAGGGAGAAAAAAAAAGAGGAAAAAACTTCAATTCAGTTTGAGAACTAAAAGTACAAAAAGAAAGGCTCGTCATTGTCTTTGGTCCAATTATGAATTTGGAAAATGGTAGTTTGGTAGCTCCTTCCTGTTTCCATTCCATATGTATGGCAGTGTGGGTCATTCTTGACCCCTCCATTTCTCCACTCTATTGAGCTTTAACTCCCCCAAACCAAAGAGCAGTAGTAGGTGAGCAATAAATTTATATAATAAATATATATTATATATTTTATTATTATTAAATATATTGAGTGAATAAAATAAATAAAAAATTACTTATTACATCTAATAATAATAAAATATATAATATATATATTATATAATTTTATTAGGCAACCAACATTATTTCGGAACAAATCCACACGCCACAGGACACGCTGCCGGCCATTAAAGTGTATGTTGCAAAAAGAAATAAAAACAAAGATGTACGAAGAGAGAGTTATAGCAGTCGTTGTCATTGATTTTGACTGGAAAATAAATTAAAAAGTTCCAATTCAATTTCCAAATTCCGCAGTTAGCGACTCAACAGTAATTAGTAATTACGCGGTGATAAACACGTCCTGTTATATATTATGTTAGTGGTGCATACCTTATATACAAATAATATTTTTGTCATATCTTAGGGCTCGTTACTTCTTGGTCATTCATCAACTACGCCCCTTTGGGAAATAATCAAAGATTCAATTTCGCAGAAACAGGAGCGGGATTATGCGACATGGTGTTGAAGGGTTTCCGACACTCGTCGCGTGATGCTGTCAATTACTTGAATAGTAAAAAGCCATAAAGGGACTTCGCGCGTGAAACTTTCAAGCAGTTTCTTGGTAACGTTATAAAAGGACTACGAAAATTTTCCTTGTTTTTGTCTAGTTTGGTTCCACAGGACACGGCCAAATCCGTGTTAAAATATGTCTTAGTCTTTGAGTTTGGACTGGCATGTATATGCTTGAACTAAACTGAATATTACCATAAATGTGCCTGCATAACACTGGATTTGTTCTCTTAAAGGAATCTTATATTGGAAGAAATTAAATCATATATAATAGCTCCATTATTAATGTCTTTGATGGACTACTACAAGTTTTTTAAGGGGTAATGTGTTATACTTTTTTTAATTGAATTTCTTAGCTTACTTTTGAAATAATTGTTTTTTAATATATGAAAATCGGCAAGATCCAAAAGGTGAATTTAAAAGAATTAATATGAAATGCTAAAATAAAAGCTAAGATTGGTTTAGTCAAATTGGACATGTAATATATATTTTAAAAGCCAGAGCTGCTCTTTTCAAGGATATTGATACATTCATAGCTAAGATTAAATCACTCGTATAATTTTATAAAAAAGAAAAGATATATTTATGATTCATGGCTAATAATAATCACTTATTAGCAGTAAGTATTAATACCCTTCAAATTAACTATCATAGGTACTAAAGGAATCTCTAATCATGAGGTGTGGCGTGGTGGTAGCTCATATTCCCCCTAACCATATGGTCAAGGGTCCGATCCTCACCCATAGAAATGGAGCAGATTTCACACAATTGTTTCTTTTCTTAGAGTTCATGCAAGGATTGGTCATTACTTGTCTATGAGATACTCGATTTTGATAAAAAAAAAATCTCCTTCAAAAAATTATTTGAATTTTTTTATGAAAGTATATGATTTTATAAAATTTTAACTTTTTAAAAATAATTGATAAACTTTTTTCAATCGACCATTCAGATTTAAAGCCTTTTATTTTATAACTAAATATTTAACTTCAAAATTCTTTATTAAAGTGGTATGCTATAGAATATTCATTAACTTGCAAGTGACACATCTTTGATCATTTTATAAATTATAAATTTTTAATTTATATATATTTAATTATTTAATTATATCTAGTCCAATTAGTAACTAGTGGCCAGGCGTTTGATTTAGTCAAACACAACATTATGTTTTTAGATAAACTATAATCACTTGTAACTTTAGGTTCCGTTTAGCATGCCTAATAAGATAATACTTAATATTATAAGATCTAATAAACTATTAATATTATATAGTAACTGGTATAATATTGTATAAAATATTATATTTTATAATATCATCATTTATTTATAAATAATTATAATACTCTAAGTAAATATTAAATAAAATAAAAATAGATTAGGAATATTTATTAATTAAAATGTAATTTATATTAAATATTATTATTTAATTTAATATTTTTAACTATTTATTATTTCAGTACATCATATAAATCGAAAAATGCAATTTTATTTATTTTAATATTTTATATTTTTAATCATAATTCCTTAAACTTAAATTATTAATCCTTACTTTTATATTATATATTATATATTATTTATTCAAAAATTTTATTTTTTATTAAATATTTTTATTTTATTTTATTTATTATTTATCAATTATATTTGTTTTATTTTTCTTATATACAACTAAATTGATATCATATATTATTTGTATTTATTTATTATAAATATTTTTATTTTTATTATTTTATTTTATTTTTATTTATTGAAGAATTATTTTGTTTTACCAAAAATTAAAAAATATATTTTATATGTTAAAACTAATCAGCTCTAGTATCCCCATACTATATTAACTTATACAACATTTTGACGTATAAAGAGGACTATAATGTATAAACTTATATAATATATTATCTGTACCAAATAACGGATAAATGATAATAATATATAATATTAACTCATATTATCTTACCTAATATATCATATCAAATACGCCCCTTAATGTTAATTAACTTTTTATCAAAACAAAACACTTTTTTTCAGAAGTGAAAAAGCGAAAGAAAACAACTTCGCTTTTTTCAACCCATCCACTTTGAACCATCGCAATGAGAAAGTATAGCAAACCAAACTTGCACTTAGCAGATGATTTATTGATAAGAAATTGGGGTTAAAAGGTGCTTGCAATTATTACATAATCTCACAGATAGAATAATTATAAACTACTCAATGTTTTCATATTATAATTCCATCTCATATATATTTTTTCATCCACGCATTCATTTCTCTATTTGTTTGTTGTCTTTAAAATCCGTGAGAATATATTTTCTGTAAAATTAACAAAATAAATCTTTTTAGAGGTTCAACTATATATACACATAGAGCTATCCTTTTCAATTTTAAGTCGCTACAAACAGGTTTGTTAAAATAAACTATATGTCTTCAAAAAGAGTGGAATCCGTTAACTTCATGAGTACGTTTCAGTATACCGACTACATTTAATAACTATTTTTGGATATAAAATCACATCAATCTAGCTGTTAAATTTAAGATTCCTACCAAATAAATCAAGTCTATAAATTTTTATACAATTTAAAAATGATTTGATAACTCATCATTTCATTTTATTTTGACAAAATAATAAGTTTTTAAAAATATAAGTAAATATCAGATATTAAATTATATATCAATTGTTGTCCAACTTTTCTAAAAGTTGGCATACTTACGTCATTAATATAATATAACATAAATCAATAATTGGATTTATTAATTCACCGTAAATGAAGACCTTTTGAATGGAATAAACATATAATACTTAATCCGGATGAGTAAATGGATCATGCTCCTACAAAACTATCTCCAATTATACAGTGGTCAAAACTCCAAATGTTACACACGAATACAATCCTTGAGTTAAGAATGGGGCTTAATTAGGTAATAGAATAGTCATAATAATATGTCACTCACAATTAATAAATAAAAGAAAAAATTACGCTCACTTTTCATGAGATTTTGTGAAATACAATCTGTATCTCCTCTATTTTTAAAATTTGCACGCTAAGTCCGTAAGTTTTATTTTGAAAAATTCTACATCGACCTCCCCTATTAATATTTTTTCATTAGTGACTTTGACGCAACACAGATACACAACATATGATTTATAAGGATATTGTTGTAAATATTTAAAATGATATAACTATTAAATGATCTATTATCCTTTTATCAAGTGATAAAAGTATGTCATCTTCGCATGCTGGAAAAAGACCAAATGGGAAGATAGTGTGTTTTTATTACTTAATAAAAGAATAATATGATCATTCAATAATTATAACAATGTTTACTACTTACAGTAATACCATTAAAAAACATGTGTTGTGCACATGTGTACTATTCTATCAAATTCACTTACAGACTAACGTTAATATGAGAAATTGACGTAGGATTTTCTAAAACTTAAGGATCTAGCATGCAAAGTTTGAAAATAAAGAGAGTGCGGGTTGCATCTTGTCAAACCTTAAGGAATGTAAGTGTAATTTTTCCTAAATAAAATGAGTATTCATAAACGTTAGTTAACCCTTAATTAATTCATTTTTAAAGTAGGTGTGAAACTGATAGATTCATATAAAAAATAATAATTAAGAGAAGAAGTGAGAATAGTATTATTGTAGTTTCAAAAATACAATATATGTAGCACCAAAAAAGACTATTTATAGTCAAGGGGGGTGAGATACAACATCAAATTAAGAGAATCATTATCAATACTTTCCACATGATAGAGATCTCCATCTTTAACTGTATAAACTTTTCCTTTAAGCTATTTTGAAAAAACTCTTCAAATCTTCTTTCATCGATAGACATTGATATTGGATGTGCTATGTCACCCCATTGAAGTCTCTTTCCATAGACTTTCCTTGTTGTGCACCAAGAATTGCCCTTTCCCTCTTGTATGATAGTAGTCACATCGTTTAGCTTGATTACTTTTCCCAATCAATAAGGATTTTACCAATGATATGTAGGATTGAGGTAATGAAGCTGATAAAATAGTCACTTGCCCTTCATCACTTGACTTCTCACCTACATTAAACAATTGACAAACTAGCTGATTAAACTTATTAATTTGATCATGTAGAGTACCTCCTCCTTCCATTCTCTATGTACAAATCTATCTCCAAGCACATATGGTCGGTTAATGATTTTGACGCATCAATCTCAAATTTTTTCCACATCTTCATCCGTGTTGTCCCATTCAATAAACACTGTGTACTTGATTGCAAAACCAATTAGAGCCAACCTAGTGTTACGTGTTACTTTCCTCTTAATTGACTTCCACTCGCTATGGTTCATCTCTATAGGTTTTTTTCATCTACAGCTGCATTTTGAAATTATTGCAAGAAAAAATCTTTTATATATTGTGCATTATGACTTAGTAAAATTGCTCTTGCCATCAAAGAATGGAAACTCAGATAATTATATGGCAAAGATTTGTTCTCTCACATCCCATGGAAAAATGCTCTCCTCACTTGATATGCCACTCCTGTATACGTTTACTTCATTTTGTTTAGTTCTACATGATCACCTCCTAGTTCCACTATCATCTAGGTTAGTTTGAAATTGACGAAATTTATTTTCAAGAGAATAAATTGATAAAGGATATATCTTAAGGACCAAAATAAAATTTTACTTGTAGTTCATTTATTTTAATTCTGTATTTTATAATACGTCTATGATGTACTTTTAAACTTGTCATTTTTTTCTCTCTTTTTTATGTACCAAAAAATTAAAAAAAAAACTTGTCATCTTTTTAAGATTTTTAAATTTTGATGGATTCAAAAATTACATGGCCTGTTTTATTGTCATCTATAGAAAAACCTTGAAAACATGAAAGGAGATATATAGAAACTACTTATCCCTCAATATCGTACGTGTCCATTCTTGATTTGTTCTTTGACGGAGGATTTTGTAATTCAATTTCTCATTTATCAAAATATGAATCACTAATTCACTATACTGCTGTAATTCTTTAGGTGGATTTGGAAATAAACTTTGAATGGAAAGTAAATAAAGTAATGTGTATTTAAATCGTCAATAAACTGAATTGTAAAAGTTAATCACCAAATTGAAAAATGAACATAACAGTGAGGAACGAAATAGAATTTTTTATTTTTATCAGAAAGAGCATTATATGAAGTCTTTAATTAAATTAAGGGCCAATTTTCCCTAATTTATTTTATATATAAATGAATATGTTGTTCAACGAAGAAAAAAATGAAAACAAATGAATATGATCAATCAAAAAAGAAAGTATATGTGCAAAGACAAATCAATTGAATTGCATTATCTTTGGAGCAAGCCTCAGCAGTCTATCCAAAGCATGAGGGGTGAACTTTCTAGCAAACAAATGACAAATATTTGTGATCTGTCCATTGTACTCACATGTGCTTCCATACCTCAGCTTCTCCAAAAAATCAATAGTCACATCTGGCCTAATATACCTTGATGGATGAGGTCCACCCCTAGACCAATCAACCCATGTTAATGTTCTATTAGAGTTCCTCTTCCAAAACTTGATGCTAACCATTGTGGGCAAGTAGTGCTCATCACTATAGCATGGAGGCTTGCAATACTTTTGGAACACCGGGAAATAACGCCGGTCGGAGACCATTTCCACGGCAAGGGCACGGTCAATTTGGAACCATTGGGAGCCTTTTCTCCATTGGGAAAGCTTAACTGGTGGCCTCATTTTGGGGCTGTACCTCCCACGCCCAACTTCCCCCGGCTCATCATAGGCTTCCACAAAGGTCTTGGTTGAGTTCATTAGATAGGTGTATATGGTTGAGAAATTGAACAAAGGAATGCATGATTCCGAGAGCAAAACAAAGCGTTGGTTGGAGAAATCAAGTAGTGCATTTGCTAGTAGACGTCTCTCTGCTTCTATCATGCTATTCTCACCCCACTGTACTTCCTGCATGTGTGACCATAGAAAATCACGTTGAAATTAAAAATTTCCATGTATCTTATTCCTGGGACCATAGTTTATGAAACGTGTGTAAATGGGCCATCAATAGATAAAAAGAGAATGGGTTCAAGTCCAAGCACTTAAGTATATTCAAGTTGGGCCACTACCTAGTATGGATAAATATGGCATGAAGAATCATTTGATTATTCCTAAGAGGAGTCTTGATTGGTTACTGAAGGCATGTGAAAAGTTCTTTAGTAGACATTAGTGAATAGTGTCTTCTGAATTGTTGAAAAACTTGCAACGAATTTAACTTATTTTGTAATTGGGCCACTTCAGACAATAAATTAATGTATATTGTCATCATTAATATACAAATTGAATATTTGATGCATGCCCAAAAGACAAAAGTTTTTCAAATTAACATATGTTTGCTGGCAAACAAAAAACAAAATAGCAAAAGATGCATCATGTGTGTCTGTGTGTGTATATATATATATATATTATTTAGATTCGTTTTTGCATGCGATAGACAAAGTATGTGAAGAAAAGAATTATGAAAAGTTTGATGTGGGAAGTGGGGGTGGAAAAGTGAGCTTCGGAATGGGAAAGAAGAATAGAATTTTATTGGAGGTGCAAAAGGAGTGGAATCAAAGAAAAGTATGGAGCAGTTTGCTTTAAGAGCCCAATTCCTGAAGCAACCAAAAAGAATATAAAAATAAAACGAGGACATTCTGTAGATTCAGTGGATCGAATAGTTCAATTTTTTTTTTCATTCCTTTCTCATTCCATACCACGGTATATTAGTCACTATCGACCACATTAACTTTGGGCCAAAAATGAAAACTTCTTTCGGGGAGGAAGAGGAAGGAATTCAAATTGTCTTTTCCAGCTGACCATAAAAGAATGTCTTTCCCAAACAGGGGAAATAACCAGCGGCAAATTTTTAAGGAGATTGAGTTGTCAGAAGACTCTCTCTCAAGAATGTATTCAAAGCTTGGTGCGTAGTTTGTCCTAGTTGATCCAATTTATGGGGCTATAAGCTAATGGTTATTTGTGTTCTCCCTATTATAAAGTTGGGCCTTTTTTTTAACAATAAAATTACTATTATGATAAAAAAATTATGACATCATAATTTGAACTTATAATCTCATATAGGCTATTTAAACCCCTCAATAATAGCTCAATTTTATTGCGGCTCAAATGGATAACCAATTAACCACGGATAATAAGCTGGAATTGTTAATTTTATTAAGAAAAATATTCCACTTCAATTAAAAATAATTGCACCGATGAAAACGTAAATTGTCCAATTGCAAATAAATGAGATTTAAAAGTACTCTATTACTCCCTCCCAAGCACGGACCCGACAAATTTATTAGGAGGGACCAATATTTTATTGTTGATTTTACATAAATATAGATATATGTTATGTAAATTTTGCTGTTATTAAAAAATCTAAATAAATATGTTTATATATAGAAAAAATAAATATTTTACAATCAAATTAAAGAAAAAAAATACGTAACTAGAGAAAAAAACATACACATATATATATTATCTATTTCAATATTTAAACATTTAAATAAAAAATATAAAAATCAACCAAATATTTTTTCCAAAGTAGGTCAAATTTAAAAAAATGTAAATTATATAAAGGAATTCAAAAATTAAGGTGGGCCATTGCCCCTTTTCTTTCAACAGACTTCACCTCTATCCGTATATTCTTTATTAATTGTCATAGGAAATTATATTAATATATTAAAAAAGTAATACATATTGTAATCACATATATTATCTTTTTAATATATTAAAATAATACGATTTCTCATCACAATTATTAATAAAGAATGGACTTGGTCTATAGTCAAAGCCTCATTATGAAAAGCAATCCACAAGAGTTGACCATGACAGTAAACCCCAAAACGAGGCCGCTCCACATAATCCGTGATAATATGTACAACTCTCTTGGAAGGGAAAAAAAAAAAAAAAAACTCTGATCGGAAGAACTAGAAACGCACACGAAATTACAAAAGTGGCTGGTTCAGGTTCATGCAGACCGGTGTTATCCAAATTATCAGTTTATTATGCAAAAAAAAAAAATTAACAATAATAAAATAAAATAAAATAAAAAGATTATTGTATATATTGTGGTATATAGGAACTATGAACCAAAATATTTTATGGCAGAAGAATATGAGTAGATTCCTAAAATAATTTTTTTTTTGTACATGATTCTTAGAAAAATTAATTAGTGGACCAGTAGTTGTCTACCCATAATATTACCAAGAGTAATACATGCGTGTGGATAGAGGTAGAGAAAAAATGTGACACGAAATATTATATAGATATTACAACTTGAAATAAAATGTGAAAATATGTTAGTGATGCACTTAAGATAGCTGATACGTAATGGCGACAGTTTCAAGCAAATAACACATGAACACTTAGGAAACCGTTGTAATGACCATTAAATTAGGCGTATATTAAGGGAAACCTCATGCTTGATATTATAACTTCAATCAATAAATCGGTTTCTATAATGGGACTCGAAGAATAATTGAAATTTCTTTAGTTTCGTCTTGGAGATTCCTAGTATACACAGTTCAACGTACTATATTTAAATATTGTTTACATTTGGTTATTTAAATTATACTTTTTATCTAAGTTAATACTTTAATAATGATTCCACATTCACTTCTATAACTATTAACGTTAAAAACATTGGTAGACTAAGAAGAGTTGGGGAGTCAAAATAAAGATTTTATGGGGGGTCAAAAGTAATCTTCTTACAAATAAAACTAACTTTGAATGGTAGATTATTATCAACTTTTTTTTTTTTTTTTATTAACTTGATGGAGCAAATGTGACCTTCAAACTTACAAGTAGTTTCGTCCTTATGGAAAGTACCTGATGTGACACGTATTATATGAGTTATGACAAGAGAATTTTATTAATTTGGATAAATGTTATTTATACATAAATTTTGGAAATGATGTTTTCACTCTTGAGGGAATCTTGTATTAATAATTAAGTATTTCAATATCACATTATTGATGAAACTACTATATAGTGATGAATCATGAGTAATTATTTGTTAATAATTGAATATTTCAATCACTTATAAGTAAAATTCGGTAAAAAGAATTCACATTTATTATTAATTATTTCATTAATAAAAAAATAAATTTTCAGCTGCTAAAGTATGGTTCTCTACAATTTTTCTAAGACAAATTTACCTGTTATTAATACATGATTTTTCAATTATCCAATTGTCTCTATCATTGGAATTACTCAAAATAAAAGTCGTAAAAGCCGATGGAACCCAAAAGGTAAATGCAAAATAAGACTGGAAATTAGTATAGTACTTAAAAGGAAGTCAATTATGCCATACTGCTTTTGGGTCAAAATCATTTGTAATTCTGGTAGGCTTGATTATACTAGCAGACAACGAAAAGCCATCATATAATGTAATGTGAATCTGATCTATAAATCATTATTTGAGGCTGCGGAAACTGATTTTCTAATTTCCCTTTTTGATTTTTTTAAAAAACTCTAACACATCATAGATGGAAAACTTTGGAATTATTATTAATTTATTACCTTAATTAATGGAGTGAGGATAGCGGAGGAAATGAAAAAGTAAGCACAAAAAAAATAAAGTGCTTGCCAATCATCACACATTTGATGAAGAAATTTAAGTGGCAAGTGTATGTATACTAACCTTGCTGGGGATTCTTCGGCCATGGAACGCAGA
Source organism: Dalbergia cochinchinensis (assembly GCA_031216125.1). Classification (NCBI taxonomy): domain Eukaryota; kingdom Viridiplantae; phylum Streptophyta; class Magnoliopsida; order Fabales; family Fabaceae; genus Dalbergia; species Dalbergia cochinchinensis. Next base: position 1,557,100 of record CM062377.1, read on the forward strand.
GCTTTCACCAACTGTTCCATTGAAAGAAGGGAGTGAATGGACATAGATTGAATACAAACCTTCGTTCCCTTTGAAGAATCTCTCCCAGAGAGGAGCCAATAGCACATGCCCTTTTGTCAAGAACATGAATGCAACCTTTGGTGTCTGTTTGAATGGTGTCTTATGGATCATTGGAACCATTGAAGCTCTCCACAACAACTCTTCCTCGCTCATGTCATGCATAGCCATTGGTGGATTCAAGAAACCCCTCAACCCAATTCTTGTTGTATTGGTGATGATGACCCTTTTCTGATATGTCAAAAAGGTTGAATTTTGCTGTGTGGGGTTGTTCGGTATTGAAACTTTGGTTGAGATTTGAGGAGCAGGTGGAGGAGGAGGAGGAGGAGATAAAGGTGGAAGAGGTTGTTTGAGGCCAAAGGAAGGGACATTAAGGAACTGTTGGAAGTCGAGGGAGAAATTTTTGAGGCATACAGTGAGAGTAATACCAATGAGTAAACCAAACCCAAAGACCAGAACATAAGAAAAGATGTTGATAAGATAGAGTTGTTGGTGTTGAGAAGTGAAGATCTTCACATATGAGGCTGCATTAGTAGGGCGTTGTTGCTCCTTATTCTTCATTGATGATATATGGCAAAGAATAAGATTGGAATATGAATAATTGAATGTGTATGTTGCAACAGAGAAATGAGAAGTCTCAAATGGGAATTCCAAAGGAGGGAGAGATTGGGACACAGAAAGGGTGGCTGATTGGTCTGTGCAAGTGGTCTATATATGAAAATGTTGGAGTTATTGTTATAGAGAGAGAGAGAGAGAGAGAGAGAGAAAAGAGAGCATCCATGAAGCCTAACTCAGGACTCAAAAGAGATACTTTAATTGGTCACAACTCTGAAAACAACATACCCATATTCTGTATTTTTTAGTATATTTTTAAATCACAAGTATATTGATGAATCTATTGATCTCAAAACAATGTACATAATTTTTCTGTATTTGAATTAATCAAGTATTGTTGGTGTGTGACGTATGTTTTTTAAGTACTTATAAGTTAGCTAGACATTAATATGGGATATCATATGACCTGCATATATATGTTAAAAAAGCTTAATCAACAGTTTTCCTCTTTTGAATTTTAAATTATTTATTTCTCATCTCATTCACATTACGAATGTTCAAGAAACTATGTAATAATGATATATGTAAAAAGATCTGTTTAGTTATATCCTGTATTTTGCATGAGCTGGTTACAAGGCAAAGGATCGCATTATTATTTTACAGTTTAGTGGCTATGAGCTGTACCAATGGAACTTTGTAAGGGGAAAAATAATGTTTTTCTTTTTCTGAATAAAGGTAATCGTTATGGAACACGTATCAAGTCAGCCCATAAATAAAGCGTTTGCTTTAAAGCTTTGTACATGAATATTCTTATTAATGAATGTTTACCCGTTTTTCAAATTTAATTATGCTCAATTTTGATGGATCTAGTGATGCATATTCAAAATTTGACAACTTATATTGGCCTATCAATTAAGCATTGTACTATACATGTTGACTATAGAGGTTAAATGTAATAATTATTTAGAAAATGATATTTATACACTCCAAAAAGGAAAACACTTGGTGATCACAATTTATATTTCAATTTATTTGTTAGAATGAAATGACGTATTTGTTGACGGTTGGTTGGATAAATGAGTCCTACTATATATGCGATATTCCATCCAAAAACTAGAATCTTATTTTCTGTCAAAACTTTTAGTTGTATAGCATTACTTTCTCGAAATAATGATGGCTAATTATATAGATATGTATCATATTGGCAATTTTTTCAATTTTTATTACATTGAATGACAATGGAAAAATATTTTATAATATCATCCAATATATAATAGAAATAACAGAAATTGTCATCTCATAAATTCATTTAATTTGTTTTGAACGACTTGTATTGTCATTGCATGAAACTTATTCTCGTAACGTAAGAGACTACTTTATTTATGCACAAAGACTAATTTTCATATATAGGTAATATACAATTATTTTATATTGCCATTCCAATGTAAATCATGAAAATTACCATGTCATGATGGTTATTTATGTTAAAATGGATCACACTAGCAATTGTTTTATGTTGATTTTGATTGAAATAAAACATGTTAAGAGAAGTCCCACATCACCTAAGGTTATAAGAGGTGAGGGAAGCTCCTTGGAATAAGTTGCACATCGTACATGATTGCAAATGGAGAGAGACTAAGACTATGCATATGGACCCAATTCCATCGTGCAACTTGCACTAGTAAAAAATACTTTAAATTTATATTTGACTTTTTTCTTTTCTTTTCTTTGTATTCTTATCTTAGAGTGTTGGCATATAATTTAGATAATTATTTAGAGAGTATAAGTGTACCCAAGCCGTAGGGTATGTGTGAGCTTAAAGGAAGTAGTTGGGCTCCTTGACCATCTAGTTCAGGGTTAGATTCGTGACGGTGTATATGAAGAGAGTTTCATAGCTAGAGGTAAGACCTACATATGTGAACTTTACGGATTGATGAGATTAGTTACTACTTTTAGCAATGAATACCATAAGTTCACAAAAAAAAAGGTTAAAATCTTGGACTCACTACTTTAATTAGGATTTTATCTTATTTTAAGTTAAAAATGCATAAGATATACTTAGAAAATAAACATAAAATTCATCATTATTAATTAAAATTTATATTCAAGCAAGAAAACATCAAATACCCAAAGTTTATTATAAAGTTTTTTGTTATAATTATTTGACACGAAATAATATTTACTACTTTAATTAATTTAACTACAATTATTGAATTTCAACAAAATTTGACAAAAGGTTGATAGATAGTTCTATCTATATGTAGCATCATTCATTCAAGTAGAGCTGTAACTAAAAATAAATTAAATTGTCAATTATTATTTGGAAAATATATATTGATTTATAAAATTAACATTTGAATTATATATTTTATCATATTAAATATAAATATCATTTACATGCATCTATCAAATAGTTTATATTGACTTATAAAATTAACATTTGAATTATATATTTTATCATATTAAATATAAATATCATTCACATGCATCTATCAAATAGTTTAAGTTTTTGGAAGAGATTATTTATGGGAAAGTATTAGAGTATCTATAACTAAAAAGTCTAAAGTTCAATTTATGTTATTTCTCATTCTTCTAAATTACTCAGCTTCAAACCCAAATAAGTTATTTGCATAAGAAGATGTATTATATATAAAATTTATTCACATATATCTACTAGACGGTTTAATCTTCTCCAAGAAATCATTAATATAAATTGTTTAATTTTTAAAATGATTTTAAACACACATTTGTGACGAAAAACGACAAATTGATCAATTTGGCATAAGTTGTGCATTGTACATGCAGGAAGATGCGTGTTTAAAGAAGAAAAACCCGCCTCGTCAGTGAACCAATCACATGCTATGCGTTTTAACTGGCAATAAAATTGAGGGCAAGCAAGGTCTTTCCGATGAATCAACCTTCCAAAAAAAAGAGAACGAATCTACTATATTAATATTTTAGACCCATTTTATAAAAATTATTATACTTGTTATTTATATAGTGATTTAAGTTTCACGTATTATTCATATAATGATTTAGGTCCTATATTTCTTAATCTTTATACCTAAATAAAAACTTTTATGAACTTAATTTATAATTTATTTATTAATTATTTTTCATATACAATGAAATCAAATATTGCAATCATTAAAGAATTGAATCTTATAATCATTAAAGAATTAAACCTACTATATTAATATTTTAGACTCAGTTCATAAAAACTATTACACGTGTTATTTATATAGTGATTTAGGCTTCATATGTCATTCATACAGTGATCTAAGTCCCACCTTTCTCAACCTTTATGTCTAAAGATTTTTATAAACTTAATTTATAATTTACTTATTAATTTTTTTATATGAAATAAAATTAAATATTATAATCATTAAGGCTCTATTTGGTAAAGGAAAGAAATAGAATGGAAGGAAATGAAGTAAAAAGAAATAGAGTGGAAGGAAGTTGAGATGATTTTTATTTGCCATATGTATATTTGGATGAAAGGAAAATGAGAGGAAATAAAATAGAGGAAAAATAATTTTTCTTGCTTGTTTGAATGGAGAAATGGAAGGAAAAACAAAGACAATAATAACTAATGACAATTTTACCGTCATTTCATTTAAGATATTATTTCAATCTATCAAATCAAACCAATACTAAAATAATTATATTGATTAATGCAAATATTACATTAATTTAATAAAATATTAGTATTGATTTAATATTTTGTTTATTTTTCTAATTATTATTTTTTTGGTCAAATTTGAAATTCAGAAAAATAAAACTAAATTGAAAAGATTAAAAAAAAGATAAACAATAAAAAAATTGAAAAACAAAAGCTATGCCCAACTCAACTTTAGCCTTTATTAACAAAGAAACAAAAAGGTAAAGAACAACATTTTTTTTGGGCCAAAGTAAATAACAATTGAAATGAACTTCTGGTTTCAGACCAAAAAAAGGGTCTTGTGTTTTTTTGAGAAAAAAAAAGAACGAGGACTTGGTTGTGAAATGTAAAACACAAAGGATTTGGTAACGTTGGAAACGCATAGTGGCATTCAGCATAACTGGAAAATGGCAGACCGTGGAATGATCTTGTATACTGGACTGATTTTATTCTGTGCTGATTTACGTATAAGAGTGCTGAGGGGTATAGTGGAGAATGTTGAAAAATTATAGCTTCTGATGTGAATTTCTGTTCGGTGTTTGGGGAACAAATTTTTTATGCGTCCCACGTACTTTTTTTTTTACTGTTTACTTCTTCCTTCTTGATTTTCCCTCCAACCAAACAAGGGAAAATCATCCCCTCCCCACCAGTTTCCTTCCTCTCCCTCTCCTTCCCTCCTATTTCCTTCCAACCAAATATAGTGTAAAGAATCAAATATTACAATCATTAAATATTATAATTTGTATTAAGAGAGAACCTATGTCAATAGAATTACAATTTATAATTAAATTAAGAATCATTAATAGTCTCACATTAATAAAAATAATATAAAAATTATAAATTAAATATTTTTAAATAAATAAACTTTAAATAAATTATTAATAAATTGCTAATTAATTAATTTTGATATGATAATAATTTAAAATTTAATTTATACCAAATTTATTCTTAATCAAATATTTAAGACTCGTTATAATATTAATATAATAATTTATTATTAATTAAATATGATAATAATTAGCATAATATCAATATTTAAGATTCATTACATAAAAAGTCTTTTATGCGTTATTCATACAAAATTATACCCTATAATTTTTACAATCTTAATACTTAAAGTAAGTTTTTAAATTTAATTTACCTCTAATTATCAATTATTTTTTTCTAATCATACCTTCTTATATCTCTACCATTAACAAAAGTAATATAAAAAATAAAAAATAACATAAATAAAATTATAATTCAATATATTATACTATAAAAATTATATATATAATTATAGTATTAATGATAACAAAGCTATTATAATTATGTTATATTATTAGCATTTGTTATTATGGATATTTATATTTTGAAGTTCAAAGTATTTTTAGAATTTTTTCATTTTAAATTTTTTTAATAAATCCGTGAATATCAATAGGGATTAAAATCTCCACGTGGAATAAAGAATCGGGAGCCATGAAGGGAATGTGAATAAGAATGGAGGCAAAATTCTAAATGAGGGCAAAATTAAGGAAACATTTTCTAACTTCAAATCTAGAACTTTTAAAAATCATAATAAAAAAAATTATCTATTTACTTGTATCACTATATTCTATTTAATTTTTTTACAACTTGAATATTCTAATATATCAATTCTATAATTTTTTCATACTACTTTTTTGAGAAAAAAATACCTTCAATTTTTCAACATTAAAATATTTAAAAAAATTAATTCCATAATTTACACTTCTTTGATGATGATACTAAACATTTATTCATTTTAAAAATTAAATAATTATATGAGTTTTTAATTAAAAATAATATTATAATTGATTTGCTACTCTAATAATTGAGATTATATAAATTAGAATTATATTTTTTCTGATTATTACACATTAATTATAATATATATTTTAAAATTGATATTTTAATTTATTAGAAAGGATGTACAAGAAAATGACATGTAATTGAACTCATATAAATTAAATCTATTCATTATTTTTATTAATTAGAAAATATATTTTTATAAATTAAATATTTTAATTTACTAAGAAGATATACACGGCTAGAAATGATAAAAAAAAAAATTGAAAGTGGATACATGCAGGAATTACTTACAATATGGAAGGGAATTAGGACATATTGGTCTTCATAAGAAAAATTGATGGGGGTTAAGTAATCGTTTGTTAAACGAGATATGGACAGGGATAACACACCTTTATTTTTTAATTATTTTTATTATTTTTTCATTATGTATACATTTTAAATTTTAATTTAGATTATGTTGCATAGGTAGTATTAGTTATTATGGATATTTATGTCTCAAATTGTAAAATATTTTTAAAGTTTTTCTCTTTTTAAAATTTGTTAATAAATCTCTAAATACCATAAAAATTCAAAATCCCCACAAAAAATAGGAAATAGGGACTCGTATGGGCGATGGTGATGGGGACCGGAGGCAAAATTTTAAATGGCAAGGGAGGTGTGGGAAATGTCCCATTCTCATTTATACTTATTGTGATCCCTATAAATGACTCATGATATAGTAAAATTATTCATTTATTCTCTTTCTTTATTCAACAATTTTAACTTTTGAAATTGATAAAATTTTCATAAAATAGGTTTTTTATTGTTAGTTATAGGTCATCTATTGAGATTTTTTCAACATTATAAACATAATATTTAATATAAGATATAAAACAGAATGACACATTTATATTTTATCCACTTATTTAATTATTTAATTATTAACTTATTTTTAAGATAAATTTATGTACTCAATTTTCTTTAAGATATATTTAAATCAATTATTATTTATTTTTAATAATAATTAATAAACTATTTTTTATTATCTTTTCATGTATCGTACGGGTCAAATAACTAATACAAAAATAAAACATTCTCCAATAATGAAGTAAAACTTGAATTGCATATTTTGGGTAATTAAAGAATGGTCGATTTCTTGGTAGTAAAATTTATGTTGAGGACTCAACCTAAATGAGCACTTATAGATGACCAACCAACACGGATAACTTGATAATTGAACTCAAGTTATAATAAAAAAAGATACATGGTGAAGGTTGACCAAGTGAGCAAACCTTGTTGGCAAAGAATGATTGATTTCAAAATGAATATTCCCTTAGTTTTTGAATAATTGTTTACTTAAAAAAATTATCTCAAAATATTTATTCATCTAAAAAATTTAAGTAGTATTAATTATTTCTTTTCAATAATACCCATATTAAATACTATTGACTAATTTCGTGGAGAGGAAGAGAGAGTTAGAATATTGAAAAGAGAAAAAAAGGTGGTTTAATAAATTACTCTTATTAACTTTTGTTAACGTTGATGCTCTGTCAATCATTTCCTTAATTCAATTGAATATTTAAAATTGGACAATTATTCAAGGATTAGGGTAGCGATTTTTTCCTTAATAATCATTCTAATTGATAAATAAGAAAAATATTGAATTTTTTAATTATAAATACACTTAATTTGAGAATATTAAAAACATTGATTTAAGTTTTTTTATTTGAGAATATTAAAAACATTGATTCAAGTTTTTTTTCGTCCTTATAAATATAGCAAATTTCGGTTTTTGTTTTTTCTTCTTTTGTAATGATCCAATTTTTTATTTAGAGAAAAAATTGAGTTTGTATTATATTACTTAAATCTAGTTGTTAAGTATAATATTTATAAGAATAAGAAATTCTTAAAATATTTTATAAGGATTAAAAGCAAAATAATATTTGTAAGAACTAATCGTATAATTTTAATATTTATAGGGACTAACCTTAAAGCTATCAGGACCAAAACTGAAATTTTAAAAAAAATATTTGGATTAAAACCCATAAAAAATTACGGTGATTAAACCAGAATTCATTGTATTTTGAATGAACAAAGATATATTTAAGACAAAATTATTTAATATTTTTTTTTTTGACAATGAGGAGATATTTTAGGAGAATATAACAAAGCTCTTTCAAGATTTGCTTTTCTAAGGTGTGTTATAGGCTTATAGCATGTTTGGTTTGCATTTATTGCAATTTAAAAGGAGGAAATAGACCTTTCAATACACTTTTACGTGAAATAAAGTCGTTGTTAGTTCTCTCAAACCCTCGTTGATCTCTCTCAAATCTCTAGTGATGAAACAAACAGATTTTTAGACGACTTGGAAGGTGGAATGGTTTCTCATTTAATTTCAATACTTCATTGAATAGTTTTAAAATTTACTAAAATCATGTGCTATTATTTTTATTATTATTACTACTAGCAATTCGACAGGCACAAGTTATTTTTTTAAAAAAAAATTATTATAAATTGTGCTAAATATTATATATAACAATTTTATCGTAATAAAATAAATATTTAAATATAATTAAAAAAGTTTACATTCTAAATATCAAGTCTTGTCTAATGGCATTTTCTATTTTTTAGGTATTTATATAATTACTTTTTTAAAATTATATATTTTTTTATTATTTCTAAGAGATTTTGGAAAAAATGGTCAAGACTCGAGTAAAATCCAAAGTAAAAGAAATGAAAGAGTAGAATAATTTCGAGATATACATGATCAGTAAAAGTTCAAAACTATCATGCGTTAACAAAAAGTTGGAAACTATCACAAAAAGTGGAGAATATGGGGAGCAAAGTGGGAAATTGACAGATTAATAAATATTTCAAGATAAGCTATATTTATGGACTTGAAAGTGGATTACAATTCAATTATGAGACACCAAAAATAATTATCTATTGAATCCTCTTTATAGAATAGTATAAATTATTATTATTATTATTATTATTATTTGGGTTTTGCAAACTAATGTCTTAAGTATACCGGAAAAAGTAAGTTCTAAATTTTTTTTGATTGGTTTTATACTTTGAAAACATAAAAACGCATCTTTCCAAAACAGAAGTTTCCTTTTTGATAAATCATTATTATTGTTATTATTTTATGATCAAAAGTTCAAGTGATTTTGATGCCAATCTACCATGGTCACCAAGCTCAACAAGCACTTGTAAGAGATTTATGAGATCACCTATCAACAAAATTCTTACATCAATAATAAAAGGGTAATGATATTTTGACACTCAAAAAGTGGGTCTCTATTCAGACACTCATTTTATAACTATTGAATGTGATGGTGATCCCCATTTATCCTTAATATCTATCATATCCAATTGTTATAAAATGCGTGTCTAAATAGACACTCACTTTTTACGTGTCAAATATCGTTACTCATAATAAAATTCAAACAAATTCATGTATTTGGAAGACACGTTTTTTACCGGCTGCATTGTCTATGTTAACGAATAATAATGTGCTATAAAACTAGACATCTGTATATCAAATGTAAAAATAAATCAAATTTTGTCCGTGTAATTTATATTTTATCTTAACATAATTAAACTTTTTGTGTAATATTTTCTATTTTAAATTTTTAGCAATTGCCCAAATTCTTATAATTTAGAATAAACCTCAAAATCGGTCCCTCACAATTTACTTTTCGAACAAGTTAATTCATGAGCCTTACCTCTCTTTCATCTGATATATTAGCAAACATGTTTTCTTTGATAAATCTGAAAATTAATGAATCTACTTATTAATTATTGGTGTCTTTTTCTTAATTTCTTCAAATTTATTTCAATTTCACACAAATGAGATTTCTTCAAGTGATTCTAACAGCGGAATTTTAGCTATTTAAACTTGAATTCTTAGCAGGTTAGAGAAGTTTCGATAACTCTTTTTTTTTGTTTACATTTAACAATTAATTGACAATTTTTTTTTTAATTTTTTCGGATGTGATGATGGCTTTGGAGATTTGCGAGAAAGAGATGATATGTGATATTTGGATGTTGCTGGTGCTACTTTTAGATTCAAGTATAGCTACACATATTAGATATAATCTTGATTCTTATTTCTTTGTTTTGACGAAACTATTATGTTTTCGCGGCTATCCTCTACCAGACTATATTCCTCATTTATTTTGGGGAGTTGAGTATCTATTTTTACACTTATAGGGAAAAAAAATGATCTACAGAGATAGGAAGTTCAAGTCATTGTGAACTAATTTGTTATTTATGGGTGGGGATGGTTTCTTTTGGGGTGTTTCATGTTTTAGCTAAAATTGAGTTATTTAGTGTTGATGTAGCTATTTATACGTTGAAGAGACTGGAACTGTTGATAATAGAGGGCGGAGATGAACATGCCAATGGAGGTGGGGATGGTGGGAGACAAGGTGGAGGTGGAGGTGGAGGTGTGGTGGGGGCAGGGGGAGGGTGGATGGTGAAAATGGGGATAGGGATAAAAACATACAATTTTGATACTTTGTTTGGAGATTTATCAACAAGAGCTAAGTTTTGAATGAAATCTGAAATGTTAGGAACCATAAAATGAGTTTATTTTTGTCTGGATCAACTTGTCAGAAAGTAAATTATGAGGAACCAACTTAAAGTTTCCTAGCTCGAGCCAGGTATAACCACTCAGGCATCAAAACTCTCTTTCTAAAGTTTTGGACGAAGTTACATACATAGGACTCGAACTCGAGACCTTTGGTTACGCTAAAACAGCCTCTATCAATTGATCTACGTGTTAATCGGTATATAAAACACTACTTGAATAATGTAGTTCTTATATAAATCCATAAAGAACAATGTTATTTGGACTTACAATATGTAGGACACTGTTGACATATTTTCATTTATCTTCGGATGAAATGTCGGACTCAAAATAAGTAGAGTTCATGTCTCATCAAATGATAGATGAGAATATATCAATACGGTGTCCCATAAAGTTTAAATACAAATAACATTACTGGAAATGGAATAGAAAAGTCCATGACTTTGGAAAGGAAACTTTCGAAACACCAATAGGCATTAAATGGACAAAAAATAAAGATATGTCATTTTGGCGTGTAAATGTTAAAAATGGGTTAATTGTGTTCAAAATATTTGTATACTTTCTCTTTTTTTATCGGAAAAAAAAAGCCAAGGAAAGAAAGTTTAAGTGAAACCACGGTGGGTTTCAGCCATGACTGAAGAAATAAAACAAAGGAAGAAACAAACAAACAATGAATGCAAAGGTAGGCAAATGAAGAAAAAGAACGCAAACGAGACTTGAAATTGAAAATGTTAAAATTTGATCTGCACTCAATTAATGCATAGTATGACAAGGAAATTTTGCAAGTTCACATTGCACGAAGCCTTTATAAATGTAATTCGTTTATTTGGAAACAATGAAGCAGAGCAAACTAAGAAGCAAGCAACATAAACAACACGGAGAACAAAATGGTCTTTGATATTGAGTGAAAAATACAGTGTGAGTATACCTTAAAGGGTGCAAGATAAACCAGATAAATTTTAGATATCATCTATATTACTTCTTCATACTTCAATTACCATAATTGTAATATTTAAATGAGGGTTTCACTAGAAATCACTATATTTAACTCGTGTTAGAGAAAGTATGCACAAAATATTATAATTATTTTAAATACAATTGAATATTTTCAAAATTTGTCTTTTGGTTTTTCTTCTAATATTTTGCTGTTTTCTATGTTAAAGTTTGATGTTCTTTGTCAATATACCTTGCAAATATTATTTGCTACTACATTGCATGAACTATTAGATCTAGCTCTATCGAATCTACTTTGGTACTCATTGTCAAACAATAAAATCATTTAATCTACGTTCTAAATTGATCCTTCTTGAGTCTAACAACAAGTACTCAATAATTAATTAAAGGGGTGAAAAAACAAAAGCAAATTAAGGATTAGTTTGATCTAAACTTGAAATAAAATTATAAACAATTTGTACATGATATTTGTGTGAAATGTTGTATGGTATTCCACCTTAATTGTTCACTTTTAATTTTAGATTACACGGTTGATCCCAGTGAAACCAAGATGAAAATCCATAATGTTGCAAAGGCAATAATGTCAAGAATTAAGGCCTAGTAGCATAGGTGCAATCTGTAACAAAGGATGCAAAGCATCCGGCATGCACTTTCTGGCAAAACGAAAGCACATGGAAATAGAAATTGAATGGCCACCATCAATGCTTTTGAACCTTATTTGATTCAGAAACTCAGCTGACATTTAAGACCTGCCAAATCTTCCAGGGTGTGGACCACTCTTGGACCAATCAACGCAAGTTATGCTCCTATTCAAGTTCTCTTTTGTGCAACATTTATTCACAAATGTAGGGATACAGTGCTCATCCATATAACATGGGGGGCTGCAATGTTCAATGCAGATGGGATAGAATTTCTTCTCTGAGACAATCTTAATAGCAGCTTTCTGTTGACCTCAAACCAATGAGACCATAGTTATCAGGCTTGAGTTGGTCATCGACTCAGCTAAGACACCAGATTATTAGATCACTAGTTGAACTAGATTTAAGAAAATTAATATATAAAAATACAATTTAATGTAGCTGGATTTATAATATATATAGTTAATGAGACATAGTAACACAACCAAACAAATGACTTAGTGTTTGGGAGCGTGCATATGATAGGGGATTGAACCATGCTATTGGAATTTTTGAATTATCAAACATGCACGATTCACTTGTGACTCACTAGCCAGTTTGCATGCAATTTGATGGTTCACTCCAGATTTGACCAGTTTAAATGTAAATTTGGGTCAATCTGATTCGAAGAGTATGAATTTAAATTATATGGAGTGTATGGATCGTAAAAAGATAAAATAAATCCTACATTACTTATTTATTTCTTTGTACTTATTAATCTCACAATGCTTGTTTTAGCAAATGTAAGGAGCCTATCTCTGTTATAAATAAGGGGTTTTGGATTGTATTAAAAACGTACCTTCAAGGAATAAAATACTCATTTTATTCTCTTTAGTGCACCTTAGCACTGTGTTGGGGGCCCAGCCACGTGAGGGCTGTTTGTTTAGTTAAAGTTTTTAAGCTTTCTTGTTGCATCACAATCAAAGAACTGAATTGGTCGTTCCGGTTCGGTTCTGATAAGTATGATTGAGATCCTTTACGGCAATAGATAATTTAGGTACCATTTTGGGGTTGTATCTGCCACAGCCAACTTTTCTTTGGTCATCATATGAGGCTACTAAACTCTGACACTAGGCAAGTAGTTGTATGTTGTTGTGAAGTTGAACAAAGGAATGCAGCTCAACACAAACCTTTCATTGGGGAAGTCAAGGAGGGCATTTGCTAACGCCACCTCTCTGCATCAACTATCTACTGTCCAGCTGTAATGAGAGAATAGTGTAAAACATGAATGCTTCTTGAGGAGAAAAATTCTGAAGTTGGACAACAGCAATTTAAATGAGAAATCAGGTTAACCATAGCTTTGGTTTCTATTTGTAAAGCAAGATTTTGGAACTACCTTGCTTGGAATGATTCTTCCATGGAATAGAGAATCCTCAGCCAGTAACCAATTGTATGAAGGATGAATGTGAACATGGATGGTTTGAAGCCCTTCACGCCCTTTGAAGAACATCTCCCACAAGGGAGCCAGGGGTATGGATCCCTTTGTCAAGAACATGAAAGCTATCTTAGGTACATGCTCACCAGGAGAATTTTCTCTCCTTGGAAAAATTAATGCTCTACAGAACAATTAATTGGCATCCATACTATGCATGAAAAGCTGCTCAATATTTGGTGCAGATTCACTAGGAGTCAGTAGAGACACAGGCTGCGGCCGCAATGGAGGTAATGATTGCAGCGAGTTTCGCAATAGTGGAGGTGAATCTGGTGGCTTTGGTTCTGATAACAGAAAAACTGAACAGTCCTTGTAAATCAAATGATAAGCTCTTGAAGTTTACACTGATTGTGACTCCTAGTGACAAACCTATTACAAGTAGAAGAAAATGAAGGGGATTGGTTAAGTGTGAAGTGAAGCTTAAAAGCTTGGAAACTAATGGAGATTCAGAAGACAAGAAATGATATTATTGGCAAAGTTGTACAAGTGAATGGATTTTGACATCAGGCCTAAAAAACACCAAACGGTACGTCATTTAATGCATGATCAATTAGGTAAAAGGATGGAATGTCTTTGGATTTGGTGTGTTACCAAAAGAAAACACATTCAACATAGAGGGCTTGATCTTTGTCTCTATTCTCACACTTTTCAGTTTTCACTTCTAACAACTGAATTATTCCAAGTGAAGCGAAAAACAATAATCAGGCTTGATTGAAGGAAGTTGGCAGAAATGTTTCTTGCTTCTTTATAATCAAGGCATCTTAACGAGTAAACTTGAGTACTCATGAGTGAAGCTGATCCTAATGGAAGATCACACTTAATTCAATATTAGAACCAAGGTGTGGGGAGTGTGATTGATGATGCTAAACTAGTTCAGTGTAATAAATATAACATACAATAATTTGCAGAACAATTAGGTGTGAATACATTCAAGCCTAATTTATAAGACCCAGATGAATAACTTCATCTTTCATTTCTCAGATCCACAAGAACTTCCCGTTCCATTATTTTATAGTCATTTGTAGTAAGTAAATATAAACAGAAATGATCAAGTTCCCTCAATAAGCTTGGTTAGGAAGCACATTGTAATCTGCTTGATAGGCAAGTTCATAGACTACTAAATCCAAACTGATCTAATCAATCATTAACAGACATCACAGCTTCAATAATGTACTAACTAACGAAATTGCCAACAATAGATGAATCTAAACACTATCCTAAACAATTTTAACAGTGTAATAATAATATACCTTATTAACAAAAAAAAAAAAAAATGCAATCCACTATGGATATCTTCTTGCCCGATTATTTTAATTATAAACTTGTGAATCAGATTTTAATGCATGATGACTCACACTAACGTCCTAGAGGTTTACCTGCCACAAATCTCTCACACTGCATATTGGGCATGCTTCTCAGTCCAAAACTTCTAATAATCGGATCCTAATCAACCAGCATCTCCCTTAATACGAAACTGCCAGTTCTAACTGCAGACTCAATCACTCAATCTAGTGAACCCATTCCTATAACAAGCTCAAAAAATCAAGGCCTCTTATCTAGCTTTCCTCACTATAACCTCACCAACAGGTTCTACTCAACAATCCTTTCTGCCACTGAGTTCCAAATGTGCCAACATGGACACTTATCTAATCAACATCAATACTCCCACGCAACTTTAACAATGAGTACTAACAAATGAAACACCTAATGCAAGCATTCCCACATTGTCCGAAGTCCTAACATTACCCTCAACATCAACAAGGACAATAATAATAGATGTTTATCTAACCATCATTGCCTTCAAAAGTAGTAAGTTATTGAGTTCTCTAGATTGTTAAATACAGTAGAGCCGTAGAAGTTTTATTTCTTCTATGGAAACATATCACTTTTGAAGATATAATAATAATAAAATACTAACATCATGATTCAAGCAAGACAACATAGCTAAGAAAGCAATGTTCCACCAGAGATTTCATCAAGACCTTCAAGAAGCAAGGCTAAAATGTCAAGGAAAAAGTTTCAGCAACAATAATAATTCCCTCATGTAATAAAATTGGAGGGGATAGGGACGGCCAGACAATATCCATCTGGGGCTTCACACCCTAAAATGTTTCCTTCTTTCATATGTGTATGGCCATAAAACAAACAAGGTAAGAAAACAGTACAAGTCGTATACATCATGTCAACGACCCAAAAAAGTTACCACCAATATTAGGGGACTAATTATTAAGTATGCTAGTGGTATTTTCACTTTTTCACAAAAGAGACGTGTTGATAATCCTTGTATTAACCTCCATTCTAACATTGAGTTTACAGTTGAATTGCTAATCTTTACTAAACGAAACAAATTTTGAGTTTAACCTTGATTTCCAGAATAGCGACCCAACTCTCCTATCCGAATTAAGATTTCCAGAATGCATCATGGGGAAATGAGAGTGTAAGAAACCAGAACTTCGGTGTATAATCAATCATAAGTGAGGATTCTGTAATGTTAAGCCTAAGGCAAAGGGTGACATATTCATCACTTTCAACTTCTTTCCGGCACTGGAAATGGGACAGAACAGAATTTACACTTAAACCATGTCGGTTGGTGCCTTGCTGTTCTTCGTATACTACTAACAATCTAATTGATCAGTTAAAGCAAGTTCTCAGGAGGTTCCTTGATCTTCAGAACAATGTGAATGCAACATCGAAAACTTTGAGATGCTTACTGTGGACCTTGATAAGCAAAGCCACGGAAACTTTGACAATGACAGAAATTCCGCTTTTTATTTAGTCTGTTGGTAGTCTTGAGCTTATGATTTTGGATCTAACCTCATTGTAACTAATAAAGAAAATAAATTGATTTCTGATTACCAGGTTGAAGCACTTAAGCTTAGAATTAAGTAGAAATGTGCTCTTCTATGCTTTTAATAGATACACAAAACAATAAGGTTCAGGATTATCTCATCCTTAGGCGAATGCATTGGTTGTATTCGCTCTTCCAAACAATATATGAGAACTTGACCTTAAACTGAACTGGACAAAATCTATTATGGTTTGAAGAGCATTCGAAGCAAGGACATGTTAAACAGCAATGTGAACGAATTTGAAGAATATCCAAATGTTTTGGTAACTAAGCACTGTCCTTGTTCTGATACATGCAAGTTAAGCAGGTCAGAAATTTTCTGATGTTGTAAGATATTAAGCATATCAATTGTAATTGCAATCCTAATAAAATATAAAATAAAAAATAAACACAGAAGAGGGCCAGTGGCCCACAATGAAGGAAAATTGCTATGGAGTATGGAAGTTGTAGGACTAACGAGAATTTTAGCTAACTAATTCATAAGAAATATCGGCAACAAGACAGCTTATACATGGAACGAACCAAACCTTCATTGCATTGTTGGAACGTGGAAGCATCTTAACTTCTTGTAATTGGTGAAATGCATTAAAAGAACTTGGAAGCATTGTTGCATTGTTGAAGCTTGGAAGCATCTTAACAACTAGTTAGAACTGTATTGCATGTAAATTTAATTATTTTTATTAGAAGTGAAGGCAAGAAGGGTCGAATTCTAGACCACTTGATTATAGAGGGTTTGATACCATGTCGTGAAGTCATCTCTCCTAAAAGCTTAAGCTGTTGAAATGAGGCACGTGAATGGTTTTATGTCTTATACTTCAATCATGGCATTTATTGCAATGCAGTAACAATGTGGTTTAACTGATATCAGGGGTAGTCACTATATAGGTAAAGAGGGAAAAAAGATAAAGAGAGGTTTTATCAAGGCTAAGTACCTATTTATCAATAAAGAGAAAATCGGACCTGATCGGCCGGTCCAACCGAGTTAACCGGGAACCGATCCAGTGATCGGTCCGATTAGCATAAAAAGACCGGGGGAAGTCAAAACTGGGAAAACCGGGGAAAACTAGACCAGTCTGATTGTTTTTTTTTTTGCAAAACTATTTTTTTTTGTTCTAAAACTTAAATATTGATATCTTATGGTAGTCATAGAGCAAAAACAAAAAAAAATTGGAACCAAAGAAGGACATTAACAAAAATTATTGAGTTGTTATCCTCTTCTCTCCATTATTTGTAAACTGCTCACCATAAACCTCATTGGTTACTAACAAATATTGTTTTCAAGTGCTTTGTGATCGTGGTGTGAGGTTGAGACTAGAGAAATTTTATATGGATTATGTTTATTTTTATAGATCTATGAATATTTTTTTGTTGATTATGTTAATATTAATAATTTAATATATTTATTTATATTCGAATTAATTATATGTATATATTTATATATTTTTTTATTACATCCCGGTTAAACCGGTTGGACCTCTAAACCTTTGAACTAATATCTTGATCGGTTCGATACCCGGTCCAATTTTTTCTTCCTTGCTATTTATACAATCTTCCGTGTCATTAAGGATTTCCTTTTTACTTATTTATACACACTAAGGTGAGAATGTTATGTAACTAACTATTCCTTAACTAAGGCCTTAAAGTAAAATATCAAGCACGGATATCCATTTAATGGAATAACTTGAGAATGTTGCAGTTGAAGTTAATGAATGCAGCAGCACGACAAGGGAAATAGTGGTGCTTGTAGAATGGTAGAACTCTATTCTTCTTACACTAACACCACTCCTATGGGAGAATGGTAGAACATTTTGGACTGATGGAAACTATTTGTTGTGGGCCAGCATCTTGCTTTGACAAGGCTTAGATGAGATTGAAGTCAGAATGGACCATAATACTTGGCAATGGATTTAAGTAGAAACAGTTACACCATGACTAATATTAATAGTGATAGTTTTTGGCCTAATGGTAAGTGTTTCATTCAACAAAACCAACTAAAAAATTATTTAAGACCATACATTATTCAAATGGTTAAAAATATGAAGTTTGATTATTCATCATTTGTTGCAGTGTCAAGATTGATGATGTTAATTTGTTGATCACCCGGAAAAATCAAATTATTCCGTGTGCCTAATACTTTGTTAACACTTTCACTCCTGTTATATTGTTATACTTTATTTCCTGCTCCTCTATCTTTTGGCTATCTATAAGCCTGTAAGTGAAATAAAAAGGAAGGTGGATGCTATGAGAAAATACTAATCATAAACCTTATCTTGTTCAGACTCAGCACACTGAGGAGACAAACATTTTCATCTCCAAGAATCCAATAAAGCATATTCGCAATTGCATTAAATATAAGACACTTTGACCATAGGAGAATACATACACGTCTTGCATGTAAGCAATACATAGCACATAGTGGGAAAAATTTAAGCCATAAAGTTGGTGATTGGTGTTGTTGAATATGTGAACCATAGGTTCATGGTGGATCTTTATACTTGCTGGCAAGATTAGCCAAAAAATAGAACTAAGTGTAAAATGGATTCATCCTCCATATTTGGAGAGATAGCACTACCATTCTCTATTTCTCTAGTAGTCTACAGTAAATTGCTTGAGGACAGGCCATATAGTGCAACTTTGAGTGCACCGGTGCCTATCTAATTGCACTCATAAAGGGCTCCCAACTTTTTATCTTCAGAAAGCCTAGACAAATTGAAATGGAAAACTTATCAGACCATCAACATTTGCAGTTTTTGGTTGAAAGTTAAAACAAAGACAAATTCAATTCCCAGAAGTAGAGTTCAGAAAAACCTTTCATTTCAATTGCATCAATAATTTTCATTACTGCGCATATTTTTAGATATGGATCACAATTGCTTAGCAGCCTCACTAGACATAGTTATGTTATTTGTATAAAAGGTGGATATGGTGAGTCCATCAGCATACGAAAATCACATATCCCCAAATCATATCATCTTCTCAGTCACATCAATAATTTATCAATAACAATTTTAAAGATTTTAAAATTGTTGCTAAATATACATTAATTGTTTTCCACATGTCAATAAATAATTGGTGGGATAAAGAATGAGGCATGATTTGGGGACAGATGATTTTCATGTGTGAGTCAATAAGGTGTCCCACACACGTATACAAATGACATTTTTCCAGTATACCCACAAACAGAGTTCTATTTCTTTTGTCGTTGTGCTTTTTTTTATTTATGTGTAGTGAATTAGTCATCAACTATAATGATTCGACCCCCACTAAGTTGCAAATCGGATTAACTGCTTAGCACTTGTGCATGTTCTTTTGTTGTTTTCCTCAACTCCTAACCTTTTTTTCACTGCAAAGGTTGGTCAAAACCAAATTGGAAATCTACGTTTGCACATTAAAGCATTTTTTTATTTGGTTGCGGCAACTGATATCTTAATCCTAACCAAGTTGATAAGACTTTAGTTGGTGATTGGTGAAGCGAAAAGGTTGTATGGCCTCGCTTTGGATAACGTAAGTGAGGTTAAATCGCATGGTTGCTTGTACCTAACACTAGATAAATAAAAGGTCCTTTGAAGATATACTTGGTTTACTTCAGTAAGATTTATATTTCTTCTTAGAGTGCTTAATCTAAAATTGGTTCTCCTTGTGTTTTCACCCAAGACTATTGATAGCCTCAGCTTTATTTTTTTTAAGGAAAAAAAAATTGAAGACATAGGATCTGTTTGGCAAATATTTTTAAAAATTGTTTCAGACTTCTAAAAGTAAAAAAACAAAAAAAACTTGTTTGAATGAATAATTTCTCAATACATGTTTTAAAAACCAAAAAATAGAACTCTCATTTTAAAAATAGAAGAAGGAAAATAGTTTTATGATGTTTTCAAAACTTCTGTTTTTAAAATGAAGGAAAACGCAGTGACAACTTAGTAATATTTGTACTTTATTATGTTACCACCGTACAGACCATTCTTTGTTTTCATTTTAGAATTTGTGTTGGCGACTTTAGTAAAAAAAAAAAACAAGGACAGAATAGCACAAGATAGTAGAGAGCTCCTCCACCCTTGGCCCATCCCAACTTGCACGTGACCCAACTCCACCTCGCCTTTGCCTCCACAAGCGACCCAGCTTCACCGGTGCACGTGACCGAAATCCACAGGTGCATGCAACCAGATCCACTGGCGCCTCCGCACGCGACTAGATCCACTGGCACCTCCACATGTGACCAGATTCGCCGGTGCACGTGACCAGATTCGCCGGTGCGCGCAACCCAGCTCACGCAAGACTTTTGTGCAGCGGCGGGGAGGAGACATAGTGAGTCACGGTGAAGGTCCCAGTGCTTGAGCTGTGTAGGGGGAAAGCCGCAGAGCTCGCGGTTGTTCATGGTGGCAGTGGAGGCCCATGGCGGAGGACATGAAGGAAGCGACAGCGACTCCACTATGCTGACGAGTTGCAATGATTGCGACTTCGATAGCGAGGATGAAGGCAGCACTTGGCCAAGATGGAGTCTTACATCTTCAGAGAAGAAAAGGGTGGTGGTTAGTGGTTATTAAGAGGAAGGCAAAGGGAAGCTCTGCGATGGCGGTTGTGCGACTTGGTCAGAGGCGAAGGAGAGAGGACCGTAGTGAGTGAGGGTGGCGGTTCACAACTAAGAAAGGAGGATCGGGGTGGCTAGTTCCGCTTTTCTTCTTCTCTTCTTTTTTGGTTTTTTTTTTTTGGAATGGGTTACTGATGATGAAGGGTTAGGATTTGGCTCTGTGTTTCTGGTCTTGGGTTGTGGTTTGAAGATTTTGCGATTGAGATGGGTTATTGATGATGATGATGATGATGAATGAATAAGTTGTGGTTGTGTTTGCTGTGAACTGTTTTTGGGTTGAAAATGAGTTGCTTATGTTGTGACCATGTGATGTTGAAAGAGAGATTTGGGGGGTTTGTAATGGCTGAGTTGTTATGGCTACATTGTGGCTTTGTTGGTGACTGATGAAGCTGCAAAAAAAAAAAAAAATGGCAAAATATCGTGACCAAATTGCAAATTAGATGTGACTAGAAGAAAATCATGCATAACTTATAAATGAATTTATAAATATAAATTGACACCAAATTGCATTAAAACTATTTTTAAAATGAAAAGTTGTATTAAGGCTTTATTTATTAAGTATGTACGAAAAATATTATCTATAAAATAAAGTTAAAATTTATCATTTGTAGGAATGTAATTTGCCAAATAGTTTTTGGTTTTATTAATTTTAAAATTTATTTTTTTAAGAAACTATCCAAACAAGATTTATGTCTTTCACCATTATAAAACTATTTTTTAAGTTAAATTATCAAATAGGTTTTTTGGTTTTTTTATTTTTAAAAAGTAAACTTAATTTGTTTTTTAAAGCAAAAAATTTTAAGAACAAAAGCACTTCCAAACAAGTCCATATTCATCTCAACTTCCTGTAAATTTTCCCCATGATTGGTGTATGAAGGATGAGAATGAGGATTATGCCTCCAAGCTCATAGGAAGGCTAGCTAAATTGCTTGTATAAGTTTTTACTTCATTTATTTTCTAATAGATGTCCATTATCATTTGTGCCTACAGATTAAGAAAATAGTTGAACAAGCTTATATATTAAGGAAATTTAGGTAATATCCTTAAATATCTCCATTTGCCCTCTCATATACATACTATTTGACTATGGTGTAAAAGATAAAATGTAATTAATATTGTATATTTTGTTAAAATGATAGATAATTGATAGAAAATTTTGAGAATGGACAGTTATCAAAGAATGAAAATAATAATTTATAAATATTGTTTATGTATCTTTGAATTCCTGTGGGGATTCGTGGGAATTGGGAACAAGGGAGAATTCCCCCTTCCCCCCCAATGGGGAATAATGATAGGGATGAGGAAAAATTTGGAAGTGTAGGACATGGATGGAGGGACTACTCCTCACCCTTACCCGTTAACTATCATCCCTAATGTCACATCATTATGATAATGATATTTAGCTCTAATATTTTTCAATTAACAATAATGCCTATCATGTAAAATTCGCATTTTATTTTCTATGTTATGACTATATGATGTTGGCTTATATGGTAAAATTTTGTTGATAATATTTATATTTTTTGTGTCGACTCTTCAAATATAATGAAATCATACTGAACTGAAATAAAATTTATTATTTCGATCGATTGGGTTTTACCATCAAAATTGAACCATGAACGACCTAATAAGATGTTTTGCAGTAATTATTAAATTCAATTAATTGATTATATATCATTATATGCATAATAATATATAAAAAAGTAATTTAATAACTATAGTTTTTATGTAGTTTATCTTGTGGTAATTAACTCCCCTCCTTTTATTAGAAATAGTATAAGTATAAAAGTTGTACTCTTCAAATCACAATATGAATTAGATTCAATTAATTGATTATATATTATTATATTCATAATTTTCCAGTTAAAAAATAAATATATGCATAATTTTTTTAGGATCTGAATGAATAATTTTTATCAGGAGCATGGGAAAGAGCAAGCAAGAGAGCATATGCGGAACGGCTTAATCAAGGCCTTCTCGAAAGAATAAGCAAGGCCTATGTGGCAGGCAAAATTCCAAAATCGAAATCCATTTGGTAGTATTTCTAGGCTTTAGGCCTCTAGCTAAACCCAAAGCTTGCTTTTTATTATGGCTTTGAAAAGAGTTTCCTTTTACATTTACTTTGCAACAATCCTATATATGGAGATTTCTTTTTTTTATTTTTTCCTTTCTACAGTCCAATGAACTTTCTATATGGATAAGCCCATAATTGAATATATTTCCCTACTAGATTTGTAGGTCGGTAGCCCTATGTAGATCATTGACTTGGCCCCTTGTGTTATCAACATTTACAACGCAATTAAAAATTGTTACAATAGCTTTCGTATCTCAATAGTGAGAAATTATAAGCTGATACGAGTGCGAGATGAAATATTTAATGCGTATTATTTATTGATTTATATATTAATTTAAAAATATTAAAAAATAAGAGATTAGTAACATCTAAAATTAACATGTCAATTAATTAATGAGATAGAGTAAATATTTTATTTTTAATTTTATAGCATCGAAGAATTTTCCCTCAACAGTAGAAAAAATGAATTTGAAAAAAAAGAAGTTAGGTGGATGATTGATGACAACAGGTTGAAAGGAATGAGGGCAGGGGTTGAGAGTTTGGAACCCGCTGGAGGAATGTGCTATCATAAGCCGGGATAGGCTTACGCTTACACAGGCATGGGGCTGCCAAGTGCCAACTAATCCATGCCACACTCTCCCCTCGTGCCACCCTTGTGCCTTTCCATTCCCTCTAACAGTTGTGCCATTTCTTTTTCTTTCCTTTTCCAGCCTTCAATTTCAAACTATCGCCTTGACTGTGACCTCCCTACTTACCGTAATTTCCACCCACAAAAGGTTAAAAAATGATATTCATAATACGTTTTATTCTCCTTTAAATGTGAGTAGCACAGAACATTATTCTATTCCTCTTATTCTGATTCTGAATATCATCTATATCTTTTGGGGTTTGTTATTAGGAGCAAATGATTCATTTCTCTCTTCTTCCTTCTATAAACAAATATGTGGACAAACTATATGTGTATGCCATGGAAGTGGGTTAGACATATTTTCAAGCTTTCTAATAAGCAACAACAGCTAATAAAAAAATCTTTTTATGATTAAAAATCTTTTTATTTCATTCAATTTTAGACTCCTTTATTCTTTTCCTTACTCAAGTAAGGCTTGAAGATATTTTAACTAGCTTGCTAGCCGTTTAAAAAGCCAGATAAATAGAAGAAAATAAATGGATTGGTTTTTGGAAAAAAAATTCTTATTTTCCATTTTTTAATATTTTGAATATTGATTAAAAAAGTTAGAAAAAAAATTATTACTTTTAGTATTTCTTTTATAAAATCTTAAAAAATAAACATAAAGAATGTAGCAGTTTTCTGATAAAAATATGATTTTTTTTTCTGATCAGAATTGATTCCAAATATTTAATAATCTTTGTTCTTTTCTTTCAATGAAAATAAAAAAATATATATTTATATGGTTCTAAAATTTATTATGAATTTTTTAATAAGTTTAATTTATATAAATCGACAATATCAAACTTTTAATATATATTATTATTTAATTATATATTGTTATGCCAATAAAAGTGACTAACTCTCGTACCTACTAAAAATTATATAAATAAGATGATTTAATTGAAGAGAAATTAAATTCTTTTTAATTTAGGACATGCGTGCTCAGTGTATTTTTCTAATCTAAACGAAAAATATTACAGGTATTAGTTTGTGTCGCTGGAGGTATAATCGTTGGACCCACGTAATACTTTTTTCATTCATTCAATTTTGTCCTATAGTATTCCAACTTCCACCCTCGAGCTTTCAACCATGACGGCATCAACACTTGCGGATAATTAGATAACCTCTCATTTTGTTATCATCACTAATTCCCTTTCACAATATCAATCTTTCATTAAATTCCAATTTCAAACCTTTGAACGATGACGAACCATAATTCTATAAACAAATGTTGTCCATAATTTTAATCTTTTTTCCCCTGCCTTTCTTCATTCAAAGATTACGTTTCGTCATGAACTTTTCCCCAACGTGTTATGGTCAATATTATTTTTAATATTCTTACTATTATTTTTTGAACAAACTTAACCAAAATTATTTGGTACATGGTGATGATGCCACATGAATCCAGTTCGTAACACCAACTTATATTGTGTAAAGAAGTTCCATTGTAGATCAGATAATCTAGAATGTTGCATTATACATACATTTAAAAACATAGTGAATTATCATTGATAAAATATAATGAATTAAACTTGGGTGAAAATGCCAAAAAAAAAAAAGTGATATCAACTATATATTTCCCGCAATTTGTTCGTCTAATTTCTATCATCAATTGTTATTCGTTTGCACTTAACCGAATGCAAGCAATCTTCCTCTTCTTTTCTTCGATATTCCATCAGAATATTGCTTTTATTTACCTCCTCTGCACCTTAAGAAGATATTATAACAATGATATATAATTTTCTTCTCTGACCAACAAGTAAATTTTTTTTAATTACCGTATCAATTTTCACTTTTTTGTACTATAATAACGACAATAGGGGAAAAAAAATAATAATCTTAAAGCTTTTCACGTATAAATCATTTATCGGCGCTAGCTAATTGATCTGCACAAAATATTTTAATTTGTCACTTTCATATATTGATTAGTGCGCCTTTCATCCGTTGTCTTTGAAGGGCACATTGGGGTATACCGACCATAGTGGCTACGTAAAAGCTGTTTATGCAATCGAATTTATATAATTAATGAATATATGAAACTGTCTCTGAATTGTATCTTATACATTGGATTTCTCAAACCAACCAACAATAAAAAAATAGAAAAAATTACACCACAGTATTCACTATATGTAATACGAATTTAATTGTAATGTACAATTAGTATAATTTTTTTACAAAATTGTTTAATTATGTCCCATAAAAAAAAATAACTTTTTACTTATGTTTCATCGTGTTAATAAAAAAAAGTCTTGATTTTTAAAGTTTTTTTTTTCAAAATTCCTGCATTTAATAGCATATAATTAAATAATACAATAAAAATATTAATTTAACTGGTGATTTATAAATAAAATGGGGGGAAGATAATTGATAGGGCAATAACCTTAAAAAAAGCAATACAATTATCTTCTCCTGTAGCGAAATTAGATTTGTTTATTATAATGAGAAGGAAATACAAAACATCAAGAGAATTTTAAGTACTTTGTTTCCGATATTTCTACATATATTATTATGCGATTTATCATATGAACTGTGTCAGGAGTAAGTATTTTGAATGGCTTCCATAATACTTGCATTTGCCCTGGTTTAAATCTTTACTTGAAATTAACTTGCTTACCACTATGTATAAAATCTAGTTCAAGACATGGTTGGATATTGGATTTGTTTTGTATCAATTTTCTTTTTTTTTTTTATTGTTTCTATTTTAAAGATTTTGTAAACAAAACAATGAAAATAATAAGAACAATGAATTTTTGTTACTAACTTTTTCATAAATTTTAAAAAATAAAAAAATCAAAATAAAAATCAAATAGATTTATGTGGACACCTTTTTCAACTGGAGAATTCCAATTTGGGAACTTATGGAAGACTAACAATTTCTACTAAAACCAAATAAAGTGATACTCTAACATATAAGATGTAACCCTCATTGGTTGAATATTAAGTGGGGAAGCAAATAATTTCTTGTCATACACCATTTAAATAAAGAAGTTTCTTGATAGTCTTATAAAATTTAAAGTATTAATATTTTTTAGTTATTTATAATTAAAAATATGACACATATCCTGTCAATTTAATTTATTAAAATATAAAAAATATAAATTTTAATTACAATCGTTAAAAGAAAAAAAAGGTACTAACATTCGATGGATACCGTACGAAAAACCTAAAATAAATATATGCAATTTTAGCTATGACACCATCTTTAACCTTTATTACATTCCTTTTCTATATACTAAGTGAAGTGATGCACAAATAAACGGAAAATCCCTAAGCATCACGTAGGACCTCTCAAAAATTGACCAAAGAAAAAACAGCACATGACATTATCATCATCCTACGTGGCAATACTACAATCCACGTGGCAAGGGCACAGGCATATATAATAAACGTCATCATGTTTCTCACTCCCGAACAAGTCACAACACAACACCTCGAACGTTCTCCTATCGCCGTAGCCAA
The DNA here is from genome assembly GCA_031216125.1 of Dalbergia cochinchinensis. Lineage (NCBI taxonomy): Eukaryota > Viridiplantae > Streptophyta > Magnoliopsida > Fabales > Fabaceae > Dalbergia > Dalbergia cochinchinensis. Next base: position 1,584,454 of record CM062377.1, read on the forward strand.
ACAACCCTCCGTTCTTCAGCTTCAACAACCCAAAAAAAAAAAAAAAAAACAATAACGACAACAACGACTATAGCATTATTACCAAAATTTTACAATACAATATCCGCACAGAGCGAAAAGAAAAAGAAAATAAAAAAAAGAAAGAAAAAGAAAAAAAAAGCGTCTCTCCACTACTGTCTCGCAGACACACAAAAAGGAGAGGGATAGAAAATTAGATACAATTTTCCGGGAAAATTCGAGCTTCCGGGAAAGTTCGAGAAAATTGTGGGGGAAAAAGAGCGATGGCGACGCCGTTAACGGGGGTGCAGCACCTAGAAGGTGTGGCGGTGCTGGCTAACAATCGCGTGAGCAAGGTCGATCCTTCTTCGTCCTCCAATGGCGGCGCCTTCAGCGGCTCGCAATTGGAGTCTCCAATTTTGATATTCTCGTTCTTCCACAAGGCGATTCGGAACGAGCTCGACGCCTTGCACCGGTCCGCCATGGCCTTCGCCACCGGAGACGGTGACCGCTCCGATATCCGGCCTCTGTCGGAACGGTACCGTTTTACCAGATCGATGTATAGGCACCACTCCAATGCCGAAGATGAGGTGTGCCACTTTTGTGATTTTTATTTTTTTTATTTTTTGTGTATGCGTTTCTATTTTTGTTGAATTGTGTTGAGAAATGGTGTAGAAGAAAAATGGTGTATTTTTTTTATTAATAATAATAATTATTATTATTTTGGAACTGGATTGATGAATTATAGCAATTTGGTGATGGGGGAAGAGCTAGTGAAGTTTCAGTGAAAAATAATTATTTTTTTTAAAAAAAATTAGTTTTTAAGTGTGGTTTTAACTTAATCACAGTGGTGTTTTTCCATTCCAAGTGGATATAGTCTTTTTGCTATTCTCATTGTTTTTTACTTTTGATTAGAGATGAATTGGATATCTAAACCCTGGCATGATGATTATTGATTCCTTTTCCGGGGTGTGTCTCCCAAATGAAGGTTTTTTTTAGATTTTTTTTTTTCCGAATTTCTCAATGAAGAATGTTAATTGCAATTGAGCTATTTATTGTGTGTGGGAAACTTAAGCAATAACTTCAGTTTGTGCCTTTCCACTTTCCAGGTTTAAACATAACATCGGGTTTATTGTCTGTCACTAATTAGTAAATAGCTACAATTACACTGGTTGTGTGCTGATTTGCGACTAAATTAAGCTTTTATATAAAAGTAATTTGATCTAGTTAGGATACAGCTTGTGGTACATGAATTCATTCCATTTCTAGTTCATCAGAAATGATTGGTCTATCTCTGCACACAAAAATTTTAATTTGACGGTTTTTGTCGCCGTCAGGCTTGCGATGCAGTTTTTAAAAATAAATTGGCAAAGCTGTGAACATTGTCAATTTCTGATTTAGATCATCAGGCCTTCATTTGCATTCATTTATTCTTCATAGAATATCCTATAGATTTCTTGATAGAGTCCAATGTCTGGTTTTTTATGATGTGGCTTTGTGCTTTATTAGCTTAGCATTTGGATCCTTCCTATTTTCCTGTATCAATGTTTCATGGATTGGCTTCATAACCCCTGTTTTCTGCTATTTCAAACATTCTGACAGAAATTTCTTCTGAAATTTAGGTGATTTTTCCAGCTTTAGATATACGTGTGAAGAATGTAGCACAGACATATTCTCTTGAGCACAAGAGTGAAAGCAATCTTTTTGATCATCTATTTGAGCTGTTGAATTCTTCGATCCATAATGATGAAAGTTTCCCACGGGAGTTAGCATCATGCACTGGAGCTCTGCATACGTCAGTTAGTCAACACTTGGCTAAGGAAGAGGAGCAGGTATAAATTGATTTGATAGCTCTTCACTTAACATCCACTTTGACTCTTCTAATGAGATAAATGCATGTGAGATCATGGAAAGAATTTTTTTCTTTTTTAGTTTCCGACACCTAAAAGCTAAATGTACTATTAATGCTAATGGTTATTGCAGGCTACACGCTAAATTCTATGTGTTCTAACTAAAAAATTTATATATTTTTTGAAATATACCATCCAATTTGTGCTTTGCTTATTTGATAAGCTTATTATTCTTGTAGTGACTATTTTCCTTAAACCCAGCCATGTCAACTTCATCCAGTGATTCGGCAATAGTAATCAGTAGTATAACTTTTATTTGCATAAAAATACTCAGATGTGGTCTTTGATGTTAACAGCTGCAGGTCTATATTGATTTTTATTCTGTAACATTCATCTGCTAGTTTTCATACTATAATAACTCCTAATATTTTGTAAAGAAAAGTAGTTTTCCATAATGCGGAGGTCAGACTAAAAATTAATATTTCATTTTGTTTGCTGATGTGAGAGTGCCATTCAGGAGAAAAACAAAATGTGTGCAGGCTTATGATAAAATTTAAGAAAATTGTGTATGTGGCTGGGGTTACTAACCAGAAAATTCAAACAAGTTATTTGTGTGACATGCTTGCATATATGTTCAAGTCTGTCTTCCTTAAGGGAGTATGCACATTACAGGTATTTATTAACAAAATGGATGTCCAAAAGGATTCATTGTAGTGATTGTTAACTTAATTTTAAAAGGCTGGGAAAACATGTTGATTTTGGTCTGTGTCTTATTGTTTGGTTTTGTTTGTTGAATGATATCAGGTGTTTCCACTGCTTATTGAGAAGTTCTCTCTTGAGGAACAAGCGTCTTTAGTTTGGCAATTTCTTTGCAGTATTCCTGTGAATATGATGGCCGAATTTCTTCCATGGCTTTCAACATCTATATCACCCGATGAATCTCAAGATTTGAGGAAGTGCTTAAGAAAAATAGTGCCAGAGGAAAAACTTCTTCAAAAGGTGTAATATTAATGCTGTTTTAGAGTATTGTTAATTTTCTTTACTATTACTTTTGGGGTTATCACACATTTTGTATGCATTTGATATGTCATGGTAATTTATCTGATCATATTGTTCTTATTGAAGGTTATTTTCGCGTGGATGGAAGGGAGAAGTAGTGCTAACACAGTTGAAAATTGTGTAGATCATTCTCAGGTTCAATGTAGTCCTGGTCCATCAACCCATCAGATTGGGAAACTGAAATGTGCATGTGAGCCCACAGCAACCGGGAAAAGGAAATATTCTGGATCTATCATAGATGTTTTTGATACAATGGGAACACATCCTATTGATGAAATATTGCTATGGCATAATGCAATAAAGAAAGAATTAAATGAGATAGCAGTAGAGACCAGAAAGATACAACTCTCTGGAGATTTTACTGATCTTTCAGCTTTTAATGAAAGGTTGCAATTCATTGCTGAAGTTTGCATATTTCACAGGTATCATGTCATGTGGAAGTATCTGATGCTTTTCAAATAAAAAATTTCCTTGTTTTGATTTCTTGTTCCTGCCTGACAAAAAAAAAAAAATTGTTTGTTACTGTTCATCTGTTCAGTTTTACCCTATCTTCGATGCCTATGCTTACTTATTTTGGAAAATAATCGGACAGCCATAGAAGAAACATCAAGTATGGAAAAATCTATTGGAAACAAATAATCTTTTGTTGTACCTTACTTTGTCCAACTTACTTATAAGATGTGCAAATTGGAGGATTACACATAAAACATGAAAAAGAATTCTTTTGTAGCTTCTCACTCTCTCCAACTAATATAGTAAATGTGCAAATTGTATGATTGATAATACTGATTGAAAAAGAAAGAAAAACAATGCCATCCTAAAGGAATGAATGGGAAATACTATGGTTGTCAAGCCTTCATTGAATGTGGACATAATTACTTACTAGAGAAACTTCTCATGATTTGTTTATTGCAATGTCCTGTGGTATATTGACTGACAAAGTGATTATCAGAAAAGAATTCTTAAATACTATCCTCTCTGTTGCATTATTTGTGTGTGTGACAAGGAATGGTTAAGAAACAAGCCTTGATGGAATGCGAATGTAATAGTTTCTTGTTAGAGGGTCTTTTCATGATCTTTTATTTTAATGTCCCAAAGTACACTGAGTGGCAAAATGACTTTCAAAAGAGGGAAAAAAAAAAGTTAGGGTTTGACGGTTTGTTTGGTTTATGTTTTCCTTTCCTGTTTTTACTTCAATGTTTTTAATCTATTTCTTATTTTTTAGGATTTTGTGAAACTAAAAAATGAAAAAGGAAAATTTTGTTTGTGTTTTAATTTTTAGTTTCATTATTTCCTTCACAAAATCCTGAAAAATAGACAAGTTGAAAACACAAAGTGAAAACAGAAACTGAGCATTATGCTTTTAAGTTCTCTATGTTTAAAAAGTTATCCTTTGTACTTAATTCTTTATTTAGTCTCCAAAGTTACAACGAGGAAGGATTAATTGATTTTTCTATTGATGCAGTATTGCTGAGGACAAGGTTATTTTCCCAGCTGTAGATGGAGAGCTTTCTTTCTTTCAGGAACATGCTGAAGAAGAAAGCCACTTCAATGACTTCCGGTGTTTGATTGAAAGTATTCAAAGTGAAGGAGCAACATCTAATTCAGAAGCTGAATTTTATTCCAAGTTGTGCTCACAAGCTGATCTTATAATGGAAACCATACAGAATCATTTCCAAAACGAAGAAGTCCAGGTGAGTCTTCATTGCTCTAGTGAGATGTAAATCTATCTAGCATATGCAATGTTAATCTTCAATAGGATGATTCATAAATTGGTTGGTGGGAATTGAGTGCCATGCATGCAGCCATGGATGGATCCATGTTGGAGGAGGGGGTGTTGTTGTTTCGTAGGGGGCAGCTATGCCCCCACAATTTAAAATTTTTTTATTAGAAAAAAAGCTATATGGATAAATAAATTTTTGACCCCACAATCTTATTGAGTTTGACCCCATATTAATTTTGCATGAGACAAAACAACAAGATATAGTATAATGCACCTATTTTTATATTGATATATGATTTTTGCCCCCCATTGTCAAAATTTTTTGGATCCATCACTAATGTAGCAGTCACACCTAGCTTGTCAAAGGTTGATAACTGTTGAGCAATTCTTGTGTTAAAAAATTAATTAATTACTCTTTTTGGATAGAGAAGTATGACATAGGAAGTTCTTTATTTCTTAATCCACAGTTGAACATTTATGACAAGAGTTTGACAAGAAAGTTGCAACAAGCTCTTTTAATCTACACTTAATTATATGATTGGTTCCCCTTATCTTTAGGTTCTTCCACTTGCACGAAAACACTTTAGTTTCAAAAGGCAACGTGAACTTCTGTATCAAAGCTTGTGCATGATGCCTCTGAAATTGATTGAGCGTGTGCTGCCATGGTTGGTTGGATCATTAACTGAAGATGAAGCAAAGATGTTTCTGAGAAACATGCAATTGGCAGGTTCTATGTCTATTTTAAATTTCTTTCCTGTGAAAAGAAACTACGTTTATAGGAAATTTATTGTGAGTATTCTATATCTGACAATTTGGCAATCTGTTCCAGCTCCAGCAGCAGATTCTGCTCTAGTCACACTCTTCAGTGGTTGGGCTTGCAAGGCTCGTAATTATGGTCTGTGTTTGTCTTCAAGTGCATCAGGTTGCTGTCGTGCTCAGAGACTTACTGATATCGAAGAAAATATGGTTCAATCTTCCTGTACTTGTGCTTCTGCATTAGCTGCTAAAGATTGCTCTGTATTTGCTGATTCAGATGGGACTGAAAGATCAGTCAAGCGGAACATACTGGAGTTTCACAAGAATGAAGATGTCCCTGAAACTTCAGAAACTGGTAGTATCCAGAGAAAATGTTGTAATGTTCAGTCTTGTTGTGTGCCAGCTTTAGGAGTCAACAGTAACAATTTGGGGCTGAGTTCCCTTGCTACAGTGAAGTCATTGCGCTCCTTGTCTTTCACCTCTTCTGCCCCGTCCCTTAATTCTAGTCTTTTCATATGGGAAACAGACAGCAGCTCATGTGATGCAGGCTCTACAGAAAGACCTATCGATACCATATTTAAATTCCATAAAGCTATACGCAAGGACTTGGAGTATTTAGATGTTGAATCTGGAAAGCTTAGTGAAGGTGATGAAACTACTATTCGGCAGTTTACTGGAAGATTTCGTCTTTTGTGGGGTTTATATAGAGCTCATAGTAATGCTGAAGATGATATAGTATTTCCTGCATTGGAATCCAAAGAGACACTTCACAATGTGAGCCATTCTTACATGCTGGACCATAAGCAGGAAGAAAAATTATTTGAAGATATTTCTTGTGCTCTTTCTGAGCTTTCAGCCCTTCATGAGGCCTTGCAGACGACCCCTATGTCAGAGGATTTGAATGAACATAACTTGGAAACTTCTGATGCAGATGGCAGTGATAATATTAGAAAGTACAATGAGCTTGCAACTAAGCTTCAAGGGATGTGCAAATCTGTAAGAGTAACCCTGGATCAGCATATTTTCAGGGAAGAACTTGAACTCTGGCCGTTGTTTGGGAAACATTTCACTGTTGAAGAGCAGGACAAGATAGTGGGCCGGATCATTGGAACTACTGGTGCTGAAGTTCTCCAATCAATGTTGCCTTGGGTAACTTCTGCACTTACTGAGGATGAACAGAACAAAATGATGGACACCTGGAAACAAGCAACTAAGAACACTATGTTCAATGAATGGCTAAATGAATGCTTGAAAGAGAGTCCAGTGTCTATTTCACAGGAAGAAACATCAGAGCATAGCACTTCTCAAAGAGGTTTCTAATATGCTTTTAGTTTCTTTCATGTTTGGTGGAAATTTCTGCATGGATGATTAAAAGTATGTGTGTTATGGTTTTGTCCTAGGTGCTGACCACCAAGAAAGCTTGGAACTGAATGACCAGATGTTCAAGCCAGGTTGGAAAGACATATTCCGGATGAATCAGAATGAACTTGAGTCAGAAATCCGGAAGGTTTATCGAGATTCAACTCTTGATCCAAGGAGAAAGGCATATCTTGTGCAGAATCTAATGACAAGGTTAGTTCCAGTGACCATTATTCCCTTCTTTATATAATTCTGAAATTATAAATTTCCTGTCTATTTTATAGCACTTTACCTATCATCTTCATGCTATTGTTGATTAGTTGCTTTTGTATTGTAGTCGCTGGATTGCTACCCAACAGAAACTGCCTAAAGATTTATCTGGGGACTCATCTAAAGAAATAGAAGGTCGCTCACCATCATTTCGGGACCCAGAGAAGCAAGTATTTGGTTGTGAGCATTATAAGAGAAATTGCAAGCTTCATGCTGCTTGTTGTGGCAAGTTATTTACATGCAGGTTTTGCCATGACAATGTGAGCGATCACTCAATGGATAGGTAAATTTTGTATTGGATTTCTTAATTTTTTATCATGGTATGTGATAGGACACTAGTTACATGTATTTGTTAGGGACTAGTTTGTTATAAAGAGGTGTTAGGAGTGGTGACAGGCCTGAGTGGAGAGATTAGGAATTCAGGACTAGGGAGAGCAAGGGATCTCAAATATTCTTACCCCCATCAGTAATAGTTACACATTTTCTTTGAACCAGTACTATAACTGGTATTAAAGCTCTTGTTCTGGAGGGCCTGGGGCCTTGAACAGAACACAGAAAACAATAGAAATGTATTTGGCCGTGTGATGTGGGATGATTTGAATGCAAAGGAGGCAGTGTTGGTGGTTGGCCAAGTAGAGTGTGGGGTCAGTTTTTGTGTGCAAAGAACACCTGATGTGCAGAGATTGTGGGAGGTTGAAAATGCCCTTAGAGGTCAAGATCTCATCTGATGATAGTGTTGGATGGCAAACAACTGGGTTGCAACATGGTTGGAATGTGCGAAGGCAATGCTGAAACGTTTCAAACTAAAAAGTTTTGGTTTTATCATGAAGAAAAAGACTCAGCGGAAGAAGAGGCTGAGGAGGCAGAAATTGGTTCTTGTCCTACTGTCAAATCCCAGGAAGCATCGGCTCTTGACCCATTGGTTCATGATTAAGAAGGGCCTTTGGGCCTTGCAACTAAGAAGCAGGAGTAGGAAATGATGGGAAAAAGATGCTCCAAAGGGAAATGAAAGGAGAGCATTCAATGCAGTTGGTGACGAACAAGGAGATGGTGGGCAAGGATGCGCCACAGAAGGGGCTCAAAGAGACTGAGGTTGAGAAGGATGGTCATCCCTTAGGTTGTGTCTCAAATGCAGAAACACACGCGATAGATATAGAGTTGCAGCCATGGAGGAGAAAGGAGTGACCGGGATCCATGTAGGGCGTGATCTTGATCAGCAGACCTCATGGTAGCACAGTCAGCAGCCAGCTGCCAGCTGCTGTTTCTGTGGGCGACCAGGATGAGTCACACAAAGAGGACAATCCATGCTGCTTTCGCTGAAATTGCCAGGTACTGCTCCATCTTTCAAGGGTGGAAGAGGTAGAAATTAAGGCAAAGGTGGAGGCTACAGTATTTACTTAGGGCGCAGATTGAAGGACCCCAAAGTGAGCCCAGTTTCTAGCATCATGGGCCAAGCCTATATCATGAAGTAGAAGACATTTGAGTTTTGATGACAGCTATTATCTTTTAGATTTCTTGGGCCAAGATGATCTTGGTTTCTGTGCAAAGGAAGTTTTTGAAAAGAAAAAACTGAAATCTGAATAATGAGGCTCATTCCGGAATAAAGGAGATGTCTCATTCAGAACTTGGGCATGGGAATCCTCTGAAGGAAAGAGCCCTGGAGAATCGAGAATCAAGTTCAAATTTCAAGCTCTGGAACCATGGCCGATGTTTCTATAAATTGTTGGGGGACATTTACAGACAACTTCACCTTGAGGACAAGGTGAATCTTTCTGGAGGGGAGTATTTGATAGGATGCTGTTATTTAGTTACATGTATCTGTTAAGGAGTAGTTGTTTATAAATAGGTATTAGCTAAAGTGATAGCCATGAATGGAGAGATTAGGAATTCAAGATTGGGGAGAGCAAGAGTGATCATTAGCAATAATTCACACTTTCTTTGAACCAGTACTATCTATGTTTTGGACACCAAAATCATCAATTTACTGTAACCGTTGACATGATTTATGATAGACACTATGTCATCGTTTGTTTTGCATAGCCAACCCCTCCTAGATCCTAATGGGTCAAGGCTTGGTTGTTGTTATGGTTATATGCATTTCTAATTATCTGATTGATAATTTCAGAAAAGCAACATTGGAAATGATGTGTATGCTCTGCCTGAATATACAACCAGTTGGGCCTATATGTGTGTCTCCTTCTTGTAATAGACTTTCCATGGCGAAGTACTATTGTAGCATTTGCAAATTTTTTGATGATGAAAGGTACTTTCTGGTTCTTGCTTTAGAATTCATGAGTTTCAACATATGCCATTAGGGCTGAGATTAACAACTTATCACTTATGGACATTCTACAGTGGTGTATCCACCATTTTAATGGAAGAAGTTGCTTAGTAAACAATGTAAACTTGTGGAGGTTTCAAAGAGAAGATACAGGACATTGAATAAATTATTAATAATTGAAGTTAATCAGTTCAAGGATGAATCCATCCTCCTTAAGGTGCTAAAGCATATTTTTGCAAAGTGAGGGAGGATATACAAATGTATTTGAATTGAAAAGCAGGAGTTCAATTTTCTGAAATTTTTTGATGCTTATATATACAGATTTACACATTTATACTTCTGAAATGATATTAAATAAAAAATATATATTTTTAATGCTATTTGATTGTCTTACCAGGAATAGTTGGAAACTTATGCTCTCTATGATTTGATTAATCTGTCAAATTTGTTTATTAATTTTATTTTTCCTCATAGCCTTTGGCTGTTGACTTAGCATCATTGTTTTTCAGGAATGTATACCATTGCCCGTTTTGCAATATATGCCGTGTTGGGCAAGGGCTTGGTATTGACTATTTTCATTGTATGAAATGCAATTGTTGCCTGGGGATAAAATCAGCATCTCACAAGTGCCTGGAGAAAGGTCTAGAAATGAACTGCCCAATCTGCTGTGACGACTTATTCACATCAAGTGCAACAGTCAGAGCTCTACCTTGTGGCCATTACATGCATTCAGCTTGCTTTCAGGTATGTCATGCTCATTTAGGATTAGCCCCTCTAGAACGAGAAAAATGCATTTCAACAATTTTTCTTTTATCTTCATTCTGCTTCTTCAAATGAAGCAATCTCAAGGACAGTTTTGAATTCAATCTTATAATTTGTTTTGAAATGTTAGGCATACACATGCAGTCACTACACATGTCCAATCTGCAGCAAGTCATTGGGAGATATGGCGGTAAGAACGTTTTCTTCTCACATATGTACTACCAAGTCTAAATTTGTAGAGATGTTTTGCAGCTGTATATACAATTGTATGTATTTATTGATCCTTAACATCTCTAAACATGTGTTGGCACTTTATTTGGAGTTTTAGATAACGGAAGAGGAGTAAATGCTCTCTTGTTGACATTTCATTAGAAGAAATTTAAGAAAGAATAGTGATATAATTAGAATGCTCTAGTCTCAATACCATAAACTATTTTTGGGTATGGCTAACTACAGGGATGCCTAGAGAAAGTCAAATTTTGCATTTAGATTCTCTTTTTCTACTGTTCTTTAGGGTGTGATTGTTGAGGGTGTTCCTTTGTTAAACATTTTGTTGGAGGTTTTGTATTCTTGGTAGGGTATTGGTATAAATATTAAGCCAAAAGCCACTGCCTATCGAACTTCTCTGATATTGCTTTCAAATGGAAACTTGAAATGCTTAAAGTTGCATGGCATTCAACACTTAAGCTGTTTGTCTGTCTATCTTCTCAGGTTTACTTTGGTATGCTTGATGCTCTATTGGCTGCTGAGGAGCTTCCTGAAGAGTACAGGGATCGTCATCAGGTATTACTTCTGTCTCCTGAATGTTTGGTCTGCGTTAAAGTAGTCCTCTTATTAGACTTGAAGGAGATTAAGAAAAAAAGATATAGATGGAATCGTTACACAAGATAGATTTTGGTGGTTTGTCTACAGACATTTTATAAAAGACATAATTTTAAGGGTTCTATCAAAAAACAATAGTGTTGTTTGGTTCACATAATCGGCTTCATCTGGTGAGAAAAAGCTTGCTTGTTGTTAAATTACACCTCTTTATTCTTGAATATACTTAACTATTTTGATTAATTATTTATCAATTGAAGTAAGTTCATGATTGAGAAAGAGAGGAACTGCAATAGCAACCAGAACTTCGAAGTTAGCACTAATTTTCTTTCTCCACTAACTCTTGGCATAGAAACATGTTTTTCTTTCTCCTGTTCATGACCAATGCCAATAGAATGAACCTGCGGAAATTCCTCATGCAAATCGTATGCTGCAATGTTTGTATAAAATTACAATTTTAATATTGATTTTATCATCACATCAAATAGATTTCCAACAAAATTAAGGTTAAATAAAATATAAAGATACCCTGCAGTAGTGATTTCTCATCACTTTTCTTCTGTTAATCATTTTTGTAAGGCCCATGCAGGACATACTCTGCAATGATTGTGATCAAAAGGGCACTGCACGCTTCCACTGGTTATATCACAAATGTGGATTCTGTGGCTCCTATAACTCCCGAGTGATCAAGACTGAGGCAGCAAATTCTAGCTGCTCTTAGTGTGCTCCTTTCGACGGAGAGGTAGAGAGTTTGTAAATACTTGTATAGCCAATCCAAATTTTCTCCCAACCAGGATCTTGTTTATGGTTCCATTTTATTCACAATGCTTAGTTCCATATAGGCCTCTCAGGAGTTGTCTTCTCTTGAGCCGGAGATAGAAGCACCAAATCAGTTCCATAGTAATGTACAGATAAACTCTCTTTCCAACTTTTTGTAATCGATAATTTAGCAGCTCTTCTATTTTTTCCCCCTTGTTTAAGTTCATTTACATGTGCACCTAGTGTTGCTTGCACCAACTGTGGAACAAAAGAGACTAGCTGCATTATGTCAGCTTCTGTTAGAATTTTTTCTTTCTTTTTTTAATTTATAATGATGATAGATACATACCAATGTATGCATCAATTTCTCTAATATGCTAACCTTAAATGATTTTAAGGAGCTTAGCTTCCATTCATGTATAATACTTAAATCATTTTGACTATTGAGCACAATTGTAAAGTAATATTGAGACGAACGAGTGGTCAACTTGGTATCTCAAAATCATGACAAGTTGACAACAGGAACTCATGTCCTAGAAGTCAAAACTAGAAGTGACAGGGGACACAGTTGATTAATGTTTGACTCATCCCACAACAGCATAGGTTTAAATCTGTTGACCAATATTAGGACTTTGTTAGTGGAGCGAAATGCAATCTCTCCTGGAAATCTTTGAAGAGATTATGAATCTTTCCTAGTTTTGGTGGGATGCTAATACTTATCTCCACCTAAACTTTTAAGTTAAAAATAAAAATCAAACAATTGACGTATTTGTCATTGGATGATTTTGAGTAGCAATTTCCATCCTTGCTAAAGCATTCGATGATAAAATGTACTAAACTTATGTAAACTGTATAGTTCACAAATTCAATATTGATGAGACCGGTCACATGTGGTCTACTAATAAATCAAAAGTTATTCTTTCATTGAATATTTTTGCAGAAATTATTTAGTCAAGCGTGTTGGGTTGTGCTCATACCGGAAATACATACTTCTTTTTTCTTCAAGTGATGGAAAATATGTATTTTTTCTATATTGTCGATATTTGAAAATTTGCTAAACTCTAATATTAGTTGATTCGGATCAACACAACATGACAAGCTTCAAATTCCAAACACTCCTTTTGGATTGGCCAACCGATTTCCTAATCCCCCTCGAGAGTGTCTCTAAGGAGTAAAATTAACACTTTGGTCCTATGATAGATGAATTACATACACTTGAGTTTCTCTCAAGATTTGAAATTATAATGGGCTAAAGTGATATAATATAAATCTTCGGGTGGATTAAAGTGTATGTGATCGATCTTTCTTATGAACTAAAGTGTTATATCATCAAATCTTTAGAGAATTAAAGTATATGCATTGAACTTTTGAGGATTAAAGCATTATAATTTCAAATCTTTAGGGGACTAAGTGTGTTTAATTAATCTTTGAGTAAAATGTTAAAACATAAATCTTTTTCATAGAACAAAATGTTATTTTACTCGTGTCTCAAAAGTATTCGATCCAAGCCAAAGGTTTCACAAATTTGCTTCTATGGTCGACTCAAAAAAATAATTATAATAGCTGACTTTTAGGAGTGTACTGGAAAATCCTAATCCGAGGTGGGTTAAGGTTAACACACCAACAAATTAAAAACTGTAAAGCTTAAAACCAATGAAAAGGTAAATAAAAATATAAAAGATAGAAAGTGTAAAATGAAAAGAAAAAAAATACATAAATATTTATATGTCAAATCCAAATATCTCAAAGTAAAAGTACAGAAAATTAAAGCAACCTTAAAATTTAATTACAATCATATCCCATACAACCATACTACTATACAAGCCTTCATCAGTTTGTCATCAACAATGGTGATGGAGAAGGGATTGTGATGATGATGAGTGATGGCAGAGAAAGGATGGTGAGTAGATTGGGTTATTGCGACGGCGACGGTGAGCAGTGGTGAAGGCATGAACATGGAAGTCCAACAAGGGGGTGGTAGCAGATGCTTGAACAGGAAAAGTAAGTCATGAACGGTGGCAGCGCTGTATGGGAAACCAGAACGCCAGCAACGCAGTAAGAGGGGAAGAGAGAATGGCAGCAATGCAGTGAATAGAATACTAATAGAGAATGACCGCAGTAACTAATTGATAGTTCCCGGTGCGGGTACTTTTGCAAAAATGGAGTACTCATGCTTCATAGATGACAAAATAGAATATGAAGGAATAGTTTTCTTCTCTTATCTCATTAGCTTACAAGCGTGAGCCGGTCAATCTAACCCGAATTTATATGAGCTGAAATTTAGCCAACTCAACCCGTAAATCTGTGTTCAGCCAAGCTCATCTTAAGGTTAAATTAAGTTGAGAAGTGTTAAGTTCATAGTAAAATTCTATAACAAACGTACACTAGATAGTTATCGCCATTGGATATGATGAGTAAGTAGAATAAGTGGAAACCACTCATGACGTCTAATGGTGATAAGATGCGTAGTGTAAATTTGTTATAGGATTTTGTTGGGCACCAATCATTTTTCAATTAAGTTTCTTGTAACCTTTCAAGTCAAGTGATTCAAGGTGAGGGCACCCATCAAGTATGGCAAGCAAACCAGCATTAGTAAGAAAATTATTTTTCCTAAGCTCAAGATGACGTAGATAAGGCATGGTCTTGGCTACAGGAAAGGGCTCGTCCAGTTAAATCTCAGCACTTTTAGAAGAGGGCAGCATTGGCCTATAACTTCAAAACAATCTTTAGATATTCTGCTTTGTGAAATCTCAAGCTCCTCTAACAGTGGAAGACTCGCAACAGCCGTCATGTGGGATAGTCCAGCAACCCTTAATCCTCATACGTCTTACACTGCTTGCACTGTACAGTAGAAGAAAAATAAGACAAGAATAAATTCTTGAAGGAAAAAGAAAGAAGTAAAATGATAGTACTAAATAAAATCTGCTTCACCAAATACATAAAAAGCATGAAAAAGCATTCAGCATTTGAATAGAAGCATGGAAAATAAATAAATTGAGTAGGCATGCTTATAGCCAGCCAAAAATATTCGCACGTATAAACAAATTAAAGCGAGCATGTTAATTCAAAATAAATTAAAGGCTGGAAGAAAGCTTTCTAAGAAAGGTAGTTAATATATTGAATCAGATCATGATTATCCATAACATTTATCATGAGCCCAGTCCTTTGAAATGGAATCAAAATGCACCATTAAGATCTGCGCCTGAACTCTCACGACAAATTTGTCAGTTTTACATATCAACGAGGAAATAATCAGCTCCAATAATACCATAAATCTACCACAAGACATTGGCAATGGGTATGGTGCTTCATTATAAATGCACCACACCACATTGCTTGTGAACAACAATGGTTTCTTTACACTCTTGTCATGTAAACTGAGTGTCTTTCTCTCCCTTCTTTTTAGCATTGAGCCATGCAAAGTGGTTAAGGCTCTGTTTGCAAGCTGGGGTTTTGTTTTTTGGGGGGGGGGGGGGGGGGAGGCAATGGAAGATTGTTATGTGTTTTTGAGTTTTTTGAGTGATGAAAGGAGGAGTTTGAAAGATTTTTAAAATCCTCTTATATTCTCTGTTCACTCCCATTTTTAGTTTCCCATATTTTGAGAGGTTTTTAGTAGATATAAATTAAAAGTATTATTTTACCCTTATTAATTTTTGTCAATTTTAAAAGTAATCACATCACATGTCAAGCCAGAGAATCACTCTCTCTATGGGAGGACTGCATTTCTTTGAACCCTAATCTCAATATTCTTCCATTCAACTCCATCCATTTCATTAATCAAGCACGAATTGATGAGGAAAAATCTATGTGCTTCTTTTGTGCCGTTGATTTCGCTATTTCAAGGTTCGAATCTTTGTTTCTTCGCATTTTTTTGTCATCGCTCACATCTTTTTGGATCGTGCTTTTTAATTAAACAGTGCTTCTAACTTTGTTTCTTCATGTTTCTTCACCTTCACTTACAGTTTCAGCTTGTGTTTCGGATTGCGTTTCTTCGCCTTCGCCCATAGTTTCAACTTTTGTGTTTTTGATCGCATTTTTTTGCCTCTTTATATCTTGCACTTCCAAACAAATAGATAATCAATTTTCTAAACCCCTTCCTTCTCTCACCTTTCCTTCCCCCCAACGTCTTTCCTTCCCTTTCCCTCTGAACTCCCAAACAAAGCCTAAGTCTTTGCCTTAGAAGAATGAAAACAAGCCAAATAGAGTGCATATAGCGAGTGAGCGTGGCAATTGTGTGCAAAGCACATGTCTTTGAATGGCATCAAATAATGAGATTCCAACTGGTAAAAGTTCCAAACCATGATTAATTGCATAAGGAATCTAGATATTAAACTTTCATACATCAGTTTTCTACAATTAATGGAAAATTTAGACATACTTTGTTTAAAACTCCTACCACCAGCACTAATTTGATTCATCAAACCTCCAATAGCAAAACCGCATACTAAAACTAAATAACTAATCATGAGCCTTAAGGGTGATTTGGTTTCAGAATAAAAATATTGAAGCATTAGATACATATATAATTTCACATACAAACTGAATCCATGAAATACACATAAATCTAATCTACGAAAAATTCCTCCTATTTTCACTGTAGTACGAAACTAAGAAGAGGGGGAAAAAAGCAGTGGGCCAATTTTATAACCATGATCCTCGAAAAGTATAAGCTCTGCAAATATCAATGGTGCGCCACATGAGAGGGTCTTTGGTTATATATGTTAATTCCACCACAAAGAGCACACAAACTGAGCATGCCTGAGAATGTTAACTGTCCCGAGCAAGTGGAGTATCTTAGAGGTCACCTCTAATGGAAGCTCAAGCCAGTTTGGCATTGTTGCTGCCAACCCTTCAGCTTCTTCCTCCGCTGCGAAGTTCGGAGAAGACGCCATCATAGAAGCAAAATGCTGCTCATTCTTCAACTGATCGATCTTACATGAAGTTTTATATGATTGTTTGGATGTCATTATTTTAATTAAAAAAATATTATTAAAAGAGATTTTTTTGTAGTTTTTTTTAGTTTATTTCGATAACCTGTAAAAGCAGAATTATTAGAAAAAGTAAAAAAAAAAATAGATACTATAATTGTTATCTTTTGGAAAAAGATATTTTATAATAAATAAAAATATTTTAATATTACATCTAAATATAAATTAATATTATATCAAAATGTAAAACATATTTTACTTCTGTAAAAAATCATCTTAAAATAGTTAAAAAATATACCTTTTTTGAGAAGGGAATCCAAACAAGCCTTATGTATAGGTAGTGTATGGAACGATTCAAATTAGGAATTGATGGTTTGATTTTTTTTAGAAAATTAGGAATTGTAATTTGATTTGATTTATAAGTTAAATTTCTAAAATAATTATATAAAATAGGATTTGAATTTATTTAAAAATTAATATTTCAATTTGAAATGCATTGAACAATGTTTGAAATACTTGAAATAGGAATTGAATTGCAATAGAATTGGAATTAGTTTAGAATTAAATTTTATATTTGGCTTTTATAAAGAATTAGAATTCAGCATTATAATTCTAAATTCAATTCCATTTCTATTATTCAAATATGTGATTTATAGCTTCAAAATATTTTTACTGTATTAAGTTTGCAGTAGGCGGACAAATGACAATGTATGGTAGCAGTGGCGTAACATCCTTATGGCGGAGGGGGCCAACTGACCCCCCAATATTTTTTATTTTACATATAAATATTTTAATTTGTCATTAAAAATTATGTATAATTATTGTGACTATTAATAATTAAAATATCACGCTATATGAGAGAAAAAATACTACATAATATGTTTAATATTTTATTTGCATACTAATATTTTAAATTTATTTAGTTGATATGTTTACCAAAAAATGATAAATTTTTTTAATGGGCCTGCATAAAAATTCTTTTGATTCAAAATTTGTCTCCCATGTATTAAATAGTAATTGAATTTCATGTAAATTATAACTTAAGTGTAATATCAAATTAGGGGGATTATTATGCTTATAGTTAGGACTTTGGAATACTTCAGGTCCATGTATCTCTAAACAAGTCTACTATGGCCTTAGGGTCAGGGTCCCCCAAACCTACCAATATTGTCGGGAAGGTCCTAGATGTGTGAAGGACAACAAAATATACATAATAGATGTTTCTGACATTGCTATAGCAGTCAGGTGCATGGTCTTCATAGTGTTGAGGTCATTGTCAACTGCTATAGCGGTCATATGTTTTCTAGAAGGGGTAATGCAGGTCTCTTGACCACTATAGTGGTATTCCTCGATATCAGAACAGTACCAAAACAGCTTAGTTTCATTTAATAATCCTCCAATCCTAAAAAAACCTTCCCCATTCATGTTTTTTTTATTCAAAATCGAAACCCTATATCCTAAACACCCTTCCAACCCTATTATGAACATCACACCGAAAGGAAGGATGTTTGAGGAATACAGTTTTAGTTTTGGAATGAAGGAACCTGAAGGGGGAAGGTTTAAAAGGGTTAAGACATTTAAATGAAACTACATTGTTTTGAGTGTTTGTCAGATTTGAGGGTCCTTGTTACAATGAGCCTGACTGCTACTCATTGCAGTGAGCCCGTCTGGCTCACTTGCTCATTCTAGCAAGGATTTCTCATTGAATCCTTGTTGCAGTGAGCCCTGTTCTGCATAATATTGCAGACTTCAGCAACAACATGGTTTATAGCATAAGCTTGACCAAGGATATATGGATTTGACGTATTATAGAATATAGCAAAAGGATATTTTTGTCCATTTCTAAATGGAGGAAATTTAGAGTTCTGAAATTTGATTAAAAGTAAGGGTATTTTTATCCATTTAATTATCCACGTGGCATGCACATAATTACTTAACAATGAAAATGGATGTCAGCATAATAGAAGAGGGTGTTTTGCATTGTTTGAAAAGTTTAGGATGTCATAATACATTTTTTGAAAAATTATGATATAAATTATATATGATTTAAAGTTCAAAAGATATTATAATATAGATAAAAGTATTTCGGTTGTAGTTGGGCCATATTCATCCATCTTTCAATGTATTAAACATTTTCTTTTGGTCATGTTGAATTTTAATGACCTTATATGATTTGTGCAATTGTCGTTCGAGGTCTCCAAGGTTTATTGAAATCTATACTAGTCTTCCTAGTAATTCATCATTCGTTAACTCAAGTGTTGGAAAAGACAACACATTACCTGTATATAATCATTACAGGATTATGATATTTCATAGCAAAATTTAACACGTAGATTTATTAAAATATCACTTTTTATCGTGTGAGTAGAGATTTATAATTATGACGTGCACGTTACATGTTGCCAAAAGATGACATATTACAATTTTATTATTAATGATCGTGTGTATGTATGTATCGTAAGTTCGTAACGAATTATTAGTTGTAGGGGATGTTACTATAAACTTCAATAAACCTCAAGGATCTTTGATAAGAGCTTGACAAATTAAGAGATATCGATTATAGTCACATTAAATATCAGAAGAGCTACTTATAATTATAATTATAGTTCACCCCTAAACTTATGTTTTGTATATGTTTTTTTTGGGGTCAATAAGTGGTGTATCCGTTCATTAGAGCAATAGTTCCGTTTAAGGTAAGACTAGCTATTCTTTGTGCAACGAAACATCTGAATCAGTCCAAACTGAACAGCGTGCTTGGATGATTGTTACTCAATCCTCGAAACCATCCGTCCAAAAACGAAAAAGATTTATTCTTAGGTTAAGGGTACCTTTGTTTCAGATTTAAAATAAAAATTATTATGAAATTTAAATTCTAAAATTGAGATTTTTTATGAATAATTTTCTTTCTAATTTTTCTGTTGTTAAAATTATACGTACATGGAAAAGAAAAATGTAGATAGAATAAATGCTGAATTAGATTACTATTCATACAACATAACAACAATACATACGTGATACTCCAATTGCCAAAGTCCCCTTCACATCTACAGAAGCTATTTTTAAATGAGTTTATATCTGAAGTAAATTCATAAAATGTACATTGTACACCATAATTAAAATAAGAAATTAGTTTTAATATAGTATTGTTGGGGATGGCACAGCAAAATCAAGTTCCATAAATACACTCGTATGAATCCAATAAATCAAATAAATGCACTAAAACACAAACGGATAAAAATAAACAAGATACAATGAGTGTAACAAAAGTTTAATGTGATTAAACAAATCACATGTCTATATCCACCCACAGGATAGACACTATGAGAAGAAAAACATTACAAATCATGTGTCTACATCCACCTGAAGGATAAACATTTTAACTATGAGAAGAAAAACAATATAAGAATCTCACTTTATTCCCATTTCCAAAACCCTTTGTATGGCCTATCTCATAAAACACTATACCATTCTCATTTGTTCTCTCGCATTGCCACACACCTAGGTCTTGGTTCTTATTTATATCCAAGGATCTTTATCTTCAAGATGCCTTGTCCTTCAAATCCTAACAAATTTCTAAATCAAATCTTAACCGATTTTTCAAATCTAAAAGAATTTCTTATAATCTAACATATTTCACATATGTCCTACTGGATTCACCATATCCCATCAAGATTCACTATATCCTACCAAATTCATATATCTGTAATTTAAATATTCCTACATATATCTTAGGATATACATCTTAACACCATTAGCCTTAATGCTTACTAGCTACACACAACTCAAATCGATCAATGAACATGTGTAGCTGCACAATCCATCATCTTCCATCATCCTTTCTAGCTTCCTATCCCCAAATCAAGATGTCTGAAGCTTCTTTTCCCATCAAATCCTCCATGACAAACTTGCAAGATTTGACCTTGTACCAAACATATTTGTTGGGGATGGTGCAACGGAATTAGGTCCCACAAAGATGCTAGTATGAATCCAATAAACCAAATAAACTTACTGGAGATAAGAAGTCTTGAAGATAAGTTCCTTGTTGATAAATAAGATCAATGAACTAGGTGGGTGGTAGTGAGAGAAAACAAGTGAGAGTGGTAGACTTTATTATGAGAGAGGGTGTATAAGGGACTTTGGTAATGAGAACAAAGTGAGATTTATAAAAGTGTTTTTGTGGGATCCAATTTCGCTTTGCCATCCCCAATAGGTATTGGCATGAAATATTTTACATCAACCAATTTCTTTTTTTCTTTTTTGGTTGAAATTACACAATGTATGCACGACCAGTGATTAATGCCCTCGAGACATAGAGATCACTTATGTAAATTTTGCCTCTGGTCATGAGACCCTATCCATTTACATTGTTAGACCTTGAACCCTTGACTAACATCATGTTTATGAGCTCGAACCCTTAACTAAAATTATGCTTGTGAGCTTAAATTTTGAAGAGAAGGATAAGGGAAAAAGGGATTTTATAGTATAAAATTTTAAAGTTTTACACTATAAACATTTCCTTCCCCTCCCCCTTTAAATCTAAACTCAAACATATCTTGGACGTTTAAAGAACATATTTAGATACCAATTGTGCTGGGACCTTATAATTTTTATGTCAACCAATAAGTTGAGATAATTATTATAAAAATCGAAAAATATATATTGTAGTCCCATTCCCAAACCGAAAAAAAAGTAGTTTTTTTTTAATGAAAAATACCAGGGTATTCATTAAGTAGAACAGACAACAAAGTAAAACAATTATCTACTCACCTGAACATTAATAAAATGTAATTTAATTTGAATTCAACTTTCTAAGAGACAAAAGCCAAGATCTTGGATCTGTTAATATGTATCTGACCTAGAAACATATAGCCGAACGTTAAACAAACCAAACCTCTCTCCCCCTCAGCTTGTGTGTGTGTCTGTCGCTGTCATCGTAACATCGTTGCACACATAAGCCACCCGCTGGTTTCCACAACACAACACAAACACACCCTTCTTCAAAATTCAACCATTCTCTCCATCTGCATAATCTTCTTCTTCTTCCTCAATTCCTGCCACAATCAATGATCATTCATTCCACAAACCCCAAAACTCAAGAGAAACCGAAAAGACTATAGCTTTACACTTAACAACCAAAACTCAAAGGAAGAATTCACAGAAGAAGCTCAAATACACATTCACACACTCATCAAAACTCAAACTTTTTCACACCCCACAAACTCATCCAATCCAATTCAGTCTCTCTCTCTCTCTCTCTCTCTCTCTCAGAAACAACAAAAGGGTCATCATCATCATCATCATCATTGATGGTCATGGTGCCTGAAAGATCAAAGCCACTGCACAACTTCTCCTTGCCCTGCTTGAGATGGGGTTCTCAAAGGTTCCTCAGGTGTGTCAACGATCCCTCCAACAACAACAACAACCACCCTTCTCCTCCTCAACCTTCTTCTTCTTCCCACGATCGCCGATCCTCACGCCCCCAACCCAAACCCCACATCAACCAAACCGAACCTCCTCGAGTCCCCAAGCGAAAACCGAACCAAAACCTTCATGGGGTTGCAGGTAAGAACCTCAAAGTCTCGAATTTTGAGGATGGAGGAGGAGGAGGAGGAGAAGAAGCTGGTGGTGGTGTTGCAAATGGTGGTGCTAATAGGCCTTGGAATTTGAGGACTAGAAGAGCTGCGTGCAAAGCACCACCGCAATCACAATCACAAGCACCACATGAAGAGCGCAAGTTTTTTTATGTGGGTTCTTCTTCTTTGCAAGTGAAGGAGAATAAGAATAAGATGATGAATGAGAGAGCCAAGTTTTCTGTTTCTCTATCTAAGGAAGAGGTGGAACAAGATTTCTGGGGATGGATTGGGACAAAGCCACCCAGAAGGCCCAAGAAGAGGCCGAGGATTGTGCAGAGGCAATTGGATGTGAGTAATAACACTATGATATGATATGACATGAGATGAAATTTTGTGTTTTTCGGATTCTCTGGGTTTTTACCTGGTGGTCAGTGGTTCGATCCTTCTTATCTCTAAGAATAGAGGGATTAGTAGGTATAAAACCATTTATTTACCTCTATCCATCCGCTTAAGCTCCTGGGAGTAGTGGTGTGAGTTGTGAGAACAACGACATAGCAAATGATTTTGGAAACTTGGAAACTCTTGCTGTTGGTATTTTGCATTTGTTTTGCACTTGGTCATGTCTCAAAACTTATGTTCACATCTCGCATTGTTTGTTTTTACTGGTTGAAAAATGTATTGCAGGCACTTTCTCCTGGGTTGTGGCTGACAGAGGTTACTGCAGAAACTTACAAAGTATCTGATGTTCCTGAATGAGGTAATTGTTTTTCTCTCTATGTCTCTGTGTGTGTATATGGCAGCTGTGAATTTCAATTGGATCACTAACTAGAATATATCATTAATGGTTGGTTATGCAGCGGATGAAATGATAGCAAAACAGAATTCTGGATGTGTCAAATGTTTTGCTTGCTGACTTCTTACACGCTGTGACATAAATAATGGTAATTACCAAATCAAAGTCATCCATGTAAATCAGAAGCTGATTTCAATAATTATGAAATTTTGGAAATTTGTAGTTGATTATCCGAATGCAGTAGCTCGTAGTTTCTATAGATGAACAATATTTCTTTCTTCGCACTTATTTAGAAATCTTCAACTCCCCATCAAATTGGTCGAATTTTAACTTTTCAGTTGCTTATGCTGTAAGATTCTGGTATTCCTCAAAATTTGGAGGCATCAATTTGTCATTCTTCCAATGCAGAACAAATTTGTTACTCTCTTTAGCAGAATTGTGAGTAATGTGTGATAACTGATAAGCTATGCTGAGCTTTCTCTTTCTGTAAGCATTATGTGAATCTGCTTCAGCCAGCTAAGATCACCGAGATCAGAATTCATTTAATCAACTTTTAATATGATACTAGGAAGTTATATATGGAATTTCTTTTACCAGGTATAAAGATGGAAAAATTGGCACTAGTACATGCTAAGCAAATCTATACTTGTAACATCCAGGGAAAAATGGTTTTTCTTTTTTAATTGCATGCAGTATGGTGGATGGTTATGGTCGTACTTTTGACTAAGGTCTTTCTTTGCATAAAATGGAAATCATCAATAGTTTCCTCTTCAAAGTCTCTAAGCCTCGACAACCCTGCTAGGCGGACTTTATCCGGATTATGTCATTGCTCATTGCAGGCAAAACTATTATGCTGTTATTAGCAAGTAGAGAGGTGTGGCTTTTTGGATGAATATGTGAGAATAATTATACACTTGGGTGGTTTCAGCAAACACAGCCTCCTTCACTCTTATTTTCTAGCAATTCAGGTGCTTCATGGTAATGAGAGTTCTTGTATAGCATTCTTTAATCTCATAGAGATCTCATGTAGCTCTGCTATCAGATATCAGCAAGAATTGGATTGGTGAGCTTAGCAAAAATAGGCTTGTTGAGAAATAGACGAATTTGTGGCTGCTTTGGCAGTTCAATGTTTTCCATCAACATTCATGATTCGCGAACATCATATTTAAGTTAACTTTTGCACATCACTTCTTTGTATAGGGGTTGGTTAATGGTTCCTATATAGAATAGAACCCGTTGACATGCAGGTTCTATGTGCTGGAATTGATGCAATCCCTTTGTAGGTATTGGAATAATGTACAAGTTATATAAACAAGAATAATGTGCAAAAATCAGGGTACTTTAATACCCTATAAAACTAGTCTTCATTTTTCTTATTTTATTCAATGATGGCAGCATGTTATGAGATTATACTTCAACATGCTTATTTTCTGCTATTGCATTTTTGCTAGAGGCCACACTCCATTTATAGTGAAGGGCTGCTCGGTTTCCAATTTAATTTTACTTCTGGAAAAGTACTTGTTCTAATTTCTTACCATAAACACATCTTTCATCTAAACAAAATTGGCTTGGTTTGCAATATGCACTAAAATTTGTTGCCTTTCAGGTTTGGAGGTTGGTATTGAATTTGATTGGATGTTGTGATGTCTTTCCACTTGTTCCACAATCATTCCCAAAGATTTTTTTTTTGGTCAGATCCCAATGAACTTTGTCAAACCTTAATGCTTTACACACGGGCGCCATCTTTGATGCATCATGCCCCCTACAATCCAACGGCAAAGATGTGATGATGTATTGATACACCAACAACCTCTAATCTAGTGTAATGCACCCGAAACACAAAATTGGTCTCTTGATGTATGGCTCAAGCATCATCACATGAGTTATAGTTGAGGATATGCTTGCCTTGTAAGACTTGAAATAACTCCTAGCAAGGCCCATAACTATATGCTGCTTGTTTGGTTTGCAACAAATTTCCTGCTGCGGTGATAAAAATCAAGTTCAAAGAAATTGAAAGTGTTTTGTTTGGTATTTTATTTTGCATAAACGTGTTTAACTTTCATAAAAATTGATTCCGGTGAAAGCAAAAAATTTTAGCTTTTATTTTTTCATCTCATATCAATTCTTATAAATTTACTTTTTTAACATCTTTTTCAAACATGGGAGGGACTGGAATATCCATTTCCAGCATACTTACAAAGAGGGTAATTTTGGGGCGGACATGTCGGCAAACTTTAGTTAGTTTTAAGTTAGACACGAATTTGAGCATTTGGGATGACCCTCCCTGTGACGTAAGGGAGGTACTCATGTATGATGATGTAGGGGTTGCTATGCCCCGCTGTGTTGCTTTGTAATTTCCTTTGTCTTTCTGTTTGGGCCTCCGGCCCTCCCCATAATAAAAATAAATAAATAAATAAATTCTTTTAATATCAATTATTTTGAAAATAATTTTTTATTGGTAGTTTTATTTGCACTTAGACTCTTTCTTCCATCGTACCCATGTTTTCTGTAAATTTCTCAAGTGAGTAATTGTAAACTCAAGTGCGCTCCAATTGGTTACTTTCCATATAGCAAGGCTTTATTTATTATTATTATTATTGGAGAAGAAGTTGCAAGATTTCAAAAGGGAAAATAAAGTTCAAGTGATGAAAAGTAAAGCCAAAGCCAGATGACCTTAAGAAGACTAGTAAAAATTAATTGATTGTATTAAACTGGGTAATCTACTTATACTTTGAGTTATTATTGTAATTTATTACAAAGATCATGTATTAAATTTAAGATTTATCAGAGATTCATGTGTATATTATCTAATAGTTGGTATTTAGTTTAACAAAAAAAATAGTTGGCATTTAGTTATTTCAAAAAAATATTATACATTAAGTTAAAATAGTTAAACAAATAACTAATTTATTTTTCTCTCATATGAAATTTGACAAAAACAAAAATTATTCAATGAAATAAGTTTGTATTTCCATTCTTTCATGGCACTTATTTTTCCGGTCATGTCCTGGCAGTTGTTTGTCATCCAATCTAGTGAAATCAATGTAATAATTTCTTGTTCATTCACCTTATTGTGTCCCCTCTGCTGTGCATTTCCCAGCTTAAACAGGGAGTTCATATTTTTGGCTTATGGGTACATTTATTATTCAGAAATTGTGTGTAGGTGGTTTTTTGGGTTAGTTAATGAAACTATGAAGCATGGCAGGACCTAACAACAATCAGTTCTTAATGGTGTGTTTGGTTGAGATTATTTGAGCTTATCCATGAAAATTTTCATTCCATTTTTAACTTAAATCAAACATAAAGTGGAATTGCTACATAAATTGAATGACATCATAATATCTTATTGTACAACTATGTGTATAGTAATTATGAGATCTAACATAGTTGGTAACTAGTTAGACTCCTTAATCAAACCAAGTTTATGCCAAACTTTGCCTACATTGTTCTTTAGTACAAATCTTTACCTAGTCGATCGTATGTCTAAATAAAAGATGAGGGTTTTTGTTAAGCAATGACAACTAATGATGCAACCCATTGACCCATTCTGACTTAAAAGCTTCATTACAAAAAAAGTCAAAATTGATCAATGAGGTTGGCAACTAGTAATTACAAGGGAGCTGAATCCAAACTCCGCACATTATGGCAAAGAAAAGTAAATTGAAGGGGACAAAGTTCCTTTTTCTTTTTGGTTTTGGTAAAGGAGCTAAATAAAGAAAAAAGAACAACAAAGAAAATTATTTCATATGAAGAATCTTAGAGGCATCAGCTAGAAGAATGAACTCTAGATCATTCAAAGATCTATTCCAGCAATGAGTCACAAGAAGAGAAAAGGCATCATGGTTAGCAAGAAAATCAGCGACTTAGTTACCTTCTCTATAGACATGAGAGATTGAATATATCCAATCCCACTCCTTGAGACTATTGATGGCACGCAACAAAGAAGCATACACATGAAAGATAGAAGGAGAAGCCAATGGACGCAAAATCTCCAAACAATCCACTTCACAAACAACATGGCAATAGCCAAGCTCCCAAACAAGAGCTAAGTCATAACGCAAACTAAGAAGATCAACACAAAGATTATCAACTCTAGGAATATGACAAGCATAATCAGTAATCAAAATACCATTGCTATCACAAATCATGCCACCAAAAGTTCCTTTGCTTACTGTTTAGAATAATAGTTTAGATTTATGATTTCTAAGTCAGTGTGAAAATATAAGGAAGCTTTTGGCCTTTTTGGTAGCCACCATGAATTATGACAGTGCACTTGTGAAACTCAATCATTGCATGATTTTGCTTTGACATTGTTCATGTGAAACCAAAATCATCATAACTACCAGAAAAAAAAAAACTGATGAAGTAATGATGTGAACCAAGTTCACCTCTCCATTTGTTTTCAATAGGGCATCAACTCCGTGATGTGTTTGGGGACAAATTATGTTTCGTTATAATCACTAAGCATGACCAAATGGAAACATGAAGTTATGACAGGAATACCAGTTGTCCAATATATGTAACGTAACACGTGAAACTTGAAGGTTTCAGTATATTTTTATGTGAAATGCATTAATAATTAGCCAAAATATAGTATAGGCCATTAGATAAACCAAAGTACCTAACTACGGTCCATAATTAGGCAAGTTAATTAGCGGAAGAGCTAATTCCGACAATACATTCTACACAAGTTTCATCAATGATTTGTTTGTTTGTCTATGAAACTGCCACATTTAGTTGTCAAATTTTTGCAATTAGATACAAACGTTAGTTACGTAGAAGGGACATTTCATATAAATAAATCAGTGCTGATCTGAACAAGCACCTAAAGGCACAAGGTTCCGTATTTAGGCGGAATAACAAAATAAACCAAGATGGGACAAAGCATTATAGATTGACTCTCGTTGTTCTGTCCCCCACTCCCCTGGACCCTTTTATCTGCATGGCCATGCCATTCTGAATTTTCATGATTTAGTACTTGTATAGCATAATTAAACCTGTTGCTAGTTAACCTCTATAGTTGCATTGTATGAACATAGAATTTAGACACCCAAACGGCGAAATCGATATGTGGTGATTGTAGTTTAAGTAAGTGTGGATTTCAGTTATGTAAATATTGAATCTCAATTGGCATACTGCCTTCACAAACTCTATAGATCCATTCTTAGTTAATATCGCTTCCACACATACATAATTGAAATACACACTTATTTAAACTGAGACCACTGCGTGTCTATTTTGGTGTCTAAACACTGTACAAAATAAAAAATCTCTTAACCTCTATTACTTCTGACTTTCATGTCTGATTAGAACAAACAATGATGCTGATAAGCCATAATGAATTGATGACATGATGATCATACCATATGAATAGCTCACTTCTTGCTCTTCTTAACCTTTCCAACTCTTAAAAATGAACCCAAACCAAATAGATTTGAACTCCCTTTGGAAACATAAGGAGTTGGCACGTTTAAAACAGGACTAATCCTAATACCATTGCCATAAGACCCTCCATAACTCTTACCTGAAGTAGATTTTTGAACAGGATACATATTTAAGGTAGAACATGAAGATATTGTTGATGATGACCATGACCATGACGACTTAGATGCTGATGGCTGCTTGCTTGAGCTCATTCTCTTTGGGTTTGCCACTGAACCTGTTGAGTTGCTTCTTGACAAAAGAGGCAAAGAGCAGATCAAGCTTTTCTTTCTGTCACAATTGAGACTCTTGCTCCTACTGAACCCCCAGAAAGACTTGTTGGAATGAGGCTTTTTCTCATGTTCAGAACTCACATCTAGGAGTAGTTCTCTAATGGTTTCTTTCTTCATTTTGTCAACACTTGGAGAAAATGGTCGTGGAGGAAGCTTTGTATGATGGGGTTCCACAAAATGAGTGTGTTTTCTAGTATTGGTGGCTCTCTCTCTTTGTATCTGAATTGGAAGGATCACCCCATTAGAGAAAAGCTCATCAGCAGAAGATGGTTCAAACTCAAGGGCGTTGCTGCTTGTGCTGAACTCAAAGTCAGAATTTGAGTCCATCAACAATGTGTCCTTGCAAGGAACATCTTGTTTTGGAGGTAGAACTTGTAGTTCAGAGAGATCATGGGAGAAAGAGAGACGAGGAGGACTTGTTTCTGAGCACATAACAGCAGGATAAATTACTTAGAAAAAGAAGAAACCAAAATGGGAACAAAAAATCAAAGGTAAAAAGAGGAAGGAAAAGAATTCAAAGGTAAATAAGCAATATGGCTCTTTGGATTGAAAAATGTGAATTGGTTTTGATTCAGGAGTTTATAACATGATAGGAGCATAAAGAGCACAGTTTTAGTCTCTTACATGTGGAAGAAGGGGGTAAAAAAGTAGAGCACATACCAACATTTATTCTTGTTTCGACGACTAAGGAGATTCTGTGAGAAATTGGAGGATCAGAATGAGATTTTAATGTTCTTCTCTGAAAAAGAAGCAGAAAAGATTTTGTCCATTATTGTTGGAGAGTAGAAACAAAAGAGAAAGACAAAGAATGTGACTTAAAAGAGAAAAATGTTATCCGTGACAAATTGGAAATTGTGAAAAATAAAAATAATAATTAAAACAAGGTGTAGACTACAAAGTCAGTAAAAGTGCTGCTTGATTAGAGGAAAGTGACTGCAACCACAATCTGGTTCTGCTGAATTCAAGGAATAATATTTGGGTTTCGGGTCTTTGTCTATGAAACAGCCAGCCTGTAATACTTGTTCTTTAAGATATAGACTTTGGGGGGATTCTAATACTAACCACTTATTAAGCCCTATATTCTTTTCCCCATCATATATTATATTATACTTTTAGGTAGAGGAACATTGTCTCATCTGTAATTTAAATATTCACATTTCACAACACAATTTATGATGTAACAAAGAAATACTAACAATAATCAGATGGAAAAGTACTGCTAAACACCTTTCTAGATTATATTGATCTTTCATCATATTTCTTTCCTTGTATCTATGAATGATTACTTAAGCATGTGTTGGCGATAATAGTTTTCATTTGCTCTGACCAATTTCATATAACACAATTCATATTGAATAGAATATAAATTATATTTAAATAATATGCGGATACGTCAGACTGCAAAAACCTCTTTGGGTTAATCTCCATGTGGCTAGAAGTATACTAAATGTGAACACAGTAGGGCTATTCATAGTTCTCAAACAATGCTATTCTGTAATTCATCAATCGATTAGATGCACGTAAATAACTATCTCAAGTATTAGGTTCCAATTCAAAAGATGAACCACTCACAATATTAAACCTAGGTCTTTCCTCTTACTTCTCATCATCATTAGCTTAAGGCAATAATAAATTAAACAATATTAAACCTAGTTCTTTCCTCTTACTTCTCATCATCATTAGCTTAAGGCAATAATAAATTAAGTTTAATTTTAATACAATAACACAATGTTATTCAATTAAATCTCTCCATTTATATAACCAATTAAATAGGACCGTGAGACTACGATTTTTGGTGATATATTAATGCACAATTGAATAACCGTGTAAAACATAAATAATATCACTATATTTGAAATCAAGGAAAATTTTGCTTGATTTATTGAAACATGGGAAAATTAGAGTTCCAAGGGAGAGAGAAATAAACTAATTTCGCTTTGTTCAAATTTTTGAAAACTAGATCTTCTAGAATTGGCTTACTAATAGTGTTGAGAAAGAACATCCCACTTGCCAACCAAATCTATCACATTCATCGAGGGTTAGTGCCTTAGTGGTGCAAAAATGTACTAACAATTAGACCATTCTTCAATCTTCATTACACATTGATGATGCTGTCAATGCAAATTTCTCGAGTCGATCAAGCTGCCAAAAAGGAGTTGGTGGTGGGGAGGATTCTAATTCACGATCTTCCTATATTCTAAAAATGTTTTTCACAAAAAAGTCTACTTTGACGCTGAGATACTAGCATTAGCCTAATGAATATCTAAAAAGGTAAGCTTAGCTAACATGTTATCTATCCGCTTTTGCTTGGTCAGATAAATGGATGATACCTACTCCTTGATTCTTTAGCCTGAAGATTAAAAGGGTGATACTGATCTGTTGTGTGACACTTGGAAAGAGTAAAGCCTTCCTCATATGGCAGTGGCAAACTGAGACTGATGTTCAAAGATTAGGCATAAAGATAAAGATCAATAAATAAGATTTGTAGCCTCAACCTCAATTTTTATAGATCATTTGTGCATCAGATGATCAATGTGTCAATGAAGATTTGAGCTATATTTCTAGTGAATGGGAAAGACATGGTAAGGTAACAAATAATATATTGACAAATTTTCCAAATAGGTCCAACTTAAATTTTATACCGGACAAATTAATTTCTTTAAAAAAAATTGGACAAATTGATTTTTCTAGAAAAAAAATCTAAAATAGTCTTTGCTAATTAAAAATATTGAATAAATTAATCCCTTTTTACATAGATCAATTTAAACTCTTTATGATCCTTAAAGAAATAATTTTTTTTTTTACTAGTGAATAGACCAATCTATCGTACACAAAATTTATGTGAGATCAATTTGTGAGTCTAGTTCGATATATTTGAATGTGGTTACGTTTTCCTATAACTTTGACATGTGATTCTGACTTATCATATTCTAGCAGAAATTCTAGCTATGTAGCACGATTATTACGTTATCAATAACAGGACTGAAATCCACAATTATTAATATACGAATTCTTTATATTTTCTCAATAATAATATTACAATACTCAGACAAATTGAAAGCGCCAAGTAACTATAAATTGGTGCCTTGATGGGCAAACTCTAAATAGAGCATGGGATGTGGGGGTCACCATAGGGAGTGGATCCCAACAGATAACAAGTGTTTCTTCTTTTCGCCAAGACAGATAACCCATTTTTGTCAACTTGCCATGTGAGCAATCTCCCAACGTGGAAGGATGAATAAGCCCACAACCTTGATGACAAAGAAGTCCTTAATCCTCAGTTTTCGATGCTCAATACTTGCCACAGCATGGGACCCCACCCTTCCACGGAAAAAATTGCACGAGGGTAACTTTATTTTTAGATGTAATTACAATAAAGTTGATTTGTCTCGTAATCAACCGAGTATATCATAAATAAATTCAGTAAAACTCACTTTTATTATGAATGTAGATAAACATAAAATGTTAAACTTGTGCCTACACGGGAATCTTTCTTTTTGGAGGACCCCGCCAAGCATTCCCTCAGCCCACAATTGGCATTACCATAAACACTTGTTTGGTTAACGGAAAGATATAACCATAACCATAATCACCACTATGAATGCCATGCGCTTATGAGGCCTATCTTCGTTATATAATAATAGAGACTAGGCAATGGTTGCCTTAGTGGACCCAAACAGAAGAAAATATTATGTGTGATGAACACAGCAAATAGATCACAAGCATGGAATGGTTCAATTATCTAGGTGGGGGTGCCCATTAAGTTGCCTTGTTTGTTTGCGAAGAAAATGGTTTGTCAATAGAATGAAAGCAACTCTTTACTATGGAAGAAAAAATCGGATCAAACCAAATCGGACCAATTGAGAATCAGTCACTTGGTCAGTTTGATTAAGTTCTAAAAATCGAGAAAATAAAAATCGGGGACAACCGGTGAACCAGACCAGTTTGGCCAGTTTGAAACTTTTAATTTTTTTTTCAAAGTTTAAATACTGATATCTTGTGGTAATTATAAAGCAAAAATGAAAAAAATGAAATCAAAGAATGACACTAACAAAAATTGTTGGATTGTTCTTCTTCTTTCTCCCTCATTTATAAGTTACTCATCATAAACCTTACTAGTCACCAACAAATATTATTTTCAAATGTTTTGTGTCCGTGTTGTAAAGTTGAGACTAGAGAAATTTTATATGAATTATGTTTACTTTTATATATACACACACACACACACACACACACATATATATATATATATATATATATATATATATTGTGTTAATTATGTTAAAGTTAATGATTTAATATATATTTTATATTTTAATTAATCATATGTATATATTTATATATTTTTTTATTATATTTCGATTAAACTCCAATTGAACTGATTGAACCTTTAAATAAGCACCCTGACCGGTTTGATGCCCACTTCAATTTTTTCTTCCTTGCTCCTTAAGGAGATTGTTTTATCAATTTGATTATCACTTTTAGCGATGTTATGCATTTGAAAGTTCTCGATGTATGTAAGTTAAATGATGATATACTTTTATACAATCATTCATCATCTATAAGTTGGCATTGACATAAGTTAGTATGTTTTATATATTTTGGACACATGCACTTACAAAAGTTTTGAGACCAACCTCCCCAGATTCGAATCTTGTGATTAGAAAAGCCTAATAATGGGAGATCTTTACTCTTAATAGTATGTTTGAGTGAGCGGTAAAATTAAGAGAAAATTTTTCATAAAAAAAGCTTAATGCCTAAAATTATATATGGAAATTACACCCAATTTTACTCACTAATCAAACATGTTCTTAGTTTTTATTTTTTTACGTGCTTAGAGTATGTTTGGTTGATGAATAATAACCACAACAATTAAGTTTTGTCTCACTAAATAAGATCGACTTACATGGATGTTTGATTGAAAAGTAAAAATAAGATTTTTTTTTTAATAGACTTCATGTTATTGCTTCATATAACACGAAGTATCAATTTCAAGTAACACGAAGTTCATTAATGAGAATTTTTATCTTATTTTTACCCCTAATCAAACATGTTTTTGAACCAAAAATAAAAAACAAAACAAAAAATACCCATAAAATAGATTGACCCAACTATAATAAGATTTATTAGTGTAATAGATTATCTCAGCTAGCTCTATAGTCTTCAATGTTATTGCTGCCACAGCCATTATATCAGCCATAATTTCATTATCCTACGAACATCAGCAACCAATATAACTACCACCGAATATTGACTAATCTAAATTTCTACATAAAAAATGATAACACGAAAGTACCTGAATCGATCAAAATTTGAATATATACTAAATTAAGATCTATTCAAAATTGTGAACTGAGATATAGGTTACTTAATCAAGTTATTGGAGTTGGCACAACACATCATTTTAATCCTTAATTTGCGAGTAACTTCACCTTCTTCCATGTAAGTGATCATTTATTTTTGTTGGCACTCGAACCAAATTTAGTTAAGTGATCATTTTCAAACTTTTACTAGGCAGTAACTCCGCGTCTGTGTTTCTGCTACGATCACGAAAGTGGCCTAATAAAGATTGACGATCATTGCGTGAACCATATGTCTTAATCTCTTTGCTTACGATACCTCACCATAAGAAAATCAAAAATATTTCCAGTTGGGGTTTGTTTGGAATGCATATATTGGGAGTGACACATTGCCTATCTCTATGGGATTCTCAAGGAAGGGTATTCTCAACCAGTAATTAATAATTATACATCCATAATTTTATTTATTCTTCTTTGATTAACATTTTTAAGTATATGTTCGTTATTATATTGTATTTACATAAATGCAAAGTATGTTAGTTTTATTTTAAAAAATTTATATCTAATTTTATAATTCGGTATATAAAATATAATTTTGTATTTACAAATTTCATAAATTTTTTTTGTTGGAGTACAAAATTTACAAGAACGACACTGATCATTAATATGTGACTTCAGTTGCTCTTCTCCCTAAGTAAACATTCTTCATCATTTCAATTGAATAATGTTAGAACTTAGATGGCACATTGACCTCAATCATAGACCAAAACTGTGTGCGTGTGCGTGTGCGTGTGCACGCGCGCGCGTGTGTGCGCGCTGTCTACAGTACACCGTGCTTAACCTACCAAAGAGGGAATGAGATTAAAAAATTAAAAAATTCCACACTGAAGTATTGCAATGCAAGTTCCAAGCTTCTAGAAATAATCATTCAAAATACACACAGCATAAGTAATTAAGACGCGACTGCGACTCTCGAGAACTCGTAACATTATTATTTTAAGTTTATCAACATTACTGCTTTAAAAATTTTATAAAATATATAAAAATATGAATTTAATTTTCATACAATGGCAATATAAAAAAATTTATACTGTAATTTAATCATATATTGACACATCAATAAAAATAGATAAATTTCATACTCATTATTTCAAAAATCATGCAAATTGAATAATTTATAAAACAGTGTATAGAAATTAGAGCTTAATTAGCATGCACTGATAGTGTAAAATATTTTTATACTATCAACCAATAAAAAATTATCACATAAATTATTTTATAACTAATTCAAATTCAAATTTCAAAAAATTACCATGATAAATCACTTGTCTTTTTATTTATTAGCTGACAATATAAAAGTATTTTACACTGATAGTAGATGACAATTAAACTCTAGAAATTAAACTCCAGAAATATACACAAACATTTTAAATTTAATAATTAAGATGAAAAAATGGTTAAAACTTAAAAGTAAAAAATGTGTTGCCGCTATTAATCGATAACATAACATCAGGTAACAACCTCATAATGTTTAAGACTTAATTTTGATACCGTCACCTAATCAAATCTCTTTTTAATATGATTTTCAAATAGTGAAGTTTGAAGACAAACATATTTAATAATGTCATTATATGATTGGATCAATATATGAAATTTTTTCACACTATCTGTGCATTTTAATTAAATCCAATGATTAAATTAAATCTTTTCAAAATTAAACTTTCTCTACAATTATCAATCACTTTTTAAATAAGTACAGTTAATGAATCAAAGTTATATCTTAACCGTAAATGCCAGCATATAAAGTCGAGGGATTGATCAAATCACCTGGGTGGAACACAATTTGACATTTAACACAAATTGAGTGTACAGTAAAAATAACAGCCAACAATAACAGTCAACAAGAAGATTCCTTTTACAAACGCGGCCAAAACTTGCTTTATGATGGCCACGGCTGATTAAATGGTAAAACCTATATATATGTATATGGGAAAAGCATGGTATTATGAACAAATGACAAAGGGTGTTACTGTTATCAGTTATAACCGAAGATCAATGACATCAAATTTTAAATCTGGGTTCATGTAAACATCTGTACAAGTCTTGTAAATAGGACTACCATCTGGAGGCTGACTATGCGGATGAAAGCCACGTTGCTGGCATTGTTTGATGACAGACATTCCACCTGGTGATGTCAACCGAAAAATGCCATGGTTTCTGAACAAGAAAAAAAAAATCTCATTTCAAAATAGATAATCTTTCAGCACCAAAACTTGCTACCCATTTAACATGTACTCTGATTTCTATAATTCATTGTATTATAACCCCAATACATCGTGTTAAACAATAACAAAGAGATCATGTAAAAAAAAAAATTGCACATAAAACAAAATTTAAAAAGGACTAATAAACATCTGTATTAAGAATAGGGGCCAAAGATATATTTTAACTAATATTTTTAGGAACTGCCTTAGAAAGAGAGTTCCGCTAACATTTCTGTGTTATTACTATTCTAGGAAGGTCTTAGCATCCTTTCCATGTTTTATCTGCCTTTAATTGTGTTTCCTAAATTTATTTGGAATCATGTTTCTATAGTGCAATCTCATTATAATTTAAGAAATTCGACCACACCGCCTCAATTCTGTTATGGAGATACTTTCATTGTTATTGTTCATTATCAAGATTCAAGATACATCTGAGATGTGATCTTACCTTGAACTATCTTTTGGTGCCATGACTATTGCAACAGATTCTGGCAGCATAATCTGAAGAGACAAGCATTTCATAAGAAATCATAAAAAGTGTGAAGGAATTACCTAACAATGAGTATACTTAGCTTGGTTCTGTACAATAAGAAAGGACAGCAGAAAATATAGAAGGATAGGAACCCGTTAAAAGCTTTTGAACTACAAGTATCTATTTCAAAATTCTATCGGGACCAACAAAATTGTTGAACCAAAAATATATAATGTGTGTGTGTGGTATCTGTGTGACAGACCTCAAGTAACAGCCCATCTTTGATAGAAACAACAAAGTAAAGAAACTTTAGCGAAGTACATACAAGGAATAAATCGATGTTGCAAATACATAGTAACTTTTATATGAAGCATATTCTAAAATATATGTTCAGTAAATAAAGATGGATAACTGAATCTAAGATGACCAGTTATGATAATTCAATTCCATAATAGTAGAGGAATTTGAGTTACAACCTACAAGCCTACAAGTATAAAACATTTTCATCATCAACAGTTCTTCATTTCTCTCTTCAACCATTTCCTCGCAGAAAATGGTATTAATTCACGTCCAAAGCCGAAGCAAAGGACTACCATGAAAAATTATACCAACTAAAATTTACTCACCTGATACGAGTAGTGAGTGTGCAGATCAATTGATGACATGAAACAAGATTGAGTAGGATGTGTCTAGCAATGACAAATAGTATATCTCAGTGTCAACAACAATGCAAGACTAGTAAATAGAAAATAAGAAATTTAGATAACACGATACTTTGCTGTGAACCAAATAAAACTAGAGTCAAACAATGAGAAATTACATAGGAAATAGAAAGAAACAGCTTTTAACTAGAACCTACAAACACAGAATTTGAAAACTCACATGTATCCATCCAAGGGGGAAAAGAGATCGTTTATCCTGCACTTCAAATATTTCCTCTTCATTTGTAGTCTGACACTGCTCATAAAATACATAATGTGACGTTCATAGAATAAATGATAGTAATACATATTCCCCAAAATCTTTATAAGGAAAGAGTTCTTACAGAATCCGATGTTGACTCTTGCTTTGGGATTATAAGAGCAGTAATATAAAATTTTCTGTTTTTCTGTAATCAGGTGCATAGCAAAATAACAATCAATATCTCACAGTTGAACTTATAGTATTGAAGATGTGAAAAATTAAAGCTTATGAAGCCCAACAACATCGGGGAAAATTTTCCAAACTACTGTATTAATATACCCAGCATCTAACACCTCAATACATGAACACACATATCAGTAGAGGAATTTAAGAAGAACATTGTTGCTATTGCAATAGCACAAGACCACAAACATGAGAAACCTCAGGGACACTGCAATGGGCTGATTATTGTTTCCTACATAGTGACTGCACGATTCAATTTCAGGGACCGAAGCTAGTTTTGGATCTACCTTGGCATAATGTTTTAAGACAAAATTGTGGACGGTACTTACAAGCAAACCAGCAAGGACGCCACAAGTCTCTAAATTTTTGTCAGTATTTGACTTGGCAAGCTTCATAAAATTTGCCATCAAGGCAGTCGACTGCAAATAGAAACAATTATTAGGATGAGAGGAATGATGTCAAACTTTTGTTAATATTTAATATTATAGAAATCATCAGTATGCGTGATAAAACTATACTCAATACAAACTCAGCTATGCCTCCCCAAAAATGTCAACCTAATTGAAGAATACATCAAAGTTTGATAACAAAATGTTATTGACTCTCACAATGTGCAGTTGCATAGGTGACTCAGCATGAACACAACTATCGGATGATGGAATCGCTGCCTCACATCCAGCCTCGTTAACATGAGGTGACATTGCAGGGATCAAATCTTGTACTTCAGCAAGTACAGGTGGAGGAGTAGGCTGTTTGATAACCTCTATTTGAGCAGGGGTTTCTGTTGCTTCAAAAGAGATCAGAGAAGGAGGTTCCTCAGCTTGCTGAACCTTCCAATCCTCACTCTGGACAAGAGTTGAATCTGAATCTGATTTGGTGTGTTCGTTAATGCTATTGTCATTTTTATTAAGAGATCCATCTTCCAAAGAATGTTGTAGGCTGTATGTTGAGAGAAAGAATCCAGTCAGATGGATGTACTTAACATATGAAATAAACAGATAAACCAGTCATTCATCATGGACTACACTACATACAGACATAATTTTAGAATACTGAACTCTCTATAACAAAAACTTTATTTGAAGTTCCATTATTTCAAAAAGGCCAGGATACAACACACAACATCACTTTTGTCTTTCAATAGCTGGATGGACAATAGAAAAACTCAAAAAAGCACGACAGAAACTTAAAATAGGCAACCTTGGAATTTCAACTGGAGATAGATCTGTGATGGTTGGATACCTGACCTACATCCAGGCAGAAATGTCAGGATGATCTTAGAATAAAATTGAAAGATACAAATAAACACTAGCATACCCCTTTATCACTTGTAAGTGGCTGCCAGTGTCCATTTAACCCATTAGGACCAAAGATAGAATGTCTAGAGAGTGTTTCCTCCTTTGGGGGTGGAAGAGTTAGAGATCTGCAGAAAGTAAGCAAAAATGAAAGGGACCTATTAGTCAAGTAAAAAGTAAGCAAATTTGGTGTCTGGGAACTGATTCTGTTTGGGATAAAGATAAATTATACTCCAACCAGCTAGTATAACCCAGGAAACAAAATACTTTAGCTGTTTAATCCTCAATCACTTAACTACGTCAGATTTTATATTATCAAAATTAACAAAGTAATGTAAAACACACTAGAAAATCTGAAATTCTGAATTACTCTTGAAACAAAAATACAATAATAAAGAGTTACACTATTATTGGCATTACACCAGGAAGACCATCTACCCTCTCCACTTTCAAATGCAGAATTTTTTTCATATGATAATAACAATGTATACGAAACAGATGAATGGAAGTTTCACACAACTTCATTCCTACAAAGAAAGAAAAACTGCAGTATCTATCACCAAAAGGAGGCCAATTATAAATTAATGAAGAGTCCAATGCTTACAGTCTTTGCAAATGCTGTTCCACAGGCCTGACATAAGAGAATTGTTGGCTCCTTGATCCTTGATAACCAAACCCCCCAGCAGTTGGTCTGACTGTCTGATCAAATGTACAATGGCATTTGAATATAAAAACTTTTCAAGGAGAACACAAAAATATAGAGATGCATTCAACAAAAAGAAAGGATTTAATTTTAAGGAAAGATTATCACTGGTGAGCTACAACCTGCAAAAATATTTTTCCTGCAAATTTTACCTCTATTTGGCCATAACCACCCAAAGTTTGCTTTTTCACTGGAGAAAAATCCATTGAATTATTTGAATGAAAGTTTCCCTGCCCATTTTGTTGGTAAGTGCGTCTGCTGTTAAGCTCATTGATCCTCTGTTGCACCAGCGGTTTCAACTTCTCTAGTTCATTAAGGGAAATTAACAATTTCTACAGCAAGAGCTTGAAAATTAGATTACATCCAATAATTTATAACAAGTTTCAATCTGAAGAAGAGAGTAAAAATAAACCTTTTTCAATGATTCTTTCTTGCTTTGTGGAGCTGATCTATAATCTCGGTGAAGTGGTAAAGTTTCAGACACCAAACTACAACAAAACAAAAGGAAGGACCTTCAATTCAGGTTGATGACAAAATATCATATACAACGATGTCCACCTAGTCTAAAACCATTCAGTTGAAACAATCATAATTTTAGTCAAATAGTGATCATTATAATACAGGCCACTTTTTGTGTTACCCAGAAAATCTTAGGAGCATGACATATAAGTCAATAGTATTCTTCTCTGCCCGAAAGATATCAGCCTGCGTGTCAAAATCAATATCTGGAATTCAGAGGTTATGCAGAGAGCAGCTAAACAAGAAGTGCAAATGCAGGAAGACAAAATATATTTATTGACATAAAGAATAAATTAACTTTTATATGCTGGTAGTGTTAAATGTTTTACATTGTCAATCAATCATATATCATGATATGCGTGACTTTTTTGAGGTAGCTATCGTAAGAGTCAAATACTTCTAATAATGTGACATTATATGATTGGATGACTATATAGAAATCTTTTACACCGACATTGTATCGAAATTAAATGCATTGCTTACTATCATTATGCCACGTAATATATAACATGAATGCAAGGAAAAGGAAAATATGAAAATAAGATGGCAGCATTCATGCACGTCATTTTTTTCACATGACTCGTGTTTAAGTACCTCATCCTCATCTACTATCTAAAGGTAAATACTAAATATTTTTACTCAGATAGTAAGTATGCCCATTCTCCAACTGAAATGAAGCTTCAAGAACATAACCTAATATGCTTCCAAATTCGAGTATCACAACGCGTTTGATGCTGATATAAAGTAATTAGCAAGAAGCTATTTACTGGTGCAAGTTGCAATGTCTCATTAAACTCTCTTGTCATCTATCTCTCCCACTCCCTCATCCTTACAATACATATGTTATTGCTCAATAGAATCTATGCCAAATCCCACACACAATCAAATAGCCATTTATGAAAAATATAAATAAAAAAAATAGAAGTAGACAACTACTCAAGATAAAGTGAACCAAAAACTCCAATCAATTGAGCACATTGATACCCACCAAACCCTAAATTAGACCCTCTCTCCCATAAAGGGTTCGCAAACAATTGCATTCACCAACACACAACCACTAAAACAGCTCATAGCATCAATTTTTAATCAGCACATTAAAACCCCCAAGTTCCAAAAATTGTTCCTATACATTGCCAAACCCTAAAAACCCAAACAACAACGATAAGTCCCAAAGAGCAACGCATCATAAAAAAAAAAAAAAAAAGAGTGAAATAGAAAGAGAAGAAACCTGTCTGAGGATGTTATCAGCGATCCGATAGTAGAATCGCAGGGCGATTCGATTATCGACATCGAGTCTCTGAGTGCTGGCAGCGATGTTGATCGTGTCCGAAGAAGACGACCTCATTTTTTTGGTCCCTTTTTTTCTCGGTTTCACTGTATTCTTTTTAGAGACGCAACAACAACAACAGCATCGTTCTGTGCGAAACGAGGATGTTGCTGCTGTTGTTGTTGCTGCTGTTGCTGTTTCCGGTGACCGAACTTGGATCGGTCGTCAATGGCGGCTTTTGATCAGAGAGAGGATGGAATGAGGAATGCGATTGAAAGCAGGGGTTGTCATTTTGGTTTGTGGTGAGGGCAAATGTGGCAACGCGGGGTTACTTTAGGGCTGTTTGGTTGGTCGGATGTGCTGCTGACAAATTTGTTTATTTTCTTTTAATTTAATTACATTACAGTTCTATGTAATTTTACTCAATTTTTAATTAGTTTCTTATAATTTAAAAACTTTTAACTAAATTCTTATATCATTTAAAATTTTTCAATTAAATCCATTAAGGTTATATCTATTACAAAAAAAAAAGAATATTCTAGTATTTTTAATTGTCTTCATCTCTCATCATTCTCCATCTCCCCCTACCTCTAGCCACCCAAACTACTAAATTGTAAACCACACCTCCCATGTACTTGTTGGCAATCAAAACAACCCAACTTCTATGCATTAATACAAATTGGGTCTAAACCCTCGTCTTTACGCTCACATTGTCCCTAACCCCTATCCTCCATCTACCAAATCTTCCCTTGGTTGATCTTTAACTTCCCAATCAAGAAAACAAAAACAAAATAGTCACCACTCACATTACAAACATTATATAGATATATCATTCCACACCTCCAAATCACCTACAAAAGCAAATACACAAACAAACTAAGTACTAACGCATCACTACCCGATTTAGGAACGTGACTGGTGTAACACCCTGATTTTTCTGTCTGAGGGAAATGACCAAAATGCCCCTAAGGTCATTTCCTGATCCGAATTCGATGATAACCAACTCGATCGTCCTTGAAGGGTCAACTCAATGTTTGAAGGGGATTGAATGGCCTTTGAATGCTTCCGGAAGCGAAAATCTCGTTTTCCGCAATTTCGGGTCAAAATGACCAAAATACACTATAAGCGTTTTTACGCGGTAGAAGTGCTGCTTGAGCCCGAAACTTTCCCCAGAGGTTTAAAAACATGTTTTCATGTGTCTAGAGGTCTCTGTTCAAGTCCCGGTGGTCCCGGGCAGTTTTAGTGTAAAATTACGATTTTGCCCCTGGAATAGTGTTTTTGAGCTTAATGACGTAATTAAGCAAACCTAAGCAATATTAGGCTCTAAACGAAGATTAATTAATTTTCCTAATTAATCTAGAGTCAAAATAATTTATTAAAGTTAATTAGAACCTAAAATTGTTTAGATTAAACTTAAATCCCTTATTAGAACTCAAGATTCCTAGTCTTGGAATCTTGAATAGTGTTTTCTCTCTCCAATTCCTTAAATCAAGGAAGTGTGTCTAAAGTTGTTTAGACTCTAAATTGAGGATCTAACTCACTAATGGTGCAAGACCACTCCTTAATTATGTCTAGACCACCCTAATTATCCATTTTCCTTACCTAAACACTTTCTTACAAATTCCTAATCCTAAGCATAATCAAAGATACACCTAAACACAACTCCAAAACCACAATTAAAATGCAAACACAACCCCACATGGGCTTATGCATTTCGGCCAGACCTCATCCCCTTTGACCACATATTAAATTGTTTTCTCACTCAAAGAACCATGCTGGCGCCATACTCAACCATACCTCACCATACTTTGAACCATACCTCACCATGCCTCAAGACCACATTATCTCACCTCATGGAACTCATGGGATGCCCTCCAATCTGCAATGGCTGAAGCTCCTCCTCCATGTGCACCCTTCACTTGTTTCATTTCTCTATAAATAGAATGTCTTGAGGAACTTGCACCACTTTTAGATCATTTGCTAAGTTTAGGAACACTCAAAGCTTTTCTTTTTCTCTCAAAAGTTCTTGTGTTCTTCAAGTTCTTGGAGTTCTTCATCATCTTCATCTTCTTCTTCCATCTTCAAGTTCATCACACCAAGTAGGGATTTCCTTTCATGTATTCTTTTCTTTAAAGTTCTTATTTCAAGCTTGATGTTCATAGTTTCTCTTGTTTCTTTTTAGAACTTCTCTTCCACTCCTTTTTCCTTTCATTTTCGGCCATAGGCCTTGGAGAACAAAGGAATGAGAGCTTGATGATGAGAGTTTCATGATGATGTTCATCACTTGAAACAAACTCTAAAGCTTGATCTTTGTTCTTGAGCAAAAATGTTTCTAGTTCTTCCTTTCTTGAACTCTTGAGAACTTTAGTTTTTGATGGTGTTTTAAAATGGTACTAAGGACTCAATGATGAGGTCTCATGATGTTGGTGTTAATATATCATAAAAATCATGGACTCTAGAGCTTCAAAATGTTCTTTTTGTTCCTTGAAATTTCGGCCATATCCTTTTCTTTTACATACAAAATGTTTTGATTTTTCTCAAAATGTTATGTTGAGTTCTAAGAACTCTAG
Organism: Dalbergia cochinchinensis; assembly: GCA_031216125.1. Taxonomy (NCBI): domain Eukaryota; kingdom Viridiplantae; phylum Streptophyta; class Magnoliopsida; order Fabales; family Fabaceae; genus Dalbergia; species Dalbergia cochinchinensis. The sequence goes on from CM062377.1 coordinate 1,628,633, forward strand.
ACTTTACTTTGTCTTGGTTTGATGAGTTTGGGTTGAGGTTTAAGTTCCTTTAAAGTCTTGTTAAGAGCTCTAGAAAGATAAAATGAACTTGCATAATTTATCTTATGCTTGCACTCATATTTACATTCTTGTTATGCATCTTTACTTTCAAGCTATCACCTAAGAACATAAAGATTAAAATGGAACTTGCATCATCACTTAATTTAATTCTCAAAGCCTTTCTATTTCGGCCTTAAAGTCGATTGTTGTTGGGCCTAGAGCACTAAAATAAAGAATTGAACTTGCATCATCACCTAATTAATCCCTCGAATGCCTATCTATTTCGGCCTTAAAATCGATTGTTGTTGGGCCAAGAGCACGAAAATAAAAAATTGAACCTTGCATCTTTACTTTCAAACTTGCACGTTTAAAGTTTATGCCTCGCATATTTACTTTCAAGCTTGCACGTTTAAGTTTATGCCTTGCATAATTATCTTACGTCATCACTTTATTTTGTAAGCAAAGATTAAAAATGAAAAATATGAGCACGTTTATTTTATGTCATAACTTAAGAACCTAGAGCTCAAAGACTTGCCCATTTCATTCCAAGTTAAAGTTTAATGTGAAACCGTTCTTTGAATGCATATTTTCGGCCAAGTAGTGATGATGGACTTGCAATGAGTTTTCATCTAGCTACGAGGACCAATAGTCTATGTTCTAAGTCTTCCTTAAAGCTTTACAAATCTTTTCAAGGTTATGTTATCATGGGATATGACTTTATTCCCTTTTAGAAGATGAAATATATTTTGGTCATTGACCTAAGGCTTCTCTTAGCCTTTTGATGAATTAAAATGATTTGCAAAGAGTTTTAGAAATTCTAAATTGATCCCAAGAGAAACTAGTTAACTTATGTACCTAGAAATGTCAATTTAAATCCTTTACTAAAGCTAAATGTTTTCGGTTCTGATATGATGAGTGTGATGCTGTATGATGATGTTTTGATGTGTTAGAATGTGTGAAAATATCATATGATGATGTAGAAATGATTCCATGCATAATAGGTAAGAAACTAGCTAACTAGAAATACCGTAAAGCTAGAATTTAACATAGTTTTGACCCATTTGTTTATGGAACTTATCCAAACTGTTTTAATGGGAGCATAATCAGATTAGGATTGTTTAGACATGAAAAACTTGGTAACATTTGAATTAGAATCGAATTCTAGCACCTATAGGGAAACTAGTAACTAGAAAACCGTAAAAGTGCAAGTTTAGAACTCTTAGAACATTTATTTTTCTGGATTCTATCCAGCACCCTTACAACATGATAAACGTGACTAATAATTAGTCTTTAAGCATAGGAATGCCCCATAATTGATTTAGATTTAATTCATAGCGCCTTAGGCGAAGACGAAACCGAGAAAGGGTCTAAAACGTAAGTTCTAGAACCCCGTAATCACAAGTTAGGAATTCTGCCCTATGCTATTCAGATTTAAGTGTGAACATGAGGATTATGGATGATGTTTAATTATGAGCCCTTAGGTGCATAAAATATGAGCGACGGATGTTAGAGAACCATATCTCATGAGTAAGACCCGTAAGGGTCAAAGCATAAGCTACCGTAAGGATAAACGGTTGAATGTTCCACGATGATGCATGCGGTATGTAAATGATGATGATGTTATTCATATGAGGAATTCATGAGGATATATGTTTATGTGGCATAAAGCAAATTTGGAAGGAATTCGGCGTGATGCCTTTGTGCCGCCAAATTCCCAACAAATTTGGGGACTTAAAGAGATTTTGAAAATTAAGGTACTAAGATGGGTTCTAGGATGACACCGGTTCGGCCGAGCACCTCCATAGAACTCATGTGACATCGGTACCATTTTATACTCTTAGGTGACACCGGTTCGGCCGAGCACCCCTAAGAGGTTTGCCCCCTAACCCGTACTCAGATAGTCGAGATTTATGATTTATGATATGCTTATCGTTAAGTGGTAAGTAAGAACTAGTGACGACTAGTTAAGGTATGAGCTCATAACCTAGATATGTGACATGTTCTGGGTGACACCGGTTCGGCCGAGCACCCCCAGTTCGATTGTCTTTTAGGGTGGCCCATGAGGAAGAGATGTTTCATGATTATGATTATGTCACTAAGTTTGTCCCATATGAATGTTACTATTGCCACTTTATGCCACTGATTATGATGATGCTTGATGTTATGTTTTATGTATGTGCATTAGGTAGTGCCATGCATACATCTTCTATTATGTTGCATTCATGACATTAAGATCATCCTAAAATGAATGGACCTTGGCTAAAGTATATTTTGAAGTTTAAAATGAACTTGATGCATGTTCAGTCATCTTGTATAATTAAACCCAAGGTTCCTGAGGACGTAGATGATGACACCTAGGTAGTAGGAGGCCCTACTGAGATTCTTTAGCAAGATTCTCACTCCCTCTATCTCTTTCTTTCCATCACATCTTCAGATGGCGACGTTCGTAGTGTTCGTGGACACGCCGACATGGGAGGTGCACCATGACTCGGACCATGGGTCGTTCCATTTTGTGGGTCGATGCACGATTAGAGTATTCATGTTCATGGGTTAACCCTTCACTCCCCCTGTACATTCCCATCGTTTCTCCCCCGTCTCACCTTTTGGCGATGACCTGGTGTTCAAGCGCGCACGTCCTTGAGAGGAGAGGCTTCGCCGTACTCCACCGTCCACGTCCGCCGCTCGAGACTACCCCCAGTATGTGCCTCGTTGCCCGTCGTCTTTTTCGGAGACGGATCCTTCCGAGGATTCGGCGACCCAGGTACCCTCCGAGGGATCTTCCCCCACCATACCCATGGATCTTGGGGAAGGTAGCGAGCCCTCTGTGACTCAGCCGAGGTTTGCATGATGATCGGAGATGAGGCCACACCGTGGAGGTTACTTCCGAGCCCCATCCCGCCTATTCACGCCGGAGGAGCTTGCTCAGTTTCCTGGTTACTTGCCACGCTCGAGGGATAGTCGCCAGTAGGAGGCTGTAGATGGCCGAGATAGAGCACACACCGCTTAGATGGAGATAAACCTTCTTTTGTTTAGAGGTTATCCCATTAGGTGCACTCGGGTAGGGCAGTAGTTATGCTTATGTTATGTTGTATTTCCTTTCATGTATTTCCCTTGTACTAAATTAAGTCACACACTTATAAGTGGGCAAGTTATATATATAAGATGATATTCAGTGTTTTTCCCATGATGTGCCTTTATGTGCCTTATGCTATGACGTTATGAGATGTATGTTTTATTCGATTACATGTTATATCGCATCACGCGGCTCTCACTTTGTTTTTCAAAAAAAAATTTACCCGTATTTTCCGCTAAGTATTTCTAAGTGAAAATGAGAACTATGAAATAACAGACTAATGATTAACCTAAGTATGTTCTAGAGTATTGGGTCAAAAATTAGGATGTTACATTTTGTAACATCCCCTGCTACTTTATGGATTGACAACTGTCCCCACAAACCAACACGAGTCTTTTCAGCGTGCTTTGTCCTCACTTGCATGCTTCCTAGGAAAACTTCCCAGGAGGTCACCCATCCCAAAATTGCTCCAAGTCAAGCACGCTTAACTATGGAGTTCTTTCAGTTTGGGCTACCGAAAAGAAGATGCATCTTGTTGGTATAGGTAGTACAAATCAATTCATATAAGCTCTCCTCAACTGTATAGTCTCATACCTATACAGTCTCAGGATCCCTCTCATTCGGGTGTGTAATCGGTTCATTCATGTACCCATCCGCTTTCGAAGTCTGCCAGGAGCCGCTCCTTGTCCGTGCCTCTTTGCACCGGCAATCACTCCCCGACTTCGCAATCCCCGGGCGTTACATGCCCACCAGCTTCCGCTTGGTTCGTCCCCGAACCACACCGTACTGGGAGAGGTGCAGGCTCTGATACCATTTGTAACATCCCCTGTTGCTTTATGGATTGACAACTGTCCCCATAAACCAACACGAGTCTTTTCAGTGTGCTTTGTCCTCACTTGCATGCTTCCTAGGAAAACTTCCCAGGAGATCACCCATCCCAAAATTGCTCCAAGTCAAGCACGTTTAACTATGGAGTTCTTTCAGTTTGGGCTACTGAAAAGAAGATGCATCTTGTTGGTATAGGTAGTACAAATCAATTCATATAAGCTCTCCTCAACTGTATAGTCCCATACCTATACAGTCTCAGGATCCCTCTCATTCGGGTGTGTAATCAGCTCATTCATGTACCCCTCCGCTTTTGAAGTCTGCCAGGAGCCACTCCTTGTCCGTGCCTCTTTGCACCGGCGATCACTCCCTGACTTCGCAATCCCCGGGCGTTACATGCCCACCAGCTTCCGCTTGGTTCGTCCCCGAACCACACTGTACTGGGAGAGGTGCAGGCTCTGATACCATTTGTAACATCCCCTGCTGCTTTATGGATTGACAACTGTCCCCACAAACCAACACGAGTCTTTTCAGCGTGCTTTGTCCTCACTTGCATGCTTCCTAGGAAAACTTCCTAGGAGGTCACCCATCCCAAAATTGCTCCAAGTCAAGCACGCTTAACTATGGAGTTCTTTCAGTTTGGGCTACCGAAAAGAAGTTGCATCTTGTTGGCATAGGTAGTACAAATCAATTCATATAAGCTCTCCTCAACTGTATAGTCCCATACCTATACAGTCTCAGGATCCCTCTCATTCGGGTGTGTAATCGGTTCATTCACGTACCCCTCCGCTTTCGAAGTCTGCCAGGAACCGCTCCTTGTCCGTACCTCTTTGCACCGGCGATCACTCCCCGACTTCGCAATCCCCGGGCGTTACATGGTCTCTTTTTTTGTCCCTTTTTTTCTCGATTTTTTTTCGGTTTCACTGTACCCCTCCATTTTTTTGTCCCTTTTTTTCTCGGTTTCACTGTATTCTTTTTAGAGACGCAACAACAACAACAGCATCGTTCTGTGCGAAACGAGGATGTTGCTGCTGCTGTTGTTGCTGCTGTTGCTGTTTCCGGTGACCAAACTTGGATCGGTCGTCAATGGCGGCTTTTGATCAGAGAGAGGATGGAATGAGGAATGCGATTGAAAGCAGGGGTTGTCATTGTGGTAAGGGCAAATGTGGCAACTCGGGGTTACTTTAGGGCCTGTTTGGTTGGTCGGATGTGCTGCTGGCAAATTTGTTTATTTTCTTTTAATTTAATTACATTACAGTTCTCTATAATTTTACTCAATTTTTAATTAGGTTCTTATAATTTAAAAACTTTTAACTAAATTCTTATATCATTTAAAATTTTTCAATTAAATCCATCAAGGTTATATCTATTACAAAAAAAAAGAATATTCTAGTATTTTTAATTGTCTTCATCTCTCATCATTCTCCATCTCCCCCTACCTCCAGCAACCCAAACTACTAAATTGTAAACCACACCTCCTATGTACTTGTTGGCAATCAAAACAACCCAACTCCTATGCATTAATGCAAATTGGGTCTAAACCCTCGCCTTTACGCTCACATTGTCTTTTTGCCCTAACCCCTATCCTCCATCTACCAAATCTTCCCTTGGTTGATCTTTAACTTCCCAATCAAGAAAACAAAAACAAAATAGTCACCACTCACATTACAAACATTATATAGATATATCATTCCACACCTCCAAATCACCTACAAAAGCAAATACACAAACAAACTAAGTACCAACACATCACGACCCGATCTAGGAACATGACTGACATGTAAGAAATCTCATTGTCACGCAAGCCTCTTGATCTGTTAACTGGTCCTACATGCATGCTCTGTTTATAAAAATCATGAAATTTAGAAAATTTCTCTTTTTCTACATATAAATCACTTACTCTTTAAATTCAAAACAATAAAATGATTGAAATAATCATGTCTATCGTTTCATAATCTGTTTCTGAGGTCGCAAGTTATAATGTCACATAAAAATATAAGTTACTCTGTTTGAAAAATCCATTAAATTAATACAAAAATGTCTTTAAATACAAGATATGAATATACCATCATGCAAAACATGATCTAAGGTCTAGGATCCTTCCTACCTACAACTACACTGGAGCACTCTAAACCAAAATGACAACAAGACTCACCATCTGAAGTCTAGTACTGCTAGGAGAAAGAGGGTTTGAAGAGAATTCATGGCAATGGCTCTATCTGTAAAATAGAGAAAGAGAGAGAAGGGTGAGTTTTGTTGCCAAAACTCAGTGAATGGATCCTCACCTGAAACCCTCTTCCATGGGACACCAAAGAACAATACATAAAATTATAATAACATCGTTAATACTTAAAAGTATTCATAACTAAATATGCATACTTATATATACATGCCAAACATCATGTACAATTCAAAAACCATTTTCTCAACTTAATTTCATATCTGAAATCATACAAGCCCATATTATAATAGCTCCTAGAGAAACAGTAATCTCTGCCTTAACTGTTCCTCATGAACCGCGTCCCTCGTGGACTGATCCTAAACTTTGAATATGAATCTCTGGTCGCATCTAGGCGTTATGTATCGCCGTCCCTGGTGTGACAATAAATTCTCTATAATCTCTGGTTATAAGTCTCTATAATCTCTAGCCCGGGCAACTTGGTACCAAAGTTAATGGATTAACTGCCATTAACATGCAGCCTGTTTCTCTATAGCTACCTTCTAACTTAATTAAATACGTTCATTTAAATTTGAAAATCCTTAAAACCATTTAATTTTTTGTGAGCTCTGAATCCCTGTAACTCTATAACAGTTTGACTTTAGCATAACTATAACTATGAAATCATATATGATGATTTCAAGTCCACAGAATATGTAGTTGTCAGCTATTCTGAATCTCATGAAGATTCAAGCTCTAATACCTTTTGATTATCTAAATCATGTTTCAACAATCCAACTTTTCATAAACCAAGAAAAACTCAATATCATATATATAAACTAGTTCCAAAATCCAGTCTAACAATCATAAATACCTCTAACAATTATATAAATCATTAATTCTATATAAAATCAATATAACAAATATGGTCCCATGAGTTTTATCAAAGACCAATATCATGCTCTAAAATCAGCAGTTCAAAACATATAAACCAACAGTAACCTCAAATTTCTTTGCAGAAATCTCTGAACTCAAATAATAAATGATATCTTTTATGAAAATAACTCTAATGCATGACATAGAGATCACAGATGCGAACCCACTCACCTGGTATGGTGGAATTCGTAGAAACAATATCAATAGAACTCTGAAAAGAAGGAATAACACTAGTATTTGATATAACAGCCATAATACTCTAGATTAACCTCTAATAATCTCTTCAATGGCTCAAATCCAACTCTAAGACGAAAGGAGCACCATGACTTCATGAACATAGAGAGATATCAGTAAAATCACAAGAACCATGAAAGATTTAGAGGAAAAAGAGATAGAACTAGCAAAATCTCTTACATTTAAGCCTTGGAAATGAAATATTGAAGTTAGATTAAGTGAAATGGAGCTTGGAGGGGGTGAAAATGGTAGAAGAACCAAGTTCAAGGGTGAGAAGGTGTTGAAGGTTGTGAAGAATGGTCTGGAACCCCTAAATAGGTGTTTTTATAAATTTGTTGACTGCTGCAGCGCTTACCTGAGAGCATAAAATCGTCCCCTGTATCGCCTCTCTAGAATGTTCTCCATAATACACTTATTTACATAAATGTAAATAGGGTTTAGAGTTTAGGGTTTAGAGTTAATGTCCTCATTTATTTTACTCTCCATTAACTTTAAAACATAAATGTAAATAAAGAAATACCCCCTATTTGGATTCAAATAAATTATCAGAAAAATCAAAATCCCAACAAATCAAAATCCAAATTTTGGATTTTAATTCAAATTAGGGGATTCTTACAATTTTATAAACTCGTAAGCTAAAATCGAAGTGTTTAAGAGTTTCATAAAATTCATTAAAAATCATTTTTCAACTCATTTTTCTTTAGGGAACCATTACCAGGACTTTTGATCGCATGAATGTGATTCTATCATATAGCTCCCCAAGGACGTGTAGGGTCCAGACTTAGTGAAATTCAGGACCTGAACAACAGGTAAAGGTGACCAATACTCTCTCTGGATCGAAAAAAAAAATTTCTAACCCTTTTATTTGGAACCTGGGGTATTACACAACGTCAACACATTAGTAGGCAAATAGGTGAAAGACATGAAAATGATAAATCTTGAAAAGGACTATCGGAGACAAAATGCCCCAATAATCTGCATAAGGACTCCTTTGTATGAGTATACATGTTAGACGAATCACATAATCAAATCTGGATATCAAAACCACAAAATCCAGCCCTTGCCATAGTTATTCTAGTCTAGTACCAATATAGAAATAGGATCCATCAACCTCATATCAAAAACCATTTGAAAATATCTTTTTAAAAAAAATTTTGCTTGTGTTTCAATCTTTTATTTCCTCCCCTCTAAGAATGATTATTTGGGATATGGTGACTATGAGTAAGGATTTGGGAAGGAACTGGGGTGACACTGATGGGTGAAAATAAGGATGGAAGAAGAATAAAGGAATACGTGTTTAGTGTACACTATATTAAAAGGGTGTATTGATATTATGTATTATTTTTAGCCACATATTTTTTATTTTTTATATATATTGACTCACTTAGATCAATAAGGTTTGTGGTCTACTAGTGTAATACCTCAAGTAAACATGGCCCTAGACCATAGTTTTCAGACTCGGCTTGATGATCAACCTAGTTAAAGTTTTAGGTCAATAGGTCAATGGTTTAACTAGTATGTTACTAGTCAAACTGATTGAACTGGATATAATTAAATGAATATATTTAAACTCATATATATAATAAGATAACATAAGTAATCAACAATTTAGTACATTCTAAAAATGTGTGCTTGTATAAATCTATGCAATTAATAATTATTGAAGTTAAATTATAAAATATGTATATGTACTTTTAAAATAAAGACATATTTTATTATTGTTTTCAAAATCACTACGATAAAAAAAGAAAGAAAAAAAAATCATTCAGTTTCCCTTTGTGATCCATATGCAATGTTGTTAAACAACCTCAAAGAATGGCTTATGGGCTTTGGCCCATATTTCACAAAGAATGGCAGGGCACAACATAAAACAACTTCAAAGGAGTAAACAATGATCCAACTGCAAAAAATAAAAAGAAGTGACCAGAGAAACATTCAAAAGTGACCTAAACTTACTGTCTCTCTCTTTCACATAGTACAGCATAGCGTCGCAGGCTACCCTCACTCTCATCTTCTTCTACTCTTCTTCCTCAATTCAACTCCCCCTCTCTCTCTCAGGGCAGTGGCATGGCATAACAGTCTTCTTAGCGACCGGCAGTAGCATGGCATGGTGGTTGGTTTCCTCACGACTGGCAACAGATCTGAGGTGGCAGCAGCACAGTGGCGAGGCAACATCGGTGATTTACCAGTTTTTTTCCCTGAAATGGTTGAACTGTGGAAATCAGTGAGTCAAACCGATTCACATCGATCCATACGCATCTCTGACCTGCTAGGCTGCTTGAACTGGTCACCTGGCCAGTTCACTGGTTCATATGTTGAATCGGACGATCCGGTCCGAGTTTTAAAACACTACCCTAGACAGATTCAATATCGCCTTAGGGTTCCTTGCGACCTACCGAGAAGGCCCCAAGTACCAAGATGACGAAAGTATGCAGAATTATACAGATTTAGTGTTGTTCTCATAACTATAGCAGTCACAAATATGGGAAAGGGGATTTTAGCTCGCTGGTAATGAACACTATAGCAGTCTGGTCCTATGTGAGTCAGACAGGGAAGCCCATAGCGGCTTGACCGCTATAGTGGTCTAAGATAACTATAGTCGTGCCTCAGATTTTAGAACAATGCAAAATGACACAATTTTAGAAAAAAAAGGTGCTCCACCCCTTTAAAACCCCCTTTTGGGTTCCCAACTAGAAATGCGAAACCATCACCTCCCTATACTATTTCCACCCAATTTTCTCAATCTAACTCAAATATTTCACCTACAAAGGTCAAAGGTAAGAGATTTTGTTAGTTTTGCTTCATTTTCCTCTAATCTTTCATGTTCTTAGGGTGGACATTGTGTTCTACCATTGTTATTAAGTATTGGAGCTCTCCCATTGTTGTTAGGATTAGTTTTGAGTTATCTAGATATTAATCTAGAGTTTTGTTACTTCAATGGTAGATATTGATGCCATTCTCGCTACCCAGAGCTCCCTTGGTATTAATCTTTCACCTTCCACACCTTTAGATAAGTGGGTTCAATCACGTGATCTCTATGTTAATTATTAGAGCTATTTTCATCAAAATGTGGCATAATACATGATTTTACAGATTATTTCAAAGAGATTAGAGATTTCTGTTGATTTATCAAGTTTATAAAAATATGGTTTTCAGAATAGCATGAACTATATATTTTATGTAAAACTCATGGGACTATTAGTGTTAAAAATGATTTTTTTGCTGAGCTGATTAATTATAATGTGATTATTTAGAGATTTCCCTTATTTATATGAATGATTCATAAAGCAAGGTAACCCTTGTTATATAGCTTTTAAACTTAAAGTAGAGCCCAATTCAGAGTTTTAGAAAATAGAACTAGTTTCATGGTTTTGAACTAGACAGTAATTATAGAGAAATAGACAGTAAGTTAATAGCTGTGAGTGATCGTTAATCTTGGTACCAAGTTATTCCCCAAGAGACAATCTCATCCCAGAGCAGAGATGGAACATAGTTAGGTGTCCAATTTGGGTTCTGAGGAGCCCTAGAGTTTAAAGATTATTATTATGCCCTAATCATTAGGCATAACTAGAGATTTTGTTATGCCACATGTTTTGTGCATAACCAGATATCCCTATTTCTCCATTAGAGTACTGTTAGTTATGGTTTAGATAAAATAATGATTTTGTTTATAAGTACATAAATATCAAAATGTTTTGGAGATTTATGATTATTATTACGATTTTATACATTCCTTTTCTTGTCCCATAAAGGAGGTTACTGGTGAGAATTTATTCACCACTGAGTTTTTAGATAAAACTCCCCATTTCCCTTTTTCTCTATTTACAAATACAGTAGGTGCTATGGGTTCTTCTTAGCCATCTTCTTCCCAGCAGCATCAGAGCTCTGCCTGTTGAGCTTCACTCAAGTGAAGCATCTTTATTATAGATTAACGTGCTCCAGTGTCATTGTAAATAGGAGTCCTAGACCATAGTGTATATTGCATTTTGATTTCCATGATTTATTTGTATTTAAAATGATTATAGATTCATGGTTTATTTTGTACCAGAGTAACCCTATATATACTTTGTATTTTGATTTCAAAGAGCAGGTGATTCATATTTAGACATGAATTTATGTTTTAATGGGTTTTATGATTGATAATGCATATAGATGACCTAGCTACCACGAGGCTTACGTGGAGATAGAATTCCTCACGTGCCGGTCACATTCTCAAATCTAGTCATAATAACTTGACTATATCAAGTGCACCTTAATATTGACCAAATTTTTTTGTAATGGCTATGACCTTAAGAGACTTGATTGAAAAATTTTAGACAGTATAAGGACTTGGTTAAAAGTTTTTAAACTATTGGGACCTAATTGAAAATTGAGTGAAACTATAGGGACCTGTAGTGTAACTAAACCTTTTCTTTTCTCAATATTCTTCTAAGCCGTTTGGTGAACTTCACTAACATGAGAAAGTGGTTGTGCTTTCTCACATAAAGGTGATTAATTAGGAGTGATCAAATATAATTCACCCCTTATCAAAACCATTAATCTCACAAGTGAATTGACAGACACTCAATCCATATTTTTTCCATTTTCGTAAAATCTTTTTTTTTGGCTTTTTTTTTAACTTTTCCCAAATCATTATGCATTAAAAGTATTTTAGGAAATAGGAAACTTGAACATCAAAAGGTAGTTAAAAGGGACTATTGCAGTTATATATGATATATAGTATAGATTTTAAAAAATCAAATGTTGATCAAGATAGTAAAAATTTGGATTAGATTGAATTCTGTATTTCTAAATAGTTTAGAACGTTAGATTGAATTGGACTTTGAATTTAGTTTTCAAAACAATATGATACAGGTAGTGACATATTTGTTTATTGTTAAGTTCAAATATATACTTATAGTAAGTTTAAGACCAAATTCTCAACCAAAAAAAAAGTAAGACTAAACTAACAATTTCATCCTTTAAAGATATATGTGATATTAGTCTAGTTTTGAAAAAAATTTGAACATCAGTTTATTAGTCCATATAAAATACATATAATATTAGTTTAGTCATTGTAAAATTTTTCACATCAATTTAGTGTCTACGAAATAAATGTGGGATCATTTTCCAAAGACTAAAGTGATGTTACATGTATTATTTTGGACTACTATTGTCAAAAATCTTTTAGAGACTAAATTGTTGTCATGTGTATCTTTTAAGAACTAAATTGATATAAAGAATCATTTAGGGACTAAATGGATGTCACATGTATCCTTGAGGACTAAACAACTGTCCAATTTATTACAAAAAGTTAAATAGACATATATTTTAATCCTTAAAATATGCAAGTGATATCAATTTAGTCTTTGAAAGTTATTTAACATCAAATAAATCAATGAAAGTTAAAATGTACATCATATCTGTTATCAATTTTGACGTTAAGTCTAGAAGTTATAAGAATCTAATTTTCATGTACTGTCAATGTAAAAAAGAAAAAATACACATACATAATCATATACTATTACATCACCTTATTGTGTTATATATAGTTGTTGTTTTATGTTGTTGATCTATGCTGATTAATGTCCTACTGCTATATGGGGTATTTGCCTTGCTCTAGTTGTTAACAGAGTATATGTTTAGGTTGTATAGCTCTTTTGTGCTACATTGGATTAAGACTTCCTTTATTGCATTCATATCCACTGAAAAAAGCCTATTCTCAAATACACATGGAAAAAGAGAAAAAAAAAACTGCACATGAAGATATGAGTTGTCTTAACTAGCAAAAGACATGTGGAGTGGGTTATTGTGTAAGGTATCATGCAATTGGTCATATATGATAGTGGTACACTATATATAGTAGTTTTCCCTCTCTCTTTCTAACTGCCATCATCTTATATTACCTCTATTTACTCTTTCTCTCTCTTTTTATTCCTTTTCATTAACTCTCTCTCTATTCCCCGTCCTTAAATCTTTTCATGTTAGAAACCTATGATCCAGTAGAAGAGTAAGGTTTTGGTAAAGAGAAAGTAAATTTTAGATCATGGCAAGTGATATAAATAGAAAATGATACTTATAAAAAAAATGGATAAAAATTGGAAAATAAAGGAAACAAAACTTGACACAAAACAAAGCTTTAACTTTTATTTGGAAAATTTTCAAACCCCATTTTCCAAGCTCAGGGAAGTTCTAAGCACACTTCCAAAATTGCAAAGGAAACATATCAAGCTCTTGGAATGTTAATTGAAGTTTTGAGTATGCTTCCAACATCGCAAAAGAAGTTCTTGGTTTGCTCGAGGTGATTGGAACAGAGTCATTGACAGTGGTCAAGATTAGGGCCACAAATCAAATGGTGGAGATAGAACAAGAGGCTTGACAAGTACTTCAAGTCTCATTTCCAATAGCTTTTTCAAGCTTTGCTAGCGACTACACGGTGGTCACCGTCGTTCAAAGGTTCATGGATCTTAGAATTTTTTCTGTCGTCCATTGCTTTTGCCGGTCCTCCTTATAAGTACTGAAGGCCAATCATGCCATTAAGGTGGCAAAGTAGACTTAGATTTGAGGCTATTGATGAGACGAAAAATATTTAGGGTGTGTCTTGTTTTATTTGTTACATGGTAGACAATTCAATGGTCCACTCCACATATGTTCAAACTCATTGGGACAACTCACATCTTCATTTTATAGTTTTTTTTATCATAAATATTAGAGAATGCAACATTGAAAAGAATGTTGAAAAAACTTTATGAGAAAAGTAATATCAATGACAGTATAATGAGATCTAAAGAAATATGAAGTCAATTACCTTTTATTTTTATGACCCACATTAATGAACTAACAAAGTGTCACTACCCGATCTAAGAACATGATCAGTATGTGAGGAATCTTATCCCCACGTAAGTCTTATGGGTGACGTGCCTCTCTAAATGCATAATTTATTGAAACTTTCATATTTAAAACAGGTTTTTTTTGGTGGCTAAACCAATATCAATTTCTCTGCTTTAACATAATATTCGAAGTTATAAAAACTAAAGTTCTAACATGCACAGCTCTGAAAACATCTTAACTAAATTGGAAAATCTATTTATCACTTGAAAGCTGAAACATAAGTTCATGTCTGGCTCGTTACACAATTTTAAATTCATACTTGAAATTTATAAACATATATGCATATGGTTCTAACTCTGAAAGTTAATACATAATCTTAAAATAATGCATAGCTCGGATCCTACCTACATATTTACTGGAGCACTCTACTCTAATAAGACTCTAATCTAAGTCTTATTCTAAAGAAAAGCTCACCACTGAACAGCTGCAGTTACCAGATTGGTGATTGAACTATATCTGTACTTGCAACTGTAAGGAGAAAGGGTGAGAGGTGAGACAATGGACTCAGTGAGTGAATTCTCATCCATCACCCACATGGGACAATCAAAGAATATACATACAACAAGCATAAACCATTTAATATTTACATACATAGCTATATAGGAAAACAATTTTTATTCTTGGTCATCATAAAAAGAAAACATTTCTAAATTCCAAATCTGGTATATAGTAAATCCTCGAAAACAATAAACTCTAGATAGCAATTTACATAGTGTAATAACAAAAACCTCTAAATTTCTCTAGTCATGGATATTAAATATGACATAACAAAATATTCTCTAGTTTTTTTAGAGCACCTTACTAGGTCCCAAATTTCTATGATCTCTGGGGCACCTTACTAGGTCCCAATTTCTCTATTCTTTGAAAGCTCTGGATTCATATAACTTTAACAACTTGACTTTAGCATAATTGTGGCTGTGCAATCATATTTAAAAGTCCACTACTTGTAGGAACCATGATTTCAAGAGCCCACATAATATATACGTGGTAGTTGTTATGAATCATACTGAATTCCATACTTTTTGGTCTCATTAAAAACTCTTGAAAACTAGATGGTACATAAAATAAATGAATTTAAAAACTCTTAGTACCCTGAGATCTCTGAATCCATGTAACTCTAACAGTCTAACTTTAGCATAATTGTGGCTATGAAATCATGTCCAAGGAATCACCCATTTGTTGACATTGTAATTTCAAAAGCCCATAGAGTATGTAGTCGCCAACTACCATAAATCATATGAAGATCCATACTCTAATTCTTCTACAGTCTAAAATTTTAAGTTTTATCTCAAGCTAACTTATTTTCATAATCTAGATAGCTCTAGTAACATAATTCAAAACAACATGTTCGAAATCATGAAAACTCTGAAATTATAGTAACATATGTATTTAAAACCTAAATCATACTTTGCTCTATATTTCCCAAAATATCTTAACTAGCACCCTAAGAACAAATTCTAAAATTCCAAGTTTATCGATAATATCATAATTCCATAAAAGCATAGTTGTTAGCCTTAGTAAACTTGGTAAAATACATATTTTCCAATATCCTTTCTCGAGCATATATAACATTTTCATGGTGTAATGCCCGGGGATTACGAAATTGGGGAGTGATCGCTGGTACAAGGAGGCACGAACAAGGAGCAACTCTTGGCAGACTTCGAAAGCGGAGTGGTACATGAATGAACTGATTACATACCCGAATGAGAGGGATCCTAAGACTGTATAGGTATGAGACTATACAGTTAAGGAGGGCTTATATGAATTGATTTGTACTACTTATACCAACAAGATGCATCTTCTTTTCAGTAGCCTATCACTAAAGAACTCCATAGTTAAGCATGCTTGACTTGGAGCAATTTTGGGATGGGTAACCTCTTGGGAAGTTTTCCCAAGAAGCATGTGAGTGAGGACAAAGCATGCTAAAAGACCCATGTTAATTTGTGGAGACAGTCGTCAATTCATAAAGCAGTAGGAGATGTTGCACATGGCATATAATACTCCAAATCATTGTCCCATGGTTTTCTAAAACACATTTTTCATGTCTATAGTCAAAATCATAGTCTTTGCTCATTTGCTATAACATGCAAAATCATATTTATTCATACTTGCATCTTTAATTTTATATTTGACAATCATCATGTATCAAACATATTCATAATGGCTAAAATAAGGTCATGAGTTTGAACCCACTCAATGTTTGAAGCCAAGAGCATGTGAGTACCACTAACTTGATCTTGAGAGCTTGGAATGATATCAACAATTGTTATAGAGTAACATAGACCCATGATTAATATCTATTAATCTCTAGACAACTTTAAAACTACTCTATGAACATTGGGGGAGCACCCTCCACTTGACAACAACTAGGAATAAAAATAACCCAATTCAAGAACATAGAAGGAAGGAACGAAAGATGACATAAACTAGTATAGATCTCTTATCCTAAAGCTTGGAAGAGGTAAGACTAAGTGGGGTTAAGAGTAAAGGGCAAGGAAATGAGCTTGAAAGCTAGGGTTCTTTGATTTTGGGGGTAAAATCCGAGTGGTCAAGGGGGCTCATTAATCAAAACTGTGTCTTTTTGCACTGTTTTGGGTATGAGGCGTACCACTATAGCAGTTAAGAGGCCTAAGCTCCCCTCGCTAGAAAACACGGGACTGCTATAGCGGTTATAGAGATCCAAAATTTGCTAACTTACACCCCTTAACCGCTATAGCGGTCCAAGACTGCTATAGTGGTGTCAGCAGCACTATATTATACATCTTATGGCTTTTATGCATTGGGGCTTTTTCTACAACACGGATGGGTCCCAAGGGACCTTAAGGCTACACTAGACTTGTCTAGATACACATGGATCTGAGGTCTTACATACTCTCCTCTTAAAAGAGATTCGATCTCCAAATTTGAACTTACACATCTTGAAGATCAAAGAGACTGAATAATTAACCCAAATGGGATTTCAAGGATGGGCCTGAATGGCCTGACCACTCTGACATAATACTCTGGCTATATTAGTTGATATTCTAGGAGACAGTGTCATCCTAAAGGCCACTGCTCCGTTACTCTTACTAAGGATGCCAATTGTCATATCTTGGCAGCTCCGCCTCCAAAGGTAACCTTTTTCCACCAAGATAACAAAGGCTCATATAATGACACTTGCACTAGGTGGCTCCACCTTTAAGGGCAGCCTTTTCCACAGTGCAAGTCCTAGGTGGATAACTATGCTCCGCCACCTCATGAACGCGTGAGCTCTCGAAGATAAAGGGTGCTGAGTGTCAATTTTCGTCTTTGCTCTGTTTCTCTTTCTCTTTTACCTAACGATGCCATAAGGACCTATAGTCCTCAATTGCTAAACTTTCTCACTCTCTATGCGTACTTCATGCATGGAAATCAAAACCAATCTATCTGTGTACATAGAAAAACATGCGAGTAGCAAACATGTCATTCATAAGCATAGTTCTCCACTATCTTTTTTTTTTTTTAAACAATCAAGGTTGCTAAGCACCCATGTGTCTCTATCTCTAGCGTGCATAAATGCAATACATCACACACATTACATAGATTAATCAAACAAATATAACTTGCTCTAGGATTTCTGAACTATCCTACCATGATAACATGCATGATTGGTTTCCATGAACCACTCTTCTTGCCTCGAACTTCCTAATCCTTAATCAACTTCTTCAAGAATAAGCGCATGCATTCTAAACATCCAATCATGCTCCTAAATTATACAGATACATATAATTGAGGCAAACAACACGCTTCAAGACACCAAATCATATTCATACATTGGAGCAATACATGAAATCAAGGTAAAAAATATGCCTCTTATTAGCTTATTAAGTCCATTAAACACTTTCCCATCCTATTACCAAGCTGTCTATTAAACATGAAGGTTTTTAATCTAAGTCCATCTTATTCGATTGACATGCATAGGTAAGAAAAGAATATGCATCTTTCATGCAGGAGTTCCTCAACTTCATCATACAAAATATCTACATTCATGAAATAAACACACACATGCATAAGGTAAACACACATCTGTCCTGAGCATATATAAAACTTTCATGGCATAAAAATATTCCAAATCATGGTCCCATGATTTTCTAAAACACCTTTTTTATGCTATAATCAAAATTATAGTCTTTGCTAACTTGCCATAACTTGCGAAATCATATTTATTCATACTTTCATCTCTAATTTTATATTTGACAATCATCATGCATATTAAACATAATCATAATGGCTAAAATAAAGTCATGATTTTAAACTCACTCACCATTTGGGACCGAGATGTGAGTACCATCAACTTGACCTTAAGAGATTGAAATGGTACCAACAACTGTCATAAAGCAACATAGACCCATGATTAATCTCTAGATAACTTTAAAACAACTCTATGAACATTGGGAGAGCACCCCCCACTTGACAACAACTAAGAATAACAATAGCCCAACTAGCATAGATCTTCTACCTTAAAACTTGGATGAGGTAAGATTAAGTAGGGTTAAGAGTGGAAGGGGAGAAATGAACTTGGAAGCTAGGGTTCTTGAATTTTGGGGGTAAATCTGAGTGGGGAAAGGTTTATATAAGGGTGGGGGTATATTAATCAAAATTGCGTCATTTTGCACCTTTTTAGGTGTGAAAGGTACCGCCATAGTGGTTAGAGGGCCTAAGCTGCCCTCACTGGAAAACACGGGATTGCTACAACAATTAGCAGAGATCCAAAATCTGCCAACCTACACCCGTAACCGCTATAGCGGTGTTAGCAACACTAAATTGTACATCTTTTGGCCTTTCATGCATCTGGAGCGTTTCTGGCAATACTGGTGGGTCTCAGGGACCCTAAAGTCATACTAGACTTATTTAGGTACACGTGGATCTGAGGTATTTAACAAAATAATAAGAACAACAATAATAAAAGTGTGAAAAGAAGAACAAGAAAAAGAAAATTTTCATGCTTAAAGACATTGAAAGAAAAATGCTAGCTAACCGCTTTGTTGATCAAGTTGTTTTCATCATTAAAAGAATCAAATATATCGCGTGTTCCCCTCCTTGACTAATTAATCTTAACCATTGAATTATTCATTCTTTAGCTGAGCTTCAAATATTTTATGAGACAAACCATATGAACGGTCAATCGATTCCTGATTTATTTTCTCTAGATATAAATATATTTTTAAATTCCTTGAGAAATTTTAACTCTAAGAGTGTATTTGGTTTAGGGGGTAAAAATTACTTGAATGAGGTTTATATATAAAATAATATATAAAGCTCATTCATGTCATTTTTACTCTTATTTTTACACTCCAACCAAACATACCCTAAAGCTTAAACCAGTATGATTTTAGTTCCCTATTTTTTTAAACACTAATGCAATAGGTCTTTAATATTAACTCGTTTCTATTAAGTAGTTACAAGATAAACACTACTTAAACAATTGCAATAATAGAAAAATAAACATAAAGAGTCAAATGATATGATGACTGACCCACTTATTATGATCTTGACAAATAAATTCTGATAAATAATACGAAGACTGACCCACTTATTATGATCTTGACAAATAAATTCTGATAAATATTTTGACTCTTTATGTTTATTTTTCTATTATTGCAATTGTTTAATTGCATGTTTCCATACGTGCAAGAAATGTTTGTAATGCACAACGATTTGGGTCTCCAGGTATACATGTGATGATAACACGTTGCTATTATATAGGTTGGATAGTCTTTTGGCAATATTCCTCCTCAAATTTCATTATTCTTTCATTATATAGAAGACTCCCTTGGTGCTTGCCGAAGTTCATATTATATTTAGAAAAAGCAAAAATGGTTGACAACATCAAGAAGTTCAACCAATATTTCAAACTCAATTTTCTTTCCGGCGTCGAAGCACGTTATCCTTGTAAGAAATGATGCACCGAATTGCATTATAGTTGTACTACATTTGCATTTATGCGATGAAAGTAAATTTTCGTGTGTTAAATTATAAATGCTTTTAGTGTTTTAGACGAAACTTTCTATGAATTGCATGGGGCCTTGTTGAAATTCTATTGCAAATTCGTAGTCATGTAAAAATGAATTAGACCTATTCAAAGTGCGTTATGTTATTTACCAAAAAAAAATACAAATATAATATAAGTATTAATAAAAAAATTTGAAATTTTATAGAATATACGACAAATTATATAGATGTAATAATTTATTTTCTATTTTTTTTTATCACAATTAAAATTATACATTTTATTCTCTCACACTTTTAAAAGAGTTAATGCATAATAATTGTGCATACTATGACAATTAAATCAGGTTGGAAACAATGGTCCAAAGTTGAAGTGCCTATCTAAACAAAAAAGGCTAAAAAAGTTGATTGCTAGTCAAGGAGTATTAACTCACCAGATCGGCTCTCTACTTTATTTATCACCATGGTTTGAATTCAATTAATAGATTCTCCTACTGATTGATGATATTTAAATACCTCTATAAACATTTATTCAAATGCAGAGACTGATTTTGAAATGGAATGAGTCTTCCCTCAATTTAAACTTTTTGTTCATAAAAAATAAAAAGGGTTAAGCCTCAATTTAGTTCCTAAATTTACAAGTATAGTTCAATTTTGTCATTGACATTTTAAAAATAATGATTTTACCACTAAAGTTACATTTTATCAATTAATTTAGTCCCTAATAAAATCACATCTAATTAAAATTAGTCCCTAAAATAATACACCTGATTTACATTAGTCTATGTAGTTTAGCTAGCTAACCTTTTATCAGAAACTAAATTGATTAATGTAATGTACTGTAAAAAAAATTAGTTATTATTTTTTAAATATCAGAAACAAAACTAAACCACATTTATAACTTTGGAAATTAGATCGAGGCTATACTCCCGGACCCCTTCCCTTTTTGAATATGCATTTTTGTAGACAGAGAAACGAAATTTCCAAAAGCTTCCTAATCCTTTGACTTAACCAATATGATTACGAAAGTTGGATTACCTTTTTCATTAAGACGACCAGATTTTCATTAAGACAACCAGATGCCAACAAAGAATCAAGACCTGGACAAAAGAATGCATTGCTTTATTCAAAACTTTAGGTAATGATGAGGAAATGCATAAATAGGTTAGATAGGGAGAAAAAGAAAACATATAGGCAGGACAATTTTGAATCGTTTTAATACGGAAAGGATATATATAAATTATTTTATAGCCGGTCAAACTGGTGGAATTTTCATAAATAATACTAAATATAAAAAATTGTGTTTTTCTCAACATGACCAAGGTTTCTTAGCATAAAGAGGAAGATTCGAATATAAAGCAATAAGTGTGTGAGACATTGGTACCTTTTTTCTTCAAGTACGAGTTCGTGTTGGTGTCATGTTATCATTATTCACAAGCTTGGTACGTACGTTGATGAAGTATATTAATACTTGATGTGATGGAAAGAAAATACATGTTAATCCCCATTGAAAAGTCCTGCAATATAACAGAAGAAAACGGAAAGAAAAGTTAAGTCAAACTAATAAAATGAGGAGTTTGAATTTGGGCTTGCCATCTCCTCTGGCTACTATATTATATTGTCTTATTTGATTTCAATTGAATCATTGAGTAAATAATGTTTTTTTTTTTTGGGATGAATCAACGAAATTCATTGCTCGAAACAGTAATTAATCTCATTAAAAACATAAAGTTTACAAATATGGACCTTGAGTTTCACCGTAAAATCCTCTCAGTACACATGAGTCAAATCTACGACTAAATATTTAAAGCGCTCGCTCTGTCACCACAGCGTAGTTTGTGTTGCCAATCATGGTTAGTTTAAGTACTATTTTAACCTTAGGTACTGTATTTTGTCTTTTATGTAAGCTTGGATACTGTGTTTGACTACCTACAAGTAGTCTTACAACAGGTAACGTTTGACTTCACAGGATCACAGTTTACACTTTGCCAAACGCAAGCCGCCTCCGAATTCGCAAATTCGCGCTCCTTATTCATCGGAGACGAAACGACGTCGTCGTACGTTGATGGGGCTACTGTCCATGTTGTGCCCCTGCTGGGAGAGGCGCCTGAAGGCCGCCGGTGCAGCCTCCGATCACGGCGGCGACGATCCCGGCGACGGCGACTGCGAAACGTGGGACCTGTTCTTCGACCTCCAAACTCTTCAGCTAGCCACCAATTTCTTCTCTGATCTCAACCAGCTTGGTCATGGAGGCTTTGGTCCTGTCTTCAAGGTACCAATTTATCTTTTTGGAACGAAGCTACAAATTAATTAATTATAAAAATATCACCTTTAGAAATAAAATTTCTATATATAGTGCTGAGAATTAAGGGGAAAAAAATGTGGCTGGGGAATCTCCTGGTTATTTTGATACATATTTTTTAATTATCTGCAATTATACTAAGCTTTCGTTCCTCTAAAGGTAACTAATTTGTTTAGTAGTGGATTCGTTCGGGATCGGAGAATTATTCTTTATTCCTTTTTTCTGGAAAAAGAAAAGTAATTCGAGGTTCGACACGTGAACATTGAAGTTTGTTTCTTGCAATTACACGGGAATTGGAGGGTACTTGAGTGAGTTGCAATTTTTGGGCACGTTGGGGTTTTTCACCGTTTTAATAATAATTGGTTTGGGGCTTTACAGGGAGTGCTTGTTTCTTATTGCTTGTTGTACAACACTGTCATTGAAATTGGGTTTGGATCCTCTAAAGTGAGATCTTCACTTTAGAGAGTAAAGTGAGAAGTTTCACCCTTAGATTAATAGAGTAAAAAAAGTCTCACTTCTAACCTTATTGATCCAAGAGTAAAATCTTTACTAGATTCAAATCCATCAAAATTAATGCCAGAGTGAGTTGAGATCCTCTAAAATGATAGTGATTGTAGAGTGAGAAAATCGGCATTAATCACCCTTAAATCATTTAATGCAACTCATATATAATGATAGTTATTGATCCAATAGTGATTAATCTCTCACTTTACAACTACCCTCAATCTAGAGGATCTTAATCTTTGTTTGTATGTGATGGGATCATGGGAAATGCTGCAAAGATCTAAGCTTTGATCTGATTGGTTGTTTCTATTTTGATTTTGAAGAGAGAAGAAGGGGGGAGGGGAGGATGTATTGTCTAATAGAGTTAGCTGTTCTGGTTATGTTGATCTTTAAATATGACCTTTAAAAAATGAAGTTAGGTGTCTTTTCCAAGAAATCATACGAGTTTTAAATAACTTTTAATCTTAACTATTTATATATGGTTTAAAGGCTAAGATTTTCCCCTCTTACTCTCATTATGAATCTAATCTCTTGATATATCCCCCATATAATTTTCATGCATTGTTAGTATTCAATTTTGCATTGACACATTAATAAAAATATTGGACTCTCACTATAAACATTGACATGGACATAAGAGACATAACAAATTCATAAATTGTTGGACATGGATGTGGCACATGTGTGCGTACACATTGTTGGTAATATTTTCAGATATTCATAGGTGTCAAAATTCATAATATCGTATAAGATTCGAGATTTACAATATCTTCATATATTCATAGGTGTCAAAGTACCAAAACTATTCTCCAAGTCCCTTCGGAAAAACACTGATATATGTTAATACCCGCTATTCTTAAGCCCCTCCCAAAAAAAAAAAAAACGAAACATCATTTCTATTGAAATATTTCCGAAAAGATGCTAAATGAACTGGTCCTAGTAGAACTAGCCGCATACAAGAACATGGAGAGGTGAAGGAAATGACTGAGAATTGAAGGAGCTTATGGCTCAGTTTAAAAACAGAAAGGGGTATCGAGAATGGGTCTCAATTCTCAAGTGTAACCGTGAATTACTAACTTAGTTTTTTATTCGGGTTGTTCTATGGAAAAAATGTGTAGGAACACTATTAATTTTCAAATTTTATTTATTTTCTAAAAAAAAAATTAAATAGCATGGACATAGCGACATGTTCCTGCCGTGTCCATGCTGTGTCTGAAATGTGTCCAAGGTAGGAGAAATAAAAATTAATTTGACATGTATAGACGCATGTTGGACACTTGTTGTAGTTTATTGTGCAAGTGTCCGAGTTGGACATAGAGGACCAGGCACTGTATTGGTGTGTTCATGCTTTACAGACCAATGAGATTCTACAAGTTTGAGTTGTCCAAACTCCAAGGTAGTTCTAGTTAGCACTTTTAGCATATGTGGCATTTATGTGGTCTAGAATCAGATCCTTCCTAATATGAAATGTTGTCATTTTGGGGGTTCAGTGAAGGCAATATGATCTAGTGCTTTACCATGTATTTCAGTGCAGTGCTGGAATCTAGAACTACAGCAGTAATGTGTTGAGCTTCTATTGTATTTTAAACCCCCAATTACTTTGGGGACAACTAAAATGTTAGGCAACTGAGTCTTTGCTCTGCAGCTCTTCGTCTTCAACTGCCCATAACACCTTCAAAAATAAAATAAAGCAAAACAGGAAAGGAGAAAACTGAGATTGCTGAACATTGTAAGATTTTTTTCATTTCTATGAGAAGCGAGGTGTATGTAATTTCTGAAACAAAAAGGTTATTCTAATTTATTGAACTCATTTTGTCAATTTTTGTGGTTGGATATGAATTGGTCTGTTCCCTTTCCTCAAAAGCTAAATTTCATTAACTTATGCATGCTTTCTGCAGGGATTGATGCCTAATGGTCAAGAAGTAGCCGTTAAGAAGCTGTCACTACAATCAAGACAAGGAATTAAAGAATTTACCAATGAAGTCAAGCTATTACTAAAAATTCAGCACAAAAACTTGGTTACACTATTGGGCTGTTGTGCAGAAGGACCTGAAAAGATGCTTGTCTATGAGTATCTACCAAACAAAAGCCTTGATCACTTTCTATTTGGTAATTACAACAATGACTACCAGACACAGATGAAGATGTGCATGCTTATCTCCTAGTTTTCTAGTTGTTTGTGGGCGGTGATTAACAGTTATTACAATTTTCAGATAAAAGGAAGTCCTCATCTTTGGACTGGACAACACGGTTTAAAATAGTTACAGGCGTGGCTAGAGGACTTCTCTACCTGCATGAAGAGGCCCCAGAACGAATAATTCACAGAGACATTAAAGCTAGTAACATATTGCTGGATGAGAAGCTAAATCCTAAAATTTCTGACTTTGGCTTGGCAAGGCTCTTTCCTGGCGAGGACACTCATGTGCAGACATTTAGGATATCCGGTACACAGTAAGTACTGAGTAGATACTTCTCTGGTTGTTGTTAATAATTCTGATTTGGCATCTTTATGCTTTTTAGTTATTTGATGAATGCAGTGGTTACATGGCTCCTGAATATGCATTGCGTGGATATCTTTCTGTGAAGACAGATGTTTTCAGTTATGGAGTCTTGGTGTTGGAAATAGTAAGTGGGAGGAAAAACCACGCTGTGCAGCTTGGTGCAGAAAAGGCGGATCTCCTGAACTATGTAAGTTGATCATATGAAAAGCGTGAATGCAAATTTAGTATGGACTGGTTATGCTCATGAACTTTTGAGGTCTGTAAGTTTGAGCCTTGGTCAACATGGTGGTTACAGGTACTAGTTTCAAAATAGCCTCTCCACCAATAAGGTAAGGTTAGCCACCCTATAGTGCTGGGAGTCGAGTACACTAGGCCACCCTTATGTTAAAATTTATTTAACAAAGAATTGTTCAGTAAACAAAGTAAAGCAGTCCAAAGGATTTGAGGTATACACAAATCTCTTGTGCTGGAGATAGTGCATGCATTTTGCTTCTCTTGAGAAGCCAATATTGCTTTTTAACATTCTTTTTCTATGGAAATGATTGGCCTTAAGACTACATTGCATTTGATGTTGATTCTTTTACTAGCTTGTGTCTTACCATATGTCCTCGGTCATCTGAAATCATGAGTTGGTTTGCCTTTGCAAGCAGAGTAAAATTTGGCATTGACATGGCATCATAAAACTTTTCATTATGGAATGATATATAATCTAGCAAAGTATGTGACCATTTATTTCAAACTTTTCATTGTCTTTATTTGTAGGCATGGGTGCTATATCAGGGAGGGAAGGTTATGGATCTAGTTGACCAAACTCTTGGTAAATACAATGCTGATGAGGCAGCAATGTGTATTCAGCTGGGTTTGTTGTGCTGTCAAGCAAGTATAAGTGACAGACCTGACATGAATTCTGTTCATCTCATGCTTTCAAGTGACTCTTTCACTCTGCCTAGACCAGGTAAACCAGGAATTCACGGTCGTGTAGGAGGTTGGACCACAACAACTTCTGCTTTTACCAATACCAATGCTAGTAGTGGAACCAAAGCTTCAGGAGGTAGTAGTTATTTAGACGATTATTCTAGAAATTCTATCTCTACTTCTTCCTTTGATGAAGGGAGATGAACTTCATTCATATTGTGTAGAGTGTAATCGGCTAGAGCTATATATTTAAGGATATTATTTTTGTAATGTATATTTATACTAAGTAAGGAAAAAAAATAGTTAGATCTATTTAAAGAGAGAATGATTTTTCATCTCTCTGTCAGAATTTTATGATGTAATCATACATAGATTTTCATTATTGATGAGGAAGAAGTTAAGCTCCATGTTGGATCTCATGAGGAAATTTGCAAGTGTATTTTTTATGGTTGAGTTTCATATGTAATTTTATATATAAAATTCAATCATAAAAAATTTCATCCCATTTTTATCCTCCAACCAAACATACCCGAAATAATCAAGTTACATGTAAAGGAATTTGAGTCGAGCATTTTTTAATGTTAGGGTAATTACAAGAACCTCCCCTTAAGTCTTTTGATATTACAGTTATCCCCTTTAGCTTTTAATATTATATTTAGCTCTTTTATTTCTAAATAACTTTTAAAAATTTTAAACTTACCCTTAATTAAAAAAATTTCCCAAACTTTCTTCTCCTTCTCCTTCTTCTCCTCCGTTGCCACTGCCACCACCCCTATCCTCTTTTTGCCACCACCGAAAGCAACCAGTAACACAAACCCATAAAAAAAACAAAGTCAAGGTTTCTTAAATAAAAACGAAGAAAAGCAAGATACCAAGAAACTAAAAGCACTGATTAGAATCCAAGCTTGACAACGGAAGAAACATTGGTAGGAAAGGGTGCGAGAAGAGGCTAATGGTAGAGCTTGCAGTAGTGTGGAGGTTAATGGTGGCTAGCTCGTGGGAGTTCAGCCTTCTGCAACACTCCGCTCTACAGCCTCCACTTTGCCACCGTTGTCACCACCCCTACCATCGCGTACTACCCCTTTGTTGACCACAACCCCAATATCTATAAGATAGGGTTTGGTTCGGGAGACAGGACATAAAATACAAAGGCAGTGGCCACAAAAACGTATTTGGAAAGGGAGATAGGAACAGAGGATAGAAAAATACAAAAATTTTGTACCTATAAAAAGTGGAGACGATAAGAACAGGATACAGAAATAGAAATTTAATATTTTTTTCCTAGCGCTATCTAACAGTCAATGTCGTGGGCGTTCTCAGCCAACACAACCTTTCTCTTTTGCTATGTCTTGCGGTGCCCCTTGTTCTTTACCCCCTGTTATTCATTTGTTTTTATTTCCTTTTCTTATCAATTAGTAATGCTAATCTCGTGGGCTTTGCTGTGGGTTGGCCTCTTGTTTTGTGTTGGACTGATGCTTTGCTCTTTCCCCTTTTTTAGAATCTTGGCAGTTTAGAATTTTAGACTATACTTTTGTGTTGTTTGTGTTTGGGCTAATCCTTTTTAAAAATTAGATGATAGTTCAGAATTCTAATAGGCTAAGGTTTATCCTTAGTTTTTTGTGGTGGTGGTTACTGGATTTGCTGTTGCTGTGGGTTCTTGTTAGGGTGGTGATGGTGGGAGAGAATGGGCAGAAGAAGAAAGTAAGGAGGACAGGGAATGGTGGTAGTGGTGATGGAAGAGAGAGAAGAAAGTTGGGAAATTTTTTTTAATATAGGGTAATTTTAAAATTTTAAAAAGTTATTTAGAAATAAATGAGATAAATATAATATTAAAAACTAGAGAAAAATAAGTGTAATTTAAAATATACAAGGAGAAGTCCTTGTAATTACCCCTTTAATTTTTTAATATTTCATTCACAACAATCTTAAGGATTCTCGGTTGTACTTGCAATGAAGAACTTACTTTAATATTGAACTAGTTAGAGATTAGAGATGTAATTATAATCTAGTATGACCCTCTCTACTTTTTCGAACAAAAGTATTCAGGGTTATTTGAATACCAACTAGAATCGATTCTTCCCAAAGAAAGTTATTCTTACTTCTTACAAAAGTTGCCTCGGGAAACCGCATGTTTCGTAACCAAATAGGCTGTCAATCTCTTGAAAAGCAGAGTCGACATGCTCGAGGCTCTCACTTGAATTTAAACTAGTTGCAACAAAACAAATTTTCCAATGATAGCGTTGCCTGAGCTAGTTATATTCCCTTTCGCTTTTGTGAGGAAAAATTCATTGATTGAACAAAGATTTAAAACCCGGATACAACGGAGTTGACTAGTTGAGTCCGAGTTTGCAGAGGTGATACCAACAAGGCCCAACAATGTTTGAGAGTAAAGTGTACAAAGGAATCTATCTCCAGGGTTTATGGCTATATTATTTTATTGCCATCCCCCCCTTAATTTTACCATATGCAATTTCTAAGATCATAATTCGAAAGAAAAGAAGGTGGAGACTTAGTTGACCTTACCTTTAAGGTATGCTTGGAAGGAGTTGGCAAGCAAGTGTGCCAAAGAATAAAATCGCAAAATTCTAGTGGGATAGCAAAGATTCCATTTTTTGTCGTCCCCCCAAATCAAAGAGCCAACTAGAGAACGGCCGAATAGCTTTCCCTCATTTAATTTATTTATCTCAAACAAAAAGGTGGCACATACCATTCCGTTCTTGTCGTCTTTCATTTCCAACCAATTATGAGTCATTTCATTTTCACCACCTATGAAACTCCCAAGTATCACCTCGAGAGGTTCCGAGTAGAAAAAGCAAAATTTCCAATACTATAATTGCTTCCATTCCAGAACAAAACACCGATCAAAATTTAGAAACTAGTGAATCATTTTGATTTTATAAGTAAAAAAATATCAGGTCCTACATTGATGAACCAGGCCACAGTAGTACTCAAAAATACTAAAGGAAATCCAGCATGAAAACCAACTTGAACAAAATTTTAATCAGCATCCACCATATGCAATTCATTAACAAATTCAAAGCTGACAAAAGAGAAACTAAGCCTCTGTAATAGGGTACTCAAACACGACATCTTTGCCCGAAAGTTTCCTGTATACTGCAGAAAAAGTCTCCAGCTTGTACTCGGTGCTGTTACGCTCCTTGGGATCCAAGAAAACCTACACAAGACAGAATTCAATGAGAAAAATTACATTAGCTTTATTTATAAAAAAGAATGATGAGTTTCATGGCCCAAGTTTAACCATACGAATTTATTTTCCAGTATTACATGCATGTTCATTATCTTGACTAACTAGGGTTAGTTTATTTGAATCGTTGATAGTTGATTTTACACGAGAATTAAGTGTCCATTAGCTGCAACGGCTTTACCTTCATAATCTTGGATCCATCAATTCTGTACCTAACACGCTTGCCAACAATCTCAGCAGGCAATACAATATCCTCCAGCATTGCCTCATGCACAGCCGTGAGTGTACGGCTGCGGGGACGCTGAACAGCAGAGCCTTTCTTTGGTGGCCTCACTATCCTTCTGGTGGCAATCAAGACTACATCCTACAAGTTCAAGTTTCATAACATATAACAGATGAGGCATCACCCAGACAAAAATATGAATAACTCAAGTGGAAAAGAGCAAAAACAATTTCAAGACCAACATTATTAAAACATCACAGTAAATGCATAGTGGCTTGCTTAATTTGAGCTTTACATTTACAGATGACAAGAAATCTAGAGCTGTTCTATGCACAAAAATAAAGAACAAATAGATTGAAAGGCTCAACAAGCATTCCAAATCAGGAGTAATATACTATGTAGAACAGTATAAGCTAACAAAGGACTGGGCACAAACTTCAAAGATACTTAGAATAATAGTGAATCTAATGAATCTATACATCTATCATAAGATAGATATTAGACACTGCCTACCTTCCCACTAAATTTCTTCTCAAGCTCTCTGACAAGCTTGACATGAATCTTCCTGAAACCTTTCCTTAGTCGGTAGGGGACATGGATAACCACGGCCTTGCGGTTCCCAGAAACATCAATTTGGCTGTAGAATCAGGAAAAGTGCTGTAGGTAAGCCATACACAGAAAAAATGAATCTTTGCTCAAAAAACCAAACAATATGCATCCTTACACAGCTGAATTTATGTATAAATCCTTCAGTTCACTTTTCAGATCCTGATTGGTATTCTCAAGATCAAACAATGCCTACAACAACAAAATTTAAACAAAAAATATTTATACTTGGCAACAAAAACTTATTTGCACCTGCAGCAAAGCAACAACATAATTATTATAATCAAAATGAAACCTGTCCAACGGACTCTTCAAATTCAGTTGGCTCAGCATCCTTGTCTTTGTGGATTTTCTTCCTTGATGTGTACATCTTCACAACTGAATTGCCAGAGAAGAACTTGGTGAGACTCTAGTTTGTGAGTTTTATAGAAGCAAAAGTTCAATGCAAACATCTGATAACATAACCACCATACAGAAATATCCATAAACACGTGCAAAGTAAAATTTAGGGTAAATTATACTCACCTCCCCTGGGGTTTGTGGAAATGCAACTCACACCCCCTTTAGGTGTCCAGCTTACACCCACACCCCACCTGCTGTCAAATTTTAAGTATTTATATTACAATCACACTTCTCATTCACAGAATACCGTACGTAAACTTAACAGAATGACGTTATTGTGATATTACCTATTTCTAATTAATGTGTTCTGTGAATGAGGAATGTGACTATAATATAAATACTTAAAATTTGACAAGCAGAGAGAGTGTAAGTGAAAGCTGGACAACTAGAAAGTGTGTGAGTTGCATTTCCACAAACCTCGGGAGAGGTGAGTGTAATTTACCCTAAAATTTAAGTAAAGAAGAAGTAACAAATTAATCACATCTTCAACATTAGTCATGTGAACTTCATCCCCGTTGTGTTCACCAACATACAACACAGCATATAGGACAATCCAGCATGAATAATTCTAACTTCTAACATATATGCAGGACTGCCAAGACAATAACAGCACTAATCATACAGCAATCTTATAATTCCTCAATCTATTGATTGAAAAGTTTTATAACTTCAACCATAAGTTTGAACCTTCAAGTTATACGCTAATCCAAGGTTATAACTAAAATCATCTAGGTACAAACAAAACAATACTAGCAATAATACAAAGCAGTTATACGCAATCGACAAAGAAATAGGGATTATGTAAGGGAGACAGAGTGAAATTAAGATTAATAGGGCAATCATTCACTCCCAGATATAATGCAAAACAAAACTGTATTTATCCAAATCTCTTTCAAAGAATAAAACTAAAAAATAAAATAAAATAAAAAACACTTTTTTTTGTCAATGACAAATGATAATTCCTCTGAACCCAACAAAAAAAAGTAGCACTAATCAAGCTTCCAGCACAACAATCAACCGAAAAAATAAAACAAAAAACGAAAAGCAAACTTTATCGATTGCAGAAAAAACCTAAAAAAGTGAACTTTCATTCCATTCTGCACTGATTTTAGCTAATAAAAACGTAGAATGAATCAAAGGCTAAAAGGGTGTCAGGTTCATATCTCACCTCAAGTGGATGCAAGCTCCTGAGCGATCCGCAGCCAAGAGTAATAGAATCTCTGCTCTGAGTTCGCACTTCAGTGTAAAAACCCTAAACACAGGGATTAAACTTGGGCTTATAAAGGCCAAAGGAACGACTCGGATTGATTTTCTCTACACATGGACGGTTCCGATTTAATGAGAGAAATTATGTTGTAGAATGTATCCTCACCGTTGGACTAACCCTACGAATATCAGCCCTTATTTTACCGTTAGATTATCAGTATTGCAAAACGGTAAAAACCTTTTCTTTTTTTTTGGTTAGAATACTATTATTTCTATATTTTTCTTATAATTAAATAATTCTTAATTGGTTTTGAGGCTTGGGTTTTGAATGAATTTATATTTTACATAAGAACAATTAATTTGATATTCATGTTTAATTTAACTTTAAGGATTTAATTTTGATACATTGATAATGTAAAAGAGTTTTACACTGTCATCCAATCGCATCTCTTTTTTTGTATGATTTTCAAGTAATGGGGGTTGAAAATAATCATATTTATTGATATATCATTATATGATTAGATGAATGTGTAAAACTTCTTTACACCGTTGGTGTATTCTAGTTAAATCTTAACTTTAATGCATTGTCATTGTTCTATCCAACTATAAAATGTTAGGTTAGGAAAAACATTTTTTATATAAAATTAAAGCAATATTTAATTTTTATAATTATATTTATAATTTTTCAAAAAATAAAATATATAATAGGATATAATTGAATAAAAGTATAAAATTATTTACATCAACAACATATCAAAATTAACTACACACTTTTTTAATATAAATTTTTATTTATGTTTTAATTAGTAAAGAACCAAAACTAAAATAAGTTCACTCATAAGAATTAATATTTCATAAAAATAAGAGACTAATTTTAAAGTTAAAAAGAAAGATTAAACCTTTATCGAAAAAATAGTACTCATAGGGATTAACATTGAAAATATGTAAAAATATATATATGCTTAATTGTAAGGATTAAAAACCAAATTAGTGACATTGTAATAATAAAACCTAAAAATGAAAGGGTCTTCTTTTTTTTCAATGGGTGTTTTCATAAGAATTTAAAATCTAAAGGTTTAAATTTTTCAATGCATACAAACTCACAATAAAAAAATGTATAGAAACTTAAAAGTTGTTTTTTTTTTATTTAAGACTTTTTTTTAAAATGAATTTTTGAGGAGTGCTTTTAAAGTATCTCTAATAGTGGGACTACATAGAATCTTTTTTAGCCTCCACCATTGTTATTGATAGACACATCAAATTTATGTCATAAAAAGCAAATAAAAACCAAAAATGTCTTTCTTCTTTTCAATGAAAGGGACCAACTTTAATCTTTGATATGGTTCTGCATAGTTTAAGATTTTACTATTTTTAAAATGCATTTTAGGATTAGTTAATACTCGACTCGAGCTTATAACCCATCCGGTTTAGAAGCGATCAAACCCTATGCGTGGGGTCAAGTTCAACCTTTAAAACTTGACCCAACACTATTGGGTTGAGTTCAAACCATATTTCGGGTTGATTCTGCTCAGCTTAATGTTAAATAATTCCTTAAAAATCATTCTTTTTAAATAAATTATGATAAATTGTAAGATTTTATATTTAAATTAATACATTTTATATTATTGTTATATTAATATATTTTGTTTTAAAATATGTATTATAAAATAAATTTTGAATTTTGTAATATATATCATAAAATATCTCTTTAATCCTTTTCATATTTCAAAAATTTAATAACTTTAATATTATAAAGTCCAAATATTCATATATTATTCAAAAGTCAAGTTGATATTGTTTCACACAGTCACTAGTTGGGTCATTTTTTTATTGATGAACTAAAAATATCTATCATCGGAAGTAATAATCCCCTTGAAACATTGAGCTCATATACAAGAATTTGGCATTTGGCCACAAAATTATCTCCATATATATACAATACCAGAAATTAAACCCCTGACTAGCTGATTGGATGCTTAATGAGCCTAGTTAACTATCAAATGTGCTAGGCCTCGTGATTCATTAGTCAAGCCATTATTGGATCTAGTTCAAAAATAAATTGATCAAAAAGTCAGATTGTTCAGGTTTGATTCAATCTGATCCGACGTGTCCTTTATATACTCCTAACATTAAAAGGGATAAAAATCCTTGTATTGGTTGTATGAGATACTACACTAACAAAGCCTTGTGTTAATCATTTATTTATTCAATTTGAACTTCATTTTTTTCGTAATGCAAATAAACCTTTAATCACATACACGTTTATATAATAATAATTATTGTAATTTTGTATTATTCCAATTGTTTTGCTTTTATGCAGAACATTCCAAAACATAAAATTAAATATTGGAAAAAAATTTATTCCAAAATTCAATTCTAATTAGATATTCAACTCTAAAGGAAATATATTAGTTTATATCAACACAATTTGGGATAGAATATTGAGTTCTTCTATTGTTGAATAAGTTGTAAGTATCTCTTTATACACTCACTATAAGCAGTCGTTAAAATCGAATATATATATATATATATATATATATTCCTCTAGTCTCAAATCGTTATTTGCAACATCCTTTTCAACGGCATCAGTTCAACTTAGGCTGAGAATCTCAACGATGCTGTTCTGATTCTCTGTATTATAGTTCATGATTCACTGATTCATGAATATAATGAAAATTTGGGAGGATGTAATAATCAGAACATTGTGAAATGTAAAGATCTAGCATTCCGTCAAAGAAAAATGTTCGATTTTCACATTTCACCTTTGACTACTAAATTTTGGGCTACTTTCAGCTAAGAATATATAGCTTGTTTAGGAAAATGATTGTTACATGACTGTGTGAAAGAATTATTGAAAAACCAATAAATTTGAGGTTCAAATTATAAGATAACTTAATTAGGGAATATCAGGAGTTCAAGGCCTGAAATCTTTCACTTGTACACTGGAAAAAAATGTATATAAACAAATAAAATATTAAATGAAGCCTTATTATTAAATAGAAGACTGTTTTTTTAATATGAAATACAAATTTATTAGATTTGATCTTCTCTATTATCTGCTACCAAGTTACAGGATCTAGGCACGTATTGAGTTCTAAAAAATGACATATGGGAAGCCACATTATAAACATTAGACAAAATTACTCCTATATGAGAGAGGTCCACATTACAATTCTCAAAAACTCTCATAACACTGTGTCTCTTCTCAACTCAACAATCCATTGTAAAGAAGCCTTAATCAGAGCAGAGAAAGATAGAACAACAACACAAAAATTTACCTATTTACAGCCCAAAAAAAAAAAACACAAATATTCTCACTCCTCTATATTATTTTGGTAGCTAATAAACAATTGATTACCTAATAGCAAGTGATGTTATTGAAGATAGAGTATTGTTTGTTCCAAAAAGAAACCCTGAAATTATTGCTTTAGAATGCTCCTAAATTGCCATAATTCATCCGTGTTCCACATGCTACATGCAAAATCACTGTCTAGCCCATTGCTTCCTGACATTTGGCAATCAGCAATTGGACAATCCATATCCTCAGCAACCATTGTAGCGGTCATATTGAAGGCATCCATCATCTCATAGGCATTGTTATTTTCTTGGTAACTATCATATGCATTGGTGCCAAAGTCACTGTTATCTAAGGCCTGAAATTGGCTAGTACTAGTAGTGTATCCCAAAAGCTGAGGCATATATGGGATATTTGCTGATTCTAAAGATGACATGCATGATCCATTGTTGTGTTCAGAATCTGAATTCTGCACATGTTGATCCAAGCAATTGGAGCCTGCTTCCTTCACACAAGTTTCATGACATGGGATTTGTGTTGTTGCTGTCGTCTCAATCACTGAATACTGAGAAACACCACCGTGAGGCAGTGGAATTGCTTGGTTTTGAATTGAAATGACTGAAGAAGGAGATGATTCTTTTGATTTCTGAAGAAGCCTTGTCCTCCATAAACCCTTAAGCATCTCATGAAATCCTGGTCTATCTGTGTCAATTTTCAAATGTTTTACTTGTTTCTGAATCCTAGTTCTCCAATAGTTCTTGATTTCATTGTCTGTCCTGCCTGGCAACTGTTGTGCAATTTTTGACCACCTACAAAAATCACAAAAGAACAATAAGAATCCAAATAATTAATGAAGGATAATATTATATGAATTGACTATGGCAAGATTTGATTCTTTGATTCTCTATAGCTTCTAGTGGAACTCAGGAATCAAAAGCTTTTGCATAGTTTAGCTTCTCAAAGGTTACTAAACTATGGAATATGCACCTGTTACCCCACTTTGAGTGGAGTTCAAAAATCAAAAGCTGCTCTTCTGGGGTTAAATTTCCTCTTTTTACATCTGGCTTAAGATAATTTAGCCATCTTAATCTGCAACTCTTTCCTGTTCTCCTTAATCCTGACTCAAAAAGAAAAAGGAAACTAGTCCGAGTAAGCATAGAAAATTGGTTTGAAAAATGCATATACAAAATCTTGAATAGCAAACATTTTTATTTGCTTCTTCTTAGATTACCTGAACGTTTAGCCAGCAAATTCCATCTTCCTTCCCCATGATTAGCAATGGATTTGGTGAGTAGTTCATCCTCTTCATGAGTCCAAGGTCCTCTTCTAAGTTCATTATCATCTTCACTAGAACAGCTGATGCTCTTTGAAGGAGAAGACATGGGGAATCACACTAACTAAAATCTGATAACACCATGCATATATATGCAGAAGAGACTTAAAATGAGTCTAGAAAGAAACTAGAGTTACAAAGCAAATTGGCCTACGCAAGATATATAAATAGGAATCTATTTACCTTAAGTGACTTTAGTCTCTAAATTGATTAAGGTAGACACCCCTCACTTTTTCGGAAATAGAACTCACATTGGAAAATCTTATCATTGTGAATATACAATTATATATGGTTTGAAGCTCATACAGTGCAACCCATTTTGGTAAAATAAAAACGAATTGAAACTGATGTGCAAATAACTTACATTCGATATCTTATTAACTCACATCTTATTTATTATTAGATAAAATATAAATTCTATGTGACTATAATTTATACCTTATTCAATAATTAATAGATATGGATTGATATAGTATCACGAATGCAAAATATGTTGATATAGCATATCTCAAGTGAATAATATGAACTTTGTTACTTTTGTAAAGGTCAAAAAGCTCACTGCTGTTTTAAATTCCATATGACAGCTTCCATTCGCCTTTCATGTCATTGCCACGTGAGCCACAGAAAGGCATATAGGTTCATTGCTTGGCATCTTACTTCGTTTCTAGAAGAGTTAAAAACGGAAGCTAATAATTTATATTCATTTAAAGCCATGCTTAACGCACATAGGAAAACAAAGGTTACAAATAGATGCATGGTCCTTGACTAGGTTGTTTTGGTCAATTGTCAAATAACAGACTCGATGAATTTACTTCATATTTGTCTCTCAATATTCAACATCCAATATATAAAGGCATCAAGAATGGTCTCTCCCTTTCTTCATAAGGGTAAAAATTTAAAGAGACAAAGATCTTTCAATTTCGGAGGCTTGGTTTGATAATGTTATTTGACGGGTGCTCTCCAACTGAAAAATATAAATCAATTTTTTATATTTGATAAATAGATAAGTTTATATGTTTTTAGTCATGCCCTTTAAAAGTTGGATGCTTTTGAAAGCATCTATGAGATGATGTTTAGAATTGGTTTATGTTTTTTAAAATTTAATTGAATAGTATAAGTCTGCTTTCTCTAATGACATTGAAAGTATAAATTACTACATATATTTAATCTCTATATTTATTGATTTTGGATTCTAAAATAATTTTATAATATATTTATCAAATATTACTATTATGATTTTTATTTTTTTAGAATAATTCTTACATTAATGTACCAAACAATACTATTATCACTTTTTATAAGAGTAGATTTTGTAGAACAATATGGGGCGAAGCTAGGCCCAATTTTTAGGTGGGGCCAACATTAAAAGATAGTGTACATGTAAAAAAAAAAGTAATATAAATTTTCTAGTTTTTTTTTCTTAACCTATTGATTTTAAAAGAAAGTCATAATATACATATATATGAGTCTAATAAAAATTATGCTTAATAAATTAGTTTCTTAGGGAAAAGAATATTTCACGGTTCTTAAAATAAAAATAAAGGAAAAATTCATTCATTTTCAATATTTTTATAAGCTTATTTATCCTATTTGTGTTTTTATTAGCAATGAATTTAAAATATTTATATATTATTAAAGATTATTTGTCCTATAAATAATTCGGAAATACTATGGAAAGACAACTTGTCCTATAATTTTAATTATGAGGGATGATGAAATGATTTTTACATTGAACATTGAAGGATCAATTTGTTTGACACTAACTACTATTATAAAGGAAAATACCCATTCCAACCAAAACTCAAGAAATTATATACGCATATATACACAATATGTTGTTTATTACAATATCTAAATATCTAATTAAGTAAAATGCTCATAAGAATTAATCTCAAATATTTGAATTGCATTTTTTGATTGACATGGGAATAAACCAAAAATAAAATAAAAGAGGATGATAAAATTAAATTATTGAGATATTAAACTTACCCAATTCCTTCTTAAAATAATAATAATATATAGCATCCTATAAATCCTTGTAATATACAAAAAATTTTAAGGGAGGCTAAGTATATATATACATAAAAATTGAAAATTTTAGGGGATGGCATGTAGAGTAATAATATTTTGACTCCTAAAAAATAGTTATTTATTCAGATACTCACTTTATAACTATTGGATGTGATGGTGGTCCCTATTTATCCTTAACATTTATCACATCTAATGATTATAAAGTAAGTATCTGAATAGAAACTCAATTTTTAGGTGTTAATTAAGATATCATTACCACTAACATATGGGAGGCTCCGCCCCCGAGAACAACAGTACCAAATAAAGGCTTGAGTCTGGTGACTTTGCTGCTAAGTTTTTGTGTATTTCTAAGTAACTAATTAATTGTCAAGAGGAAAGAGTTCCTTCTTCGTTAGTGTTTTTACGTATTTTTAAGCATAGGGAAAGACAAGTGTGAAAACAACTAGCATTCAAAAAACTCTTTAAATTTCACTCATAAAACCTCAAAAGGTGAAAAGAAGTGTACTGTTTGGTATGTAGCATGGCCAAATCGGCCGAACTCAGTTTGGGGTATACGGCATGATCATGATAGAGATTCAGGTCATTTCTCTCTCTAGTTTTGAAATTAGAATTGATTCTATACACATGGACTCACCACTCTTTAACATTATCTTTGCCATTAACAACACAAACAATAATTTTAACACATGCTCATCCATTTATTTTGCCAAAGGAAAAATGATTCTCTAAAGTGAGATCAGAGATGATCTCACTTTAGAGAGTAAAGTGAAGAGATTTTACTATTAGATTAATAAAACTAAAAGTGGGGAGGCTTTTTTACTTTATTGATCTAAGGGTAAAATTGCTCATTTTATTTTTTAAGATCCAAATCCTTGTCAAAATATTCTCAAATAATACTTGTAATTAATTTTATTTTCAATGTTCACAACAAGAACAAAAATATTAAAAATTTATTTTATAATAAATTGCTTAATTATGTGCAAAGTTTTTAGTAAAGACTACAAGCTTACAAGGTATATTGTGACATCTTTGCATTGTAAGACTAATAATCTTCATTTAGACATTAAATCTTAACTACAAAATATTTTCAGAAGATTCTAAACCCTTGCCAAAACAAAACTCAATTTGTTAACTGGCCCCAGTGGTCACTTAGAATTTTGAATTTTTATTTAATAATCTAACTGTGATATGGCTAACTACTAAGCAGAAACGTGATTGACTGAACAAAACACAAATACTCAAACGTGCTGTTATTAATGTTGCTATAATGTGGGGCGGCATTGAATCTGAGAGCACAACCACTTGTTTTTATTCATTGACTGTCAATTGTAGCATTATGTCTGCTTTAATCTAAGAATAGATTCACTATGTGGTTCTCATTTGTCCAAAACTCTCCATGGCATTCTAGTCGGAAGACTGAGGATATGTAAAGAATAAAACATACATTAGAAAAGTCAGCTATATATGAACTTTCACTGCTGTTACATTTGATTCTCGAATGTACATGTTATGACTTTCTTCGTTTTCTCTGTGTGGATATGGTATTGAGCTTGAACAGCCACATCAAATAGTGGTAAGAGAAAAGGTAACGCAGAAAACTAGGTCATAGAGCCAGGAGAAGAAAACTTAACCTAAGTTTAGTTTGAGTTTCCGGTTTTCAATTTTTATT
The DNA here is from genome assembly GCA_031216125.1 of Dalbergia cochinchinensis. NCBI lineage: Eukaryota > Viridiplantae > Streptophyta > Magnoliopsida > Fabales > Fabaceae > Dalbergia > Dalbergia cochinchinensis. The sequence continues at coordinate 1,668,927 of CM062377.1, forward strand.
TTCAGTTTTTCAAAATTTGTGAAGAAAAACTTAAAAATATTGGAAATTATTTCCAGAATTTTTAATTTTTCCTTTACAAATTCTAGAAAACTGAAAATGAAAATTGAAAACCGGAAACTCTTCAGTTTTTCCTTCACAAATTCTAAACTGAAAAATTGAAAACTGGAAACTCAAACCAAACGGGCCTAAGATATACAAGAAGTGTGATGTTAAATTGGCATTTGTTGTGGAGTTACATGTGGTACATCTTTGTCAATGAAGAGCTTCTTTCGTAAACTTGGCAGACAAGTAAGTGTATGCAAGGTCTCATCCTATATTGTATGATATTTGCCTTTTCTTTTCCCATAGAACTCGCTCGTGCTAAGGGATTGGAATGTATGTGCACTTAGTAGGATTTCTGACTTAAGTTTGATTCCTGAATGCCTCCATTAGTGAATGATCTACACAAGAATGTTGTATTCAGCTCGATCTAGTAAATAAATCTTAGGCTAAATATGTATTTTAATCTCTTAAAAATATATTGGAGAATAAATTAATTACTTAAGATTTGAAAGTCTTATATTAATCCCTTTCAATTGAAAAAAAGGATCAATTTATATCATTTTATGAATTGTAAATAATCAATATAGGATTTTCAAATTTTGAAGAACTAATTTGTCTTTCGATATATTTTTAATGAGCCATTTTTAATATTTGGTCCATATCTTCTGGGCCTCATAGGTAAATACATCCTGATCTCATAGAACCAATAGTTATGGACCTGAATTTAGTATGGTGGATAACATGAGATGTGAATTCTCAGTCTGGGGACAGAAACATGGAACCTTATGGCACAAAATACAACTGGCAATGAGCTTATCTACAAACAACATTTTCAATTTGTCCATCTATAGACGTCAAAGTTTTCAATTAGATATCTCATAGATATGGATATTGAATAAGTTGACATCAGATAAGACAGGTTGAGTGACAAAGTTGTATAAGTAGAAATGCAGCCGAAGAAGCGTGGGAGAAAACAAATTTGACACTTGATATATCAAACAAGAATGAACATTTAATATACCCGGAATTCGTATATCCTGCAACCAATGATGTGCCTCTCTTGTAATGTTAGTAATGAGGCTTATTTTGCCCTGTGACTTACTTGTTCACCTCTTGTATATTGCACGGATAATGCCATATTGAAACTGGTATTTGATATGACATGAGTATAGTACAGAAATATGGTGTAGTTCAAATTAAAAACATGTAAAATCCAATTATAAATATATACAAGTATAAGTAAAATATCCAATACAATATGAATTCGATATGGGTATGTCAAATATTCGATGCAGTTACATCAATTATTTTAAAATATTCGTGTATCATATTTAGTAGGCCTATTTTGCCTTGTGACTAACTTGTTCACCTCTCGTAATGCTACTCGTGAGGCCTATTTTGCCTTATGACTAACTTTTTCTTTTTTCGGTCATAAGCCTTATTACTAAGTTCGCACCTACTTTCTGTTTGTTCTACAATAAAACACTATTGCAAGCCCAGCCCATTCTCATATTGGCTAAGTTTTCTTAATCAATCTCCCTGCTATGTAGTTCTATCGCATTTTAATAATCCTACCTTAAATTCCCAATAATTATTTTTTTCAATTTGTGCAGCAATAATTAACTCAATAGCAGTACTAGTGGTGATTGTGACAAGAAGTAGACATGTAACTAGTACAGTGGACATTGCCAAGTGTGCGGCATGATCCATGACATAAGCATTCTGGATGCGAAAAAAAGTCAGAGAATGAAATCATGTAGAAGCCATGTATAAGATGATTATTGTAATTCTGATTAGATGAGAATCAGGATAATGACCATGTGATCACGGAGATAATGATGGGAATGTCGGCACAAAGATGATTATGATGATGATATGGTTAAATCGTGAAGGCGTGATCATCGGTGATTAGTGTGATGATAACTATAAAGTCAGATACTGCATCATTGGTGACCAATACTATGCATGCGCAGGTAAAATCTAGCTCTTACAACAGCTAGACTATGATGAAAAATAGTTCCAGATTGAGCTTTGATTTTTCTAAAGATGTTTTTAATTATTTTGGTCTTTATGTGCTTCTAGCTAGCTGTTTTCTTTCTGAAAGGAACAGGGTATATTTCCGAAGACTCGGATTCTTTTGAAAGTTGAAAGACTAGTCGTAGTGCAGAGTATAGAACAATCATTTCTACATACTTATCTATCAATAATCATCAACATATGTAGATCATAGTTTAATCAAGTATAAATCCAAAGAAAGAGAAAACTGGATCGAATATCAAACCGATTAGAGTACTAATTCAAAGGTTTACTGGTTTAATTAGAATATAATAAAATATATATTTACATAAATATATATACATATAAATATATAATTATTTATAAAATTCAAAACTTTTTTTTAACAAATTAAAGATAAAATACCTCATTAATATTGTCACAATATAACCTTTTGATTTCAAAAGTTAAAAAACAATTGGACATTTTATTTTTGGACTCAAAAAATTAGTTTTTTGGATAAGCAAAGAAATAAAGTTGGCCCAATCTCACCTAGTCCACCAATTGCCTTACTAACCCATTATTTCCCTACTTCCCTTTTCTAAAGAAACCCTAGCACTAAATATATGCTGAGAGAAGTTTCTGCCTCCTTGTCATTGTCAAGCACTCAAGCTTGGTTGCAGGAGCACAAAGCAGGAAGGAAGCAACGTAGAGGCGGCCCAGCAGAAGCACGAAGCACCGTGGAGCAAAAATGCGACGAAGTGCAAAGCAGCGCGAGCAAAGGCAACTTTACCAGCAGCCATTTGAGGTGAGAAGGAGATCTGATTTTCAAAAGCAACCCGTGATATTACCTACATGATACTTGTGTTTGGTGGCCACAGATCATCATTTGTGGCTTGTTGTGTTGTTCTCCAGCCCCATTTGTGTGGCTTCTTATGCCTTTTCTATTTTTTTATTTATTTTCCCAAGTCAACAAGTTGAACCGGCAACCTTGGAAAACCGGGCCGGTCCATTGGTTTTTCCAGTCTTACCCAGCTTTTACCGCTTCCGATTTTAGGTGCATAACCAGATCGGCTAGGCAGGCGGTTTTCGATCAACCCACTCGGACCGATCTGGTTTCCTCTTCTATGATAAATCTATACAATAATAAAGAGGATTTGGTACAATAACTATTTTTTAGTGTCCAACTTTTAATTTACCTTTACAACTCATCTATTTCAACTCTTATTTTCTTTTAAAGCAATTATTTATTCAAAAATTAATACATGATTGAATATATATATATATATATATATATATATATATAAATTATGTTGAAAATAATGGATATAAATTTAATAAAAAGAAAAGGCTTGATTCGCATGGCAATGCCCAACAATGCACTAGTTTTAATAACTTAAGTGCAGGAATAACACTTAATATTCACAAACTTATATAACTAAAGTCTGCGTTTATTTAATCTCTTAATTAGCCGTAAATTTCAATCAGTATCTCGGAAGAGTACGTAGACATAACATTTTTCTAGTCTAAAATACTTCTTTAACCTGAGGAGGCAAAAGCACGATGTGTACTGCAATTTAGATGGACTACATTTAAATAGTATATGAGGTGTATAGAATTTGAACCATGCATTTTGTGTTCCAGAAAAATTTAAATAATAAATTAGTATTTGCTTCATATCAAACATAAAAATCATTCACGATATTATACCAGATTCTCAATGATCAAAGTGGTCTAGAATTTGATCATTGTCTCTTATTGTTTGCTAAAAAAATAATAATTAACTTTTAGCACAAAATAAATATGAATTTATGCATGGTCCAAATCTTAAGTTTAAAAGAGATATTCATATAAAGGACATATTAAATATAAAAAAATCCATGGCAACTCTTCTCGAATTTTCTCATGCGTCAAAATTTCGGTGTAAAACATGAAACGAGTTCAATTATTATAATTAAATGAAAAAAAAATAAAAATAGAAGATAATATAAGTGTGAATGTAAGTACCAAACTACCAATCAAAACTTTGCGGCCATTCCATCGAATCCTAATTCCTAATTCCTAATCATTCAATGAACCGTGTCTTAAATATACCATTAATAAATCTATTATGGTTCAACCACAAATCGAATATAGTAATTGTCAATAGAGAGCTCAAGCCTTTTTTCTCTTTTCCGTTTATAGTTGATTTCACCATACGCACCCACTTATATATAATTCTCTCCCTTAGCTTGAAAAATGTTTCCTTCAGTGCCGCAGAGGAAGTGAAGGATGCATTTGGACATAGTTTAAATAAGTGGGCACCTTATTACAAAATAAATAAATAAAGTGGGCATCATATCAAATCTTCTTTTGGGCCCAAGTAAACAGATTCTTGTGATTCAATTTGTCATCTTTCCGAGGTAGTTCGGGTATGATTGGATAGTAGTTTCCTCCGATAAAGCTTTTAAGGACAATTTAACAATATAATCCTATGAACTAGGTTAGGGTATGGATATCATATTTGTATATATTGAGGTGATTGCAATTGAGCCACGTAATGTCCCATCTTTAGTATTATGGTGGTACTGTTTTGGCTACATATATGATGAAAAAGTGATACATATGGAAAAATAATAACAATTCGTTCGATCTATTATTTTAAAGTAAAAGGCAACGAAGTTCAACTCCATATTGTACTAAAGAAGTCACGTCCATGGTGTAGTTTGAGAGATTCCCATATTAATTCGTATTTCTTATTTTGGTCTATGGTGACAAACTTCAGCAGAAGTTTTTGCTCTAAGAAGGGAAGTATATGCCTAAGCTAGTCTAAAATAACCCACAACCCTAGACTATAGTTGAGCAAGACAATATGGTACTTATTTTACGTTCCTAAACGAGCATAGAAACGAAAGCTAACTTGGTGTGAGTTTTGTATTTATTTTTGTTAGTACCTCAGCTTATATCACACCACATTTGAAAAATTATCTATTAAGTCTAGAAGTTATTGCTGTTGTTTTAGGTAATTTTAGAAGCAAGTGGCTTAAAAGTTTTTCCAAAATTACTTGTTTTCTGACACGTTAAGGGATGTTATGAAAATACGATTTGCGACTTCTTGAAAAGTACAGATAGAATTATAGAAGGAAAAATGCTCCATTAACTCTTCTTTATTAGTTTTTTTTTCCTTTTTTGACAGACATTCTCTAATAGTGAACATGTGCTGTGAATTGATACGGTGTCAAAAAAAATTATATACATATAACATAACTCTTATAGAACTAATATCAGCTGAAAAGTATAATCAAGTCTAAGAAAATATTTCAAAAAAAAAATCTCGATTATATGATAACTAGACTTTTTTCTTCATTATCAACAATTAACCGTGTGTTTTGTTCACAGCACAGACAGATATTTCTTGAAAAGAAGGCTAGATTTCCTTTCATTTAACGTGTATTTTGAAACACGTGTATGTTTTTTCATTTGCAATAACCAAACACACGTGACTTTGATAATTTTGAAAAAAAATTTATAGTATCAATTTGATTTAGTGTTTGATAGATATATAAAAGACAGATACACAAGTATTTTGATTGGAGTAAAAGAAAAAAAAATTATTTCTCATAATAGTGTCTAATAAAAATAAGTTTATCCTTTTCGCTTGTACTGAAAATTAAAACAAATAAGCTCTTAGTGGTTATGATAATTGTTACCATAAAGTCAAGAAAAATAATGACATTAGGCAGAGAGTACATCATCAAGTTATCTACCAAAGGTCACCAAAACAATTTCAGTTATTGTGTTAGGTAAATCCGGCCTACCTAGTAGACATCCTTAGGCCATCTTTAGTTTGTTTGGTTGTAGCCCTTTCATTTATACACCGCTCTTCAAGACTTGAAGTTGAACTTGATTGATTTGTAAACATTTGATTGGCTTCAATGCAAGTGAATGGGCAAGTTCCACTACCGCACGTTTATAATATGGAAGAAGACCCCTCCTCTCATTGGGGAGCTTGAAAGCATCATCATGACAACCAAATCTCTTGTACTTGTAATCCAGTTAGTAAGGTTGATCACATTCAGTTCTCAAACTAGGTTTATATACATGGTTTTGCAAAAGGGTAATAAGGTGTTACTAATGCACAGGACATGTTGTCCCACAGTTAACTATTTTGTTTTGGATATGAGCCCTCAATGCCTACAAGCAAATGTTCAAACAATATCCACTAATTAATGGGGGGTGGCAAATGTTTTAACTCTTTAATAAGAGATTTTGGATTCTCAGTCTTGATAAAAGAAAAGAAAAAAGCTTTGGTAGGAGACTTTTATCTCTTTCAAGGATCTCGGTCACGATGGGTTGGGTTCGGTTAGATTGGATAAGTTGAGTTTCTAGTAATAAAACCTGAAAAATAGCATTTTCTCCAAGACCAAAAAAAAAAAAAAAAATCCACAAAAGGTAAGGCTACTCACTTAGGAATATATATAGGGGAACTCTTAGCTACTACTTTGCAATGCCCATATCCTTTATTTTTAGACTAAGAGACTTTGGAATGTAACACTTTATGAGAATTCAATGAACTGCCGTATGCCAAACACACATGACACACCCCACATGTCATAGGGCATGTTATAAAGTTTGGTACATTCATTTCCTCTAATATCGGTCCAAATCAAGAGGCAAGTGTGAGGAAACAAAGGGAATAAGTGTGTGTGGCAAGAAACAGTGGTCATTGAAAGGTTGAACATGTTAGTACCGACTTGCTCACTAAGAAACATCATTCTCATCTTTTTTCGCTTTCGTTCATGTTCAATTATGTATGAAACTATACTTTCAACACATAAGTAACGCTTTTTAGAGGGGGGCGGAGGAAGCAAGGTTCATAGTATAACTCAACATAAAGCACCATGCTAAGGTGGCCTCAAGGGTATGGACTATAGAAGATCAAATTGGTGGAAAGATCACACAGTGAAAGGGTTGTGCGCAATGGGGGGCAAAAGAAAGTGACAATCTTAGGCACTGTTTTATGGCTGGGACTATCGCACGTTTACAAATACTGTGGTAATGATGTAGCTAACATTTACCAACCAATTTGATCGGTGCAAATTTCTTGGATTATAACGGATTTTGTATGGAGAAATAGCACGTACCTTAGGACGAAAGAACAAAAACCTGACCACATTGACTATATCAGAAGAAGATTAACGGGAAGCCTTAAACCACGATTAGCTAATTGGATGCATTAAATATATAATCACGGAATACTTATAGAGAGAGTCGTGTGACCAAATATAAATCTAATGTAAGACATTTTGATTAAAACTCTATTTCTCGAGAGGATTAATAATTACTTCTAAATGTGGATATCCTGTATTGAACAAGAGTAAAGGAATATCCAAAATCACTTAAGGGAAAATAGGATGCTCATTATTGGTAATGAAACAAAATTCCTTGTCAGTGAATAGTGAAAGTGGGATACTTTAGAAGTGAAAGTCAATAAATAACACTATTTCATACCATTACACAAATTGAGTTTTCACACCATTGATCACTGTCCTAGGAGAAAATATTGAAAGTAATTCATCGTCACTTTTAGTCCGACTGAAAATTTCAGTTTTTTGTGCTACTGGCTTCATATAAATAAAAATTCAGGAAATCCTCACCAATCTAATATTTATATATTGAAATAGCTGCAGAAATGAGAGAACAGTTTTCCTGCTCAACAGATCTAGGGGCGTGCCTGGGGGCTTAAGGGAATGGTGAAAATTAGGTTTCATTAGATTGATTCCACAAAGTGAATACTGAATATCCTTTGCCTTTCAAGAAAAAAAAATAAAGTTGTGGTGCTCACTAACACATATAACAAGGAAGTAGGAAAACTCATACTTACAGGATTTAATTGAATTTTTATGCATATAAAAAAAAATTTACACAGACATCCAATATTTATGTATTATTACATTCGTAAAAATAGTTACCTTAATTATTCATTACTATGAAGTATAACGAATGGAAGCATATGATTGGATGATAATATAAAACTCATTTACATTATTAGTGTACCAAAATTAATTTCATATTTATATTTTTGGAAGAGTTTGCACCTATACTGAATATGCTTTGCTTCCCCACTGAACAGGTGCACTTTTCCCACCACAGCTAGAAAAATTACATAAATAAGGTAGTAAGGTTTCACAGGTAGGGCTCCCAAATTAAAAGGCCTAAAAGCTCCAAAAATTGGGAGTGCTTTCCTCACAAAAACATGGGGCCTTATTGATATTGGACATTTTTTTCCCTGTACATGGAGCCCACAAAGGGAACATAAACTACAGAAGCTTGAGTTGCCACGTGGCTACCTCAGAATGCTCCTGCTCATCCAATGTAGCTGCAATCCCACAGTATAAATTGGAGTGTAAACCCACATTATCCAGATACCAGTTAAACACACCTCAGAAACTCAAACACAGTTATATTAAGATTTAAGAATATTCCAAATGGCTCAATTCACTCAAGATCTGCAAAGCTTTAGACCCTCTTTTCCTTTCTTAGATATTGATCCAAGCATGGAACTCATAAATCAGTTCATAGGGATCAACACACATGTCATGGAAAATTCACATGTGAACTTGATGCCTTTCTCATGTGACAGCAGCTTCTTTGGCTCTCAAGAACCTGAGTTTCCAGGAAACTTGGAAGAAAGTTTTCATAGTCTTATTGTCCACCATCATGTCAATAACAACAACGAAGTTCCAGATTCTTCCGTTCCTATCTTTCAAGCAGAAAATGAAATCCATGAAGGTAAAAAGAGGAAAGCAATGGAATTCCCAGCAACTAGTTCAGCAAACTCAACTCCTGCAGCTTCTGATAATGGAAGCAAGACAAAAAATGTAAATTTTCTGATGCTAATTTTCTTGTTTTATTAATTCTCCATTATTTTTGGCATGTGTGAAAGACACAGATTGATTTTTGATATATATTTTCTCTGAATGAGTTCAGGGTTCGGGAAGGGGTAAGAGAGTGAAAAGCAATGTAACAGAAGAGGAGAAACCAAGGGAAGTGGTTCATGTCAGAGCCAGAAGAGGTCAAGCCACTGATAGTCACAGTATAGCAGAAAGGGTATACATATATAAATCCTTAAAAGACAATTTTGTTAATTTTCTTTGCCTCTTTGATCAATATGCATGTATATTATTAAAACATGTCTATCATTTATTGTTATATTAAGGTTAGAAGAGGGAAAATCAATGAAAAATTAAAGTGCTTACAAAACATTGTCCCAGGATGTTACAAGGTAAAGACATTTCCCCTTACAAAATTTTAGTTGGTGTCTAAATTTAAGAGTCTCACTCTGATATTTTTCACTTTAATTAATGTCATTGCAGACCATGGGCATGGCGGTTATGTTGGATGAAATCATAAACTATGTCCAGTCTTTGCAGCATCAAGTAGAGGTGAGTAATCAAAAGTCTAAAAAAGAAGGAGAAAATAGCATTCATTTATTTATTGCCAGACACAAAATTTTAAACATAGCCATATTAATAATATCAATTTACATTTGGCTTTTCTTGTAGTTCCTTTCTTTGAAGCTTACTGCGGCAAGTACTTTTTATGACTTCAACTCAGAGACAGATGATTTAGAAACAATGCAGGTATGGAGGTACCTCCTTCTAGAAGTTGCATGGCCTTACATATTGAAAGAAAAATATATATTCTGTTTTTAATTGCTAATTTTTGTGTGGTCATTAGTTGTGTGCATGAAAGCCTTTCAATTCAAATATGTGCAAACTTCTGTGATATGTAAGCTCATAAAAGATGGTGAATATAAAAGTATGGGTATTGGTAACGGGAAATGTTTATTTTAATTTACTGTGCAGATATTGTATGCATATATCTGGATAAGAGAGATATATTATATGTTTATAAGAGTGAAGTGTTATGTTTAATGTTCATAACTATAAGTGGAGGATAGCTTTAGTAAAATTATTTATTTGTTTGTTTGTTTGTTGTAGAGGGCAAGGGCATCCGAGGCAAAAGAGTTAGCAAAGTATGGGAGAGAAGGACATGGAGGAGGAGTTTCTTGCTTTCAACCAACTTGGTCCCTTTGACTTCACTTTTGGATCAACTCACAAAATATACAAGACCATGAAGACTAGACACTTCATTTTCTCCCTTGTACTTACTATAGCTAAAGTTGATCAATTTGTTTCCACTCCATGCTACTACAAGCACAAGTGGACAATATTCTTGCCTTGTATAATCCCTCAAATATATGTGTAAAAAAGGAAATGGATGTGAATAAGAACCTACGTTTCATGCATTTTTGTGGAACTAGCTTGATTGGAATGTTGTGGTGGTAATTGCAGATCAATCTGACTATATATATATGCGCGCAAAATTACAAAAGCCCATAATCATAGCACAAAAGAGAAAGAACAAAAATGAAAAATAGAACACAACAGAAGGGTTTTGTGATGTACTTGTGTCTATATGACCTTAGTAATAACGTCCACTTCAGGGGCTGGTTAAGCAAACAGCAATTCGAATTGATTGCCACTACAGAAATTTGAGAATAAAGTTTCAGCCGATCAAATTTTTTCTTTAATCTGTTTGCTACGTTGTTAATTAGTAATTGTTAAATTAAAATATCCTAAGATGAAAAGTCTGGTGTATTATTCCGCAAGAATAAATATAGTTATATTGAGGCTTTTCATTTATGCACAAGCCTGTTGGAAATATTAATTTTGACTTCAGAGATTAAAATTCCACAACTGTCCAAGGATTCGCTCATTTTCAGAAGGGAATTGATATATGTGTTGCATACTCGTACCTGACGCATCGTGAGACGAGATCATAGGTCCATACTTTCAAGGATTAAAATTGAAAAATGTTTTTTTGTATTTATAAGATATTGGATACTGTGCCGACTCACATCTAATTTATCATTGAATGGGAAGTTGACTCCATTTGAATGGAGTCTATATCTTATTTAATGGTGGATGAAAAATGAGTCGACACAATATCTCATATTTATGAGTATAAATAACATAACTTATTAAAATTCCATGAGAGAGGGCAAGCATTCTCTCATTTTCATAAAAGAATTTATACATGTACGCATTTAGGGGACTCATGCCCAACTCGTTGTGAGACGAGATCATAGGATCCACATTTCAAGATTAAAATTCCATAAAAGAGAGTAACGATTCTCTCATTTTCAGAAGAGAATTGATATATGTGTACTGGACGCATTGCGAGACGAGATCATGGGATCCACTTTATGATCATTGAATGTGATGGATGTTAAGAATAAGTGGAGATTATCATCATATTTAATGGTTATAAAATTAGGTGTCTGAATAGACATCTATTTTTTGAGTGTCAAAATATTATTATCCAATTTTTGCATTCAAATATCTTTTCTCTTTTCTGAATAAAGAAAACACTCGGCTTTTTTAATCATTTTAGCACTAATTAAACTGTTCTTAAACCTTATTATTCTAACATTTTGCAGTCGATCCGGTCATTTTATAAACTATTGAACTTGACAATCAGCAATTTTTTTTTTCTTGTTCACTGTCTCCCTTTGTCTTAACAAACAAATTTGGGCTATCATGGCTGGCAGTAACAGTGATTGTGGCAACATCAAACACTAAACCCCAACCAAATTCTTTGATTTCAAATTTCAGAATTTGAATAAAATGTACTGTAGTTCCTTTGTCAACTGTCATTCATGTTTACCTTTCACTCATCAATCTCTGGACATCGAGACTCTTCTAAGTTGACGGATTGACAAAACTTACATGAACCGCACATAACAAATATATTCCAAATTTTTCTTCAATTTTTGGCAAATTTTGCTTGCAAAAATTTATTGTGAGAATTTATTCATGTGATTGTGTTTGTTCTACCAAGTTCCACACGTGGAGCCAGACATGATTTGTTGCCATCATGGATCCACTAGGACGTCCATGTCTTGTAGGACCTAAGGCACATCAATATTGTCAATAAGTTTTTGTTTTTTTTAAGACTAAATACCCAAACACGTCTATCAGGTTTTGAAAATTCAAAATTAGTCCTTTACATTTCAAAAAATGGGACAAATTAATCCTTCATACAATTCCGTACAGTTAAAATGGGGACAAATTGGTCCATTCATACATTGTATGAAACGGCATGGAGGACCAATTTGTCTCATTTTTTGAAATGTAAGGGATTAATTTAGGATTTTTAAAATCGGAGAAACTAACTTGTCCCCTAATACAAACTTGATGGGCTTGTTAGGATATTTAGTCTTTTTTTAATGAAGGTGTTTCCCATTCTTTGGATGTAGGCATAATGATTTAATTTGGTGTGGGACTTTCCTCCCTCAGGGATGCTGCCTTTGCTGCTGCAAGACTTGATGTAGTTTTATTTTTATTTCTTTGTTCAATTACCAAAAAAAAAAAATCCTCTCAAGTTTCCAAATGTTATATAAGTAAAAGAGACGTGTTATTTGAACATTTTAATTGAATATCAATACAAGATAGCATAGGATTTTAAAAAATAGAGCAAATTGTATTGACATTTTCTGATGTTTAGTGAAATTCATTTAAGCTCCCTTCTATTTGTAAAATTTACTCTGGAAGTCTCTGAGTTTATGAAATTATTATATCGACTTCCCTGATTTTGTAAAATAATTACATCACCCTTCCTTCTATTGCATATTAAATAGTACATTCAGAGGAGGTCAGCGTAATTTGTCAAAAAAATATTAACAATTTTTCTTTTTTGATTTTTGAATTTTTTTTTATTTTTCACCTCACTTGCTTGAGAATGTGTCTTTTTTTTAAAAAAAAAATTTCTTTTGTGCTGATTTCCTAGCGAAGCAGGATTCCAACCAGACTACGAGACTCCAAATTTGGCACTCTCCTCCTGACGGGATATTAGATCTGTTGCTGGCTGATATGGCTAGTAATCTTTATCTTCGTAGTTTATTTCTTTTGTTTTTTGGTTTGTTTTCTCGTTCATTCACCACAAATAATAATAATAAAGTATAGAAAATGTTTTTGCAAGTGGAAATTCATATAGAGCCTTAGCTTTAGTTCTCAACCGAAGCCACAACTCATTTTTCACATAGGATGTGTTTGGTTAAGGTTTACAAATATTATGAAAATTTTATGAACGGCGAGTTTCATGTATAAAACTATATGTGGAGCTAATAATCCATAAAAAATTTTCACATCTTTACCCCTAACCAAACACATGGTTAAGTGGTTAAGGTAATTGCTAATCGAATTTGGCAGTTTTAATGAGGTGTGAGTACCACAAATTCTAGTAATATGACAAATCACAAGCCAAAATCCAACTGAAACAATGTCCAATGTAACCCACTTAAACCAATCTTGTGGATGGTGCCAATTCATTAAAGTGAATGATTGAGGAAAGAAAATATTCATAAGATTAATTAGCATATATTTGTTGTCATTGTTTAGTGAAAGGGGGAAGAAGGGGTCAGATGCATTGCATCCATGTAGATCGGGGGAGAAGGAAGAGGACATCTTGAATGGGCCACACAATGCTCAAAAGAGGATGGGCAATGTGGGTTCTCAACTCCCGGAAAATGATAAGAACTTGTGAACCCTTTTAAAGCCACTTTTGATTCCCTTCTTCACTCCAACTCAATCTTTCTCGTATATTTGACCTCACTTTTGACCATTGTCTTTCCTTGTCTCTTAGAGTTAGCATGCATGAATAAGGAGGAAGAATATGGACCTAACGGGTCTTAAAGTTAACTTGATCTTGAAAGATACTTGTATATATTATATATATTCCCAATATGGATTAAGATTTGGGGACACATGATAGGAGGTAGTAGTTGGAGTTGGAGAGAAGACTAGATATTAACTTGGGCAAGTTCAAGCACCCGGGTCCAAAGCATAGTGGGCTCATTATCAAGCTTGTGAAGTTGAAGTGGAAGTTGTTAGCTGGTCAGGTGCAATACAACCCCACCAAATTAGCCAAAGTGGAAGCAAAAACATCAGTATCTGTTTGTATGGTATATATTAGGATTAAGATTGAAAAGAAAGTTCATGACACTAAAATTGTAACACTATCACCCCATTTTGTTGTTATCTTCTCAAAAGCAGCATGCTCACCCTCCTTGCCTTGGCTCCCCACTATTATGGTCAAGCGCTGTTGTTGACTTGGCACTTGGCGGGGTTGGTTTTATACCAAAATTAAGACGGGTGTCTATTCATGTTGAATTGAGGGATTCTTAATTTGTTATCTGCCATTCAATTCTTGTTTGTAATTTACTTTGACATAAGCCATCATTTGTACAGCTCTAGATAGTTTTTGGCCCTAGACTTTGATTTTAATTAGTGCATGGTGAGTATGCGCATTGTCATAATATAGCCAATAGATTAGGACATGAATGAATTAATAAATGATGATTTTTTTTAAGCAATACAACTAATTAATCATTTATTGAAGCATGATTTGATTCATTGCTTATCATTCAATAGTTTTTTAAAGATGGGTTTAACATCACGATTTTATTTATCTATTTTAAGTTTCTTTTTAAAATAAGAAAGTGGGAACATGGAGATTGAATGCATGTACAAGCTACATTATAAGATATAAGACTTGACATACATTGTTCAATAATTTTTTTTTACTGATGTCTAATTGTTGTTAAATTTAATTATCTATATACAATTATTATTGTAAATTTTTTAAAAAATAATTATCAGTAAAATGTCTCAAATAGTTATTTTTAAAAAAAAATTAGGATATAAAGTATTAATGTGTGTATTGATTTTGATGAAATTTGTACTGAATAATTTTGGATTAATTGGTATGGCCTTTTGTAAATAATAAAACCTATAGTGTATAAACTTTTAATCAATTCAACAATAAGTTTTGCAAAATAAATATAAAAATAAATTAAACAAAATTACTTAACAATGTAAGAGTTATTTTAACTTAAAATGATATAAATTTTTCCCTACTTTTCAACATATATGTATATGTGCGTGCATACATAAAAAATGTGTTTAGGACAAGAAGAGAACTTATATCATAGTTATCTTTATGCAGATTGTGGTGGCCTCCAAATTAAATAATTCTATCTAGATTTATGAACATATTTGTTTAAATAGAAGGAGGTACGTTAGTTAACTTCTCATAAATGAGAATGGAATACTATATTAGACCCCAGCCATCTACCTAAACTTAATTTCTGTTTATATATATATATAGACAGGCTATCTAGGGCTATTACAAAAGTTTTCAATGAATTGTCAAATTAATTTCTATGAAAATGAATTAATTGACTCATGATTCATACATTAGAGAAACATAGGATTTAACTGTACAACATGAAATCTAACAAAATTTGGACTAAGCACCGATTACCTGGTCTGGAAGGATAAGATTCACGTCTAATTGGCATTGTTTGATGAGATTAATTTTTCGTAATTATTTATTAGGAAAAATGCATCAAACACTGCTTAACTTTCACTTAGTTACAAATAACTATCTCAAATTTTAAAATATTTAGGATATTCTAATTGAAATCTTAGATTTTATTCATCTATAAATAGTCATCATCATCGACTATTAAATCTTCTAATTGAATTCTTAAATTTCACTTGCAAATAGCCACCTCAATTATTAAATCTTTAATTTAAATTAAATTCAACAACAATAATTCTCGTGATTAGATCTTATGTACAATTTTATTGAGCTCATACTTCGAAACACTATTAGGAAATGGCATGATAAGATTTATGAGTGCCAAGTATAAAATTCTTCACTGCTCTTTTTTTTCAAAAAAAAAAGAACTTTAACTTTATATCTCATGTTATTATTTGAGAAAAAAATTAAACATACTCGACAATATATTTAGAATTAACATTTATTTTTATCTCATGCCAAACAACTAAAGGCCACTAAATTGAAATCAGATTATATTAAATTTGTTTCACATAATCAATATATTGATGTTTTTAGTGACATTAGATGAGAAAATAATAGAATTTTTTTCTGAAAGATAATGGTGGAAATTTTAACACTTTACTTATGGATGTTGTCACACACCATTCACTAATAGTGCTCGATCCATAGTGAACTCAATAACATTATATATAAGGCATAGTTGTGAAATCAATTATTGTAGTTTAAGATAGAGTAAACACTCAACTTAGTTCCTCAAGAATATTACGTCGGATAATTTGGTCCTTTAAGAAAATAAATGCTTCTTGTGGTCACTCAATAATCGAAACATAGGATAAGTTAATCATTCCATAAAATCTATCTATTAAACTTTAATAAGATGATATGTGTATCCTGCTAAGTCAATGACACGACATACCACACGTGGAAATCACACTCATATCTATTGAGCAATTATATGTTGTTTCAGTGGTTGTTTATTCCCCCAAAACTTAGAACAACGTGATGTAAGAAAGTGATTTCTTGAATATGATTTCTCGAATAGGGGAATTGATTTATTGGATCCTTCCAAAATGACACCAATTAGATGTCAATGCGTGGTTCATGTGACGTATCAAGCTGTTAATATTATAAAGCACCACATTTGTTATTCCATTAATGGAGACTTAACAGACGGATTAATTTGTTTTTACGTTTCAATTCTTAAGGAACCACGACCAAAGTTTATTTTCTTATCAGCCAAAATTGTTTAATGTAATATTTTTGAGAAACTAAGTTGGGTGCGTACTTCCCAAGATATCAAGTGAAAGATTTAGGGGGTAATTATACCGATCTCCCCTAATGTTTAGTGAAATTCATCCTAATTTTTCTCTATTTGTCCGGGTGACACTTACTTTCCCTAGTTGCATTGTTCATTGTGTGACAAAAGAGAATGTAGTGTATTTCACAAATTTAAAGGAGGACAATGTAATGACTTTACAAACTTAGATATCATCTAAGTAAATTTTATAAATAGAGAAAAAGTGGAGTGAATTTTACCAAACTTCAAGGAATATTAGTATAATTTATCCAAGATATAATAATTTGTAGTGTAATTATTTGAGAGTGAATGAAAGTTTAAAGATTCAATTGAGAAATTTAACTAATAATTGATAGTGACTATTTGAAAGAGTGAAAGTTTGAGGATTCAATTAGAAGAATTAGAAATTTGAGATGCCTAATTACAATTGAGTGCAAGATTAAGGGAATTATATACTCTTTTCCTATTATCAAAGTCATCCCTGACCTGTTCTTATAGTGGCTATTAAACTATTTAAGTAATTGTTTGATGAGTTTTTCTAAGCTTCCCTGGTATCTTTTCTCCATGTCATTTTGTTTCTAATCTGTGAGACAACTGATGATGACAACCACTCAGAATAAATGAAACCTTGTACACCTTTTTCTTTTCCCCAGCTAAATTTCATTGATTGAAAATCAAAGGCAATAGCCTTTTCCATCATCGAAACTTGTACACCAAAACCTAGAACACAATTAATCTATGCCTACAACTACAGCCTATGAATACTAAGCATTAAAGGTAGCAACAAAGCATAGACTATATTGCATCAGTACAAATTTACACGAGGTAAAAGTGAGCTCATCAGTGTCTAATGTTCCCATTGGTGATGGAGCGCTATAAACCAAATTTAGAACAAACTGTATAGAAATCACAAGGTGCTACTGCTAACACAAACAACAAAGCATCAACTAAGCCTAATGATACACAATCAGCTCATAGCCAAAAAATTGGACATGCCGGCACCCTAATCACCGAACACGGAGGCATCCAAGCCATCAATGTGTACAGATAAGCTCACTAGGGTAGTGTTTGGTTCCTATCATGGGACAGTAGAGACAGAGACAACAGAAATAAAAACATAAAAAACAGTTTCTGTATCGTGCTTGATTGTGGAATATAAAATATGATATATATTTATCTATGTATCTTTTTTGAAAACACGTGAACAAGATAACAAATATATGATAAAAGATATTATGTACCCTCATAGGACCGCCGCTTGCTACTGAACCACCACCACTTGCCGCTAGACCACCTATGATAGTGAGGACAAATAGAAAAATATTAAATATGTATAGAGCTACAATTAGAAGAAAAAATGTTAAATTTTTGTTTTCTTATTATGTCCCCATTGTCTTTTCATTTTGGAGGTACATAAATTTACTGTATTTTATATCCCACGACAAAAGATTTTTTTGTATCCTATTTTTGTCTCCACAACCAAATAATTTTATGTTTCTAGTATCTCTATATTTTCTATCCCAGATAGAAATCAAATGCTACCTAGTAGCCTACATTGTGGTATATATTCGCTCATCGACAACCTGAGCTCATCTATATGTCAAGGTTGGAGGCTTAATGCCTCATAAATTGTGCGGTTACTGCAAAAAAAATAAAATAAAATAAGACCCAACCAAACATCCACAACAATAGAGCTAGGCACTTATATAACCTAACGAGTAATGTTATTTTGACCCACTTTGTGGGACATTATGCCAACACATTCATATCCATCATTAGATGGGACGTGAGATTCAAACTAAGTAGGGTCCACATCAAATTCAATGGTGAATATGAGTGTGTCGACGTGGTATCCCACAAAGTGTAAGTCAAAATAATATTTCTCATAACCTAACACTAACACAATCCTCTGATCTAGCTAATGTCCTTTCACGGTCTGGATGTCACTCCCATTAAGAAAAACTTGCTGGTGGGATGTAAACATATCATCTTGCAACGGAATGGGCTGGGGAAAAAAAAAAGTCTAATTACGAGGAATGGTTGCTAGAAACTATCATGGAAGAACTAAGAGTCCATTTGAATAATATAATTTATGACTTTTATTATTTTTTAAAAGTTAAAAGTCATATTTTTTTTATCTTTTTTTATTTGGCTAAATAGCTAATTACTTCTCTAATAGTTATTTTTGATATTTTTTAAGAAGTTAAAATATCTAATTTCTTAAGAAGCAATTTTTAAAATACTAAAACTTGTATTTCTATTATTATACATTTGAATATAAAATAATTTATTTATAAATTATTTTTTATAAATTATTTTTATATAAATACTTAAATAAATTATTTATCCAAAGTGTACCGTAGTCACCTCCGTGAGGTTACCTTCCCTCCAAACTAACTAAAGAGGGTGAACGGAGAATGGGGTGAGGGATTGGGAGGCCAAACCTTGCACCCTTTCCCCTTTTTATTTTTGTCAACACCCTTTTATCTGCTGCTTCTTCCGCCTTTGGGAATGAAATTCCAATTTCCATGACTAATTGTTGTTTTTGGTCAACATCTCCATTACCTATCGGAAAACTAATGTGCTTTTGCAACTCCAAGGTGAAAAGGCCCATTTTTCAAAAAACAAAGGTAAAAAGGCCCTTCATGATGTTCTCTCTTTTTTTTTCGGTTTAAGCCTCCGTTTCTTCTTTGTTTTGGGTGAGAAGCCTCCTTTCTTCGGACCAAATCCATTTTTTTTGGGTCAATCAAATCCATTTCTTTAAATTGTGGAAAATGTAAAAGGTGACATTTTGAAGCCCAGTATTGGAAGCTTGAACCCATATGATTTGCTCCGCTGCTACAAGTCCCAAAAGATTGAACAGAAATGGAGACAATGAGTTTACTCCTCCCCACGTCCGTTGGTCACTGCATTGAATCTGATGCGCCCAAGATAATGTCATAATGTTGCTGCTTGGTCCAGTTCCTAAAATATAGAATATTAAGCTGCAGGTTGCATAAAATTTGTACTGAGACTTTAAAGTGTCTTTTTCTTTTTGATAATCTTTTTAAACATCACTTTCTAAATGAAGAAAATATCTCAAACGAATATATATATATATATATATATATAGAGAGAGAGAGAGAGAGAGAGAGAGAGGGAGATCAGAAACTACTATATAGCTCAGAAACTAAGGTGAGGGACAGTTAATGACACAAATGAACAAATATTGGTGAAGAAACAGCTTAGATCTGTTCCAAATTTGGTTCAGTTAATTTGTTAGTTTATATTTTGGTTGCAAACGTTAAAATGTTATCGAAGATAGACCATGAATGAAATATTGAATCAGCTGGCTCATTCAGCATAAAAACTTATTTCGTAGCTTGCTGGAATAGCTAGCATAACAACTTTAAGTGGGGAGAATCTCTCATGGAAAATGTTGTTGTTGTTGTTTAGCTGTTTGCAGCCTCCAATATAAACAACTATTGACCAAAATCGATTGGAACGAAGGAAAGGATCAAGCAATATAAAATCTTCACAACATATAAAAAATTTTAACAAAAAAATTATCCAGACCGAAAAACTTTTGATTATAAATCAAGCAGATTTAATTTTATTTTTCATCAATGATTATTTATCCCATTTCAAATGGACATTATTAAAATTACTGGCTAAGATGAGATGCTAAGAGTTTTTTCCTTCTTTATATAGAATCAAGGATTCGATTCTCATTCTGAAAATGAAGCAATTTTAATAATAAATCAATGCTCCATCTAAAATCATACCTCCAAAATTAAAACTATTAACGTTGTATGTATCATTGTACGGAATCTATAAGCAAACTATACGAACTTATGAAATTTACCAAAGTAAAAACAATCAATTATGATTTTTTTTGGTCATATTTTAATCGTAGGTCATACTTACATATTTACCTCCTGTATCACTTTATAATAGATAAACACAATGTATATCACGAGATCCATAAAGTCATCATCAAAGCAAAAGATAACATAACTTAAAAGAGACGAAAAAAAAAAATAACCATGATAAGGTACAAAAGATTAGCACAAATTAAAAAAAGCGAACATTAAAAGAAAAACAAAGATAAAATTAAATTAAATAAAAGAAGTAAATGAAATGCAGCAGCAGTAGACGTTATCAAACACCGTGCACCCGCGAGCTCCTGATTCTGCCTCTCCAATGAGGTAAAAGAACTCGAATACCTGTTCTTTCAGGAAGCGAAGCCTCTCTTTCTTTTTCTCCTTTTCTCTTTCTCTTTCTATTTTTTATGTTTATCACAACACAACACTGTGAAACACACTTTTTCTTCTGCATTTTATGAACCTGAATCTAAAACTCTAATTGTTCTGACATTAATGCTTTAAATGTCTCTGTTAACAGCACTTACCCAATTGTCGGTTTGTGTTGGTGTCCTACCAATTTCTTCGCTCTTTGTCGAAATGGGTTAGTTAATTCACAATCCCTTAATTCTCTCTCTGAGATCGGTGCTCGGTTTCTTTGCAAAATCTCACGATTTCAAGCCACCCCATTTGCCAAAGTTGAGATTTTTCCTCTGCTCTTAAAGGTGGGTCTCTTGGATTTTTCACTTTCTTGCTCAGTGCTGTTTGTTGGGTCGGTGAGTGTGTAATTCAATGTTTTTGTTCTTGTATCTAATTTCCTTGCATGAGTTCGTGACCATGGTGAGGGTATGATGGGGTTTTTGGGAATTAGGAGCATGATTGTGTGTGGTATTTGAGATTGAAATAGTTAAGTACAGGTTGTTTTTTTTTCTTTTTTTGGTGATCATTGATCAGTGATCACTCTGCTGTTTGTTTGTTTATCCTCAATTAGCATGTTTGCTTTGTGATTTTGATGACTCACTGTT
This sequence comes from Dalbergia cochinchinensis, assembly GCA_031216125.1. Classification (NCBI taxonomy): domain Eukaryota; kingdom Viridiplantae; phylum Streptophyta; class Magnoliopsida; order Fabales; family Fabaceae; genus Dalbergia; species Dalbergia cochinchinensis. Next base: position 1,690,538 of record CM062377.1, read on the forward strand.
ACTGTGCTAAGACCCTAACATTTTGTAGAACTATTGATTTTTTTTTTTTCAGAAATTGTAAGAACTTTTGCACACAGAGTTTGATTCCCTTTTCCCATAAGGGGTTTATTGAGAGATTGCTTCAGTTTTCTGAAAGTTTGTGCTCACTCTGAACTGTAATACCGATATATCATGCTGATGAGATTGGATGTGTTGAGCCTTTTTATGATTAGAAGTTCGATTATTTGGGTTTGAGGATTTGTCTTGGTGTGATTTAATTTGTCAGCAACATTTATGTTTCAGTAAATGCAAGAACTTTGAGAAGAACTGGATATTGGGGATCTTTTTTTTCAACTTGATAAAGCATTGAGGAGCTAAAGAAATGGCTGTAGCTAGCAAAACCAGAAATATGCTGGAAGGTCTGGTAAAAGAAGGATCATTTAAATGGTTGCTAGGGAAGAAGAGCTACTTTGATGATGAGTTTGAGGAGATGGAGAATTCGCCTTCTGCCGGGAGGAATTATATACTGGAGCTCTCTCCGGTTGCAAACCTAGTTGTTCGTAGATCTTCAAAGTAAGTGCATTTCTGGGCATCTTATCTGGTTCATTTAGAAATTATTGCTTCATACAGCTTTCAAACATTTGCCCTCCTTGGATTTAGGTTAAATATTATTAGGTAGCCCCCTTACTTGTTTGACACAATGGCTGATATTTTGATGGGAAATTCAATTGTCAAAAAAAAAAAAAATAATGCAGAATCCTTAAAATATCTTCAAGTGAGCTTCAGGAGAGCTTCAACCAAGAGGCTTCTGATTCTATGAAGCATCCATCACGATATGCGAGGAACTTATTGGAATATTGCTGTTTCAAGGCGCTTTCCCTTTCGACACAATTGACTGGTCATCTCTTTGATAAAACACTCAGGCGCTTGACCTATGACATGATGATAGCTTGGGAGGCCCCAGCTGCTGCTAGCCAACCTTTAATTAATGTATGTTTTTCTGATACGAGTGAGATTTTTATTTTTTTGGAGTCATTTACTGATCAATTGAAAATATATTCAGAGTTACCAGGAAACGGTTTTGAAATTTATAGAAACTTGTGTATGTAACGGCTTCTTGTTGCTTCGGTTGGTGGGCAAGTTGTACAGTAAACTGTCGTATGGTATAAGCAATAAATGACTATAATATCCTCAAAAGAACAATATGTTTCTGTCCATGCTAATTATTTCTATTCATATCTATGGACAAACACAAATTATATTTCTTCTTTGCTATTCTCTAAACTTGATGTTTTGGTAGCTTCCATTGTTATGGCCATATCTAATATGAATAACTTTTTAAGTGTACCTGATTATCTACACCCTTGTATTGCACATATACTATAGGTTTGACTGTGCTGTCTTTAGTACTCTGGTCCTTCTTAGTATTGATGGGCCTCAAATTTTCTAGAAGGTCGATGAGGACGTGTCTGTTGGGTTAGAAGCTTTCTGTCGAATAGCTCCTGCAATTCCCATCATTGCCAACGTTGTCATTAGTGAAAATCTTTTTGAGGTTCTGAGTTCATCAACTGATGGTCGCCTTCATTTTCCAATCTATGACAAGTACCTTGGTGGCCTAGAAAGGTAACAATCTTAACCTTAAAATAAGCTACTGCTTTCCCCTTATTTTGATATTTCTTTGACTCCCAAGTTTCCTTTATGCAAGCCACCCTCTGGCATTATCTATATATTTGAGTTTTTTTTTGTCTCCCTTCTTCATTTTTCTTGGGGGCAAGGTACAGGGAATATTTGTTGTAATCAGGAAAACTTAGCATACATCTCTGTCAGTTGACTTGTTCTTTCAATGGGAAATAGATTGTATGCACACCTGGTTTGATTGATTAGTCTCCCATGATTAATCTACTTGTTAAAAAGGATGGACTGGAGATATCTACTGTTTAACATGAGGGAGTGAAATTTGTAGCATCATCCAGAGTTCTAGATTGATTTTTAACTTTTAGTCCTTAATTCCTTATAGTTTCACAAAATTTTCTATCTATTCCTGATATATTTAAATTTTTTACTTGTTAATATGGTCATATGTATTTGCTAAAACAATTTAATTGAACCACTCCTTTCACTTTTACTGAAACAATTATTCTCAAATTTGAGAAGAGAGTGAAATTGTGGGATAGTTGGCTTATGAGGATATGGTTGGTATTACTCCACTTTGATTCCTGTTGGAACGATAAGGATTACTTGAAAAGGGAAGGAGAGATAGAGAGGGAACAATATGAAGTGTAATTCACTAATAGTGCTTTGAACATTGCACACTGATGCAACACGTCTACTTATACTTTTGGTGCACTACTAGCAACAACTTATTAACCTAGAAAACATTCCCAATCACATACTAATAATAAGCTATATTAGTTAATATTTTTTTTGGAGGACATCTTCTGCTCATGTACTTTACTTCATATTTGATAAAAAAATTTCTTATTTCAAAAAATAAGTGTGTTTTAATAGCATAGGTAGCATAGTATGCATTAAATGTTTTTGACTATGCTTAATTTTCACTAGCAAATCTTAGAAAGTAGTTTTAGATAAACTTACTGAAACCTTTCAGTTACAGTTGGCATTTAACTTTTTGTGATGGTTAGTTATAGGTAGATTAGTTTTTTACCGAAAGAATTAATTAGAAGAGTTCACCCGCAAAAGCAATCCCAAACTTACTGATGTTTGCCAGTATTCCATCACAATAGGAAAAAGGGGATGGTATCATTTGATACCTCAAACTCTATAATAATAATAATAAAACTCAAAAACAGTAAAGCTTGTCACTAAAGTAGGCCCCTTTCCCTGTGTCTGTGCATGAACACCTTAGCAGTTGAGAACTGGAATTCATGTTAGTGTATGCATGTACATGTGAATATGTGATGGGTATTCTGCCCAATAGGCTTGGGTGCCAAAATCCAGGTTCATTGCTTCTAACCACGTACCGGTTGATCAAAATTTTACAATATTAAGTACTGCATGAGGCTGATACATTTTCACTATAGTTTTGTATTTTATAGTTGATGGTAATTTTAACGGTCCAGCTTTTGTTTGTCCATCCCTATATTCATAATTTAAATGGGGAATCTGATGCTGTATTTGTTTTATCTGCTCCAGATTCTGATTCAACAAAGTTTGTAGGGACCGAAAAAATTCTTAAATTTTTTTTATTTTGTATTGTTTTTGTAATTTTACAGAGCAATAAGAAAAATGAAAAGCAATTCAGAGTCGTCACTCCTTTCTGCTTTGAGATCCTCTAGAGGTGAGAAAATCCTTGAGCTTGATGGAACTGTAACCACACAGCCAGTTCTTGAGCATGTAGGAATATCAACCTGGCCTGGTGAGTGGATGAAAAAAAAACGTTTATATACTTGCTTATAAGGCAAAAGTATGCACTTTTTGTTTTTTGCTTTAGGTCATTGGTGACTCTTCTTTGTGGCATGTATGCAGGAAGGTTAATTCTGACAGATCATGCACTTTATTTTGAAGCACTTCGAGTCGTATCATACGATAAACCAAAAAGATATGATTTATCAGATGATCTAAAACAAGTTGTTAAACCTGAGTTGACTGGACCATGGGGTACTCGGCTCTTTGACAAAGCAGTCTTCTATAGCTCAGTATCCCTGTGAGTAATTGCAGAAATTATTTTTATCAATAATGCATAACTGTCAAAGCTCAAAATATTAACTTGCTATCAACTTTTAAAAACATTTCTCTTGTAGATCGGAACCAGTTGTATTAGAATTTCCAGAGCTTAAAGGTCATGCTCGTCGTGATTATTGGCTTGCTATCATCCAAGAGATTCTTAATGTTCACAAATTCATAAGCAAGTACAGAATTAAAGGGGTTGCACGGGATGAAGCACTTTGGAAGGCTGTTTTAGGAATTTTGCGTTTACAAGCCATTCAAGATATTAGCTCTGTGTTCCCTATACAGCATGATGCTCTTCTCATGTTTAATTTATGTGAGCAGCTACCTGGTGGAGACTTGATATTAGAAACCCTTGCAAATACATCAAATCTAAGGGAGTCAGATCGCGAGAATGATTTCAAGGCTGGAAGTGGAATGTATTCTATTTCAGCCTTGGACATGGTTTCTAACTTAGGATTTGTATTTGGAACAAGTTCAAACAACTCAAATGGGAGCGCAATCACTGTGGGTGAAATATCAGTTGGAGCAATGACTGCATTGGAAACAGCAGTTAAAGAATCTAAGATTAACTATAAAAAGGTTGTATCTGCACAAGCTACAGTTGACGGTGTTAAAGTTGATGGTATTGACACTAATTTGGCTGTCATGAAGGTACCAGTTTATCTTCCTATTCTACCATTTGGTCAAGTTTTTGCATTTTCTGTTTTGAAATACTGTTGATGAATATTAGCCAAACACAAGGATCCTGCATCTTAGTCTTAATCTGTAAAGATACGTTGGACTTGGACTGTAATCCTAGTTACTCTTAGCAGGAACATCCACAAGCATGTGCAAGCGCTTGAATAGGCTATGTAATGTGCATGTTTTGCAATGCACAATCGTCTCTTCTTTACCTATATAGCGTGACAATAACTGAAATGAAGCTAAATTGTAGAATATACAATTCTACGGGAGGGTAATTCGGATTCTATGGCTTCAGAGCTCCTACTTATTTCAAATTCACAGTACTAAGCTCACTTATCCTATTTTGACTCATGTACCACTACTTTCAGGAATTACTTTTTCCTCTACTTGAACTTGGGAGGTCCCTTCAATCTTTGGCATACTGGGATGATCCATGGAAGTCTTCTGGGTTTGTTTTGTTCTTCAGTTACACCATCTGCAGGTAAAATTAACTTTCATAGACTGAACAGTGCTCTATTGACCTTATATTTGTTGAGGCTTGATAGGCAGACAGTCACGGAAGAAAATGGTGATATCTTTTATTGAAATTTATGACATTATTGTAGAAATTAGAAAAGTAATTTTGAGTGAAAAATTTTGGATGACTGGAGCCGGGGGTACTATTGCAATCAGAAATTTTTGGAGCATCAAACCAGCCCAGCCCTGGAACATACTTCTTTTTTCTCTCCTATTGTCTTATTTACATGCAGATTGCAAGACGCAAATTTGGTCTAGTGCATTTTTCTTGTCCATACAATTTGGTCTCGCTTTACTGCCCAGGGTTTTTGGTTGTCAATTTAGAGCACAAACTTTATTTACTATTTTATTAATAGAGTACATTTGGTAGCTAGAAATATTTAACATGAAAAAATAAAGAAATAATACTGAAGACTTTCGAGTTCTCTCTTTTAACATTTTCCTGTGCTTATTGTAATGATTGATTTGCCTTGTTTTGATAATATCTGATCATCTGATCACTGCAGGGGTTGGCTTGGCTATGCAGTGGCACTGGTACTTGTGTTACTTGCAGCTTTTATGATAATTACAAGATGTTTCAGCCAAGGTAGGACTGTTGCTGAAGTTCAAGTAGTAGCCCCTCCACCAATGAATACAATGGAACAGCTTTTGGCTGTTCAGAATGCTGTCACTCAAGTTGAACAACTCATACAGGATAGTAACATAGTTCTGCTCAAGTTCCGCGGCTTGTTGCTCTCGATTTTCCCTCAGGTTTTCTCTCATTCCTTGTGACTGATTTGTACTTTTGTCTAGATAGCAAGCTTGAATGCACTTACTTAAAAAGTTATTTGAGAAGTTTGTTCAATATCAAGTGCTGGTGCGTTTGGTTTTAGAAAACAAATTTCAGTCTTCAGTTTTTATTTCTTGTTTTCAATTGGTTTTCTGTTTTTCAAGAGTTTGTGAAGGAAATAGCAAATCCAATTTTTCAGTTTTTATTTGTAGTTTTTTACAATTTTCTTCACAAAATCTTGAAAATGGGAAAACATAAAATGAAAACTGAAAAACTATTTTCTGAAATTGAACGCACTATTTTTTGTCCCTCATTATAATTCTTGTTCCCTTTTATGTGATGATCAGGCCACAGAGAAGTTGGCCTTTGCTCTTCTATCGGCAGCCTTGGTTCTTGCTCTCTTACCATGTAAATACTTAGTTCTGCTAGTGTTCTTGGAGACATTTACAAGGTACTCACCTCTAAGGAGAGCTAGCACAGAGAGATGGACAAGGAGGTTGAGGGAATGGTGGTTTAGCATACCAGCAGCACCTGTTACACTTGAAAGAGATAAAGAGGAGAAGAAAAGAAAGTGATGGTGGTGAATCGATTGTGAAAGTATTGTACATGTTCATGTTGAATACTGTTTTTCTTATATACATATGACTTAACAAGTTTAAAATTCAACTGTGGAAGCAAAGGAATTAAAAAAAATCTTCCTCCCAAAAGTGCCTAGGATATATGGGTGTGTTTGTTTATGCCCTTCTTTACGGAAGTACTTCTGAAAAAAAAAAAAAAAAAACTTCTTAAGTTTGTATAATTTATTTGGATAGGTTTCTTAAAAAAGAAAAGAAAAATTTGGGTCCTATTAAATGTAAATTAAAAGTCATTTTTGCCTTTAATTCTGATTTAATTTTGGGAAAATCTTCCTAGAAGCTTGTTCAAAAGATACCCATTGTTTGATAACGTACGCTTTTTAAGTTTAGCTTTCAATTTTTTATAGGCAAACTGAAAAAACAGAAAAATGCATTTAACTTTCTTGAGGTTTGATGATATTATATGTCATATTCTTTGATTTATCATACCTCAATTGATTTCTTTAAGGTGTGTTTGGTATGTTGTATTAGGCATGAGAGTATAAGTTTATACTATATGTTACGTTGTTTGGTACAAATAACGTATTTTACAAGTTTATACATTATAATTCTCTTATATGTTAAAATGATATATAATTTAATACAGTATTGAGAGATTGTATTAGGCTAAATTAACTTTTAACGTATAATGTTATTTTTATTTTTAATATTTTATTAAAATAAAATAATTCTTCAATAAATATTAATAAGTAAAAATTTATAAATAAAATTATTTCATAATAAATAAATATTGTTAAAAAATGATATATGATATCAATCTAGCTATATACAATAAAAATAAAAAGTAATTATAATTAATAAATATTAAATAGAAATAAATTTTTAAAATAAATAATATGTAATATATAAAATTAAGGATCAATAATAAAAATAATTTGAGTTAAAATTTATTTTAAATTAAAATAAAAATAATTATAACTAAAAATATATAAAAGCTATTTAATATTTATATTATTTATTGAAATAATAAATAATTATAAAATGTTGAAATAAATAATAATATTTAAAATAAATTTAATTTAATTAATAAATATTTACATAAATATGATATTTAAAAATCATATTAAATCATAAATAAAATTTTATTTTATTTAATATTTAATTAAAATATTAGAATTAAAATAAATAATATTATTATAAAATAGAAAATATAATTTCTTATACAGTGTTACACCAAATACTATATAATATTAAAAACTCATTAGGCCTTATACTATCAAGCCTTATCTTATCAGGTCTTATATTATCAATTTTTATCCTATTCAGTATGCCAAAGGGCCCTTACGAGGTACTCAATGTTAGGTTTTATAGAAGGGTTTAGTGTCATTTTAAAAAATATATATCATGTGTATCATCATTTAAATTCCAGAGATGATTAATCATTAATTTTACAAATCGTGGGGATTATATGTATTATTACATAAAGTTAATGCTTATTTTAGTCCTTGATTTTAGAGTCATGACTCATTTTAGTCTTTAACTTTTAAAATAACTCAATTCAGTCTCTGACATTGCAAAATTAAATCATTTTAGTCCCTCAACTCACTTTTATTTACCATTTCATCAATTAAATAATGATAGGTAATTTTAAATGATACCTTGATATATTTTATGTCATTTGAAGTATAATAAAGTTTAAAATAACGTATTTTGATGTCTAAAATTATACAAAATGAGTTATTTAAATTTTCATTTTGTGCAATGTTAAACACCAAAATGAGTTATTTTAAACTTTATTCTACTTCAAAAAATAAATGAAATGTCAACATATCATTAAAAGTTACCTATCATCATTTAATTAATAACATGTTAAATAAAAGTGAGTTGAGGAACTAACATGACTTATATTTTGTAATGTTAGGGATTAATTTAACTCATTTTAAAAGTCAAGGATTAAAATAACTCATAAGTATAAAATGAGAGACTACAATAAACATTAACTCTATTCCTAATTTTAGAGGACAAATGTTAGAGGTTGAAAATGGGAAAAAAAATAATAGATGAGTTTAATGTGTAAATTTATACATAAAATTTATTTATAAAATTGTTTCCTTATATTCTCCAACTGATACCCTAAGAGCGTGTTTGATTAGAGGTAAAAAATAAGAGAAAAAACCTTATAGATAAGTTTCACTTGTGGACTTCTCTCTGTTTTCACCTCCAATCATGATGTTACAATGATGGGTTGACACAAACAAATGAGAGTATATTGTTTGATGCCAAGTTTGTGCCAATTATGTTCCAGTTTTAAATATGTTGGTAAGCCCTTTATTCTCTTAAAATAAATGTAAATTTATTTCAATTATTTAAATTTTTTTGAGGTAGAAGTGTTCAAATTCAATTAAACCAAAACCGCTAAATCAATCTAATTCAAATCAAAAATCATTTAAAATCTTAAAAAATTATATTGGATTTTATTTTTCACAAATAATTTGGATTGGATCGGTTTTCAAATTTAATTTTTGAACCGATCCGATCCAATCCAGACCGAATAGTGTTATGTAGTCTATTTTTTTGCTGTTAAGTTTATATTTTTACTATAATAACGTTAATTTGTTACATACTTTTTGTTCTTCATGTATCACTCTCGTTTGAAAAATATTTTACAAATAGATATTAAATGAGTTAGTTTTACTTTTCATTTTTATTAAAAATAGTGATCAAGTCAACGGTCCAATCCAAATCACATCAAATTATATTATTTGGATCGAGTTGATTTTTCATTCAAAACATATTTAAACCGCATCGTGATCACTCTGGTTTGAAGTATCATAGGAAAATTACACCTTCAAAGACAGCGTAAAATATGAGGGTATGATTGGTGTGATTTGCGGAATGATTTTTTTCATTTCTATCAATATTATTTTCTAGGAAAGCAAGTTAGAATAGTTTTTTTGGGAATGCATCCGACGCATCGATAGTTCATCGTCTTATTACGCAATATTTACGACGCATTGTGTCTGATACTGATACTTCGACGCTTTAAAATGTGTCAAAGTTAATTTTTTGGATTTTTTTGTAAATTGGTTTGTCCAAAAAATGTCATCAATATATATTTATCTATGTTGAGATACAATTTTATGATTTAATCATGACCATTAATATAAGATTCGACGGTCCAAATTTACTCCTCTCACTCTTATATAAAATCACTTCTCTCACTTTATTATATATACATATATATATATATATATAGACACACACGTATCCCCACTGTATCCCTATATTGATATGGAATCGCATCAGTGTCGTATTTTATCTTCGCGATCAATACAATGCATCTCATAGGCTTTTGGCATGTAAATTGAATGCTTCTGGCATGTAAATTGAATCCCCAGTAGTATTTCCCGAGATTACGGTATGACAAATATTCATGACAAGATGGCACCGACGAGTGGACACCAGGGGTTTGGCAGCGTGCAATGGTGGTTCAGCAATATGGGCGAAACTAACAGTTGTTCGGCAACGATCCATTGGTGGTTCAGCAACAGCATGTGGTCCATGATTGTGATGTTAGACATTCCCTTTTCATGGAAATTCAACGTTCCCATGGGGGGAATGAGAATAAAATTGGGATATTTATCATTCTCGATCATATAACTTATTAGGGAACATATTTCTAAACCGTGCAAACCAAATAACATACATTCTCAATGCAAACTCGAAGTTTTGGAAATGTTCAAACACATGAAACATGATTTTCTTGTCTTAACTATTTTTTTTTTTTTTCACAAAATCCTAAGAGAAGGAAACGAAACAAGAATCGAACAATGTAACAAACCTTTAAATTCCGGTAAGGATATTTTCGAAAAAGGAAAAGATAAAATAGCCCCACAACACCACCACTGTCATGACCACCACACTATTATCACCGCCATCACTGCCGCCACCATTTATATGAGTTCAATGTGTTTGATGGTTAATTTTTCAGTTAAGACAGTCAAGGGTCTTTTTCTAAAAAGGAAAATATAGTATTCCTAGAAATGTCAATTTTAACTAAGCACATGAATGATTTTTGCTTAGGATCGGAATATTGTTGTACCTCCCAACCTTCTCAACCTCCTTGATCCCAGCGGGGCCCTGTTGGCATACCCCTCCCACACCGCACAAGGAAAGGTAGTTCATTCTCCAACGTAACCTGCACACAAGACTACCCTCTACCCTCGGTCAAGAGAGCAACAACTCTACAAGGAGTCCCAAATAAAACTTATATTTAATTGCATATCAAATGCACTTAAACCATCATGACTTGGCATGTTATTGCTAGTAATAACATTCTTATGAATGTAAAATCAATCAGTGTAATGCATCCTTAATGACATTATTACGACTCAAACTCAGAAAGCTCAACCAAAAGACTAGCCATCGCTTAAGTAACACATCAAACTTATTCGCCAAACATGAGATTTAAAAAAAAACCCTTGATTCGTTCAGTATATTCAATCTAGTGTCCATTTTTAGTGTAAATAAAAAGAATATTGCTCAGTGTAAGTTATCATCAGACATCAAAAGTGACGTTGTCACGTTGAGCAGTGCGATGTATGATAAAACAATAATGAATAGTTAAAACAGAAAGTTGGTTTTCAGAGATCAAGATTGTTATGCAAGCTATTTTAACTTTAAGAGAGATTTCTGCTTTGCTCTGGGACCTAAATGTCTATAACTAAGTTTGTTACTCCAATAATCTCATGAATCTAGTTTTCACGTTGCCGTGATAATGAGTTACCATTTCTAGTTTGAAACATTGAGTTCAAATAAAAAATAATTCTAAAATAAAAAAAAATGACCATGTGATTTGTTCTTATAAATTTATCAAGATACGTAACACAAATCATCGATACAAATTCAATAAATTTATTATTTGATTATTTCTTTTTGAATTGGCGTTTCCCTTAACTGTATACACGAATTTATGAACATGCACAAAAAAGGGGGAAAAAAAGGAAGAAGAAGAAAAGAATGCAAACGTTCTGAAATACGCTAACAAAGACAGGATCATCATGCTATATATACACACTTAGTCACATATAGAAAGCTATAAGCTTTCTTTGTTATTCTGAATTACAAATCTATGAAACTAAGTATAGAAACATTAACTTGAATAATTCCCTGTGTAATTTTGTCTACAATCAAAACAAAAATCATTATTCCTTAAAAAAAAAATCATAACCAATGAAAAAATTGAAAGTTCTATCCTGGAAAATTAGAACTATTATTTGGCATCCAAAAAAATTCAAGCGAGAGAAAGAAAAAAAACTTCAAAATGATGATCAATACTCATGAAACTCATTCACCCCTTCCAAGGTGGCAGAGGATGGAATAGAGGTCCTCGTGCTATGAGAGAAGAACAATGAATCCGAGTAATTCAACAATGGCTGATGACTCAAGCACATGAACTCTGTGCTTGGTGTTGTGAACACTGGCAAATTCACCATGTAAGGGTTAATCGGCGGCTCCATGATCAGCGGCACGAAGCACGAGTTCACTTGATTTTCCCCCATGTTGCTACAACAGTTATTCTCCTCAGTGATCACTGAGGATGTCTCATTGTCCCCGCTCCCAATCACTAGTTTCTTGCCATCTCTATCCTTGTTTGCCACCACCATGGTGGCCACAGAGATGTTGCTCTCGGGCTCTTGTTTTAACTCGGGAGGTGGTGCTGGCAGATTACTATTGCTGCCACCACCATCCTCATCCGAGCGTGAGAGCCCGGTGAGCTTTTGCACCAATGCCATAAAGTCCCTAGGGTGAGTGTGGATGATTTTAGGAGAATGTGTGTAGATTATCACCGGATGGCGTTGCGGTGGCTTATTTGATGTGCAGGCTGCCGTAGGCACCATCATGGTATTTGTTAGGGAGGAAGATGCGGATGATGTTGATGATGAAGATGATGATGGTGGTGATGAGGATGAAGATGATTTCTTGATAAGATAAGAGTCTTTATTAATTTTCAAATGTGGTGGCAACAATCCATTATTGGTGGTGGTAGAGGTGATTTCTTTCTTTGCATGGAATTGTGATGGACTCATGGCCTTTGGTTTTGAACAAAGGGGAAACAAATCACCACACAACAAAGAGAAATGAAAGGTAGGTTATGGAGTTATATGGGTTTGCATTAAATGAATATGAGGCCAAAAAAAGAGATTGGAAAGTTAAGCAGTAACAAATTAAGTGGAAACAAAATAATGATTTTAGTTTTGGATTGTTATGGTCTTTGTGGAGATGGTCGAGGCAAAGATTGGGATGCATCAATGTGGGTTATATATAGAGCTTGTAGTTTCTGATGGTGCAAGGCAAAATTTGTTGAAAAGGGGGTGTTATGGCCAATGGGGTTGTGACACATTGTTGATGTGAGAGTTGAGAGGCGCCATTTGGGAATTTCGGGTCAGTGTGATGAGAGTGCCAGGGGAGCAGTGCTGACGTGTCGGAAGTAGAGGAATAGAAGGGAGTCCGTTGATGGTGGGCCCCACGTGTTGATGTGAGCAGTGTTTTTGATGTCGTGGTTTGGCGGCGCATTCGGGGGAAAAATTTAAGGTTGTTGTACACGAAATGCCGATAATGACGTTTATTAGAAAGAAAACAAGCGAGAAATTTAAGGTTGTTTTATTTTATCAACAAGAAATTTAAGGTTGTTTAAATATTTTGCATTGATAAATGTCCTTCATGCTTGTTATATGATTATTATCTCCACAATATGATTTAACTGACTTCTTTTTTATCTCCTAGGTGTTTCTTTTTTGGAGATAATTCAGTTTGTAACACGGTCAAATATTAAGTATGAATATCCCTTTTAATTAGAATCCAAATTATGGTTCGTCAAGTTCTCACATGTTTTATTGATTTCATTTATATATAATATGCGTTCTGATGATTGATGATTATGGTTATACATTGCGCAGGCATTTAATTTATACTGAGACTTTTGATATCATATTCTTACCTTTTAATTTCTGATCTTATAAATGAGAACCATCCTCATCCTGTAGGGGTGATAAGAATTAAGAACTGTTGGATTAGCGAATTACGTGAGAACTAAAAATCTCAACTTAACACGTGCAGTTATAGAAGATAATAATCTCAAGATCATCAAAGGCTTCTAGATAAAGATCATCAAAGAAGATAAAAATCTTAACGAACAAGATCATAGTTCATCGATAAAAGCTGCTCTAAAAACCATTCAGTTGATCGATTGCAAGTTGTATTTTAAATTTTTTCACAAACCACCAATTTAGCTGTTCAAAGAAGATATATGTGAGGTCAGTTTAGTTTTTTAGAAAAAAAAATGTATACTTATTTAGTCCATAAAAAATATACACGATATTAATTTAGTCCCTACAAAATTCTACACATCAACTCGAAAGATGCTTGTAATATCATATGTATTATATATATACACATATTGTCTTCTTTGGTGTATCGTATAAGATAAGATCCTATAATATTAATTAGTGTAAGAAATCTTTTGTATAAGTTTTTACTCTATCCTATGTTTGATGCACTAGATAACCGCAGTGGCAGATGAGTGGCTATTGGCGATTAGCAGGTGGTGAGTTGCCATTGACAAGCAGTTATTGATACAAAAGGGGAGGCTTGGGTTAATTGTGGATTAACTAATAAAAATAATACTATCATGTGTAATCATGTCTCTTAGGGCATGGTAACTTAATATTATAGTTAATTGTGGGATAAAACTAATTTGACCTTATAACATTATACTATTCTATGTAACATCAAATATGTGATAAAGATGAACTTTATAATATTAGCTAATATAATTATGTCTTATCTTATGTATCAAAGGGCCTAAGTTCATGAATTTTTAGATAAGAAGGAACCGAATAGATGTCATATGTATCTTTCAAGTACTAAAGTGATGCCATATATATATATATATCCTTTGGAGACTAAACTGATATAAAAAATCTATCAAAGATTAAACCGATATCATGTGTATCTTTTAATGACTAGATGTAAAAATCTTTCAAAAATTAAAGTGATATAACTTGTATCTTTGAGTGACTAAATTAATAGTTTACTAGATTATCATTTTTCAAACTATAAAAAGTTCCAAGGACAAGTCTGTAAAGGCACCCAAAGGTTTTTATCCAATAATTCTATTGATAAAACTGAACACTCCCGAAAAGGAAAGTGGAGTAAGAAAGGTATAAAGGACCCCGAACAGAGCAACATAACCAAAACATAAAAAACTAGAAAGATATCAAAACATTTATCAGTCACTAAACTGAATCACACAAATCTCTTAAACACCCATGGAAGCTACCTAAGTCCCATTCGACATTGTCATCAAGAACCAAAATAATCCCGCAAAATCACCCAAAGTTGAAAGGATAAACTTCTCGAAAGCTCAAGAAGTTATTCACATCAGGCTAGCTATTGGGTAGGGACAGACATAAGGGGGGAAGTGAGTTGAATGCCTTGTCAATTCTCAAGTTTAGCTCGATAGTAATAAGTTTGGTTGAAGCTCGAGCTCAACAAGAAACGAGCCTAATTTTTAGACTTAAGCTAAACTTACCGAAACTCATTTTGAGCTGAGACATGAGCCGCTAGTGAGAGTGATAGCTTAAAATTGATACAAATTAAGCCTTTTAGATTAATAAACTATGATATTTTTAATTTGTTGGATTAAATTGTGAATTGTGGACTTGCATAAATCAGTTATACATTTCAATTTAAAAATCAGGTGCCACCCAAAAAAGATCAAATTAATTTTATGCCAAAATTATGGAACATATTGTATAGTTCAATTTTATAATTAATAATCGAGAAAAACATATTAATCTCCCTTGAGGTTTATTAAAATTATATTAACCTCCTTTGCAGATACTGGTTCATTAATTTAATTAACAAAAAGATAACACATGACATATATATGATTATTGATGATAAAATCATAATATTGTGACAATATTTGACATATATATTAACTAAAGTACTTCTTTTTTTATCATAAGTTATAATTATAAATTTCATTTTCATGTAATAAGAAAAGTATTTTATTAAATTAATGTGTTGAATGTTGTCAAAAAAATTTAATTTAATTGTTAATAATTATATATATGTCTCATGTTTTATTTATTTTTATCACTTAAATTAAAGAATCAGTATCTATAAGAGAGGTCAATGTAATTTTAGTAAATCTAAGGGAAGATCAGTAATAATTTTACAAAATAAAGGAGTGACAAGTGTAATTATAGTCAATCTCAAGGGAGATTAATATAATTTCTCTTAATAATATTGTTGAATTTAATCATGTTTAGCACCATTCATAAGTGAATATGAAATAGGCCTTTTGTCTGGGCTATCAATAATGGGAAGACTAAACCCACCATTAACTGACAGAGGAGATGAGGCTCATAGCCATATAACATGTTTCTATTGTCCTATTAATGGAGTTAAAGGAGTTCAGCAACCACGACATGATAAAGGTGTTATGGCTCTATCATGCCGGATGCAAAGGATCATTAGATGTCGGGTTATGGAGAGACTTCATCTTATTATTAGGCACAAGTTCAATTTTTATGTACCATGCCCAGCATTGATAATAACACTCAATGTAGGGCCCACAATGACAATGGTAGGACTCTCATTTGGGTGAAAGTAAAGGGGGCTAGAAGGATTTTGGTTTGGATCATGATTGTTTAATTTGGTGCAAGATGATTTCAAAAGTTGAGGAGAGTGTGTTTACACTATTTCACTGCAATAATTTTGTTTGAATTATTTTTCAAGTAAATGTACGCATAAATTAGAGTAAACATCTGACTTAGTTGGTCCGCTTAAAAACAAATATATGGGACAATTTGGTTTCAGAAAAGAAAAATCCCTCTCATGATCTCTCTCAAGGATCGAAATATAGAACAGGTTAATCCCCTATTAGATTTGTCCATTAATTCTTAATGAGTGACGCACACGGTCCATTAACTCAATAAAGTGACAAGTTATGCTACACGTTTGAGTTACACTTACAACACTTAAATAGGATGACGTTTATGAGTATTCTTCCCTAGAATTTAGAATAATATCATATAGCTTGAAGAGGTGAATTGATTTCTTAAATCCCTCCAAAACAACATTATTTGGATGGCAATGTCTCAATTTACTGCACACGTCAATGTGATAACGCGCCACGTGTGTCATTCCATTACTGCAGAATTAATGGAAGGATTGATATATCCTATGTTTCAATTTCTTGGAAAACTAAATTGTTCAACATTTTTTTTAGGGATCAGATTCAATGTTTATGCATGGGATTTTAAATTCAAACCTCACTGTGTTCAATGTGATTTTCGAAGTGAGAATAAGTGAGGACCACTATTACTATATTGGATGCAAGGTTCTGAAAATCGAACCGGATATCGAACTAGTCGGGTAAGGATCCAGAGGTTCAACCGGTTCAATCGAAGGTCCAACCTGAATACAACCAGTACATAATAAAATATGTATTTATATAAATATATAAAAATGTAAAATAAAATACATGTCATAAAATAACTAAAAAGTAAAGTAGGCATAAATAAAACCCATAGAATATAACATAATTCATCTTTTAATCAAAATAAATATTATCCATATAGATCAAATCTCTCAAATTACTACTTCCCATATTAGAAAAGGAAAAAAATTAAGAAATATGAAATTTTAGACTTTTAAAAAAAATCAAAATGTTGCAATTTTGCATTTTTTTTGCAAAAAAAAAAAATCAGTTGGACCGATTTTTTTGCCGGGTTGGTTTGTATGGTTTATCGATTCCCAGACGGCCCTCAGCGGTTCTTAGGCAATTTTTTGTAAGGCGATTTTTTGGTCCAACCCGGACCAGACAGCAAGCCGATTCCCATTTCATTCAGTCTGACCGACTAATCCGGTCCGGTTCTCAGAACATGATTCGATGTGATAGATAAATAAAGGTGAATGGAAATCACTATTATATCTAATAATAACATGGAGTGTATCATCAATTGAGACAGCTACTTTAATTTGGTATTACAGAAATAACATTATTGATGTAACAAAGATCAAAGTTGCACATATGAATCATAAATAGTTTGCAATAAGGGCCATACCCGAGGAAAAAGGCTGAAGGACCCGAATTATATCGGTAGTGAAGTGATTGCAACAGAATCTGATTCCAAACAAGGTGCTTCGATTGAGACTCCAGAATACTCCAGGGGCAAAGTTACATCAACAATGAAGCTGATGGAATCTTGATATTTGATGCATTTTCATGCGATGAATTGAGTTCAATACTGCGGCGGGGCTATGTGTGAAGGTGAATGCTGCTATTGTACCTGCACAAATTACAGGGTTTCAGTACCTTCTCGTGGACCACTTATAATAGGCCAAGTGACATAAACTCTGTCCTCCTCAGAATTAAATTTTAAAACCAGTCCAAGGGGTTAAGTTGCAGACGTAATTAAAAATAAAAAAAATCAGTAAAATAAAAGTAATTTCTAGAATTTGTTTTTCCTCTCATTTCTTTAACCCTAACGTCTCATCTCCATTGAACCCCTTAATTCCTCATCTAACCATCAAATCAATTGTTCCATCTTAATCAACTAAACCCAGGAAATAACTCTCATCAAAATCCCTCGTTCCATCTCCATCAACCACACCCAAAAATCAACGCTCATCAAAATCCCTCGTGATTGAAAGCAATGGGCAAATGAAGATGAATGCCATCCTTTCCACTGAGATAAAGGAGTGCTATGGCTAGTGGACCAAAGGGCACCAACATGTTGGACGATCCCATCTCCAATCCAAGCTCTCACACCAATCAAGACAACGAAGGAGACTTCAGCGGACATCTCTCGGCAGTGGCAGGACACTATGCAGCACAGCCATGCAAAGCTCCTCCCTCCTCCTTCCGTCCTTCGCGATGGAGATTAGAGCAGTAGTCACGAGGGGCAACTATGGAGTTTCATGGGGGCTTATGGTGGCTATGAATTCTCATGACATTGAAGATGGCCCACTGGACATGAGTAGTTATAAGGTCCAATATTTTGGCGAGGTTGCAAAAATTAGTCTCCACTAGTCCCACCAGGCAGAATTGAAGGGAGAAATTGATGAGTGTTAAGAATATTAGGGTTCATACCGGTTCGATGTTCAAAATGGCAGATTATTAATTTGCTATGACGAAATGGAATTAAAATTAAAGATAATCAATGCAAATAATTATGGGGTTAAAGTATAAAAAATAAAGAATTGAGTATTTATGTATATCAATAGCTAATGATCTAAGAGAAAAGGATGAACCGTTCAATTTAAAAATATTGGAAATATAAATTTATTTGGTGGTGGAGACAAGAATAGGGGCAGAAAATTTTCCTATCCCTGGAATAGAAAAATATAATTTTTAAACCTTCAAAATGTGAGAATAGTAGGGACAAGATATGAAAATAAAAATTTAATATTTATCTTTTAATCATACTTCTATATAAATTTATTATTTATATTTCTATCTCTCACGTCTTTATATTTCTATTTCAGGAGAGTAAACAATTCCTACCTAATAGGCATCCGTTTAACTTACAATGGAGCCAACAAGGATGTGTATTTGTACCCTTCAAATTCTCAGGGTACCGGAAATATCACCGTGGGTGAAAACTGAAAAGGTAAACACCACCTTCACCCAATTGGATTCCACAGTGGAGACCCATAAAGGGAACGCGCATATATACACACACATAGTGGAGGGAAGTGGCTGGCTCGTGTTGAAATCAAAAAGGTCCATCATCCTCCTAGAGCCATTTAACAAAAAGTTGAGATCACAATATGATATGCTTTGATAGACCGATCGATCGTGGAATAAATACCCCGTTACTTGAAAATCGAGAACGACATTGACATCCACTTTCGTGATGAACAAGCAAAAATCACATGTATGATAATGTGGCTTTAATCTGGTTGCTGTGGAAATGGATTCTAGGAGCGTGGTTTTGCTTTGTCAAGGGCATGACGTCTCTCCGTTCAGCCTCCACGTTGACTCGAGCTGTGAGGTGGCTTCTGCCTTCTTGCAAGGGATTGGCAAATTAACTTGAAACACGTTTTTTGCGAGGCAAATTACTTTGCAGACACCTTTGCTAAGTACGGTCATACACTGGATACTCATCTAATGTTTTTTTAACTATCTTCCTTCCTTTGCGTATGTGGCTTTTACTTCAGACACAAGGGGAACTTGTTTCCCTAGAAGAGCCATCGTCCAGGTCTATTTAGTCTCAGCTTTTAGTTTTTAATTTTAATTTTTAATTTTTTAGATTTTATGAATAAAATTTTAAAAATTATGAAATCTATAAAATTCAGTTTTAATTTTCATTTTCAATTTTCAATTTTTATTTCATAAAATTCTATAAACCGAAAAACTGAAAATGAAAATTAAACAGACCTATTTAGTTTGAGTTTTTCAGTTTTACAATTTTTAAAATTTTGTGAAAGAAATACTAAAAATTTTAATTTTTAATTTTAATTTTTAATTTTCAATATTTTTTTTATAAAATCCTAAAAACTAAAAATAAAGAATAAAAATTAGAAACTCAAACTAAACGGCCATAGTTTTCCTTTGGTTGTTTAGCCTCGTTGCTTAAAAAAAAAAGAAAAGAAAAAGGAATCACATATATGAGATGGCCTGGTATTTTTATAATATTCCTGCTATTTCTTAGCTACGAGAAACTCATATTCTAGAAGCAAGATATTGGGATTGGTAAGAAGTTCCCGTGTTGCGAATATATGTATATCTTGAAGCAATTGATAACCCAGTTTTACCAATAAATTGGATTTCATTCCCAATATAGTCTGATGTCAAACGCTTATAGGATTTGTTGTAATATCTTCACTTTGAAAAAAGGTGCAGTACTCCAACAACGTTTTTTGTTGCATAGAACAAGATTATTTTTAATTATAATAAGTAGTCAATCGTTATGATTCAGGAATGCCTATTAATCAGATTATCATAAGAAAATAAGGGGGGTGTCTATCAACAGAAAACCAAGTCTTACAGGAGGAGAAAGAGACAAAAACAGTTCCAATACTTTTGTAATGCGCCATGGTTCATTGCCCTTTTTTTTGGGCAACAAGAAAAAATAAAGTGCCTGTCTGGTCCAACATATGCCGCCAATTAATTTGGTGGTCATTGGTCAAGCCTATCATATTGGAATATATGAGAATATGCTTTCTAGTAAAAGCGGAAAGTATTATGGGGAGGGTGGGAGACTACGTCCCATTTGGAACACGGTTGTATCATTGTCAATCCCAGGTGTCGTTTAAATCAAACAATAATCAAAAGGGTTCCGTAGCAATCACCTATACTAAATTAATCCGTTTCTTTTTATCGTTATATTGACTTTCTACGTAGATTTCTATAACTGATATTAGAAGTCTGTATTTGCTATTTATAATTGGTATTTATTAAAATAATTCGTTAATCATGAATGATGATTGACATTTTTAAATTAGGAAAATATCCAGTAAGCCCCTTCAACTTTGATCTACATGCACTTTAGCCTTGTTATTTTAAAAACATAGGAAATGATCATTGAACTTTTAGATATATGCATATTACTATAATATGCTAATAAGTATTTATTTTTTGATTGAAAAATCTAAATTTTTTTTTATCTATATATATTTTTAGGATTTTGCTTTGGTACTCCAAGGGTATTGATATCCTTTTAAATCTAAGGGTTGTGATTTAATTATGAACATTTAAAATAGTAATTGATTTAGTTAGTGAGACATGTGACAAACTTTCAGTCATAAATTATCTAAATGATTTGCATCTATAAATTTTATAAGATCAAGTAATCCCCATATTTTTATCCTGTTATTTGTTAATATGTGAGGTTTCCTAATGAAATTATAGAGCCTACACATATCATTTTTAGTCAAAAAATGAACATTTATTATCAAGTTGTAGTAATGTACATATATCATAAAGTTTAAGGATTATTTTGTATATTTCAAAATAACAGAACTAAAGTGCACATAAACTAAAGTTGAGAGATTTTTTTAGACTTTTTTCTCTAAATTATAATGATCTATTTGAAAATTCAAAAATAAACTATAAGAACTTGTTCAATTACACTTTTAGTTGAACATGTTACAGTTTATTTGAGTTTTGAAATAGCTCTTAATAATTTATTCAAAATTAGCAAATAAGGATTAATTTAAGAGTGTGAAAATATGAAAATCTAGTTACAACTTTTACAATATGGATTTAATTTGAATTCATTGTCAGTGTAAAAAAAATTTTACATAGACATTCAATTATATGTGTTTTCACATTAAGAGAAATATTTAACTCAACTATTTATTGTCTTGAAAATCTTATGAATAAAAAGATATAACTGAATAATAATATAAAACTATTTTATACCAACAATTAAACTCTCAAAACATTGTGTCTTATTTGAAAACTTGGCAAACTTATAACAACTTACAGAATATTTTTTTATTTTATTCATTATTAGTCACCAGCAAATCTTAACAAACACATAATAATTATTTTTCTTTAAAGTATCCATATTTTTTAACAAATTATAAATTCATATTTAAAAATATTTATTAAGACCAAAGTTTAGAACAATAGGGACCGAAAATAAAGAAAATAAAAACAAAAGGACTAAAATTAAAGAAAAAATTTAGAGGAAACAAAACCAAAATAACCTATGTTTATAGGTAAGCTTTTCCTTGAATTTAATTTATATACATTAATAGTATAAAATTATTTTACAATATAAATCAATATAAATTCAAGAATATGCTAAATAATAATGAGTAATTATCATAATGAGTGATTATTTAATATGATTTAATAATTTCTTGAAATTATATTAAGTAAAATAATTTTATAGCGTTGGTATATAAAAGTTAAGCTCATTTTCTTTGGCTTAGACTTAATATTTAAAAGGTTGTTAGGTTGGTTCAAGTTCGACAGTTATTCTCTTGAAACAAATATTG
The DNA here is from genome assembly GCA_031216125.1 of Dalbergia cochinchinensis. Taxonomy (NCBI): domain Eukaryota; kingdom Viridiplantae; phylum Streptophyta; class Magnoliopsida; order Fabales; family Fabaceae; genus Dalbergia; species Dalbergia cochinchinensis. The sequence goes on from CM062377.1 coordinate 1,712,777, forward strand.
TATTTTTGTTTAAAAATATTTTGTCCCAAGATAACAAGTATCGATTGGAGACAACAAGATTAAAATTAGCACTAAGATAGTATTGATTAGACTAGATTAAATTAGTTAGAGTCAAGTATATGCTGTAAATAAATTATAAGATGTAGTATTGTGATAGTTCATTGCTTTAATCACATTACTTGAATTTAATCTTCATTTCATGTAGAAATAGAAAATATTTCGTGACTAGTCATTTATCTCTTTGAGAAAGTTTTAATGGTGAGAAGATTAGTAATTGTTGATGACAGTAGATATCTAAATTTCGATCAAAAGTATATGCTGCTAATATTTACAATTATTATTTCTATGTACATATAAACTTGTCAAACCGCATTACATTACATATTCAACACATGAAGCAAAAAGCAGCTATTAAGAAATTTGGATGGACCTGTGGCGTCATTATTAGGAGTGGCGGCATGAAAGGCCAGTTGTACTTCAGAATGGCGGTCCGCAGCAGATATTTTTCTTTTCAACCATTTGCTTGGATACTTTCATAATTTCATTCAACGGTCAAGGGAAAAAAAAAAACTCTAGAGAAAATATTTAGGGCAAAATTTTTCTGCCCTTTACGAGAAATTTTATTACACTCATCTTTTTTCAATTTTCAAAAATACACTTTCCATATTTTTATTTATAAATCATACACTCTCAATCCCTTTATTTCTAAAACATATATTTTCCTCCCTTAGAAAATTGAGAAAGACTCTACACCTTAATTTTTAATTTTCTATGTTTTTTCATACTTATTATTTTATTTTTAACAAAATTACCCTTTATTAATAGGGGTATATATATATACACAAATTGAAATTGAAATATCTGTATACATGTAATAATACAAAATATTAATATATTTATACATATATGTATTTAATTTAATTTTTTAAAATTTTATTATATTAAGAAAATATATTATATTTAGAAGAAATAATCTGTAATAATTATTTTTGAAAAATTAAAAATTACATATTTTTCAGATGTTTATTTTCAATATTGATATCTCTAATAAAAATATTTATTAATTTTATATATAGAGATAAATTACAAAGAATATAACAAGAGAATTTTATGATATTACAATAAAAATGTAGATTAATATTGTAAAATTAATATTTGAAAAATGTATAATTTTTATATTTAAAAATAATTGTTACTATTAATTATTTTTACTTCCACTTATTTGTTTTCTAAATATATATAATAATTTAAAATCAATATATATATATCTCAATATTTCATACTAATGTAAATCACATATATTTCATTTTATGAAAAAATAATATGTATAATTAATAAAGGGTGTTTTAGTTAACAATAAAATAATAAGCATGAAAAATGAAGAATTAATGAAAATTTTGAAAATGTGTTAAAGTGTAGATTCTCTTAAATTTATAGGGGAAGACAGTATATATTTGAGAAATAGAAGGAAGGAAAATGTATATTTTAGAAATAGAGAAGAAATAAGTGTAATAAAGTAATTGAGAAGAAATAGAGAGAGTTGTATTTTACTCAAAAGTTTACTATATAAGTTATTGATTATACTTTGTGAGTTTTAACTATTAATAGTTAAAGCAATAGAAAGAAATGTTTAATATTTCATAAGAATATAATCCGAAGACAAATTTAGGAATTATTTACTTTGTTTTTTATTTTTTATTTTTTATTTCTAGTTGATATACATTCAATAATAATTGCAGATATTAATTTTCCAAATAGTACATGTTACATCTTCCTATTAAATAATTATAATACTTTAAATCAGAGTCTTATTAAATAAGAGAACGAACCAGCAATATTTTCGAAATTTTAAAAGTAATTATTTTCTTCTTTAAATTACTAAAAAATAATTAGGAGTATTTATTAAAATGTCTTTAAGTTTTCATCTTATTACTTAACACAATAACAACAACAACTAAGCCTTATCTTATTAGGTGGGATCAGCTACATAGATCAAATGATACCACAAAACTCTATCATATATTATATTTATGTTAAAATCATTGACATTTAAATCTCTTTCAATTATTTCCCCAATAGTTTTTCACTCTCCTTAATTACTAGAGTCCACTACAAGTCTTTATCAAACATACTCAAATCACCTAAGGCTACATTCTACTATTTTCTTTATGATAGGCACCACCCCAATTTTTCTCTCTAATGCACCTATTCTATCATGACTTGATTTAGGAACATGACTATCACGTGAGGAATCTCATTTCCACATAAGTTTCATGGCCGCTAAGTCATACTATGTGCATAATTTTAAAATATAAAATCTATCTCTAAATATAAATCAACTTGCATTTTGAAATCATAATAACTATAATTAACACAACTTGAAACTCACGGAACACAGACAAATTTTACAAATAAATTTATAGAAGGGTAAACAAAAACGTGGAAAACAATTTTTTTTAGCAAAATCCACAAATTTGTCTATAACTGTTAAGTAAACTCGTGCCACATGGTATGTAACTATTACAGATGGATACTGAAAGAATTCTTTTTTGTTTTTTACAAAATATATAGATGGATTTACAGACGGAAAAATCTATCTATAATTTCGAATTTAAAGTGCATATTTAATGCACACATTATAGATAGGTTTTCCTATCTATAAATCCACTAGTAAATTGAAATTCAAGATTACACACGGAAAAATCGGACTGTAACGTTGGAAATTAAAAATGCTCGTATTTATTACGTGCATTACAACATAATTTGTTTGTATTGGCTTTAATAAAATGATGTGTTTCGTTGAAGGCGATATAGACGAATTTTTTTGTCTGTAATTCCTTTAATTAAATGATGTGTTTCATTAAAGGAATACAGATCAAAAAATTCATCTGTAATGTCAAAATTAAGGCTACAAATGCTGTGTCCTTTTTTCCTTATTTCTCATTTTCACTTCTTTCTCTTTTTTTTATGTGTTAGAAACCCACAGCAGCCCCCGCCTTTTGTTGAGCCACCACAATCACTAGAGCCTTCATCTTGCAAATGGTTTGCGCCATTGTATTCCTGGTCATGTTCTCTAACTTTTAATTAGTTTAGTTTTTTCATTTTCTACCAATTTTTTGTTGTGAGTTTCATTGAGTTATCAGTTTTTAATGAGTAGAAACATTGGTGTTTTTTTCCCTTTGAGGGTGGCGCGGTGAAGCACACGGTGGATGTGGCTATTGGTTTGGAAATATTTGGGTTTATTTAGGGTGGAAGCGGGAACTGGTTTGTTGGAAACAATGGATGGTGCGTAGTGACGGTGGCAGTGATGGCAGTGGAGGTAAAATTTATTTTTTATTTTTTCTTTTATTACGGACAGATTTTTCCATTTATAATGTTACATACAGAAAAAATCTGTTTATAATAAACTTATTTTACAAGCTTTTATTCAACCAATTACATATGAAAAAATCCTTCTATAAATCTATATGTAAATAATACAAATAAATCAGAAAAATCTGTCTATAAAATTTATAAACACAAAAATAACAGACAATATGTTTTTATCTATAAATTCATCTCTAATTGAAAAATTCATCTATAAAGCTTATAAAATCTATCTATAATTTTGTTTGTGTTCTATGAAAATTTTGTAGTGTAATTCATTTTATGAACCAAGTATGGATCTAAAATCTCGACACAAAATATAGGAGTTGCTTTATACAAAAGAACCATGAAAACTATATCATTTTAGATACATAACAAATCATGGTAAACAAAATGCAATATCATTTATGGTCTGGTACCATACCTGCACTATTGCTGGAGCATTTTATACAACAAAGCAAAAAATACTTCACTTCAAAGTGAAATTCACCCAACTGGAATATCTACTACTATTGGGGGAGGAAGTTGAGAAGAACCCATGACAACAGTTATATTTGTAAAGGGAAAAAGAGAAGGGCGCGTTTTATTTAAAATTCAGATAGTAGATTCTTACCCGTAAACCCCACATTGGACAATCAACAAAATACATAATCATATAGTAAAATGCATCAATAGTAAATCTATTTTCATATTTACATATACAATAATTTCAAACCAATTGTCTCTGTAAATAATAATTAACAATAATCTAATAGGGAAACAGTAATCTCTGATCATACATATATATACAAATATAGCATAACAATAATGATCTCTGGGATTTCTTTGATCTATATGGGTATCTCATAAGGTTTTGAATTGAACACCTAATTCGGTTCCATCTCTAAATAATCAAGGGATGAAGTTGTCCTCTAGAGGAGAACTTGGTATCAAGATTAACGATCTCTTACAATCGTTAACTCACTTTAGAAATACAAATTTTGCTTTAATTATAAACTCGTAAGCAAAGACCTCATAATTATATTTATATCATTTAAATACATAAGGAAATCATGTTATCTCTAAATAATCATATTCATAGTCAACTATTCGTAAAATCAATTTAATAACAAGCACAGTCCCATGGTTTTGTTAATGCAATTTCATGCTCTATTTAAAACATAAAATTCATAAACTAGGCAAAAATCCTCTATAAAATATTTATAATGACCAAACTAAAGGCCACATGATTGAATCCATTCTCTTGGAGGAGGAGAACTAGTGGTGTTAACAACCAAGGATGTCTGTGGAGCGAGAGTAGTATCAATGTCTGTCATAACCATCATTAATCTAGGATGATGTCTAAATAACTCTACATTAACTCTAAGAATATTCGGAGAGTACCCCCACTTAATAACAACGAGAAACACGACACCTCACTCAAGAACATGAGAAAATAAAGAGAAATAAGGCTTAATCTATCATAAATCTCTTACCTTGGAGCTTGGAGGAGATAAGATTAAGTGGGGTTGAGAGTGAAAAGAAGGAAAAGTAATCTAGGTACTAGGGTTTTTGTTTCTTTGATGAAGATCTAACTGGGGAGGGTTTTAAATGGGTTGGGGGTACATAAAAACAAAAATTGTGTCGTTTTGGCAAACGTATGTCTTACCAGGAAAGCTTTCAACCTTCACCCGGCGAGCTCATTGAGTTCCAAAACTCCCCTCTAGAAGAACAAGCTTCACCAGGCGAAGTCACAAGGCTCCAAAACCCCCTAGTAAAACAAGGTATACCAAGCAAGATCATGCACCTTTGCTTAGTGAAGTCATGAAGTTCCAGAGAGCAATGCGCGCATGAAAGCCTCGAGTGGTGAGGATAGTAGCTCACTTAGCAGGCATATTTGGCAGCAGCAGACTGGTTTTGCACTTTCCATGACTTTGGTGGTTTCGGGACCTTTCCAAAAACATGGATGGGTCCCAAGAGACCCTAAAGCAGTACTGGACTCATCTAGTGACACATGGACCTAAGGTATTACATATCTTATTTTATCATGTCTTGTGAGGCCATTCATCTATCTAACATCCTTATCTTTGCCACATATGATTGCTCCCAAAAGAGAGTGACACTAGCAAGTATACTAGGTCGTCAAGTAATAGAGTAAAATAGAGGGTTGTCGTACCCACAGGGATAATTCAAGTACGGATTTTAGTTAATTAGATAACAAGTTGAACAATTGAAAAGAGATGATATTAAAAGGAATAATGCTAAAGTGCTAAAACGATGTGAAAACAATATAAGAATAGATGAAATTAAATGCTAGGGTGATTTACTTCAACTATGTGTTAACAACATGCAACATGAATATCAATGTGCCTTATCCAAATTCAATAAAGTGATGGTATGAGTCATCATGTTATTAAAAGGCTTTCTCAAGATCATTTAATGCCACCCCAAATAGAGTCAAACACCTAATCTCTTAGCATGCTTAAGTCTACAAGAAGTTCTCAAACCCTTAATTACCACATGAATCACGTTTGCTTATCTCTAGGTGTCATTCAACTCATGGCATTGTATTCATAGGCATGGTTCTTACTCCTTTTCTCAAATTTGTAAAAACCCCTATAATCCTAAATTGGTGATCAAGCAATTCAAGATAAATAAACTCAAATACAATACTCACCATCAAATGAGAACAAGACACATTCATTCATATTAGCATAATGTCAAACACAAAGCATCCATAAATCACCCTTAGCAAGGGTTTAGTTACAATTCATTGCAAACGAAATAGAAACAACACAATTAAAAGAGAAATAAGAAGAAGCCATGAACAAGAAAATACACAAGAATTGAAGAATAATCCAAGAGAGGTCTCTCTCTTAAGTTCTTGAAGCTCCAGTCCCCTATGCTCCTAAGCTCTAGGCCTCTCTTTTCCAAATTTAGTATTCTAATGATTGTTCCTTTCCAACACGTTTGTCTAGGTTTTTGTGCCAATCATGGGTTGCCAGAGTCAATACAGAGACCCAGTCCACATGTTAGATTCGTGTACCCACGCTGTAGCGTGGCTATGGCTTGGCTTAAGTGAAATTATAAAAATTCTGACAGCAACTCACGCTACAGCATGAGTTCCCACATTGTAGCATGGCTTCAGTTTCAAGACCCATGCTCCAGTATGGATTTCTGACATTTCTTCAGCTCCAATTCTTGTTCCTTTGCACTCCTAGCTCAAATGCTTCCCTAATTCTACTTCCAAAAGGCTACAAAACCAATGGAAAACACAACTAGAATGCAAGGTTAAATATGAATGTAATCATGCAAGAATTTAAACCCAATGATGTAAAAAAGGAAACCAAGAAAACTAAAACAAACTATGAACAAACCAAATGTCTCAAGAAAACTAAAGAAAAACATAACTCCTAAAGGAGTTATCAACATGTAACTTAGTTTCACGTTGACTTTTCATCGCCTAACATTTAATCTTATACAACAAAGTCAATCTTATCATAGTGCAGTAGAATTTACCTTTAAGTTTTAGTGGCACTTTTTTTAATCACAAATAAGGTCCAAAATGCCTTTCCACTTTGACCATCCTAGTTAGAAACTATGTTTAACTTCTCCCCCATTAACATCTCCCTCATTTTATTTCATAACACAACAAGCATTTTTTGGGATAAAATTAAAAGATAAGTTTTCATTGATGAATTATATTTATAAAATTATACATGAAACTTATCAATGAAAACTTATCACTTATTTTTGTCCCCAAACCAAACACCCTAGTATGTTTCGATAAGAAGAGAAAATGAAAAGAAATAAAATTAAAGGAAAGAAAACTAAATCGAAATAAGAGAAAATGAAGAGAAAAATATGTTTTTCCTCCTGTTACTTGGATGAAGACAAAGTAGAATAGAAAATGAGAGGAAAAAAGATAAAGATTGTGTAAAGTGATATCCATATCAGAACTTTTCTTTGCTCCATAGGATATAAATGTAATTTGGCTATCTTTTCTCCCTTTTTTATTATTTTCTCGACAAGATGCAAGAGAAAACTCTTGCTATGAGACTCACATCACTTTTCTTCTTTCACTCTTCTTTCTTCCCTAAACCCAATGATAGAAAATTTTCATTTTTTTCTATACAATTTCCTTTTACTATTTTTTCTACTAAAACAAATAGTGGGTAAGTGGAAAAAAAAAGAACTCAAATAGGGAAATGTTATAATTGTGCAAGATTCTCCTGAGCATCACCTAATAATTATCATATTATATAAAAATTAATTTAAAAATACTTCTTTATTAGAAAATTGGTAATGTTTTAATATAAGGCTTTTTCTAACCCGATAGGAAACTTTCACATGGGGAATAGGTTTTTTTGTATTCTCAAAGTATATGATCTATAGTAGAATTTTGAAACTTACTTTTTTAAGTATCCTTAACAAGTGTCTTTAGTACAATGGTTAGAAAAATCCTTAATATACTACATACTATATATATATATATAATAGCACAATACTACTCAGCAAAGCAATTTGTTATTTTGAATGACACAAAACCCTTCCTATTCCTTATCTTGAGGCGGATGAAAGGAATGAATAGAGAACCTTACATTTATTAATTAGATCAATAAGGTTTGTCACACTTTTAATTTTATCATTAGTTCCTTTTAAAGGTGTTTTTGGTTTGGGGAAAAAATAAGGGTTAAATTTTCATAGATGAGATTTATTAGTAAACTTACATATTTAGCTAATCTATAAAAACTTATCCCTCAACCAAACACAGTCTAAGTATATAGTAACTCATTGTGCAATATTTAAGAAACATGTTGGATGAGAATAATCAAACCAAAAAAATAATAATAAAAATAGTGGACAAAATACAAAAAAAATAAAAAAGTTTAGAGAAAATTTTAGGTCAAGAGAAAAAAAGGTTTTCAATTGATGCATTATCTTGTCTCACAATATAACCATCCAGCTAATACATCATCCTTTATTAATTAAGCTTAACATCTTACAACAAATTTTTAAACACAAATTCACTCTATTGCAAATTAACTTATAGGACACTTATCAATGCAAAGTAAAAGAAATAACAAACTTTTAAACATAATTTTCAAATAAATATTGAGAGAGATTGCTGATGCTCGAGGTCCATCTCATCAAATTAACCTAAACTCTAACCCCCAAACAACATGATCTCACAAAATAATATATTTATATCTTTATTTTAAAATTGATTGGATCAACCACCCACAAGTCATTTTTTTATTGGATGTTATGACCAAGGTGGCAGAGGATGGAATAATGGAGGTTTGCATGTTATGGGAGAAGAAAAATGAATCTGAGTAGTTCAACAATGGCTGATGACTTGAGCACATGAAGCCAATTTTGAATAATGGAGACAGGCTCTTGCTTCAGTTGGTGGGTAAGTGATGAGAAGTTATTGCTACTGCCACTATCCTCCTCATCTGAACGAGCATGAGAGCCTAGTGAGCTATGCACCAATGCCATGAAGTCCCAAGGATTAGTGTGAGTGATTTTTGGAGAATGTGTATAGATTATTAACAGCTAGTGCTGTAGGGTGATGAAATGAGAATCTTTGTTAGTTTTCAAAGGAGGTATTGCAATCCATTTTATATATAATGGAGCAAACATAAAATTATTCCTACCATTCAACCGTTCTTGTTTTTATTTTAGTTTTGATACTTGCATTAATAACAGAAATACATATAAAACTATTTGCTATATCTATTTTAAATAAATAAAGAATATGCATTGTTTGGTAAACTATCGTTCTAACCTTAAATTTTTATGAGTTTAATTATGATCATACTATACAAAAACGAGTCAATTTGCATACAAACTTTCTTTTTCTTAAATTTCTATAAATTTAAGTAAATTCTAATAAAATAAGTAAAGCCTTAATTCTACTTGAGAGTTTAGGAATTTAATTTACATTTGATTTTAAATAAATTTTCGGGTGATTGACCTTAAAAAGACACACACACACACACACACAATTTCATATAAAATTTTCATACATAATTTGCTTCCCACCCACCTTGCATGATAATTCGAAGTTTCAAAGTTTTCATGTGAAATTTATTTATAATTCATTCAACCCAAGAATAACAACACAAATATACTATAAAATTACTAAATGTCATGTAAAGATTATTTCCTTCTCACATTAAATGATTGATAGCTCGAAAAGTTAGTTAAAAGACTGCTATGTAATTATATTTCCCTTAATTCTTTTTATAAGAAGTTGATCAACAAAAATCGTATTAATTGAGTTATGTTTGAGGATGAACCACGAAGAAATGTGTATTAATCATCATTGATCAATATTTTCCTTCTAAAAACTTGATTTGAATATAAGTTCAAATAAATTATATTATTACTAATAAAGTATGTTAATTGAAAGTAACATAGTTACATAAAAAATAGTTATGTATTTAATTCGGTTCTCCTCAAAGTTGACATAAAGCTACATCAATTAAATGGAGGATTGCCATTATATATTATTGCTTAATAAATTACCCAATGAATCACCACAAATTTAATCATATTAAGGCTAAATTGAAATTGTATTGTCATAGCAATTACTATGCTACACTTAACAATTTTTCAAATGCTACAAGTGTGGTTAGGAGAGGCAGCAAATTGTATTGTTGAATTTGTAGCTGGAGATTTTTCATCCAAATAAGGTTATGCCTTTTATAATAATGTACACTTTTAAGTGGAGTAGAACTATATATAATAATTATAAATTAGAGTCTTTTTTCTGACGGAAAAATTAGAGTCTATTTGATACAAATAGATATATTTTTTTAATATTAATAATAAATATGCTATCTAATTATGTCTAAGGTTCCGTTTAGGTAAACATCTTGTTTAAGTGTTTACACAAAAATAACTTTTGAAAAGTAACTAATCAATAAGTTATTTTATATTTAAATAATAATAATAAAAGTGCTTACTTTTAGTATTTTAGACAATATTTCTTAAGAAATTGGATATTTTAATATTTCAAAAGGCAATAAAAATAACTTTTAGAAAAATAATAAGTTATTGAGCTAAATAAAATAAAAAGTAAAAATATGATTATTTTTTTTTTACTTTCAGAGAGTTAAAAAAATTACTATTTAAATAAACCTTAAGTATCAAAAATAAGTTTTTCAAATTGTATTTATTTAAAAACTATATAAACTCTTAGGAACCTATCAGTCAAGTTTACAATTTAAGTTTCAGGTGAAAACTTAGGTGGTGATCGGAAGTTCGTCATCGTGAGGACCAAGCTATAAATTTTATTAGAAAAATATCCTAAAATTAAATTTTTGCCCTTTTAGTTTCAAATGTAACTTTTTTGGGCCATTTCAATACTAACCAAAGAAAAAGGGAAAATTATATTTAACTCCTCCAAGGTTTAGCAAAATGCAACTCATCCCTTCTATTTTCAAAATTTGTATGCCAAATCCCGAATTTTGAAAAATTATACACTAACCTCTTCTATTAACGTTAGTTCATTTGTGACTTGATAAAAGCACACACTTTTCCCATACTAAGAAAAAAGGGCAAATGAGAATCGAAAATGGTATGCTCTTATTATTTAATAAAAGGATAATATGATAATTCAATAACTATAACAGTCTTTAATATTTAGAACAATGCCATTAAAAAGCATATGATGTGCACATGTGTACTATTCCATCAAAGTTATTGACGGACTGACATTAATAAGGGAGGTTGATGTAAGATTTTTCAAAACTTAGGGACCTAGCATGCAAAGTTCAAAAATAGAGAGGTGTGAGTTGTATTTTGCCAAACTTCAGAAGAGGAGAGCGTGATTTTAAAAAAAAAAAATCCCCATCAGCTATCCTCCTCCATAATGGCTCATCCCTTCACCATGATCACCTTCCTTTATTACTGACTTCGTTTCACCGCTGCTTTCTTGTAACTTCAATGACCATCCCCATCCCTAGCAATGATGGAGGATTGACGCAATGATGGTGGCCATGACGGTGCCATGGGAGACGATGGCGAAGTAGACAACTGCGACATGCCTAATGGCGACGACACCCCATATTCTAAGATGACAAAACCCATTGAACTAGAACTTAACCTAAACCTGATGACGCCAAGGTCCAAACCGAACCAGAGAGGTGAAGAAAGTGGGAGAAGAAGGAAGAGGCCGCGAAGACTATTCTTTTTGGTACTTTGGAATAAGGAAGTTCTAGAGTCTCCTCACATAAGCTAGATCTATACATTTCCTTTCCAAAGTTTCAAGAAGTAAGTCAGATTAATCCATAGAGGTTACATTTAGAATGTTAGGGTGGCCAGGTCATTGACGAACGGTGGTGGCAGAGTAATGGAAGATAGGAGAGAAAGAAAGACTAGAAATGAGTTATGTTGAAAGGATGAAGAATAAGGTAAAGTGGTCAAATTTTTAAAAGTTATATTTTTATGAGTAATAAAATAAAAATTGTATTTTAATTGAAATTAATTTTAACCATTGGAATTTTGGAAAAAGGGTGTCAAATTAGTTAACACAGATAAAATAAATTATCATGTAGAAAGTAAAAATGAGTAACTATATATTTTTTCATTCAAATTATTGATAAACTAGAGAATATTTATCATCTGTCCTCTCGATTCTATTAACAAATGAGTTAATAATTTTCTTCTTGAATATCTCTCAAACTCAATAAAAAAAGTTAACAAAAGAAAAATCTTAAAAAGATATTCTAAAGGCATTTATATGCAGCATACTTCGATACCATATATATAGCTACATTAAGAGACTTTTATCATTTGTTATGTATATTACTCCCTCTATTTGATTTTTCAACTAGTCCAATTTGTCCAAAATGACTATTATTATAGAATGAAAGTAATATGTGTAATGATGATTAACTTTTCTAAGAAGATCATAATACAAATATATATATATATATATATATATATATATATATATAGTTATATAATAAAAGTGTAGCCACTGCCTCTGGATAAATTAATGCCTAAATTAAGTTATTGTTTTTACATTCAAAAGAGGATCTCTATGTTATAATTTTATTTTTCAACGTAAAAGAAAATTTATGTTTAAAATTATTTTTTGTTCAAACTATTGATATCAAATGTTTATTAGATTCTGCTTAATTTAATTTGAATGGAATTGATCTATACGTCATGTTTAGTTAATTACTTGTTTTAAGAAATTATTATAATGTTACCAATCTCATTAAATTAAAATACAACTTACAATTGTTTAGACAGGAAAGGAAATGTTACTATAATCGTTATATAAAATTATATTGCTTTATAGGAACGATAAAGAACGAATCCAAAAAAAAGAAAAAGAAAAATTTAAAAAGGGAACATGTGGCAAAGTGAGGAAAGAAGAAGACTTCCGTTATCTTAAGGACGAGTCTTAACACAATTGACAGGTAATTGAGCATGGAAATTCAATCCCTAACTATGAGAGTTTTGTGGTTTGAAACAAAACCCCCCTCGTTATATTTGTTGTAAGGGATTAGTCACGTATTCGAAGGTGAACATCTCGCAAGGTTAAAAAGAAAAGCGAAAAATTGCAGTTACAGTAATATCTATAATTTCAGTTTCAACTCCGTCTGTTTCCATCTGCCATTCACAAAATTCCGCACTTCCGGACATTCGGAAAGTCCTTACGTTGCAACTTGCAACAGCAACGAACCATGTTTTCTCCATTCAGCTGCTGACTTTTCCAATTCTCTCTCTTTCTCTCTCTCTCTCTTCCTGCTTCTAGTAACGACCCCTACCCATCAAGATTCGTCAACTCCCAAAATATATCTTCTTCTTTCTTCATTCCTTTCTCCAAAATTCCATTCTCCATTTGGACACCCTTTTCCCCCGACACTTCGATTCCCTTTCCCACTGAGTTTTCTTCTTTTCTATATTCTTTTGTTTTTTCCTGGTTTGTTGTTGTGACGGATATGGATGGGGAATGCATAGAAACAAGATCACACCTTTAAGCACGAAACAAATCCATTTGCCTTTTTCTTTGCATTAAGAGGGGTGTGGGTTTGGTTTGGTTGGTGGAATGAGCAGAAGGAAAAGGGGGGTTTTGGTCAACGTGGAAGAGGCTGCAGTGGACTTCTTCAACCACGTCTTGCAGGAGAAGCCCCATGTTCGGCTCTTCATTCCTCTTGTTTTGGTTGCTTGGGCCATCGAGAGATGGCTCTTCTCTTTCTCCAACTGGATTCCTCTTGCACTTGCTGCCTGGACTGCTATACAGGTACCTGCTGAATGGTGACTGCTGACTTAGATTTTCTTTTTTATTTTTTTCATTTTAATTTGTCAATTTTTACAGATTGGAGAGGACGGAAATCACCTGTCACCAAATCATGTGGTTTTCGGTCTCACCAATCACTAATATCACTTAATATTGTGCAACTGTTGTGATTGATGAGACATGGAGGAGACAGGAGTTGGGTACTGATGATTTCTGTCCATTGGAAGATTGGCATACACATGGAAGTCTAATAATACAGTAATTGAATTTGAAGCTACAAACCCTGCTCAAGTCCCCATACTTTTTTTTTTTTTAATGTTTTCATCATTGTCTCGAGTTTCCCCCACTTTTTAGTTACTTTATTGGTGTGGTATTATTTAACCCCAAAATATATTTCCACAAAAAGTAATATGTTAAGGATGATCTTGCCTGATCAATTTGGTTTCGAATTTATGTGCATTTATTGTTTTCAAATTTTATGAAATTGGCATAGTTTCAGATTCAATGTTTATTTTTTTTCTTTAATTGCATATGTGTAATTTGTTAGAATATAATGTTAACATTTATGTGTAGTACCTTATCCTATCTTTTAGTTAGTTGCAGTCATTTGCTGTTGGAACTCTTACCAATTGGAGAAACTTATGTGTAGTAGACCAAAATAGACAAAACTAGTGGTATCTGAGCCTGAGCTGCCTATTCTTATGTTTTGTATACCATTTCTATAAATACATTGAATTGAATGTTCAGGAAATTCCCTCTATGATCTGTTAGTTAATGGGTTTTATTTTTTGTATATAGCGTATGACATAAGCAGTTAATGTGAGATTCTGCTCTTACATTTTCAGTATGGAAGATATCAACGAAAACTACTTGTGGAGGACTTGGATAAGAAATGGCAGCGAATCATACTAAACACTTCGGTACCTTTTCCCTTCCTTTTCATTGTTTCACATTCCCAAAGTTCTTTATGAAGTTGACTTCGACTTCCTGTTCATATAGCCCATCACACCGTTGGAGCATTGTGAGTGGCTGAATAAGCTGCTGAGTGAAATTTGGTCCAACTATTTCAACCCAAAGCTCTCAATAAGGTTATCAGCTATAGTTGAGGTGAAATCTCACTGCTTCTTCCCAGTTACTACGTGATGATGTAATTTTTCATCTTAATTCAATTATCAACACTGAAATTGCTCCTTAGCTTTTACGCATCATGGTTAGCCTGCAAATATTTGTTTTCCAGTCATGGCTAAATTAGTTCGTTTAGATTCTACACGTTCTTATTTTCTACTTTCTGGAACATTCAATATGTTTTCTGGAAAAGGATAATGACAGGAAGTGTGTAACAGTATCAGATTTCTGTTTTCATAAAAGAATAATACTTATGTGCAAGTCCAGAAGTGTTCATGAATGAAGCAGCTAGTAGAGCTTGCATCATTTGATTGATTCAATCAGAAGAGTACCTCAGACTCTGAACAAACACAAACCACATAATGTAGGATTCAGATAACCTGATATTTCCTGTGGCTTGTCAGATTGGAACAAAGAAACAGAGTGCCATGTTGGTGACATCTCTGCCTGATAAGCACCAAAATTGCTTGTTTTCTTTTGCTATTAAAGTGAAAAAAAAAAGATTGAAAGAATTGATAAACTTATTTTTGAAGACTCTCATTCATTCTACATTATGCAGGATGCCCCATTCTGTCTAACACACTCTTCAGTCTTCAGACATGGATTTTATGTTGTGATAGATGACCTAATTTGTTTTTTCTTTCTTTTGTGTCTATAGAAACGTTTAAAGCTCCGGAAGCCAAGACTTATAGTAAGTAACACTCTTTTTCTTCTATGAATATTTGATAGATGCTGAAAATTTGGTGGATGTGTGCTGAACTAGAGGAATCTTTCTGTAGGAAAGAGTTGAGCTGCAGGAGTTTTCACTGGGATCGTGCCCTCCTAGTTTGGGTCTTCAAGGGATGCGATGGTTGACTATTGGTGATCAGGTTTGGCTTCCTGCACATTTCAAATATAACCATTAAATATCATTTTTAGATATTTAATTATGAATATAATTCTTCATAGAACTTCTTTTTAAATAGTGTTGCTTTTTACTATCACTGCTTCTTATGTGTGTACGATGCCAGCATTAGCAACTGCTCAGAATTTTCTCATATCCATAGTTTGAAAAACAAAGTTTAATTTTACTTGCTAGTTAAACATAATCATAATTTCATAATTATAAGAATCAATGAAACTTTATTTAGTCCCATCTTTCATTTTTCTCGAGGTCTACAATTCTATGTTCTGTTCTTTAAGTATTGAAAGATTACGAGATATCGGAGATTTTGATCAAGCATTCTGTTGGAATTTTACAGCGAGTCCTGCAACTTGGTTTTGATTGGGACACAAATGAAATGAGCATTTTGCTGCTTGCAAAGCTCGCCAAGCCATTGCGTGGAACTGCTCGAATTGTGATTAATAGTCTTCATATCAAGGGTGATGTATGTAAAAGCAACATCCTTTGCATTTTTGCTTCTCTACCATAGAAAGCTATATAAAGTAGGGGCAATGAGAAGAAAGTTGGTTTGATTGTGGAGCATGCAAATAACACTTGTTGCTTTGAGAATTATCAATCATGATTGCCAGTTTACCACACTTTTTTATCTAAAAGAAAAGTTTTCTGTTTCCTTTAGGTGTTACCTTCCTTAGTTATGGGGTGAGGCCACTGATTTTCTTGCATTACTGATTGTCTTTTTGTTAATCTAATAATCATTCACATTCATTTTGCAGCTTATCGCTACACCAATTCTAGATGGAAAAGCACTTTTGTATTCATTTGTGTTGACTCCTGAGGTAAGGATAGGAGTTGCCTTTGGAAGCGGTGCAAGCCAGTCACTTCCTGCGACTGAATGGCCTGGTGTTTCTTCTTGGCTGGTGTGTTTCTACCATGTTTAATATCAAGTTTGTAGAAAAGTAACAGTGTTCCATTTTTTTTGTGTTGATTGCCCGGAACTATCGTATATTTGTGGTATTGTTGTTGTAGAAGGATGCCTACACTTTTGGTTTAGCTGCAATTTTTTGAAACCATTATGCACTGCAGATATTGAAGCTGATTCCATGTGTCAATGGATTTCAGCTTGATGCTAAGTTCATTATGATGTGTTTCTGGATGCATATAGCTTTTGTATAAGAACTGTTGATATAATTCATATCTGCTGCTAGTCAAAGAAAAGAATATGAAGCAGATATTTCTTTGTAATTTTCAGAGAATTTAATTTGTGGAAATTTTAGATTTTTAGCAAAATGGCAGCCCGATGTCTCTGTTATATTCGCAGCAATTTCAACCAAATAACAATAGTTGGAGACTAACAATGTTGGAATAATCTCATTTGTCAAGTTTGGAATTGTTGTCTACAAAAATATATGGAAATTTTAATTTTTCACTTTCTGTTTTTGTTAACTTTCCCAGTGGCTTTTTATGTTTAATTCTGATTTTGAATTTACATTTTATGCAGGAAAAGCTTTTTACTGACACCTTGGTTAAGACTATGGTGGAACCTCGGCGCCGTTGTTTTTCTTTGCCTGCGGTTGATTTAAGGAAAAAGGCTGTTGGAGGCATTATATATATTAGAGTGATTTCAGCTAGTAAACTTTCAAGGAGTTGCTTCAAGGGGTCATCTAGGAGGCAACAAAATGGTACAAACAATGGTTTTTCAGAAGAGAATTTTGATGACAAGGACCTACAAACATTTGTAGAGGTAGAAATTGAGGAATTAATTAGGAGAACAGATGTGAGACTGGGGTCAACCCCTAGATGGGATGCACCATTCAATATGGTTTTACATGACAGTGCTGGGACTGTTCGTTTCAATCTTTATGAGTCTTATCCCAGCAATGTGAGGTGTGACTATCTAGCAAGCTGTGAAATCAAGGTATCATTACTGATTTTGATTGTTGTCCTTTTTGAGATAGCAAAAGGAGGATATAAGTTATCAATAAACAGCATTTTTGGTCAGATGGGGTTTATTTTTCTTTAATCATTATTTCTGTTGCAACTACTTTGATCTTTTATACTGTCCTAATGTAATGTAAGTCTTTGAGCAGATGAGGCATGTTGAAGATGATTCAACGATAATGTGGGCAATAGGACCTGATTCTGGGGTCATAGCAAAGCAAGCACAATTTTGTGGAGATGAAATTGAAATGGTTGTCCCATTTGAGGGGGCCAACTCTGGCGAGGTACAATATTTTCCTTAAGGCCACATGGAAGAGAATCTTCTGATGTGCTATTCATACATGACTTGGTCATATACACATCATTATGTTGCTTTTTAACCAACATGACATGGTATTAATCATTTAAAGATGGGTCGTGGAGTTTCATAGTGATGATAGTTTTTGTTGTGTAATGGTTTCAACTGCTTATCCTTTTGGTTTAGTTCATTGTATCAACTTGTTCATTGATCTTACTATATTAAATGGCCGTTTGTTGTACCATATTCTTACAGTGGTTTGAATTTTGTTTTTCCCTTCCGACTGGTTTTTCTTCATAGAACTCCTGTCAAAATGCCCTTTTAGCTGCATTTTGTAATGGATAATTTATTTATCTCTCTGAATGAAAATAAAATTCTTATTGAATGGCAAATTCATTTACCTCTTTTCTTCATTTTTCAGTTGAAGGTCAGCATTGTAGTAAAAGAGTGGCAATATGCTGATGGTTCTCATAGCTTGAACAATCTCCGGGCCAACTCTCAACAATCGCTTAATGGATCATCAAATCTTCAGTTAAGAACTGGAAGGAAGCTTAACATCACTGTTATGGAAGGAAGGGATCTTGCTACAAAAGACAAGCCTGGAAAATTTGACCCATACATTAAATTACAGTACGGAAAGGTGAGTGACAATGTGTCTATGAGACTCTGCACTGTCATTACATGATTAACTGAGGTTGTAGGTTCATAATTATGCTGTGTCTAATTCTGTTGTTATTCTTCTCAGGTTGTTCAGAGAACAAAGACTTCTCATACTCCGAATCCTGTATGGAATCAGACATTTGAATTTGATGAGATTGGTGGTGGTGAATACTTAAAAGTAAAAGGCTTCACTGAAGAAATTTTTGGAGATGAAAACATTGGTAGTGCAAATGTAAATTTGGAAGGACTGGCTGGTGGCTCAGTCAGGGACGTATGGATCCCTCTTGAACGAGTGCGCTCTGGAGAATTAAGACTTAAAATAGAAGCGGTTAGGGTGGATGACCAAGAAGGATCAAGGGTGTGTTTTTTCAGTAGAAAAAACTAGTCATGATTTCAGTCATTTAGTTACAAATGGGGAAAAAAAAAAATGGATGCGGATCGCAAAGATACTCTTTGTATATTATCCCTTCAGTTATTTACCAGTGATTGATTTTCACCTCTGCAATGTTTATTCTAACATGCTTTGCTCCTTTGAAATGGCCAGGGTTCAGCTTCCAGCTCGAGCAATGGTTGGATAGAACTTGTTCTGATTGAAGGAAGGGATCTTGTTGCTGCCGATCTCCGAGGAACAAGTGATCCATATGTGAGGGTACACTATGGAAACTTCAAGAAAAAAACAAAGGTTGGAATAGTTCACCTTTTGTTTCTTTTCCATGAAATTGATTTTCCTTAGAATTCACAATTTTATCTTCCATTTCATTATACATATTATTGAAGGAATCTATTATTGCAGTACCAGTGGATGATCACAAAGTTCTATATAACTATCACTATTTGCCTTATCTCTTTCCACTATTTTCCTTCACAGTTTTCACATGTTATGAAGTTTTCATCTATTTTGCTGCATTTTTAATCATATGTTAGCCCCTTGGTTTTCTCACAATTTCATATGTTAGAGAACTCAAGTACTAACTAGCAGTGGCCATTGTATGGTAGGTTATATACAAAACTCTTAACCCTCGTTGGAACCAGACCCTAGAGTTCCCTGATGATGGTAGTCCCTTGGCACTTTATGTGAAGGACCACAATGCATTGCTCCCCACGTCAAGCATAGGTGAGTGTGTTGTAGAATATCAAAGGTTGCCTCCAAACCAGACTGCAGACAAGTGGATACCTCTCCAGGGGGTTAAAAGGGGTGAGATTCACATCCAAATCACTAGGAAAGTTCCAGAGGTGCAAAAGAGAAATAGTCTAGACTCTGAACCTTCCTTAAGCAAATTACACGAAATTCCTACCCAGGTGAGATCTTCTTGCAGATCTGAAATGTAAAGACATTTCTTTTTAATATCTGCTGCCTCCAATACTTCAGCATAAGAGTAATGCTATATAGCCAGAATAATATAACCGGAATCTTTAACATAATAGATAATAGTGGTTGGATTAAGAAATCTAAAATGAAGGCTTATTTATGAAGTCCCCCCCTTTTTTTTTTAAACCAAACTACCCTCCCTTAATTTTCTACATCATCTAGTTAGATGGCTCTATAAATATCACACTATGATTTTCAACTAACCATAAATTATGAAGGGTAAAATTAGAAAACTTACCATAAATACTTCATTGATATGCGAGAACGACAAATATTGTGAACGACGAATAGAATAGACCAAAATATGAATTAGCGATCATCTTAAAAGCAATGGCATGTACCATGTTATGAGGTTATCAATATTCTCATTTTCATTTTATGCTAACACATTGTTTGAATTGAACTCTTATCAGATAAAACAGATGATGATCAAGTTCCGGTCTTTAATAGAGGATGGAAACCTTGAAGGGCTATCCACAACTTTGAGTGAGCTAGAAACTCTAGAGGATACACAGGAAGGGTACGTAGTCCAGCTGGAGACTGAGCAAATGCTTCTCCTCACCAAAATAAGGGAACTAGGCCAAGAGATCATTAATTCTTCTCCTTCCCTTAGCAGAAGAAGATCTTCTTCCTCAAGTGGAAGTTGACCCTCACGAGCTTCCATCTTCTTTGTAGTTTAATTAATTGTTATTATATATATTTTCCCATTCACAACATTGTTTATATATGGGAATCATCATGACGGACAGATTTTGTACATGTTTCTTAGACAAAGTCATCTCAAAGTATCACTTACAGATTGTACATGATTAATTGAATTCTCTTTTTTTGTTTTTTTTTTTTCCTTCTTTGGCTCTCGTGAATTTTCTTTGTGGGGAGGAGGATGCATAATTTAAGGGAGAAGCTGCTGTATTCAATAACGAGTTGACTACTTTTTTTTTTTTTCAAAGCTAAGATATTAGAGAATAGGAGTGGAAACAGAGTCAATTGCTCATTATCGGTTGACATGAATGATGTTTACATAAACTTGAACATGTAATAATAGTCCTTTCTTTTTCATTATTTGTTTTTCTTTGTATTGAGTACTCCTTACATTTATGCATGCTTCCCATCTCCAATTCACATCCAATGCCTAGTTATGGTAATAAGTGATTGCAAGTGCCACTATTAACTGACATTGTTAGACCTGTTTAATTTTGTACCAAAATCCCGGAATTAAACTCCCATGGTTAATTTTTAATTCCTTTCTATTTCTGTCATTTTTTAAAATTTTTCATACGCATCTTATTGATATAAAAAAGAGAAAGTAGTAGAAATTAATAAAAGAAGGTTTAAATGTGTTTTTTATAATTAATTATCTTAATTTTTAAAAAACTAAACTAAATTTATTTTAAGATTAGATAAAATATTTTTATTCTCGAATTATTTAATTGATTAGAGTTATAATATATTTTATTAGAAAATAATTCATAGTAAATTCAAAGTAAATATTATTATATAAATATAATATTATTTTTTTATGCATCTCACATTGATTACATATATAATATTAGAAAATAATAGAGCATAGTTATAATTAGTGATTTAGTTTATATTTTATTAGCCAATTTTATTAACCATGAAGTGTTTAGTTATGTTAATGCAATAATATATATATATATATAATCTCCTTTTCTTTCCGTGTCTTTTTTTTTATTTTTCATACGCATCTCATTAATATTAAAAAGAGAAAATAGTGGAAATTAATAAAAAAAAGGTTTAAATATGTTTTTCATTCATATAAATATAAATTATTTTGTTTTTATTCTTTTTACTTTTATAATTTTTTTCAATAATATGTTTTTAGTTATTGAATTTTAAATTTAGGTCCTTATAAATAGTATAAATATACACTTAATCCTTATTGATATTGAGAATTTTATTTTTAGTTCTTATAAATATCTTAAAAATATTTCTCTGTGATCCTTAAAATATCAAAACAATCGTGCAAATTGATAATAAGGATAAAAAAATATAATATTAAAAGCATTTATGAGAAACAAAATGATTAGTAAGTTAGAACATGATTAGTATTTATGAGAAACAAAAACATGTTTATGCCAAAAAATAATAATTAATAAGTTAGAACAAGATAAAAGCCTTATATATATATATTTAATTATTATGTACTGACAGTGTAAAATTTTTATACCCATTATATGAAAAATCATCCAAGCAAAATATTTTGATTGGATGACAGCGTAAAACTATTTTACACTGTCAGTGCATCAAAATTAAACTCTCTCTCTCTCTCTCTCTCTCTATATATATATATATATGAGTTTAATTATGTCATCGACATTGTTGTAAAATATTTTTCTGTCAATTTAATAAGTAAACAATAAGTGATTCATGATGGGTAGTTTTTTGAAATTTGAATTTAAATTGGTAATAAAATAACTTATAGAGCAACTTTCTGTTGATAACAGTGTAAAGATATTTTACATTGCCAGTGAATACTAATTAAATAATATATATATATATATATATATATATATATATATATATATATATATATATATATATATATATATATATTCTCTTTAAACACAAAATATATGAAAATCTGGAAAATGACTGTAATAACCTTGCTACTGAATGCCAAAAACACCCAAGAAAAATCTTATCGCCTCTGCTCCCACTCTTGCGGCCACTTCCCGAAACGAAGTCACCCTCATCTTCACCACTTCACTCCCTCTACTGCAAAACTCTGCAACTTGCACATTCACCACCCAAACACAAAAACACAACCAATCCTCAAAGGACATCAACAACACAATGCAACCACAACAACAACATTAACAAAACAAAACAGGAAAAAAAAAGGAACAACCTCAAATGGCGTTTACTGCAACCAGTTCTGCAAAACTCTCAGAATTGCCCCTCAAACCTTCTGCACCACTCTCATCAATCACGGCTCATTATCCTTCTTCACGGTCCAACGCCCTCTTCTTCATCTCTCTCTCCAAACCTTCATTCCGCACTCTCACACTCACCCCCTTTTTCTCTTCTTCTCTTCGAACCACCCACCAACAACACACCAAACAGAACCACCGTTCAACACCAAAACCCAACAACAATAACAACAACCCTTCTGCCCCGTGGCTCGCCAAAACCCCTTCCCACGACAATTCTCCCAAAAGGGTAACCGAATCTGTGACCAACGACCCAATTCACGATCAAATGGAAAATCGCCGTTTTGACGGTGATAAAGTGGCAAACGCGGTTGAGAGGATCGTTCTAAGGTTAAGAAACTTGGGTTTGGGCTCAGAAGAAGAAGAACAACAAGTAGAAGCAGAAAAAAGAGAAGGGGTTGTTGTTGGTGGTGATGATTTTAAGGTGACCGGAGAAGAGAGGCTTGGGGAGCTTCTGAAAAGGGAATGGGTTAGGCCTGATGCTATGGTGAGTGATGATAAGGTTGTTCGTTATGATGATGATGGTGATGATGAGGTGGTTCTTCTGCCATGGCAGAGGGAAGAGGAAGAAGAGAGAGAGAAGGGTGTTCTTGGTGGTGGTGGTGGTCGTTTTGTCGAAGAGGGAGAGAAGGGGTTGAAAAGGAGGAGGGTAAAGGCTCCAAGTTTGGCGGAATTGACACTTGAGGATGAGGTTTTGAGGAGGTTGAGGAGGGAGGGGATGCGTATTAGGGAGAGGGTCAGTGTCCCTAAAGCTGGGCTCACGAAGGAGGTAATGGAGAAGATTCATCAGAGGTGGAGTAAGGAGGAGTTGGTTAGGCTCAAGTTTCATGAGGACCTTGCAAGGGACATGAAGAGAGCTCATGAGATTGTTGAGGTTTGGAATTTGTTTGTTTGGCCTTGGTTTTGCCTGGATTTTGTTGTTCTGATTTGAGACAATGGCTTCGATTGATCCATGGAACTTGATCACACCTATTGGAATGCTGTGTTTGGTTTGTAGTTTGCAAACCATGGAATTAGATTATTGATTTAACGGAGAAAAAAAACCTTTTTTTTTCTGACTTCTGCTCAAATCATAGTTTTAGATTAAAAAATCATGTTGAAATGTAAGTTGTAATAAAATGTGATTTTGCCAAACATGTTAAAATGAGAAACTCGGAATGTTAAAATGAGTTGAAAGTCAGCTTGTACCCTTGAAACCATGGCTTGGTATGCAAACTGAAATTCAAACATGCGTAAACTAGATGACTTAGTCGTTATTGTTGTATTAGTAGTAGATATGTGATAGGAGGCAGGTAATTTACTTCAGTGGTTCATGTTTTGGTGGACCTTGTGAGCTGCATTTAGAAATTGGAACTTGCTGTAGATTTATTTCTCAAGTCAGTATGTCACTGTTATACATATTTCGTACTTGTATGTGTCTTTGGTGAGACCACAAGGAGTTCCTACTTCCTTTAGGTGTGGGACAGATGAATTCCTGTTCAGGGCCTTCAGGCATACCTTATATTTGTGTTTTGTGTTGAAGAGCATATCAACTGACTTGTTGCAGTGTGCAGCGTCGAACAGGAGGGTTGGTTACATGGAGGGCAGGAAGTGTTATGATGGTGTATCGTGGTACCAATTACCAAGGACCTGCATCTGGGAGCCAACACAATGAAAAGGAAGGTGATGGCTTTTTTCTGCCAGATGTCTCGTCAGGAAGTTCATTAAGAACTAATGACAGTAATGCAGCCTCATCATTGGAGAATAGTGAGCCAATTGTGAGGAGTCAAGAGCAGCCTGAGAACTTGACCGAGGAGGAAGCAGAGTACAGTGCCCTGCTTGATGGTTTAGGTCCTCGTTTTGTTGAATGGTGGGGTACAGGAATACTTCCTGTGGATGCCGATTTACTTCCCCCTTCAGTTCCTGGTTACAAAACACCTTTTAGGCTTCTTCCTACTGGAATGCGTTCTCGACTAACAAATGCAGAGATGACCAATTTAAGGAATATTGCCAAATCACTCCCTTGTCATTTTGCCTTAGGTAAAATTCTTTCACTATAGTATTTTGTTTAATTATTTTTCCTTTTGCCTATATAGAACATTTCCTGACCTTTATGAAGGGAGGAATAGACGTCATCAAGGGCTGGCATGTGCTATTCTTAAGCTCTGGGAGAAAAGTTTAGTTGCAAAGATTGCTGTCAAACGTGGTATCCAGAACACAAACAATAAACTAATGGCTGAGGAGCTGAAGGTTCAGTTGTTATTTCTTTTTAAATTTTTGTTGGGTTTAAAGCTTCAGTTAGCTTTGATCTCCCGGTTGACAGTTATTTGCTTCTGCAATTATGCTTGTGTCAAGACAAATGTATCACATTTTGGATAAAGTGCTGACTGTTGAATTGAAAAACACACAAATGACACAATAGACTGCAAAGCTGATAAAATCAAGTGGGAAGTTGAGTGACTGAAGAAAGTTGTTTTACATATTCATATGATTTAGTTGCTAATGCATGATGAGTTAGGTTTTTACCCCAAAAACACACACACACGCACATGATAAGCTATGACGATACAGTTAATATGAATATCAGACAAGTGACTTGTTTTTCTGTTATCGTGCAGACATTGACAGGAGGTACCTTGCTTCTAAGGAACAAATATTACATTGTTATATATCGGGGGAAGGACTTTATTCCGCCAACTGTAGCTGCAGCCTTAGCTGAAAGACAGGAATTGACCAAACAGGTGCAGGATGTTGAAGAGAAGGTGCGGTCTGGAGTTGTCGATACTACTCCACCTGGGCAAGGTGAAGCAAAACCACAGGCAGGATCTTTAGCAGAGTTCTATGAAGCTCAGACACGCTGGGGAAGGGATATATCTACTGAAGAACGTGAGAAGATGATGGAAGAAGCTGCCAAAGCCAAGAATGCTAGGGTAGTCAGACATATTGAACTTAAACTAGTTGCTGTAAGTATCTTCTTATTTTATGAAGATTATATGCTTGAGATAGTACTTGGAAGCCTTGGTTTATACTTTATAGTGTGTGTGGATATGAGATTGGTATAGGAGTATTGGAATTCATTGGTCAAAATATATATCCTGTCAAATTTTTGTCCCCTTAATTCTTAGTTTGTTTGCTGACAGTTTTATAGAAGTTCAATTTAGTTTGTTTAGTCCGAATTATGAAGCCTGGATCAGCTGGCTATAACTTATTTCAAAAATATATGCTGATACAAATGCAGCATATGTAGCTGGATCCTGGGTAGAATGAGATTTTCATATTGTTTTTGGTCCTTTGGCCTTCTTAAATCTTGGCGATGTTTAACTTTCTTTATTTGTATTTACCGCTCTGATGCATGAACAGGCTGAGCGCAAAAAGCTTAGGGCAGAAAGGCTGTTAGCAAAAATAGAAGCATCTATGGTTCCGGCTGGTCCTGATTATGACCAGGAAACAATCACAGATGAAGAGCGTGTTGTCTTCCGTAGGATTGGTTTAAGAATGAAGCCGTACCTACCACTTGGTGGGTGATTTTAAACTGATTCAAAGTTGGTCTGTTCCGATTGCAGCACTGACATTGGTTAGTGTTAATCTGCAGGTGTACGTGGTGTTTTTGATGGTGTCATCGAGAACATGCATTTGCATTGGAAACACCGAGAGCTTGTAAAATTGATAACAAAACAAAAGACCCTTGCTTTTGTTGAAGACACAGCAAGGTTACTGGAGTATGAGAGTGGTGGAATCCTAGTGGCAATAGAGAGAGTTCCCAAAGGATTTGCTCTTATTTATTATCGTGGAAAGAATTATAAGCGGCCCATTACTCTGAGGCCTAGAAACCTTCTAACAAAGGCAAAGGCATTGAAGCGTTCAGTGGCCATGCAACGCCATGAGGTTCCCATTTTCTACATGACAATTACTAATCTATTTATCTATTATAATTTATATCTGTGAAGTTATATTTGATCTTGTATCATGTATGAACTGTACAGGCTCTGAGTCAGCGTATTACTGAATTGGAGAAAACCATAGAACAAATGAAAAAAGAACTTGTAAGTATTTGATCTATCATAATTTTTATAGGGCTATACTTTTGTGCAGAGAATGAGTCACTCCCCTGAGTTAGGCAGTTAAGTGACTTGATTGATTGCACCCTGAATATATTATTACAACATCATCATTTGTGAGGAATGTGATAACCCCCTCCCAAAAGTATTGATATTTCATAATTTTCTGGGTTGGAGAATCTTCGATCAATATTACTAATTGAAGCTTATATATTAAAAAAAAAAAAAAAAAGCTATTGAAACCCTTCTGCCTTCTGTTCTTAGATTGAAGACTGGGGTTGTTTTACATGTTGATGTCATTTTTTTATGACAGGCATCTTTTTATTTTTCCAGGAAACAAAGCTATAATCCTAAATATATGGAAATATCACAAATCTTTTTCCAAAATTGACATGCTTCAACCACTTGAATTTTCTCCTTTTTCTTTTTTAAATTAAAAATTTTAAGCCTATATTGGCACATGTTTGTTTAACATGTCAATGGATACACCTTTTGCATGTGATATATATCTTGGAATTTGTCAATTTTCTCTATTCTTGAGATACTTTCATAGAGACCAAATTTCCCACTCATACATTGATATCCTGTTATGCTTTTAGGCTTTCAGAGTATGTCATTTGTTGTTTGTTCCTGGGTCTGATATAGTTATTCAACTTAAACATCCAGGACTGTTCATTTTCTGAAATGATTAAGTGGCTGTAACATTTTTTTTGGAATGATTTATATCTGAATGTTCTAATATATATCCTTGGTCCTTCCTCTGCTTTGCACTATTGTTGGCATTTATGTCTTGCTAACATTTTACTATTCTCATGTAAATGTGACAATAATATATATGCATGGCAGTTAACATGTCAGCATCATGGTTTCTCTAATGTTTTTATATCAAATGGTCTTAATTTAGTCTTTAAAAATTATCCGCAGGGCATGTCTGAAGATATGGAAGATGAAGATAGATGTAGCATAGAGGACCATAATGAAATAGACAACATCTCAGAATTCACCCAAGTAAGACACCCCTCATCTCTCATTTGTCTCTTGTTGGCTTTGTTTTGGCAACACTATCGACTAGTTCTTAGCCGAATCAAATACAGTTTCTACATCGAGCACTGGCTTTTGCAATACATGATTCTGTTTCTCACAGACAACATAGGTGGTTAGTTTTGGGATCTAATATAGAAAATCCTATAATGGAGTATGAGACTGTTTATAACAATTAACAACAATTTATCTATCATCTGAAAGAGGATAGGAGGAGAAAGATTGGAGCAAGAAAATCGTTGTTTTTTCATTGAAAAAAAAAGTTTCTCATTCGAATACTAATTTTTCCACTTATTGTTATTTGCAGAGTGAGGATGAAGACTCTGATGGTTTTGATGATGACGGCAATGAAGACGATGACGATGATGGTCTTGATGATGAGGGAGAATTTGATTGGGAAGATGATGAGGACTCCGATTTTTCTAAATGAAAAATGGACATACTGAAAGGCGGGTCAACATACTTACATTGATGTTTCTGGATGACATTTGTCATTGCCTGCAGCTAGACATAGGTATCAACTTTGCTTTTTTTTCAGATAGTTCATGAGTTTGCGACAACGGTTTTCATGTATTTGCTGATTGTGTTCCTTGCTGTTTGTTCAACAGGTTTCCGGCTCTTTGCCACTACTCAATAAATTTTCTCGATCAGAAGAGGCAATTTTTTCTCCCCTCCTTCTAAAGGGACTATTTGCATTAAATTTAGTGATTGTCCCTTCATGGAGTAATCAAGAGGGCAGGCTTAGCAACTTGAATGGTTCTTTTCTTTGAACAGTCTTAGAGGTGAAAATTTTGGGGTTCTATATATTCAGAGTTCTTCAAAGATGTGACTACATAATACATACATATCATTCGTCGTCCTGCGGCAAAAACCCATCATAAGTTACCTGCTTTCCTATGCTGACTTTTGAGCCGTATGAACAAACATTTCTGTATAGTGGAGTCTGCCTCTATTTGTGGTTGATCTGTTTATTGATTTATTGTAAATCTTCCATCACATTGTAATACATATTTCCCTTATCTATAAATTGTTATCGTGATTTTTTATGGCATGGTGTAGCCAATAAATGTACCATCTTTCATGTTTTCTTTATAGAAGGGTAATTGTAATGTGTAGTAAATAAAACTATGTCAAGCATGCTAAAACTCAAAAGTGATATGCGTGTATTTTTCATGTTCATAATTTTGAGTCGGTGGTGATTAGGTAAAGAGTTTACATGTACATAGAAAACAAGCTTTATGTGCTTGTGATCAGCCACCATTGAATAGTAATCAATTTGACTCAGTACCATGTAACATAAATTACTTTTAGACTGAAACCAAGTATCCATTTAGCATGGAAGCTTCAAGTTTTTACAAAGTACAAGCAGCCAAACACCTTTAGATTGCTATTCAAGCATTGATAGCTTTTCCTGGATTCATGTGCCACGCCAGATACACCATTTAATATGGTTACATAATCTGAAAATATGATATTGGCTTGTTTATGCAGCTAACAAGTCTAACGAGGTGTTTAATATTTGCTTTTTCTGCTACTATGTTCATCAAGCCAAGTTACAATATCACCAAGCACGTGAAATATTGTCTCATCAGGTTCACCTTCAAGTAGTGTGTGAAAAGCATCCTTATAGAGGCACAGTTTCTTGTCTTTGACATTAGCTTTCTCGTACAAAGCCTTGCTAGCTGATGGATCAGTTATTATGTCAGCCTCTCCATGCATGATCAATAATGGTAGAGAAACCTGGCAAATAAATTCTTTAGTGGGCTTCATGTGAAGAGAGAGAATTTTCACAAGAAACGGGAATCAGCTGAAGAAAGTTGTTGAATAGGATGTGTCATAACTTATCATTGCAGTTTCTTAAAAAAATTTCGGTGTTTGGTATTAATAAATAGTTTTTTCAGTTTTTATTTTTAATTTTCATATTTTTAAAATTTTGTGAAGTAAATAGTAAAAATTAAAAGTGAAATATGAAAACTGGATTTTATAATTTTTATTATTTTTTCATAAAATTCTAAAAAATTAGGGAACTAACAAAAAACCATAAGTAAAACTGAAAAAGTATTTTGCAATACGTATTGGTGTGGACAAGTATTTTGCTAGAGGTCATAATATAAGAGCCAAGAGGGGTGTTAATACAGGTTGAGATGCGGTGAACTCTATACGTAACAAATATATTTACCATTAATTTTTATAATATCTATGCACATATAATTTTAAATTATATTTAAAATGGTAGGTATGTAAATAGAATTCAACAAAAACGCAAATTTATATTCACATCACTTGTGTCATAGGAAGCAATTCAAAGTTGGACACGTGTAATTTGAGACAACATCTCAATCCAACATCAATGTGGGACACTATAGTGTATGTGTATCAAGAAAAATAATATTTGTACACACACAATTTGTAGGGTTCTCTGTCAACACTCTTTTACTATTGTCCATTGAATAAGTGTGGGACCCAGATTAACTAGGGTCTAGATCTCTATTTTATTCAACGATAAATCGACAGAGTGTCCTGTAAATTATGTGTACTATTATTATTTTTTTTTTTGGTTTTATATTAGTAGTATTTGTGCGTATTTTATTTCATATTAAGTATTGAAAAGCTAGTCAGATGGAAAAGGTTTACTTCTTCCAATCGCTGTTCTAGTTCCTGTGTGGTTTTAAGCAACTCCAATGCAGTTCCCAGTCTTGGTTTATCCTTGTAGAGTAACACATTAAAAGGTGCCTGGAGCAATAACCATCAGAGAAATAATTAATAGAAGACAAACGTGGATTCTTTCATTAAAGTAAGTGTTAATATAAGCTTATCCCATAATATTAGCATAAACACCCACCAGTTTTCTTTTTTTCTCATCTCTAAATATGTTCTCTTTCACCTCTTCTTTTTGTGGAACTAATTTAGTCTTGGGGAGAACCTTAGCCACACCAATAAGTATCTGCTTCACAAGCCAGTGTGGAATCATGTCCTCCGCAAACTACTCAAGAAAATTGGTTAGTTTAGTGACATATAAATGTGATCAAGAAGTGAATTAATTATTTTAATTTAGTCTAATTTCAAGTAGATTAATTATACCTTGCACAAAGGTGCAATAAGAGCAACACCATCCCACGCATCAGGTTGTTTGAAGTGAATTTTCAAAGCAATGGCTCCTCCCATGGACTCACCTAACAAGAAGCTTGGTAAATGCTGATACTCCTTTTGTTCTGTCATCCAAAACCACTAAAACTAAGTGAAGAGGATCCTGATTACAAGCAATTGTAGAAGGAAAATTCTTGCCATTGATCACAAATGATTGTAAACAGTGAAATGAAATTAATAATATGCAATATAAGGATTTGTTAAAGTAGAAAACATTTCAAGGAAACATGTAGTTATATTGTGTGATATGAAATAAAAGGCGAAAAAACTTTACCCTTAATTTTTGAGAAGTGCTCGATGACATCATCCACTAGATTTTCAAAGCTAGGAATATAGCCATGAAGACCATCTGAGAGGCCAAATCCAGGGTAATCCATAGCAAATACTCCATAACCAGATGATGCTAACTTCCTTGCAACTCCTAATGGAAAAAATAGATAAAATTAATGACATCCAATTATCTATTTCTTCTTTTCTATATATAAATAGAAGAAGAATTGTTGCTTAATTAAGTTATTATAGATATATTCATGCCTTCAAAGTAAAATGTGCAAGTGTCTGCGTAACCATGACAGTAACAAACGACTGCTTTCAAAGGAGATCTCTCTGGCAGCCAGCTTTTATAGAATATTTCTAATCCTCTGGAGTTCACTTGATAGGCCTGTAGATAGTAAGTATTTGAAATTATTCAAATACTAATACTTGTATGATACCACAATGCTTAAAGAATATTGTTGAATGGTTTTATTTTCCAGACATGAGGAATATCAAATAGAGTTTAATCTTGTTCCGCTAAAGTCATCTCAAAAAATATTGTTAGATTTCATTGCATTACTTGAAGAATTATTCAAATAAAGATATTTAACTGGATAATAATGTAAAGTGAATCAAAATTAATCTGTGCCAAACATAAGGAGATGGCTAACTTCATGCGTGGCTTTATACCTGGTTAATAATTTTAAAAGCAAAGCTAAATCTTGTGCCTCCAATATATGAGGTAACTAGAGTCAACATTGGCTTAAGGTAACCAAAAAATTAGGAGATGAAATGTGTACCTCTTTCATTTTAACCCCATCTACTGGTAGCTGCGCAAAATTCAAAAGACAGAAATAAGCACCAAACAGTGAAAGAAAGCAAGGGAATTTACCAGGGAAGAGAAAACCAGATTACACATTGAACCGGTCAAGATGCTGGTTCAAAGGTTTAAAGGTTCAACCGGTTCAACCGGAATATAATAAAAATATATATAAATATATACATATGATTAATTAGAATATAAATAAATATATTAAATCATTAAGATTAACATAATTAACAAAAAATATTAATAGGTCCATAAAAATAAACATAATTCATATAAAATTTCTCTAGTACTAGCCTTACAACACGATCATAAAACATTTGAAAAAAAATATTTGTTAGT
Organism: Dalbergia cochinchinensis; assembly: GCA_031216125.1. Lineage (NCBI taxonomy): Eukaryota > Viridiplantae > Streptophyta > Magnoliopsida > Fabales > Fabaceae > Dalbergia > Dalbergia cochinchinensis. Next base: position 1,745,261 of record CM062377.1, read on the forward strand.
AATAAGTGAGGTTTATGGTAAACAGTCTACGAATAATAGAAAGAGGAGAATAATAACCCAACAATTTTTGTTAGTGTCTTTTTTTGATTTCATTTTTTTTTTTTGCTTTATGACTGCCATAAAATATCAGTGTTTAAGTTTTAGGAAAAAAAAATTAATTTAAAAAAAAACCGGTTAGACCGATCTAGTTTGCCGATTTTCCAGGTTTTACCCGATTTTGACTTCCCCCAGTTTTTTACCTTAACCGGACCGGCCACCAGACCAGTTCCCGATTAACCCGATCAGACCGGCCGGTCCGATTTTCTCTTCATTGGAATTTACTTATTTTTTTGACGTAAAGAGAATTTAATTTATATATCTAGGACATATATATTATAAAGACTTCATTGGTGTAGATATTTCCCTTTTGGGAAATGATATTCTATCCGTCACGCCAAAAATTGACATGATACATATTTTTGGTTAATTCCATGCCGGGTCAAACATAAAATACATGTAACTAACCAAAAAATTATATATCGTTTTCCTTTTTTCTCTTTTTGACGTGAATATATGTTGGCTACTTATATCGCGACAATTAATTATTGTCGCTTAAATCTTTAAACACATATTGATATGATATACTAAACAATTGCCGATGTGAGAATGGTGTTGTGCGAATCATTTTCCACATAGATATTTAGATATTTGTTCGAGAAGAGAAGGCACCGATCTCTAACGTTGCCTAAAACTGCAGTTCATTCTCTTCGCAGCAAAGATAAGATCACATGTTCTTTTTCCTTAGAAGGGGATAAAAACACATGGTTTTAAACTGCGGTATATAACAACAACTGCGATCGCAATATTACTGCTGTTATGCACTTTGCAACTGCATCACAGCAGCTGTGACTAGATCAATATTTTTCCATATACATGCCACAATCGCAACCGCAATTTAAAACCATGATAGAAGGGTTGAGATGATGAAAGATACAGATAGGTCGTCACCTAAAGCAAACAGTTAATATATATAATTATATATATTATTCTTTTCTTGTGATTCAAGTATGCGGGGTATATATACAAGAGAGAGAGAGACAAAAAAAAAAAAGAAGAGGCAGAGAGAAGAAGAGAGATCAACACTACCTGAAACAAGCAGTGATCAATGGCAAGCTGAATATCCTTAAAAGCCTCGCGAGCACGCCGCCTAGCAGGTGCCTCATCCATGTTGGACAAACAAATGGTCTGAAACACCTCACTCATATCTTGTATTCCATCTCCTTTTGTGGTTATTGCAGCCATTTGATTTGATTATTTCTCCCGAAAATTAACAGTGTCTGACTGTCCCTCCCTCCTGATCTCCTGCTCTATATATATACATGAAAATTAAAATGCCACAAGTTTGATGAGATGAATAATAAGGTAACACAAATTAATGGGACTCAAATGAATGTGTGCAAGTGGAGGAATGGATGGAAATGTGTGTCCCTAGCTCCTCACCAGTCAGTATTCTGAAAAGTCTGTGTGCAACAGCTGGGAAGTTGAGGTTGGAAAGAGGGAAAGAGGTTCCAAAAGAAGGGGGCGAAGGAGGGGTCTGTGACAAGTTGCAGATGAGTGAGCAGATGAACGAGTTTGGTTGATCAATTAAATAAGAAGCCGATGGGGAGTTAATATTTTCTCACCTTATGCATTTATGAATGGATCCATTCCCCCCCCCCAGACCGGTAACAGTAACTAATTCTTTGAAGGTGGTAGCTCCTCTAGAGCGATAAACCTCTAACCACGAAATTCTTAATTTCCATGCAAAGGTGTCAAAAATTGAACGACTGACTAGGTGCTTAAGAAAGTTAGCTAGCTATCAATCAACTTTGATGACCTGTTAGTTTCATTTTCTCGTTTCTAACTCCTGCATTATACAATTCTAGAATGTGCTAGATGCCCTCTTCACTGCAATTAATGAATATGAAATCAAATTAGAAATTTTAGGTGTTTTTAAAGTAAGATAAAATACATGTTTTAATTGATTTATTGATTGATATGCATGCAAGTTAAGTTTGATATTTTAAGAGATAATGATGACAAGTGTTTATTTATGTGTCAAATAATGAATGGATAATATATGTTTTGATTGATTTATTGATTGACATGCATACAAGTTAAAGTTGATATTTTTAAGAGATAATAATGACTAGTATTCATTTATGTATCAAATAATGAATTGATTATAACAAATGATTTTATTGCTCTCTAAGAGCAACTAATAAGAATGTCTTCTAGAAAAGAGATTGGTAAGTGAGATTTAACTCTTAATCTAAAGTCAAAAACCTATTAATAGTAGAAAATGTCATGAAACCAATTATCCAAAATATTTAAGCTATTGGATGATTGCATATGAATAGTTTTATACATAATTAACACATACTCTCACACGAATATCTCTTTTATATTTGAAGTATTGTCAATTTACAGATCCACCTTTCCTAATATAAAAATTTAATTACTTTAATTTATTTACTCTAATATCAAATCATGAAACCAATATAATTCTCTCAAAAAATTTTAAACCATTGATTAGAAGCAAATAAATGCCCTAAATTTGTATATTTAACAAGAGAGTTGTGAATATATTTGCACATTTACACTAAGATAATATGGAATTAGGACATGAGAAAATGCCCTGAAATTTTTTACCCTTTAATTACCAACAAAAGAAAAAGTAGAAACCTGGTTTCCGTTCTTTAAAGATATACTCATCATTTTGGTCTGGAAATATTTGTTCCCAGTTTAGTCTCTCGATATAATGCGAAACATCATCACGTTAATTAGTTTTCTTCTTCTTCTTCTTTTGTCATATTGAAAGAAGAAAAATGATATTTGCATAACATTTTTGTACAATATAAAGAAAAAAAAAGTGCAGGATCTATTTCTGTTTTTTCTTTTCCTAGGCTTGCCATCCTTTTTTTTATCTGTGTTATAAATATATTGTACAAAAATATTATACACATATAATCTCTTTAGGGATAAATGAAAGCAAATAGCAATGAAGTTTTAGGGACTAATTTAACAAAATTTTGCATGTGTTTGAGAATTAATCAATTAAATGGATAGCATGTTATCTCCAACCAACTCTAACAGCTTCTAACAAACTTAGCTGATTACTAACTAACTTGAGTTAGCCTACTCCACCTAAAAGACAAAATTTTGAGAAGCCAAATATTTTTAAGGAACCAATGACATCTTGCATTATTAAGGAACCAAATTAGTGACAAATATTTTGAGAGCCAAAAATAAAGTATTTATGCAATGTATAGTTGATGTTACCTACCAAGTACCAACCGCTGCTCCCTCATTAAATTCTTCTAACATAGTATATAAAATATTGAGTGCTGAACTAGTATGATAAAACCATCGACGAAGAAAATAACGTATTATGTTCTCGACTTTTCTCAACGGGTCATCTCCACGGAAATTCTTTTGTTCCCTATGGAGTAAGTCCATCTTTTTATTCCACAATGATTTGTGACCATGAAATGTTTATGTGGGGTCCATTATAAGTATAAAATTTAGAAAATATGTGGTGTATGTAATTGGTGTAGGAAGAAAATCCTTTCTGCACGGAGTAGGGAGGAATGCCTCCATTTCCATTTCCATTTATAAGAAATAGAATAGAATGTGGATAAATATTTTTCTTTGGTACTTATGATAATATCCTGATCTTCGAATCAGAGAACCTTCTCATTTCTTTACTTTTTTTCAAAAAAAAGGTCCCATTTCTGAATCAACGATTATAATAAGAGGAATTTATAAAACTGAAGGCCTAGCATAATTAGTAGCGAACTAGGCTCTTTAAGTATTTAATCAGAAATTCATTTCCTAACTATATATATGAAAAGGATCTTGAGATCTTGTCACTAGAGGTTTGTCTCTTTAAGAGAGTTTTACACTTTAAAGAAATTAGTTACTATTATCAGTGATAATATCCTGAAAAATCGAGGGAAAAAAAAGGAGAATTCACTTATAAATATGCTGGGGTGAAGATAAAGTGACCTCATTGAAATTTGAAGTTAGAGATGGATGCCTTTTTAGCTAGGTAAATATTATTTAAACACATAAAAATAGGTGATTAATTAGACACATATTTCATCATGATTAAATGTGATGGTGGTTCATACTTTTTTCACCAATCCATTACATCCAATAATAATAGAGTGGCTATCCTAATTGGATACTCATTTTTAGGTGTTGAAATAATAATTCTCTTTTAGTTAAGGATATTATCATATTTCATAACAATATTATGTAAAATAGTAATATCATGTGAAGTGCTAACATACGTGTAGCTCCCATCTCCACCAAAGATTCTACCAGATTAATCTGTCCCTACACACATTGAAAACACTGAAGAGCAAGTCTACCCTTAACTCTATTTCTGCTTTCAGTTGTTTCTCCTATATAGTGTCTGTTTAATTTGAAAACTCTAAGCATATTATTATACTGAGAACTCAGAAATATTGTCACCACATTTATTGTCCATGTATATATGGACAGTCTAAATCTGCCAGTAGCTGTATTCTGACTTTGCATGTGCTACTATCCACACTAATCAATTACTGCACTTTCCTTCTTCAATACTAAGAAACAGATGCATCGCATTTTCCATACCATACCATCCTCAAATGGATGGTACTGACCAAGGAAAATCTGTCTCTGTACCCTGCCCACTACCCATTTCGGATGCAACTTCACTGAACCTAGCTACCTCATTAATTAATTCCGCGTCCCCCTTTAGAGAATCTATTAGTGTAGTAGTTAACATCATGTTCATCCTTTTAGTTAAATGTTGTGTTTATTTTTCTTTGGTTGATGAGCAATTAATTACTTTGTTTTCTTTAAATTCTTTTAAAAGGTTAAAATTGCCTAGCTGTCTTCCTTACTCTTGTTTTAAACAAATAGATCAACTTACTATAGCTATAAAACCATTTATTATGCTTTTACACGAGAGCTTAAATTTATGAGAAAGATAATTAATGACATAGTATTGGAATATTTGTAATAAGTATTTTAGAGTTCGATTCTTTTTTCTATCATCATTGTATTCTTCAAAACAAAATAATTGAATTTCGACACAAAATAAAGATAGAATTATATAAGTGACATATATATAAGTGACTTATAGAATTATATAAGTGACAAAATAAAGATAGACCTATATATTGTCGATGCTTTAAATCTAAAAGAAATATTTATATAAGTGACAGAATTAACAGTAGTTTGAGTTTGGGGAGAGATGATTATCTGTATCTACCACATGCTTCTTTTTACAATATAATATTCCATATAGCCACGAGAATTTGAGGAGGACACCCCTCTTGGCGGCATTTATTTTACTTAGAAAGTCGGTTTCAAACAAATTGAATGTTGATGGTTAGAAAAAGTTCGATTTTGATTGGGAAAAAACTTTTTTGCACTATCTTTCTTTGAAGTCATACTCTTTTTATAAACACACTCTAAGAAACACTACTACACTCGAAGGCAAATTGAAGCCCAAGGTGATAGTGGCAAATGCTAAAGGTGTCCAAAGAGCGAGATAAGTTGGGTTGACGAGATTCAAAATGGACCCAATTTTTTGACAAGAGCATTTATTTGAGCTTCAACTCAATTTGAAAATAAACAGATTAGTAATCAGTCAAACTGGACTAATTTATTTTCAGATAATATACAAATATTTGAATAATATTATACACAAACAAAATTCAAGATAAATTTTACAATCCATATTTTAAAACAAATTATATATCAGTACAAGAATAATATCAAGTTATGTAAAATGTATTAATTGAAATATGAAATTTTATAATCCAAGCAAATCATTACTTAACTATTTCTCGAGTAGTTTTAATTGCATGAAATTTCATAATTCGAATCCGGGTCCAATTAAGCTTTTGGGCCGCGAATACCTCTGACAAAGGCCACAGGATGAAACATCGTTAGAGACTAAATGGTTGGATTTAACATGTGGGCTGGGCCAGGGCAATCTCTTCACGGCCCAACTAAAAATTGGTGATCCAACCAAGTGTCAAAGCCCATGTGAAGTCTAGAATGCCACCCGATCGTCATTACCCTGCAAAGCAATAACCAGGAAAGGAGTATGAGTGAGTGAGAAAATGTGGTGAGCTGAGCTTGGAGATCGAATATGAAATTAAATTGTATTCAGACCAAAAATAAATAAATAAATAAATAAATTGTATGACTATGGGACATATAATACATTATATTGAACATAACTATAGTGAAGATGAAAAACTGGCCGTGCCTTGTATATCTGCAGTGATGGATTTATTTACCATTTGGTAATTAAGTGAACTTCTAATAATTTATTAATTTTATGATATGTGACGAATTAATGATGAATCCATTGAGAAAACATGATCTTACTGCCTTCAAACAGTTTTTCAAGCATGCCATTTAACTTTCTATTTTTCCTTTGTCTCTGAACTATAGATTTTTGAAATCATTGCACTTGCGTATGATCTTTGCTTAGAAAAAAGTGTGCACTTGAACCAAATAAACATTGATGTATTTTATTTTAAAAACTGAAACACTGTTAATATATAATTTTAAACATGAATGTAACATCGTCGTGACATTATTGGCTAGAGAATATATATATTGTCTTCTGTGGAACTGATTGCTTATTAAATTATTGCACACGAGAAGAAGAGTTGATGCTTAACTATCAATTACACAGATTACACTATATCACCTCAACGTAACTGGCCTCTATACCATGATCCCTAGTTAGCTTAGAGATTGTCCTTCTCCAAGTAGTGTACTCTCATCTCTCTCAAGTCTCAACATGGTTTCGTGTTTCTCCATTGGTTTCTCTTGAGCTAGTTTTAGTTACTTTAGTTTTTGATGTTTGGATGCTAGCTTTAATTTGTGATTCTGTTGTATTTTGTTATTCCAAAGTTTTTACCATTCTGTTGTCTTTGTATACTGAATGTTATCCTTGCTTCTCTCTTTTGAAAGTGAAGCATTTTTAATTATCAAAAAAAAAAAAAAGGATAGATAGTTTAGGCTTATTCAATTATCGTTCTTGAATACTTAGAACCTCACTACAATCTCATCATCATATTGCTCAACACATCGTACATGCATGCATGATTGCAGCATATTGCATAATGGGGGAGAATACGAACATAAAAATATCTCAACTTTTCAATTTTATTGTACAATAACAGTAGAAACAAGTGGTTATTTTATTGAAAATTTTCGTCGAATTGTCAATACTAGAACATGAAACCTAGAAACGACTGAGGAGATCGTCTTCCTCCATAAGATTGTACAGGAAGAAGTTCAACAGTGATCTAACAAACTTCCCAACTTTGACACCTCTAATTACAACAATTGATGAGCAATTTAGTTTGCTTTTTATGAGCGTGCAAATGATACATAATTAAGAAAAGTCCCCAAATCCTTATATTTACTCGTAAAGTGTTACCATATTTTATCATATAGGGGTTTTGGAGGGCTGGACATTAATAATTCACAAGTACTTTTACAAGATGTTAGCTAGCTTAATATGCTTTGAACAGCTTCACCAAATGGAGTCCAAATTGAATGGTTGCTCCTGTAGTTGTTGCTGCTGCTGCTGTGGCATACATTCTAAAACTTTCGAAGAAGATGCACTGAGGTTTGAACCTAGGCCTGTTCCAACTTGGGAAACTCCTTGAGGCATAAATGGTGCAAAATTATGATCTGTTGCAGCTTCTCTTTGTTGATAATTCCTGAGCTGTAATGCCTTGAGAATCAAGGAATTCACAGAAATATTGTTTGGATTCAGCAACCCAGAGGGCCATGGGATGGATGGAAGAGAGGGAACATGGCTTGAAGCTGGCCAATTCATGGCCAAGTTCATGCTTGTGTTGACATTATTACTTAGATCACCATTGTAAGTTTGTCCTGAAATGATGTTGGGGAATGCACTTGATGAATTAGCAATGCTATTTAGGTTGGGGAGCTCAACATCACCAAATTCATTGACCATTGAGGTTGTGTCACATGGGGATTCTGGTTGGGAGGATGATGTTTGCTGTGGTTTTTTGGCTGCTGAGCTCTTTTGGAAAACCCTGCAAACCACCCATTCATCCTACAGAAGGCAAACATTACAAAACGGTTAAATTCTCAACTATGAAGCCTAAACATGGACATATGTGTATTTGTGGATGTATATACATGTATATGAGAAGGTATTCCATAATTAAATGATTCATGTTAAAAAGGAGTATACAAGTATAATCGAATAATGATATTTTGATATAAAAAGTGGATAGCAGAAGAGGTATGCATGCACCTATATATAAAAAGATACAAAACTTTAATTCTTTATTGTGAGATGATGTTTTGTATGCCTCCATATTTTCTGAATATCCATCTTTATATCACTTTCATATATTTAAATAATATTATTTTATGTGATTAAGAGAATCTAATAGGCATATAATATTTATCAATTGTTATGATACATGTATTTATTGCTAACCTTTGTTCCGAAGGGATTCTTGTTTTCTAGTCTATATTCGTGCATGACCCAATTGCTTTTCTCACCCCTTGGAGCTCTGCCCTTATAGAAGACTAGGGTTTTCTTCATTCCTACCAAAACTCCTGCACGAAAAATTTCCTTGTCTTTCCCTGTAGTTTTCCAGTACCCTGATTCAGTGGCCCGGTTGGTTCGAAGTCCAGTTGGATACTTGCGGTCTCTCAAGCTGAAGAAATACCATTCCTTTTCCCCCATGGAGGCCTTACCTGTTACCACACACAGCGATGCTTATTTTATTCATTTTTTGCTCGCCAAAAGAATATCAATAATAAAATTGTCAACTAGTGTTGCCATTCAAAGTTGCAAGCATACCAAAAAATAGAGTTGAAATACCAATATATATATTTCCAATTGTTCTTTAATTTTCTTTTGGTACAGAACTACAGATATGTATGACCAAATTAGTTAGCATATGCATATGCATTGGGATATGGTATTATATGATATTATGATTGCATGGATTATACAGCACCACGCAGAAAAAGTAGAATAAGTCAAATGTATGCGTAGTATGAAAAGATGAGGCAAAAGAAACAAAGACTTTGTTAATTTGGCTGCTGATCGAGATATAATTGAAAGATGTAATTGGTGAATCGGTGACTCCAGAATGAATATACATACCTCATTAGTTAAACTTCTGATAAAACAAGACAGTGAAACATTATAGAGATCATGGATCTTGACTGTACTCTTAATTGTCCAAGGTTAATTTTGTTCAATTTTATTTTTCTTTTTGCTTTAATTTCAGAATATGTCTCTATAAAACTGAATATGATTTTTCATTAACATGCAGTCTTTTCGATACAATCAATGCCAAAAGGGTGAGTTAAAGAACATAAACCCTTGCAAATCAATTGGCAAATCCTGAGTTAAAAATTAAAAAAAAACAAACTAAAGGTGTTTTTTGAACAAAGCGACAGGATTTGAAACCATATATTTTTTTTTTTTTTGGGGAGAGGGGGGGGGGGGGGGGGGGTAGTATATGTAAAGAGAGAAATCATGGAGCTATAGGATGAACTCTCAAAGACTCAAACTACCTGGGAGGTCCCAAGGCTCAGACTTGTTGAGATCAACAACTGCTATAGCTTTGGATGTGAAGCCAGTTTCAGACACTTTCCTTGTAAGGTAACATGTTATGAGCTCTTCATCTGTAGGATGGAACCTGAACCCAGGAGGTAGACTTTCCTCCATTTCTATGCTATGAATTCTCAACCCTCTTCAGCCTTGGATATATATGAGTGGCGATGATAAATTAATGATCCTCAAAAGGAAGCTCAATTACATCACCAAGATGAGGTTCTTAAAGGCCTCTCCACTTTATGGTTTTATAACTTCACCCTTCAACAGGAAGCATCCACAGATAGTCATCACATTTTTGTTAAATACACACAGCTAACCCTTTGACAAAGATGATACCCTCCATGAAACAAACTCTATATTTTAAATAAATATTAAGATTAAGCTATATACAAGGTTTGGATTTACCAAATTGTCACAAGGGTTTTGCTATATTTACTAAACAAAACCAAGAATACCTGCGACCTTGACCGTATCAACGTGGTGTGTTATGTGTCATATTCAATAGAGAAATGGGAAAATGTGATTTTGTGAAATTAAATTAAGAAAAAGACTAGTTGCAGTTATTTGTACGCACGAGGGGGTTGAGTCTATGTTACACCATATTTGGGATATTAATATTTGCATGTTTTCTATGATCCTGTCCAACCACCTCACCCATTTCTACCCACCAAAACCATTTCACGCTAGTTCAAATGGGAACATGCCTTATTGTAACCATATTCTCTTTGATTAATTTTTAATTATCCACACTTGTATCTTGTCTACGCCCATATCGTCTTTCTCTCATCACTCGAATTGTAGGAAATATACATATATTAATAAATAAATAAAATCTATATTCTCTTTTAACTGAACAGACGTTTACTAGTGAAGCATGTAAAATGCCATTAAATAGATTACATATAGGAATTTTCATATTTTATGGATGAATTATATATATGTCTAACAAAAGTTGATTTGTATCTTAAGATCAAAATTATGCATAGTTAGTACTCAGTAGTGCAGGGAAGCATACAGTAGTCCAGTGACAATAAAAAATGGATAAATCATATAAAAATCCAGCGAAAAGAGTACGTAAGAATATTGACATTACCTAGAAGAACTTTCATGCACCGTTGTTCGTATACAACACTTTTCTTTTCTTTTTTGTTTTCTTTTTTCTTTTTAGTGTAAACATTACTGGTGGTTAAAATGGTCACCAAACCACAAGACTGTACATATGTAAGGTTAAGCCTTTCCGTTGGACCATTAACCTCATTATTTCATGTGTTAATGATTTAATCTTCAAAGCATCATCATAAATGTCAATCCTAACAAGAACTTTGTGAATCCTGCATATCTGCTTGTTTGCAGACGGCATACTAGCTAGGGTTTCTAGAAGCAAGCCTTCTCTCTCTTTGTCTAAGTCATGATGATTTTAATTTGTGCCACTAGTCAGTATAGTTGAGGTGCAACACAAAGAGTAATGATATTTTGAAAGTTAATAGGTAGATATTCACTTTATAATTATTGAATATTAAATATAAGTATTGATTATTATCACACTTAATGGTTATAAAGTGAATATTTTTGTGTTAAAATATCAGTACTTCGACACAAAAAATTAAGAAAAAAATGCTTTCAATACTGCTGCAAGTGTGTTTGGATACAATTACGAATGATGTCGCATCATCAATATTACGGTCACAATTACATTATTGCAATTGCAAACCACAATAAAATAAGCATTTATAATGGTTGTTACTCGGTGATGGTTGAATTAAATATAATGGTAAAACTCACTTATTTATCTAAAGGTTATTACTTATATCACGTCATTTTGACGCTTATTTTTTGAAAAAGATTCTATATGCCAAACACTTTTTATAAGAAAATTTTTTGTTACTCTGAGAGTAGGAGAATATATTTGCTCTATTCTATTTAATAAATGACAGATCAACTATTATATTAAATATGCAAAAAAAATAGGAGATAACAATAAATCATAAAATTAATGTGTTATTTATTAAATTGAATAAATATAATGGTTATTACTTTGTGATGGTTGAATTAAATATAATGGTAAAACTCACTTATTCATCTAAAGGTCATTATTTATATCACGTCATTTTGACGCTTATTTTTTGAAAAAGATTCTATATGTCAAACACTTTTCATAAGAGAAATTTTTTATTACTCTGAGAGCAGGAGAATACATTTACTCTATTCCATTTAATAAATAACAGATCAACCATTATATTAAATATGCAAGAAAAATAGGAGATAACAATAAATCATAAAATTGATGTGTTATTTATTAAATTGAACAAAATAAATATATTACCTTACTCTCAAAATACTTAAGTATTTAGCTTTTCATAATGTGTAAAATATACTCTCTCCATTTCATATTAATAATTATTCTTAAAAAATTATATAATTTTAATATATTGAAAAATAAATATATCTTATTATAATTTATAATTAAATATATTTATATTTTAACATATCAAAATTATATAATTTTTATTAATACAGAATAAAGAATAAAGGGAGAGTTTTCAACAATTATGAACTTTTTAATTTGCCAACTGGGAGCAGAATTATATGGGCAGAAAGTCAAAAAACCAAATCAAATTGCAGGTTGGTCTTAAATGCCACATGTGTCCTCTTGGTAGCTCACTCCATCTGTCCTTTCGTATGATTCCATTTCCCTATACCCTTTTTTCTGTCCGACCTAGCTAGCTACGTATTGGACAAGACTACAAGCCAATGAGAGTTCTAATTTCCTCCTTCTCTTCGTCGTCTTTGCTCTCTTTCCTTTTGGCCTTTAACCAAGTTTTCAAATATAATATCTTCAGTCCAGTCTATTCATTTCAACAGTTCGATAACGAATAATCTATAATAAAACTCTTCCTCAAGCTTCAAAATTCAGTGTGTAAGTTTTTCCTTATTATTATTTTTTTTAGCTATTCATCAAAAGTCTTCGACTTTACATTATTTGATTAATTAGCATAATGTGACGTGTTTAAAACTTCAAATAATTACTCGCTGTTCGATGATGATGAAAAAAATAATTACTCACCACTTTTTAGTTTAATGTATATGTATAGATAATATAAAATAATTTTATATTATCAATTAATATAATTTTATTAAAATAACAAATTATAGTGGGTGATTGACTGAATATGACTTATAGTAGCTAGTTATTTTTTTATAATTTTTTTCATTTTTTATGAAATTTTATTGGTTGGAGGAGTAAAATTATTTTTGCACTCATAAAAATTAATTTTTTTAATTTTAAATAATCATAATTTCATGTTATACGATGGTACGTATAACTTTTAGAAATATATATAATTTCATGGTGTTGTATTTTTACCATATCCTTCAATAAAGGAAATTTGTGCCTCACATACATCATATATAACTAATGAAATAAAATCTATGCTCTTCTTGGTATACAACATGTATGCACTTCAGTTTCGCAAAAAGATATTAATCATAATTTCAAAAAGAACTAATGTATTAAATGAGACTATTAAATGGACGAGACTATTCCATGGACGCGACAATTACATGAAAATGTGGTCTTAACTAAAGAATCACTAAGTAAAGAATAACAAAATAAATGGGTGTTGAATAAAAATCCCTAAAGAAGCAGGTAAAAAAAAAAACTGAAGAATCGCTAAAGCAAGTTACTATTAATTAATGTTTACTTTGTTGTCTTTAATTATTAACGTGTAACTTGGATAAGATGAATTCCTCTAACTATATCTTGACCAAAAAAAAACATCCACTTATTATGCACTTTGTGGGTTGGCCGTGAAATAGAAAGAAACCATTTTTTTTCTCTTTTTAATTAAGCACACGCTCGAAAAGGAGGGACGGGGCAAGTGGCCTTGGACCATATCTAACGGTTCGAAACCGCCCCAAGAATAAGACAATTTTTTTTTTTCTTTTTGCTAGAAGGGTTTCATTGATTAAAAGATAAAGGCCTAAATCTAGTTGTTACAAATTATCAAGTCGAACCTGGATATAATACATCAAAATTTAATGACGTCAAAAGCCTAAACGTAGAAATTTAATCAATGATGACTATATAGCTTTAATATAATGATGTGCTATAATATCACACTATATATCCTTATAAACACAAAGGTGATCATGTCAAATCTCTGATCTACCTGAAGCAACATAAAATATTAATACTCTCCAGGCTATATAAAATCAAAGATATATATTAGTGGCTTCTTATAACAAAGTAACTAAACACGACGGCATCTGAGTTTATCAAACACGGTGGTAAATAGGTATATATCTCAATAATCTATAAAATGGTACACATTAAATTAACAAGGCCTCTGAAGACATCCATATGTTATAGAAAGAGGTAGGTGTTCACGGATCAATTAGGTTTGGTTCGGTTTGATTATTTTAAGAACCGAACTAAAGCAAATCAATTTAAATCTATTTATATTGGTTTATTTTTATTTTTACTATAAAATTTATAAATATAAAAATGTAACTATAAACAATATTAAATTAGACTAATCATTATTAAAAACTATATAATTATAAAATCTAAGCTAATTTTTTAAGTTTATATGCTAATATGTAGTACTATTAACTCATAAGTTAAACAAATGATAAAAGAGTTGAACAAAAATTATGTCAATTAAATTAAAAGAATTAGTGTATAATTGAAAATCCTAAATATTGAGATAAAATATGAGACAAATTTAGATATGGATAAAAAATTTTGATAAGTAATATGTCTAATTAATATATAAAATTATTAATATGATATGTTATCTGTTTGGTTTTGTTTCATTTTCAATTATGGAAATAAAAACTGAAAAGAGATTGTTTTGGTTTGATTTTTATAAATTAAAAACCAATTCAAACCGATTAATTTGGTTTTGATCGGTTTTTGATTTTTTTTATCAATTTTTTATTTTAATTCATTTTGGATCAATTTAGAACACCCCTAGAAAGATATCTACCGTCTTAGAAAAAGGCACAACCAATATTTGCTAGTATAGATTGTTGATTTATCATTGTGATAAGCCTAATTATCTGACCCAAGTGGTATCTATAATTGTAAGACCCTAGAGCATAAGCCCTGTTTATCGGGTTAGTAGGGTACCATACTAAGAATTATTTATTGGGTCAGATTTAACTTTTAACCATGACCAGCCCAATTTATGAATTTTTTTCTGGTTGGGTTCGATTTGAGGACAGTCAACCCAATTAGAGTAATGGGCTTTTCCAGACAGAATATTGGATTGGGCCAATTTTTCATCACAAAGCGAGCACATCTGATTTGAAATAATTAATTATGCTGCCTTCTTTGGTTCTCACTAACATGGTCCAACAGTCCACCGTAATTATTATGGAAGCTACACTGTAATTTTCACATATAGTAAAATAATAGAATCAAACTATCAATATCAATATATAATTATATACCACAGTTGTATAGGTATCATTTTTAAAGAGAAATAGTTCATTAAAGACCTTGGTCGCTTTCTCTTTGTCATGTGGAGTACATGACGTTCACAGTGCAACTCACCAAATACGATGAAATGTAATTCGACAATATCACATAGTGAACAAAGAAAAATGATATATCCTCCTACTTTATTTTTCTATAAATCCTCTAAATATTAAATAAAGTTTTGATTACTTTTTAAGATTTTGAGACATGAATTCAATATTTTCTTTTTACTTTATTTAATATGTAAGAAATATGTATCATTGATTGTGAAACAAAATATGAAAATAGCCCTTCAATAAAACACCAATAACTCATTAATTGCCACGTTTTGGGCAATCTTTCACTCACAAGCAAGGAACATACTGCTTTCTCTAAGCTAACAAAATGATTGAAACTGCCAAGTAGCTGTTCTCTTATATGTGCATTAATTATTATTTCCTTTTCCTCTGTCCTTTACTACACTTTGTTTCAGGTCCTCTCTCACTTCAATGACCAATTTGTATTTATTCCTCCTTGCTGACTCACATAATGATGAGGAAATCATTGAATCAGTGTGGTGATGCTAAAGAGGGTTCGGTCTAATACAAAAGTGACCCCTCAAACTTTTCATTAGAATGTAATCAACTAGGTAGTGAAAGAACAACAAATAAGTTGGCCAAATCATAGTATAGTAGAAATAATATCATAATAATAGTTAATATTCACAAATTCTGTGAGGACAAATCTGTGCTGCAATCTGCAATCTGCAATCTTAGTGGCCAAGTTGAAGACAAGGATCAATTAAGAGCATTGGTAAAAAGCATTCCCAATTGACACAGACAACATTGTCTTTTCAAAAAGGCTTCTTATTCCTTCAGTTGTTAAAGAATACACTCAAACATTAAACAGAGAAAGCTCTCCCAAGTTTTCAGTGTTTTGGGCCAGAAGCACAAACCTTAATTGAATTTTAATTTAGCAGACAACCTTTAATACATTATAATATACAAACATGCTGATTATAAATAATCTATTTGGTTAAAAATTATATATGCAGTCAACTTTTTTTCCTGAAAATATTATATCTTTCTATAAAGTGAATTTCATAATTGTCTACCTATGCGTGCGGCTTGGTTTTGGCCTCTTCTTTTTTTTGCTTTTGTTTCTGTGCATCATTTCACATAGTTTCATGTAGGGAAAAATGAAAAGCTTCGTTGCACACTAGGATTTTCTGCGTCATATACACTCACTAAAAAACAACATTTACGTCCTTTTGATGAAAAGTGTGATAGAAATGATTCCCCGAGTTTTTGTTTTTTCAGATAAGATGAAGACTATGGTCCTGACCAATTGTTAAGGCACAGTTTTTTTTCCCCCAAGTTTGCCACAAGAAATGGAATGAATTGAAATCTCATCTCACTATCTCAGACCAATAAGTTCATTTAATTATGAATGATGAGGCGCCAATTTATGTGACAAAAAGTTGAACTATCAATTTTTTTTAGAAAAAATATCCACAAATTGTCTCTGATAACATACTGAATGTTCGTTATTGCTATTACACATGGAAATGTCCTTCAATGTATCCTAAATATGGAAAATGCAAGTATAGAATTGTATTTACAGTGAATTCTATACGTGGTACGGTATCAACCAATGCTTTTATAACATCTATATATTTATAACTTTAAATTATTTTTTAAATGATTAATAAATTGTGATATGTACCGTTTACTTTAAATCTAAGACTATAGTATCATTATTCTTATAAATAATTTAAAATGCATGACACCCCAACCCAAGTCCCAATATTTCTAGAAGGCAAATAGATCTTATTGTAAGAGAGATGCCACAATTGTCCAATCTTCTAAACTTAGAGGACTGCAGTGCATGACAGATTTGCCCTTGGTGCATTAAGCCTTTTCTGATTGGGACATGATGACAGTAAAAACCATTTGGTATGGAATATGATAAGAGATTGTCTATAATTTTTGGACAGTGTTGACAGAGAAGGATAGATGTTATGAAAGCAACCAAGCCCACTTTTTTTTTTTTTCAGGAGTAGCTTTGCTTATTGGTGGAGTCCCTTTGGAGCTATCTCACTTAGTCACTTTGGAGCTGCCACAAAGAAAATGCCATGTTCCAAAGAAGAAGCACTTGTTAGGCTCTTCTACAATGCCTCAAGCTCTTTCCAGCTTCTCTTCCTCTTCCTCTTCTCCTCATCCATTTTGCTTCTCAAGTTCTTAAACTTCATTGGCAGCTACTCCTTAATCCAAAGGTCTTGTCCTCTCCCTCACACACAAATTCATTTCCTTAAGAAGTCTAACTGCATGTTTGCTAACAGATTATTTTAGAAAATAATCAGTTTTTTTTTTCAAAATTTGTCTAAGAAAACTTTTGATTACAAGTTGTTTTGAACCTAAAATAATTTAATCCGAATGCAAAGTAACTTTTTGTATGTTGCAGAGATCAGCACTATGAATATGTATCTTCTGAGTATGATGATGAAGAAGAAGAAGAAGAAGAAATTCAAGAAAGTTATTCTTATGTTGATTCTATCGAGAGGGATCACATAGTAGCAGACATCATTGGTGGTGGAGAGACCCTTCTGTTTCTGTACAACAACAACCCTCAAAGGACTCATTCCTCTTCTGAAGAATTCATCAGCCCCCAAGATAGCTTGATTGAAGACACAGACGAGAACTTTTCCACTGAAACATTGTCTGTTCAAAAGTCACCACTAGTCTCAGACTTTGAAAATGAAGCAGAAGTAGTAACTGAGGAAGAATTTCCACCAAGAGATGCTGCTTCTGTCATTCCAAATTCTGCTGTCCCAGTTGAGAGCAGGCCCACTTCTCCCATCACCTTGAACCTACACAAAAGTGAATTAGTGGATAGTGACAAAAACTGTGAAGGTACATCTCACATCATAGCTAGGACTATATAGACTATAGTTTGTTATATTATTTACATGCACATCTTATACTTCAACTCTTGTTGGTACGTCTTTCTGCAGAAGAACATGTTGGTCTTGGACTTATTAAAAATAAGAAGGTGCAAGAAGCAAGCCTCACAAGGGATGAGAGATTCTTTGTTCTTGGTCCTACCCAATTGGTAACCAAGAAGCTTATTATTGAGGAAAAGGATGATGAGGAAATATATGGTGACTCTTGCACTGTTGGGTCCACTTCTAAGAGCTCATCAGAATGGAGGAGCTCCCTCAAGGATTCTGGGACTGAAGACCCTTTTTCTTCTTCATCAAGGAGAAGTTGCCCCAAGTGGGAATCATACACAGTTTTCCAAAAATATGATGAAGAAATGTCATTCCTAGACAGGATCAGTGCGCAAAAGCTTCATGAAACTGGTAAACACCCTTTTCCTTATTCTCTGTCAATTATTGCAAGTTTAATTCTTGTAAAAAGAAAACGCTATTCGTACATATATTTTTATGTGTCAACCGACCAATAGTGACACTTATTTGTACATGAATTACTATAGATCGATTAACACACAAAACTGAATGTCCAAATAACAAGACTCTTTCTTAAATATTGATTTCATGATTTTAACACATAGTAGCAACTCAATTTCAGAGTCTTTGAGATCAATCAAAGTGTCTCCAAGGTCAATTTCAGAGCGTATTGTGTACAGGTTTTCAACTGTGAATAAGAAACCAGCTGATATCCGTCACAATCCATACCATGAGCTTGAGGCTGCATATGTAGCACAAATTTGCCTAACATGGGAAGCACTTAATTGGAACTACAAAAACTTTCTGTCCAAAAGGGCTTCACGCCATGACCCTGATGCGGGTTGTCCAGCCACCATTGCACAGCAGTTCCAACAGTTTCAAGTTTTGTTGCAAAGATACGTGGAGAATGAGCCTTATGAGCATGGTAGGAGACCTGAGATATATGCTAGAATGAGGCTTTTGGCTCCAAAATTGCTCCTAGTTCCAGAATATCGAGGTATGATGATTAACTTTAATCATCTCATTTAGAAATAGATTTCATGTCAAAGGTTATATATGGTTGAGATCATATCCAAGTAATAATAACTCAACTCATCAATCAAAATTAAATAACTCAACTCAAAATTGATCTGCATCGTGTAATCTTAACTAGTATTTTACCAAAACAGAACAACAATTTTTTTTTTTCCCTTTACATGGAATGGGAACATTACATGGGACATGTATGATGAGTTAAGTGTGTTTAGAGATAAAATATTATAATTAGGTTCAGCACTTGCTTTGACAGTAGGTGTTTCATTTGATGTCCCTAAGTTGTGTTTAGATACCATGACTTTTATACAATACAAAATCAACGAAGTACCAAGGTACATACAGAGGTGGTCTAAGGTGTGATTGGCATAAATCCTAATCAATAATATAACTAGGGGATGAAAAAATTGTGTGTACTCTGAGAGTAAAATAATACTCTTGTTCTTACCCATTAATTGCATGCTATATCAGTCTTTATTTGTTTAACCATCCACTTTTAAAAGTCACTTTTATCTCCTTAACTATTAGAAAATTGATGTAACATGCAATCAATTTCTTAATACATAGGGAGGTATGTACATCTTAGGATAAGTTCTCTATTGGTTGGGTCCATGACCACCCCAGTAGTGTATACATAGCATTGTTACGTATATATAATTTTACAATGACTGAATTTTTATTCCTGATTGTCTTAAAGACTCAGATGATGATCAGAAGGAGGATAACTCTCACTCAAAAATATCCTCAGCTTCATTTCTTACAATAATGGAAGAAGGGATCAGAACGTTCATGAGTTTTCTCAAGGCTGATAAAGAGAAACCATGTCAGGTCCTAGCAGCCTACTTTAAGAGAAACCGAAGAGGCTTGGTTGATCCAACACTACTCCGGCTTATGAAGAAAGTTAACCAAAAAGCAAGTCACAACATTTTAAATTAATTTCTTATTGCTCAGTGCTTTCCATGTCTCATTTCACAGTTCATACATTATACTTTTTTTTTTCCCCTGACACGCATTTTATTTATGTCTCTACTCTACCTAATTAATTTGCAGAAGAAGATTAAGGTCAAAGATCTTCGCCGTTCTAGAAAATGCTTGAGGAGGAAGAAGCTTAATGTGGAAGAAGAGATGGAGATTTTGATGGCTCTAATAGACCTCAAAGTGGTGTCAAGGGTCTTGAGAATGAGTGAGTTAAGTGAAGAACAGTTGCATTGGTGTGAAGAGAAGATGAGCAAAGTGAGGATCATGGATGGGAAACTACAAAGAGATTCCACCCCACTTTTCTTCCCTTCACATTGACCCACAAAACCAGATCAGATTTTTTTTTTTTTTTTAATGTTTGCTCGATGACTCATGACTGGATCATGACTGTGCATGAGCTGCACAAAAAGGAATATTCATAGCACACACTTTTATGTAAATATGGCTAAAGAAAAATTGGTGGGGTGTGCGTCCCTACTAATCAAAGTAAAACATGTGGGGTGGCATGGACTTTGGAGCCATGAAAAAAAAATCTATGGAAAAAAGATGGGTAAAGATGAAATGGTTTGTGTTGGTGATTGAATATTGAAAGTGGAAGATCTCAGACAAAGCAAGGTACATGAAGAGATGGAGACAAGAGTAGCTTTAGTTTTTGCTTTAGCTCTTTGGTTAGAGGGTTTATCCTACTACAAGGGGATGATTTGAGCTGAATCAAAAGAAGAATGATTGAGCATGAGTGCAACACATGTAGTTGAATAAAAGTAGTCTTACTCTCTTGGCACATAAAAGTAGATCACATGAATACACTTAAAGGAATGGTAGGCTTAGTGGGTTTATTTTTTGGTTTAAAATAATACTGAGAGGACCCTACTTAAGTTTTGGAAAAGAGGGAAAAAAAAGGGGGGGGATGATTCAGCCTTCCAAGGGGTACTTTGAGCTACCAACTTACCATGAATTGTACTATTTCTTACTTTCGGAAAATTGAGTCACTGATTTATCATTTCCTTGTGAGTTATACCACAACTTTTATTTCTTGGTTGAAAGCCT
This sequence comes from Dalbergia cochinchinensis, assembly GCA_031216125.1. Taxonomy (NCBI): domain Eukaryota; kingdom Viridiplantae; phylum Streptophyta; class Magnoliopsida; order Fabales; family Fabaceae; genus Dalbergia; species Dalbergia cochinchinensis. The sequence continues at coordinate 1,766,405 of CM062377.1, forward strand.
AATTATCACAAGACTTTTCCTTTATGCAAAGTCATGCTTCTGCATAATATAGTTTTTTTTTTTGGTCAGATATAACATTTTTATTTTGGAGTGGGGGCATTATAATTGTTTTATATCTCCCAGTTGTTTGGAATTTTTTTTTCTTTTGGTCTAAATTAATCGTATTCAAAGTTTATTACTAAATTCAGACTAATTTAATTTGAATCGAGCCGACTTAAGAGAATAAAATCTTTTTGTCACTAATATTTTACATCAACAAAAATTGAACCTAAGACTTAAAACTAAATTAGTGTCTAATAACTACTTCAACTTACCTAGCATTAGTAAATTTGCTCCCTTTATATGCATGTATATACCCTTTCCTTTTTAGTTTTTCCTTAAAGTGAGCATATTTTTTATAAGATGAGTATCGATGTAACAGTAAAATTGTTACTTGTAATCTAGTCGTCACGGGTTTAAATTCATCTTTTCATGTTTGGACAATTTTTTTCCAGTGAAATGTTACATTTTAACAATTCTCTATGACTGATAACCATTAGTAATGGGCTTCAAGATCCATCCTGAATGGGAAGGCAGAAAGGTGGCTTATGGGTTGGTATTGCTTCTTTTCTGGGTTGCTTCTTTTCTGTGTACCCAACTCCTCAACTTCTTTTATAGCTGAGATTTCTTTTTGCATCAGACCAGAAAAAATATTTCTTTTTGCAAAGTTCAGCAAGTTCATGATTAATTGATTATAGCGAGCGCATTTGGGTTTTATTAGTGAGTGCCATGAGAATATTGCTTAAAAACATTCAAAAAGAAAATTTTGATTGTTTTTAATGTATTTAGTGTATCATATAATGTATCATGTAAGTTTATTGATTGTTATGTATGATAGGATGACATGACTATCCACTAGTTAACTCACAATTTAACGTAAACAAATTTATGATAGGAACTAAAATTAAATAATTGAAAAAATATTTAAACCAAAATAAAATAAAAATCAAATACTAAAACTGAAATTTGCTTACTTTTATAAACACAGAAAATATATATAAGCATTTTTTCTTATCAATACCCTCTATATCCCCTTTTTTTTTTTTGTCTAAGCTCCTCACTCCATCATTTTTTGTGGGTCTGACCTCCCTCTATCTAAAATACAATTATATGTAAGAAAAAGACCCATTAAGACCCAACTTCAAGATATTTGTTATCAGGCCTGTGTAGATTTAATGTGGCCAACTTCAACATAATGTTATCCAGCCTCCGTAGATTTTTGGTGTGTTTGGTAGATTGAATTTTGGAAAAGAAAAAAAAAACAACAAAAGGTAAAGGAATGACCTATAGTATAAAACTTTAAAATTTTATATTATAAGAGGTTCTTTTCCCTCTCTTCTTCTCCAAATAGCCTCAGATCTTGCCATATGGCAATCAAACCCGAAACGGCACCACCAGCAGTTTGGTCATCTGATTATGTTTTCTCGTCAAACTTTATAAAGATTTTGTCTAGCTTATTAGAATTTAATACAGTACCTTCGAACGAGTCAAAGCGTAAATTGCTCCAATCAAACTGTTGATTGATGAAATATACGTACATTAGACTATTATTAAGGCATGTTTGACTCTCCAAAGTTGCTTTTGGACCCACCAAACTATCACGTGCTTTTTTCTAAAATTTCACTTAATTCAAACAGCATATTATTGAAGCACAGGACCAAATGTACAAATTAGCTTGCCTCAAAATTTTTGCCGTACTCTACACATTCCTCCCATACATAATTCTTTCCAAGCTCTCCAATTAACTAAATCATTGACAAAATACCGAGAAAGCAATTCTGTTAACGAATTTCTCTTAAGATTTTCCATAGAAAAATAAGACTCTTAAGTTATCAATGTATTTGAAGCATTAAAAATTTTCAAAATAAAAAATTGATTCTTTGATGAGTGTCCTCGTACATATCACAATAAATATACTAAATAACAGGAAAGATGAAAGTTAAAATTATGTATAGATAATTTTGCTTTCAATAATAAATGCTGTAGACTGTCCTCCATCAAAAAAAATGTTGTTAACTACCTACAGTTGGTTTATTCAAATAATTTAATTTGAGCTTAGCAAGCTTTTACATTTGAATCTTGTGAATAAAAGATAATAATGTGGAAAAACTTCACATCCATAATAGTTTGACTGAGTTCGAGGTGGGTAATTATAGTTTAACTCCAAATACTAGTGATTTAGAGGGGAAAAAACTTAAAACTTATGAGGTTTATTTAGATGCGAGCATATGATATATAAGTTAGTACTTAATTATATATTTGAACTCTAATTATGTTAATTGTTTACGGATATATTAAAAATTGTCATTTTTTTCATTTTAGTGTAAATAATATGTCTTTAATCAAACTGACGAGATGAATTAGACTAATAACATTTTATTTTTCATTTGAAAATTTCAAATTATAGTTTACAAGAGTCACAAAAGAAAAGTTTCTGTCCAAATCATAATGTTGATGAAATTTTTAAACTAGGAAATCAAGCATGCAAAGTAACAAAAAAAAAATGATCTTCTAAACTCATATACTACATGCGACTATATTGTATATAAGACAAAATAAATAAATAAATATTGAACCAATAATAACGCGCAACAATCGAGAACATTGTTGCACATTGTTATATATGAAAAAGCTACAAAATGAACTTGTCCCTACCAATTGAACCCGTAGGAATAAAAGCAGCTGAAAACAGAAAATATGGGGGGTAAAGCCAGAAAGGTGCGATCCCCACTTCTATGCATCCTCATTCGTGCAGCACATGCCATTGCCAACATTAATTCAAAGTGCTATTGTCACTTCCACTTTGGAATGGAATATATAATAAGGGTCACTTTAGTCTTTGGATGTGATATTTAGAGTGTTGCTCTCTTTTCTTTTCTTTTTCTTTTTTTATTGATCGCATGGTAATCGGGAGTTCCATTGTGGATTAATTTTTTTAGTATTATTTGGTCAAATTTATAATACTAATATTTCAGAATCGTTTGAGGAAAAATTTTATACGTGTTATAATGAGAATATTTTAGGGCCCACATATTTTGAGAAGTTATTCATTAATTTTTTTAAAAAAAGTAAAATCACAGTTATTACATATTATTAGTATATCATTGATAATCATCCATATTTAATAATAGGATTACATTACATTAATTAAATATCTTTAATTATTATGGTGTTGAAATTATGAATTATATTGATAAATTAATTTCATAATTTTAGTATTAATCTCATACCTAAAATTTTTATATTTGATGCAGGTGGTGATTTTCTTTTGAATATTATTATATTAAATTCATGAAATTAAGTATATAAATTATAAGAAAGATGTAAAATATATGCGCTAAGTTATATTATTTATTTTTTTATTAACAATAAGATTGTTATGAATTTAATTATTTAAAGGAAGAATATTTTTTGTGTCATTAATAATGACATTATTTGATTATACATATAGACTAATTTAATGATTTGAAAACCAAGAATATGCCAATTCGATAAAAAAAAAACTTATATATGTACACAGGTGAAAATGAAAATCCTAGGATCATCTGGAATGACTATACAATTATACATTCAATAACTTTTAAGTTTTTACAAATAATTTTGATAATTTTATATTTTAAAAGATTTGAATGAATTTTAAAAAAAAAATAATCATACAATTCATGACAATTTTGATAATTTTATACTTTAAAAGATTTGAATGAATTTTTTTAAAAAAAAGTTAGTGTTGAAAAAAATTTAAAAAATTAGAGAATATTTTAAAAAGAAAAAAAATGATAAAAATTTATCAGAATCTTATTTATAATTAGAAGTTATTAATGATTAAAATTTCGTATAAAATTTATTGATTGTATAAATCTACTATACTAATATTTTAGACTCATTTCATGAAAACTATTATACATATAATTCATATAGTGATTTAAGTTTCACATATCATTTATACAGTGATTCAAGCTCCACTTTTCTCAATCTTTATGTCTAAAAATTTTTTAAACTTAATTTATAATTTACTTATTAATCACTTTTCATATGAAATAAAATTAGATATTACAGTCATTAAAGAATCAAATATTACAATAATTAAATATTATAATTTATACTAAAAGAGAACCAATGCTAATATAATTATGATCTACAATTAAATTAAGAACCATTAATAGTCTCACATTATTAAAGTAATATAAAATGGGTAGATCAAATTGTTAATAAATTACTAATTGATTGGTTTTAATATGATAATGATTCAAAATTCAATTTATACCAAATTTATTCTTAATTGAATATTTAAGACACATTATAATATTAATATAATAATTTATTCTTAATTAAATATGATAATAATTGATATAATATTAACATTTAAGACTCATTACATAAAAAGTCTTCCATGTGTTATTTATAGAAAAATTATATCCCATTCTTTTCATAATCTTAACACTTAAAGTAAGTTTTTTTTAATTTAATTTACCTTCCAATTATCAATTATTTTTTCAATCATACCTTCATATCTCTCTACCATTAACAAAATCAATATTAAAAATAAAAAAGAGCATAAATAAAATTATAATTCAATATATTATACCATAAAAAATTTATATATATAATTATAATATTAACTATAATAAACCTATTATAATTATGTTACACTATTAGTAGTATTTGTTATTATAGATATTTATGTTTTGAAATTCAAAGTACTTTTAAAATTTTTTATTTTTAAAATTTTTTAATCAACCTGTAAATATTAACAAAGATTCAAATCTCCATGTGAAATGAAAAATAGGGACCCGTGATTGGAATGTGTATGAGAATAGAGGTAAAATTCTAAATGAAGATGAGCTTAAGGGAAATTTTCTAATTTCCAATGTAGAACTTTTGAAAATTATAATAAAAAAATTATCTATCTACATGTATCACTATATTCTATTTAATTTTTTACAACTTAAATATTCTAATCTATCAATTCCATAATCTTTTCATACTAATTTTTTTGAAAAAAAATACCTTCAATTTTTTAACACTAAAATATTTTAAAAAAATCAATTCTATAATTTACACTTCTTTGATAATGATATTAAATATTTATTAATTTTTAAAAAGTAAATAATTATATTATTTTTTATTGAAAAAATTATAATTGATATGCTATTCTAATAATTGAAATTATATAAATTAAAATTATAAATGATTTTTTACTAATTATTATGTATTAATTATAACATATATTTTAATTTATTAAAAGAATATACATGGAAAGAACGTGTGATTAAAATCATATAAATTAAATTTATGTGTTATTTTCATTAATTAGAAAATATATTTTTATATTTTTAAATTAAATATTTTAATACTAAAAAGATATAATCGGTTAGGGATGATAAAAAAAATTGAAAATAGGTACACATGGGAATTACCTAATGGGGAAAGGAATTGATACATATTTCGTCTTCATAGGGATGATCTATGGGGGTTAAGTCCTGTTTTATTAAATGTGATAGGGACATGGATAATACATATTTTTTTTAATTATTTTTATTATATTTACATTATATATATATATATTTTTAATTTTAATTTGGATTATATTGCATTAATATTATTTGTTATTATGGATATTTATGTTTCAAATTGTAAAATATTTTTAAAGTTTTTCTCTTTTTAAAATTTTTTAATAAACCATTGAATACCATAAGGATTCAAAATCTTCACGGGAAATGGAAAATAGGGAATGGGGATGAGAGATAAAATTCTAAACGGTGACGGGAGGTGTGAGACATGTCCTCTTCCTCATGGATACTCATTGTCATCCCTATAAATGTCTCATGATAAAGTAAAATTATCTATTTATTCTTTTTCTTTATTCAACAATTTCAACTTTTGAAATGTGTAAAATTTTCATAAAATAAGAACTTTATTGTTAGTAGACCATCTATCAAGATATTTTCAACCTTATAGACATGATATTCAATATAAGATATAAAATAGAATGACACATTTATATTTTGTCCACTTATTTAATTATTTAACTATTAACTTACTTTTAAGATAAATTTATATACTCAATTTTCTATAAAAAATATGTAAATAAATTACTATTTATTTTTTATAATAATTAACAAACTATTTTTTATTATCTTCCCGTGTATCACACAGGTCAAACGACTAGTTTTATATGACTCTTAACAAATTTTTAGTATTATTAATTTGGTCCTTGTTACACTCTATTTATTTGCTTCGTTGCCATTGAAAGGTTGCCTTATTATTATGTTTGTGTGCTGATCATGATAAGGGTTCGGTGCAGTAATTTTGGCCTGTACGTAGAGGGGGGAACATGGCCTTTAATCACACACCTAACATGGCCACACCCTTGTTTCACAGTGAATGCAAGTTAGGTTTATGTAGCTATATACTTCATATATGCACAGCTGTTCTATATTTAATTTTGTCATGTGAAGTCAAACAACGAGTGTGCTTTCCATACCCCCTTTCGGTGGTTTACTAACTCAATGGCCGATTATTATTATTATTATTATTATTATTTGGCTTACAATAAAAATTTAGATACTTGAAAATTAAAGATTTATTCAATGTCAAGGTCAGAGCATGTACCTTGGAGTAAAATAAGCTTTTGAAAATAACCAATTCAATCTTTTTTGGCAGACAAAAATTCAGAATGAGAGAAAGACTCGATGTGTAGATATGCTTTTCACTCTGTCAAATACTTATACGTATTTACATGTCATCCAATGGGAAAATCCAGAAATTAAACTAAAATCAGAACGATTCGGATATTACTTTCTCGGGAAAATTAAAACTTTTTTATTTTTAGAAAAATTTATAATCACAATAGTAAAGGAAATTGTTCCCACTATAAAAATATGATTTATGACCAGCAAGCCAATTAAACTTATCAATCAAAGGATATGAGACTACGAATATTGAATGCGTTGGAACGTATTCCCAATTCCTCAAGCTAGTTGACAAATTTTATACGAGTCTTAGATCAGTTGAACGTGTGATTATTAAATTCCTTAAAAGCGTATTCGACCACCAAAATGTGTCGTCTAACAATCAATGCTGCCGCTCGTATTTAAAAGAGGGATCATTTACTTTATTAGGGGAATTTGAAGTGCGAGTAAGCCTATTTGCCTTTATTAAGAATTATATTATCTGTATTCATAATGTATGAGATATTGTATTAATTTATATCTCATCTATTATTGAATGTGGTATGTACCCCATATAAATAGTGTCAACATATCATCCAATAATAAATAAAATATAAGTCGACATGGTATTCCACACAAGCTGAATTAACATTTTTTTTCTTTATTAAGGACCGATCGACTGGCTGGACGATATGGTATGGTTCAGAAATTAATTAAATAAATTTAACTTACAATACTCTTTTTGTTAAAAAAATAGCTACAAGCAAACACGTATTAAGTATAGTGAAGTTTGCTACAACGCAACCTCATAAGAATGTATAACCTTTTTTTCTTTGGTGAAAAAAATGAGACTGTGTGGGATTTAGTTGAAAGTTATCGAATATCTTGATGGACAACCTCTAGCTATTTTCATAGAGCCATTTCATAGAATTTTTTACTGATACGTAATGTGTTAATATATATAAATAATTGATGCCGTTTTTCCTTGTTGTGGCACCCAAAATGCAACAAACTTCTACATGTTAATTTTGTGAGTAGTGATGTTTGAACTAAGCATGGATATGCTATACTTTCTCGTTAATTTTTTGTTGGACGGTGGTGTGGCCTTGGTTTTGTAGATAAGAGGTTCCGATGCTTCAATTTCTTGTCACGATGCATGTTTTGGGGGCCAAATTCCTTGGTGTGCCCACCATCATATCACATACTCCACAGAGGCCATACCTGTTTGAGAAGTGTTGGGTTACGTTACGTTTTGGACATGTTCATGAATCATGGAATTAATACTGTGGTTAAATCCGATGACAAAAGCTTGTTAGTGACCCTGATAAGTTCAAAGGCACATGGGGATGACTTTTATGACGTGTTTGATTCCCTGATCTTTATATTCGGCAGTTGTCTGATTCTTCTGTGAGACTGAATACTCTATCTTTTGCTAAGCGGACTAGTGTGTCCCGGGGCCCCTCTACAGAAACTTCAACATTAGGTGGGACATATATATATATATATATATATTCTTTGTAGCATTTTGTTGTAATCTTGACTCTCCTGCATTCAAGGTATACTTATACATCAACCAATAAATAAAAATGAACAATTTTTTTTTTAATGGGGCTTGTTTGAGACAAATTATTAGGGCAATGACTTTGGTGTTATTATATAATTTTTTTTAATCTAGACACTACTTAAGGATTTCAATAAAAGTAAATTGATAAACTTTTGAGTGATTGATCTCTACATCTTCAAAGCTCAAAAATTATACTTTTCCATAAAAACTTTTCTCATTAAAAGGTTAGAAAAAACCCTTCTTATTTTTTTGGGTATGTTACAATTATTTTTTTTCAAAAAAGAAAAAAACTATGGTATGTAATACAGAAGATATAGCTTGGAATAAAGAAGCTACAACATTAAGAGCCTCTCTTACATCATAGGTTTTTGTCCTGCAATGCCAAAATCAACTTATACTTTAACAAACATTTGAAAATGTAACTTTTTTTTTTGGCATCTGTAACCTTCCTATCATAAATTATAATTTTAAAAAATGCCGTCTCCAAAAAATATTGTACAGAAGTAGCGCCAGAAATCACACCCACCTTCTTCGTTTTGTGGGAACAGCTATTATTGAGAGTTTTGAAGATCATCAAAGGAAGTTACTAATAACGGAATGAAATAAAAAGGTGAAGTGCAAATGAAAGAAACTATATCATTTTTATAATTAGAAATTATGTTCATTCTTTTTATTTTGATCCCTCGATTTGGAGGGTCAAAAACATTTAATTTTAAATAGCAATTGAGGGACACATTATCTTTTAACAGTCATGTTACTCTCTTACTTAAAATTACTTATAAACAATAGTCATTTAACTATAGTCTTGATGTCAATCCTTGTCACTCCTTCATTTCATTCTCCTGATCAAATCCTAAACTCTCTTAATTGAACTAAAAAGTTCTTATAAGGCACAGGTTAAAGATACTAGTACTGAAAAAGCAAGTATTAAATAGAGAAGATAAATTTTTAAGTTTTAATGCGTGTATTTCACTGAAATTTTTTTTTATAAACTTACACTTTCTGGCTTTCTTAACAAGATAAAGGGTTAGAGAAACCTATATTTATATGCATTTTTACTGGAGGGAATTTTTTCAGCAATATTATTTATAACACGCTACAATTGTCATGTTTCCGATTGCAGTCATTTTAATTTGTCTCTAACAACATTTTTTTTTTGGTTAATAACAATGAAATAAAAATATATATCATAAAAGGTAAATTAAAGAATGAATTAAAAGTAATAAATTTATTTTGGTTCTCAATATTCTTGATAAGTTAGTTTAATATTCAGAAGACTATTATATCGATGTAGGCATCAAATAATTATCATTTGGAATTAATTAAAGCGAACTGACAATAAATTCTTAAATAATTAGAGAACACAACTCAAGATGGTAAATTAAATATTGAGTTTAATTTATATAAATATTTACTGTATTTTTTTTTTACTGTCATTCAATTATATATCAACAAAAGTGATTAATTACATTAATGAGATAATTTGATTAAATGACGATGTAAAATTTTTTTACACTTAGTGCATAGAAATTAAACTTAAATATTAAATAATACTGTAAAGACGTAATTATTTGTTATTCCGAAAAATAATGCATAATTTCTCATAATTGAATACATGAATTTAAATAGTACAAAATAACTTTACATTGCCAATCAATAGAATTTCATCAAAGTGATAAATTACAAAAATAAAAGATTACTATTTACTATTACAACTATCCATTATGATTTGTCATTTTTATGAAATTTTATTGGCCGATAGTATAAAATTATTTTATATTATTAGTTCATAGAAATTAAACTCTAAGGGTGCATTTGTTTTCGATTTTCATTTTCAGTTTTTAGGATTTTACAAAAGTAATATTGAAAACTGAAAATAAAAACTTGAAAACTAAAACCAAACGCATCTTAAGATTTTTCCTTCGATGTGTAGGGTATCGATGCCCTTTTATTTTTAACGGTTATGATTAAATATTTGATTTTCTATATCTATACTATTATCTAAAAGGGATTCGGGATACAAAACTGCTTGTCTCCTAATTCAATTGAAACTTATTATGAAGTCCACACACCCTATATCATAATTCCTTTGAAATCCGGATTTAGTACTCTCTTCCCATTAACCGCTTCTCCACAATGCAATCCCTTTTTTCTTCGTTTTTTTCTCCGTTCTCTTATTAAGCTAACTTCTCTTTTTATCCACTAATTTCTCAGTAACCCTCTAGGTGAACCAAAGCAAAAAATCCCCGCGATTTAAAAAATATGGATGATGCTACACCATGATAGCAGAGGCACTATACTAGATGTGGACAAGTATGCTATATATCGCGCGAATAGTAGAGATTCATGTGATAGACTCTGAATAATGGGCGAACCCTCTCATTTCATATCCTTCCACCATTCTTGGAAAAGACAAAGTCATCGTTCCCAAATTGTTGAGGACCTACGAAGACGGTTACCAAAGTTTAATGCTACTGACCAAATACATGTGAAGACTATGTTGGTGGGGCGCGGAAGAAAAGAAAGGCCAACAAAAGCGATGTAAGAGCAGATCTCAAGCTATGTCAAAAAGCCCGTAAATGGCTGATTATACCGGCGACGAGCAAAGAAAGAAAAAGGCCGAGCGACACCGATGAAAATGGTGGAGCAAATCTCAAGCCATCCGATGCGGTGCCATGTTGGTGATGGTCATTTTGTTTTTTTTTTAAATTATATTTTTTGTTTAATTTTTTAAAAAAGTAATTGAGTTTTAGGTAAGATAAACATTGTTTACATATGGTCTTCAAATTCAAACACACTTTGCCTATGAGAAACAATATAACTACACTTACACTGTTGGATAAAAATCAGTTATCCATGATTAAGCGATACCTTATCAACACCTTTTTAGAGATACACTATTATGTTGATTTGTGATTCAAATTTTCACAAACTGTCATTTCATTATGAATTTACCAATCAACCATTGCTCTTCTACTATTTAGTATTATTATTTTTCTCAATTTTTAGAGTATATTCTAGTTTGCTCTTTTTCATAATATCTCCTGTTTTGATTTTTTTATTTTATCAATTTCCTTCTTTACATCTGATTTATCTCATTTAAAGCAATATTTTTTCATCCTCAAGCTACATAATTTTATTGCTGACAGCTTTACCAACAATTTAAGATGACATGTTCGTATAAAATATCTATTATTTTTTACTTTTTTTTATATGTTTTATGTATTGATACATCATTTTATGCTATTTTGTAATGATGTCATTTCTATTTCTATTATGTAGTTTATTTGTAGAAACCACAAATGAGTCTTTAATGTTGATTAAGTACAAAATTGAAAAAAGAGTACATTTTTTGTGCTAAATGATCCAATGACGACTATGTTTCATTGAATTTATTTCATTGATTATTCAAATTAATCTTACGGTTAAAAGTTATTCATAATATTTTCTTATATGAAATGAAGACATCAGTGGTAAATGTTGTTGATTTTGAGGAATGAGGGGAAAGAATGTTAGGGAAGTTTAAATAAAGTTTTTGGGGGTTTTATGTTTAGATTTTCCATTAAAGGGGAATGGAAGGAATTGGCATTGAATGGGACAAGTGCATAACAGGCGGATTTTCACAATTCTGAACGTGGGGATGAGCAATTTATTCATTTTTAAAATGAATATAACGGTTTGTATTGTAAAGGTAAAAAATTATTAATAGGATTTATGGTATAAAATTTCCAACACAAGCAGAAAAAACTAACTTTGCGTTCTCTTTATATTGGCGTGCTTCAAATGGCAATGAATTGTATTAAAACAATAATATATCTTTGCAAAATTAATCTATACTATTAATAACCATGACATGTTTCAGAATATTGACACTAAAAAATAATAACAAGAACATGTTTCACATGGGGAGATATTAATAAGAATGACGTGCTTCCAAGTATCATCAAATATAACTAGAAATCAACCCTGTGCGTTGCACAGATTTATTTATATTTTTAAAATTAAGATATGAAATTAAATAAAATTTTGCATGAAATTTATTTATTTTTAAGATGTTATAGTCACTTCTTTTAAATTTGTCCCTTTAAGAAAAATGATTTAAGACTAAAATCAAATTAATGTTTAAAATGTTAAATAGATTAATTCTGCAAATTAAAATTACAAAAATTGTGTTTCCGTGAGTTAAAATTCAATGTAATTATTAAAGTTTTTATACAATTATTTCAAAAATAAATATTAATGAATAAATTTTCAGTACAAAATATATTATTATTTATGATGGTTATAAATTAAAATGAATTTGAATTACAAAATATAGTAAATCATATAATTATTGTATATTAATGTAAGCATTGAATGCAAATGGAACGAACATATATATATATATATATATATATATATATATATAGAAGCTTTTATTTAATTATCTCAAAAATAAATATTAATAAATAATTATATAGTTGTAAATTATTAGAAATTAGAATAAATTTTCACTACAAATTATATTATTATTTATGATAGTTATAAATTAAAATGAATTTTGATTATAAAATATAGTAAAACACATAATTATTGCATGTTAATGCGAGTATTGAATTCAAATGGAGTGAATTTTATCATATATATGATTAGATAGATATAGATATAGATACTTTTACTATTAAAATTAATATATGAAACTAAATAAAATATTGCATGAATTTTTTTTTTTGATGTTATGGTCACTTTCTTTAAACCGAGTCACTTAAGAAAAATGATTTAAGAATAAAATCAAATTAATTTTTAAAATGTTAGATAGATAAATTCTCAAAGTTAAAATGGCAAAAATTGTGTTTCCATAAGTTAAAATTCAATGTAATTATTAAAGTTTTTTTTTAAGATATTATGGTCATTTCGTTTAAACTTGGCCATTTAAGAAAAATAATTTGAGAATAAAATCAAATTAATTTTTAAAATATTAAATAATTAATTCACAAAATCAAAATTATAAAAGTTGTGTTTCCATGAGTTAAAATTCAATGTACTTAGTATAGTTTTTCTTTTAAGATGTTATGGTCACTTCCTTTAAACATGGCCATTTAAGAAAAATGATTCAAGAATAAAATCAAATTAATTTTTAAAATATTAAATATATTAATTCTCAGAATTAAATTTTCAAAAATTGTGTTACCATGGGTTAAAATTCAATGTGATTATTAAAATTTTTATTTAATTATTTCAAAAATAAATATGAATGAATGATCATTTAGTTGTAAATTTTTAGAAATTAGAATAAATTTTCACTAAAAATTATATTATTATTTATGATAGTTATAAATTAGAACAAATTATAAATATAATAAATCATATGATTGTTGCATGTTAGTGTGAGCATTGAATGCAAATGGAGTGAATTTTACTATATATATAGATATAGATTAGAATGATATTTAAAGAAAACCTGCTACATAACATCAAAAAATATATTATTTGAGTATATGAAATACTTGTGCATTTCTTTTGCTCCTTTTTTTCAATATTTTGGACATGTTACATCATTTTTTAAATATCTATTTTATAAAGATAAAATTTTTATACATAATATTTAGTATTAATTACAATAATTTTCAAAAAATAAAAAATGCGAGCCATGCCTATAGAGTCATTAATTTTAATAAATTTGATTAGTAAAACACGTAATATATTTTTAATCATAAATAATTAAAAAATATTAATACTTTTAAATTTTATAAGAGCAACTAATTTTAATTATTATTTTTTGGGTAGATTTGATGTTCTTTTTGGTAGATATTTTTAATTACTTTTTAGAAATGTATATTTGTTTTGGGCAGACTGGGAAATGTCCTAAACAGCTTTACATAACAACATCTCAAGTTTACTCGAATTAGGAAAGGGCGTTTCCTTATTTATTTATTTATTTATCATGTGAGAAGCACAAATGCATGAAACCGTATAACTATAACCAGAAGACAGTGCAAGAGAGAGAGAGAGAGAGAGAGAGAGAGGTGCATGGAGGGAGGGCCAAAAAAGAGAAAGCACAACACAACACAGCACAAACACCACACCCTTTCCCTTTCCCTTTCCCTTTGGATCAGATCAGATCGGATTACAGCTGCTCTTTGTCCGCAAGTCCACCTCTCCCCCTGGCACGTTTGGTTATTCGGATGCACTCTTAAAACCACAAGGCTTAAATATATAATTATTATGTTATTCTTCGATTTTTTTAGGAGTAAACAATAATTTTGATTCTTCAAATTGTATGAATATTTTATTTTAGCCTATGAAATAAATAAAATATAAATTTGATTCCTAAAACTAAAAAAAGTAATTTAGTTATAGGATTAGATTATTAAATTTCAAGGGACTTTATTACATTTTATAGTACTATTTTTATTATTAATCAATCTCAAATTAACCATACCTCACCCTTCTGCATTAACACTTGCCTGCTAGCCGTCGGGTACTGCATGCCCACTTGCCACCATTATGTAGCACACCAAACACTAGATAAGAAAAAAAAAACTTATACAATAGGGTCCTATTTGGTGCATTGTATAAGATAAGGTTAGAATTAGACATAGTAATACAAATTCTGATAGTATAGTATAAAGAATTTATTGTAAAAATTTTTATCTTATCCATTATTTGGTACGTCACATGATTGATGACTAATGACTGGGTGAGTGGCGATGGACGAGGGGTGATGGGCCACGCGCAAGGGCAAGGGCAAGGGTGGGCGGTGATGTACAAGTGGCGAGCGATGTCCACAGTAGGCTGGCAACGATCATGCGTTGAGGAAAAAGAGTAAGCTAAGGCTAATTTGTGGTTGCTAGTAAAAATAATAGTATCAAATACTGTCAGGCTTCCTGGGACTTGATTACTTAATTTTATTGTCATAAGAAAATGATTTAATAGTATAACATTATGCTATTATATATGACAAAAATGGATTTTATAGCATTAACTAATACAATAAGGTTTTATCTTATATATCAAATGGGGCAATTTCTTATATTATATTGAGTGAATACCTTATTTAATCTCCTAAAATTTTTATATTGGACTATTTCGTCTTTTAAGAAAAGAAATTAATTTCATAATCCTTCAAGATTAAAATAATGAGCACATTAGTCCCCTATTAGTTTTTCATTAGTGGATTTACACATGTGGCATAGTATAATGATGACATGCCATTAAAATATTAGAGATAAGTTAAATGAAGCTGTTTTGGAATATATAATACCCATTTTTTGTGCCTAAAATTATACAAAATAAATCACTTAATGACTTATAATAGAAATTTAAATAACTCATTTTATAAATTTTAACCGTCAAAATGAGTTATTTTAAATTCTATTTCACTTTAAATAATATATACATCACTTAATATTATGTTAATAAGTTAATGTACAATTCTATTAGTGTTTAAAGAATTAAATATATACAAAAGGATAAATGTATCTTATTATTAAAAACTTAAAAGACTCAAGATATAATTTAAGTTTTTGAGAAACTAAATAACCTTATAAAATTTTCTTTAAGTAACTGTAAGAATTATTTACTCTATTATATTATCATACCCTGTACCGTTACTTCTACTACTATCAGGTCTTCTTCTACACTATGTAACAAAGTGACCAAATTGGGCTCCATGTTTTTATCCTAGTTTAATTGTTAATCGGTGATATTTATATTAACTTTCGTGTCAATTATTTAAAAAATATATAAATAAAAAAATTTGATTTGATCAAAGTTTTACATTATTAATACGTCTAAATCACATCCTTATTTTATTTTTTATTTATATTAATTATGTAAAATCATTCACGTCTGTTTTTGGTACGGATCATTGTTTTTTTTTCTTTTCTGATAATCTTGTTATGGATCATTCACCTTATATTCTACTCTATAAAATTGCTTCTTCCAATCCCATCATTACCGCTGCAACTTCTCACCTCACGGAATCCGAGGTCCAAATCACCGATCCAACCATCAACTACTGCGGTCCTACGTTGTAATCCCTGTACCTCACTGTATCACAAAATGATAACCCCTTTTCTTTTTATTATTATATTATGGTCATAACACACACAATATCTATGAATACCCTTGCACCCTTCTGTTCTCACCCTCTCCCCTCTGTATTTGTTCCTCTCTCGTAGCACACAGATTTTGTGTCTTCCATCTTCTTCTTCCTCCTCAGAGGACCCTCTGAGGCAGCTAAGGTACCCTCCCTATCTATTTTTCTTCACACGGGAAAAACCGAATCTTCTCAATTTTTTTGTTTGCAGAAATTTTGAAACATAGCTCAATTTGCTTTTCATTTTTTTTTTTGGGTCTTAAAAATGGCAAAGCTTGAAACTTTTTGGGTTTCTCCATGTTGTGAACAACCTTTTAGAAAATGGGTGTCCTTCATATCTGATTTTTAACTCTCCAATTTTAAAGCCTTTTTGTTTTTTTTTTTTGTGTTGGTTTTTGATTTCATTGGATTTGGTTATGTTTTGTTCAAAATTGTCGGCAAGCAAGGCAGTTGTAAGAGAAAAAAATAAAATCAATTTTTTTTTTTTTTAATTTTGGCTTTCAATTTGTTGTTGTTGTAGGTGTTCTTTGTCAAGATCTCTTGTTTTTTCCACCTGTGAAAACAGAGAGAAGAAGAAGATGAATCAGTGCGCTTACCAGCAGAAGAACGCCTTTGGAAGCTGTGAGGAGATGAGGATGGAATCAGTGGTTTGTCCAAAGCCTCGTAGGTTGTCTCTCTTGAACCACTCATCCATCGACAACCACATCAGACCCTTGAGGTCACAATTCATCAAGTAATTCCCAATTCTCTCTATCTTTTTTCCTTTACAAAAATATTTTGCTTTTTGTTTTACAATTTACACAATTTTTGTTGATTTTTTTTTTCAATAAATTCATGTTGTAAAAATTCTGACTTTCTTATTATTCCAACAACAAAAAAGCAGCTACCAATCGGAGATCGAGGATTCAGGAGCTGGGGCAGACCTTTTGGATATCATTTTCCCTAAGGTGATTTCCCTTCACCCTGTACCTTGTATGTATAAAAAAAAAAAATGCTTTTTTTCTTTAATTATGACCATTCTTCATATTTTGTTCATAATATTTTCTTGGAAAATACAGATCTATATATGAAAAAAAAAGGTTCATTCAAGTGATTCGTCAAAGATGCAACATTTATAAATGTCTTGTGCTAATTTTATGGATGGTTGCTAGAGAATGGAGATGATGACATCTCTATAACTCAACAATTCTGCAGAGAGTCAAATTTTTTCAGAATTCTTGACAAAAACATGGTGTTTATTAAATAAAATAAAGTGGAATAAACATTTCACATCATTTTGATAAAATTTCTGGCTCTCATGTTGTTATTTGTACTTGATTGGAAGAAATATCTAATCAAATGTTGCTTGCTTCAATTTGATTTGTGCAGGGAAGCTGCTGTCCTGAAAGATCTGGGGTCCAAGTGGCTTCATCACCACCATTTTTCTGTGGATCTCCACCTAGCCGGGCCTCAAACCCTGTGATCCAAGATGAGCAATTTGGTAATAGCAATAGCAATGGTAATTTTAGTCCATTTTCTTTGGCACCACCTTCTCCATCTTCCTCAGCTAGAGGCTGTGTTAGAATGAAGTTTGGCCACACACCAGCTGCAGTGAGGATTGAAGGTTTTGATTGCCTCAGCAGGGATAGGCGCAATTGCAGCATTTCTGCTGTTGCATAATTTCATTCTTAAAACATAGAAAAAAGAAGAAAAGAAAAGAAAAAAATTCCAATTTCAGGAAGCACAGAACAGAGGGCAGAGAGGATCTAATCTTAATTCAAGGTTTCATTGTATTATATGTATATAAATGGTCTGTTGAAGTTGTTGTTCATGAGTTTAAGGTGTCTTGTATAATTGAGATGGCGAGAGATTATTTTTCCGTTTTTGAGTTTCCTTTCTGAAGAAATAAAGAGAGGACAAGTAAGGGAAAGGAAAAGGCATTAAAGCCTTTTTCTTCTCTCTTGGTTAGGTTTATTTATGGAGTCTTAGAGATTTGAAACTGTGTTTGGAACTCAGATCCTCCTCTTGTAATTGTAATTTGGAGGAAATTGGGGATTAATCTTTTGGAATCTTGTAAAATATATATATTTTTTTGTGGGTGGCCCTTTTTGTTGAAGGAGTCACCCATTTGATAATCTCAGAAGAAAATATTGTCTATACTTTATGCATAGTCTTCTTCCAAGATTAAAAGGCAAAGAGGCACTGGCTTCTTGTTTAACGAGAAGGATAATGTGATGTGCGCAATAATATTATACGTTTACCATTAGGGATGATAAGTGTTTTTTATTTATTTATTTTATTATAATGTAATAAAATACTGTGTATATTTATTATATAATTTTATTATAAATATAACATTATACTTAGTGAGAAAGAAACAAGTTAAGTAGAATGAAACTATAGGGTTAGTAGAATCTTAGGAAGCTTCATAGGGCATGTTATGGTCAGATTTGGCAGGCTTGTTTGGTAATATTTTAATTATTGTCTCTTTGATTCATTGGATAAATGCTATGTATGGTGGATTAGTATTCGATGAAGGGAGACGGCGTTTGTGGAGAACAGTGGTGTGAAAGGGGCAGATGAGTACTGAGTAGTCAGCAAAAGCTATGTGTGTGATGTGGATAGGTAGAGTGAGGGACATGGCAACCACGAATTGCAAAAACGCAGAAGAAAAATGAGATTGATTATCAAGGAATAAAATTTATGAAAAATGATAAATTATGGTAAATAATTATTATATTTTGTAATTATTGATGATTTAACATTTTTTAAATTCTATTACATGCATATAAATCATTTTTCATATTTGAATGTTTTAATTTTGACCGACGATGAGATTTATTAACCATTTACATATATTTTTTTTTAAAAGTATAAGAAATGAAATTAAGAGGATAAAATCTAATGTCGTCAAATCATGAAAACTAGAAAAATATAGAATAACATCTTTTTTAAGAGAGTAGCTGGACATCATAAACAAGTGCGTGCTTATTTTTTTCTTTTAGGTAAAGTCTAGGGCCGTCTTCTGACTTTAGGGGATAAGTTTAATTTCCATCGAAGTCTTTAAAGTCTATTAAGACGTGATAACTAAAGTGTAGAATATAGAAACCAAAATAATATTCCACAAAAATTAGTTTACGCTACTATTTTTGCATATCCTTAAATTTTAATCAACAAGGGGCACCTATCAATATCAACAGTGAGCTAAGAAGGAACATGTGTTTGTTTTGAATGGAAAGCGGTCGAGGCGGTGGCTGCATGCAGGGTGGTCTTAACTCTTAAGTGTGTGTTTGGTTGTTGTTGATGGTTGACATGACACATTATTGTATTATTATGATTCATTAAATAGGGCCCAATTCAGCTGACTTGGGAAGTTGCGTGGGGCTTTCTTCTTCAGTAGAAGGCGCGTTTGTTTGGTTGCTAGTGCTACTAGTACTGGCTAACACCATTTGCCAAGTTGTAAGAGGCATTTGCTTGTGCCAACGGCGTTGGAAGAAAATTTTATAGGAAAATGACCATACCCAGAGAAGAATTTTGGGTTGGAAAAATGGGTTTGAATAATCTCCTTTCTTTCATCAGAACATGACATAGTCATGTTACTGGAGAGAAAGATACAAAGTGGGTGTGTAAGATTGATTGGATATAATTCTTATGCAGATAGTGATAGGTCAAATTGTCAATGTACAAAAGAGTGTATTTTTCTCTTTGTTTGGCATAACATACATTGTCTGCTTCGAAGAAGGAAATTACTTTGAAGGAACTAAATGGTTTTGAAAGGGATTAACAATAAGGATGAATTGTATCCTCAAGATATTTTAAATGTATTCGGGTATTTTTTTTTCTTTTAATAATTTCTTCCAACAATTTCTATCCTTGTAACATGAGATTCATGAGACTTAAAATACTAATAAATTATATGCTGTAAAAAACGAAAATAAAAACAAATTCATGAGAAAGCTCAATGCAAGAGAAAGATCATAAACTCTTTAGAAGAATGAGATGAACCTAATAAGAAAATATTACTTAGAATTTGAACTCACATGAACTATGCCTTCCATGATTTTTTAAAAAAATGATAACGTTCATTGCAATGAACAAAAATTATAATAGGAAAAATATCAAAGAATAAAAATAAAAACTCTATTAAAAAAATAATAACTTCACAGAAGAACGAAGTATCAAAGAAGAAAGGTGGAAGCATAGAAGAAGATGAAAAAAAAAATTAGATGTTACCAACAAATAGATAATTACTTCTACCTTAAAACTGAAAAAAAAAAGGAAAAAAATGATGGAATCGAGATATGTATTTGCAAAAAGACTAATAGGAGAACAATGAAGAACGCAGAAGACCTGTACAAGAAGAAGAGTTGCATTGTATGAGAATAGTTTCCATTACAATTAATCAACATCCAAAGTTTAATATTTCATACATTTAAATTTAATAAAAATCAATAATCAATCAATGGTTTTTGTAATTTAAATCATATATCAATTTTGAAAATTGAAGTTAAGATTGAGATTTAAAATATGAGCGAAACATTTAAAATATCATTATTAATAGTTTATTTTATATGGTAATCATTGGAAATCGTTATTGAAAATCAAGAGAGATATTTTAGAATCAAAATAAAAACGAAAAAAAAAATGATTAATCAATAGAGATGCCTGCGTGAAATTGACACATGGCATTTTTTTTTGCATAAACTCATGCATCTAAGAATATTAACGAAGGGTTTAGCATACGATCGATCTTCTAATTGCAAAACTTCTATTTGTTTTAACAAATCCCTTTTTATGCAGACTCATGTTAGGTTAGCTTCTACATTTAATACAAAAATGTACACATTTTAAGAAAAATAAATTATACAAGCATTACAAGCTTTATTTTTTATTTTTATTAATGGAAAATTTTCCTCCGAATAATTCAGAACGAATAAATATTACAAAGTCGAATTTGTTACAAAATCCACAAAATTGTTACATGACTAACCATAAAGTGTCAGAGTAATCAAAAGAATTATATTTACATGAATGAATGTGTTGTACAGATGCTTGGAAAATGGTAAAGAACCAAAGCCTTTAAAAGAATTTAATTGTGAAATAAAAAATGCAACATGATTATTGACGTTTGGATGAATCTTGTTATCTTATCATCTCATTTCATCCAGCAAATATAGTAATTTCTGTAAAAGATTCTGATAACATTTTTCTGACTGCATGTGTGTCATTACTCAATGCTCATGCATGTAAACATGTCGGCAATATGAAATTGCAACTCCTGCCGAAAATATATATCCTCTCATGT
The DNA here is from genome assembly GCA_031216125.1 of Dalbergia cochinchinensis. NCBI lineage: Eukaryota > Viridiplantae > Streptophyta > Magnoliopsida > Fabales > Fabaceae > Dalbergia > Dalbergia cochinchinensis. The sequence continues at coordinate 1,788,043 of CM062377.1, forward strand.
GAGAATTTTGCATCACTACTACTTTACTGCTACCATTTTGGAGCTAAAAGCTGATCATTACTTGAGCTGCTTTAAATACCTGAAATGAAAATTTGTGTGAACAAAGTTGTAACATTTATTAGCAGAGTTTCTAAGAGGTGAAAGATTAATATGGCAAGATTATCTGGTACTCAACAGCAAGGTGGAAACTACGATTTTACATACAGATACAAATGTAGTGCCTTGCCGTAACCGTTGTACATAATAGCAAATATAAGAGAATCATTAGAAAAGCTTAAGTTTATTGTTCCAAGTAGCTCCACCATCAAACAAGAATTTTAAGATGAAATAAGAAGATAAGTGCTAGGAAAGAAGCCATGAAGTTGTCAAAACTCAAAAACATGTCAAAACCTATAGAATGAAAATAATTTTCTTTGGAGAATAAGTTTATAGCTTGAGATTTTGAGAAGAAATAAAATTAATCTTTGAACATGGATAGTTGTTGAGTCCATCTGAAGGGGATGATATTTAGGTTCTGAGATGTATATTGGTGTATAGATATCTAGCAAGGTATTAGTAATACCCTTTCTAATGTGAAGTTACTCCATTGTGAGCTCCTCCACGACATACTTTCTTGTCCTTGAAGATGAGGCGGCGGCCAGCATTGCACTTTGGCACCAGCGTCTTGATGGAGTGGTAGGGGAAGACGCAGTCAAAGAGGAACTCTTGACCGTGCCGGTGAAAAAAGTATGAAAGAAGATAAAGAAGAAAGAAAATTGAATCTTCTCATAGAAGGTATAAAGAAGAGTTTTGAATTTCTCAAAGAGGAGAGGGAGAGGAAAAAAAATATATATTTGTACTTATAAAATATGAGATACCGTGCCAACGAATATTTCATTCATTATTGAATAGAGGATCCTATTTGAATGAAATCAACATCTTATTTAATAGTAGACAAAATGTGAATTGATATAATATTTTATATCTTATAAGTACAAATAGCATAAGAAACAAAAGATAGAGAAGAAAAAGGAAAAGGAAGAAAGAGAAGTATAAAAGAAGGAATAGAAAAAATCTTTTAATCACTAAAGTACACCTCAATAAAACTTTATCATTAAAAGTTGAGATTAGGGTTGAGGATAAAATCGGAAACTCAAAAATTTCAACTAGACAACTTCATGGTGACATGTGTCCATTACTGTAGGTTCTGGGGTATGAAAAGATGACAATATCCTTAGTTAGAACAAAATGCTGAGAAACAGCTATAATTAATGACAGATTCGACCTTTCAATAGGGAAAATAATAGAGCATAGATTACATTTAAGAAACAATCGAAACTACAAGTTGGAATTTGGGAAAAGAATAAGCTTATGTCCAAACAAGTTAAACAAATTTAAGAAGTATTTTTTTTATTCTTTATTAAAAAGAAACATAAGCAGAAAGCACCAACCAGTACTTCTCTATGCTATCTGATGGTTTTGTGCCTTCAATGAGAATGAAGTTTTCAGAGGAACCATCACTTTCTGTTCAAGAGAAAGACAATGGTCAGTATTGTCACTTAACCAAAATCTACATCAGCAAATCATAAACTCATTCAAGGTGCTTATTACTTCCACTTTATGGTCCTTTGGTTTCTCTAAATAGTTCTAACTATTGGATCTTTGGATGGAAAAGAAAGACCCATACCTCAGTCTGGGTTAGCTTCACGCTTCTCAGAGTTGGCAGCAGGATAAACATTTTTCAGTTCTTTAAGTAATTGTAGCCGCTCAATCTCCTCATCTTTTGTCAAAATAGTGTCCCTTAGAGAAGCCACCTACAAGGTCAATCACAAAATGGAAACAAATTAATCTGCAGTGCTGCTTTTTACCACAGAAAGAAAATGGTTTCAAAATTATCTAAGATAATTCTTTTGATAAGGTCATAAACCATTGTAGTAATTTCCTACATTACTACTCATCGAGAATGCATAAACGTTGTCATGTAACAACATCCATAGCAACGAATGGACTAAACAGCATGCATGCCAAAATGATGCCAACTCCAGGTTGGTTACTTAACATAAAAATATGTATACAGTAACAGCAAGCTTAAGGAGTTGTGATATCTTTCTACAGATCGCTATAAGTAACTAATATTGAGAAAATGAACATCCGTGAAATTCATACACTCCAACAGTTTACCCCCTCATCTAATTTTTATTGCTTGTTTTCAAGAGTCTAAAATCTAAGATCTTGTAATCAGCAATCTAATACGGTGAAAAGTATTTTGTATGCTATTAATTTCAAAGCATACAATAAAAAGAAAGATAGAAATTAGATCAATATAAAGGCTTTTGATGCTTTCATAAAAATACTAGTAAAATACACTTTATTTCCTTGAATTAATAACTTTGTGCATTTTATCCCAGAATTTTTAAAAAGTGCAAGTTGCCCCTTGTACTTTTTTGGTTATACATTTTAGTTCTTCTATCAATTTTCGTTTGTTGTTAATGAAAAATAAGTGTATGGTATCCTTAAACTTTAAATCAGGTGCAATATGACATTCTAACTTAAAAAGTCATGTAAAGCTCAATATCCTAAACTTTTTTGAACGTGTGCTATTTTTATTATAATTGATGACAAAGTTAACAGAATGGTCGATTTGTACTATTAGAAAAAGATAGGGATAAATTTGCAAGTTTTCAAAATTATGAGGGTAAAGTGCACGTTCCTATATTTCAGGAGGAATACTATTTTCCCAAAAGATATAAACCATGAAATTTATGTAGCGTAACCAACTTAATCAATTTAAGCACCTGCTCCATTAATTCTCTGACATCTCTTCCTTCTTTGGTACTACGCGCAGCTCCCAACTCAACTCCAGAAACCCTCTCAGCAAACTTCAAAGTACTCAAAGATTCAGAAAATGACTTTATATCTGAATTAATTTGGACCAACATGAGCGTCTTTGCTTGACCACCTATGAAGTAAAATCAAAGTCACGCTTCAAATGTAATCCCAGCATAATCTTAAAATAGAATCTACTCAGAAAAAGGTTAGGAGTGTTAATTTCCCTTTTCTACATTCACTAGCTAGCAAGCAAGGCATGTTGATTGTTGACATTAACAAATGAAGAAACAATGATTTTTACCAAGGGATGATTGAAGAAGCTGAGTAAGCTTGCTATTTCTGTATGGCACATGGGCACTCTTTTGAGCAAGTGCAAAAATGACATCTCCAAGAGCAGATAGTGATTTGTTGATATGTTGTGCTTCCTTGAGCCTATCACCAGTTACTTCGGATCGATCTACCCTTTCACTTCCTGCCAAATCCACCAAATGAAGATTACCTACCAGAGTTGAACCAGACTTCTTGTCCACCCCACGAACATGAATTGAGACCACACTGTCCACACAGGTTTATTAAACTTCAACATACTTACTATAAAGCTTTCAATGTTAAAATGTCTAGGAAAGGGAAAAATAAAAAATAAAAAAAGGCAAACCTGTGAGAACGGCTACTTCTTTCATTCATTGCAGTTGCACCCTTGGCTCTATTTTTCAGCCCAATGTCCATTAGCTTCATGACATCTGAAGTTGATCTGACAGGGTGCATGCTAGCATCGGGGACTGCTAAACCATTTGGTTGGAAGTGAGACAATATCCCAAGTGTGTGCAAATCAAGGAAACCATAGATCAAAAACTTAATTACTAGGAGTGTCTAAGTATTTGTAAAGTATCCAACACGATTGGATAGGTATTAGGTACTGGACACATCAGTTATTTTGAAATATTCATGCTCTTTTGCCTAACATACTTAAAGTAAAAATTTTCAAGAGGAAGAAGCAACTAAAGAAGGAAGTCCATGCTGGGAATGAATAGTCCATATAGCTATTGACAAAAAAAAAAAAAGGATATTTTTTCGGAGAAGCTTCAACTGACAACAAATCTCGCACTTGTTCATTATATATTTCAATTATTTGAACCCCAATTTCATAGGCGATGGAGCTTTGTCTGGTTGTGGATATGCTGAAAAGGTCATTCAGTGCTCGGTAGTTAACACCAACACTCTCAGCTGGAGCACCATTTGGGCCACTCTGAGGAAAAAGGGAAAATGGCATCTTGTAGAATGAGGAATTCCTTTAGCTAGCATGAGATAAAAGGCAATATGTATAGAGGTTCATACCATTGTGTAAGTTTTCCCTGAACCAGTCTGGCCATAAGCAAATATGCATACATTATACCCATCAAGTACTGCTCGTATAAACGCTTGGATGTCGGAGTATACCTCAGCTGCATCATTTATAGTAACAATGAGTGCAGCATCATGGAGTTTGCATACATAGACATCATTATGATGCAACATGCTCATTCATTCAAAGCCTAATGAGCATGGTGAGTATATAAATATAGAAATGAACCTTGAGTCGAAGCTGGACCATAGACCTTGTTGAACTTAAATGTTCTAAGGGCTTCTTTCCCTTGTTTTGAGGGATTTGCCACAACCAAATCGGTCTCTCCAATGTGTTCCACAATAGACTGTTTTTCCTTTTGTCCTGGGAGAAATGGTCTAATACGACAGTATACTCTAATATTCCCTGTGTCAGAGGAAAGTTGTGTGTGAATTCACAATGCACCTACACTGATTTCCTATTAGAGAAACACTGATAATGTCACCTTTTAATTCTTGAAGTTCATTGAACAATTTTCGATTTTCTGCAAGAACTGCCTGATAATTTTCAGCAGCATGTACTAGTGATTTAAGACTTACACCTGCACAAGTTACAATAAAATGATCATATTCAGAGCCTATCCCATATAAAAAAGGAAGGGGACTCTAAAAGGTTTACCTAACCGATTGAATTCCTCCGCACAAACCATTTGCTCATTCATAACGCCTTGCTTAATGGATTCCCAAGACGATTTCACTTGCTGGATGTTTGCAAATTCAGCATAAAATTTTAATATTTGACATCATAGCAATAAGCTTGACATCAACACTTATACATGTTTACCTGTATGGAGCTAAACTGAAAATTTACAGCTTTCTGCATTTGGTTCACTTTCATGTTCCACTTTTGATATTTTGACTCGGAAGAAGCCTCACTCTCTTTAACCTTATTCCTTAATCTTTCCAACTGATGCTCATATTCCTGTGACTTCTGTTTCAATTCTCCTTTTGCACCACTAGCTTCGGTTTCCAACTGTGAGCGTTGCACTTCATATGTTTTCTTCATTGTTTCAAGTTCTTGCTTCAATATTGAAATTTCTATGTTTTTATTTTCCAGTTCTCTCATCAACCTAATAACATCTTGGTTGTCTACCCTCTTCCCGTCCTCTTTAGCCTTCTCAATCTTTATTGAGTCATCTTCCTTATTTTCTTCCATTTTAGTCTCCTCAGTCTGAATTGAGGGGCCAAAGAGTTCACAATATAAAACAAATGAAAATAATTTAATTACAACAATTTGTCTTCAGCAACCAAAAACAGAATGTTGTCTTATCTATCTCTAAAAGTGCATTGTTATGTTACATGCAAAGTAAGAAAACACTATACCTTTAACTGCCGAGTTGGGCTTGCAACCACAACCTGTTACAAAAAGTTCCTATCATAAACAGAAGATGTTGAACCAATATGCAAAGTACCTGGGAATTTAAAATAGTTCAACTTATTCTAATATGATGACTAGCTAGAACAATTTGTTGATACCTCACTCTCTTCTTTTGTTCCAGATGCTAGAGCCTCAAGTACTCTAATTCTTGACTGATATTTTTCTTCACGAGCTTTAAAAAGATTGTTTTGCTGGAAGGCAGAGAGTAAGAACATGATATTAGGAAACCAACTGAGAAAACCAAACCATGGCTTCTGAAAACAATGTAATTGGCTTACAGTTCTTAAATGGTCTGATTGAGTTGATATACGCCGCTCAATCTCCTGGACAACTTTTCTCAACAAGCAAGCCACGCGCTGACATGCAAAAATATTGTCAGAGAAGGCACTTTAAAGCCTATGTGTCACGTGTATATGCAAGACATTTGCATTGCACGGATTTACAACATGCTTGGAAATCACTTCTTTCAGACAAACAATCGCTTTTTGTAAGCTATCCCAGGAAGCTTTTTGATTATAAGTTGTTTTGAACTTAAAATAAGCTACTATGAACACAGTATACACGTGCTTTTGTAATCATGATTGCATTTATGTACAAATGTAATATCAAAGCCTTCAAGGATACAACATACATGGGGTATTTCTCCATTTCTTCTTTCAACACTTTCTTCCAGAATAGCATTCACAACACTCAAGAGCGACTGAGTGGGAGCATTCTGCAACAGCAAATGCTGAAACAAATCAGTGACACATCGATCAGGAAAAATGCATATGAAAAACATGTGGAGAGAGAGGTTATCAAAAGATTATTATGATTTTTACATCTAAATTGTTTGATTTCATCAGTTCTGAGATTTTCGCAGCAGGAAGATCTGCATAGCTTCCATGTTTCATTTGAAACACCTCGTGAAACTTATTACCTACATGGTGTAATAATGTAGCTGATGGCTCTGCACAAGATTGAAAACAGAAACACCATTTAATTGGTCTTGTGAATCACAACATATGAGTCATGAGATGCATAATGCATTTCAGTTTCAGCGGTATACATGTCCTTAACAGACAATGCTTCACCTTCTATTTCTTTTTTGTTGTTCATTTTTTCCCTTCATTTTTCTTGTTCATATTTGTGTAAAACTTTAAAGATGAGTTTATTTCAAGGAGACAGTGCAAATCGGACTGAAATCTTGGCTTATTAAAGCATACTGTGAAGTGTATACCATACAAACATAATGGAAGTTTGCAACACCATAGTTTTCTTTACACACAAGCATAACAACTTTGAGTCACATATCAATGATCCTAGTTTGGACAGATAGAACCTCATTGAGTGCTTGTAAATTATCTCTTATTGTTTTACCCCGAATTGTGTTTTCAGGCTCATAACATGCGCAGCTTTTCTCTTCTAACTTCCTCTGCCTTGTAAAGCTCTTGACATACTCCTTGACTAGGGGAATATATGCAGACGTGGATATCAATATATTTTCTTGTAAATAAAACCATGTCATATTTAGGAAATTGCATGTTCATGCTAATCTCATTGTCATCAACACACACACACACACACACAGAGAAGGTAGAGGCTGAGTAGGAAATTGAAATTCACCATACCAGCCATAACAGGGCTACGCAAAACACTTTGAAACTTTGACTCAGGAATCTTCCTCTGGTCTCCCCCATAAGATGAAGAATAATGGACACTGGAAGGTGAGTTCCCAATAGATCTGGCTACTTTTGAAGTAGAAATACTATCTCCCCAAGCAGTCTGTAAACTTTTTGCTCTAAGTGTTAAAAGGCAATCCACAACAGACTTCATATGGCCCTACACATTAAGAGAGAAAGTGGTACACTCATAAGCCACTAAGCAGCATGAACCAAGCACTTAAGAAGCCAATAGATGAACAAATCAATGTCATACATAAAATTATGAAAAATGTTAAGAGTCAAAATTTTTGTTAGAATTTGCTTGAAAGAATGATGGGTCATACTTTGTTAAAGCCACTGATAGTATGCCAGATTAGTGATTATAGTTATGCAACTGCCTCCAGAGTGAATTTCCTTTCAAACTACAGGTAGAAAAAAGTATTCAAATCCATGACAAGAGCATCTCCTATACCTTCTCTAGGTCTGATATTTCAAACTTGGGCACTCCCAACCCATCCAAGGCTGACAAAAATCTTTTAACATTTTCTGAGTGTGATGGCAGAGAGTTATCAAAATCACTAACCTACAAGAAGAGAATCCATACTGAGCCAACACATCAAAGAACCAAGTTTCCAATTTGTAAGCTGAAGCAATAGCAAGGTGAATGAACATTACCACTTTTACTGAACCAGGTCTTAGCTTGTTCAGTATCTGGCATAAGACGACACCATTGATCAAGCATGCTCTTAACTCATCATCCGTGATATTTATTGGTAAGTTCAACGATGGAAGAAGACTAGTTAACCACTGAACCAAAAGCATTCGATGCTTGGCTGAAATTCACTCAAAAAAAGAAGCTCAACACATCAATAATTGTAATATGACAATAGTTAAGAGTTAACATTGGTTTTTTCTTCATTATCAAAGGGCACATATTAATATAATTGCTATGAAATTGTTATCTTCACTATACCTTCAGCCTCACCAAAATTAATTCCATTGAAATTGGCACTTGAGTGGCCCATATCTCTGGGTTCTGTAGAGTAGTTACCAGACTGGGGATTCATCACTTGAGGTGCACACAACTTCAGATGTCCACGGAGATGTGCCTCATAGAAATTCACATAAGTGTCATATTATATCACCTAAGAAAACTCTTGAAAGCTGAAATTTATATCCAATCAACCCCAACAAAACCAAAAGTTAAGATTATTGCATTGACACCCTAAAATTACATTATACATTAGTACACCATACGATGCAGTATAGGCACCACCACCCATAAACCTCCTATGCTTCCAATTGGACCATTTCCATTCATTAACAAAATCCGTTCACTTTCGCCAAAAGTATTATAAAGAAGAAAAATTGGAAATAAATAATAATTAAAAAAATGCATAATAGCTTGGAGCTAAACAAAGCAGCTTTATATTCCATGTTTCATCGTCGTATTGCAAACACAACAGCAGCAAAATTTAGCTGAAATTATATATATATATGTTCAAAGCATAAAATTCAAACCAACATACATAAAAAAAAAAAAAAATCCAAACCAACATTCCGAATTTGATGAAGCTCCTTGTGACTTAAAGAATGTAGAGAAATTGCCAAACTAGCAACATGGACAATGTGAATATTGAAAAGTAACAAAACCAAAGAATCCAACCTTGAGGATAGACAGAGTGAGAAATCAAATTTGAATCAAAGTTTCTTGTTGTGGGGAGAATTGAGTAAACTCAGATAAAAACATGCATTGGATTTTTCTTCTACGTACGCATCAGATTTTATTTTTTTTGGTAAAAAGTTATTTAATGATTTGGCGATTGTTTTTCATTTTTATTTTTTTTGGGTTGGGATGCGTGAGAGAGATTGAAAGGGGGTTCCCAGAAAATAGGGAGAGCAACAATCTCAGCGTCACAGTCGTTTTAACGGAAGAGCTTGAGCACCAATGAGTGAATGAATGAATGCATGCAACCCCCGCCAAAAAAAGGTTTGGTCTAGTGGGTGCTTGCCACGTGTCAAAGACCCGAGAGCCACGCTGTATCATATGAGGTCATGGGCCTCCCAACCTTAGCTAGCTCCTTTGGTTACAATAAAAATAGGGATATAAAAATCATTAGCTCTGTATCATATTTAATTGTAGAGTATAAAATATGATAACTATCTTCACATTTTATTTAAAAATATGGGAACAAGATAATATATACATGATAAAAAATATCATGTACCCCCACTGAACCACTGCTAGACCACCATGAACCACCTCTGCACCACCTATGGTTGTGAGGACACATAGAAAAATATTAAATTTATATCTTCGTATCTTGTTTCAATTGTCCTTATATTTTGGAGGTACATAAATTTTCTATAGTTTGTATCTCAAGATGACCAAAAAAGAAAATTGTCCCCTATTTTTATCTCTATCAGTAAATAAATTCATTTAATAAGTGTCTTTATATTTATGTCCTAAGAACAAAAACCAAACTCTACCTTAGTCTTTCCAAATCCAAGCCCAAGCCCAAGCCTCCCACTATGGCCCAATGAATCCTAGATTGGACTTGGACGTCCATGAAAAATCACAGGCCCACCACTATTTATGATTCATTGCTTAAATAATAAGTTGAAGGATAAATTACATTCATTTCTCGTGACATTAATTGATATCACATACAATCCTTACAATTTGTAAAAATAAAAATTACCCTCTGTGAGATGTAAGTAATATTATACTTAATATCCTTATATTTTATTAAATATGACATTGAGCATCCTTATAAAACATAACATTGAGTACGCCTATAGGCATGTCAATGTAGCTATGAAAAATCAATGGATGAAATGTGTAATATAGTAACTAACTTCATATGAGATTAGTGTAATTTATCCTAATTAAAATATAATTTAATCATGATATACTACTATCAATATAAAATTATTTTACATGGATGATATATTCTCATATTAGTGGAAAAAAAAGAAAGTATTTGGTTTTAGCATTTACTATGTTAAAATCTAGAGTATAATAAGATGAGATTAGATAACAATACGAAACTTTTTAATTTTATATCAAATTAGTCTCAAATAAATACGTAAATCAATCACCTCAAGTTTCAAATTCTTCTTAAAATACCAACTTCTCAATTGGCCAAAAATAATTTCTATTCTCATTCTTCAGGTGTTTTTCTTCATAGGATATTCAAACAAAAGATTTTGAATTTCCACATATTTGTTTTAGATATAAGAGATAAGTATAATCTTCCACATAAAGTTTTAAGTACGTATAGCTTGGACCAAATTATAACTGAAGAGCATGATCAGCTGAGAATTTTTGTTAGCTGCTCACGAAACAATTCAATCATTCAACCTCGGATCCAATGTTCATTTAATCTGTGGGTGTTGCTCACATGCCGAACACGGTCAATGCCTTTGGTGCCGAACGCAATGTGGTTAAGTGGGTGTATGACACTTGTATGGAGAGTTGGTCCCACATATTCCTCTTTCAATGCCCTTCCATTATATTTCCCTCTTATTTAACGGTGCAGATTTCGCCCTTTGATCAGATTTATTGCTTTTTTAGTTTTATATTAAAATTGATTGATAAAAGAAAAATGTTTATAATAAACAACAACTTTGCTCGATTTTTTTTTTGGTTTTTTCTCGGAATTCGATTTGTTAGAATTTATGGCAATCAACAGTACTGCTAGTGCCTTCTTCATTTTTTATTTTTCATTGTTCTTATTGCTACAGTTTTTTATTTTTAATTTTATTTGCTATTTTTGGGGAACAGAATTCGGCTTATTTGAAATCATCACAATTTGTTTTCAAGAATTCAGCTTGCCCAAATTCTTCATAATGCACAGTCCCTTTGACAAATAAGCCAACTAATATAATAAAAAAATAATTTAAAATATATTGGAATGAAAAAATACTATTTCATAAATTTAAAATATAGAATAAAAATTTACAAAATCAATCAATGACAAAAATTTGCGAAGTGATATTAAATATTTGATAATAGATTTTAAAATTAGTTTGTGTAGTAAAAGTAAAATTATGATTTATAATTGATATCTTATAATTAATAATTAATTATGATTGATATGATTGATATTTATCAATTAAGAGTAATGAATACAGATTGAAGATTGAAGATTCAAATTCGAAATGAAAATTGTGAGCCTTAAATTATTTAAGAAGTGGCACCTGTAAAAGTTTTCTTTATAAAAATCTTAAATATTAGTATTATAGATTTCATTATAATTTCTTTATATTTATGAGATTTTGTTTAATGTTATTTTTAATTCATTTTTTTGCATTTTAAATTTTTTAATATTCACTTTATATTATATGATGTTATATTCATATATTATTCCATTTTATTTATATAACAACTAAAATTATTCAAATTTAAGATATTTTGTAAATAAAATTTAAGATAATTTATGAAATATGGACTTATCATAATTGATTTTAGATTGGTTAAATTTTTATTGTTAATAAAAAACTTATTTTAAAAAATTTATATTTTTCAAATAAAATATGTTGAAATGAAGGTAATATAAGTATCTCATCCAAACAAAGTATTTTACAAATAAAGGAAATGTGATTATTTATCCAAATAAAAAATTTAAAAATTGAAGGACATTTAATTGAAGCATTTTAATTTTTTAATATGTTAAATTTTCTTGTATTTTAAAAATACTCTATCCAAACACACACCTAGGCTTCAAGATATGTGTAAAGATTTTTTTATCTTAGTTTCTAATTTACGTATTAATTAGTTTTTATATGAAATAAAATAAAATATTATAATTATTAAAGGATAAAATAACACAATCATTCGATACTCCAACTTGTTATTACAATCATCAAAGGAACAGTGTTAAGAAATGAAAGAAGAATATAAAAAAAAGGAAAAGCCGAAATGTACTGTAGATGATGAAGAATTCGGACAAGCCGAAATATTTAAAAAATAAAGAACTCTTTTTTCAATAATTCAAACAAGCTGAATTTAAAAGAAGAAAAAACCTTTTAAAAAGGGATCATCTTGAGGCCTTTAAAAAAGGGATCATTTTGTGGACCTATATACTAAATGACATTTTAGTATTAGATAAACAAAATAAAAAAAAAGAGCAAAGAAGTCGTTTATTATAAACATTTTTCTTTCATCAATCAATTTTAGTATAAAACCAAAAAAGTAATGAACCTTATCAAAGGAGAAAATCTGCACCGTTAAATGAGAGGGAAATCTAATGGAAGGGCATTGACAGAGAAATATGTAGGACCAACTCTCCTTACAGATGTCATACACCCACTTAATCACGTCGAGTTTGGCACCAAAGCCATTGATCGTGTTGGGCATGTGAGCAACACCCTTAATCTGTTGAGATTCGCTCGCCATAGCAGTAGCCACATGGCTGCCATCCCCACGTGGTTATGCATTAACCTCAGAGCAGGTTTGGGAACTAAGGAAAACAACTTTTTGGTTTCCAAGAAAAGTTGTTTGAAAAAAGTAATTGTGTTTGGGTAACTTAGCTACGACATTTAAGTTGTTATTTTAGTTAAAAAATAAAAAAGTTTTTGGGGAGAAAAGTTAAAGTTAAAATTTGAGCATTATTTTTTCTTAGAAAAAAGTTGTTCTTTTAACACTAACATATTAAATGATTATTTTTTAGGAAAAATGGTTGTTGTCCAATAAAATTACATAATAAATATATAACATACATCTTATAATTGTTAGATGTGATGAGTGGTCCCTAATAATCTCACTCACTTATCATATCTAATGGTGATAGAATAGTGTTATTTGCACTCATAGGGTATGTAACATCGTGCTGACTCATATTTTATTCACTATTGGATGGGAAGTAGACCTTATTCAAATACAGTTCACATCTCATTTAATAGTAGCTGGTGTGTGAGTTGACACGGTGTCTTACACTTCATGAGTATAATTATCATTTCTCAATGGTGATAAGATATATGGTGTCCATTTATTGTGCAATTTTGTTGATCACCTAACATTACTCATTTTTTACCAATCCAAACAACAAAGTTAAAACCATTTTTGAGCTAAAGTACTCAATAAATTGATTCTCAAATGAACAATTATATAGAAAAAAAACAATTATATAAATAAGTGATTGTTAAAATGAGTACAATCTTATAGTTTTCCCAAACATGCTTTCGATCTCCCACTATGACCAAGTTACGGCTTTGATGAGATTCTAATTAATGTTAGCCTACAGTTGAGCACTTCTACAAAAGAGGTTGAAGCTAATAATGATAGAGGAAATGACTTTGAAGATGATAGTGATTTTGAATAAGATAGGTAATATTTAGAAAATATTGAAATTCTTTGTTCAAGTTTTATGTTTAAATGTTTTCTTCTTTGGTTTATGTTACAAGTACCAAACATATCCCTAGCATTATTAATGATACCAAAAGCTTGATGGCTTGTATTAGAAGTTGTTTTATTTTGGTTACAGGATTAGAAGTTGTTAAAAAGTTGTAAAGCACACCCAAAATTCTCTTATCATAACACACATCTTATAATCATTAGATGTGATGAGTGATCCCTAATAATCACACTCACTTATCATATCTAATGGTGATAGAATAGTGTTATTTGCACTCATGGGGTATGTAATACTGTATCGACTTATATCTCATTCACCATTGGATGGGAAGTAGACCCTATTCAAGTACAGTTCGCATCTTATTTAATAGTAGTTGGTGTGTGAGTCAACACGATATTTTACACTTTATGAGTATAATTATCATTTCTCAATAGTGATAAAGTATTTGGTGTGCATTTATTGTGCAATTTTGTTGATCACCTAACATTACTCATTTTTTAGCAATCCAAAAAACAAAGTTAAAACCATTTTTGAGCTAAAGTACTCAATAAATTGATTCTCAAATGAGCAATTATATAGAAAAAAAATAATTATATAAATAAGTGATTGTTGAAATGAGTACAATCTTGTAGTTTTCCTGAACATGCTTTCGATTTCCCACTATGACCAAGTTACGGCTTTGATGAGATTCTAATTGAGCTTAGCCTACAGTTGAGCACTTCTACAAAAGAGGTTGAATCTAATAATGACAGAGGAAATGAATTTGAAGATGATAGTGATTCCGAATAAGATAGGTAATATTTAGAAAATATTGAAATTCTTTGTTCAATTTTTATGTTCAAATGTTTTCTTCTTTGGTTAATGTTACAAGTACCAAACATATCCCTAGCATTATTAATGATACCAAAAGCTTGATGGCCTGCATTAGAAGTTGTTTTATTTCGGTTGCAGCATTAGAAGTTGTTAATAAATTGCAAAGCACACCCAAAATTCTCATAATCACACATTCTTTTACATCGGTATCTCTTAGCCTAACTACATCAACCTAGCTATACAAGTGTTGATAACCAAAATATTAATCACATATTAATAAGTGATTAAGGATTCATTAAAAATAATATATTATCGAGAATAGGGGATTAGGGTGGACTCTCAAGAGAGTGCAAGAATGACATCATACAAGTTTAAAGTCTTAAGAAAATTGATCTAAGGACCCAGTGAAACTATCAAATGATGTGGCATAGCAAACTTTGAGGTGCTGCAATGCACAAAGGATGAAAGTCTCTGATGTCCAAGGATCAATAGCAAAGCTTTTCTCCCTTTCTCATAATGCCGCCTTACCCATAACCCATGATTCTAGAAAGAATCCTATAATAGGCAAAATCTCCCATTGTGGCTTAGAGCCTTTGGTTTTTGTCCTAATGAGTGGTAACAAGCAAGCTCCTGCAAGTAGCCCTTAGGAGCCCATTCCCCATAATTAAAGTTAGTGTCACTTTATGTTACATAAATAATGATAAAAACCTTTACCCACAAGACAACCTAAAAGTCCCAATAACTAGTGGGTAAAGTAGAAGATATTTGGTGGGAAATATTGAGGATTTTTGGAATGTTTGAGACTAGAGAACACATCCATCGCAAGAGCTTAAGAACTACTCAGCATTCCCTTATTCATGGTTCTTGATGAAAAACCAAGGGAGTTCCACCATTTTCGGATCCTATCTTCTATAAAATCAGTACCAATGACTTGAAAACCACACAAACATGTCAGAATGATCCAAATTCACACTCCACTTTGAAACACCAAAGGAAAAATTGAGAGGAATTGAACCATTAGGAGAGGAACCTAGTCCTCTGGTTCGGCTTCCTAATTCAATCTCATAATGGGAAAAAAGGCTTTAATCATCCTCTTGTTGATCTTGTTCATGTAGCACTTGTTCTCTAATCTGGAACACACAGTAGGTAATTCTCTATCTCAATTTTACTTATACTTCCTCAAAAGTTTATGGGCTCAGTAACTCAAAGGCTCGATTAGTACCCAAATACACTATAAGATCTTGGTTCGAAACAAAAAAGACATCCTTTTAACTCTTCATGAAATGAGGCAAAACCCCAACCAAATTATACACAGAGCCAATTGTATCTCTAATCAAACCATAAGACATTGCTTTAATATCCTCCAAGACAAACTCGTCTGTGTATACTTTCATCCAAGGAGTTAGACGGAGGGGAAAAAAAACATGCAACCATATATCATATCTTCTACTTCTTGTTGTCAATATAGATTAACATTCATGTTAAAGTAACAATTAACATTTTATATTATTGATTAATGTACTCTGAAAAAGAAATTTACACAATTATCTAATTACAAACTTCTATTTATAAGATTTTTAAGTGAGTGGTTAAGTCAAATATTTTTGTTGAAGTGACATGCATGATTGAACGTCTAAGCAAAACATTTTTGCAATAACAATATATAAAATTAAATTCTTATAGTATAGAGCTAACTTTATCACATGATATTTTTTTTCAATTACTTATACATCATATTTAAGCGGTGCACACAATTAAAATATGTAATGAAAATCATAGAAAACTAAAAAACCACTTGTCAGTCAAAACAAAAGCCACACCTTTAGATATTGGGAATAAAGCCGGTAGACAAAAGAAAAATCATGGGCAGTTGCTAATTTATGCTTTGAAAAATGAAATATGGTGTAAGGAGGATAAATGATAAATGAAAATTTAAGAGTTTAGATATTGGTTGCATAATTTGAGACTCTCATGATAGATGGTTGGCTTCTTACTCGGGATCAATTGATGAGATACGAATTCTATGGGTGGAGCTCGAAGCTGTTTGGCATGGTCTTTCCCTAGTTTGGATGCTTGACTACCGTACTGTGTATGTTGATATAGATTATTTGGAGGCCTTTTTGGCTGTGTCCACTGATCAAATTTCCCCTTATCACTTGGTCCTTGGATTGCTCCTATGTATTCGTGCGCTAACTTTGTGCAACTGGAGTGTTTATTTTGGTTTGGTCCCTAAGATTGTCAATTGGGCAGCGGATCATGTGACTAAAACTAGTGCTGTATCAAGCTTGGATTATTTCAAGTGACATAATCCTGGAATTGAGCTCAATAACATTATTCTTGTTGATCTAACCAGCTAGTTTTGATTGTGCCCTTGTTTCTTCTTTTTTTTTTTCAAAAAAAAAAAGTTTAGATACAGATGAACATGTGTGTGAACAGAAAGTTGGGAAGGTAGACACGGAAAAACAGAGGAATGAAAAGGTGGGGGCATTCCAAATAGGCAAATACCAATCACAAGTCCAGTCTCCAAGCATACATTTTGTCCGAAAGCGCAGGGCACCTAATTTATTTTTGACTTTTTGGTCGACATAGGTTCTATAAATTTTTTTTATTGTTTGAGATATACACTATTGACAGCAGTGACTAATCTCTTCAGGGCTATAGCTCTGATAAGGGATAAATCTTTAATCACGAGACTTTCTCCATACACACTGTCAGAAATTGAATCCCTGATTAAATACTTAAAGAATTCAATTAGCTATACTAAGCGTCATGAGACATATATAAAATTTGAATGAGCAATTCCAAAAGAAAAAACAGAAATAATTTGTGCAAAATCCGTTGCGTATAATATACTAACAACAAACATTTAACTAATATAATAAAAGTTTTTCTAACCGATGCTCTTGAAAAATCAAAAGTGATAAATCCTTTTTACTTGTTAATGCACCTAATATCTTAAAAAATGTAAAATAATCTCTTTTGAATAAGAAACAATTATTACTTTGGCTTCTCTAACTAGTATTTTTAGGAAATAGTTAAAAAAATCATATAATTATTATCTCATTTATGAAAATTCGTTTCATATAGCTCCGACGTCACTTCTTTTTTTATAGTTTAAGGTTTTTTTTAGACAAAACTAAGAATTATTAGATGATAGTAAAACTAGAAAATATAAACTGTTTAGAATAAAATATTGTTTTTCCAAATTATAAACACAATTAGATCTAGTTGAAAAAAAATAAGAGATAACAGTAGAATTAGAAGGAAAAAAAACAGATAATACTTTTTTTTTTTAATTTTATCAAATAGCAGTTTGGCAATTTTTTAAACAGGAGGAGTACATACCAACAAACATTTTCTTTGATAAAATATTGGTATCCTACTCTTATTTTGGATGAATCCTTTATTTATAATACTTCTTGATGAATTGGTGCAAACTTGTGTGATGCCAATGGTATATTGTTAAACAACATATTGTTCAACCTTTTTTGTTTGATACACTGTTCAAACCTTTATTAAAGGATTTAAGCATATTCAAGTCTCACATTGGCCTAAAGATAATGGTTATATAGTTTTTATAAGTCTTTAGAAACCTTTACCCTTTAAGTTAATTTTTAGAGATAATTTAGACTCATTCAATTTTAAAATGATATTAAAATTTGTCTTATACCTGTTATTGGGCCACTGTAATTCCACCACTCATATGTCAACGAGTTCTAAATGCAATATATTAAAAAATCATATACATCTAAAGATAATGTCTAGATAGCTTTTATAAATTTTGGATAACTCTCTCCCTTTGAACTATCATTTGGATTCAGTTAGCCTACTCAATACTAAGAGAATAGCGGTTTTTTTTTCAACATTAGAATTTTAGAGACAATAAAATGCAAATTTATCACCTTATGTATAATTCTTAAATCTTTTGCCAGTAATCCACTCAATGGATTGATTTGAGAAGTCTACTGTAACATGTTCCAACTAAGTACGACTTGTCATGAGATCTCATTTTCCTTTAAGCTGGCAACACAATAACCAAAATATTCCATGTATAATAATATAGGTTTATTTTTGATACATTCACAACACAATTTTCTTTTCCTTTTTACATTGATACCTAATCAAATTTTTTTATTTATATGATCCTTTAAATAATGAGTATGAGAGTCAAAATTAAACCCTAATAATATTGGAGGATAATTTTCATACACTTAGTAAAATAATTTTACATATTCAATATAAATTAAGGAAATTATCGTATTATTCTTTAAACTAAATTCATGTGACTGCCAAATATGAGATAGTTATTTTTATTTTTATTAAATAATAGTATAAAACTATTTGAGATTAATTTGATACACTATTATTATAAAAGGATTTTATACTATTATTTCATTGTATATTTTAATTTATAATATTTTTCAAACAATAAATTGCTATTATAATAATATATAAATTAAATATCCGCGCAAATATTTTTTACACTTACGGTAAATGAGAATCAAATTCAAATTATTTTACACCATTGATATCTGATACTGCAACATTGTTGAATTTCCACCATGTGTTTCTAAACTTCCCATGAAACAAAAAAAAAAAAAAAAAAATCTGTTGAGGTCTCTCTCTCTCTCTCTCTCTCTGTTTTTTTTGGTTCTGTCTCTGGTCAACATCTGTTGGGCCCCTTTTATAACGTATGGGATAAGGGATGGGGACCAGAAATGGCCCACATTCAAAACCACTGGCTGCAAGCACCAAAGGGCGCCCACAGTCCTCACCAAAACCGCCGTACGGAACTCCCACGAAACCGGGAAACTAGGAAGAAACTTTTATAACTTGTCTTCATCTCTCATCTCAATCATTTCATCTTCAAGTACAGTTGCTACGACGTGGGTCCCTCCAACAATCAAACACGACGCAGCACACACGCCCACGACCCAAAATTTGCGGTGTTTAGCCTTCTTGAAAACCATTTTTTGATTCAACAAAATTATGGAAGACATCAATTGCAATTCCAGAGATAGGAGTTTCTGAGATTACACTCTCTCTCCTCGCAGGTGCACTCACTATTCAGTATTTTTTTTTGTCCGTGCCCAAGGGTATCCTCGGCAGGAAACTGAAGACTAATCTCTCTCTGATGAAAATATGATCAAAGTGGATACGATCTCTCCCAATAAATTTTTTTTTATACATATAATAGGAGTTGAATCGCTGCCAGCATATTTAAATTCAGCTATGTGACAATTGCGAGCTATTCAGGATTTAAATCAAGTAGTTTGCCACTCATCTGTCAATTTAATTTATTATTTAAGTATTAATTTAAAGCAAGATATTGTCTCTGATATTGATTTGAGAATTTCAAAGTACAAGGTAAAAGGCAAACTAAACAAACTGTTAATGCGATGATGTGAGAAAAAAAAATATTATTCTCTATTTTATATTAATAGTTATTTTTAAAAAATTATATAATTTTGATATATTATAAAATTAATATAGTAAAATATATTAAATTTTTAAAGTATTAAAATTATATATATTTTTTAAAAATAACTATTAATATAAAATGGTGAAAGTATCAAATACTAATTTTAATTGTAATTTTAGAAAAATTCATGAAAAAAAGTCACGTTATTGGTGGCGCTACTCGGAACCAAAGAAAAAATTAAGGCGCATTTGATTTAAAAAATAACTTTTAATCTTTATTCTTTATTTTTCATTTTTTAATTTTTAATATTTTCCCATAAAATCATGCAAATAAGAAAATTGAAAATTATTTTATAAAAGGAAGGCATTTTAAAAGTGTTCAAGTAAACAAATTTTATCCAACCACTCCCTTACTTTAATACTTTCTTTCTTTTAGAATATTTATCAACTTTTAGATAAAATTATCTTTTAAAGTACATATCAATTTCACATTTTAATATTTCATTTCTTTTAAAATATTTGACAATTTCTAGATAAAGTCATCTTTTAAAATATTTATTAATTTTATATTCTAATAAAAGTAGTTTTTTAATAGTATCCATGACTAATTAATGACCATTAATATAACATTTTATTTTTAACTATTTGATATGCTTCATAATTAATGATTATTAAAATATATTAATTCATACATCATTATTTGATATAAAAATACTCTATTGTTATATAATTTATTATTTTTTTAATATTTATTTCTTTTTTAAATTTGAAAAATATTTTAAGGGAAGGAGTATAAAAAAAAGGAGCAAAGTCACGCCACTAAAAACCAAAAACATACACATCTCATGGAAGATTTCATTTTCAACTATATGATGTGATCCATAATTAATTATTATTAGAGTATATTAATTCATACATTATTATTTGATATAGAAATACTTTATTATTTACTATTTATAATTTTTTTTAATATTTATTTATTTTTTAAATTTGACAAATATTTTAAGGGAAAGAGTATATAAAAAAAAAAAGAGCGCAAAGTCACGCCTACTCAAAAAAAAAAAAAAAACATACACATCTGAAAAACTACCATTTTCTTGGGGCAATTGAAGCAACCCAAAACCGAGTGCGCCCCTCTTCCCATTTTCTCTATTCCAAACCCACGTCCATTCCCCCCCTCTATCACTATAAAAACACTCTCAGATTCCTTCCATTCCCTTCAGTTTTCTCGCTTTCGGAATACAACACAACACAACTCAACACAACAGAGTCATAAACAAAAACACAACCATGCGACTGAGCTGCAACGGTTGTCGCGTCCTCCGCAAAGGTTGCACCTCAGACTGCCCCATCCGACAGTGCCTCCACTGGATCAAATCCCCCCAATACCAGGCCAACGCCACCCTCTTCCTCGCCAAGTTCTACGGCCGCGCCGGCCTCCTCAACCTCCTAACCGCCGGCGAACCCCAACTCCGCCCAGGTAAAAACCCTTTCTGTTTGTTTCGCGAGAAAATAGGCATATTTTCCCGAGAAAATGCAATAAATATTCGAGCGTAACACATTAAAAAAAAATATATTCACAAAATCTTCTACATGAATTATAACAGTTGTTGAATGAAATAAAAGAACACCACTCATTTATTCATCTAATTATTGACACATTATTTGGGTACAAAATTTTGACAATATTTCTGGTTTTGCAGTATTTTCCTCAAATTATAGAATTTTTTGTCCTAACATTCTTCTTATGTTTTTTTTTCCAGCTATTTTTAAATCTTTGCTCTACGAAGCTTGTGGTCGGATCGTGAACCCGGTTTCCGGTTCGACCGGGTTGCTCTCGACGGGGAGCTGGCACTTGTGCCAAGCCGCCGTTGAAGCTGTTCTTCGCGGTGCGCCGATTCAACGCGTCGATTTTGACCTTGCGGGCACGCAGCTCTACCCGTTAGATATTCGCCACGTGGCAAAGAGTGGGAAATCGTGCGGCTCTGATGAAGTCCTTAAGGCGCGGAGTAGCCGGTTCAAGCGGCGCGCTAACAAGCCGAAGCCTAGTGTGGTGGAGCTTGGCGTGGCTGAGTTGGTGGCGGGTAGGAACGAGAACGAGTTGGATAACTCGGTGAGTCCTGACTCGGGGTCTGGGGTGAGCGAGCACAGGAGTGTCGTAGTTGGTGGTGGCGGGGAAGCTGATAGCGGCTCGGTTGAGAGTGTGGAGCCGGCTCGAGCCGATGATGGGGAAATTGAGCTTGAGTTGACTTTAGGGTTGGGGTGGGGTCCAGTGAAGACTGGTGGGGAAATCAATGGCTCCGGTTCGTGACACGTGTAGGGGTTGATCTCTCTGGAAAGTTTCCATGCCAAGTTGCATGTACAAAACTGGCGGCTGGTAGTGGCCGCGATTGCTAGTTTAGTAATGTTTAATTGTATGAGCTTAGGAAGGTGGTGAAATATGTTTTTTGCTTCACCCTTTTTACTTGCAATTTATGGGTTTTTGTGTACATTGTGAAGAGAGTTTATATAAGTCTTTTCCATGATACAAATTAGCTCATGTTTCACAGCAAGTGTTTTGGTTGTTAACAAGGGAAATGGCCGTTTGATGGCACTATGGATTGTTGCAGTAAATGTGAGAGCATGAATTAATTAGAATTCACAATGTTTGAACAGCAAAAACGCAGTCATAATTCCTATCGCGATATTTAGATGATGTCAGGCAAGGTTAAGAATGTCAGACCAAAACAAAAACAAGGTTAAGAATGGAATCATGACACTACCATGTTCCAATGTTTGGTATTTCCAAATTAAGGCAACAACGGAAACAATCTAAATAATATCATGAGATGGTGGTAAAGGATGGGACGATATATAGTTGTGGCGGAATAGAAGATTTTGATCCAACAATTAGTTAATGTGAAGGTACTTATTCCCTCAAAGCGAGGGAAAGATTTTACTAAAGAAAATGACGTATTTATTTATTATTTTTTTGGTGAAGACCTATTTATTTTCATACATGAAACTCTATATGTGATTTCTACATAGAGTTTGTCCTTGATTTTTTTTTTGTTTGCTATTTTTACTTTCCAGTCAAATGATTACAGAATAAAAATTTGAGTTTAATTTCTCTGCATTGCATTAATTAACGATATAAACTTTTTTAATATAGTCATGTAATCATATATTGCAACATCAATAAAAGTAATTAAGGCTTCCATTCACGACTTAAAAAGCATGCAAATTAGATGGTTTTATTGGATAACGGTGTATAGAAATGAAACTCTAAATTTTTTTCCCTATGTTATATCCTCTAACTGAACACTATATAACTTTTTTTTCCCAGTACATTTTCTCATTCTTTTTCGATCAATTAAACAAAGTGGGCCTAAACTATATTTTCTCTTACTCATATTTTCAAAGCAGGGCAGCAAAATGGGCCTAAACCACAGAAGCCTAGTTAAGAAGGAACCCTGGCCCAACCGAACATAGCTGGCAACAAACAGAACCAATAATCACCCATAACTGAGAAGCTGAGAAGAGTGTAAGGAGAAGAAGAAGAAGAAGAAGAGGGAAAGAGAGATAAGTATGGGAAGGAAGAAGGGGTACGTGGAGTTCGATGAGTCGCCGCCGGACGACTTCGATCCGGCAAATCCATACAAGGACCCGGTGGCGTTTCTTGAGATGAGGGAGCACATAGTGAGGGAGAAGTGGATCCAGATCGAGAAGGCCAAGATCATCAGGGACAAGCTCCGCTGGTGCTACCGTATCGAAGGCGTCAACCACCTCCAGAAGTGCCGCCACCTCGTCAACCAGTACCTCGAATCCACCCGCGGCATTGGTTGGGGCAAGGACGGCCGCCACCCTTCCCTCCATGGTCCGTTTTCCCCTTTTTTGTTTTTAATTTTTTTTTTCCTGCGTTCGGTGCATTTGGGTTCTTAAATGTGTCTTTTTTCGAGTGGGGTGTGTGTGGTTTGTTGCAAGTTGTGATTTTTTTTGGAGGGTGTGCTTTGGGTGTTGGAATTCATGGGAGGAAAATTAGTTTAATGAGCAGGTTTTTAGCATTTCTCATGTTCAATACACGAGGGTTTTGCGAATTTTCAAGTGGGATTTGCGCAATTTCTGCCTTTTTTTTCTGTTGCTCGTTGATGAGAGGGTGTATTTGGGGACTGGGTTGTTGAAATTGGTGCTACAGAAATTGCTTTGAGGAGCAAGGTTTTTTTTTTTTTTTTTTTTCTGTTTGTGTATTATATGCATTTTAGAGGGACAAGGCTTTAGCTGTTGTTCATGTTGTATGCATTTTTTTTTTCATGTTCAATGCAGTAGGGTTTTGCCAATAATGTAGTGGGATGTGTGGGATTTCTGTCTAGTTTAGATTTTTTGTTGCCTATTGATCAAAAAGTGTCTTTGAGGGCTGGAATTCACGGATCATAAACTAGACTGAGGAGCAGGTTTTTCGCATTTATCATGTTTAATAGTCGAGGATTTTGCCAAATATTAAGCAAATTTTGCGTAATTTCTGCCTAGTTGTGTTTATTTGTTGCTCTATGATCGTGGTGTCTTTGGGTATCCATTTCTCATGCACGGTAGATTTTCAATATTTGATCATCTTGGTATTGCTGTTTTGTAAAGGTTTTATTTTGATTGCACTGGAGGATGAGATAGTAAGTGACTGAGTGATTCCAATAAACTCTGGTTGATGGATGATTCATATAATATTATCTGCTGAAATAAAGTTATGAAAGAAAAGGCATTTATTTACACATATTTTTCATGTTTCATGTTCAATGCACAAGTTTTGAGAATTATCAATTGGGGTATGTGTAATTTATCCGAAGTTGTGATATTTTGTTGCTGACTTATGAAAGGGTATCTTTCAAGTATTTAATTTTCCATGTTCATCACAATTTTAAATTCAATCATTTTCATATGCTGTTTGTGAAGGTTTTATTCTGATTGCATCAGAAGATGAAATAATAAGTGAATGGAATCTTTTTATTAAGCTCTGGTTGTTGGATGGTTCATTTAGTATTATCTGTTGAAATAAATTTGGAAAAGAAAAATAAATTGAACACATATTTTTCTTTTTGTTATTTTGAACTTCCAACATGTAATGGAAGTAAAATAAACTCTCACCGTAAAAATGTTTCTATGGGACTTTACTTTTGAAGCATTAAAGATCTGGAATCAGTTCAACACTTTTGTTAATAATCTTCTCAATGATGAGTAATTCTCTTCTTCTTTGCCCTTTGGTGCTTGTGTGATAATTCCTTATGCCTTGTTTAATTTTCTAAACCAGGTCCAAAGCCAGAGGCTGTTGAGTCCGAATGACTTGACTGTCTTGTGGATAAATAAAAGGTAATGTCAAAATTCATTTCTATTCTTTTTTATCTTTTTTTTAATACATAAATATAATGCTTAAATAGATTCTACAGAAAAAGAAAATGTTGGGCACTTGGGCTAACAAATTAAAATGTCTATGCTGACTAGAAATCCCTTCGTGTTTAGTACTGAGTCTACTGACTTTTCATGTTTCCAACTCCTCAAGAATTTGACTTTCTTGTTTAAAGTCTAGGATACTTGATAACAACTTGTGATTGAGCATCCCAAACTTTGGTGGAGGGAGTAAATCTGCAGTACTAACCATTTGAGCTGCACAACGATATAAAGCTCTAAAATAGCAACTTTCATGCTAAATCTGCTGTATTAGCCTTTAATGGAGAACGTTGACGCAGATGGCTAGAAACTAGAAACTTGTCTATATGGATACATCTTTCATCTTTGATCGAATCAGAATATTAAACATGATTTTATTTTCGGAATCGAAGACACTAAGTTTGCATGAAGTTATAAATTCAAACTTTTAACACTGCCATAGTACCAAAATATTCTCTATATCGAAAGATTCTTTTATTGTTACTATGATTTCATGTCTGTGAACTGAGAATAATTTTTTGGTTCTATTGCAGGGATGATTGCTTACAAAACTCATCATATTGCTGAAATCAAACACTAGGTGAAGTGCCTCTGTTGCAGTTCTTGTGTTTTTTTTGTTTTCCTTACTCACATCCTGTGAACTACAACTCCGTCTTGGCCTGGCCTTGGCTATTTTTCCTTGGCTTTATTAAGCTTTTGCTGCAATGTAAACAAGTATGGACAGGTTATGAGCAGGAGTACATCAGATTATGAAAATAAGTTTCTCTCGTTTGTTGTTGGGATGGGTGCTTCACTAATAATATGAGATTCTTTGTGTTCGTTGGTCCATTGCTAACATTCAACGTAAAAAGACTCTAGAATTTCAATGCCATACCCGCTTTGTTAATTATGAAATTTCATTGTTGCTCCGGATTACACTCTTGAGAGAGAATGTCAAATGCATTTGCAGCAACGTTGCTGATGTGGAGGATACTGCCGGGAGGCATGTTATGAGAGCTATTCTGAGCATTATATAATCGACTAGGAGTAAATTGTGGAATTGACAATGACTGTTCTAAGGCTAGGTGGTGCCCCAATAGTGGAATCAAACTGCTGAAGATAAATGCTTCACTCGGTCAGGAGTAAATTGTTATGTTGACCATGACTGTTTAAGTCATGATACGTTGACATATACGCCAGCGAAAAGGATATGGCACGTGAGAAATTTATACTTCAAAAGGAAGGTGTATGAGATTATTCAATATTTGTCATTTTATCATTACAATCCATGTCATTTAAAACATCAACAAAGTAAAGGACAACAAGAATTGGAATAGCTGAAATAATGCCTTCATATTAAATTATACGTGACGAACTTTTTCCCATTTCAATTATTTAGTGAGGAGGTCTCAATTAGGCCTCACATGAGTAAGCAACACATGTGCTAGTCTACCCTACATTAAGCCTTGGTTCACATGGGTTAGGGTCAAAAAGCCCACACTTGTAAAGGACTTATAAGGCCAAAAGCTCACATGGATCTAATGGGCTAGGGCTAGCTCATGAGTTAACTCCTATTAACAAAATTTATATTTTATAAGATTTTTCAACGGGATAACCCTAATTTTAACCCATGTATAAGCCTTAGTCTACTTTGATACGTCAAGGCTATATATGGTCCATGGACTAGCTGGACCTATTTAGTCCATGTGAGCTTTTGATCCCATGGGTTTTTTACAAGTGTAGACTTACTAATCATGATCGTGTGGACTTTTTGGCCCATCCATGTGGTTAAGGGCTTGATAGACAATAACATAATAGTTATTTTTCCCTAATGATACAATGGAAACAAAGAGAAGCTAGACAATAACATTGTCGTACACTGAAATGCAACAATATTGGGGTAGAAATCGTGCTTCCCCTTTCCTGGTTCTCTTCCCTGTCTTCTAATCAAAATTTGCATTGACATCCAAATTCATTCACATAACGTCACTCATGGTGCTTGAGAAGCCACCTCTTTCAAAACTACTCATAATTTGTCATTCATATAGTACGGGACTAAATTCTTATTTCTGTTTGATATAATAAAATAGGATCGCTAAGTGTGTTGTCTTTGATATAACATGGAGTAGAGATAAACATAAACATTAAGATTTGTCGGCCAAAGTTAACAATCAAAACTTCTCTATCCCCTCTTTGCCTCTGTATCGGTGCTACACTGCTAGTGCATGAACTGAAATATCATGTCTCTTGCTGAAAGACAGATCTCTTGGAAAAGCAAAAGCATGATGTTGTGTTTGCACTTGTGGGTCCATCACTCAGAGCTTGAAAACCTGAAAATATACATGACCGTGAAGAAAGTAATTAGTAGGACTTAATTGATCACAAAAAGAGAGGACAAACCTGTCACAGAAAGAGCTTGAAACAGTAGAAAGAAGAGGCTGTAACTACAGTACAGTCAGAAAACATGATCTGCAGGCAGATTGAAAGAAATCTGTTTAAAAAGGTGGAAATTGGAGCTCCCTTCAATCCAATGGGTGGGCTAAGCAGGCGGATGGAGTTGCTCTCACCCCATGTACCTGGCCAAACTTAACATCTTCAAAGGGAATATGAATGTATTCTGGGTCTGCAAGATCACAAAAACATTAAGGGTAGCCGAATGCATGAGATGACAGCTCTTGCCTCTCCTCAGCCCCTCGTATTGGATTGAAAGGAGCTCCCCCTTTGCTTCTTAATCAGTCCTATGCAACCACATATACAATACTTGCACTTCATCCCCAGTCACATTATTCACATCCGGTTCTTCTTCATATATATATGCTAGCTCCTTTCAACTGAAGTCTATATATGCAAAATGGTCCCTCTCTCCTTGCTCTTTAAGCACTACTCCTAGAAAAAAAGGGGTTGTAGTTGTATGTTCCTACTATTGGATTGACAACATTGGCTCACGGTTCATACTGTTTACTTTTGCAGCAGAAACTTTGTCCCTTTGTTGATGATGCAATAAATAGTACCTATTGGTTGCACTGGAAATAAGCCGTGACCCTGCACATTTTAATTGCTTCCAACATGCTAGAAATTATATGTAGTCCTGAATCCAAACACCTAGACAAGTCCAAACCTACTGCCTACAATCTAAAAAAGAGATTCAGCAGTGCCTGCAAGATTCCCACGAGACCACTCATGCAGAGAGAGAGAGAGAGAGTTATGAATTTCCATTTTCCTTTGCTCTTTCGACTTCGAATATAAAATGACAAGCAAACAGTTAAGAAAACTTGCTTCACCGTTTCTCTGTTTGCCCTTTGGATAATTCTTATTTAGATAGAAGTCTAACGAGTCAACTGTAGACACATTCACAACAAAAGTTGATAGCATGTCAAGAATAGCTACTTAATAATCATGTGTTCCTTTATTTGTTATAAGTTTTGTAAATTTATTTTCAGAGATCAATTATTCCATAGAAATAAAATTTTCTCATAATTTTATGAGATTTCATTTCCTTCTACGATGAAAGGCAAAAATAAAAATTTTCATAACTTGAGAATAATAATTATTAAGTACAAATATAAGAATATCTCTTAATCATTTCACTTTTCTCCCACAATTTTCAATTTTCTGCACTTATTTACACTTCATATCTCCATTACACTTTCAAATCCTTCACAATAGACTTCATTCCCAGCTTTGATATGTTGTATGGTATTTTATTATTATTTTTTTTGGAAGTGTAATTTTAATTTTGACGTAGTTATTATTTTTTTAACATTTTAAATTATTAGATTTGGATGAGATGAGCGTATTTTTAAAATTTAATTGTTAATTTTATATTGATAGAGAAATATCTTTGGATTTATTTTTTTCCTAGAAGTATAATTTTCATGTTGGATGATAATAATAATAAATGTATTATGGATATTTTGGAAACTGTAATATGTATTTCCATTAATATATATTATAAAACAAATAAGTTTTAAATTTATATTTGGAAATGTCAATAAATATTCCGGAGAGTGTTTAATGCTAAACAAAAAATTTGTTTAAAATATCTAAGAATAACATTTCTGAGAATATGATTTTACTGAATATAATTTCAAACCTAGAAATAAACACTCCTAATATGATCCAGATGTAGGTGATTATAGCTTGAATAAAATTAATGAGACTTATTTTTATTATAAATATATATAAATATTAGTTGTTACATTTGTATTTATTCAGGAATAGCTGTTGTTGTTATGTTTTGCTTTAATTGATAGATGAAGGACAAAATCAGAGGCTTACTTCCAAACAAGAAACCTGCTATACCCAAAATTGTTTTACCTCTTGAACAAGAAAACTCATTCTATCTAATCCTAAAGCCATGCTTTTTGGGACACGACAATGTAGTTGAGTTCCGAGGAAGCTCAACCTTTGAATTTTAGTACTTGTCCAGCTCCGCTAACCTGGGATTCGGATTTTCCCTCTCAGATCAGTTTTGTCGCCTTGTTGATTTTTGCATAAACTTTTTTGTTCTATTCAATATTATGTGTGTGTTTGTATTGGATATTTTCAATTTGATTTTGCTAAACTAATTATAGCTTGTTTTAGATTCTGAAGAAGACTATTTGAGGTAGGACAAAAGGTATATGTGAAATATATCTAACTTTAAGTGCGTGTTTGAACAGGCGGCAAAAAAGAAATGAAAATATTTAAGAAGAAGCTTTATATCTAATTTTAAATATGAAGTTCCTTTTTGAAAATTTCCACCTGATTTACTTCTCTACCAATCATATCCTTCGACTAAATTGCACTTACATTGTTAGAAAGAGAGTCTCTAAAGTGTATGTAGAGCTGCAGAATTTTTCCATGTAGCACAAGCTAACCATACCCCCTACTCAATTTTGATCTCAATGGTTCCCCTTCTTACCGGTTCTATAAATTGGATATATACCATACGATTTTTCATATTTGAATCATGGAATGGTTAATTGGAGTTTTAAGAGAATGTAGTAATAGCATAAGCTAATCTTAATTGGTTAGGAAGTGGCAGTACATATACAGAAGAATAGACCATGTTATTGTTTGATCATTCCCTTCCTATCGTTCCCCTCATCAATCCTTCAGTAGTTGATGCTATAGTAAGAACAACTACCATGGATGATGGATAAATTGTACTTTAATGTTTTATTTTCCTTAACTCTTCTATTGTCCTTCCTTGTCTTAGATCAGCATGCCACCTAGCCAAAATCTTGTTTTAAACAAAAGTTCATAAAAGTAATGACTTAGCCTATGTTTGGTTTAGGGTCTTGGTGAACATCACCTAACAGATTTAGCCACGTTTGCAAATTATGGTCAAATATATTCGAATTGCGGTGAATTTTTTTGTTTACCCCTCCGATAATTGTAAGTCGCTAACCCCTTAAAGAGACCAACAATAATGTCATCAAAAGACATAAAGCAATACATACAAGACCAAAACGAGAATAGGAAAATGAAACAACTTCCAAACTAGAAAGACCATCACATGATCAACTAAAATCTATCCTTCTTGAAAGTGCTTTGATGAAACCATGACCAGCCAGCTCCAGGCCTTGATACACATTGCTACCACGGGGAGGAGAAGCACGTCGTGAAAGCAATTGAATAATTTTTACTAAAAGTTATTTTGCAATTTCAATTAGTGCAGTTTTTTTTCTTGATATAAAAGTACAAAGGCAACTTGCACAACTCGCATTACTTGTGCAGTGAGTTGTGGAGGAGGGCATGGATCCTCAAAAGATAATTAAAAGAACAAGTCACAAATTGAAATTGTAAAACCTTAAAAGGTAAACAAGCAGAATGGCAAAATGGGGTGCTCTAGTCCTCCTATGAGTTGCTGAAGGGGACCCCAAAAATACAAAAGAAGTGACAATCATATTCATAAAGAGGAAAGAGGATCCTGACTTGGAGGGACCAAATAGTATCTCGTCTTCACCTTAAATTAAAACTTGTGACATGATGATGGGATGTAATAATGTTATGTGCACACAAAACCAGCTTACGGTTTCACTTACATTTGCTGGAGGAAGAGGCTAAAATAGAAGTATGGATCCATGTGAATAATTAACAAAACATTTCAGGAAAAAAACAAAACTCACATTTTCTTTCTCTCTTTTTTTTTTCTCTCTCAACTGCCGCTCTCTTTCTTTCTCAACTCCAACCCAACTCTCTTCTCTCACATGCAAAAGAACACCAACGTCATCATCGCTACCGCGACCTCTTTATCTGCCATCATCAATGGTAGCTATTTGATATCTCACAGCAAGAACAATGACCCTTGAGGAGGAGTGTAGCACCTTTACACATAGAAGAACAATAACAACAAATATGTATTTCTCACTTTTCTACAACATTTTTCTTTGTAAGATATGTGAGTTTCTCATTTGCACTTCTCCTTTAATGGGTTTGTGATATTTCTTTTGATAGGTTCTTCATTTAAACTTCTCTTTTGGTGGATGTACCTTTTAGCTAAATCTAATTAGTAAACTGAGAATAAATGATAAACTTTTAAAGACTTTAAAACTCATAAAATAATACTAAAAATCGATTTACATGTTTTTGGTCATTAATTTACAAGTTTTTTTTTCTATGGTTTATAAGTTTCTTACACTATGTTTATAAGTTTTAAGTACAGGTTTATAAGTTTTGTAAATCAAGTGCAAGAGCTTATAAAACTAAGTATTGTTTAAAACTTATAAACCAAATGTAAAAAAACTTGGGAACAGATGGCAAAACCTTATAAACCTGTGCTTAATAATTACAAATCAAGTGAAATAAGCTTTATAAATCAAGTTTTTTTGCGCAAAGTAGTGCTAAAAAGTTTTGAACTGGTTGTAAATACTTGGAATCTAATTCTAAATATTGTGAAAATGGTTTACAAGACATTTGGGAAAGTTTTTAACCATTGGTTTGTTTACAAGTTTTTAATCATTGGTTTACAAGTTTTTTGCATTATGTTTATAAGCTTTAAGCATGAATTTATAAGTTGTGTAAACTAAATGCAAAAAACTTGTAAAATTAAGCATTACTTAAAACTTGTAAACTAAGTATATATAAAAAACTTATAAACCGATGGCTAAAAACTTGTAAACCCGTGATTAAGACTTATTACAAACCAATAAGCTTGTTTGTAAACCAAGTTTTTTTTTGCATAAAGTGGCGCTATA
Source organism: Dalbergia cochinchinensis (assembly GCA_031216125.1). Classification (NCBI taxonomy): domain Eukaryota; kingdom Viridiplantae; phylum Streptophyta; class Magnoliopsida; order Fabales; family Fabaceae; genus Dalbergia; species Dalbergia cochinchinensis. Next base: position 1,820,420 of record CM062377.1, read on the forward strand.
CAAAATTTTGAACTGGTTGTAAATATTTAAAATCTGATTCTAAATATAATATTGTGAAATTGGGGGTAAAAAATTTTATGCATGGTGCAAAATACTTGTAAAACAGTGGTAAGTAAAAACTTGTAAATTGGTACTCAAAACTTATAAGCTATTGCTAAAACTCATAAAATAATGGTAAATTATTAGAAACATTTTCTAAATACTTGGAAAGTGGTGCTACAAAGTTCTTAACTAACTATAAATACTTGAAATCTAATTCTAAATACTTTAAAATTGGCGATTAAAATGTTGATACATAGTGCAAAATACTTATAAACTAATTGTAAATTCTTGGAAACCGGCTCTAAAAACTTGTAAACCAAATGATAAATATTGTATATGTAGGTTTTGTATCACAACTATATTATAATTTATTTTGGTTTCTTTTTGTTGTAGGTTTTGTATCATATTTTATATGTAAAGTATGAAGGATTCAATGAATGTTTATGTAAATTTTGATGTTGAGGTTTAGATTTATGACCATAGTGGGGATTGTGACTATGCTTTCTATTGGGATGATATTTAATTAAGAAAAAGAAATGAAATCATTCTACAAAAATTACTCAAGTAATAAGGGTTTTGGGTTCAAAATAAAAAAATTCAAGAAAGGGGTTGGAACCATATTAATTACATGATACTTGTATGCTTATGGGAGGGTAGTCATGCATTCAAACCTGAACTAATTTGTTCCTACATTTTAAGTTTATTACAACCAATGAAAAATTTAGTCTTTTTATCATCATTATTTATAAATTCATGTCACACTCTTATCTGTTGATTTACCATTATTACCAACTAACGTATTCTTTTGAAATAATTTTCATTAATTGAAAAAATGGCCTTGATCCTATCATATTCAGGTCACTTCTTACCTTATTAGGGTTTTGTCTCCTTTTCCATTTGTTTTATATTCTTTGCTTTTGAAAACGTCATTTGGTTATGTATCTAGTACAAAAAAAAGGACACAAATGAGTTTATGTATTATCTACATCAATTAATATCAATAATTGAGTGTGTAATAAATTTTAAGTAACCAAGATCAAAGTAATTTACTGGCAAACATGTGCTAAACCATAAAATTCAACTTGTAAACCTATGTAAAAACTTGTAAACCTTAAGAGAAAACCTGTAAACCTGTGTTGAAAGTTTGTAAATTAAGTACAAAAAAAATTTAAACCAAATAGAGAAAATATGAAAATCCGCGCATAAAACTTATAAATCAAGTGCAAAAAACTAGCCAGAATAGAAAATTTGCAACAAAAAGAAACCCCAAAAAATTATAATATAGTTGTGGTACAAAACCTACAACAAAACCAACTTCAATAAAGCATCTACTACTTATACAATTTTTACACTTGGTTTACAAGCTTTTAATTAGAACCGTTTCCATGAATTTATAACAAATTTACACTTATTTTGCACTAGGTATCAACTTTTTAAGTACCAATATTTCACATTATATAGAATTTGATTTCAAGTATTTACAATTAGTTTAGAACTTTATAGCAAAACTTCATGCAAAAAACTTGATTTACAAGCTTATTGCACTTAGTTTGTAAGTCTTAAGCATGAGTTTATAAGTTTTTTGTCATCTATTTACAAGCTTTTTACACTTAGTTTACAAGTTTTAAAAAATGCTTAGTTTCACAAGTTTTTTGCACTGGTTTACATCTAGTCAGCACATTTTTTAAGTTCTTCGCACTTGATTTACAATTTTTAAGTATAGGTTTACAAGTTTCAGCATGTATTTACAGGTTTTTTTAAACTTAGTTTACAAGTTTTAAGCACGATTTACATATATTAAGAATATGTTTACAAGCTATTTGCATTGGTTTACAACTTCTTTTTTCTTAAAGGTTTATAACTTTTTACCATAGATTTACAACTTTTTTTTATCACTTGCATCAATTTTTCTATATATCAATAAAAATTTACAAACCATATATATCAATGTAAGTGTTATATGCACTTTATATGCAAAGTGTGAACTTCAAAATCCACATTTACACTATGCAAAATAATATAAAAAGAATTTACATGATGTTTTTATGAAATTAAAGACTACATAAATTATCTTTTTTTTCCACAACAAAAAGTGTGTATACAGATAATCATTTCTTTATGCTTATGAAGCCCATAATTGCTATTTTCAAAAGTGATCAAACCTGAAAGGGAGAAACAAACAAAATAAAACGATTGTCAATGATTTTTTTAAAAAAAATTTCTTTAAGCACTCAAATGAGTGAAGAACTCTTATATAAGATGATAGGTAATTCATGCATCCAAATCCAACATTAAAAGTTGAGATTTTGAATGTGACAACAAAATTCTAATAAAATCCCCTAATAAATTTGAAAACTACCCTTCCTCCTAAATGATTTCACAACCATATGCTAATCAATACTTTTACAATAAAGCAAGCACAACTAAGTACAAAAAACTTGTAAACTAAGGGCAAAAAAGTTAAACATGTGCTTAATACTTATAAACCAAATGCAAAAAAATTGAAAATCTACTAAAAACTTGCAAACTAAGTGTAAAAAATTTGTAAACTATTGCTGAAAACTTGTAAACTAAGTACAATAAATTTGTATACCCATTATGCCGAGAACTTATAAAGCAAACATGTTTTACTTTCGTTAGTGACAACATATTTTTCCTTCATACAATAGAATTTCAAACATAAATAACAAAATATTTTTTTCTTCACTATTAAACGGAGCCAAGAAAACCCAAATCAAACCATTTTCCAAATCAAATCACAAGAAGTACATCCCAAACTATCCCAATACTAGAATTAGTGTAGCAAAAATAAATTTAAGAATAAAAAAAGAGGAAACATGGCATGGAAGTAGTAGATACTCATTATCATCACTAACATCAGGTTCCATAATCTAATCTATTATTTATCAAATATAGAGTTCAAAGGATTTTGGGTTTATGTGAAATGAGAAAAATACAGCTAAAAAAAATATGGTGGTTCAAGAAATGCATCAAACAAGTTCAGAAACAAATCACATTCAATCAAGTGAGTTTATCTATACATCTCAAATCAATCCCACAGTTGAGAAGAATGGTGTGAAGAGAGGAATGAGGGTGAGGAAAAGAAATCAACGATGGAGAGAAGAAGATGACGTCAATGACGAAGAAAAAGAGGCAACGAGAGTTGGGACTATCTTAACTACAAGAAAAACCCGGATTATTGACAGATTTTACCGACGAATTTTTTTTGTCGGTATTACCGATAGATTTATCGACGGAAAATGAGAAATCCGAGACCAAATTTTTTCTTGGATTCAGGTCGTTACCGACAAAAAATTCATCTGTGATATTCGCGCCAAATTGCACGTAATATGGCATGCTTGTTATCAACGGAAAATCCGTCGGTAATTTTATTTTAATTTTTTTTTTCAAAATAACTTTGGCATACAGATTTTCCATCGATAACTATAAGAAAAATAATTCAAAATTTAATTTTATCGACAGAAAATCAGTTGGTAATTAATTCAAAATATAAATATATAAAAATTAAATATTACCGATAGAAAATCCATTGGTAATTTTATTTTAAATTTTTTTTCAAAAATAATTTTTATTAACGAATTTTCCCTTGATAATTATGAGAAAAAAATAATTCAGAATTTAATTTTACTGACAAAAAATCACTTGGTAATTAATCCAAAATATAAATATGTAAAAATTAAATGTTACTGGCAGAAAATCCATTGGTAACATTTATTTTAAATTTTTTTCAAAAATAATTTTTACCGATGGAGAATCCATCGGTAACTATGAGAAAAAAATAATTCAGAATTTAATTTTACGGATGAAAAATCCATTAGTAATTAATCTGAAATATAAATATGTAAAAATTAAATATTACCAACGAAAATCCATCGGTAATTTTATTTTAAATTTTTTTCAAAAATAATTTTTACCGATGGATTTTTTGTTGGTAACTATGAGAAAAAATAATTCAAAATTTAATTTTACTAATGAAAAATTTGTCCATAATAAATCTGCAATATAAATATATAGAAATCAAATATTACTGACGAAAAATCCGTCGGTAAACTTTTTAAAAATTTTTAAAATTTTTTTGCAACATTAATTTTACCGAATGATTTTTTGTCGATAATTTGAAAATCGGTAGGTAGTTTATTTAAATAATAAACACTCTCTTTCATTTGGTAAATAATATTACACAATCTCTCCTCTCAACTCTTTTTCTTTCTCTTTTCATTTAGATCTGATCGCCTCGCCGCCGCCACCCTCGCGCCGCCACACCCCTTAGGCCATCGGCCACTCACACCCCCTTCCGGCCACCGGCCACTCACACCCCACCTCTAGCCTCTCATGCCCCGCCGCCGCCTGAGCCTTGCACCTCGCGCCCCCCAGCGGCCCTCCGCCGTGCACCGCCCCCGCGCCCCGCCTTTCTCTTCATGAACCTTTACGTCGCCAGCCTCCCCATTCCTGTTAGAGCCTTCTTCTTGTTTATGCCGATAGCTAATATGTAAATCTATCATAAGATGAATTGCAAGTTTGCAGCAGTCTATGCTTGTGCCCAGGAGCAAGAGTTTGAGATTTTTGAGGTATTGCTATTTATTAATATACTTTGAATATTTATTCTTATATACTGATGCACCTTTGCATTGAAAATATTCATCAATCTCATGCATCCTGTAAATAGTTGCTTTGATTTTTGGTAAGCATCACTGAAGATCAATCATAGTAAATAAATGGCTATCTTTGGATTTATTCTGATGTAGAATGAAGTTTGCTATCTTTTCTTGTTGTTGGTCTCAAGCCTGCTGTTTCATGATCAATTTGAAGAATGATATTCTGAAAGATTCTTTGTTATATATTGTTTTAGTTAAAAGCATCGATAAGGTATGGTGGAAAGACATGTACTATATTTTATCTTCAAACTCCCATCAGCATCTTTTTTTTGTTGTTGTTAAGACATTCGTTTTCTTTGTTTTTCATATACTTGTCTTTTTAATTATGAATATTGCCAAATATATCAAAATTTAAAGATCATGTTTAGGACTGTGAAGGACATAATTTAGAAGCTGGATTAGATTCAGTAGATTGAAGAATAGAGATGCCAATGTGTTTTATGTTCATAGCTGAGCCATTTCTAGCCATAACAGCTCAATGCATCACTTTCTCAGAATGGGCTTACTATCAAGCAGTATTTTGGAGATACACTTGGTTCACTTGGGTTCAAAAGGTGTGTTAATTTTTCCCGTAAGTCATGCTGACAAACTGCAATCTTCTTGAGCCAAGTAATTTTAATTGACTGTAGTTTCCTTATGTTATACGCATGCTTTCACTTTCCTGCAATATTTTGTTGGCTTAGTTTGAGTATTCCTTTTTTCTAAAAAGGAGCATGACATATTTCATAGGAAATCGGTAGTTCACTGTGGTGTTGATGTTCTTGTACAAAGCTTTTGTTGTGGTCATTATGTTAGTAGTTGGAGATTCACAAGCTATAGAATGTGATTATCCAATGGAAGAAAAAGAATAAAATTGTAGATGTTAAGGAAGCAAGTAGGAATTGAGTATGGTGGCAGCGATGGTGATGCTAACGATGCTACTGATTTTTCCAGATTTGAGTTACTATTTTTTTTTTATTTGTCATGTGTTGACTTCTTTATGTTTATATTTGTCGACTTTGTTGCATTTATATTTATTTTACATTTTGAATTTAAATTTGTTACATTTATTTATTGAGTATTTTGTTATTATTAAATATATTTATAATTATCATTAAATAAAAAATAAGCTCTTAAATAATCAAGTAATATACAAATTGCTGAATATTTATTTTTCTAAAAAATAATTACCGATGAAATTTCTATCAGTAAAATGAAAAATGAAAATACAATTTTAAAATATTATCAACGGAAAATTTGTCGGTAAAATAAAAAAGAAAAAAAATCTAAAATTATAAATTTCACAATTATCGGTGAATTTTTCACTTTTTTATTTTATTTTTTAATATATTACTGATGGATTTTCTGTCGGTAAATTTTAAAATTTTAAAAAATTAAAATTTTACTGACGAAAAATCTGGTAGTAATATAAAAAAAATCCGTCGGTAAAAATTTATGTCGACGAATTTTTAGATGAATTGTTCAAGCTCGTTACCAATGGATTTTTTTTGCAAAAATCCATTGAAAAATCCGTTGTAAAAATTTCCGACGGATTTCTTCCATCGGTAATTTCGTCGCTAATTATTTTTTCCATCAGTAATATAAAAAATCCATCGACAAAATTCATCGGCAACAACAATTTTTTTGATAGTTTAGGGGCAACAAAGAGAGAGAGAGAAAGGAGATGGAGTTAGAAGGGAGAAAGGAAATGCTTTTATTTTGTTTTTGAAATGTTTTAAAAAATTTTAAAATTTCAATTTTTTCATCCCATGTATCATGTCACCGACTACCACTATTTTATCTTTTTTTAGTATTTATTTATGGTGGAACAGTAGGTGTGTATAAGTGAGATGTTCACGTAACATTATTGGGTGTGATAGATAGCCCATTTCTCATTTTGAGCTTCTGCCGTGTGCGCCATTGCCTTTTTGAAGTTTATGTGACATCAATCTCGCAAAACCTGGCCCATTAACCACTAACCCCCGAGATTTTCGACCATTTATTGCTTGCTTGTTAACCTTATATACATAGAGGAACAAGATTTCCATTTCAGGATCTGTCTTCTACTACGATTAAGTAACCACTGGCGTATCAAGAATATACAAATTTATTTAAAGTTGATTATATACAGTAACCATGGACATAAACAAATACACACAATTTAGATTTGTATCCTAACTAAATGTATTAGCATGATCTTATAGATAAGCTCGTAATGATGATGATGTGGTTGTGGAATGGATAGCGGTTGTATTATTTTAGGGTTTATTTAATCAGTGCCATAAGGGCATTGGTTAAGGATTCAAAAACAGAAATATTTGCATTAAAAAGATGAGACTGTATGTTTCCAAAGCATTATTGCATTCATGACAAATTTTAAAACTCAACATTTTTAGTAACCTTTACTAGTATGGGCACTAGTTAGCAAAACCCCTAGTATTTTTATTTCCAAATCTGTGTTACAAACTACTACAAGTAAGAGTGAGACTTGCATGCTATTAAAGCATATTTAATGTGTGCTCTACAAGCATACACAACCACTTATCTTAGGTTTCTTATTTACTACTCCATCTATTTCAAAAAAATTGTCGATTTTTTACTTTTCCATATTTCATAATATTTGTCCATTTATAATCTAAGTAGCATTCATTTTTTTCTTCTATTTATACCCTTAATATAAATGTATTAGTTAAATAATCAATACATTTATCAAGATGAATAATAATTACTATAGAAGGATAGTTTAGTTAACTCATATAGTTTTCTATATTTACCAAGATTTTTTTGTTTTCCTTAATATATGTATTATATTGTTTGGTTTTTGACAAATATTTTGGAACAAAGAAATTAACTTTCAAGTATTACAAGTTAAAATGATGGCTGTGCGTATTCATGGAAGACAATGTTAAATATGCTCTAAAAACATGGACGAATCTCTCAAGTACAATAGTGGCATATATTTTATAATACAAAGCGAATGCAAGAGAGCATTTCTATGCACCAACAATGTTATTTGAATTCCACATCACTCAAGAGGCCAGCCGTAGATCCATTCAACATGTAATTAAACGACGCCAATGTGTGGCGATAAGACTAAAACGAATCCGGAGAATTAAATCTACTAATCAACAGTAGCAATGAAAATAAATACTGGGTGAATAGTAATCCACATGATCACTGATCACTATTCACTCCCACTTGTCACTATTCACACTGACAAAGACTCAAAGAATGGAATCGATTACTATTCTCATGAATAGTAAATTGGAGTTACTATTCACTGTGGTGGGACCCACGCCACTATTCACACCACCAAAAATAGATCAAGAAATATGCACACCGAATTTTTAACGTGGAAACCCCCAAATACCGGAGGAAAAACCACGGGACAAACTCCGAAGAATATTCCACTATATTCAGGATAATTACACAATATCCTTTCCACACTCTCCAACCCAAGAGGTAAATATAGTGTTTCCCGGTGAGAACCCTCCTATTCAAATACTACACTTTTGCAGTACCAAGGAGTAATAAAGATGATACCCAAAAATATTCCCGGTGTATATACTCACACCTTACACTCTGGGATTTACTCACACTCTCTATCTTCCTTCACTCGTAAAAATAACACAAGCTCTGTGTATTTTTCTCTCTTATGCAGCTTGTATCTCCGCTGCTGCTTGTCCATCTGAAGCTGCTTCCTCGCCTCTATTTATAGAGGGAGTTTAACGCGTGCACAGTAATTAATTTACTGTTCACGCGTTGAAAATTCTCCTTCAGTGCCGACTCTTTACGCGTGAACAGTGATTTCACTGTTCACGCGTTGAAAAAACCTTATGTAAGCACTGACATCATCATGCGTGAACAGTGATTTCACTGTTCACGCGTGGAAAAATCTCTTCTCGGCTGCTTCAAATTTATCGGCTGGACCCCACACAAGGCACTCAATACCTAACACACAAAAACACCCACTACTTCATTTGCCCTCTTTAATTTCTCTCTCAAAAAATATTATTTCAACACTTAAAAGTGAGTGTATCAACTCTTTTATTATTAAATATGGTGATGATTCTCACTTATCTTATTAACTCACCACATCTAAGATAAATTGTAAGGTGTAACTCTTATTTTTAAGTATTGAAATAACATTACTCAATTATGAAAATAAAAATTCACGAATGATGAGCTCTATATGTAAATTTACATATATAAAACTTATTTGTTATAGTTTTATCTCTACTTTTATATCCATGATGGAAAAGTAGAAACAAAAAATCTGTAAGTGTTTTTTTCGCTATACATCATACACAAGGAGAATGGAGAAGCTATGCAAGAAAAACGAGGGAAACAAATTGAATAATGAAATGTGGACAATAATATTCTACAACATTGGTACAATATAGGTATAAAAATAAAGAAAGTAGTGGACCCAAAAAATAAAAAATTGAAATATGCCCACAACCTTCTTTATTTTATATCTATGTTGTATGAATATTATACAATTATATTGTACACATATCATTACTTAAACAAATTATCAGGCTGTATAATCACATTTATTTAGCCAGCACTAAAAAACAAATAACACAATGTATAGGACCCATCAACACTTGAAATTTGTTGTTACTTGTAACCACACATATATACTACCAAAGTTATTGGTTTGAGAATAATAATAATAATAATAATAATAATAATAATATATTTTGTTGGTTCTTACTATAGCTTAAAATTCGGCTAGGTTTCTATTCATTCTCATGTTTTCTAATTATTTAAATTAATTAAGTTGAAGTGACCTAATTAAATAGCGATTCTAGTATATAAATGAGCCAGCAATCTATATGGAATTTCATTCAGATTCTCATAGATTAACATTTTTTTTAGTCTAATCGCGTGTTAACATTTAAAAAGATTGCATAGCCTAAACTTTGCACTAAAAGACACTTGAACCGTACATTGGCCCACATTTACATCTCCTGGCGCTTGGTCTGAATTGATTTCAAATGTAGCTGGTTAAAGTTACACTGGTTCAAGAAAATAAAATTCAGAGCCAAACCATACCGACAAATTTGAGAGAACAAACAAATCCAAACCACATAAAGTTAGTTGCTTTAGTTTGTTCTTTGCATTTTTAGTTCAAAGCATGCTACTAATCATTTTTATTTCTTAGTATATGCTAATTTAGGAATCACCAAAAGTAATAAACTGTAATGTCATGTTAAGCTAACTTTGGAGACTATAGACCAATTCATGAGTAACTATTTCTTTTTTAATGGATTGAATAATCACGTTTCAATTAATTATGTATTTAGAGGAAGCAACTCAAACTCAAGTGGCTGGGAGTAGGTTATTATGAGAGTGAGATAAACAAATTTTTATTGTTGAATCTTGAATTAATAATTAAGATGAAAATATAAAATTATGTGACTCTTTTAATTTAAGTAATTATATAATCATTAAATAACTTTTAATTTTGATCATCCATATATAATTATATAGTTCAAATTTACTCTTCTCAACCTTATACTAAATCACTCTTTCACTTTTATCTATATAGCGTTGCGGAGCACAATTTTGTTGTTAGTGCCCAGTATTTGAGTTCATGACCATTTTTATATTAATTAATTCCAGAAAAATAGTGGTAAGTGGTAAACATATGTTATGAAATGTTGAGACATGCACTTAGGTAGTTCAAGCTTTTGGAATTGGTATGAAATAGCCATCGGATTATGGTCATGTATCGAATGCAAAACTTCCATACTTTTTTTTTTTTTTTGGTGAATAACTTCCGTCCTTTAAGATTTCATGTCTTCGACTAACAGAAAAATTAGAAGAGGAAAATCAGTCTTGTCAGATTTAGATATAAAAGGATATTTACTCGGATAGAACATTATTATGATATAATTTACTTTTATCTTCACAACAATCCCATAGATGTTGGTTTAAATTATATATATTTTCTCTACCATCCTTGCCATTACTTGTTCAATATAAGAGAGATGCTTAGAAGTATATATGTATTTGAAACGTGCTAATTACCATGTCTTTATCATTATATTCCATCCCCATGCCCATTGAAATAAGCTTCAGTTTCCCAACTTTTCTTAGAATATTTATTGATAGTCAATTCACCTCGTTTTCTTCTAATTCTTCTTCATCCTGCGGATAGAATCGAAAAGAAGAGCAGATGTATAACTTGTAGACAAGCACCTGATATAAAACATGGTTAATCAAAATTATACTTCAAAAACTTTATATATAACTTAGGTGATCATAGCACATTATTAGCATGAATAATTGAATCAATAAAGATAGATGAAGGCTTCCTAAATTTGATTACCCAAATCCTCAAAATGTTTACAAGGGCTATCATTAGTACTAGACCTGCAAGAGAAAGTAAAAAAAAAATATCCCCAAGCAAGAGAAACCTGACCTAGTGATGTTATAGTAACATGCATATATATATATATATATATATAGGCAAATTAAAACCAAGTGATCCAACCCAACTTTTCCAGAAAATAAAACTTGGATAATGTCAAGGGGTCTTTGATCACTTTGATGTCAGTGGTAATTGAGCTTGAAAAGTAGTGTCTCCAACAAAGGATGTCCTCTTCACAAATCGACCTTTCATTCTAGGTCTCTTCTCAGCATTCAGCTTCCTCACTTCATACCTTATCTTCTTTGCAAACAAACGTGTTCTTCTCTTTTCTCGGTACCTTGACACTCTTGCTTCCCTCCCCTCATCAACACTCCCTGTTGGGTGCCCCCTTAAGCTTCTCACTCCCCCATAAGAACACTGAAAATCTGCACCACTCGAACCCTGAGAAAGTCCACAAAAAATATCAATGGAAAATAGTCACCAAGCAATGAACTTTTATCTAAATGTGAAAACTCATTCTCAGATTGAACTCTAGTAAGTTACACACAGCCACCTATACACATACAATTATGCATTATTGTGTAAAGGTAAATGCATAGTTTTAAATTACAGTTACAGTCGCAGTTGCCATGCAGAAATTTCTGAAAAATGTTGCTGTCAAGACCCAAATTGCCGCTGCCATGTGGTTATGAAGCCCCCCATAACAGTGATATTGTGAGCACAATTGTGGTTGCGGGCCACAATTAAATTAAAAATGCAAATTAAATAGCATAATTATTTACATAAACAAAAAGAGTTTGTGAGAAGAAATTACCAAGTAGTCTGACCAACAGTCATCAGTATTGAACTTAGGTGGGATTCCTGTTGTCCATGGAGAACCTTGGCTGGCCCAAGCAGCAATGACCTCCTCATAGTTTAGCCTCAAAAGCCTCTCCCTCTTAGTCCCCATTTTACTACTATCACTACAACTTGCCACCACTGGAACCTTTTTCTCCTCTTCATGTGCAACTGCTACCATTGATTCTGAGTCAATACTCCAATAAAAGGCCCCATCATTCATGTCAAGAATTGACTCCAAATTACAAGCCATACCATCATCAATATTCTCTTCATCCTTAACCTTAACCATTGCACATTTTGCTCCCACAGATGCATCTATTTTTACATGTTCCTCCTTGCAAGATACCATCTCTGATCCCTTTACATCAACTGAATCCTCATCAAGTTCAAGTAAGCTTTCTACATCAGCAGCAAACTCAGTAAGGTCCACATCTGACGGCAGAAGCTCAGAGAATTTGTCCAAGTCAAAGGCTTCTTCTTCATCATCTTCAGCACCAACAACAACATCGTTCTTCATGTTGTTCTTGGTGTCCAATATCTCATCCTTCACTTCATTGTACAAACTGCAAAACTCTGAATCAAAAGGGTCAAAAACAGGCACACGACATAGCATGTCCTCCTCAATCTCATCATCAAGAAGTAGCTCTTCGCTTCCAAGCTCAGGCACAAGGGGAAGAACACTGTTGTTGTTGAGAAGCACTTCTTGTTCATCATCATCTTCTTCATCTTTGGGTTGTTGTTGTTGCACCAAGAAGTAATTCTTGTTGTTATGATGACGTGGGGTTCTTGCCTTGCGTGTGAAACCACTGTGCCATGCTTGTGTGGTACTTGTTGTTACCTTATTAGGGGTCAATGAGTAATTGACCTTATTGGAGGAAGCAGTTTGGAGCCTAACCCTTTCATGCCTGCTGGCTAATTGGTTTGCTGAGTGAATCAAGTTGTCACAGGCATGGCAAAGGAATGCATCATCTGCTGCGCAGAACCACCTTGCTCTTATGCGTAGGCAGCTATCACAAGCTCTTGCTGTCTTGGCTCCCAATGCACTTGAATCCTTCATTTCTTTGAATATCAATGAAACTGGCTTTTAGTTTGGGGTATTGCAAATAAAGTGAAATTGCCAATAATGGTTAATAGTTTGATTACTAACCGTTTACTAAAAACAAGTGATCACAGGAATATTTGAAGGGGTGTTACACATGTAATTCAGATACCAAATTGATTCAATTATTGTTCATATGTGTTGATGAGATGTTGTGAGGGAGACCGATAGTGGGGCCTTATGATATTGTTCTTAGTCATCACCAGCTAGGTTCCTTTATATGCATGGCTTGCCTTGTAATTTTGTTTAGTAATTTGCTACAGCCCATTGGGTGGAGGTTCGTGGGGCCTACCATTTGTCATCACAGTTTTGATTGGCTGGAGATTTGATGTTAATCTTATTCCCTGAATTCTCATTGGCTATCTCTCTTAGGATGGGATTTCAAGTGGACCCAGCTTGTGTCTACTTGTGTGAGTGTTGATGTGAGTTACAAATGTGAGTAAGACCCTTTTGCCTTGTTGCCACTATAATTCAATAATTCCTGGTAGAGCTTTAAAATTCCTTTTCATTTTTTTTGTGGTCCTCCCCATAAGGTTGCTTTCACTTCATCCTGTGGTTGCCTTCTATGGTTCTCTGAGCTTCTCTTTTGTCATAGTGCATTTTCCACCATTAGATGGAGGCCAATGCTTGAATAATGTATGATTCCGGTTGACTAATTTAGGTGCAGAGCTTCAGAATTTAAGAGTTTTTTTTAACTACTACTTTAAAGATAAATCTGAACCATAAATAAATAAAATCATGGTTTGTGTTTGAGCATGAACAAATATATTTGGTTACATTTGGTATGTCGAGAATTCACCTTGTTTTCTCCTTTTTTTTATAATCTTGTCCTAGTGGCTCAACTTTTTTGAGCATTAAAAGCCACCAATTCTACCATTGGCCAATCACTATATTTTCTTTTTTGGCAAACATTGATCTTATTAATAAAAGGGGATGCTTTTTAAGATTGGTAACCAACCACCTACCAGGAGAGTGAAATAGTTGATATTTCCATTGTGCTCAGATTTTACAAGATAGATAACTCACAATCATAGTCATTTTCATAATTTGTTAATTGCTTAACTCAAATTTCCATGCACGAAAGGCAATTTTGATGTGAAATAAGATTAATTAATAGAGTAATAGATAGCTAGATTGATACAGACTAAACCCCTCCGAGTGTTGACATTCTAGTAATCAGTCCAAATAACAGTTCACCACAAAATTTCCTTCATTTTTTTCGGTCTCGCAAATTTTCTAAATACCAAAGCCACAAGTTTGCACTTGTCTTAGACTCTTAGCATAGATGAAGCCAAGAAAGGTTGCTACTCGGAGTTTCTTTTTCCGACAGCCTCTTTCTCAGCACCATTCCCACAACTTTCCTTTCAATAGCTTCATTGTTATCCTCTCATTTAAATTTAACAGCAGGGAGGAAAGGGGACAAAGGAACAAACACATAAAGGGAGAACAAACTATGTGTGTGTGTTACTTTACATGCATTATTAAGGAATCTTAGTAGAATGTTTAATATGAATCTGATGAGAGAATATTGTGAAATCTTCAAAATTGACGGAATGATGGTATCAAGTTATCTTATGACACCTGTTGTGCGTTCAACGACATTAATGTAACTGATCGAACAGATATTGTTGCTAGCTTAGACAATGCATGCCAAAATGTGCTGCTGGCTAAGCATAAGAATCCATAGCTATTACTTTGATGAAAATTGACTATTGCTTTCAATGACTACGTTAGCGAAGTTACTTGTAAAGGTGTACACTAGATTTTCTGTTAGTTAGATTCTTAAAATTTTCGATTAGTTTTGAACATCTTGTTTCCTAATTTTGCAATGAGGTCAAAATTTTTACCCAGTAATTCCCACCACCAATCTTTTAAACTGCTCAATCAATGGTAAAAGTTACAAACACATTTTTGCTTTTAGCTCTTAAAAATAAAAGAAATCCATTTTAAGTTGCCAAGATATCGAGGAATAAATTAGTTTCTCAAGACTTGGAAGTCATCTTAAGGTAGTTTACTACTTAAAATTTAGGGTACTTTTGCCTTTATATAAGCAAAATGAATAGCGGTGAAGAGTTATTATAAGGATGAAAGTGTCTCACATTTTAAAAAGTAGTAACAAACTTTAAGCAAGTTTTTTAAGTCATAGTAGACAAATTTGTCTAGTATATTTTGGTCAAATGATAAAGGAAAAAAGGGGGTTTTGTCTTCTACAATTTAGACTGAAAATAAAATATGGATCATTAGGCAATGAGTGCCTTTTAATCACTATTTTTTAGTTGGTTTTTTAGAGTATCTCATTATTTAAGAGGTGCTGAGAGATATATTAATCTATGGCTATGGTCATGCAACTAAACAGACCCTCTCAAATCATGCTTTTTCCATATACATAAATCATGGAATCAAAGCTAAAATCATATGATTAAAAAATCCGAACTTTTCCTACTCAAACCAGCACTTTAATGATGACAAATAAAATAAAAGTAAGAATATATGAATTAAAAAGTATTCAATGACAACTATATAATGCAGTGACAAACTAAGTAAAAATAATAATAATTTTGGCATCCTAATAATATAATAATTTTTTATATAATCATTCAATTACGTATATATTATTACATCAATAAAAACATATGCTCCTATTTTTAAATAGTGACTATGAGGGTTAATCATTTTTTTTATTTATAAGGAAATCCCTCACCCAAGATATGAAAGACAAGTTGTTTGGCATACCTTCAAGAGTTTAGCGTAGCTCCTTCTAACACCTAGCATTTTAAAGATAATCGCACGAAATACAGTTAAACATTTAAGCATGAACTCCTAACCACAAGAAATTTTTATGTACATAAATTTTGTGATCAAATCTAGACCAAATATTTTGGGATTTAGACCTTTTCTATTTAAACAAACACCTTATTAGTAAACGTCAATCATATTTACTAATGTAAAAATACATAATTGATTAGATTGCATTGTAACCAACATCAACATTAAATCCTTTAACATTATATATATTTAAAAAGAAAGAGAAATATTTTTTGTACAATAAAATTGTATAACAAATATACACCATACATCTTATCACCATTAGATGTGATAAATGCTCCACTCATCACATCCAATCACTCACCATTATTGTTCACCTAACATTACTCATTTAAAAATATTCCCTTCATTTAAAATTGATTTTTCGAGGGTTTTGTTCGAAAGTAATTAATGCTTTAGAATTTCAATAATGTATTAATTAATTTGTACATACTAGATTGATGAAATGGCTATCCATTCACATTTTTCAAATGTAATATATATTTTTTCAAAAATAAATTATTAATTACAAAATTAGTGTAAATATACAAGTATGATGAAAAAATAATGTTAGAAGTTGTCACATGGCCACATACGTAGTGATGGAAACTATTGAATTTTATTATGGTACTTGAGTTTATTCAAAATATGCACGTGGTCGTGAAAAATGAATTTAATACAATTTTAAAGAACTAAAAGGTAGTTACCAACACATTTTATTATGTTTAGATTTTATCCCACATTAAATTATATAACTCTTTTTCTCTTTCTCCACTTCTCTTTTAAGTCTTAACCAACTATAATATTTTCTCTAAAAGAATAATTTACCCTTTTAAATTAACTTGTTTAAAGGTCAAAGATTATTTAATTATTGGATTATCCTTTGATACAAAATTATAGTAATATTTTATATCAATGATTATAATTTGATCATGAATTATATCGATTCTAATAATTCGAATTAATAAGACTTATGAGTTATTTTTAGTCATAAGTAATCACAATCTTAAGTTAAAAAATATAGATATTCTCAAATTTTATAGCTCGAAGAAATTTAATTATAATATGAGAAATAAACTGATTGATTTTGGGGTGTAATATAATATGTGAAATAACCTTGAACAGGATTTAACCTTGGAGGGTTGTTACGTGAATAACTGAGATGCACAACTTGTGCACACGTATGCCAGCATGGCAGAAGAAGACAAAAGAGAGAGTTAGGGTGGAGCTTGGACATTAAAAAGCTGAGCTTATCTTAGGAAATCATTTAGATGAAAAAGTACTCATATGGGAGGGAAAGCTGAAAGAGTTCGCGCCATATATATACCTTTGTTTCTCTCTTCTCTGTCAAACGTAGCCTCATGTAAAAGTCTCACTCTTCTCTTCCTCAAACGTAGCTTCCTCCCTTCTCACCTTCACATCAATTCTCACCTCCCCTTCTCTTCCACATAACCATATCTTTAGCCTTTTCTCTTCCGTTTCCCTCATTCCCATTCTTCATAACTCAACAACCAACTAAAACCAAACCCCAAAGATTTCATTTCCATTTACTCATTTGACTACTACAAAACGGGTCCTTTATGGCACTCATCTCGTGACAATGTTCTTGATACTAACCCATCATAGAAACACACTTTATTTGATATATCTTGATTAGCAATGAATACAAGCATCATGAGAACTCCCCTCTCCAATATTAGTAATGGTCAGTAATAGCATTCCCTATAAAGATTTGTTCTGCTATCAATTATTTAGTTTCTTAAAAATACTCATTCTATTAAGTTTAACTTTATGGTGAGTACTGCAGAATAAATTCAAAATGAGGTAAATCTTTATCATTTGCTGGTGCTTAAAATTAATGTATAGTGCACTTTTGCTATGATGGGGTTATTTCTACTTTGATTAGATTTGTGAGGTATGGCTGTGATGTGGAGCGATTATTTTTTATTGAGGCATTCAAAGCGAGTTAATATGTTGGATAAGGGGTATAATCATCATAATGTACTTTATAATTTAAATTGCCTTTGAAAGATATGGTCTGATGATGGGTTGCATTTATGCATTCATTCTCTATCCTAACTCTAAATATTTTGCATCTTAATTGTACTTAATTGATGGGTCATTGGTAGATTCATATTTAGTCCTCATTAGGTATCACTAAATAAAATCATGGTTCTTTGCACCATTTCAATAAACACATATTCCTATACTTTTAATCCTCTTTTGTGAGTATTATTTGTTTGCAGGGACATCCCATATTGGTGTATAAAGACCATAGCAGTGCTAGAGTTTGTAACAGTGTTCAATTGGAAGATTCTGGGGAGCCAAATAGTAGAGTTCTGGAGCATATTTATAGGAAGCATTATAATGGAAAATTTGTATCTCTCTCTACAGGGATCGGATTGAGGCAAATAAATATGTTTTGGAAAGATCAAGAATTCCTCTATAACTCTTATGTTTAGCTCAAAACCCAATTCTAAGAGCATCTTGATGAAAATCGAGTTGCAAGATTAAAGTTTGCTGATGTTCTGATGCTGTCTAGTTTGACCCTCAATTAGTATTTTGCCAATGCCTGGAGATATAAATATCCGATTGAGGTGATTCTTATGGCGTTGGAAAGTTCATTCAAATAGCTACAACTTCTATTTCTAGACACAAGAGCTAATTCAAATGTTTCGGGTCTCAAAATGGGTTTGGAAGTGTACAAAGTGGTGTTGCGCAAGTACATGACTGCTATAGCGGTCACCAGAGAGCTGAATGTTGCAACACATCAAAGGTAGGACCGCTATAGTGGTCATAAGTGACCCAGCCTTCATCGTGCAACGCAATTTTATTCGATTTTAGCACAATTGCGAGGAATGGACTCACGCCACTTTTTAATTTCTATTCTCTCTCTCTCTCTCTTCACTCTCTCTATCTAGGTTTAGGGTTCTTAGTCATTATTGGATTGTGGATTTTTCTGGATTCTAATTTGGCTTTTCCCTTCAACAACGATTGTGACACTCCCTCTATGGAGGAGTAATTTTCCTACTGTGTACAAGGATAACTGAAGATTGAGATTGTTCTTAAGGTTCCTTTTATTTTAATTGCAATTCATGGTTGGTTTTTCTTCCCTGTTTGCTTTCTCTTTTGATATCAATTGCGATGATTATTGTAATTGTGTTTTTAAGAGTTGCTTGGTTGTACATTCATTCGCGTACATAATCTAGATGTCATTAGGGTATTAGGTCAATTGATTTAATTACATCCAATTGATAAGGGATGGAAATTAACTCCGTTAGGAATTAGGTTGCTGTAATTGGTAATCAGACTGGCATAGGTTCATAGAATCATGATCGTGAATTACTAGTTCACATGTTATCCAAACCCTTAGTGGGAGTGCGATTGTATGACCATTAAGTAGAATTGCATCATTGTTATGTGATAGCATGACTAATGAAAGTAACCACCACCATGAATTTATCTTTTGAACCGATGATTAAACAATTCTTAATCTGAGGGAATCCTTGTGTAGGTAATTCTTCCATTAGAATTCTTCTCATTTAATTTAGTTTCTATTATCTCAAACCCCCAGTTTCCTGAATCAATTAGAACACTTCCTTGTGAAATGACCTAGATTGCATTATAACTGCATTTTTAGTGTAATTTAGTAATTAAAATACTTTTAAATTTGTTGCAGGTAGTGATAGCTCATATCATCTGATCCACGGTGTTTGGTCAGCAAAGGAAGAAAAAAAGCTGATCAGTGGATCTAGCAATGCGGGTTTTAAAACTTTGTTATCTTTCACATATATTTTTGTCCCTGTAGTTTTAGACTATTTCTAGATGTTTTGATAGTATAGACTATCATTTTGGAAAGTTTTATTAGGCCTCCATTTGTATGTATATAGATTTGCAAATATAAGTTACATGAGATTTATATAATTGTACAATGGATGACCTCTCATTCGTGAGATGGATATTTAATTTTGTATAAAGCTTCTATATTTACTTCATGATGTTATACAAAAAAATTTGTCATGTAAATGCATATCATGAATAACTTACCTGCATAATACCAAAATTACTAGCATATTATGAACAACTTATCAGCAAAAGTTCCTTACTTAATAGCCAAAGCAGCATCTGTATATATGTCATTCCAATTTGTCAAATACCTTGGAAATAGTTCTCTAATGCATTATGAGGATAACAACCCCTAAATTCTAAATTTTATTGCCCTACCTATCGCTACCAAATTGAAATCATTTTCTATGATCAATACATTTTTTTATTTTTGATAAATCTAATAGATTTTATTACAAAAGAGTAATAACGCAATTTGAAAGGCTTCAACATAATTTCACTTAAGATTAGTGCGCACTTTAACATGCTTCAACATGCTTGGATATGGATTTACTGTCCATTCACATGCTTTGAGAAGCTTTTGGTTGAGATGCGATAAACTTATAAGCTTTGACCAAAACTTATAAGCAAAATTTGAAAGCCTTATATGCAAAATTGGCATTCTTAACTGCCATTTTTTCACAGCTATATACTTGTGAAATGACCTCTTGGACATGTCACTTTGTCTAAATAGGTACAACAATGCACTTTGACATGGATATACTGCCCAATCACATGCTTTGAGAAGCTTTTGGCTGGGATTTAGGAAACTTATAAGTTGTGAAGCAAACTTATAGGCTAAAATAATAAAGACTTATATGCAAAATAAAATTCTTAATTGTCATTTTGACACAATTGTATAGCATGTGAAATGACCTCCCCAGGGGTTTAAGTTTGAGTTTACTTCACATCTTATAAATTTGCTACATCTTTGCCAAGAGCTTCTCAAAGCATGTGAATGGACAATAAATCTATGTGCAAGCATGTTGAAGCATGTCAAAGTGCACTACCGTACCTATTCAGATGAAATGCCATGTCCAAGAGGTCATTTTACATAGTATACAACTGTGAAAAAATGACAGTTAAGAATGTCAGTTTAGCATATAAGTCTTTCAATTTTAGCTTATAAGTTTTGGTTAAAGCTTATAAGTTTGTTATATCTCAACTAAAAGCTTCTCAAAATATGGGAATGGACAAATACTATTAGCTATTGTTATTCATTATTAAATTTCTAAAAGTTACAAAATAACTAGCAAATTGACTTAGTTATGTGCATTTATGACTAAATTTATCAACATATTTGATATTCTTACTTGCATGGAAAAAAAACATGGGTATAGTATTAGTTCCTTATGTTTTAGTATATTTACAATATTCATGCTAATATTTGAATTAGTTTGTGCTAGCTTACTATTTTGGATGCATTTTTCCTTAATTTTTGTAATATCCTCATAGTTGATGGCTACAAAAAGTATAGAGGATTATAATTCAAATTGAGTAAATAGTTTTCATTTTTATGTTTTACTTAGTTTTGTGGCTCCTCTCAAATTGAAAATTTGAGCCTCTTTATTCCTTAAAAAAAGAGAGAAAAGTTGTCTCATTTGTGGCTGAATTTGTGTACATTTTACCTAATTGATGCCAAATATATATATATATATATATTGAGATTACAATGGTTATTCACTCAAAAGAAAATAATAACCAGTCAATACATCCATCATAACATAAATAAATCCAAATTTGGGGATAATCAAGTGGTTCATTTGGTTGATTTTTAAAAACCAACCAAAAGCATGGGTTAATAGTACTATATTCAATCTAATATCTTCAAAAAAAATACAATTTAGACTTCCTTTGTCAGTAGCATAATCCAATCACCATGCAAGTTAGCAATTGAGCTTGGAATTATTTTGAACATTGGCTAAACTTGATGCTCCTTTGCATTTATAACCACTTCTTGCCCATGAGTTTTGGCCTTCATTTCTACTCCCCTTTTGATTGCCTTTTCAACTTCAACATATATTAGCATATCCATTAACTTATCCTTTCATTTTTAAGTATATGATCTTTAATGCATACGGTCTCAAGTCATTCATATTCCATCGCACAATGGCTTAAAACTTACAAACAAAATTTATAAATTAGGGACGAACCAAAAGGAAGTCAATGAATTGCAATTACAACATCAGAATACCATATTTTAACTGCAATGATAACCCATAAACAATAGACTGTGATCAAAATTCACTTCAATACTTTTTCAAACAAACTTATAGGCTGTGAGCAAAACTTATATGCAGAAATTTAAAGACTTATATGTAAAAATAGAATTCTTAATTGTCATTGTAACGTAATTATATAGTGTATAAAATGCATTATCACTCTCTTTTGAGAAAATCAATTGGCCATAGAAACCTATATTAGATACACCCCTTAACATATTATAGTTAAACATAAGGTAGAATAAAAAATGTTTGACTCATGATTATTTGACTTGTCCATAGAATGTAACTATAGAGGATGACATTGCTTGAACAAAGTATAGAAAAAATGTTATTCACCTTACTTATACCATTTGTATGTTAGTAAACCAGTTACAATTGTGTCACGACTGATTCAAAGACGTGGCCAAAGACGCCAAGTTAATCTCATCCCCACGCAGTTCTTTATGACTTGTGTACTGCTCTACATGCATATTCCAACAGAAAAGATTCATTTAAAACATAATCTCAATATACAAATCACCTGTTCTCTAAAATCAACATAATTATATTTAAATTCTCATGATCAATGTCTAAAGTCTGTGCTCATAGCATCATCATATATGAAATACTAAAGTATCAAACTACTCATATTTAGCTTGTTCGGAAATAACCAAATCCTTTAAATACAAACCATAATATGATTAAAATATGCAAAATGAAAAATAATCTCTATATGATTCAGGACTCTGCAGAATGACACCTGAAAGACTCTAAACGGATTCAAGATTGCTTCACTCAAGTGAAGCTCACCAATTGAGTCTCTATTGCTGTCGGGAAGTAGGAGGCTGGGAAGAATCCGTAGTAGCTACTGTATCTGTAAGTGGGAGAAAAGAGAGGGATGAGTTTTTATACAAAAACTCAGTGAGTGAATCCTCACCTAGAACCCCCATCATGGAACATCAAAAAAGCAATGCAACAAAAGTCATATTAACAATAATAATGATAGTAATAATGATAATAAAGTTCTAAGATAGTTCGTACTTTTATTCACAATTATTTTTATATCAATCCAACAACACCCTAATAGAGAAACAGAGATCTTTACATAAATTGCCAATACATCTAGGCATTATGTATCGCTGTCCCCAGTGTATTATCAAATTCTCTTACTATAAGTCTTGAGTCACATCTGGGCATTACGTATCCCCGTCCCTAGTGTGGTGAGGATTTCTCTGTTTACTCTAGCCCGGGATTACTTGGTACCAAGGTTAACAGATTAACTGCCGTTAACACACAGCCTATTTTTCTATAGCTACTGTCAGCTTAACCAAATTCGCATTCGTTCCTCTACATTTCACAAAGGTTTCTAACTTAAGGTTCAAAACTTCATCATATACAACATATCATTCTGGAAATCATATAATCATTTTAACCTTTCTAAACACTTGCAGTCAGAATCCAACTCTTTGTAAACACATTTCAACAACAATGGTTCCATGGTTTTCATAAATCATATAGTTCATGCCATTTGAAAACTACATTCTCATAAACTTGATAAATCAATAGAAATCTCTAGTTTCTTTGCATAAATTCCTAAAATCATATCATAAACATATTTTTATGAAAATAACTCTAATGCTCAACATAGAGATCACAAGTTTAAACCCACTTCACCTGGAGTGGTAGAATAATCAGGATTGACACCAATAGGAGCTTGGGAGATAGAAATGATACCACTATCTACCAGTAAAGCAATAAAACTCTAGATTAATCTCAAAATAACTCTATTCTAACCCCTATCAATGGTGGAAAAACCTGATGACCCACGAGCAAGGAGGAACTCAAGATCAAACCCCAATAACAAGGAAGAATAGAGGAAATAAGAAGCAAAACTAGTAGAATATCTTACCTTTAAGCCTTGGAAGTGAAAGATTGGAGTTACATTGATCAAAATGGGGTGAAAGAGAGATGGGAAACGAGGGTTTGTGTTTTAGGGGGTTAGGGTTTGTATTTTAGGTCTGAAACCTCGAAATGGGGGTTTTATAATTCTAGTGACCGCTAAAAATATAGCGCTCACCAGAGAGTGTGAATTATGCTGCCACACCACCTTACTGCTCTCTAACCACTATAGCGGTCTCCAGAAAACTTGAAGTTAATGTCCTTATTTATTTTATTTTCCATTAACTTTAAAACATAAATGTAAATAAGCAAATACCTCCATTTGGATTCAAATAAAATATCAGAAAAATTAAATTCCCAACAATTCATAATCTAAATTTTGGATTTTAGTTCAAATCTGGAAATTTTCGAGATTTTCTAAACTTGTTGGTTACAAACAAACTGTCTAAAGGCTCCATAAAATTCGTTAAAAACTATCCTTCAACTTATTTTCCTCTTGGGAACAATTACCGGGACTTTTGATTCCAAGAATATGGTTCTATCATATAGCTCTCCAAGGACGTGTAGGATCCAGATTTAGTGAAATTCAGGACCCAATTTGTCTAACGACACGTGTATAACTCTAAGCTCTCCTAGGTGACAGTAATACCTAGGGTATTACAAATTGTCTTTCACCTAAACAAAACAAGGAACTAATGCTATAGCCATATTCTGTCTAAGTATGTAAAAATGCCAAATATGCTGATAAATCTCATGGAAAATACATGTAATTAAATCACTTTGTTGGTTATTCCATAGTTTTTAGAAATATAATAATAAATAACAATAGCTAACAATACTTTTCCAAAATAATCTTGGAGACATTCATAACTGTATGAAAAAAAGAGGGGGGAAAAAAGAACAAAAACTACAAAATGACCAGCAAATTGACTTACTTACATGCATTTATAAATGGACTTATCAACATATTTGATATTCTTACATACATGGGCAGAAATATGGCTATAATATGCTTGTGTGTTGGTTTTCTGCTAGAAATCATTTGAATTGCAAATATCTACACCAATGCATACACACGTTACAAATGTCTATTACTTTTCATAATTCAAGAGAGAATGAATCATATCTTTGGAGAGCACAAAATATGCCTATAAAAAATTATTCAATTTCTTTACAATCTTCACGATAAGTTTTAAAGAATACCTATCAACAAAAACAAAGGGAAAAACATTTTTCTGTTTTGAAGTTCATCACCCTATTGAAACTCAGAATACAAACACAAGCATGGATATGCTAGCAACCTAACTTTTTTTTTAATGGCAAGGAACCTTTATGGAGCCAAATCTTTTGCCAAGTATATCAGCTACACCTGTAATCAATCAAGTTCAATGTAGATTAGACAAATTGTAAAAGTCATCAATTAGTGTCAAATTATTTTATGCCAAGAAGGTCGCCCACCAAGCATCACTAACAAACCAACTCCAACCCCCTTCCCTTTTCTTTTTTTTTCCCCCTTAAAACAATACTTCCCTGGAAATGCCCTGCAACTGTGGTTAGTTCCCCGTTTTTTCCCGGTTCTAATTATTGACTTAACCCACATGCATTAATTAAACAAAATTCACTTTTTTTCACTCATGTTAAGGAGCCTATGAGGCAAAAAATGACCATCAAACAAATCTAATCGACAATCCAACCATCCAAAATTGACAACTGAAGTAAACATACTAAGCCTCCCATAATTCTTTCAGCCTTTGAAAAACAAACTTCATCTTACACACAGAAAACACACATACTCCCTATAGATAGCCCTAAGTGCATGAGCAAGGAACACACGTACTCCATTACTAGCAAATACTAGATATGACATCAGAACTTAGCTACAGGCAGCACAATGGCTAAATATCAAGGTGCTTGGGAAAATTCTTAACACTGGCATTTGATCCTTCTAACGACCTAATTTATTTTCCACATGAAAATGACCAAATGAAACCAAGCAAAAAAAAAAGAAAATAAAAAGAATAATCTTAGATATAGATAGCATGTTTCTCTTATGTCTCACATCCACATATTGCTCCACGTAAGACTTCCCTGCATATTATCCAACATTCTCAATGTAACTTCACTGAGCCATGTCTTGTAGCATAATATATAAACATAACAAGCATCTTCTATTAAAGAAAAAATTATAGAAATTTAACATGTAGGTTTTTTCTTTCAAGCTTTAGTATGATAGGACAGGTTGTTTTCTTTTTCATAAAAAGATCGTGAAGTTATTACTTGTTAAACTATCTCCATAGTTATTTGTTCTTTTTTGTTTTGTTTTGTGGTTTTTTTTTTTTGGGAGGGGGGATATAGTAGTTATAATAAAGACAAAGTGGACTAATTAGAATTACTTCAAAGAAACAACATCATAGAATTTTTAGTATTCAATCTTTACTTTAGTTTAAAATGAGTTTTCATAGGCCTTCAAATTGAAGGTAAAACATATTTTAAATTCAGTAAGCATTTAAAACATCAAGTACATAATCAACAAAAATTACATGAGATTGACTCAATAACATGACTGTTCAACAAACATTAAATTATAAGGGACATAGCATATGTACACAAGCTTCCCAAATTTTTAGTTACCTTTCGGTTATTGACCTTCTTTCCCAGACTCTGTTCATCTTGTTTCCTTCGCTTTCTTTGTAAAAGGATTAACAGAATTTTAAGCTTCTATAAATAGACACAAAGGTGCAATCTGCATGCATAAGCACCCAAGTCCAGGAACAACCTTAAGTCTCTCCTGTAGCTTATCAATAGCTTCCACAATTTCCATTGGATGCATATCAGAAGTCCTCCAAAAGTCAACCTTAAATGTCTTCTGAGCATTCCAGATAAGCCTCTTAAGGTTAGCAGGAAGTGGAAAAGACCTTTCACTAGTAGTGGCTGGCTATCTTAGTTGCAAGTTGATACCTATCAACTTCAACCTTTTGAACTTTAGCCTCAAACACGTTACGAAACTCTCTGATGGTTTTCAAGATACTGAACTTTTACTCATCTACATCTAATATGGAAAAAGAATCTTTCAATATATACAAAACAACTAGCCAATTAAAAAAATCATTTGACAGCAAACAAGACTAGGCATGAGATCAAAGTATACCTCCTTCGAACCCCAATGTCGCACAGCCCAGAAATCCTTTCACCAGAAATGTGAGGCACAACCCAAAAGCCTCCTTTAAAACTTAACGCTGCACAACAAATTTTTTTTTAAAAAAGCGCATTGAACCCCAGCAAGCACAATTTTTCTCTTACCAACTAAAGCTGGTTTAGAACAAAGAATTAGCAACAACTAGTAACCACAAAGAACAAACCTAACCCAGAATCCATTAAATCTTTCACATCCAAAGAGAAAAGAAATCAATAAGTGAAAGTAATTTTGAAGAAAACCTAAGCTAAATTGTTCAGTGATAACTTAATGTAGAATAAAGGCAAGAATGAAAGATACGCAGCTCTACATCGATTATCCTCTGTCGTGTGATTTGGTTGAGAAAGAACGAACCACCGGGAAGAAGATAGCTTCAAACAGAATTCAGCACATGATCTAGATTCAAGGGTGATGCTTTGATTCTAACCACTAGCGGTAACAGAGGTAAATAAGCCACTCATGGTGATGCAATGAGTGACTGAGGAAGCGAAAGTGTGAAGGCGCGAGGGCGTGACTCACGGAGATGGCTCATGGTATTGTGATGATTAAGTGGGGGAAGCTCACGGTGATGCAATGCGATGAGTGAGTGAGAGATTTGGGT
Organism: Dalbergia cochinchinensis; assembly: GCA_031216125.1. Taxonomy (NCBI): domain Eukaryota; kingdom Viridiplantae; phylum Streptophyta; class Magnoliopsida; order Fabales; family Fabaceae; genus Dalbergia; species Dalbergia cochinchinensis. The sequence continues at coordinate 1,848,025 of CM062377.1, forward strand.
TTTTTCGGCTGGGAGGGAAAGCTAAAATTGGAGCACCAAGGGGATGAATGGTGATTTTACAAAAGAGGCGTCTATCGTGTGATCTATTTTTAATTTTCCATAATGCACCTCAAGCTAGCTTTTTGTTTTTTACGCCACCGTGATATTAGGTGTGCACCAGTTGTCCCAAGTGATTGTCCCTCTAGTATTTCTTTTAACCTGGTACCCAAAAAAAAAAAAAAAAATCTCGAGATTTAATCTTCTTGTCCCGAGGCAGCCGCCGGAGCGCATATTCATAACTCAACCCGAATTCGCTGCCGCCGTGTACAGATTCTCCGGCGACATGGTCAGCCGTAGCCGCGGAAGACCCCCACCGGAAAATCCAAGCGACGGTTACCGGTCAAAGCGTAGAGTACCTCATCAGCTCTCGAGTCCTCACGCTAAACGGCGCAGATTAGTGCCGGACTCGGAAACTTCGGCCCGAAACCCTAAACCTTACTGGTCGAACCGGTTCGAAGCCTTTCGTTCGTCGCCTCAGCATCGCAGGAAGAAGAGAAGGGTTGCAAAATCCAGCAGCAGCAGCTGCAGTAGCAGTAGCAGCGTAGTGTGTTCTCGAAGATGGGTTTTTTCTTCCGCAGATTGTTCAAATTGCACGGGTCAGAATTTTCAAGAGGCAATTTAGCTGATTTTTGGAAGAAAATTAATTACTCTGAATTTTATTTCACTGTGAACTTATGCCTTCAAATTTCACTCAAATTCTAGTGCCAATTGCGTGTGTGGTTTAATTACACTGTCTCTAATTTTATTTGAGCTACAGAAAAGTGAATAGAGTTTACATTATTACATTTCTCTGGTTGAGACTGTCACCTGAAGTGAATGAAAATAAAATATGAATTTAATTAAATGATGTCATTCTTCGTACTAATGTATAAAGTTAGTGATTTTTTTTACCGAACTCGGTAATCTAATGATGGATGATGGTATTTGCTTCCTCGATTGATGGATCATGGTTAATTAATGGCTTGTTTCCACTTGTGATGAAGATGGATAATGTTTTGCACTACATTTTATTAACAATGTTTGTCAATTTTAGAGGAGATTGTGTTTGTCTCAAAACTCTATCATTTGCTTGCAGATAAGATTGTACTAGTTTCATACAACATACTCGGTGTTGAAAATGCATCAAAGCATCTAGATTTGTATGCTAATATTCCGCATAGTTGCTTGGAGTGGGAGAGGCGGAAAACGCTCATACTTGAAGAGATTATTAACTATAATGCGAGCGTACTGTGTTTCCAGGTCATTTAATAATCCTTCCCTTTGTTATTGATAGTTTTATGCATTGCAATGCACAACTATAAGCTTGTTCAAACTTACAATAGTTTTAGGTTTAGGATATATGTCTCTCTATATGTAACAAGGGAGATTGTGAATCTATGATATTCTATGCATGGTTTTTTTCACACCGTTGCTAAAATACTTTAGTTAATGCTAGTTGGCAATTGTCTTAATTAATGTTCGCCCAATTTAGTAATTGTTATTATATGCTTTGAATTGTAAGCTAACATCATGCATCCTGGAATTGGATTATCAAGAATTGTTTCCTCTGACCTCCTATATCTGCAGGAGGTTGATCATTTTGATGATTTGGATAATCTTTTCCAAAACAATGGCTTCAAAGGCATTTATAAGGTATGTAATATACATATTTGAACTGTCATATAAGTTTTTGAAATTCAAATATTCAATCAAGTTCCTTACTTGGGTTATTATTATCATTTATCAATCATTTCAGGCTCGCACAGGGGAAGCACACGATGGTTGTGCTGTATTCTGGAAAGACAAATTGTGGGTTTCCATGAGCCCTAAGTGATTTAAGTAATTTATTCTTTGTTCTTTGTATTCAATATTTATTTCTTTGATATCTGAAATTTTTAAACTTCGGCAATAGGTGAATGAATTGTCTAAATGTTCCTTGCTACAATAGAATTCCAATAAATCAAAGTTGTGCACCTGTGCTAATCATAGAACACGGCAATTCAAAATTTGAGTTCCAAATTTGGCCTAAATACAGTATGTTTTGAACTTTGATTGCAGATTCACTCTTTTGCATGAAGAAGATATAGAGTTTCAAAGATTTGGCCTCCGTAACAATGTTGCTCAACTTTGTGTTTTAGAGGTAATTAGGTATTATTTTCTATTTTTCTAATATGTTTCTTGTCAATGTTTCATATTAGATCGGTTGTCTTTTATTAAAAAGATTTATGATTGTATTTTTCTAATTTTTTTCCCATCTATATTTTATATTTGCTATGTGATCTTTTATTAAGAAGTTTTATGATAGATGATGCAATTTTTACCATCTCTCTTGAGTTCTGTTTTACTCGGTATCCCATAGAGTTGTATACATGTCATCTTGTTTCAGTGAAGCCATTTATTTTAGGTTTTGTTTTCCATTAGTACTTAATATTTCATTTTCTATTTGCAGGTAAGAGATGAAAAAACCGAATCTGACACGTCTACACTAACAACAGTGTAAGTTTTTATGTCCAAAATGGATAATACAAGCACTATTATTAATTGTCTCTGAAAAATCCTTTTGTGTTAACACTTAGGATGTTATTTAAATATCCTGGAATGGATTCTAAAGTTTATTAAGTAGTTGTATACCAACATTTGGCTAGTAATTAATTTATACTAAATTATCATTTCTTACTCTTCTTATAGCCTCTCTTTTTCTCAATCTTAAGCAGCAAAGTTAGTATAGAGGTGAAAATTTTTAAGAGAAAAATTAAGCGTCATGCATTTACTAATATGCTCACACACACATGGTTCATGCTTCATGTTCATGGATTTTTCATTCTTCTCACTTTGAAACTAATTTTACTTACATCTGTAGGACACCATCCAACAGTAAAAAAAGATTTGTAATAGGAAATATACATGTGCTCTTCAACCCAAATCGTGGAGACATCAAACTTGGCCAGGTACTTATTGAATTCTTAATTAGTGAGGTTGCATTAATATTGATATTATATTGTTGGCAAATCATTCGGCCTTGTAGGATGTACCAAAAGGAAACGTGTGATTATCTATGGTTAATTAAGTTTTCTAATCGATTTTATTGATTCTGTTAATTTGCTACATGGCATGATGGATAGGTCAGACTTTTACTTGATAAAGCTTACAAGTTATCACAAGAATGGGGAAGCATCCCTGTTATTATTGCTGGGGATTTAAATAGTCTTCCACAGGTAAGATCTTGCTCTGTATTTAGAAGTTGAACAATTAAGGGTAATGGGCTCATACTTCATTGCTTCTTTTTGTTTTCCACCTCATGCTTTCAGAGTGCAATATATGAATTCCTGGCCTCGTCCAAGGTGAGTTTGCCATGTCCTCTTCATGATATATTCCCTTTTAGCTTATTTTTTATGCAGTATGTTAGACTAATTTGATTTTACAAACAGACCTGGAGTTAGTGATTTATTTTGTTTTTCTGCCCCTAACCCTTTAGGTCGTTATGGGTGGGAGAGATTCTTTTTCCTTTTTTTTGGTTTTTTTTTCTTTTGTTGTGGGGGGTAGCCATTTCTGTTAACTACCTAAGTTCTAGGTATATGTCCTCTCATTGAACTCAGTATTTATTAGCTAAATTATTGCTCCATTTATTGCAGCTAGACATCCAATTACATAATCGCAGAAATATGTCTGGACAGCTTGAAATCAAGTCCAATGACAGAGCCTTCAGATCAAAGATTGGTGATGAAGCTAGGTTGTTTTTTGAGTCTGTACAAAGTCATTTGTTTTTAGCTACTATCTGTCATGACTTCACCTCCATGCCCCTTCCTACAAAAAGGCAACTGTTAATGACAAAACAGATTCGATTCATAAGACTTCATAACCAGTTATCACTATTTTTAATTATTATTATTATTCCAAGTGACTTATCATTGTATATGGCAAACATATAATTGTGTAGGTGTTACTGTTATGTATTCTGTAATAACTATTTGGGTGTGTTCTGGTGCAGCATTTCAATGTCTGGTTCAAGGCAATTGCTACACAGATGGAGCATGGAAGAACTAAAACTTGCAACTGGTACAAATGGAGTCACTCATCTTCATCACCAGCTAAAGCTTCGCAGTGCTTACATTGGTGTTCCTGTATGATGTCCTAATCTGGCAACATTTCTGGGTGCAATCCAACTTCTCTTAAATTGTTACAATCTGCTACTTCTGCTCTTCAGAAAAAGTAGCTTTTTAATTGGATATGTTTATCTTCACTACCATCTAAAGCTCTGCACTGCTTGCGGTGGTGTCCCTGTATGATGTTTTAATCTGGAAACCGTAAATCTGAGTCTAATCCAACTTCTATTAAATTACTACAATCTGCTACTTCTGCTCTTTGGAACAAGTAGCTTTTTCTTTGGGCATGTGTGTCAGTTTCTGACAGTTACATGTGATATTTCCAGCCTAATCGTGCATAAATCTCACATGGTTGCTGCCACAGGGAAACCATGGTACAAGAGATGAAATTGGGGAGCCCTTGGCGACATCATACCACTCCAAGTTCATGGGAACTGTTGATTATATTTGGTAATTATATTGTTTCATCCTAAACAACTTAATTGTTTGCGTTTCCAAATTGTTCAGTTCAGCACTGATGTCAGTGGTAAGCAGGCATTCTGAGGAACTTACACCAGTAAGAGTTCTTGAAACCTTGCCCATTAATATTCTTAGAAGAACTAGAGGACTCCCTAGTGAGGTATGTTAGTTAAAACCAAGCCTTATTTGTAAGTAATGTACGTCGATATATTCTGTTCTACGTAGAATTATCAACATCTGTATACGATTCTTTTGCTCCGTGCAGAAATGGGGAAGTGACCACCTTGCTCTTGTATGTGAATTGGCTTTTGCAAACAATGGCAATGTGCAGTGATTGCTTCAGTATTCAATTGGGGTCCATCTGAGCCTTAAGCTGATTAACAAGTGTGGAGATTGATGAGAGGCAAAGCATTGCCGCCATTGAAGATCTCATTAAATACTACAGATAATGTCCACTCTCCGTCCTTCTTGGGACCTCCCCTTGTGCTGCACGTTCCCTTCACCGGAAAGGAGCATATCATGTGTTCAAACTCTGAATATTTTACTGTTTTTCATTTATTTAATTTTTACTTTTTATAACAATTTTTATATATAATTTACAATCATTTTTTCTTATTTGTATAGATTTATGTCATAATTTAAGTCATTGAATTAATCATTTTCTGAGTTATTGATTTATATGCTAATTTTGATGAGAATCTGATAGAATATGAAACTATTTTTTCCAATCAATTACTCTATTATAACGAATAAAATTTATTAGAGTTTATATTTATTTTAAGTTTTTTTAAGAAAACATTGATCAATATTGCACTAGAGCGATTTGTCTTGAGCACATGTGAATGAGAAAGAAAATATGCGGGTTTCATTACTCAGTTTTTTACTAAAAATCATAAAAAGAAATATATTGAAAATATCTTTTAATTTTTGTTTCATTTAAAATATAAAATATATTTAGAAAGTATTAAAAGTATATAACTTGTCAATTTTTTTTTTTATCATTTTTTGTCCTGTTTACTCTTTCCCGATAAATATGTTGTGTTACATAATAAATTATAAAAAGAAATAGTTATATAAGGGTTTCAAATTAACTTGTTGGGACTATTAATTATGTAATGTAAGAAATATATAATCTTACATAATATTTTAAAATTGATTAATTTTGGAGAGTATATTCATAATATTATTTTTAAATTAGATGAACTATAAATCGATTTTTGCATGAAGTGAGAAATAAATTTTGTATGAAAGCCTTACAATTTTTAATAATGCAATGAGTGAAACAAATTTTGCGTTAAATGAGGTAATAGTTCAATAATACACACATATGTGACATGCCAATAAGAGTTAGCAAGGAACAGACTCGCGTCACATAGGTAAAACTGCGAGTTTGATTCCCAATTATGGTGGCAATTCTGTATCAATGTGCTAGTCTAACCTTGCTAATTGTACATTGCAGCTCAGATATCACGTTTGTTAAGTACATCCTGATTATTAGTAAGGTTAGTAACATCATTTTTCATAAGTTTCTTCTCTGCTATTGATTAGTGAGGTTAGGCTCATCGTTTCTGTATTTCCCTCCTGTAGGCACCAGTTCCATGGAACTTACTAGTGTAGGACTTACTTGGCTAATGAATCAATCTCATCAGACATATGAGCCGTTCTAAATCTATACAAGGAATGCTCGATTAAGGTGGATGATTGTTATTGTTCTAATTGCAAGAGTAATATGATAATTAAGTTTATTTATATTATGGAAAAGCAAGTGTAAGATTGTCAATATCAACCACACGAAGTAAAAAAAGCTGTTAATATATTTTGTTGACGGGGACATTTCTTCCTTGTCATTGATATCCTTTTCCTTTAACCTTAATTATATATTATGGAAGATTAAAAAATAATTAAAAAAAATGATAGAAAACACATGCTTACACTTACTCTCCAACAAAATTAAAAGAGCTGGCGTTCAAATTCTCTACAACTCAGAAAATAGCAAAGGACCTCAACAGGCTAGATTAGCCAAAGTTCCTAACAATAGGGCACAGATATGGGTGGTTCCATCAAGACAAAAGGAAAAATGTACAATATTCATGAAAAATCTGAAAAACTCTGCATGGACTAACTCCAATCTGCTGCAAAATCGAGAGCCTGAATCTTGGACGGCTATAACATGGCCAAGACAAAATTCCAAGATTAGAGCCTCAACAATAAAAGCCAATATGATTAAACTGATTTTTGTTGTTTGCCTCTATATGTACTGAGATATACTAACTTATAGCAACTAGTTTCACGCTCTAACAGCAAAATTCTTGGGGGCATTACAAATTCATAGTTTCATCAATCCAAGCTAAGTCTGGATCATCGAAATTAGCTTCAATAGGGGGAAGAATGCTGCTACCTTCACTATTTTCCACATGCCACTTAGGACAGCTACTATTGTCATTGATCAAGAAATCATCAAAGCCATCTCCAAGCAATGATGGCACAATTGACTCCTCAAGCCAATGCTGAATTGAATGCTCCTCACCATAAATAGGCTCCAAAGCACTGTCTCCTCCTTCAGCAGCACTAGTTATTTCCGCGTTTATCTTGACTTCAAATGAACCATAGCTGTCATTGTCAGATGAAGAAGCCTTTGTAGCTGCAACATCATCAAGTACAGATGATGGGGATGGATGAGACAAAGACAATACTTGTTTGCTATCTTCCAAGGCCAGTGCACCAACCCTTTTACTCAAAGCTTTCAATGAATCCTCAATTTCAATCCTTTTCTTCTCATAAGCCGCTGCAGCCTCTTCTTCGGTGTTGAAAGTACCAAGCCACACTCTGACACCCCTAATGGGGTCTTTGATCTCTGCTACATACTTTCCCCATTTCCTGCGTTGAACACCTTTGTATTTGCTTGATGATCTTCTTTTCTTACTGTTACAAGAAAGGTAGGTACTTGGTTTGATCTTTTCACTGCTGGTTTGGTTTTGGTCTGAATAATTCTCTTCACATGATTTGGTTGGCATGCATGGGAGCAAGATTTCTTTAATAAATTGCTTAGGACCATGTTGTTGATAGTCATTCCTCAAAACCTTGTCCTCTTCGCTTGAATAATCTGTGGCATCTGGGTCACTATAAATGACTCTAATTCTCCTCATGGTGTTCAAGTTTCCTTCTTTGGCTAGAATTTTCTCTTTTCCTCTTGTGCATTTCATTCCCTCTCTCACAACTTGCCTTGGAAAGCCAGGCATTATGAGTCAGAACCCAAAATCTGATAAAAGAAATCAAGAACAAAATCTTAAAAAAATAAAAAGGAGGAAACACCAAGCTTGTTGAGTTGAGTGTCGAGATTTTTCAAAATCTCGGAGTACTGTTTCCATAATTTCAAAAGGAGAATCAATAGACACAAAGCATTCAAACTTAACAAAAGACTGCATCAAAGTTGAAAATTGAAAGTAAAAGGGGGGAAAAAAAACTTTCTTAATTCTTAAGAGAAAAGTGATGACAAGAATGTAAGACCTCTAAAACCCATGTCATGTATTTTCACCATAGACCAATAAATTATTTCAGACACTAAATTAAAGATATGGAGATGAACCCCACATACCTTCTGTTTTATCTTTATCTCATGGAAATGGTTGGACTGAGTTGTTTGTGTCTCTGATCAAGGGACCAGAGTTGCATGCAACTGCAAAGGGTGGAAGAATGTACAAGGGACAGAGAAGGAATCCAGAAGTACTTCAGAGTTTTTATCAGATTTCAAAACTAAACGACATATTTATGCGTTTAAGTCTCTTTTTTCGTTCACTTTGTTGTGTGAAGAGGATATATGGGACATAGAAACCATTCTGCTAATAAACAAATAGACAAAAAGATACACATGGAAACTGCCCAAAAGTCTTATAAAACCAAAAAGGAATATATTAAGAATTTAATTGGAATATATTGATGGTGTAAATAAGTTTTTCATATTCATTTAATCATGTAATGATACATTAGTAAATATGATTATTTTTAACTTTCACTACTTAAAAAGTCATATAAAAAAAGAGATGTGATTGGATATCAATGTAAAAGAATTTTATATCAAAATTAAACCCATATATTAGTGGTTACATTTTCTTGTTATTTTTATTATTTGTAACTTGTTAATTTCATTCCTAAAGCCAAATAACGCGGTTGGAAATCAAATCATGGCTGGTTTTGAATTTGACTACACAATATGGCTGAATTTTGTTGCAGTTTCTCTGAGTAAATTTCCTATGCCAGTCCTTGTCCTGAATATCTCAAAGGTTCTTCACTCTTCAGCTTTCACATACTAGATATTTTTGCAGATTATATTCAATAATATTCACAACAAAAATAGATTTAACTAACTTTATTTGAGATATATTCTTTTACTTCTAAGTTCTACTATTTATTATAAATATACTTAAATATAAGCGTTTAAACATATGAAATATTATTATAGCATGTTGGACTTGCATGAATCAGAAATGTGTGGACTCCACTGGTAAGTGGTAACTCATACAAGTCCTGCCAAAATTTCCCTCCTCTTATTGTGCATAGCATATATGGGAATATTGTATGATAGTTTCCTTGTTGTTGCCTAGCTGGTCATTTGACTTGACCATGCGTTATCAAGAACAGACAACTAAGCTTCAACTCAGTTCCCAAAACACCATAATTTATTTATTTTTTCATATTATTATTATTTTTATTTTTTTGGTAAGATCACGGGGTACAGTTACCTGTTTAGTCTATTTGAATAGCTCACTAGCAGAGGTGTTAAAACAGGTCGATTTACAACAGGCCACACCATTTTGGACCGGGTTAAATCGGGCTAAGTTAATTTCATACTATAAAAATACTAATCCAATTCAACTTATTTAAGCCATGGGCTAGCCCATGTCCCGATTTTCTTTTCTTATTCAATTTTTTAAACTTTATAGTTTATGTAAAAAGTCAATAAATAAAAATTATAAATTATTAATTTTATTATGTCAATATTTGTTTTTAGAGCAATTTATACTCATCTCCTTTGAGATTTAATGTAATTATATTCAGCACCCCTCTATTTTACAAAACTATAATTAACCTCCCTTAAAGTTCACTAAAATTACACTAACTTCCCATACAAAAATCAGTTTGTTAATTTAAGTGACAAAGAAAGATAATATGAAATACATACATAATTATTAATAAAAAATTATAATATTTTGATAATATTTAAGACATCAATTGAATAAAATAGTTTTTAATCACATGAAAAAATCTTACAATTATAACTTCCGATAAAAAAAAGTACTTTTTATCATAAAAAAAATCTTATAATTATGACTTATGATGAAAAAAGTATTATAGTTAATATATATGCCTGATATTATTAAATATTATAATTTCATCACTAATTATTATGTATATATCATATATTATCTTTGTTTGACACTTAAATTAATGAACTAGTATATACAGGGGAGGTCAGTGTAATTTTAGTATACCTTAAGAGAGATCAATGATAATTTTACAAAATAGAAGAGTGTTGAGTATAATTACACTAAACTCTAAGGGAGGTTGGTATAATTTTCTCTTGTTTGTCTCGTTCACATTTTGTAAAACATTCTGGTCTAGACTGAAGTAAAGGAGATTTTGATTACCAACCGTAAAGAACTACGCACGAATGTTCAAATGCACTGTAATAGGTGAGGGTGAAGGTCCTGTCATTTTTTATTTTAGGTGTTGGAGATTAATTTAGGTATTGTCATTGATTCTTTGTCATTTTGTTTATCTCCTTGGCCTATTATTTTGGGTTAAACAATCAACGTTTAATTAGTGAGAGCTTTTATATATATATATATAGATAGATAATTGATTATTTAATTAAAAAATGTATTTAGGCTATTGGGTTTGTTCAGCCTAAAGCGGGATAGGTCCATTTGAACCCAACCAAATTGAGTCTGGCTAAATCAAGCCAATTTTTTATTTTTTCTCCAAGTTTTTTTAAGTCTAACCCACACATTTTTTGGGCTATTTGGGTTGGCAAATAGGGCTTGACCCATTTCGACGACTCTACTCAAAAGTAATCTACTTCAATTGTGAGATTATAAGAGGAAAAATTCTTGTATGGACACAAGTGTAAGAATAATTTCTTAAGCACACAAAAAAGAGTGTATAACCTATAGATGAGTGAATATATATTTAATAAAATTAATAAAATCCATTTTCATTATACATGTATCTAAATATGATATGTTAAACACTTAGGCTTTCATCTATGGAAGAATCTCTCATATAAGAGTTATACAACCTCTAGATAAAAATTGTTTTCCATAGGATTCTGCTGAGCTGTAACTTTTCCTCAGCCTTGTTTTGGTGAGTGTTTATTGCTACCTATCGAAAGAGAAAAAATGACTTTGCATTCTCCATTCAAGCATTATAAACTATTGTTTTGACGTTTTGTGCTTATATAATTGTGCTCTAGACAACTCAACTTCATAATGTGAAAATAAATGGTCACATTAACATAAATATAACTTAAAATAAATTAAGATAATAAACTATTGAAATTAGTTATTGTAAAATATTTTAAGTAATCGCTGTATTAATTTTTTTCCATGTAGATTAGTGAGTAATTAAAATCATTTATTTCTTTTATAATATATATTGAAGACTAAATACCCAAAATAGTCCATTAGAATTCAAAAAATGGGACTAATTTCCCTATCTGTATAGGTTCAGTACAATATTTTCTTAATTACATGAAAAAATCAATTTGTCACATTGTTTAAGTTATGAGACAATAACATGAAACTTTTAAATTTTGAAAGACTAATTTATCCCTGGTACATTTCTAAAGGATTAAAATGGGTATTTAGTTTAGAGATTAATTGGTATGCACAACCCTCAACCAATTAAAACTTAACACTTCACTATAATTTTAGTAATTGCACCACTTCCTCTTAATTTTTCTTACCAATTCTCTTGTGTCTAGTTTCAGTTGGCTGATAGTGTAAAATGGATTTACACCATCAGTGCATACCAATTAATCTCTTAAGTTTATGTAAAAGGTAATAGATAATTTTCAATTTGTTATAAAAAAAATATAAGGTAAAGGGACATACCATAGATAAAGTTAATGAAATCTATATTTTTTTCGTGAGCTAGGCCTTTGCATAGAGTTATCAGATGAGTAACAACCCAAGAGGCAATCCTATTCAATCTACCAAAGTGATGAGTTGGGTTACTCAAAATAGAACACACATAAACCCGGATAAAATTAACCCGCCTCAAAAAACCCAAGGATTTATACGGGATTGGGCCACAGGCCCATTTTCTTTTCTATCCCGAAAAACCAACAAACAACGACATACGAAACCACCGTATGGTACCACCCTTCTCTCTGATCTCTGCTCCTCTAACACGCACTGACCCCCCTCATCGCGCCGCCGTGTCACCACCGTCCCCCGCTGTCGCATATTTCATCTTCCGAAGCACGAAACCAACTTAGTCACCTTAAAGCCGCATCCGAAACCTTCTCATTTTTTTCTGCTCCTATTTTTTTTTTTCAAACTTGAAATCAACTTTTTCATTTCTTCGCCATCCACCACCAATCTCATCATTCCTTGCAACGATTTCATCGCATTTTGGGTGTTCAAAAAAAGGGGAAAAAAGAATATGGGGAGGGCAAGGGACAGAACCGAGGATTTCAAAGATGCCGTTCGCCACAGTGCTCGTTCTCTTGGCTACGATGAGGTATATGACCCTTCACCAACCTCAATTCATTGTTTTTCCCCTCCTGAAATTCCCATTCTGTGTTTTGTTCCCATCAATTCAAATCATGATTTTGTTTTTTAGCCCAAAAAAAAAATTATATAATTCCAACCCTGGTCATTAACTTAGTGTTTTTGAGGTCAAATTTCAAGTTTGGATTTGGTTACTTGATGTTGGAACATTGTCATTTTAACTTTGTCAGTGTTGTGTTATGTAATTGGGCATTTGTTATGTGGTGTGATTCTTTTGGCAGGCTAAATTGGCATCCGTTATGGCATCTTTCATTATTCATAAACCTCAGCAAAGGTCGCCCTTTTCCAAAGCTGCACTGAAGACGGTACACTCAGCTTTGATATTGTTCATTTTTTGGCCTAGTTTCAGATACTTAACAATCAACAACGCTTCTACTTCATGTTGCATGTTGTATTGTTGTAGTTTCACTAAGAAAAGGAACTAGTGCTATGTCTAATTGATATATATTTGGTATTTGATCTCCTGTTATTGTTTCATGTTGACCTTTTTCCTCTTTGTTTGTAGCTCGAGAGCATTGGAGAATTGGAACAGTTTTTGTTGAAGCATAGAAAGGACTATACGGATCTGCACCGCACTACTGAAAAGGAGAGAGATAGCATTGAGCATGAAGTAAGCTGTGTGAATTTTAGTTTTTATCTTGCTGGAAGCATTGAAGTGTCTTGATTGAAAGCTAGAAAATATTGACTGGTATTACATTTCCTTCCTTGTTTGCTAGTTTGTCATATGAATAATTTTATATTTCATACTGACATTGATGCTTTCCCGCTTTCTAACTACAATCTAGCACATAAGTTTCAGACTCAGGCTTTTATTGAAAAGAGAAAGTTTGTTTTCTTAGGCAGCGTCTTTTGTTCCTTTGTGTATGTTTGCTAGACCGTGGTAGTTAGGCTTGTTTTAACCTATGCCTCAATTGCTATTATTATTAGATCATGTTAGTATTCTCTTTTTGCTTACATCCCGGTAGGTTACCATAAATTAGTAAGACATTAAAGGTCCACATACTTCTTAGTTTTGTATCTTCGGTTCTGTTGACATCAATGCTTTACATCTCTATCAGAGCAATGTATGAATAGAACTATTGTTAAGCCTGTCAAGAAACTTCACCTGTGAAACCTATATACATTATAAATGTAACTACTAAGACTGTCTCTCTTGCAAGCCTGGTATAGCGATATTAACTCTTATACATTATTTTCTGCCATTGACTTGTCTGCTTCACATGCTTGCATTTCTTTTCTTTAAGCCTTCTCTCTTTGTGGGTCATAAAAAAAAAAATGTTATCCCTTACTGTATAAAAATTAGTTAAGCATCGTTAAAACGTTTTGATTTTTTCTTATGATTTTATTTTGTAAATAAATTTGTGCAGGTTAGTGCTTTTATTAAAACTTGTCAGGAACAAATTGATGTTCTTAAGAATAGTATAAATCAAGAAGAGGAAACTTCAAAAGGTTGGCTTGGCATTGCAACTTCAAAGTCTAATGCTGACACCATTGCCCACAAACATGGAGTGGTATGGACTTGTCCTTGTGGTTTAATATTCAATTCTATTGTTAGTTACTCATGATGGTCATACAGTAGTATCAGTTTCTAACACCTTAAATGGAAAATTCTCTTAGCTATTTGTTATTTGTCCACGTTAGTGACAAAATTAGAAATACTTGTTTTCTGTGGAGTACTGTTATTGCCGTACTTTTCCTCTGTACGCCACTGGCTAAGAACAGGATTCCAATAAAACTTTTTTTCTGAGTGATCTAAGATTTTAACCCCAGCTCTTTTTCTTCTTCCTTGCAAGGGCTGTTAGAAAATCATGATCCTTCTATGCAGTGTCAATGCTTGATAAATTTATTCTATCAACCTAAATACTTTCATTATTTGAGATGGCTATCTTCATTTTTCCGCTGCAAATAATTACTTGGGTACTTGTATAGGTTCTAATTTTAAGTGAGAGGCTTCATTCAGTTTCAGCACGGTTTGATCAACTCAGAGCTGTACGTTTCCAAGATGCTATTAATAGAGCAATGCCACGAAGAAAACTTAATCGCATAACAAAGAAAGATTCTACAGAAACCCCTAAATGGGGGGATGTGGAGCTCAAAGAACCTGATGAGTTACGCAGTGAGCCTCTAAGAGTCCAACAACAGCTTTTGGATGATGAAACACGTGCCCTTCAGGTGATCAAATTCAGTTCTGTTGAGTTTGTATAGGACTTATTTTGTTTGTCATTTGATGTCTCATTTGTTTGATGGAAGGCTCTTGGATTATTATAAGTAACCTGTTGCCAATTTACCTTTTCCTGTAGGTGGAATTGACCAATCTTCTAGATACAGTTCAAGAAACCGAAACTAAGATGGTAGAAATGTCTGCATTAAATCACCTCATATCTACACACGTTTTGCAGCAAGCCCAGCAAATTGAGCATCTGTATGAGCAGGTTAGATATCATCTCATTCTTCACCTTTGTTTTCAGTTTTATTTTTTTGTGGACCTCAGTCAGCTACATATTTTTCCGTAAGTAACCAGTTGTTATCTATCTTGCTTAAAATTACTCTACTTGGTATTCTCTTCCACTTTCGTTTAGTAGAAATTTGTAGCTTTCATATGCTAGGTGGTTTGGAACAGTTAATTTGAAATTAGGGCAAATTAGGGCGAAGGGGGGGAGAATTATAGAGTATAACAGGGAAAGGATATATGGCAATTAGCCCCAGAAATAGGCAAACCAAACTTGATAACCGAATATAGCAGATTCAAGGGGGAAAGAATTATAGAGTATAACAGGGAAAGGATATATCTCCAATTCAAGTTTTAAATCCGCCAAACTCAGCATATATAGCAATTCTTAAATAGGCAAACCAAACTTGATAGCCTAATAATGCCAAACGACCAAAATAATTTTTTTGCAATAGCCCCAGAAATACTAAAATTTCAAAATTACAATGACTAATATTAAGCTTGATAATCCTACTAGTCACATTCTATATTTATAGCTGCTTTTCCAATATCCGAGAGATGCAATTGTTATGCTGCTGCTTTTTTAACAGGCTGTTGAAGCTACCAAGAATGTTGAACTCGGCAACAAAGAACTCTCACAGGCCATTCGGAGGAATAACAGCAGCAGGACATTTCTTTTACTGTTTCTGTTTGTGCTTACTTTTTCAGTCCTCTTTCTTGATTGGTACAGTTAAATTTTATTTGCTGCTATCACATGTAATTTCTTATATTATAGCACACACTCTGTCCCCTCTCAGTCCTCCTCATTACTTTGGATAGATGTTTTTCCCACTAGGAAGTCCTTCCTTTCTGGATGTCACTAATTTACTGGCGGAGAAGCAATGCGGGTACACAGTAAGTGATTTGAGTAAGAAATTTATGAAGGGAAAGATTCAAGATATTTGGAGATGTTAACAGACTTCCTCTCGGTTATATATATATAGAGTATATATGGTTACTCTCCCTCGCAGCAACCACCACACAGCGATTGTGCTTACTGGAATTCGAGTTTGTGTTCTCATCCTTACGTAGGATCAAATTATTTACCACTCGTCCAGCAGCGTTTTGGAGGGTCTTGGTTATTCCTTTATGTTATACTGTAGCATCCTATAATATTTAGGATCTTAACCTTATATAATGAGTGAATTGAATGATTGAAGCTTTACTATTACTGAAGACTTTACTTTCTTTAAAATATTGAAAAATTTATTATATAATATGGATAAGGATTCTTTGCAGTGAGACTTCAATTTAGAGAGTAGAGTAAAGGAATTTTATTTTTGAATCAATAAATTTAAGAGTAGAATCAGGTACTAATGATTACAATAATGGTAGGGTCAGAGTATTATTATTATTATGATCATCATCAAAAGAAATCGCAGAGATTGTTAGGTGGGTGGATAGTGATCCAAATAGACATTTTATAGGATTGTGTTGATTGCCACCATTAGAGTAATCTAGGTTATATAGGTGATTCACATTACCAAATGTGATGGTAATACCAGACATGATAATGTAGTGACCTCAGGTAATTTAATTAAAGTTTAATTTAGATGGATTGATAATATAATTTATTTTTATTTTTATATAGTTAATTATATATTATCATATCAGTAAAATGAGTTTGGCTTTTGTTCAATTATTTTAAATGTATAGAGGATAAATTAATTGAATAACAGTATAAAAGAATTTTATAACATACATGCATTTAAGTTAAATCAATTTAATTATAGATTATCAGTAATATACAAACCGCCACAACCAATAGCCCCTGATGCTGAGCATGCAGAACTCTCAGTTACGTGATAAAATAATTGTAATCTTTTGCATTTATTTTTGTAAAGATAACAATTATTCCTATTATTAGACTACGTTTGGTTAGGGGATAAAAATTATATAAAATTTATATGAATGGACTTCATTTATAATTTATACATGGAGTTCATTCATAAAAAATTTCACCATATTTTTATCATCTGATCAAACATATCCTTGGCTTATTATTACTACTAGAAATCACGATCTTTTAATTAATTTCTAAATTCATGATACCTATGGTGTGTAGGGCTGGTGTTGAGAGTGGAAAATATGCTCTAAGGGACTTGAATTCCTTCCACTAGAGCCATCGCGCGTTAGTGGGTCTTTTTCTTTTTTATCAATGGTGAAATTTTACATGCGTTCAAATCAAATAAATCTTTTACATAAGATGATTTATTCCCTTAGTTGCATATATGTCTTTATCTTTTTTTTTTTTTAATGGGTCATATCTTCTTCTTCTGGTGATAGCTCTCTTGATTTGTTTTTGCCCTTTAGACTAGTCTTAGTGGTGGAAAAAAGGCGTTAGACATCTTTTAGTCAAATCAAGCTTTTATGGGGGCCAATGTATTTGAATATTGAAGCCCACTATCATGTATCATGTGTTTCTTCAGGCTGTTAAGCCTTTCATACGACTCATGGTTGAATATTGGTTTTTAGAGCCGACCAACAAATCCAAAAATACAGACCCAAAAAAATTCAAAATTAAATGTTATTTAAACGCCCAATAATAATCGAGTATGTATCCAAATACGTGATTGATCTAGACTTTTATCTTTACATTTCATTTGATATTTTTTTTATAATAGCTATAAAAAAATGTTTTATTTTTAGTTTAATTATTTTATGAATATATATCACAAAATTAAGAGATTAACTTTGATGTCATTGCAGTGTATTAAAGTTTTACACTATCATCTAAAGTTTATCAAACTCACGAGTTTACTTAAACTCATAGAGTCAAGATAAACTCAAATTGTAAACTCCTAAAAGCTTACTGTTTTTAAAAAAATTAAAAAGCATTTATAACATCTAATAATAATAAAAATATGATAAAACAAAAAAACATAAAAAATTCAGTTACAATATCATAATGAAGCAAATATAAATCATAGAATATAAAATTAAAATCTTAAGAAATATAATAAATCAAGATTTATGAGTGCTTTTTGTGAAATTTCATGTTTAGTTACTTGAAAAACCAAATTCTAACTAAAAGTTTAAACTTGTGAGTTTACTTGAGTTTATCCAAATTTATAGGAGTTTACTTGCGTTCACTTGAGTTTATTTGAGTTTACTCACGTTCAAATTTTAAGCTAGTTAACTCAGTTTTGGGACCTAAATTCATAAACTTATAAGAGTTTAAGAATTAATTTAAAAGTTTGATAACCATTTTTTAATCATATGTTTTTATTTGTAAAACTTTTAAGGTAATAGGGAACAAAATCAAATATAGACAAAAAATAATAATATGTCAAGTTAACATATGCTGCTATGGCAATATACAACTGAATGCCTATGTAAAACTTTTTAATATTAATAGTGTATATAAATTAAATTCGAAAATTAAACAAATAAATACTGACAACATGATGTTTTTAATTATAAATATAAATAAAATTTAATTTTAATGTACTGATAGTATAAAATTATTTTGAATTATTATCTAATCAAATTAATTTATTTAAATATCTTTTCAAGTAATTAGAATAAAAATTAATTAAATTTACTAATATGATAATCTATCGCATGAAAAGAGATTGTGAAATTACATCAAAATTAAATCCATAATATTGAACCTAACAACCAAGGGGCAGTGCTCTTATTAAATTGGCCTTCTCTTTATTCTCAATACTCCCCTCTGACAACTTTCCTTCACACCCCTCACCTCCGTTGCCTCGTTGACCAGTTTACCGCCAACAAGACTTTCTACCTCATTAATGGCCATGGCATCGGCTTGGGGGTCCAACATCAACAACAGCAGACTCTTTTAATAAATGTTTCAATTTTTAGTGTTATTTCGAATACCCTATTGAACCTTTTTTCTGGGGTCGATGAGGTTATGCTCGTTGGACTTGGGTGATTGAGATTGATTTTAGGTCTTTGTTTGGTATAAGAGTAAAAAGGTTAGGGTAAAAATTATATAAATAAATTTTATATATTATTTTATATATAAAACTCATGTAAATTTTACTTTGATGTTCACGCCAAATCAAATCATTCCATCATCATTTTTGTGCATGGGATTGGTGGTGATTATGGTACCTGTGTTGTGTCTGAAGCACCAATAGAGGGCATGGCAATCGGCAGCTTAACACATTGTGTTCACTTGTGTTGTGTTTGCACTGTTGATGGGTGGTCATTATTTGTGGTAGACTAGAAGGATGGTGGTGATTGGAAAATGTAGAAAATTTTTGTATAGATGAGTTTTGTTATGGTGTGGTATAATGGACCGAGTATATTTGGTATTCAGTATGGTCAAGAAAGCACAAACTGGCATTGATCCTCCTTCGTGCTTGGAGCTCTATGTCTAGGAGAGGTAGGATACCTGTAAGGATTCCAATACTCAAGTCAAATGAATGCTCAAAAAATATAGATAATAAAATAGGAAAACGTGCAAATTTATTTAGGATTTCCATTTGCCTTAAGTAGAAATATGAGAATAATAATGGATCTTAAGCCACTACTTACCCCACTTGATGGTGGGTTTGTATATTATTTTTGTAACAAGTTTTATATATAATATTACATATGAATATTTACTATAGGAAATTCTCATCAATTTTACCCTTCAACAAAAATACACTTAGGATGTGTTTGGCTGGGATAGAAGTGAGAGTAAATTTTCTATAAATAAATTCTATGTGCAAAATTACATATAAAACTTATTCATGAAATATAGACCTTCACTTTTATCCCTTAACCAAATGATTGGAGGGAATAGGTGAAAATTTTTATAAATAAGCTCCATATGTAATTTTATACTTGGAGTTAATCCAATAAAATTTTCACCCCATTTTTATCCCCTAATCAAACATAATCATAGAGTTAAATATATTCTTTTTCCTTGAAAAATGAATAAATTTTAGTTTTATTTTTCACTTTATTTTTTTCAATTTTTTTTTATAATTCAATTCGTGAAACTATGGAGAATACTGGTTAAATAAATTTGTATATTTTTTAGAGAGCTAAAATTTAATAATATGCATCCCTATCCGAAAAGCCAAAACATGTGAATCAATGTATCCTTCACCGGTGATGGATAAAATGACACTTCCATCTTCTGGGTCATCTCATGGTCTACCATTTTTTACCATTACAGCTTTTTACAAAATTCAGTGATCAGTTAAGGATAATTAAAGATAAAACATATATGCTTATTAAGTAATAAGATACATTTATGAAGTTACAATATCACCCTTACGAGAAAAGAGTCTTGCTGGGGAAAATCCATCGATGCTTTCCTGTTTTCATTTTTTATGTTGCAGCTGCTCGAACCTCATAAATGGAGATGGCGGTGACGATAGAGAGGATGAAGAAGCAAGCTCATTAACCTACAAGTTGTCAATCCGTTGTTGCATTGCCGTCGACCCCAACTAACAATAACAGTTGTGCTTGTGCACATTCGGTTAACAACCCTACAGCCTATAGGTTTTATTCATCATTTATTTGACTCAAAGTGACCATTTTTTATCCCCGTCGTATTATTCTCATTTTAATTTGATGGGTTCTTTCTTTTTCTTAGATTATGGGTGTAGAAGATTTTTTCTTTGCATGGAGGAGACAAATCCACATATCTTCAATTTATCAATCCAATGTCATGAGTAGATTCATAGTGGCAGTAGATGGCGTGGAAGAAGGAATCGAAGGAAGTTATTTATCATTTCATAAGCGGTTGAGATTGTGCTAGAATAAGAATGTTTCATTCCTTTTCACATAAAAAAAATTGGAAGAAAATGATGCTGAAAAAAGGGATCCAAAAGGATTCACCATTGTAGTAAAAAGGAGGAGGTGTGACCCGTGAAAATTAATGATCTATTTCGTTTCAGTTTCTAGTTTTTTTTAAATTTTATTAAAAAAATATTAAAAACTGTAAATAAAAGCTGAAAATTAAAATTTATAATTTTTAATATTTTCTTTATAAAATCTAAAAAATAAAAAATAAAAATTAGAAATCAAATCAAATAGCCCTAAAAGTTTAAAACTTTAGTAATTTAATATTAAATTTTAAAGGATCATCTGACGACACAGACCGCATGGAGACCAACTTAACAGCAGACATCTTTCAACTAATCGAGATCCACCCTTAGATGTTCCACAGTGCAAGAGTCGCACAACTAGTCCATAAAACAAAAAGATCGGGATGATTGTTATGCTCCTCGATCAGATCCGTGTCCTTCTTTCTACCATCACGACAAGATATATACCAACTCATCTTTGCAGATTCCTCCATCTGCGTAGATCAGGCAGGCATAAGGAGCTAAAAATGCGGGCAATTGTTTTCAATATGGGCCTAAGACGGTGTTTTAAGTATAATATTAAAATTTACGTATGGTATTTTTTAATATAAATAGTGTAATTTTAATTAAAAGTTTGATTTTTTTAAATACAAATCACTGCGTAATAATTTATGTGATAAAATAATATTTTATTTTAATTTTTTCATACTTCAAATACACATAAATTGCTAAGTAACAATTTTATTTAAAAAATAATATTCTAAATCACTATACAATAATTTGTGTTAATAAGCAACTTACGTATAAAAAATGACATATCAGTACAAATCTCTCTATAATCCCATTTCATACTAATACAAATACCCAAACATCGTTATAAAAAAAAATTTCCCTAAATGCTAGTACATGTGGCGTGGTGTGACTGGTGCATCACAAAAATCACACACATTCTATGTATAATATATTATTATTCCCATTTTCATATATTAAGATGTTGACTCAGTTTGGCAATGGTCCACCAGGGAATCATTGAGGTAGGCAACTCAGCCTATCTGTGAAGTTTCCAACCGACCACTCAATTCACGCGCCCATGACTTCACCACCTCACTCACATTGTGTGAGGGAAACTCTTTCTGAATAACTCTATTTGATGTGTAAAAAATTAATTTTATAAGTGCCAAAATAAGGATATATTTATTTTTAAATAATTTAATCAACCATAATCACAATACATCCTATTAATTCGAAAATATACATACATTATTCTCATTTACAGACAATACAATAAAAAACCATATTAGTTTGTTGCCCTTACAATAATAGCATGCTCAGCTTCTTCTTCTTTTTTTTTAGGAGAGTTTAAAATATTTTTAAAATACACTGATATATATATATATTAATATATTAATTATAAGTTATAATTTGAAATAAAAATACAATTTATAATAAAAATTACCATAATAGTGAATATTTATTAGATATTAATTTTTATTATTAATAATATAAAATAATCTCATAAAATGAAATCAGGCCAATGAGGCTTGAGAATAATGATAAATCATAATGGATAATTATCATAATAGATATTTATCATGATTTAGTATTTTCTTTAAATTTTATTAACTGGACTATAATGCATAGAAATTAAATTTTCTTTTTTGGAAAATAAATTAAGTTTTGATCTATTATAATATAATATAATTTGATAAATATTTATTGTAGTTTTTTTTGTCTCAAACACTCAAAATATAACTTGTTTGTCACAATTTAAGATTTTTTTTTAAAAAAAGGTTATTATATGTCCTTTACCACAATTGACAACTAATTTTTTATATGTAAAATAAAACAAAAATTGTGACTAATTTTAAAGAATAATGATAGTATGATTTAGATTTATAATAATTCCACACATGGCATATATACATATTAATATTTAAAAATAAGATATGAATATGTTATCGTATTTTAAATTTACTGTGAATTTGAGTGTATATTATGATTTGTCAATTTTAAAGGCCCGGAAAATTCAACAACAGTAGACGATAGGAGCGGGAAGCAAATAAGGAGCATTAATAGGGTGTTTTGTTTCTTTTCGTCTGTTCCCCGCCCGTAGGGGTGGGAGTGCGACAGGAATTCCCTCCCTCCCTCCCTTCCAGGGATTCGTACGATTTGTAGACAAAAAGACGCAATAATTGTGACGTTACCTCACTTACGTCATGACATCATCATGCTGCGCAGGGGCCACTTTACCCACAAAGTCGTCGAGATAATGTTGCTTTTCTTTATATACGGTAGTTCGCTTGTCAGGTCATGTTTTCATTTTTAAAGTTTTTATTTAAAGAGCTTATTTTTTATATACTATATAAAAGTTTTTAAGGTTTATGTAATCATAATTGTTATATCGATAAGAAAGTCACGTGAATAAAAAAATTTAATTAAATAATGATATAAAGAAATTTTATATTATATTAAAGTTAATTTTTTATTTAAAAAATGATGCTACTATTATGTAAATATTTCTATAAATATTTAAGAGTTTGATTTTTATGTAATAATAATATGGAGTTTTTTTAATACTATTGATATCTAATTAAATTCTCTCAGTTACATAATTTTTTAAATAATAAATATGAGACTCAATAACTCTTACCAAGATGATAACACGTGATTGAATAACAATATAATTTTTTATATTGTCAATGTATCAAAAATAAATTAAATATTTAATAACCACACATACGCGCGCGCGCGCACACACACACACACACATATATATATATATATATATATATATATATATATATATGATTAATCTTGAATTGGGACAAACCATTTTTATATTCTTTTAATAAAAGCAAATTTAATGCATTAAGTAAAGTTTTTAATTATTACTTAAATATTATTAATTATTGAACGTTTTAATTATCAAGTAATATCTTTAAACTTTGACTTTTTTTTTTTAATAACACTGCCACATTACTCCTTCCATATCTCAATTGCGGCAATTTTTAGTTAAGAAAATATTAATTTTTATTTATTAGGTACACCCTTATTGTAATTAAGTGTACCTTTTTACTATTACATTTTTAATAGCATAATCATATTAAAAAAGGGTAATCTTATCAATTAACATATTTTTATCCTATTATATTATTCTACCTTGAATTAGTTTGACTTATTATCAAAATAAAATTCTCTTATTTTCATTTTCTATCTACAAGATTCAAACTCATGAATGCCTTACTTATATAAACGAAATATCAAACTACTTAACCATTTAAGTAAATAGGATTAAGTTACTGCCGAGGAACTTAAATCGTACTAATGAGATTACAGACTTAAGCTTAGTTGTCTTTTAACAAAAGAATGCAAAAATAATCCCTAAGTTGATTCCTAACAAAAACTTCAAAAGACAAATTGATTTTTTAGAATTTGAAAATATTTTCATTATTCTCAGTTTTCACAAAAGAGAGGTATTTGTCACTTTGTTAACTTATCATGTCAACATTTGACCAAAAAAAAAAAAAACATGTAGCTCGTTAAATTGTTGATATGGCTCAATTAAATTTCATAATAGTACTAAATAGACAGCTAAATATAATCTTAGAGTTTGATGAATAATAGCACTCAATTAAATTTCATAATAGCACTAAATAGACAGCTAAAAAAACACATGTGGCTCGTTTAATTTTTTGATATGTGGAAATGAAAAAAAAAAATGAGCGAAGTTAGAGTTTTATGACATATAAGCATAATTAGTATATAAAATAATATCAAAACATAAATAGACAGCTAAATATAATCATATATCACGTTCCCTAATGTGAATGCCTGCTTTGAATTCGAGCCGTGAACATTTCTTTAACCATCTATCTGCAAGTAGTATTATGTCATTTTGGGAAAGATTAAACTTAAACTTTTTGAAAGGGATAATTTCATGGGAGTTTCATGATACATGTTAGTATTATGTCATCTTTCCAACTTAATCTTATTTTCAACTTGACTCTAGGGCTATTCGCCAATTCCCCGCTATTATATTATACTTCTATCGAAGAGAACATTGGAAACAACGAAATAAATTAGTCTGAAGCAAGGAACAGGTCAATTCATCATTTTCACTGACCATTCACACGCATAAAGCCATACCATAAATATATTCCGTTTCCTTTTGGGATCTGATTCCTCACAACAATCACATACAACCAACCACCTGTCATGGAATTGGAGAAGAGGAAGCCCAAGAAGAAACTCATCATCAGAGAGGACGAAGAAGAAGAGGAGAGTGAGAGACTCAGCAAGAAGATGAAGCTGGCATCAGAACAACAACAACAACAACAACATGAAGAACAAGCAGAAGAAGATGATGGTGGTGGGCTAGTACCCACAGAAGAGGAGGTGGAAGAGTTCTATGCCATACTGAGGAGGATGAAGGCGGCGGTGAAGTACTTCGACGACAAGGGTAGGGGAGGCGGAGGAAGAAGGGAGTGGAGGGAGGCGCTAGAGCAGGTGGACCTCACGGTGGTCCACGGCGGCGATCACGGTGGCGGCAATAAGAAGAAAGAGAAGGAGGAGGGTGGAGAGGCTTTGGTGATCAATGGGGGTTTCGACTTAAACGCCGTGGCTCCTGAAGCCGCCGAAAGCGGCGGCGCGTAGAGTTGGCACGGCGGCTGTTTGTGTACGCGCCGCCGCTGTTGTTGTTGTTGTCAAATATGACAGGTTTGGGTTCCTAGGACATATAACTTTCTTGTTTTCACTCGAACAAGTGAAAAAAAAAAGAATTAATGTCGCTCTAGCTAGTCCCAGCGACACCTCTGTTCTTTTTTTTTCTTTAATTTTCTTTTTCGGATCAATTAACTGTCTACAACATTAGGATGTAACTTTTTATAATATTTATATAGCTCCGCCTGTTAATTGCTTAACGTAATTTTTTTTTTTTTGGGTTTATTTAACCTGGTTTAATGTGAAATGAAGAACAACCATGCTGTTCTTAGTTGCTGTATCCTTTCTGGCCGTAGGAAGAGTAAGCAGTAGCATATGTTTTTTTTTTTTTACTTTTCTTTGTGTTTGATTTTTTTTTTCTTCCAATTCCTCGTTATGCGTAAGTTTGAAGTATATGGAACCAAGACACCTATTACAATTCATAGTTAGCCGACTTTTTCAATATCTAATTATGGATTTAATTTATATGATGGCACAAGACCCATATATAAGTTTTACTTTTGAGAAAATTAGTCATTATTTCTATTGAAATACTTGGGTTGAAAAAAAAAACAAAAACAAAGGAGTTTATTGAATATATGCTGTGCCATTAGTTTAGTTTAAATGGTTGAAAAAATAGTAAGATATGGAAATTAGTTCGATGAATCATCACGAAGTGAGAAAACAAAAATCCGAATAATAATTATGAGTTGTGTTCTATTATATGGTGTGCTCTAGGCTATAAAGCGCGCATATATATATATATATATATATATATGTATGTATATATTATTTGAGTATTGTGTCCACGTGTTAAATATATATCTATATCATATCTTGTACGATATATCAATCACATATATTTATGCATATTTAATTTAAAATTTATTTATTTTATTCTAACATAGAAAAATACAATAAAAGCAATGTTATAAAAATAAAATAATTTATAACATTATAAGTTTATAAGAAAATAAAGTTTATATAAATTATATTTTGAATCATGTATCATTTTATTTAAATTTTTAGTTATATATGTATTGTATCTATATTCTGTAATATTTTAACTTTGATATATTACTTGTATCTATATCATGTCGTGTTCTGTGTCTATTTCAGTATTTTTACTTCATAGGTTATAGGATACCTCCTGTATTAGACAAAAAATGGTGCTTATCATATTTGCATAAATCAACACAAGACATGTGGATGTTCAAGAGTTTGAGTTGTGTTCCATAATTTTAGTGATCTTGAAATTTAATATTAACCTCAAAATTAATTTACCTAAAACTAATATAACTCATATAACTAAAATACTTAGCGGATAACTTTTCCGGTGGCAATCCATCTCCATCGGTCTCACAAAGTGCAATACACAATCGTCCACCAATTTAAGCTGCACCCTCTCTTTAATTAAGCATCATTTTCGTCTCTTTGACCATGATAAGATTGTGTTCTCATGGACACAAGAATAAAATAGGTGAAGATCTAAGATAGTTCAAAGCAAATTACCAGATCTGAAAGAGCTGGGGGCGTAAATTAAAAAATACTCTAACTTCACCTCACACTGAAAAAAAAAAAATTAAAGCATGAGAAAGATGGAGCTGACATCCCACTCGAAGATACATAATAAGAAGCCATTATTGAGGTCCATGGCTTGTGAGAAGCATGTTCATGTTGATGCCTCGAAGTGAACCAACAGAAATAAGGTCTTCACCGCCCCCACATTTTAATTATGCAAGTTATACTAGTTTTGGGTAAATTAATATTGGGATTATTGTAATTCAATGTCACTAATAATTTCAGAAGTAAAATTATGGAGCACAAGCCGAAGTTTTCACCATCCACGTGTTTTGTATTGACCTGTGCAAATGTGCTAAGCACCATTCCTTGTCTAATGTTTGCGGCACCCTAGAACGCACCTTACTATATTCGAACAAAGAAAGATAAAAGTTCCATGCTCCATAATTGTATTAGGCACATGGGAAGAAACGAGGGAGATCCAATATTGCGTGATTATGGGATAAAGAATAGCTGTTGTATGAAACCGTGAATTATTATCATAATATGAATGGCACTTTCCAGGGTCATATATCTTGCATCTCATTCGGAATCAAATTCAATCGATCCTTTACGTTGATTCTCTTTCAGGCTTCAGTACGAGAATGTGAAACGAATGCAAGAACTTTACATTGTTGAATCGTAGTAATAGATCCACGAACAATTTTTTGACACATGTTTTTTTTGGCATAAAAAAATAATATGTAATGTTATTATATATACTGATTACTTTATAATACGTATAAGAATATAATTTTTCACAATTTAAAAATGAAAATATAATTGTGTAAGTGAATTGTGATTTGACTCTTGTAAAGTTACATTTAAAGATTAGTTAAATCGCATGAAGCTTCCCGGTGGTGGAGCAACAGACTAGCAGCCAAAAGGTCTTGGTCTCCCACTACACCATCGATGTCAGTGTGAGGTGCAATTTAGAAATAGACTAAATTATGTATCTGATCTCTGAAAAATAAATAAATTTTGGTAAATATCTAGACAGGAATTTTTTTTTCTAAGGACCGAAATTAAAATTTACTCTTTTAGGGACAAAAACATGGCTCTCTACAGTGGTCCGTATGGAGTTAGTGACTAATTTGGTCACAATAATATTATAATGAAATATAATAATAAAATGATCAAATTGATCACGTGTCTTCATTATTATTTTTTTGTGCGAACCTTTTCTCTTTCCCTTTCTCTTTTATCAAGTACAAACCCCACGATAACTCATATCCTTCCAACAACAATCCTTGCCATCCCTACTGCTTTACAACCTGAACAATTACCGCACCCACCACCATTCTTATCTTGCATAATTTATAGATCATGAGCATGGCAATAATAAGCCAGGTGTTCATGTAAAGCAATCAAGGGGAGCAAGTGTAATTTTTGTCATAGGATCATAGATTCTGTTAGCGCCCTTAGCAAAACTGCCAATCGCCTTTGTCCCAAAAATTTCCCAAATAATAAAAATTCAAGAGCTTAAAGCCTCAAACCATAATATATAACTAGAAAGAACCACAGCCCAAAAGTTTGAATCTTTCAAGGATACATAATATAAAAAAGAGAAGGCTCACTTAGAAATTGGATTTGGCAAGGTGAGGTAACTGAACCTAGAGATCAAATCTTTCAGAGTCCATTTCTTTGGGAAATGGAAGCAATATCCCATGGCCTTTCCTTTTTGCTACTCCTCGTGCCGCATGAGAGAAATAAGATGGCGGCAAGAGGGCAAAGTGCAATAGCCGAGATGGTGAAGGCTGTGATGCCAAGCTCACACACGACGCCGCGGCGATGTCTGCGTTGTAGACAGCTGTGACAGAGGAGTGAGAAAGGCAATGGGGAGATGGGTAGAATGAAGGGCAAAATTGATAATCTATATGAAATTATTTTTAAACAAAGGTTAAATATAAAAATAAATCATTATAGAATTATTTTTTATATAATAAATACTTCTGATCTCAACCATATATTCAACTTTCAACTGTTCAGATTCATTGATCAATTTGGTCACTAACTCCACATGGATCGCTGCTAAAAGTGCCCAAAAACATATTCTTCGCCGCATTTAATAAACAAACTCAAATTAAAAACATTTCAGGATTGTCTTTTTCATTTTTTTTAGGTACTTTACCCACTCAACTGGGTGCGTGTGTGCGTCAGATTCTATACGCAATTTTTATTTTGCATGTATAAAAAGCGTGGCAAATATGGATACAATTTTATCATAAAAATATACAATATATTGTGTAGGTTGCCAATCACATGCATGGACCATTGATTTATTTTAGCTATAAATGTAGGCCAAAGATATGTATAACGCATTACGAAGCTATATTTAATCATATTCAATAAATAAGGCTAAACGTCTCAAAAAATGTGGCTAAATTTATTGGTTCATTATTTTGGATATGGAAAAAAGGAAGTAATTTATTGGAATTTTCATATTTAAGAGAAATATAGGTTTTTTTTTATACAAATCGCTACCTAGCAATTTGCCATCGGTGTGAATTAAAAATTATTATTTTTTCATTCACAAATCACTATTTAGCGATTTGTGTGTTTCAGAAATACACAAATCGCTACATGGTGATTTGTGAAAAAATACACAAAAATCACGCAACTATGTGTCTATACCTACTCCTGCTATAGAGATTTTTCATAAACAGTGTAGTTTCCTTCACAAATCGCTGGTTCGCGGTTTGAGGGGCTCCAAAACAGTAACTGTGCAGTAGTTCTCATGTGTGACAAAATACTAATAAGCGATTAATATATAAAAAACCCCATCTTATTCCAAATTTTTCCATAACCCCATTTCATTCAAATATACTCACTAATACATCATTATAAAAAAAATTTCCCAAATTTATTTGCCATATTTCTAAATGTATTTAAGCACATTCATTAAATATGAATAAATATTTAGCGTGTGATGCACATGTTTTCCGAATTTTCCAACAGGAGCTATTGGTCTACTACTAGGGATTCAAAATCCACCGTAACATACGAAAAAGAGGTAGAGCAATAGCTTGGGTTGACCCCCTCAATGAAGATCGATCTGGGAGGGGAGAAGTAGATCTGTTCAAGTTCAAACATCCAATGCACCAGCAAATAGAACCGCAAATGTAAGGTCTTGATAAACTTATACCACAAAAAGCATTTATAATCTTATTTGACAAGGTGCAATAGAGTCCACCTTTTCTCTTGGGGGAGAGAGGTGAGGGAAACTCTCGGATACACGTAAACAAAATAGGTAAAATACTACTAGGAAGAACTTGATTTTCAAACCACTGCCAATGTCAAATGGTCAATGTCAATGATTTGGCACTGCACAACTCCCAATGTGTCAAAGTTATTTGCTTCATTTAGTTTAACCATTGGCATAAGACCTAAGAGCACCTCCATTGGTCAATATTTCTGGTCCTCATCCCTGCAAGAACAGTGGAGGAACCGGGACAAACGCGTTGGAGCAGATGGATCGAGGAAGGATGGGCTCTCGTCGCAAAGTATGAGAGTCCGAATGTATTCGGACCAAAGGTGAGCCAACACAAATACCCCGTATGTGAATAGTGGCAGCAATTTAGACCGTCTCTAATAGAGTGACTCAATTTAATCTCTCTTTTAAGTCCCATTAAAGATACATTATAAAGGTGTCATATAAAAATAAATAGAAACATATTAGTCCTTTCCTCTCTAATATTAGGGATAAACTTTGGTCTCTATTTGGGTCTCATATAATTTTTTTAAATTTAAAAAGAAAAATTAATATTATTATGAAATAATTTATTTTAATATCTTATATTATGTAATTTTATTTCTGATTTGAAAAAATAAAATAAAACTTTAAATATTTTAAATTAATTTTTAGTAAATTAAATTTCAAAAAATGTTGCATAAATTTTTTAAAAAATTAAAATGTTTTGGATGTTTGGAATTTGAAATTTTAAAATTTTGATTTGGATTTTGAGGATTTAGAAATTGAGGATTTTGGATATTTAGAATTTGAGAGTAATAGGAATTCTGCAAGTAATTAAGAAAATAATTGAATTGATTGTGATCTATTTTTTGTAAAATAAAAGATAACTAAAATTTTATTTTACTGAAGAAGATGAGTACAATTTATGTGGTAAAAATTTAGGAAGTATCGAAATAGAGTTAGAAAAATAGAAGTGAGAATGAATGATATTTATAGAGTAAAAAAAAATTGACCATTACAATAAAATAGTTACATAAAATGCAACAGCTCTTTAATTCAAAATTTACAATATTGATATTTCAATTTTATATTTTTTTTTTGACAAAAATACTATCAAAATTGACACATATCACACTTGGGTTGGTGTATTTCAGTCCCTGATAAGAGGGACACTCACCCAAGCCGCGTCCCCCTTGAATTACTTCCAACGCTTGCGTCCCGTTTCCGCTATTGTTGCTGCAGGGACGGGGACGCTGCCTCTTTACCAATGGAGGTGCTATTATGCAAAGAAAAAAAAAATGGAAGATCAATTTAATTAAAAAGGGCAGTAATTTTTGGACTTGTCAGTGCCAACATTGATATCAATATGTTAGACTTTTTACTGGGGTTTGTCAAAGTTCTGAACGGCCATGCTTCAAAGGTTAATTACCCTATTAATGATAATAATTATACTATGGATAATTATAGTTACTAAAATTCTATTTAAAATTAAAAATATTAAAAATATTTATTTTATTTTTTTAAAACCAGAAAAAATTGCATAATATAAAATATTAAAATAAAATATTTCATAATACCATCAATTTTTTCTTTTTTAACTTGAAAAGTCATATAGGACTCAAATAGGGATTAAAGTTGGTCTCTGATATTAGAGTGGAGAGCGCTGTTTTGAGTTCCAATTTATCTTTTTATGACACCTTAATGATATGTCCTTATGCTCTAAGAAGTTTATAAAGGGGTTATTTGAACAAGTACTCATAAAATACTTATTAATGAATCAAAACTACTTCCTCTATTTTAAAATATAAGTCATTTTTTAGTTATACACATAAATTAAGCTAATTATATAATCTTACTAATCTTCTAAAAATATAAAAGTAAAAAATAAAAATACCCTTTGTCATCCATCATATATTATCTCTTCATTAAGTATATCATAGCTTACCTTTATTGACTCCCTCTCTAATCTTGCATTCTCTCTCATATGGGTAAAGTGAACATAAAATAGTTAACGATTCATTGCATATTTGAAATGTGATAGCAATTTATATTTTGAAATAGAAAAAAAACCTCAAAAATGACTTATATTATGAAATAAAAAATGTAGTAAATTTTAGAGTTTTTGATACACATAGCATGTTGGAAACTAAAAATAGTCACTCTACAATACAAAACTTACCAATTTTAATTTCTTAATGAGTGCCCTCATACAAGACTTACCACTTTTGAAAAGATTATAAAGTTAGGCCACTGGGATTGGACTAATGATGAAGAACTTGAATAGTATTGATGAGATTATAAGTTCAAAAACCATTACTTTCAAATTCCAATGTGCCAAAAGAAAATATTATAAAATTCACTTACCAAAATATTCTTACTTAAATCAACATCTAATTAATGCATTTTATTAATGTAAGACTACAATGTACACACTATATATATATATATATATATATATATATATATATATATATATATATATATATATATATATATGTGTATGTATGTATGTATATATGGATTATTGGTTTGTTGAATACTATGAATGATAAAATTAGAAAGTTAATCATAAATAATTCATTGATATGTGAAAATGATAACATTGTATATTGAGAAATTTTCTTCAAAGTGACATATAAAATAAACAAAGTCAAACTAAGACATGCTAAGAAGGGTGTTAGTCTAGCAAGTTGGGGTGTATAATAGACAGATTGAACCAAGCCCAAGCCCAAAACCAAACCCAAACTCAACCCATTTTTTTAGATCAAGTTAGATTTTGGAGCCCAAACTCAACTCAATAATGACCCGACTAATAATTAGGTCAAATGAGTCAAACCATGTAACTTCACCTTCAAATAACATATGAGAATTTGAATATTATACATAGTAAAGTTGTAAAATTTTGTAAGTTAAAATATAAAATTTAAGAGATATTTTACTTTATATGTTTCAAAACGAACTATATAAAAGTGGTATCAAGATATGTAAAATGTATAAATTGAACAATAATATCTTATAATTCTTCACTAATTATTATAAAAATATATAACTCAAAGAGTTATTTGACGTTGGGTTAGGTCGAACTAACTCGAAATATAACTCAAACCCAACTCGAAAAATATATAGAATCAAATTTTATGATATAAACCCAATCTAATAAGCTTTAAGTCAGATTGGTTTAGAGGTCAAGTTGAATTATGAACACCCCTAATAATGAGGGGATGCCATCTATTAGAATAGGAAGGGGTTACCACTTATCAAAGAGCTTCAGCTTGACAGAGTTTGCATTTGATAGGTCACATGTTTGAACCCTTATTTGTCTCCTTGGAGTAAAATAAATGTGAGTTCCATTGCAAGTGCTCTCTAGGCCTAAAGGCTTTACTTGCCTTGGCTTTGGGATGTTATCCTTTTACTCTAAATTTTTCACTACAAAAAAAAAATTCCACTAAGTAGCTCAATACATTCTTTAAACATGTTTTTCCCTTAAAAGTAATTGAATTTTAATTATTACTACTCATTATTTTTTTGAAGTTTCAACCTAAACATTTTTAAAATTTTTTGTTCAAAAGTAGTTGGAAAATTACACTTAACACCTCTTACAATTACCGTTCTTCCAACAAAGTAATCTTTATTATGAATTAGGATTATATTTTTCTTCTTTTTCTTTTTAAGGAAATTAGCCACTACTTCTAGTAGAGGATATCATATAAGGATGGTAATGGATATCCATAAGGGCAGGAACATGCCCCTCACCCACCATGCCTGTTGCAAATTTTGCCCCCATCCCAATCCCCATAATAGATCCTCATTCTTATCGCCGTGAGGATTCAAATCCCTATGGATATCCGTGAGTTCAATAAAATTAGAAAAAATTTTAAAAATAGAAAATATAAAATAATACTCTAAAACCCCAATAAAAATACATAAATATCCATAACAAATATTACTAACACAACATAATCCAATTTAGAAACAAAAGTACATATATAAATACAAATTCAATATAAGACAATTTAAAAATAAAGATATGTTTTCTTGAAATATGTTTATATATGAGTGGGCATTTAAGTAATTTTACAAAAATGGAGATTTGACGGATCTCCATAGGGTGGGGAGCCTATCACCCGCCCCAACTCCATTTAGTAAATAGGAACTTCGCCCTTATTCCTATGGGGACCAAACTTGTCATCATTTCCATCCCCATTGCGGATAATCCCCATGGATACCTGCTTAAGTGGTTTTTTATTTTGCCATCCCTAAGACCATGGGTTCACCAAAAACTGATTGCCCATAACCACGTGGAACCTACCTGGGCCTTCTACCTCTAGGCCATCATCAATTGGGTGAGAAGACAAAGCCTGGATATCTCCATCTACTCGTCACCCAGGAGCTGCTTCATCTAGTGCAAATAGAGGTTCAGCACCTGTTGGAAAAGAGCTCCAATGTGGTGGCCCAGTAGGTCTATATGGAGGGCCCATAAAATGATCCACATTATTTTGTATTGGGCTTAACACGGCCCACTTTGCTTACCTCAATGAAATCTTGTTTTCCTATGTTCATCTTCAGTAACCTTTGAATGGGTAGATTCAAAAAATTCCTCATGCCCCTAATTTCACTCCATAATTTTTGCTTTTAATTTTGAAAAAAATGTCAATATAGACTCAAGTTTATGATGAATCCTATACATAGCACAACCTTAACAATGCTTTTATAATATCTGTATGTTTTTTATTTTAAATTTACTTTGAATTATTGATATATTATCATGTGTAGAATTCATCATAAACCCAATACTATACTATCATTACTATTAATATATGTCCACTTTCACCAAAATAGTCACCATTACTTCTATTAAAATTGCTTTTCATAATTTTGGTTGTTCCATCATTTGAGCTAGAAACACCTCATTTTGAAAAGTATTAGGGCGTGTTTAATTAGGATAAAAATTGAAGAAAACTTTTATATGGATGAGTTTTGTGTACCAGAGCAAGAAAAAAAAATCTACGTGTATAATTTTATATAAGGACTTTATGCATAAAAAAATTTTCCATAGTTTTACCTCATCCAAACACACTCTTAGAGTATGTTTCGTTGGAAGATAAAAATAGCGGTAAATTTTGTGATTGAATTCTACATATAAAATTATATATAAAACTCAATTATAAAAATTTACTCTCATTTTTGCTTTCCAGCCAAACATAACCTAATATATATTTGGTTTCTGCTTTCATTTTGTTTCTAGAATTATGTGAATGAACAAGTGAAAACTTTGGATTTTCTGTCTTAATGAAGTAAATTATGTTTTAGGATTTTTTTATTTTTTACTCTCTCTTCTATGAAGTTTTGAAAATAAAAAACAATTGAAAATATGAAATAAAAATTAAAAAATATTTTCTAAAATCCTCAATCTCCAGAACATGCTCACCGATTGCACCACCAATACCCCAGGATTCAGGAGGGCCGTTTTGCATAGTTTTCCCCATCATTATTTGACGAGCCTAGCACTACATCCGCGATAACATCAATCAAACAGGAGGTTATGACCAAAAATATTTCAACCCAAAAACAATCAGAAAAGAGGTTCAATTCGAGGTACGTGTGGGCCAAAAACCACGTCTAGAAAAAGTTTAACTTGGGAAAATTAAGCGAATCGCACACCCACTTGGAGTCCCTCTAAATAAATAGTTACTCAATTAAATATTTAATTAAGCTGACGGTCCTATAATTTTATTTATTTTTCAATTAAATCTCAATAATTTAAATTTTTTTAATTAAATCCCTGTATTGTATAAATTTTTTTAATTTGATTCATAACTCTATAAGATATTACAAAAATGTTAAATTAAATAAAATATTTCTGAATATTCTTTAACCACTATTTTAGATTGAAAAAGGAAAATCCTACCATATTATTCATCTCCACCCATCCCCTCCTCTTCCCCTCTATCACTACCACCATTCTTTATCATTCATCATCACCATCATCCATCAAAATAATCATCATCACCAAAAAAGAAATAAAACAGAATAAAATATGTAGATGGAAATGCAACTTCTAAAGCCTAGAAGAACCAACAGGAGTCTATGGGACAAGAAGAACCTCACACAAAACAAAACACAAATCACAGCACCAATTTGCATCCACGCACACAATGTATTCATAGAGAATCTCAATCCCAAATCACAGTAACCCCAAATACAAAACAACAGCACAAATCAAACACATCCAAACCATCTTCTCCACGCAGCCCAAAACCACCACTTCCTCTGTTTGTCACTGCCGTATCCACTACCGCGCACCCTTTAGTCATCGACCTTGAACCTTAGCTGCTAACCACTGCCTTTTTTCTCCTTGAAATAATGAAACCTCGAACCCAACACTGTCATCATGTGCCTCCATGAACATGGGAGCACTGTTGTGTCCCTCTAAGAATTCCGTGAACACCGCCACCGTCCTTGCCTCTGCACCTCACTGTTCACGTAGCATCACCGCCGTGCAGAAGCTGTCGCAACGCCGTTCTTCCCTGCTTCTGCCTGAGTGCTGCCTTCTTCTTCTTTTCCAGATAAACCCTAATGCTTGATATTCTAAATACCTAATCTCTTATTCTGACCCCACTTTTGTTCTTTTTTTTTATTTTATTTGCCTTTTTTTTTTACAAACTAAGAAATGGTGGTGTTTTTAGAGTGCTCCAATTGGAATGAACGGCTAGGATTCATTTTTTCAAATTTAAAACCGTAGCTAATGAATATTATAAAAATATCCCAATAAATTTAACTTTTTAGTAATGTCCTATAGAATTAGGAACCTTAATTAAAAAAATTATAAACCTAATTTTATCAATTATTTTTTATAACTTTCCTTCGTGACAAAACATGGTTATTAGAGCCAGCTTTCCGAAATATGAAAGAGCGATGCCCCTTTTTGGTGCAAACTATCATACTAAATATATAATTAATTCTTTTTGTTATTGTGGTACTATATAATTAAACATAGATTTAAATATATTTTTGGTTTCTATAAATATAAGCCATTTCAGTTTTAACCCCGTTAAAATATTTTGTTAATTTTTTGTCCATCATTTTTTTAATATGTTTTTGTCTCTAGCGTTAGTTTCTATTATTAAGTGATAATATTTGTAAGGATTAAAGGAAGATTTTAAAGATAACAAAAATTAATATTAGAAAGCATTATATATATATATATATATATATATATATATATATATATATATATATGCATTTTAACCTCTTGAATTTTAGGTTATATACAGTTTATATCTAGACATTTCAAAATATGTATGGTAATATCCTGAACTTTTTAAACAGTGTAAAAACCACTGCTTTTAAATTGACATCCATTTTCATCGCTTAGTAGTCATGTACATATCACGTACATAGTAAATGGACAAAAATAATTTTGTTTTTAATCAAAATTTTTAACCCTAAACCCTGCTCTACTAAAAAATAAACAAAAATATCCTTTTGTTACGATCAAACCCTACTCTACTCAAAAACAGAAAAAAATACCCTCTTGTTACAATCGAACTCTAGCGTTTAAAGGGTATTTTTGTCCATTTTTCAATGGGGAGGGTTTATAGTTGAAAAATTTGATTAAAAATAAGGGTATTTTTTTGATTTAATTGTGCATGTGACATGTACATAACTACTTAATAGTAGAAATTGATGTCAACTTAACAAAAGGATGTGTTTGACACTGTTTGGAAAGATCAGGGTATGTAGAACTAGGTTTAGTCTAGTGGTTCCATGTGATATATTTTGATGATGACAAATGAATTCAAAAAGATATTCAATCTCAATATACAATGATATTTGAGTAAATGAATTCAAATAGATATTTAATATAATATATTAAATCATGTTTGGTTGTGTACCTGTTATTGTGATATCTAATTCACAATCCATGCCATGATATTAAGTAATATACTTTATGGAAAATATGCAATAGCTCTTGACAAGTGCTTTGATGGTATGATCTTGAGCAAGTTATTATGTGAACAAATATATGCATATTGTGAACATATATATATATATATATATATATATATATATATATATATATATATATATATATATATATATGCATGAAGCACGTTCTATTGCTCTATTCTTAGGAACTATGCATATTGATATACATCATGTATCATTGGTTTAATTGTGATATATATCAATGACTCATACAAATTGAATATTTTTAATTGGACTAACGATGATTTTGAAGTGAGCTATTTTGTGTAGAATGTCTAGGTATTAAGAATGACTTTTGAACAAGAAAGGTTACAACAATTGATGTCAATAAGAATGGGGTCAAAGAAGAACTAGTTAAGAGCTTAATGTCCAAGTATCAAGAATGACCTTTGAACAAGAAAGATTACAACAATTAAAATGAACAAGAATGTGGTCAAAGAAGAACTATTCAAGAGCTTAATGGTTAGATCATATTGTTAAAAGGTTTTTCTTTTGATAAGATTACTTGGCCACTTTATTAATTAATGTTTCAATTGGTTTCAAAATCCTTTTTAATCAAGTTTTTCTTTCAACTATAGTAATGGATTTGATTTTAAAAGAAAAAGTTTTGATTTTGAAAGAAAAAGTGATTTAATTGTTTTTGAAATAGTGACTTGATTTGATTTGTGAAAATATAAGTTTGATTTGCAAGGAAATGTTTAAAAGTGTTTTTAAGGTTGAAAAAAAAAATGATTAATACGTAGTTTTTCAAATTCTGGAATACTTGTAATTGATTACCGGTTCATGTAATTGATTACCAGTTCATGATGTAATCAATTACCAGTTCATGTAATCGATTACCAGACTGTTCTTGAGCCCAGAACTTAAATTTTCATCTGTGTAATTGATTACAGACTTCATGTAATCGATTACCAGCAAGTGACCATTGCCAGAATTCAAAATTTGCACTGTGTAATTGATTACTAGTTCATGTAATCGATTACCAGACCTAGAAATGTGCAAATAGGTGTGTTTTGAAGAGAAACATCTTTTGGGATAAATTCCTAACGGTCTACACGTTTTCTTGTCTATAAATACTCATCATTTAATACATTTGAAGACATGAGAAAACATTTTTAAAAGGATCAATTAACATTTGTTTTCAATCATCAATCCTTTCATAAAAGATATAGCCAAGACTCTTATCCTTTGAGAAATCTTCTAGTGCTTCAATTTGTAATATTTCCTCTATTTAGAGAGTGATATCTTGTATTCTTCTTTTACAAAAGTTTGTATACAAGGGTGGGGTATCCCTTGTTAGAACAAGAGTGTGGTATCTCTTTGTTCTTAAGAGACTCAAAGGGTGAGGCATCCCTTGTTAGAACAAGAGTGTGGTATCTCTTGGTTCTTAAGAAACTCAAAGGGTGAGGTATCCCTTGTTAGAACAAGAGTGAGACATCTCTTTGTTCTTGAGAGACTCAAACACAAAAAGTGAGGGATCCCAAGGTGTAAAAGTGCTCTTCGGTTGACTGGATGTAGGTCATAAGAGGTGACCGAACCAATATAAACCGAGTTTGCATTCTCTCTTCCTTAATCTCTTACTTCATTGCAAGTTTAATTTATCATCTTTATCATTCTTATTAATGCCGGTAATTCTCATAATTCCTCCATCAAACAAGTTCTGTTTGAGTAATTTGCAATATTTATATATTTTTTATAGTCAATCCGCTGCGTGTATAATTTGACTACATAAAATTCAATTATTTCTTAAATTTGTAATAGTTTTCAAATCACCCAATTCACCCCCCCTCTTGGATGATATTTCCATGACTAACAGGGTAAGGCAATGCACATTTTGAAAAGTTATAGTGTGAACTGCACATGATCTAAAATTTAGGAGGTAATTTGTATTTTATCCTAAATTAAATCCCTAAAGTTGTAATGAAAATAATAGTGCTCCATGTACTGCATCTAGGGTGTTTGAAAAT
Source organism: Dalbergia cochinchinensis (assembly GCA_031216125.1). NCBI lineage: Eukaryota > Viridiplantae > Streptophyta > Magnoliopsida > Fabales > Fabaceae > Dalbergia > Dalbergia cochinchinensis. The sequence goes on from CM062377.1 coordinate 1,888,064, forward strand.
ATTTTTTCTAGAAAAAATGTTTTGGAAAAATCATGCCAATAAGGGTGTAAGCATATTGAACCGGTTCGATTAGTGTAATTGGGTTAATTGGTTCGAATTCAACTAGAATTTTATATATATATATATATATATAGTTGGATATTGGATTTTCATTTCTAAGACTGAACCTAAACCGAACCACTCGACTCCCTGTTATTATTATTTTATGCCTATTATATTGATACTAACTTAAACTTCCTACTAACACAAGTCACGAATCCCTTTTTCGGCCATGTTTGCATTTCCCACTGTTATATGAGTTGTTGATATCCTATGAATTGATATTATAATTGTTTTGATATTGGAACTATTTAAGTTGTGGTGTCGTATTGTGGTATTAGAAGTGAAATTGTCTTCGAACTTTTTTTCACAGTATTTTATTGAATTTTTAGGCAGAAATTGCAAAGAAGGAAAAAATAATTAAATCCAATAACTCAAATGAAATAACCTGCATTTGATCAGATTAGTTTGATTCGAATTATGAAAAAAAAAATCTGAATCAACCTATCTATACTCCTAATCCAGACAATAGTGTGAAAAAAATATTATAATTAAAATTTGATAATTTTAAGTTGAAAAACAACTTATAATCATAAGCAATTTTTTGAAGCTTTTGCTTATAAGCAAAACTTGATTATTTTAGAATCATGGTACTTTTACCAAATTAATCATGAGTATCACATATTATACAGTATAAACAATAGTAAATTATACCCACCTCTCATAAGATTTGTCAAAATTCAACTCATCTCTACTTCAATTATCCAACCTACACTCACCTCCATTAATGACATCAACAATTAAACAATTTTAACCGAGTTACCAAAAATGTCCTTCATCTTCTTCATCAAAAGATATCTACTCCCACTATCATTCTTTAATGAGTGTCTCAAAACCAGTCCTTTTTTTTCAAAAGAAAAACGAAAAAAAGAAAGGAATTCTCAAATGAAAAACAAACAAATAAAAAATCAAACTGTCCAGCATAAAAAATGACATAATCTCATTCTATCTATCCAACCCTTTGTTATTATTAGCAAGCACATCATAAAAATCAAAACCACATCCATAAAAATCAAGCAATCTCTACTTGATGACTCCAAAATAAACAAAGGAAGACACACACAAGAAAAGGCAAAAAAACAAAAACATTTAACTAAGACAAAACTAAAGAGTAAATGTTTACTTTGGCCTTTGAAATTATAAGTGTGCTTCATTTTAATCCATAAAATTTTTAAATTAACTCTTTAATCCCTAAAATTTCATTTTATATGTCACTTTAATGCCTAGTCAAATAAAACATCAGTCAACTGTTATTGTTTTGCTGATATGATACCAAATTAAAATAGGTTTAGATTAGTCCCTGAAATTTTAAAATGTATCAAAATAGTTCCTGAATTTTCTAAGATGTGTCAAAAAAAGTCTTGAATCCTCAAATTTTTCCTATTTTGCTTCATAAAATCTAAATCATTAATATTTCTTAAACCTACTTATTTCTTTCTTATTCTTACACTCTATTTAGACAAAGATATTTTTCAAATATAATAACAATGGGAAGAAAATGTATCATCAATAAGCTGTTATTGTTACACGAGTGGTTATCACCAACAAACTGTTATTGTTAGACGAGTAGTATGCAATTTAATTCCCCATAAAATTGAGGACATGTTGAGAGGGGAAGTAAGCATAAATGCTCTATTTTAAATTGATGTAATTGTGTTTGCTTTATTTGCATCAACATCCCTAAAATATTTCTCTATTTTTACTGTGACAAACTACCTTCCATGCCAGTCGTGAACAATAGTCCCAGTCTATATGCATTTTCATCTGCGAATGTGGCACTATTGTTATTCAACTTATACACCCTCAGAGTGGTGGTTCCCTACGATCCATCATTGTTAAGGTGGAATGAGAGACATGATCCTCTATGAAAGCTCGATTAAAATTCCTCATATTTAAGTTGATTTGCAAGTATATTTTACATGAGAGTAAAGTTTCTTTTCCTTGTCATGCAAGATTTTTTTTATACCAAATTCATTCCGAAATTGCAACTGAAAAGTTTCAAATAACCTCTTGATAAACTTCATCCACGCTTGATAATATAATGTTTCATTTGCATCTTATTTTTTATATTTTAAATCTCAATTTATTCCAAGAAATGTAATATAATAGCTAATAAAATAGTTATGTTAGCTAAGTATGGAGGGTCTCAAATTTGGACTAATCAAACTCTTAATTGTATTTAGAATATTTTAAAGTTTGAAATGTTTAAATAGAAGAGAATGATAGAGAAATAAGTAGGTTTAAGAAATATTGAGGATTTAGATTTTATGAAGCAAAAGAGAAAAAATTTGGGGATTTGAGACTTTTTTTTAACATGAAAATTTTAATAACTATTTTGACATATTAAAAAAACTTTAGGAATGAATCTGAACCTATTTTAATTTGGTGCATGTCAGTATACCACGTATACTCATCATGACACATGATATATCACATGTCACTTAATATGCCACGTCAATAGAACAGTAATAATTAATTAATATTTATTTGACTAGAAACTAAAGTAATCTATAAAATGAAATTTTAAGAACTAAAAAATTAATTTTAAAATTTTAAAAGCTAAAATTAACATGACTCCAAAACTAAAAATCATCGACACATAAAAATCTCACCGGAAGAGGATGATTCGAGTGAGGTAGAGGCATCCATGACGAGGGCGGTACGACCAAGACCCGACAATCGCGAGTTGGAGATCGGAGAGGGAGAATGTGAATTTCGTTTTTCCCCATTTCTAAGGGATAATTTTTCCTATCTATTTTATAATATGTTGTGAAAATAGTATAGATTATGATGGTGGTCCTTGGGTGAATAAAGAAGGAAGATGGATATTTTTTTATAACTCACCTATAATCGTCTAATTGTTGATATTATCAGGAGGAGTGGGTGTAGGTCGGATAATTAGAAGAGGAGTGGGTGTAGGTCGGATAATTAGAAGGGATGAGTTAAAATTCAACAACCTATTATTTTATACCTCTTTTAGAAATATATAATAAAAAAATATTTTTGTACTATACAAAAAAAAATAATTTGGTTTAATTACTTTGGATGTCCCTATATAGTTTCATTCAATTTTTAATTAAATATCTGTAATTTAAAAATTTATAATAAAATTCCATACTATATAAATTTTTTTTAATTAAGTCCCTATATCTTAAAAATTTTGTGATTATGTATCCCACTACTAGAAAATAATAATTTATCATCAATGAAAATTTTTATAATGGTGGATGAAGATAGGGACTTGATTGAAAATTTTTAGCAATATAGAGATTTGATTATAAATTTTTAACCTATAGAAATCTAATTAAAAATTAAGTGAAACCTTAGAAACTTATTGAATAATTAAATTAATAGATTATCTTGAAATCACTTTTCAATTAAAGCATCCAAACATAAATTAATTTTTACATAATTAATTATATAAAAAAATAAATATACGAATAAACGATCATTAAAATAATTTTAAATCTTTCAGATTTATGAAACACACCCATATTGGCCTCTTTTGTGGTTAACAGACAATATTCGAGAGAGGACTCCCACTGCTATTTTTCCTAATAATTAATGAGGTTCTACACAGTAATCACTCCGACTCAATAGGACCACTTTTAAAATTAAAGTTGTGTTATTTATATTCATAAAATATATAAAATGATGTAGAGTTCATATCTTATTTATGAGTGGATGTATCCACAATATATATAACATTTTTCTAAAATTGATAGGATATAAGCTCTTTCTGCTTTTGTTGTCTTTCCGGTGTCTGCCTATAATAATATCAGTTATTGAGGTCTTAGTGTCGTGTCAACGTCCACAAATGCTAGATTCATATTACGCCAAATCTGCACACGGCAATGCATTAAACAACATCTCTCTTTGTGATTTTTTATTATTTTCAAAGGAAATTTAGGATAAGAGATTGGTGCCTTCATTCAACATAGAAAAAGCCTTCAGGTTCGAAGAACATTTACATAGGAAATTATATTTAACTCACCCTAAAAAAATAGTGAGTATTTGAACCAGTAATATGTCAAATATAAAACCTTGCCATGCTACAGTTTCAAGCAATCCCATGCGATAGAATCTGTCTCATCACATTCCTTTTCCCATCAACTATCTCTCCTTGTCTTACAATAATTCATTGATTTTCTCGTTCCATTATGGATGAGTGAGGTTAGTGTATTTAATCGTTCATATATAATGTCTTGTATAATTCGTGGCATATCATTTTCCGCATTATGTGTAGGGTTGGTAAATGAAATGCGTCAGCTTACGTGTTCTGTTTTTTTAAGTAATTCAAATATTCAATACATGCTCTTCTTAAATAAAATTTTCAGTTGGAGTCTTAAAAATAAATAAAAAATATTATTAAAAGAGTTTTATTTATAATGAATCGATATGGTTCAAATCAAATGTTGATAACTTTAGACCAAAAAAAAATTATGATGAGTTTTAGTAAATTTGTCAAATAATCAAAATTTAAAATTATTTAAAATTTGTAGATTTAAAATATATTTTTCCCTGAAAATATGATATATTTATGTTTCAGTCACAAAAATTCTTATAATTTCATCTTTTATTCACTGGAACTAAGGGTAAATAACACCTAACATCTAAATTTTATTTGAAGACCAAGACCAAAAGCGTGTTATATTTTTAAGGATGAAAATTATACTTGAACTAAAAAAATGACCTCTTGTAAAATTATGACTTTGGGTGTATATTAAAAAAAATATATATGACTTTACATCATAATCAGGCTCATTCAAATAATACTTTAAAACCCCATTCTCACAATTAAGTCAAACAAATATGCACCACATAATTTTATTTTCAAGTGACATCATTTAGCAATAAGTAGACATATATTATTGAAAGCTAGAGCTGTGCACCGCTATTTTAGACGATGAAACAATATATATAAATGTCAGGAATTTAATGTTAATATACTGATGGTATAAAATATTATTATCTAATTAAATTTTTATTTACATAATTTTTAAGATATAAATTTTAAATAATGAAAGTGAAAATTAACTAAATTTATTAATATGATATTATATAATTGAATGATTATATAAAAAAAATTATATTATCATTATATTAAAGTTAAATCCAAATATTAAGCCTGGGAGCTCATAAATTATATTATCAATAGAATTGTAGCCATTAGCTTGCTTATTTAATTTTCCAAGTTCGTTGACCAATTAATGGTAAATTGAAAAACTATATATATATATATTCTAAACCCTAGACTTAACAAGGATTCGAAGGGAGTGGTTAGCTTTAATGATTCCCACGAACTAAGGATAAAACGAACAAAATGATTCCCAGGAACATTGAGGCAGATGACGTAAAAGCAGAAGCATTCATTCTCGCAACAAAAGCAAAAGCAAACTACTTTATTCCTTTTTTAAAAAAATAAAAATGTCAGATTTTATACGTGGTCTAGAGAATTAAATTTATAGATAGCATATAATTATATATATATATATATATATATATATATATATATATATATATATATATATATATATATATCATTTGACCGAACAAAAAAACGTTCGGTTGATACTTAAGAGGCTTAGAGCTTCGAATAATTTGCACTGTGCATAGTATTACATGTCATCATATAACACTTTTAAAAGTCATGACTAATATTTAATCGCTTAAATATGTGTATATTAATGCCGGCATATTAGTCACTAATAGGTAAGAACACGCCAAAAAATAAATAAAAAAAAAACTAGGATAAGGCGATGGGAAAACTCAATCCTTTCTCCGGTAAGTGTATTACGCAAGGAAGAGAGAATCGGATTGAACTGGCCGGTTTGACCAGTTTGACCGAAAACCGGTCACCTGGTCGGTCCAGTTAAGTTTTAAAAATTAGGGGAGTCAAAATCAGCTAAGAACCGATCAAAAATTGAGAAAAACAAGGCCGATCTGACCAGGTTTTTTTTTTGCAAAATTTAAAATTTTTTTTATTCTAAAATTTAAATATTGATATCTTATGGCAGTCATAGAGTAAAAAAAAAATGAAACCAAAGAAGGACATTGTTGGGTTATTGTTCTCCTCTCTCCATTATTCATAAACTACTCACCATAAACCTTAATGATTACTAACAAGTATTATTTTCAAATGTTTTGTGATCATGTTGTGAGGTTAGAGAAATTTTATATAAATTATGTTTATTTTTATATACCTATGAATATTTTTTTATTAATTATGTTAATGTTAATGATTTAATATATTTATTTATATTCTAATTAATCATATCTATATATTTATATATATTTTTATTATATTCTGATTGAACTCCGATTGAATCAATTGAACTTCTAAACCTTTAAACCAGTCCCTTAATCGGTTCAATGCCCGATCCAATTTTCTTTTCCTCAATATTATGATATGCCACACGTGCAGTACACAATCAAAGAATTTTCTATCCCATCCTTCCTAATTTGCCTTGAAAAATTGAGCCTTCTTTGCTCCACAATGTTCACCCAATTTTGACATAAGATATCAAATCGGGGCCCTAGCCCTGAAACGTGCGTGCAAACTCTGCCCAGCAATTGTGTGATCTCCACCGCCAGCAAAGGTGGCTTCACTTTTCGACACTCGCATACACTACGTACCTCTTGTTTAAGATTTTGGGCTTTTCTTAAGAATTTAAAAAATGAAAATTTTTCTTATTATTTGTCGAGTTTTTCATCAGTGTCCTTAAGTCACCGATTAGACAAACGCTTTAGTTTTTGAAAAAACAAATAAAGAAGTAAGAAATACGAACAAGGAAAAGACCCAAAGAAAAAAAAGATACGGAGCTTTTTGCTGAATTAAAGAATCTTTTTACATGGAGATAATTATATTTAATAAGCTCATTTGAATATGCTTCTCAAAAAAAAAATTAATTAATCTTTCTAATTAAGATATTTTAAAAAAAATAAAAATTGATTTATATTTGAATGTAACATCAATTTATGTTTGGATGTAATATTAAAATATTTTTATTTATTGTCAATCATCTTTTCTATTATAAAAAATATCTTTTCTAAAAATAGGAAAATTCTAACTTTTCAAAAAAGATCAATTTTTTCTCTTTTGAGTGATTCTGCTTTTACTTAAAAGAATTATCCAAACATACTGAAAAGCACAAAAATATTTTTTATTAAAAAAGATCCTTTTTTTTTAATAAAAAAACATATCCAACAAAGCTAAATAACAATTATGCTAAAGTGGCTATCATATCATTCTGGCAATATAATTTTTCTGCTTAGATAGTAATGTTCCTTCTCTTTTTCAAATCTTGGGTATGGAATAATTAGTGTCTAGAGAGTTATACTTTTATGGAATCTAAATTATTTGAACAAAGTTGTTTTTGACAGGAGAATACATATGGTAAACAGAAAACAACGACAACAATAATAATAAGGTTCCATCTACAACACACTAGATGTATGTGGCGCAATTTAAAATTTTCTCTCTCCCTCTCTAACTATCAACTCACATATCTCCTCTACCTCACTATAACTGGCCACCTTCATTGTTGGAATGCAAACCATCGCCGACGCCACCCACCACCTCGTCGGAAATGTGCACTGGTTGCCTTGCACATGAACAAGCCATATTGTGTTAGGTGTCTCTGTCGCTGACTGTGTCATTGTAGGATGTTCTGATGGTGGCTTTTGAAGATGAGGAAGAGAGGCAGGTCTCGAGGTCCACTTCACTATAATATTTTTGACCTAAAACAACACTTAATTTTGGAAATGAGTAAAAAGTGTTACCTCTAATTTATAAAAAAAATTACCTTCTCTATCCAAAAGTGTTTTTGTACTGAATATCTCAACATGATTAGAATAATCTTAACAGTTACCTAATATTAAGGGTTATATAATTGGACTTAATGGCCATACGCTAAACATTTCATTTAAAAGCGATAACATGTCATTTGTCCATTTTAACTAGGGAAGACAACTCATGGAAATCCCTTCTGTTATATAAGCTCCAAACTAGGAAAAGAAGGAGAGACTAGAAAAACATACATAGAACACACACCCAATACAGGTCGTTTGGTTAGAACATCTATCTTATTCCAATCATCTGACAGGACCAATTGCCCCAGACAATTGGCCAATAACCCTATGAAACATTAAGTCATAACTTAAAATGTGTAACCTTTGTTACAAAAAGTTACCTCAGATAATTTACCACATTTGATCTAGCAACCCTAGGAAACTCATACGCCTTTAGCTTTAAAAATGTAGCCTTTGTTATAAGGCTACACTTTTGATGAGTCCCAACCAGTAAGTGTTTTTTAGGCCCAAAAATATTGTAGTGTTGGTAGGTGTTGTTGACTGTGGTTGTATTTTCTTCGCAAGATTGAAAAAGATAAGTAGGTCCTCTGCCTCAGTAGGTGGGAAATTGGAAAAGCTAACAAGGATATAGAGCTAGACAAGCTTAAAGAAATTTGAAGCCACAATTGAGCTAACAGGGTTTGTTTAATCTTTGAAAATAGTTTTAACCTTTAACCAAATCCTCAATATTAGATTTTAATAGTTTCATTAATCTAATTTGAATTGGCTCGGATCAATTTAATATAAAGAAAGTTGAGACTTTTTTTTCATTCATAAAATTCTAATATACTATCTTATTAAAAAGAATAAATATATATCGACTCACACGGACGGACGCACGTTGACAAGGGTGGGCACTCATACCCCCATAGAAATTTTTATTTTTTTTAGTAATTATAGATATAATTATATTTTTGTCCCCATTATTCTATTGAGTTTGACCCATATCAATTCTAGATGAGATAAAATAATAAAATATAATATAATCTATTTATTTTTATGCTAATGAATTATTTTTGCCCCTTATTATTAAAATTTTTTGGATCTGTTACTATTGACTCAATCAATCACCTGAAATAACTAAGGGAGCGTTTGTTTCAAGATTTGAAATTTCATTCCCTGGAATTACATTTCTAGGAAAAATGTTCCCACTGTTATTCCCAAATATTTTAATTAAATTTTTTGTTTAACATTAAACATTCCATGAATTTTGTATTGATATTCCCACAAAAATTAAATTTTTTTTGTTTTATAATATATATTCCAGGAATATATGTCATAATTTATAAAATACCACTAACACATTTGTTATTGTTATCATCTAAAATCAAAATTACACTTCTAGAAAAAATTAACAATTAATCTTTTAAAATTTATCCATCTCAATGAATATAACAATTAACAAATTTTTTAAATTGAGAGCATATTAGATATATGATGTGTAGACGAGCGCGAATAAATGAAAATTGCGGGGGAAAAGTCAAATAATTAAGGGATATTTTCATATTTGTGCTTAATAATTGTTATTCCCAAGTTATGAAAACTTTTTATTTCCACCTTTCATTGTGAGAATGAGATCTCACTAAATTGTAAGAAAATATTTTTTTCAGAGAATAGTTCATACCCGTGAATAATTTGCAAAACTTGTAACAAACATGAGAACACATTATTTCTAAGTATTTATTCTTGTAAATAACTAAATATACTTTGAAACAAACGCCCCTTGAAATGTTACTTATTATAGCTAAGATATGGAAAAATAAATCTTGCATGCATGTCATCTATTAGATTACAAAATCAAATTGTCTAATTATCCCACCTAATTATTCAATATATTTTAAATTTCTAGCTGGTATGATTGATTGAATATATGTAATCAAGAACTAACCTCCTCAATCAATCTATGTGGTGCTTATCGACTTTTTCATTCTATTCAAATGGACTTGGTTTCAATATAGTATTTATTAAAAAAAAAATTAAAAGGATCAACTTCCATCATTCATCTAAATTTGATAGGACTTAAGGCCAAACTCATTAGCTTAACAAACCCTACTAATTTATTTTTGTTATTTTGTTATGTGAGATGAATTAAACATTAAAATAAGCAACCATGGAATGGATCTCTCAGATTAAACTTTGACATAACTTTATTATATGTGATCTTTCAACATTGATTATTTTCAAGGTGAAATTCTAACAAGACGCATGTCACAAGATTTAATTACCAGATAAGGCCCACCACGCAAAAGGAGTATCACTACAACAAATTTAGCCTAAGACAACACTTTTCTTTAGCAACAGTGAAAAAGTGTTGCCTAATATCTTCATAGACAACACTTTCAAAAGCATAATATTTGAATAGATTTTGGCAACAATTTTTATGCTACACTTGGAAATGGTTCTCTTAAATAGAATAGAACACATTTGTAAAGTGTAGTTATATCACAAACAAATAAGCAACATTTATTCATATAATAGCTTACATTTTATTAGTGTTGCTTTTTTCAAAATTTAATTAACCTCACCCAAAAAATGTGGCCTAAAGTTTGTATAATAGGGACATAAATAAAATTTTCCCTATATCTTTCTTATAACACGCTTTTTAAAACCATTTTTTACCTTTTTATGACATTTTTTCATTTCACATTTTTCATTTTTACCTTCTCTCTTCGTGTCACACCTCCACCTCCTCTCCACTTTACTCTCCCCGTCAACCACCGATCGCTGTTGTCATCAATTTTTGTCACTGTCGTCGCAAAAGATCTATGCTATTGTCGCCATCAGCAAAGAGTCACGTTCTCCAGATCTCACATAAACTCACGCATCATCATCAACCAGGTCCGCCACCACTTTTGTCACCGACTTCTAACGTCACTGCCACCAGATTTAGTTTTGTCAAAAAAAGTTCTGTGCTCTCCTTCTTTGGGTGTCAACGAGCTTCTCTCTCATCTACTTTGTCAAAATTGAATATGTAAGTGTCAATATTTTCTCCTTGCTAATCTTGCACCCCAGTTTCAATGTTCATTGTTTTTTATTATTTTCTGAAAATTTGACAAAGAATCTCCATGCTTTTCTGCATTGAGCTTGTATGTGTGAGTTTCTAAGCTCCTCATGATCTTATCTTTGTTAATATGCGATTTTTCCCCGATTCTTTGAACTTGTGGTTTCTTGTTTCTTAATTGTAGTTTTATCTGTGTTAGTTTGTGATTTTCTATTTTTTCTCCATTTTTTTAGGTTAATAAGGATTTGTGAAGACATTGTTGAGGAGCTGATCTACACTGAGGATTTGAACAAAATTTCTTGTAGTACTTCATACTCTAGGTTTGCACTTGATTTTTTTTCTAGTGTTTACTAACTTCGATTTTTACTTTTATTTTCAATGTCATGCCTTTCATATTCTTTCTCAAGTTTTCTAAAGAGATTTGAAAGCCGCACTCTTGAGGAGGTGTTAATGGTTGGTAATGTTGTTTTTATTCTAGTTGATCTTCCTTTTCTAGTAAATTAGGCAATTGCAGCTCCCTTTTCTAATTAGGCATCTGAAGGTTATGCATATGCTTTAATCTACTGTAGAAGTTGAGTTGATTCTGAAAATTATATTCAGGTTTTCTGAAAAATGAAAATTCTTCCATATCCTTGATGTCGATTAGGTGATGGCAAATGCCGAAACACCTGAGGATGAATTAACAACTAGGCAAAATGGTGCCCAAAGGTTTGGACTATGCAGGGCAGAGCACATTGTACAAAAGATATTCAACTCGATGTTATAATCGAATGAAAAGTGTGCATATGTTACTCTTTTTATAGATATATCTAACATTTTTATTTCTTTAAAATTAGTTGAGTTGGAATGGCCATAACAAATTTTTCTGTTGTGTCCAAAATAATGATAACAACAACAACATAAACCCAAAACCAACAAAGCCATTGTCTTATATGGGCATGCATTAGACTCAGCTTGAAATTGATTACTTTTCTTTTTGCATTTTTTATTAAATGGCTCAAACATAATAGTTATGAATTATATAATTTTCTACTTGTTTTGGTACATTTCAATTTTTTGCTTCAAACGAGAGGATAAACGCTGTGAGAATGATGATAATGGCCATCATACTTGAACAGAGGAAAGCTGCTCTTGACTTGTTGCTACCTTATCAAAGATCATATTTCAAGGGGATTTTCTGTGCAATGGATGGTCTCCTTGTAACAATTCGGTTGTTAGATGCTCCACTCCATGAGTTAATTCCAGAAGGTGACTTGGAACAAATTGTCAGTGAGCTAACTTCCGAGACAGGCATGAACGAAGAAGAAATCTTCTTTAGGATTGAAAAGCTATTAGGAGTGAGTCCAATGCTTGGTTTTCAAGGTAGTAGGGTTGCATGCCCTTCTTGTTATGATGCTTCTTGGCTTGTGTATGGCATAATATACATACTTATACACTAACATGGCACAAAGTTTTTGGATTGATTAACAATTCCTCATAACTGACAATTGAAATTTTGTGAACGGGCTTGGAATACCATACCCAGAACTGGCTAAGATGCAAGCTCATGCAGTTTTTTAGGATGTTGTTTAAGTAAATAACCACAGAATTAAAGTTCCTCCCAAGATAATGATTCCATTGATTGGTACACCTCAGGCATGATCCTTTTTCTTCCTTATTTCTTTCACTGTTGTTTCTTCTTTAGTTTAGTTTATATGCATAATTATCCATTATCATCTCACTTTTTGAGACACGGCCTTGTATTCTTTATCCTAAACCATATGATCACTATCTTAGCTTCTCATCCCGTGAAAGCCCATGTGACTCAATAACTATATGGGTTTTTCTTTAAACTAAAAGGCCATAACCATGATTAAAGTTCCTAAAGCCACACTAGTTGTAGATGAGGTAAACTTATATCCTTTTTATGTCTTGACTCGAAGAATCACATTTAGATTTTAACATGTAATAGTTAAAGCTTAGAATATGATAATAGAAAGACAGTCCTCTCTCCTATTTCCCTCGGGCTTAAATCATGCTTTTAATCTAGAAGTGCATTATCATTTAATTTGCAGCACAACAATTAAAAAAGATCATTTTGTTCTCTTCTTGTTATCTACAATATCTGATTTTATGATTCATTTGTGTAGATTGCAAACGAAGCAGAGTTCTTTTCATTTTGAACCAATGACCTTACCCAAATGACATTTGGATACAGTAGAGGTGATGTTGGCAAATTTCTTTCTATACACCTATCAACAGGCATTCTGCAGAGTGATCCATTTTAGGTGAGTTATGTCACCAAACATTTATTTGCTTATTGATGATATATGAAGGATGATTGCTGAATTTCAATTATTGACAATAATATCAGGTACTTGACCAGAAAAATGTAGGTCAACTCATCAAGGTTTGCACAGAAAAGGGTCGTGCTGCAAGACCAAACTTGAAGGTAGGACTAAGAGTAACTTTAATAAAAATTTAAACCAACAAAATGTCATTGCACATCTTAGGCATCAGTAATTTCATACTATGTCAAGCATAATGTCAAAACATATTTCTATGCATTATTCCACATTGAGTTACTTCAACAATTAGCTTATTGAGTTGGTTGTTGGCTTAGAAATCAGGTTTTCTGGTTCTTTGTTTATTATGTGTACTTTCAATGTGTTGCTTGTTCATCAAAGGCAAAGGCAACACTTTCAATGTGTTGCCTTTGTGACTATAGACAACTCTTACAAAGTGTTATCCTTGTGACAATAGGTAACACTTGTAGTAAATACAACACTTATAAAGCGTTGCCAAAGGTAAGAATAAAGTCTCTATTTTAACCATAGGCAACACTTATTAGTTGTTGTTATTAACAATGGTAATAAAAGTTACCTTTAAGTTTTAAAAGCATTGTCTTAGAACAAAGGTAACACTTCTTTAGGCCACCTCCCTGAAAATGTTGTTCTAAGCTTAAAAGTGTTGCTCTTAAATAAAGGCTATTCTTTTTAAAATCTAGGCCACACTTTTTCTTGTGTTGTCTTAGTCAAAAAAATGTTATAGTGGTAACAAGAAATGACAGCCATATGACCTATCTGGTATCTTTTTTATTATTTTTACTTTTTGTATTATTGAATTTTGTGAATAAAAAATAGATATAGTTAAAACAATAAAATTATATTTTCAGTTTTATCGTTTTCACTATTTTTTTCCCCAAAAAAAAGCGATATATATTAACTGATAAAGTGATAGTATTGAAAATGTCAAGTGGTTCCATCAAACTTATTCTTACCCCGAATCACCGTATCCCGAAATACGGGCAACTCCGATCCATACATGGTTGTTAGGTTTTGAAGAAATGTACTGAAAACGACGACTCATCACAAGTAGGCTTGAGCAAAAGTCTTTTACTAACCTTTCAATGCAGAGGGAACGCTGGAGAAATGGTCGGAAAATATCATATCCTCCTTACCAAATTATTTCGCATTTAGCAATTGGATCAATATGAAAGTACTGAATCTCAAGAATATTCCTATTAGTAGTTATATAAATAAATGAATGAAAGCTCAATAAATTTCCAACAGAAAATATCTCAACAAACAGGTAGAACTAATTGAGTTTTACAAGTAAATGTCTTTTGATTGCTTTCATGCGGGATAAAATAAAAGGGAGAAAATAAGTTGTGTCAGATAATTTATCACCGATTATAATTTACCTAATAATTACAAAGTGTCATTTTAGATAAAAATTTAAGTTAGTTGTAAGTAAGGTTTGGAGAAGTCTTTATTAGTAGTAAAGAATATGAAGACAGTACAGTTGATATTTTTTGAACATTACGCCTTGTTTGAAAAGAAAGAGAATATGAGAGGGAAAAATGAAGAGAAGAAAAACAAATAAATTCTCTCTCATGCCGTTTGGTTGAAAAAAAGTGAGAAGAAAGAAAATATGATTGAATACAAGGGACAATTTAAATAGTTGTTTTGTATTTGAAAAAAAAGAATTGAATGGTTAAAAATATAAATTTGTTTTGAAGACACTTACTAGCGTTTTCTGGCCACCTCCAAAGCGAAGAAAGTTTTGGTCTGGGACCCAGTCACTTTTTCTTTTTCCTTTTCAGTTGTCTTGTCTGATGCTCATCACAGCAGATTTTTTTTTTTAATAAATTAGTTTCTCTTATTTAAAAAATTATATATTAATTTCTTAAATTTATAAATAAGAATAAATTAATTCCTCAATAGAATTATTATTTGAGTTATATCCTCTTAGATATTTTATTAATTTTTAAGGTAAATTATATTCACTTCTCCTAAAATTTATGAAAATACAGCTCACAGTTCTCTAGTTATCCAGCTTACACTTATACCTTCTCTACTTATTAAATTTTAAGTATTTATATTATAGTGACACATCTCATTTATAAAGCACTATTAGTAAACTTACTAAAATGATATTTTTATAATATTAACTATTTTTAATTAATAAAATTATAAAAATATCCTTAAATTACTAACAATGCTATGTGAATAAGGAGTGTCACTGTAATATAAATATTTAAAATTTGACTAGCAGATAGGATGTGAGGATAAGTTGGACATCTAGAGGGGTGTGAGTGGTATTTTTACAAACTTTAAGCGAGGTGAGTGTAATTTATCTTAATTTTTATCATGGATTCTAATTTATCTCACTCTTTTAAATGACTTACATTTTTCTTTATCTTCTCTCTCATCATTTATTTCTACTAAGAAAAAAAATTTTGATTTTAGGTTGTATTTGTTACAGATAAAACAAAACAGTGAAACATCACTGTGAGAATTAATAATACATATAAGTAAGTTAATGAAACACTCAAACATTTCTGTTACAGACGATAATTGATGGAGGGATTAAAATATAATTTTTAAAATCTTATAAATTAATTTATTTTTTATTATAAATTTGTGAGACTAAATTAATAATTTATTCTATCATTTTTCATGCCTGCTTTCCTTTTTCTTTGCTTCTTTCCTCTTATTATTCTCCCCGGTTATGTTCCAAACGAACGCTTAATAGTTTCTCTCAAATTGATGTCCTATAGTTCTCTTGAAAACCGATTTAAAATTTTACTGAAAAAAAAAATGGTTAGGTCAGCAATCAACTATTGAAAAATGAAAAGAATAAATTGAAAGGGGTGAACCACGTGTGTGTTATTATTATCATATAATCAAGAGGTGCTATTTGGAAGAACCACGACCCTTCAAAGAAGATAGGGTGTAATTGATTGACCGGAGGGGCATTATTGCGCTGTGGTGTGATGCAAATGCGAGGCAGTTTGGCAGTTGCAGTGCAAGTGGAAGGACGATGCAATTCTTCAAAGTGTACGTGCTAATCTTTTTGACATGAAGCAAAGTGAAAGCGATGCAGAGAAATCAAGAAGGTGGAGGGCTAAGAAATGTGTGGTTCTTGACTTGTGGATGTGCCAACACCATATGGAAATGCAAATTGTCTATTTTATCTCAAATCTCAAGCAAAGCCAAAATGCTGGTTCTAGGCCCACCTTTTCTTTTAATTTTATATTATTAGCTCAATAGACAGCTCCAACTAATGCTTGCTTGGTGTGTCATCCCATGCCTCTTCAAAACAAATATGCATTTTGAGAGATTTAGAATAATATTATCTTATCATAGAATTATTATAAGCATTTAATTTCTACACTTTGATGATATAAAATTATTTTATTGTTAATTCTTGAAATTTTTGAAAAATATCAAATTATAATGGATAATTATCCGGTATAATTTGATATTCTATATTTTTTATTAGTTAATAGTATAAATTAATTTTACACAAATTAAACCTACCATACGTGCATCCAGAGAGACATTAAGTACAATAATGACTGCTTCCGAATCTTGTTTAACAATCAACATATTGGATTTCTCGAGTGGATCCCACAAGTTTGTCTCTGATATATAGCTTAGGTGCTAAGATATGACTAAAATCTTATGGATTTTTTTTAAATTAATTGCCGCTACTTGAAATTTAATCCTTGATGCCCGCGTATTTTAGTTTAACTGGGGGAGTTGTCATTGTTGGTTCTATATAAAAATGAGAAATCAATTAATCATGATGTCCAGTATAGTGGTTAGTTAGATGGACTTCTCAAATAAGGGTTTAAATCTTAATATGCATATGGAAAAAGTCTCATGACCAAAGATATATCCTCTTAGGGGAGCTTTCGGCTCGAAATGATTAGTCCCAGCTACCGACAGTTGATATTCTCGAGAAAAAAATCAATTTTAATCGATTTAAGAACTTGACTATGTGAGAAGAGGATCACAGTGGCTCAAAGTTGCTCTCATACACTGTTAAACGAATCATATGAATCATTTAGAGAGGTGACAATGAAATTTGTGATAACTTCCGCAAAACTTTGTTTTATAAAAATATGTGGATTTTTCTGATATCTTATAAATTTTATAGGTATCGATATTTTTTAGATAATTTATGGGTGAAAATTTATCACGTATTTCACTAATTAAATTTATTAATATGTTAAATATTCATGATTAAATTATAACCCTTTGATTCAAAAAGTTATCAGTAACCTTAAGGTACCATAACAAAAACCTAAAAATATATATAGTATAATCACAAAAAAATATGTGTTGTATAATTGTCACATTTAAAAAAAAATTGTGGAAATAAAAAAATCGTAAATCTGGGTATAAAAACAATTAAACACCACCAAACCAACAAATAGTTTGTGACCACATATGGCTTGTTCATACACTGGAATCGGCTACTTTGCTGGCATGATAGATTATGGATTTTTCTCAAAGGATTTAAAAGTGAAAGTTTTCAATAGAAAAGTAAAACTTTCAGGATTGTTTTTTTATCAGAAAGCAAAAATTGAAAATAGGATTCTTTTTTATTTTCTATTGATAGTTTTTTATTTTTAGTTTTTATTTATAATTTTTACTATTTTCTTTACAAATCATGAAAATAGAAAACTAATTAAAAACAACAATTGAAAATTAAAAATAGTTTTTTGACATCAAAGGTTTCTGTTTCTATTTTCTATTTTTATTTTGTACGTATTTTGTGAAGAATATAGATAATAAAAATAGTGAAAAATAATAAAATCTTGCTTTCTATTTTCATTTATTGTGTTCACTATTTTATTCACAAAATTTAGAAAACAGAAAACACAAAAAATGAAAACAAGAGATGAAAATGCAAACCATGCAAATTCTAAGTTTTCAATTCATTAAATGTATTAAAAATTTTAAAATATTCCCACTTTTGATTTCTTAAGAGTGTCCTTTTAGAACATTTGTTAGCAAAACCAATAAGTTATTAATCTTTTGTTTAATTTTTGGCATAGAATTATCCAATTCTGAATCAAAAGAAAGAAATTTATCATGACCCGATTTGGAAACGTGACCGGCACGTGAGAAATCATATTCTCACACAAGCCTCGTGATTGTACTTTTTCTATATGCATGCTCTGCTCATGAAAATCCATTTAGAATAGAAATTCTCTTTTTCCATATACAGATCAACTATTCTTTAAAAAAAAAAAAATCTAGAAACAATCATAGTTGGTACCTTCTAAATCAATTCAAAGTCCATATATGATCATACAATATATATATTATTATAAGTTTGCTTTGTTCTAAAAACAAGTATAAAACTGATACAAATAAGTTATCGAAAACCAAAATGCAAAACATGCTCTATGGCCGAGATCCTACTTGCACACCGGAACACTTTAAACAAAATAAGAATGCTTCACCCAAGTGAAGCTTACTAGCCGAACTCTACTACTGCTGGGAAAAAGGAGTCTATGAGGAATCTGCACTAATTGTTATATCTGTAATACAGGAACAAGAAGAAGGGTGAGTTTTGTAATCAAAATTCAGTGAGTGGGTCATCACCTGAAATCCCTTTTCACGGGACACCAAAGAATAATGCATAAAATGATAATAACATCAATAATACATAAAGTCTTACATAATCAACTATATATATATATATAGTCATCAATTTACAAGCTCAAAAACAATTTCCTCAATTTACTTTTATACCTGAAATCATACAAGCTCATAGTGCGGTAGCTTCTAGAGAAACAGTAAACCATGATAACTCTGCTCTATGGGTTTTTCAACCCAAATCAGGCATCTAATTAGGTTTCATATCTCTGCTCTGTGAGATTTCCCTTAGGGTAATTTGGTACCAAGATTAATGATCATTTGGACAACCGTTAACTCACTGTCTGTTTCTCTATAGCTACCATCTAAACTAATTAAATAAATCCATCTAAATTTGAAAACCTTTAAAACCTTTTAGCTCTTTGTGAGCTCTGAATCTATCTAATTCTAACAGTTTGACTTTAGCATAACTATAACTATGAAATCATGTTTAAAGGATCACCCTTCATAGACATTTATGATTTCTAAAGCCCACAGAATATGTAACTATAAACTATTATGAATCTCATGCAGATTCAAGCTCTAAACCTTTTAGTTGATTATCTAAATCATATTTCAACTACAAAGCTTCTCATAGACTAGGAAAACTCAATCTTATATACATAAACCAGTTCTAGAATTCTGTCAAACAATCACAAAAGTCTTTAATAGTTACATATATCATTAATTCTACATAAAAGCAATATAATAAACATGATCCCATTAGTTTTATTAGAAACAAGTTTCATGCTCTAAAACCACGAATTCTAAAACATACAAACCAACAGTAATATCAAACTTCTTTGCAGAAATTTCTAAAATCAATTAATAAATGATATCTTTATAAAAATAATTATAATATATAATATAAAGATCACCGATATGAACCCACTCACCTGGACGGGTGGAATGCACAGGAACATCACAAACAAAACACTTGAAAGCAGGGATGACAACAATATCCCGAGCCTTTAGAAGGAAGAAAAATGGAGTTTGATTCAGAAAAAGTGAAGAAATGGAATGGGAGTTGAGAGAATCGTGATTTCTTGAAGAAATAAGGTGGAGGGTGTGTTTTGGTGGTCTGGACCCTGAAAATGGGGTATTTAATGAAATTTTGACCAATAAACACTGTAACGCTTACCAAAGAGAATAAAATCATCTCATGCACCGCCTTATTGTTGCCTAACCTCTGTAGCACTCATTTAGCGCTGCAGCGCTCTCCAGAATTATTTTTCTCTCAACTTTGATCTATACTTCAAGTGTTGGTGTGTAATGGGCTGAATTGTCTCAATACTCAATTATTTACATTTCTTAATTTTAAGTTAATGGAGAGGACATTAACTTTAAAACATAAATGTAAATAAGAAAATACCTCCATTTGGATTTAAATAAAATATCATAAAAATTAAAATCCCAACAATTCAGAATTCAAATTTTGGGTTTTAGTTCAAATTCAGGAATTTTTAAGATTTTATAAACTTGTGGGCTAAAAACAAAATGTTTAAAGAGTTTATAAAATTCATTAAAAATTATTCTTTGACTTATTTTCCTCTTAGATATAATTATCGGGATTTTTGATCCCAAAAATGTGATTCTATCCTACAGCTCTCTAAGGATATATAAGATTCAAACTTAGTGAAATTCAGGATCCAGAATGACAGATAAAGGTAACTGGCACCTTTCCTGATTCAGAAAAATTTTCTAATATTTTATTTAAAACTAGGGTATTACAAAATTAAAGTATGTCGCTTATAAATAATTATTTGTAGTTTGTTTTAAAGTTTTTAAGAGCAGAGCAAAAAGATACTTAGGATATGTTTGATTGGAGGATAAAATGAAAATAAATTTTCTATAATTGAGTTTTATCTATAAAATTACATATAAAGGTCAATAAAAAAAATTTATTCTCATTTTTACGTTTAAACCAAAAATAACCTTGTTGTTCTTAATTCCATACAAACCAAAGCCAAAAAAACATTTTATAGTCTAGTGGGTTTGATCCAACTTAGGCCAACCTGATCATTGCACACTCCTAGTCATAACTATTTCACAATTTCCTACAAGGATAATCTTGTAAACACAAACATGTTTTTTGTATGTAATTTTGTATTTTTAAATTATAATAATTCTTTTAATTTATGTGTTTGAACCTTAAAAGATATTAAAAAAAAGTGGGGGTGGCAAACAGAGCCATACCCCACCATAGGTTAGCCATAAAATGAGATGGTGGAGGTTGAGTCATTTTGTTTAGTTGGGTTAAAAGTATTAACATGTCTCATAAAAAAATAACGGGTTGGGTGGGTCTACTTTTATTATATTTTTAGCTATTTTACCAACTCATCTTATCTCATTGCAGGTAAGTAATAAAATAGGACGAAACGGATTAATCCATCATCGTCATTCGGGTTGAAACTGCGAATATGTTCCAATTAAAAAATAATGGATTGGTGGTCAACCTATTTTTTTTTAAAAAAAGAAAGATTTGAAAAAAAAAAGACAAGACTCTTAATCAAAACTAATTCCCAACGTTTTCCCGGAACTTGCGTAAATTAAATAGAGAGAGATATTCCGTATTCGACGAGGCAATTAGGCAAACACGTTGTAGCCGTGCCCAGGAAGCTTCAGTGTCATTGCTTATAGTTTCAGGCCAAGTTAACGGGTAAATTGTATTTCAACGAAGCCCGATCTTCCAAAATAGTACTGTACATTTTTTATTTTTAATCATCTTTACTACTTGAATCCTCAAGAGTAAGGTGATTGTAAAGTGAAAAAAAAAAAAGAGATTGAAGGATTGATTTCCCGGAATATCGTCTTATCTTATGAGATTAGAATTCTATTATCGAATCTATAACTTAAAGGACTCGAAGTCATTTCACTCCAACAAACGTCTCATTGTTATCACTACTAGATTATTCTTTAATAAAACACACACAATAATAATTATTGATCCAATAATAATTGACATTTTTCAATTTACAATCGTCATGGTCTTAAAAAGCCTTTTCCAATCTTCCAAATATATATGAACATGGAAAATACTTTAGTTCACGATTCAAATTAGCAAAGTCACATAATCACTCGTAACCCAAAAAAAAGTCACATAATCACATGGTGTGAATCACACCTCTCATGCTTATTAAATTTAGGCTAAAATATATTTTATTCTCTTCAGCTTCAACTTAAATATATTTTTAGAAAAACTTACGTATGTATTATTTTTCTTGAAAAAAGAAATATTCTAGTTTTAAAATTTAAAAGGTTTAAATATTTTTTTATTCCTGAAAAATAAGTGAATATTGACTTTGATCTTTGATCTTTGATTTTTTTTTTTATTCAAACATTTATAAAACTATTTAGTTTCAATTTCCCTATCACGTGTGACAATTGGCTTTCATGTAAGATTAAATAATTTGATTTTTGTTTTTAAGATGGACAATTCAGCGATACCATGAGTGATTTAGTGATAAACATGAGAAAACTCTAAAGTGAATTAAAAACAAGAAGGAAGAAGCATGACGTAAATCTATTGTGAGGATAAAATTTGTGCCACTTGCATTCGTCTTCGACTCTCTCCTGCCTATCCCTTTTAAGAAGATTTTCTAGCCTTAATATCTGTGTTTTTTCCAACAACAAAAATAGAAATGGTTTTTTTTTAAGAAGATTTTTTTGATACTCTATAAAATTCATGAGTATTAGTATCTTTAAAATAATTTGTGGCTGAAGTTTACCACGTACCCCACTAATTAAATTAATCAATATTTTAAATACTCATAATTAAATCATAATCCTTAGATTAAAAAATGTATCGATATTCTTAGGGTACTAAAAGAAAAACCTTTGCTTAAATACGTAGCAGCCTTGGATTGAACTAGGTGTAAAGAAAAAATCTCATTGGAATGTGGAAGTGGTCCTTATTTAATCATTTAATCATATATGTGTTCGATTAATTAATCTTTCATTTCTTAGTTGAGAGGTACTCTTCGAAACAAAATCAAAATTTTAAATACTCATAATTAAATCATAATCCTTAGATTAAAAAATGTATCAATATTCTTAGGGTACTAAAACAAAAACATTTGCTTAAATATGTAGCAGCCTTGGATTGAACCAGGTGTAAAGAAAAAATCTCATTGGAACGTGGAAGTGGTCCTTATTTAATCGTTTAATCATATATGTGTTCGATTAATTAATCTTTCATTTCTTAGTTAAGAGGTACTCTTTGAAACAAAGTAAAAAACTTATAGTGCTTAAATATTTATTGTCAAAATATGGTAAAGATACAAGATGAAATTTTCTGTTCTCAAATAGTATCATCTTTCTTGTCTCATCAAATATTTACTGACATGTGAAAGAAGATATCTATTATATATGTAATAACATATAAATTTTTAAATATATTTTAGTTCTTATTTTTTTCATATGACAATTAGAGCTGTCAAAATGGACTGGACCCGGGCCATTTTCAGGCCAATCACATCAGGCTATGTTAATTTCGAGCCAACAAGGTGCTGGCCAATGGCCAAATGCTTTTCTTGTTCATTTTTTAAATTGTATAGTCCATGTAAAATGTCAATAAAAAATAATTTTTTATATCATTATAATGGATTAAAAAATAAAGTATTAGTAGGTAGTGCTATTATTCTTGCTTTATTTTTTAGAATGATAAATAAAACTTGATTTTTATTTGATAATTTAATTTGATTCAATAGTAAAATAAATAATATATATATATTATCAATATTTGTTATTAGTTTAGAAAAAGTCCAAATTTAAGTATTTATAGTTCATATGTACAATTTATTATTTAATGAAAAATTAATATCCTGACCATCAGATTGACCCGACCCAAGGTGAGCAAGGCCCATTCAGGTTGGGCCACATCAAACCAATTTTTATTTCTCTTTCTATTTTTTTAGTCCACCCCACATATTTTGTTAGGCTATTCGAGCCAGCCCATCGGGATCGATTCATTTCAACAGCTCTACTAATAATAAACGATTAGAAGATAGAGAAAAGAGACATTATTTGAGGACATATCCAAATATACAATATTTGCACTCGTAAACATGGGTGAATCATTCACAAATCACCATTCATATTTTTCCCGTGCCCATCTTTGTTGAGCTTGCCATTTACACGCCATTCAGGAGTTCGATTTCCATTGTTTCATTTATCAAATTAAAGTACAAGAAACAGATTTATTTTTCAAATTTTTGGCCCCAAAACCCTTATGCTTTTAAGCAAGAGGATCAACATTCATCTATTTGAATGAGATTTGAATAAGGAATTTCAGACGTTACTAGTATTTTTATTAATGATGACTGACTCATTTAGTCTATTTTATATTCATACATGTTGTTATAGTTCGAGTTCGATACTGAGTTCCTCTTTCATTGAATTATCTATAACTGTCTATGTATAATCAATCATTAATGTTATTTAAAATTAGTTATTAATAATGGACAAAATTATAAAGAAGCCAGTTGATTATATGACAACAAATTTTATTTATATTAAAATTTACCAAAATGCGTAAAAAAAATTCTTCTATTTTTATTTTATTTTTAAGTTTCAGTTTTAATTATAGAAAGCATCATGTTAATTTTAATTCATTTTATGTTTTCAAATTTTTGTGAAAAAATAGAGAAAAGATGAAGAATTTTGCTTAAATTTTCATAATCTTTTTTTTGATTTTTTTCAATATTTAAGAATAAAAAATAAATTAAATATATTGTAGTATTTTTATAATTAAAACTGGAGACACGAAAAAAAGTAAGTTTTGAAAAACTTTTAGTACATCCATTATATTAAAAACTTAGGTTGCATTTGTTTGGTGTCCTGAGACAAGAAATATAGGGACAGTGGAACAAAAAGATATTTAGTAACACAATTTTTTTTTATATCTTTATTTCTTTAAAAAGTGATAACAGCAGAAACAGAATATAATAATACCCCTTAAATAGTAATATTTTATATTTTTCTATTTTCACTGTCTCTAATGTGTAGAGACAGTTGTCAAATACTACCTTAAAGAACTCATTATTTTTCTCCTTAACGTGTGATTTTTTTTAAATAAATTTTATATATTGATAACATGAAATAATCCTAAAGTATCAATCAATAGGACTTTAATAAAATGAAAAATTATAAAAGATAGTTATAACAATGAGTAATTATTTTGTATAATTTGTTATTTTGATAAAATTTTATTTTATGAAAAAAGAATTTAAAATTAAGTAACATTATTTAACACCTAAAAAATAGATGTCTCTATAAATATATATTTTTTTACGTATTTGAATAATATATTTTTTTAATATACAAATAATAATATTAAAATAATGCTATGTTAGGTAGTGGAAAGAGGGTGGGATTGGCAGTGAGCAGGGACATGCATGTGTGTGGAAGAGGATGGAGTGGTTGGTGCAAAGTGCAAAGAGAGAGACGCGTACCGGACAGAGGGCGATGAGGTGGCGGCCTGCATGTGTGGAAAGACTTGGAGCCTGACTGCTGTCCCAATTTCTCATGGGAAGGCCGCCCCTGTGCTATTAGAAAATTTTCATGTTACGAATTAATCCGAAAACGAGCTTGGTCTTTTTGGTTTGAGTTTGAGAATTGGAGGAATTTTTTCATATATAATGTAAATTTACATGTAGATCTGATTCATCAAAACTTTCTTTCATTTTTATGTTGTAAAAATGAGAGAAAAAAATATTATATATATATATATATATATAAATATATAAAAAGTGTAAATTTATTGAAAACCAAGACTCGAGATACATGATCTTTGATAAAATTTGGAATATCACCGAAGTCAAATTTTTTACCTTTCAAATTTGCTAGGTGGGTTAGGACGTGTGATTGGGAGTTTTTTTTAATGGCCACGAATGGTCAAAATAAAATAGAAGAGAATAAATATATACATATTATATCCTTATGTTGGAGTTTATAGCATGAGCAAGTGAAATAAAAAGGTGTGGAGATTACCAGAAAAAAAAGGATGTAAATTTTTGTTTTTCACTTTTATTTCTTTAAGTTGTAAATATAGTATTTAGATATAAGGTAACATAGAAGAAAAAATTAAAAGGGAAAGTGCAGCTACTTCTCGAATCCCCTAATTTGAGGTCACTAAATTTACTTAAAGGGTTTGGAGGGACTTTACTAACCATTACTTGTCATATCATTCCTTTTCTAAAAGAATTCCAAGACACATGAAATTCAAAATTAGGTGTCATTCATTATCACTTCTTTGTTTTGATCTCTCAAACATACCTTTAAAGCATCTACTATTTTATTATAATCCTTTAGAATAAATTGAGTTTTGAAATAATTAAATCTTTGTCCTAAACACAAATTTCATTAATTGGAATCCCAATATATGAGAGGTGTCTAATATTATACTCAAATTTTTGACGTATTAAATATAAAATAATTAGTGTATCATAACTTAAAAGCTTAATTTTTTGAAAGAGATGATTTCATGATAAATTTTACATCCCCTCTTATGACTTTGACCGGAACATCACAAGCCAACCTAGTGCGTGTTTGGTTTTATGCTTATAGAATTGATTACAGGTAACATTGTTTATGTCCTAATTAATTTTAAAATAGGGTGACTTATACTAATAGTTTCTCTAAAAATGATTCGCATATAAAATAATAAATTTTTATTTTATCTTTCCGGAATCAATTTAGAGGCAAATATTGATTTTAAAATTTTGACAAAATTGAAAACCAAACGTGTTTCCAAATGGTCAAAAACAATTTAAAGGCTCTTAAAACGGATTCTCAGCTCCCACCAAACATAGCCAGCTAACCCATTGAAGATCAGCCCCAACCTCGGCTTGCTGGTGTTCAATTTGTCCTTTCTCTCTTCGACAAAGCGCTGTCAGCACTCTCCCCTTCTCATCACGGATAACTGCTCCAAGTCCATAAGCTTCTCATCTTCTTCCCCTTTCTAGGAAAATTTTTGCCTCAGTTTACCTAAATTAAACACATGATTTTATACCATTAACTAATAGAAATAACAAAATATTAAGGTATATTAAATAACTAATTAATACGATAATTATATAGTATTAATATGTTATAATTAGATTATTTAAACTAATCAACCACCGCATTATTTAGGGGGTTCATGATTCATGTTAATACTAGATTTTGTACATGTCTAGTGAATAATATAAATCTACGAGGAAAAATAATTTATTTATGGTGTTTTTATAGGTGATTTACATTGATATAAGAAAATAGGTAAATTTACTTGTATATGGTGTTTAGAATCCGCCAATGGCGAATTTTGTGTTATTGAATCTGACTTTTGGTGCGGATTCTGTAAAAAATATTTTTTTATTGAATCTGACTTTTGGTGCGGATTCTGTAAAAAATATTTTTTTATTGAATCTGACTTTGACGGATTTAATAAAATATTATTTTTTATACTGAATTTACAACGAATATAGTGTAAAAATATTTTTTTATTGAATTCGCCATTGGCGGATTCACTATTAAATCAACCTTTGACGGATTCTATACTGAAAACACTATATTGTGTAATTTTTTTCCAAAATACCATATTGATGTAGATACCCCACCCAAATTCTATATATAAAAAAAAAGACCCATCTCTTTATATAAGAAAATAAAAGAATGATATACTCTACATTTACCTAGAGCATAACCTCTTACTATATAAGTAGTGGAACGCCCCATCCCCTAGATATGATCAAAACACTATTTTTGTAGATGTTAAAATAATTAGCTATAGAAAATTGTTTTAAAAATGGATAATTCTACTTGAACTATTTTAATTAAAATTAATAGACTCCAAAGAGGGAAATGACTTTTTTTATATGGGATTTTATTGATATATTTATTATAATATGAGATTATATATATATATATATATATATATATATATATATATATATATATATATATATATATACAAATATGATATTCTATGTAGAAGTTGTACTCATGACAAAGTACACCTTTTTTTCCCTTTCTACCCTCACCAATGCAATGCATTTTCGCACTCGATCTTCATTTATACCTAAACCAGCAATTTGATCCTCTTTAATAATAATGTTGAATAAATTGATTATTTAAAAAAAGAAATATTTTTTTGATCTTTGATGATTAAAATAGAAAAAATTAATTATAAGTGATTTATAAAAATATATTAAATTGATTTTTAATAAAAATATAAATAGAACAAATAAATCTATTAAAATATGGAGAATGGATTAATTTATTATATATTTTTAATTATCAAGGATAAAGAGAGATTTTTTTTCAAAAACTAATTTATCTAATATTATTTTCTTGGAGCATCAAATTGTGGCTTTACTCTTTTATTTTTGTTTTTTTAACTCAATATGGCTAGAATTCACCAAAGTATATGGTTGGTTCATCATTTTTAAACTTCTTCGACAATTCATCACTTTCTCCATTTTAAAATAAACGTTTCTTTTATTTATTTTTATATAGATATATTGACTAATAGATATACAGGAAAATAAAAAAGATATTTATTTTAAAATGGAAGTAGTATTACTGAGCAAATTTCATTATTTTTTATTGTTTTAACAATATGCTATCATTGATGATCGTTTTTTTTCAGAAGTTTTATATTCGTGTAAGTATTTTTGTAGTTCTATGTTTTAATAATTTCTACTGTCCAATTAAAATATGTTGAGCCCCTTGAAAACACATAGTTTGAAGAATAAAATGAATTGAAGTTGAACAAATTTTAAATCTTGATAAGCTTTTATGAAAAAAAAAGTTTTTGTTTTGGCATCTGTTGGGAATTAGTATTTTTATGTTTTTAATAGCTATTTTAATATTTTAATAAATAAAGTTGGCAAGATATATGATATAATTTTAATGATAAATAACTATGAGATATTGATATCAAATAAGGAGTAAATGCTTATTTTAGTTTTTAAATTTATACTTGTGAGTTATTTCACTTTCTAACTTTTAAATGAATTAAATTAGTC
Source organism: Dalbergia cochinchinensis (assembly GCA_031216125.1). Classification (NCBI taxonomy): domain Eukaryota; kingdom Viridiplantae; phylum Streptophyta; class Magnoliopsida; order Fabales; family Fabaceae; genus Dalbergia; species Dalbergia cochinchinensis. Next base: position 1,916,938 of record CM062377.1, read on the forward strand.
CATAATATTATAAAACATGAGTCCTTATTTTATTTTTATTTAATATTTTATAATTTTAAGTGATATCTTGATATGTTATATGTTATCTGAAATATAATAAATTTAAAACAATTCACTTTGTATTTAAAATTATATAAAATAATTCATTTTATAATTTAAAAAAATTTAAATGAATTATTTTATATAAATTTAGATATTAAAATTAATTATTTTATATTTATATTTATTTTAAATAATATAAAATATATAAAAATATTATATATTATTAATTATTTAATAAAATATTAAATAAAAATAAATTAAAAAATTAATATAATTTATATTTTATAATATTAAAGATTAATTTAACACATTCCTGCTTAAATAAACTAAAAGAATATTGGAAATCTGCAATAACTTCGAGAAAGATGATGTATCAACGTTATTGAAAGAGGCTAAAGGGCGATGGCAGGTAGGGCGGGGACGCAATGATGCTATAGTAGTACTTTATGTGGCCCACTTTCTGCGACATATCTAACTGGGACCCTACGTGTTCTCACCTTTTTTAATGCTTTTATGGGGGTCATGGGACTCAACAAAGGAACATACATACATGTTCGTCGGTGTACCAAGGGGCTCTCTCTGCCTCGGAAAAAACTATTATGGCCCTAATTTTTCTCGTTGACCTCAGCATGTTTTGCTCTTTTCTCTCTTTTCTAAAGGAAATTATAAATAAAAAGGTTTAGATAATATAATAAAGAAAAAGGCTGCAAATGCTGTTATGCGAGTGAATCTGAAGGAGCTAGGAGGTAGACCATATGGGTAGCTACGAGTTTCATCTCATCTCATCTCATCTAACTTTTTCGGATGCCACGAGGAGGAACCGTCAGCTGCTGCGTCGGTACGGAGGCAAATTAGGTGCTCTAGAATAACAAGTCGTTTAGGGTGTGTTTATTAAAGAATAATAATGAGAATAAAAAAATTTTAAATAAATTTTATATAAAATTTTATCTCTATTTCTTTTCAATCAAAAGTATTTTTAATCTAAATATTTTAACTTGACTTGGAATTATGATAATATTTTAAATAAATTTTATTACTTTCATTTTTATATATACAAATTTAATTTAGTTTTTCAAATTATAAATTCTGAAGATTGTTGTGCTATATTTTACTTCTGAAATAAAATTACATCAAAGTGGATGCCATCTTTTAATTGCAACAAACAAAATTTAAGATTCTTTGGTCGTAAAAAGCGGTAGAAAGTTCAAATTAAACTAGATGTACTATCTATTGAATAGATAAATATACCCTACGCTATTGAGTGTGTACTGTGTACGGGGCGAGTGCCACTAGGTGTGGACCGCACTTGAACTTTTGTGGTGTATTTAAGTTAGTTTAATACGTAATTTATTATTAACATCAAATAATTAAAAAATACTGATATTGTTAAATTTTATAATGATATCAAAAAAGGAAAAAATAATTTATATATAGTATTTTTATAGGTGATTTATACTGATATGAAAAAAATGGATAAATTTACTTGTATATGGTGTTTAGAATCCGTCAATAGCAGATTCTGTGTTATTGAATTTGACTTTTAATGTGGATTCTGTAAAAAATATTTTTTTTATTGAATACACCTTTGGCGGATTCAATAAAAATATTATTTTTTACTTTGAATTTGTAACGGATATAATGTAAAAATATTTTTTTACTGAATCCGTCAATAGTAAATTCAGTGTTGAATTTGTCTTTGGCGGATTCTATATTGAAAACACCATATTGTATAAATTTTTTTCAAAATATTATATTAATATAAATATATCATCTAAATTTCATATAGAAAAAAAAGACCCTCGAAAAAATCCTAATAAATAAAATCTTGTCACTTTTTAAATATATTTAGTTAGATTTTTTAAGTATAACTAAATTGAAAAATTATTATAGTACACTACACAACACTACACTACCTCAATACACCCTCCAATCCTGATATTTAGATCATAAGGTGTACCTCGAAAAATAAAGTCAGGTGCTATCAGAGGTCACATATGTACTGTACTCAAATAAGTTGTCAGTTTTTTTTTTTTTTTTAAACTGTACAACAACTCAATAGAGTAATTATATTATTTTACTTTATAAATCCTGTTACAAAACCTTTTATACATTAAATGGAATAAGAAAGTAGCAGCAAAAAAAAAAATGGAATAAGAAAGTATATGTAATCCACGTCTTAATATCCTAAAAGATGGATTTAGATATTCTAAAATAAGAAAAGTTCAAAAATAATAAACTGAGAAATTAATTATTATTAAATAATTTAATACGAACCATATATAATAACAATTATTGATTTAGGGTGATTAATCATTTATTTTCTCATCACTTTATAGCCACTTTCTTAGATGAAACTAATACCAAAAAGAAGTTGTTTATTAATCTTTACTAATAATAAAAAGATATTCACTATAATTTTAAGATTTAATTAATTTGCATGTACTTATAGTTTAATAAAACTTTGAATTAGATCTCTATAATATAAAAAATTATAATTAGATCCCTGTAATAAATAAAATTCTATAATCAGTTCTATGTAATAAATTAAAATGTGTATTCAAGTCTCGGGCCTAATTATTGTTACAAAAAAGGTGAGATTAAACACTATTATTTTATTTCTTCTATGTGAATGCACACATAAAGAAGGACCTGACAATAATTTCATACTGATAATTTTTTAGAGTTAATTGAACTCAGTTTATAATCTAATAATAAAAGGATAAAAATCCATCATAATAAGTTTAAGAAATAATTTGACAAGATTGTTAGATTTTCTATTGTTGTGGGGTTGAAGTCGAGTTGACAATAGATACAATTAATGAATATTTCTGTTAATCTCATGTTTTTACGGTGGATGTTATGTTCAATAATCTGATTATAAAATTTGATTGGCTAACTTAATTACAAAATTTTAAATTTTAAAAGCTTAATTAAAAACTTAATGAAACTATAATACCTAATAGATTAATTAAACCTAATTTTAACTAGAGATAAAAATACAAAGATGATGTCAAAACCATTTAAATCATTCAATTGTGTTCAGTTAACAACTAGCTCAAAAACACCAAGAAGGGAAAGGAATATGTACGAAGAGGAATACTAAAAAAAAAAAAAAACCTGTGGTTTGGCCGAAATCAATGTTCTGTCCGAAATGATGTCAAAGTAAAAGAAGATAACCGATAAAACCGGCAAGAGGGTGAGAGGTTCAAAGGGGAAAGCCAGACAACTGGTGGTTCTACAACAATCCAACAACGAGATGAGGTTTGAAAACTCGGGAACCTTCTTTTTTCATTTTGGCTTTGATTGAAAAATAAGCAAGGACTAGTCAAACAAAACAGGATCTAATCTTCCCAAAAATAATAATTGAAAAATGCAACCCCAAAAATAAATTAAATAAGACACCTAAACAAAAGCGAAACAAGCTAAGGTAAGCTAAGAATCTCATCCACCTCCACCACTTGACCCCAAGGACCACTCCAAAATTCTCCAACCCCCAAAACCTTAAAATAAAGAAGAGTTAAAAAAAAAATTTAAAAACAAACCACATGATTTCTCTCTCCTAAGTACGTGGGTCCTCGTCCCCCACCACCGGATTCCACACCCACATTCAAATTTAGTTAATTTCCGGAAAAGATAAAACCAAATAAAAAAATAATAAAAACAACCCCTCTTTCTTTGCAATAATGGCCAACGGATCTCACACGCCAAAAAGGGCAATTCATAAATGGCAGACACAACATCAATTCTAAATTTTGACACAAAAAATATATTAATTTTTTAATTTATTTACTCGTTAACATATTTGTGTGCAGCTTTTTTAGATATTTGGGGAGAAAAGAAAAGAAAAAAAAAAGAAAAGCAGAGGGAACGAGACGTCCGTGATTAATTTTTCCCGATATGCACGCGCCTGTCACTATCTGGCATTATGAATCAAAGTAGACAACCCTATCCCACTTTTCCCACCACTATATATACCCTCCACCATTTCTCTTTCCTCTCACCCAAACACTTCTCTTTTTCTCTCTCTACACTCTTTTCACACTACAAGCCCAAATCCTCGCCTTTCTCTCCTTTATTTATTTTCTTTTCCAATCTTCAAAAGAAGAAAAAGAATAAGAATTTCCCTCCTCCCAAACAGGTGAAAACATCGTCATAACCACCCATTGCTTCCCATTCGATACCCATATTCAATTATTCACCTACCCTTTCTAGATGGAGGATTGCAAAGAAAAGAGGAAGCGAGTCAATGTCAACGACTCGGAGCCCGGCTTGCCCGAGTTGAAGGCACGCCGGGTCGACTCGGACTCGGGTATTGACTCGTCCGGTTCTGAGATTGTCCGTGTCGACTCGGGTGTTGACTCGTCCGAGTCCCAGCTCACCCGGATCGACTCGTGCCTTGACTCGGGCGAGTCCGCACTTGACATACAAGACGACATTCTTAACATGCTCGAAGACACGGACAACGTGCCCGAGCGTGACTCGGCGATGCAGGATCTTGACTCGGTGATAAAAAGCTTCGAGGAGGAGATTCTCGCTGCGGGTTCGGATCCGGGTCAGAACCCGGAATGCGTCGAGTTGCAGCCGAACCTTGGTTACCTTCTAGAAGCTTCAGACGACGAGCTTGGGTTACCGCCTTCAACGGCGGCCGAGCCGCAGAGCGATGAACCGGGTCGGGTCGGACCGGACGGGGTGGACCTGACCGGGTTCATGGGGTTCGAAGATGATATTCCGAGCTACGACGCGTTTGGGTTCGGAACCGGGCTGAAGGCGGAGTGCGGCGGCGAAGACGGCGGCGCCGGAGGGTTTATAGCGGCTGATGGCTTGTTTGACTATGCGGAACCGTCGGATATTTTGTGGCGGTCGGAGTCGTTGCAAGCCATGTAGGGGCGTTTCGTAGGGGATGGAATGAAAACGTGTAAATCTGGGGAGATTATTATTAGTAAAGGGAAATGAATGATGGGCATAACAGATATGTTCTAGGCGGTAGATGTTTAAAAAAATTAGAAAAAAAAGATTAGGATTAGGATTTTTAAATATTTAAGATTTGTTCGTTTTGTTTTTTTTTTGTATGTTTTGTTCGATTCAATTGAAACAAACCGGCCCCCTCTCAAGTGTGCCGTTAGCAGCTTCGGGTTTTTTGTTGCTTCATTTTCTAGCGTAGTTGGACGTTCTTTTCATGTCCCTGCTATATTGGCAAGGGTAAATGACAATGAGGGCTCTCGAGGTTTTGAAGTTATTCCACTATTTAGTTTTTGAGTGAATGGTTTATTTGGTTTTTTAAGATTTTTTTTTTGGGGTTATTTTTATCCTTCAAAAAAAATTAATTTCTGTTCCTCAAAATTAGAGATTAAAAATTATGGATATATTATTATTATTTTAAATTTTTTTATTAGTGTACTTATATATATAGTATAATATAATAATAATGTGTTATTAAAATATAAGAAAACAGTTAAATAAAATTATTTTAAAATATATTATGTTTATTTTAGTATTTAAAATTTTATAAAATAAATTATTTATGATTTATAATAGAAATTTAAATGATTTATTTTATAAATTTTAACTATCAAAATAAGTCATTTTAATTTTTTATTTTATTTTAAATGATATATATATATATATTATCTATTATTATATTAATAATTTAATATGTAATTTTATTAGTATTTAAATAATTAAATATATATGAAAAGATCAATTTGTTCTATTATTAAAATTTTCTCAAAAAATCTTATAAAATTTTCTTAAAAAATTATATGAATTATTTACTTACAATTTTTTTTTATATCTTATTCTATTTTTATTGTTAAACTTATTTATTTATTTGATTCATTAAACTTATCTTTTCTTAAAATATATATAATAAAATTATAAAATAAATTTAAAAAATTATTATTTGATAAAATACTATAACTTTAGATTTTAAAAACACAGTAATTTTGAAGTTTAAAAAAAATTATGTTTTTTTATTTTTTCTTTTAATTTTTAATTTTACTTTCTTCTTCAGTCGTACAGGTAACTATCCAAACCAAGGCCTAAATACTATAATTTAATAGGAGTATCGATTGTTAAAATTGTAAAAATTTTCGGGGAAAGTTATTGACTTAATTGTTTTACAAGATAACCTTTTATCTACTTTTCATGCATTTGATATAAAGATATCACAAAAATAAAAACAATATAATTATAATAATTTCGTTTTATTTTTTTAGCGTACTCAAGCAAAGAATTGAAACATTACTCAAACCTTCAAGCTAAGTAGAACGTTTAGAAATTCGTCTCTATCGATAACGAAATTTAAATATGAAAGTTCAACCAATAAACTAATCAAAGAAGTTTACACCCATTATAGAAGAATGTATCTTAAATATGAGAAGAGCACACAAAACTCTCATCCAAGGGACCTCTTAAGTGGAGATGGTGAGTTTGCTACCACATGTGGTGACTTAATCCTATCCATTAAATATTCAATTTGATGGTTACTACATAACATAATAGATAACTAAATTTTGAACCTTAATTTCATCTTCTCCTCCATCCTTGTGCAAATCCATCCTCATCCCTTGGTAGTCATTTATATTTCTATTATACATAGTTATTAAACTCAGACTAGTGATCAACTCTCAGTTAAGGCATTAGATTACTGGTTGAGTTATTGATTGAACACGACTTAATCAAATAAATATATAAAAATATATAATGTAGTTCAAATAGATATGTAATCTAAGAAGTATGGACACACCAAGTTAGCAGTGTGACACATGTCGGACACCGACATCCACATGACACGTGTTTGACACGCGTCCGTACGTGTTTAATTAAAAAAATAATTTTTTTGAGCTCGGATACGTGGCAGACATGACCAAATACAATCGGACTCATGTCGAATATGACCGGATAAGCGTCAGACACGGCTCTAATTCACAGTGGACACATCTAAGTTAGTTTCTTTATTTTTTAAAAATTTTTTAATACCAACATGAGCCAAAAACTAACTCTAGTTACTTAGTTGGATTTGTATTGTTGGGTCATTTCATTTTAAAAACTCTTCAATTGATTATAAAAATAAGAATTAATTAGATAAAAAAAATTATAAAAAAGACTCATACCAAAAAATAAAAAATTATATATATATATATATATATATATATATATATATATATATATATATACCATGTCCATGTCTTATAATTTTCTGAGTTTGGTATGTAACTATATCTATGTGTATGCTTCATAGTATGTAACACATCATATTATTATTGGCATATATAAAATAACAAGTTGCATAGCTCGATAGTAGAAGAGGATGCACACCCACATGTATACACCTTGTTGACAAGGTTTAATACTTAGCGATAAAATTTTTTAGACTTTGAAAAATTATTTTCTTCAAAAGGATCAAACTAGTGTGAATAGCATAAGGCAATGCCTAAAGTGATGGATGTATATATGGGAAAAAAATGCTTTGAAGCCTGACCATTTAACCGAATCGATTGACTGATGTGGAATGATTTTCAAACCGAATATATAATATTAATTAACATAAGGAATTAATTGAAATACAATAATTGTGAAAAGATATTTTATACTGTCAACAAATAAAATGTTGATAAATCATTACTTTAAATAGTTTTTTCAAATTTGAACTATCCATTATCTCATAATGGATACACATCATGTCTATTTATTACATGACAGTGTAAAGATAAATACATTGTTAATGTATAGCAATTATTCTCTTAACATAATGACTTTTAATTTAAAATGATGTGGCATAACAACTACCTTGATCCAATGCCACAAGTGTCCGTCAATTTAACTTCAGGTTTTGAGTTCCGATCAACTATAGAGTATTACTGAACCAAAAAATAGAGACTCATATAGCTTGATATGCTATTTATAGTGATATTCCATAATTTCTTACAATATCATTTTTTTAGGGTAACTTACACTTATCTCTCTTGATGTCTATGGAAATGCAATTCAGACCCTATCTAATTATTCAATCTACACTCACACCCTATTTGTTTGTCAAATTTGAAGTATTTATATTACACCACACCCCTTACTAACAATGCCTCATTAGTAAACTTAACAGAATATCATTTTTGTGATATTAATCGTTCCTAATTAATAAAATCACGAAAATACCTTTACTTATTCTCCCCATTAATTGTGCAAAAACCTAAGGTCTGTTTGAAACATTATTTTTGTTTTTATTTTTTAATAATCAAGTTTAGAAATAGTTTCTTAATAGTAAAACACTAAAACACTATCTGTTTGAATACACTTTTTTAAAAACAAAGAACCCACCCCATTTTCCCAAAATCACTACAACACACCAAACAAAAGGAACAAAGAGGGCTACTCGCGGTGGCTGTGGTAGGGGCTACTTGTGTAACATTCTCCCAAGTACAACCTCATCCTTAAGTTATGGTGTCATACTCAAGAGTTGTTACTTCTAAGTTTGCGAAACTTTTTTTTTAAATATCTATAGTCAGTTTGGTTAGTTCGCGAGATAACTAGGTCATAATTATACTAAAATATATAGCAATGAAACCAAACTATTTATTTAATACAAAGTTAAGTACATAAGGGAAGCTCTTCTATGAGTTTTAACACACCTTTATTCTCTAACATATTTACACACATGTTTATTCCACTAAATACAACATAATAAAAGCATTAACTACTACACTATTGCACTTCCGAGTTCTTTTGCATAGCAGTCCTCTGGCCCTCTCAAGGCCAACCCTGAGAACATTTAACACAAAAACATAGGGGTGAGAATTATACAATTCCCAGAAGGGTAACTCCCCAATTACACATTCATAATGTCATCGCTATCGCCACCACTTCGGTTTATTAAGAAAGCGTGAGCATGCAATATGTACATATCAAATGTTCATTTTAAAATTATAAAATCACCTTTCCGAAGTGGGTCTCTTTTATTATTCATTCACTTAAAACATGTATTTCATAACATTCAACATCGTAGGAATTCCTTCAATACCAATAATTTAACAAGATATACATATACATATGGCAATTATAATGATCTTTTTGTGTCCTTGACATAATAAAAGGGGACTTTTTCGTGCCCTATTGGGGATCTCTTCGTGCCCCTTTTTATACTAAAGGGGACTTCATTGTTCACTTAGCACATACATCATCCTCAAACTTACATATACATGCATCACATTTCTATATGTATGAACATAATTCTCTGATCTCATAATACTTTAAACCTATATATATTATTCATTCATTCCTCATAACATAATCTTGGAAGTTCATGGCATGCATTCATACACATCAACTTGAACCAAATGCCATTAGGTCACTAATTCAAGGCATCATCACAACTTCAGCACATTGGCAGATTTTTCACTCAAGTAGCACAATTTATTTCTTATACCAAATGATTAATTCAAATGCTATAAAAATTCTCAATGACACCTTAATGTGTCCAAAAGGTTCCATAAAATTTTCATAACAAAAAGAATTCTCTAAATACGTCAAAAAAATTAGACAAATTCGGAGGTTGGAAACCCCCTATTTACAACCAACAACCATAGTTTCTAATTTTATTACCCTACAAAATAATCATATCAAATCATATAAAAATTCAAGGTTGGACTTCAATATTTCCTTAATATCCTGTAAAAATTTCAGCTCATAATTCGATCATTTACTAGGTTAATAAAATCTCACAAGTTCATAGCTTCAGATTCAAGATTTCAGGCAGCATAGTTACCACTTCGGTTTATTAAATTTCTCAAGGCATTAGGAGTCAAAACTAGAGCTCAAGAAAATTCATGGAACTATCCTAGGATGTTACCTTCAACATATAATTTTTATAGCTCATGAAAACACCCACAATTCCCTCAGAAAATTCGTGAACAATCACTGCCAGCAGGAAAATCAAAAATCCAGCAAACCACTTCAGAATCTCTTTTGATAAAAATGATTTTTCCACAACCCCAAACACTCCACCAAAATTAACAAATCAATATCATCATATTATCAACCAATATATCTAGAAATTTTGGACCAAACACAATCAGAAAATTCCAATATAAAATTGGAAAGAAAAGGTCAAAGAAAATCCTACTTGTGAAGCTTTAAGGCTTCTAACTCTAAGGGATCTTTCAAAAATGATTTTTCTTCACTTCAAGCCTTCCAAACAGCACCTAATCCTTCCTTAAACAGTAGAGAATGATAGCTCAGGGTTCAGCTTGGAGATTATTTAAAATTCTAATCGGTTGGTTTGATAGATTATGAGGAGTTGAACAAGTTTTGTGAAAGGATCTTGGTGTTTTGTCATGTTTAGGCTAGGGTTTATGAAGCTTGAAGTTTGTTAATGGTCGAATGAGAGAAAGAAGATGAAGTCTGATGTATTTGGAGCTCTTGGCCAAAATTGATGGTGTTGGAGTGATAAGGTTGGTGATTTATCATTATCTAGGTATAAACCTAGTCAAAATGGGTATTTATTCCTTTTTCAAAATGAAATAATGAAATGGATGGCTAAGATTTGGTTTCTTGGTCAAAGAATGAATCTTGGCCATCCACTTGGCTCAAGATAAGTGGCTCATATTAACTTGGTGAGCAAGTAGCTTTTTCAGTGTTAAAATTGCACACCGAAATTCCACTGAACGAATGAGTTATTGGCACCCGAGTAAAATATAATAAATCAAAGGTCATGATTAAAACTTGCTTTTCAATTTTCAATCCTTGTCATCCACTTGGCATAAAGTGGTTGATAAAGCTTACTTAGCCACTAAGTAGCTTTTACGGTGTTAGAAACCGCACACCGAAATTTTACCGAACGGGTAAGACAGTGTACCCGGGTAATCAAACATTGTCCGAAAAATAATTTCGGGTATAAAATCTTTATTTCTACCTATTTCTAACCATAATCATATAATTTCTCAATTTCGGCCATCTCCGGGTCCCAATTTTAGGATTTCGGCTGTCCTGGTGGGCCTGTGGGGCCCGCAAAATACTATTCACGTTTTTTTTGTTTACAAATCCGTTGGATCGTCTTCATCATTGTTCAAACTATCAAATTTTTGAAATTATGATTGATAAAGCTCAAATTAATTTTTAAATAATTTTTTTTAAGGTGTTACAACTTGCGACACCAAGGGAAGCAACAGAGGGGAAGAGCACCGCAGTAGCTATTGAGGCGGCAAGATTGTAGATTTGTGGTAGCAACAGGTGGCTAGCTTCACGACGACGTCATTCGATTGTTCTCCTGCTCACAGCAACAGCAAATGGGGAGCACGGTTGAGGCTAGGCGGGGGATTCTCCGGTGAGCTCGCTGCCTGGTTCCGTGGCGAGGTTAGTTGAGGCGGAGACATGGCTGAAGCAGAAATATGGATAGGGTTCATGGTTCACCTGGCCAGTTTTCGAGGGGTGTTGGCGCGACGGTGCTGGCTTCTCATGGTGGTGGTTCAGGCTAAGGTGGAGGCGCAACTGAAGCAAAAACACTGACGGGGGTTCGGGGTTCACATGACCAATCTTTGCAGGGAGCTCTGGCGTCTATAGATCAGTTTCGCGGCTGCAGCTAGGGGTGGCGCTGATCCTCCGAGGAGGATGCCCATGGTCCTATGCGAGGCAGCACCGGTGCTTTGCGAAGGTTCTGGATGAATTGCCGATGAGGAACTAGATAGAGAGAAGAGTTATTCCAAGGTTGACTTTTTTAATTTTTAATTTCAACTATGCGATTCTCATTAAATACTATACTCGATTTTCTTTCACCTCATTTATTGACATATTTAATTTTTTTCCAAATCGTTGAATGGTATTTACTTGCAATCTTTAAATAATGAATATCGCATTATGTTTTCCAAATAAAGATCCTTTCGTTGAGATCCACAAACGCTTCTCTTCACCTCTTATATGCACATATAAACAAGCGCGCACGCGTACACACACATGAATATATATATATATATATATATATATATATATATATATATATGTATGGCTTGAACCAAAATCTGCATCACCAATCTAATGGCTTTGTTTCTCTTTTTAGTGCTGAGCCTGAGCATACCGTTCGTTGAAGTTGATGGAAGGAACCATGATCAAGCAGAAATGCAGCATAGTCCTACCAGATCACATGACATTAAGAGGGTCCAGGTAGTTTAATTTTATATCTTAATATCTAATTTTCTATGATTGAATATCATCATTTGAGTTGCTTCCATCATTTTACTTTATTGTCATTTGGTTCACACATGCAGTATGCAATAGACAAGGACTTTGATTGCATTGATATATACAAGCAACCTGCTTTTCAACATCCTCTATTGAAAAACCATCAAATCCAGGTAACGAAATGCTCACTTGTTAAATAACTTTTGTAAAGTTAATCACTTAAAACTTTGTTGCTACATGATGCTAATTCGTAAGTTGAACTGATGTAATACGATCCTGGAATGATATTCAGCTACTTGTGCCAATCTGGACATTCCTGATGCATTCTGTTACTTGCAAATTAGAAATTGCAATCTGTGAATTAGGATCGATCCTTAAAGAATTGATGTTTTGTTTGTTTAGTAATTCTGGTGTGTGTTCAGGAAAGCTGTTAGATTAAAAATATCTTTGTTTCAACTTTTAAAATAGTGTAAAATCTTTTTTTTACTGTAATTCAATCAATTCATCTCATTTACATGACTTTTCAATTAGTGAATATGAAACTTAACTACTTTGGTTGATGTAATAATATATGATTAGATATCAATGTTAAAAAAAATTTAATGTCACTGTATAGAAATTAAACTCAAAAAATTATTATGAAACTTAAATTTTATATATAATTAATTAACATGAAAACAATTTTTTGAAATTCTGATTACTTTCAAAAGATTATCTAAATATATGAAAAATAACTCTCTCAAAAAAGAAATTGATTTTTTACCCAAAAATTAAAAAAAAAATCATATCCAAACACATTCACAAAATAACCAATACTCATCACCATACACATATCAACCATAAGAGAAGACAGCTCCACCTGCTCCCCACATAAGATTATGCCACTTGAATATGATAATCCCTGTTATCACCACCTATTAGTGCTTTATTTTGTTAAAAATTGTAGCTTCTTTTAATTTGGCCGAAATCCAACGACTGTAATTGACACAGTTTTTCTTTTAAATAATTATGCAGATATTTTTTTTGCCCTGTTTATTTAGTTTAGTAGAGTTGGTATGGCCTTGATTTCGGTCCTTTTTATATCTTCATTAATTTATGTCTAATAATTTTAAAGAATTACGATAATAAAGTCATTTAATAAATTCCACACCAAAAAAATCATTTAATAAGTTGAGAAAACCTATTCTCATCAACTACACTTCGTGATATATTTATTTTGTTTCATTTAATAAATAACATATTATTTCCCTGTCTTTAAATAATTATCCATTTTAAAAATTTACTTTGTCTAGAAATAAGTATTTATTTCAAAAGTTTAAATAGTATTAATTATTTTTTATCAATAATACCCCTATTATTAACTCATTAATGAAGGAGGAGCAAGGAAGTTGAAGTATTGATTGAAAAAAAGAAAGAGCAATTTAGTAAACTATGTCTAAATTTCACTAATATTAATATTTTATTAATTGTTTCCTTAATTCTAGTGCGTATTTATAATTGAATAATTATTCAAAGACAGGGGAAGTGGCTATTGTAATAAATATATAGAAAAAAAAAGATAATAATAACTCACAAAATTGATATATTATTTATTAAATAAAATAGAACAAATATATTCTCTTACTTTCATAAAACTTAATATTACTCTTTTCTTGTCAAATTTAAAATAGTATCTTCTTAACACACAGTATAGAATGGTAAAATTTGTAATTGGACTAGTGCTTGGAATCCCGTGCTTCCCTTATCAATTTATTCTTCAGTCAAATATATTATTATTGCCTTTGTTTTTATATAATTGTTCATTTTTATTTTTTAATTTTGCAAGATGTTGTCCTTTTAAGAAATTTGAATAATATCAATTAATTACTTTCAGTTATACTCCTATTAAATAAGACAGGAGAGAAAATAAGTAAAATAATAATAATATATATGAAAACAATTAAGACAGAGAGATAATTAAGTATAATTTTATAAATTATATTTAAATTGTTCAAATATAGGAATTTTATATTTTTCCATTAATTTTTTTTCGATAGATTGAATAAGACTAAAAAAAACCTCATAAAGCATGGGATGAGCCAACACTATATAGAATACAGGCAACAAATTATCACAAGAAAAAGAACCCCCTCCACACAAAAAATAACAATGAATATACTCTTTAAGAATGTCAGATAAATAAAATTATGATTGAGGGTATAAGTGAGACAGAGTGAGTTGTGGGGCATGAGTGAGAGAGAGATGGATACGATTTTCTCACAGCTAATGTATGATTACTCAAACATTAGTTATATCATCGCTCACAATTGTTCCCTGTAACTGAACCCAATCAATTCATTTTGACCAATCAGCCAAATATATAATGCCGTCATCGTGTCTTGAAGCTCCAATGACTTTTGTTCCCATATGCTTCCCAATCAATACCGGAACCACTCTAGGCAATAGCTACCGAGATATTTTGAGGTCTGCACCAAAACAATAACTCCCTATGAAAAATAAAAGGTGATTACTACCTTACAATTCACAGTTTTACAATTTAGCTACATTTTAGAATGTTGTTAAAAAAAATAAGTGATGTGGCTAATCCACCCACCTCTGTCTCCCTCCTCCTCCACTTTTACATCTTTTCACGGCCATAAATCACTACCCACTGTAATCCAATTAAAAAGAAAAGGGGAGAAATACAACAACAATCAGTAATCTGTCAACCTTCATACCATCCCCACCCTATGAAGCATAGACATTGATACGTACATAGGACATAACACGGATATGGAGACACATCAAACTCAAAATTATAAGACACAAACATGACAGATATATATAATTTTTTTTATTTTGTTGTATAATAAAATAAAATGACCCAACAACACAAGTCCAACTAAATAAGAGTTGGTTTTGGGCTCATGTAGGTATTAAAAGTTGAAAAAAAAATAAAGAAACCAACTCAGACGTGTCGTGTGGGTGTCGGACACGGACATGCCACCAAGTTGGTGTGACCATGCTTCTTAGTCCTCATCTAAGTCCAACTTCATCACTTTGGTACTCTGTTTCAACCATATGTTCCTAGTTCCATGGTCCACTGCACTCACCGTGCACAACCACTATCGCGTTGCACCACCACCTTCCTCTCCTCCCCTACTTGCGCCGCCGTGGCATCGCCCTTCATTGTCTCTATCTAAGTGCTACCTAACCATACATTCCCTATTACATGGTCCACCGCACTTGTCGTGCACAACCACCATCGCGTTGCACCACCTCGCACCACTACCTTCTTTTCCTCGCCACATGCGCCACGCCACCACTGCACAGAAGCCGTGGCGGCGTCACCCTTCCCTCTTTCGTTTTTCTAGAGAAACCCCAATGTTTGATATTCTAAATCCCTAGTTTGTTCCTTTGTTTGCTTTTAATGACTTTCCTTCTGTAGTCTATATCAAAATAAAAATGTTTTAATACTTTAATTTGATGGGTTTTGTCATTGGACTGTGTTGATCTCGATGGTTAGGCAGCTTCTTCTTGTTTTATTTTTGTTACTGTTGGATTTATTTTAAGCTGCTATTTTATCTTTCTTTGTTTGGTTCAGAGCCAAGATGAGAGGTGACTTGGTGGTGACGATGGAAAGCGAAGAACAAGTGTTTAACGACATTATTTTTCGTTTAGCCACATTTTTGAAATGTGGTTGAATGTTAAATGTGCCATAGGCATTAACCTTTAACAGCGTGTGAGAATTTGCCAAAATAAAAATATCCATCCAAAATAAACCTCTCTCAGTGTGTTGGTCAAACTTACTTGGAATCTCAAAAACAGCAACCCTATACACATTCTCTCGATTTAAACCCCCCTTTCATATTTAATCAAGTTGTGTTATTTATACTCATAGAATGTGGGGACACTGTGCCAACTCACACCCCATCCATCATTAGAAGGGAAATGGATCTCATTTAAATAGGATTTACACCTCATTCAAATTAAGGTGTGAGTTAACACGATATCTCATAATCTATGAATACAATTAATATTTCTCTATTTAAAGTATCCTCATAGTGTTTCACTCAAACCCTTTCTTCCATTACTCCTAATCTTCAAGGGTGTGTTTGGATTATTGAAAATGAATGGAGCGGAGTGGAATATGATGAAACATTTTAAAGCTCATTATTTGGGTATTTAAAAAATAGGTGGAATGGAATGGGGGTGGATGAAATGGATTCCATCCAATTCCTTCATTTCTTAATGTCCTCATTCCCCTCCAATTTGGGTAAAATAAGTTGGAATCTTTCGTTTTCTTATGTTTTACCTATAAAATTACCATCATTTCACTCGATTTCATTACTAAAATATTCAAATAATGGAGGAGAATAATTATGTCACTCCAATAAGGGACAGTGTTTCTCTTTTACTGCTCAAAACCAAGATTTTTTTTACCTTCTAACAGGGAATAAGTGCAACATCCTAACAAAAGTGTGACATATTCTCTTTCACTCTACTACTCACATTTCTCTCTTCTATTCCATTACTAGTCACTCCTTTCCATTGTCAAGAAGGAAATAAGTGTAACATCCAAATAGGAGTATGACATAGTCTCTTTTACTCCACTACTCACCTTTCTCTTCTATTCCAATATTAGTTACTCCCTTTCATTATCTACAAGACTCCCAGTAATAACTTTACTTTTGGATAGCTTTTCTCTTGGATAGGCACCTGCATAAAACAAACTAGAAGTATACATGCACCCATATTAGATGTGAATCTCTCTCAGTGTTTCACTCTTAATCAATCATGCATTTAGTGGAAAGAAGTCTCTCATGAATGGTAGCCCATGCACAAGCTCTCAATGTATACCTCCCACTCACATATAAAAAAAATCCTCACAATATTTCACTTAGTATCATTCCTCCTCCCTTACGCCTATTCTTTAGTTTTTGATAGTACTCTTGAGGAATATATAAGTTACCTGCATAAACAACCCAACAGAATAGACACACACCCCAATTTGCCTTTACTCAAATGAGGAAACTGCTAGCTAAGAGCCAACTCTAGTAAAATTGTTTTGTTTTCAAAGATTACACTATTTCAACAATGCCAAACAATCCAAATTACCACAAAAAACACATGAAACCAAGCATATTTAATAGTTTTACCAAGGCTCACAGCCATCCATGGCTCAAATGCACACTTACTAACATATGACATAACTCGAGAAACATTCCAACTTTTCAACCGCAGTCCCTATAAATTCAAGGTGAATGGGCAAGTAAAAAATAGGTGTTGATATGTTTCCTAATGCTGTAGGTATATGACACACCTGTCATGACTACCTAAGATGATACCAATCCTTTTCAATCTCTCTTTCTCTCCCCCCCCCTCTCTCCCCCTCTCTCGTATTTAACCTTCCCAATAATACGAACCAAGCAAATAGTTCAACTCTAAGAGGGACTTACCTTTTTTTCAATAAGTAATAAGAGAGTTCAATAACCTGAAATTGGTTAGAGCTTCAGTTCAAAACCCATGATACAATACATATCACCTTAATCACCAAACAAAACTTCTTACTACTTCTTGTTACAACCAGGTGAGGTAAACCCAATCCAGATCCCAATCCCATATTACTCAACTCCAAGAATACAGGCCCAAAGCCAAAGGCCCATATCGTATGCCTTGCATCAGAAATGCCCTCCGGTTGGATTGGCAAAATCCCTCAATCCCACGACCAGTATGATATGGAGCCATGTCCCGAGCCCAATAACCATATTCTGAAACATGTAGATAGTGGTGACGGGCCATATGATCTACTATTTAAAAGATAATCCACAGAGGAAATAGGTACGCAGTCAAACCCATTTACCGCTGAACCTCAAACTGCTACTGATACCCTTGGTGGAGTGCTTGTAGGTGCTCTACCTCCCATCCTACCATAGCCAAGGTAGAACGAGATAAGGGAAAACTATGTCGTGTTCACTTCAAGTCCCCAAGTAACTTCCTACCATACTACTCCGTTATACTTCTATACCAAAAACATAAAAGCTATTTGTCTAATATGGTGGACCAACACCTTGCATATGAGCACACTCACTTCTCCTCTTATAACATCATTCCCTGGACATGACATCACAGAAAATGGAAACTTGGAGTCTTCTACATTAATTATTTGATAGCTCTCTCTCAATTACTCTTTTGCATAAATTATTTGACAGTACTCTCTTAATCGCTTAGCTCACATATTAGTCATCAAGCAAACCCCTTCCCCATATGGACTTCTTGGCTTGAATAGTGATGAGAAAATTTGCATAGTATTTGTCACATCTTTCCTTCTTCCAACAATTGAGTCCTTGGATAAGTTAATGGTGATGCAGAATCATAGCACCTATCAACTGCAGTACCCCTTGGACCTCTTCATCTGTTGAAATTTTACTTCTTTTTCATTCGTTCGTACTAAATTGGTACTATCACACTTCAACCTTTTCAATATTGCCATCAAGGTCTTCATTGTGTCGACACATGCCACACTAACCTCCGAATCATGTTCCAAACATCAAAATGTACAACAAAGTATCCTTCACTCACACACACCAACACCCCTACACACGCACATACTCGTTTCCAGCATACACAAATCCACACACGCACACACCCTTTTCCAGTATACGCACACTTACACATGCACACATTCACCCTTCACAAGAGGTTTAGGTAGATCTCGACCTCATCGAGTATACACTCATGCTACTCAATCCTTATTACTATGCATCACCCCGCGATTTTTTCGTGTATTCCTCTCTTCTAATCCTACTCCTCACTTTATGATAATTCCTCACACAGTGTTTCTCTCCTCTTGAATTAAAAACTGCTCCCATAAGTTTTGTCTTCTAGTTGATTAATCACTTAACCATATAGTGCGTGCAGAAAAGAAAACACTCCACGCCTCGTAAAACATAATTTACAGATTGCACTCTATCAAATTACGTTGCCTAGAGGGACTAACCCTTTACATACGCCTTTCAAAAAACTGTAACAATTTGAACCCTGGATCCGAACATTGGAATTCCTTCTTTCATAAATTAAAATTGTAACAATTTTTTCATTAATTGATATGAGTATTTAAAATTAAACAATTATTTGAGAACAAAGAGTATTGGTATCTGCTATATAATAATAGAAGTATGTATTGTTGTTTTTAATCCAAATAATTCTAACCATAAAGTCTACTCCTTATTTTTTTTTTTTCGGTTGATAAGTCTACACATTATTTAACTTCTTGTTTATTTCATTCTTTGAAACAAAGCTTTATCCGACTTTTTCAAGGAAGAGATTGCAAAGTACATCATCATATGGCAATGCCTCTAATATTCACAATTTCACCAAAGGATGTCCACGAGGAAAAGTGCCTATTCACAATAGAATAAAAATGATGCACCAAAAAAATATTACTTCAGAATTACAAGCTCGGGACTTTCGTCAGTTTTCCCAAGATTACCCGAGGCATCATGTAAGTAAATATTCTTTAATTAATTATAATTCCAATATGAGAAATATTTACGTGCACTGAGAGCAAGAGATAATACTTGCTCTGATTCATTTATTAATTGACGCATAAGTTTTGTAGGCTATTATCATCTTCCACCTCCTGTACATTTTTAATACAATAGTTAATTTATCAATCACTAAATGAAACAGAGCAGATGTTTTACCTTACTCTAAGAGCATCTAAGAATTTCTATTTCAATGTTCTGCATTGCAATTCTCGTGGTACTGCTGCTGCTATCATCTTTTAGTCTGTTACTCTTGGTACAACAATCCCAAATACAATATACCATGGAGCTACTGCGTCAATTGGAACTTACAATTTATCGCTAGAACTGAACCAATATAGCTTGTCTCAAATGTGGCTTCAAAGTGGTCCTCCCACAGAGCTTAATAGCATACAAGTCGGCGCCGGGGTAAGTCAACTTTCGTTATATTTTTTTGTCAAAACAAAAAGTATACATTGTTGTATGCAATTTTTATTAAAAAAGGGGACAGATCCTACTCTCTAAGTTGATTTAATTTTCTTTATTATGGTTATATCCATGTATACTTCTAATCCAGTATCCTTATTATTGAATTTGTGTTTTAGATTCATCCAAGCTTATATGGAGACAGTATACCTCGAGTAACTGGTTATTGGACGGTAAGAAATCTAAATTAATATATCATATTTTAAAATTAAGGACTTGAATGGATAATACAATTATACAAATAACGAGATGACTAGTTGTGCCTAATTAGATATATACATGCGCAGGTAGATAACTTTCAAAGAACTGGATGCTTTAATACTCTATGCCCAGGTTTCGTGCAAGTCGACACAAAATGCACCTTTGGAGTACCCCTTCTGCCTTCATCTACAATTGGACGTCGTCCCAAATATTTTGCTTTGTTCAAAGTGAGGCAGGTATATTTGAATGCAATTTTGGAATTCAAAATTTTTTATAGCATTATATTTAGTTTCCAAGAGGTAGTTAAGAGCAGATTGCAACTAACACCGTACTTATTTGCGGACGCTAACTTCACTAACTTTGTTAAATATTACATAGGGAAATGATAGGAAAATGATATTCCAACACCCACGTGCTGTAGACATCCACAATGGTGTGAGAGAGGTGATAGAGAGAGAATAAATTGAGAGAAAAAATAAATTATGAGACTCATATATTTTATGAGTAGAGTATTTGAGTAAAAATGTTATTTCAACACCCATAAGTAAATGTCCAACTGAGACACATATTTCATCACATTTGGATATGATGGATAAGTGGAGAAAGTTGAGGATATTATCACATCCAATAATGATGGAGTATATGTCCAATTGAACATATATTTTTAGGTATTGAAATAACAATGCTCGGTGTTTAGGTGTTTGAAAAAGTTGAGTGTTAGAAATAGTATTTTGGGAAATTATATATATAGGTAGGGACTGTTAATAAAGCAGGGAGGTCAGGGAAGCTCAGCATGAAAAACAAGAAACGTGGATGTAAATTTTCAACAAGAATGGTGTCAAATTCAATAACCGGTAACCGTCGTAATTACAATGGGTTGGAGATAATTCAATCTATAAACTAAGCAAACAACCTAAAATCCCAAATCATTATCCCAGTCACTAATGATATATTGTCATTCAAGCTATAAATATTTCTGGAAAAATTAACTTTAAATAATGAAATTATTTATTTGAGTAGTTTTTCAATAACTTGATGAAATTGTTGATAATTCTAATTATTTATTTTCACGTTAAATTAATAATTCTTTCAATTTCTTAAGTCATTAAGGACGAAAATAACATTTTACGTCATAACTCATAATAGTAATTAGTTTCGTTTTCTCCGTAGTGAAATATAAAAATTTAAAAATAAGAGAGTTGATAATAATCATGCTAGATCGTCTAGATATGTGTTAAAGTATCATTAACACGTATTGAATTGATTAATTTTCACTTTAAACATGGTTTCTCCCTTGAAAAATGATTGGTTCACATTAGTTATCTGGCAGTAACTCGTCAAGCTCTATTCTAATTCTTCAAATATTTACAGGATGAATCCACGGGTCACTGGTGGTTGATTGGATATGATGCTGGTAAAGCTGTATACTTTGGGTACTGGCCAAAGGAAATATTTACTCACTTAGCAGAGGGATCATCTTTGATTAAATATGGTGGTGAAACTTATGCTCCCCCTGATACGATAAGTCCCCCGATGGGTAGTGGAGAATTGCCCCAAACATTATATCTTAATTCGGCTTGTATAGCAACACTTAAAATTGTCGATTCCGAGTATAGGGTGTTAGATTTACCTGACGATGTGAACATATATCGGGACACTAGCCCAAGTTGCTATGACTTGTTGTATAATGGGGATGAAGGAGATCCATATGGGCAAGCCTTTCTGTTTGGTGGACCAGGTGGCCAATGTGGTATATGACACAATATTTAGAACTTTATTAATAAAGATTAGTTTGTTATTGACAATGCATGCTTAAAATATGGTACTACATATAGACATCAAAGCAATTGCGCCTATTATACCAAGAAATGAAAGTAGAAGTCTAACTGAATTTTGAAGTATATATATGTCCCAGTCAAATTATGCCGTTCTCGGGCCCATGCATCCATAATTTAGTAAGAATTGAATCTTGAAATTCTTTTTTCAATTGTGTAGTGCACATTTTTAGCATCTTAAACAATATGAATAATAACTCACTTAATTAAATAAAAAATAACAAGTCATTTTTTTATCATTTTTCTCTTAGAACAAGGCATCCCAAATAAATATTTATTGATTATAAGGAGAGTTAGGAGCCCTAAAAAGTTAAGACCAACAAAAAAAACTAACATATATCTCTAGTATATTCATTAAGGATAGTGCCACATTATTCATTGGGAGGATGTAGAAACAAATGAATATCAAACTCCATTGAGTGCCTCAAATTAGCAAAGCAATTAGCAATATAATTGCTTTTTCTAAACGTATAAACATCATGAACTGAAGAAGACCAACTAAGTAATGCTATGATTAATTGATATTTATCTCTTTCTGAGTCTATGTAAGATTGTTTGCATTTGACATTCATTAATATAAATTGTCTTACGCCCAAACTTTAACTTCCATTTACATCGTCAACAAAATGTGATCTTAAATTGTACAAACAATATTGATGAGGCGTAAAATAGAAATAAAAGTAAAAAAGACAACATTCACAGAATGGTTGGATACAAATAGAAAAATGTGTTAATGACAAACAATTGACATATGTGTGAATATCACAAGCATTTTGTATAAAAGTTAGACATCAAGGCAAAAAGGTATATATGTTAGTAGGCTCAATTTTGTTCATAGTATTGGTAGTCATTTTACAGAAGTAGCTACTAAATACATGAAAAGGTTATACAAGCTTTGAGAATATTAGAATTGTTGACAATATTGCCATAGCTTTATCCAAGAAACAAGCTATTTAATGGAATTATGAATGGTTTGACTTGTTTAAATCTAACTAAGTTAGCCTGTAAATTAAACGAAGTAGGCCTAAATGGGCTGAGACACTATAATAGCATAGCCCAACCCATTTAAAATTGGTCCACAGGCTTAAATGGGCCAATTTATTTAACCTTTTTTAAATAAAAAAAATTATTGGAAAGGGAAAAAATTTAAAAAGTAAAAAATTCAAGTTTTCTAAATAAGAACTACAAAAAATGCAAAAATAAAGGAAAAGTGGATATTTAGCTTAAACATTGTAATTTGTAAAGTAGTAAAACTTAATTTTTAAAATAAATAAATAAATAAATGGATAAAGGAGGCAACCCAACAAGTTAGGCATGCTAGCCTATTTAATTAGCAAGTTAAATTGGATGAGTCAAAAACAAATTAGTTTAAATGGGTTAAGGTTTCACTATTAGTGTATAAAAATTAAAGTATATTAATATTGATATATGGGTTTTGTGTACTTGTAGTCATGTACATTAGTCATCTTCTCACCCTAATTTCATTGATCTCTCCTGAGCTTAACTTGAGAGTTTTGGCAATTTGGGGTGGGTTTGGCATGCAGGCTAAGCCTTTTTTCTTTTTTATAAAAGTTCACAATTTATTAATAAAAGAAAAGTAAAAAACGTGTGATTCGAAAAAGAAAAAGTAAAAAATGTGTATACTTACAAATGCAGTAACATTGTATAGTTGATACTATTCATCTAAAGTTAAAATTTAAAAATAAAATAGTATCATTACTCATAAACAATACTATTAACAATAACCTTTTGTAGTCAAAGTTAGTATATAGTTGTTATGGATCTTAAAAATTAGATAAACATAAATTATTTAGAAAAAATTTTAAATAAATTCATCAAGACATTAACAACTATTTTTTTAGAATTTTTTTTTTGGCAAGTCCACCAACCCATCAGTCCGTCCTAAAATAGATTAGATTGACTATTTCAACCTATTTTATTTTAGCTGACTTTTGGTAAGATGGGTGTAAATGAGGCAGGTCAGTCTATTTTAACACCTCTAGTATAGCGCTAGTAGAAATGCTATATACCTTGGCTGAGTTAAAGGAGATGTGATGACCCTCTAGTTAATTAGTACAAATTTGAACTAAATAATTATATCCGGATATATTTGTTCAATATTATATTATTATATAATAAGTTGCATGCTCATTAATTTTCAAGAAATATTAATTTTACTCGTATAGGATGTGCTGACTCATATATTTATTATTAGATTGAGTGTGAATATTACTTGAATGATATTTATATCTTATCTAATGATAAATAAATTGTAAATTGATATGAGCATTCGTGTATATATATATATATAAACACGTCTTCATTATTTGACGTGGACCAAAACATATCGGGTTTTCGACTTTTGGCAGAAAAGATTAAAAGGAAAGAAAAAAAAAATACAAAATACAAAACCAAACCCAACCCGATCCTTATTGGGACACAGAATCGGAGCATGCAATGAAACCGCAAACGTTGTTATCCGCCTCTTATCCACAGCAGAGCCAGAGCACGCACGCGTTGGTCTTTGCATAGCCTCATCGCCTCGTCGACCCACCCACCCACCATACCAATGTCCTTCACCGTAGCCACTGGTGTCAGTGGCGGCGGTGCCAGGATCCTCTGCGGCACCACCACACCGTACACCTCACTCCCTCACCGTCCCCTCCACCTCACATTCCCACCATCACCCTCCTCCTCCTCAAACACAACAAGCAGAACCCACCTTCACGTGGTTTCTGCCACCAAGAGGTCCTCCCCTCGTTCTGGAAGGTTCGATGGTAAGAGCCGACGTGGCAGCAGCAGCACCACCACACAGGATCCGGACCCGCAACCGACGGCTGAGATTGAAGGCTCGGCTACTGACGCTTACGAGGGGTACTTCTTGCCGGATCTTCCCGGAGAAGAACCGGACTTCTGGGAAGGACCCCAGTGGGACGCCCTCGGCTTCTTTGTTGAGTATATGTGGGCTTTCAGCCTCCCTTTTGCGGTAATAATAACTAATCTTTTTTTTTCTTAATTTATTTTTATTTTAATCTTTTTGTCGATGTCGCCGAATTGGAACTTTTCTTTCTTTCTTTCTTTCTTTTTATTTGAGTTTTTGGGTGAAAATGGATTGGATTAGACCTGCTTAGTGGACAAGGGCTTTGTTGTGTTGTATAACAATGGAATACGGAGCTTAATTAATTACAGATGGTCTTTATTCTTAAGTTGTGGAGATGATAAAATGCTGACTTATATTTCAGCATAATCTATGTTGTGAGTTTCAACACAAGCACTGCTATTTTTGCCGTATTGTACTAAATTTATTGAGACTATTCCTGTTAGTTTTAGTTCAATCAGCCTCTAACCATTTTACTTTGTCTAGTTGGCTTCTAGTTACATGTAGGTTTGATTTTGAATGGTTTCAAATTCTCTGTGATCGCAGGTGATTGCTATTGGGATTGCTGTCGCAACTTATAATGACGGAGCAACAGATTTTAAGGAGACTCCTGCATACAAGGAATCTGTTCAGTCTAGTGAACTTTTAGAAGGACCTGAGGCTTCCGGCTCAGATGTATTTGAGTCCAATCCAACAGAAGTGGCTCCTGGTCTGGAGTAGTCTATCCATAGAATACTGCAAACATACGATATTTTTAGCATGTAAATCCAGGTGAATAAGTTCAATTTGTAAGGCATTGCTTCTGTTTACATGTATAATCTTTGAAGTGTATCAATCCTGAGACAAACGAAGGTAATTAGTGGTGTGTTGAAATGTATTGTTATTCCTTACAAAAAACTGTTGTTGGTGCTTTTGTTTCTTTTGATCTTGAAAGTTGCTACTAATTGCTCAAATCATTATTGATAATCCCATCTTTATTTTATAAAAGGACCAGTGACATTTTTAAGTAAATATCCGAAGGCGATATTGGGGTCCTTATTAGGCTCGTGGATACTTACTGCTAATTATGCTGTGTTGTTTACTTCTTTTGGTTTAGAATTTTGCTTCTAGTGTTGTAGTTTGGCGAAAAAATTTAGTCAATCACATGATGATAAAATTTAACCGCTGATTATCATTTAATAGCATTTCATTTTTTCCCCTTTAGACATAGTAAGGTATAGAGATATAAAATGCAACACTAAGTATAATAGCACACTTTATTTAGCAATAATCACATAGACAGGAGGATGATCCAGTTATAAAATATTAAAGGAAAAAAAATACATAATTATTGTACTATGATAAATTTCTATTGACCTTATGATAAATTTCTATTGGACTACTATATGATTTCAATTTAAATTAGTATAGCACCAATGTGAACAGATAAAATTGCCAAGGTGATAAACAGAGCTAATTCATTCTTTGCCTTCATGCTAATGGCTTTGCTACTTCCAAATCCAAATCCCATCATGCTAGGTCTTGGTGCCACTAAAATTGCCGGAGAAGCTACAAGTTCAGAAGGAAGAGGATTATTGAAAAGCATGGTTCAAAGTTGAGGACATCGCCCAAGGAAAATTATTATGAATGGACATTATAATCATGTGCAATTAATATGAAAGCCAACCTAAGTCTCTAAACTCTAAAAGGTTCATGTTTTCCATTGATTTTCATGCTTTGATATATATCACAATCTCGCAAAATAATAATAATAATAATCATAATAATAAAAGGAGGAATGAGTAATAAGGGGGGAGGTGATTTTATACCAGCAACAGTAGAGTTGTTCTTCGCCCTGAAGGAAATTTGAGAAGCTGGTGAAATTGGAGGCACTTGTAGTTGTTCCCCTACAGTCAAAGTAGTGTGAAAACTGATCAATGAATACCATCAAGGTCCTCAATTCTGCCTACTATACCTATACAATAGGATCCACGTTTTGAATGCAACATATAGAATTACAGACTCATTGCATAAAATTGCAAGATCTGCTTTAAGATTATGTGTAACCTGGGCAGGTAGAGATATCAACTTGAAGGGTGCAGAGTGCTGGCAGCTGCAGAGCAAGTGTCCTGTTGATGGGGAAGGAGCTCATGGTAGTGTCATTTAGCAGGAGGCAAAGGCAGTGTGGCTCTTGGCTGTAGAGTTGCTTGAGGTTGTCACAGCATTGCTGCCCTGGAGACAAAGAGGCACCCTGCACAAATGGTGCACAGGGAATGAGAGGAAGGAGGCTTGATGTGCATTGGGCTATGGTGGGGCTTGAGGAGCTAGGGTCTTGTGAAAGTATGGTGGTGGGATGGGAAATCATGAACAAGAGAATAACCTGACAGAAAATTGGGACAAGAGTACAATAAATCAATGAAGCCATTGAGTTTATGTATTCTCGTGTGTAGGATAAAATTTCTTCAGCGTGTCTAAATAGAAAAAAATGAACATTTTTGTGTGTGGCAGTGTGAGTTATTACATGCATGGTGTGTGAGTTTTATTAAACATGTATTTTTTGTTTATTCAACACCCCACCCATGCCACTCTACGCCTTTTCCCTCTGTCTTGGCCTTCATGTATTAAGTTCATAACTAACATGTTGTACTTAAAAGGGCAAGAAGTTCGTATTGTGAAATGGACATTGGAAAAAATCTACACCATTGGTGACCACTAAGGATATAAAAAAGGCTAAATTAACGGTGATGATAAAGTTATAGGGGCGCCCGTTTGATATATGGTTTCAATTTTCAACCCTTTACCGAGATAAAAGCAAACGTTGATGTGGAACTTTCCAAGCCATGATTTGGGACTTCCCGAATGCTAAACCAAACATGAAATGGTCAACTTCAAATGCCCGTTTGTTCCATTGAACTTTATAGTCCTTGATTTTTTATCTGAAAAAATATTTCATCTATTTGAAAGACTGAATAATTTCATATGGCACGAGTTCACATTCTTGCTTCATATTAAGTATTGCAGGTCATAACACTTCATTCTAGCAGAAGTATCAGGATTAAAGAGATGCCTTCTTTTTATTCATGAAGAAATCCATTGTTTATGTGGGCGCGCATAAAAAAGGCACAAAGAAGCCAAGAATAATGTGAGGAACCACGCTACAGTGTTTACCTTCCCCTGCATAGCTTACTACAAAATAGAATCGGGTTCTGTAACGAAAGGGAGAATAAGTTTCATCAAACGGAAATGCTAACCAGCTCATCATAAACTCTTTTTCGCTCTCTCAAAGTTTTGTTGTCTCCTTTTTAAGATAGTCTTTTTCTTTTGCTTGCTCCATCATACTATTTTGGATTTTCAATCATCTGTGACCTTATCTTTGTCTCTCTCAACCCCTGCTCTGAGTTGATTTCATGTCAGTGAAGGCAAGCTCAGATCACCAGCACTTGTCAATCTAGTTCTGTACTTATCTATAAGCACTACCTAAATCGTTTGTTTACTTTTGTTGGCAGTACTTTTGCATGGTGATGAGGATCAATATTGATTGTAGCGGTTGTTATAGAAAAGTAAAGAGAGCCCTTCTTGATATGCCAGGTTAGACATAAATGATTATGCTATTTCCACTTCTCTTCGGTACATCATTGATTATGATTAGAGGGTGAGTCTCAATGTAAGGATAGTTTACAAGAATGATTCAAATCCTAAAAATACTCTCTCCACAAAGTATGGTAAAAGCTACTTACCATAGCCCACCGTGTGGAAGCCTTGTACAAGGCCGCCCTTTATCATCGATCATGATCCTTTTCATGGCAGCCCCTTTAATATATAGTTTAGAAGTTGTATACTATTTATTTATTTTATTTCTTTGATTCTGCTAGAGCTGGAAATCCATCTCCTAGAGAAGAACCAGACCAGGGTAATTGTTGGGGGTAGGTTCATCCCGCAGGATGTTGCGATCAAGATTAAGAAGAAGACTAATCGTAGAGTTGAGATATTGGACATACAAGACTTCAGCGAGAACGATGCTGATGAAACCGAAGAACAACAAAAACCAATGACCAATAATAAATGGACTCTTCTAGCCGCTCCGCATAAAATGGAAACGTGTTTGGCTTGAGAGGGATATATTTAACCCACAACTACAGTTATCAGTATACCATTGTGTGAATTGTACATTATGGTCTTTCAGTCATTTTCATGCGTTTGTACTCTCGTTCTCAGCTACACAAAGCAGTTATTTTGTAGCTTTTGAGTTTTGAATTAGGTATGTTGTAATAAATCGAAACACTAGGTATAGATCTGATGCCATCGAAATCTTAAGTGTATTGTTCCAAAAAAAAAATTTACATCCATGTTCGTTCTTGCTTCTTTCTCTCCATTTTTCCTCTTGAAAGCAAAGGGTACTTTTTCCCCTCTTGAAACAAGAGAAGGGCTAGGGACTAAACCGAAATCCAATTTCTTTATCAAGATTGGAAAAATTCTGTTAGCAAGTTATAGCCAGGCCTTCTTTATTCTTCTTTATGGCCCATTTAACTGAGGTGATGTTGACTAATCAATGCGTTATGATTGTGAGGATGAATGAAAAAGTACAAACGGAGAATCTGAAACGAAGATGAGAGGCGAGGGGGTGCCACCCGACATTGACAGCGTTATGAGTAGTCAATGCAATTAGGAATTGCAAATCTCTAGCTCTCTGTACAAATTCTAGGCCTGGGTAGGGAATCAAAGTTGAATTTCACCAGTATTACTGCACAAATAGTTCAATACCAATAATTTTGGTTGGAAAACAACCCAGGCAAACTTGAGCACAATTAGGAGCTGAGGCTTCAAAGCTTCTTTCATTAATTAGTTGTAGCCGTGGGTGGACCGTGCATCAATTGTTTGGATGTAAATATTTCATCACATTCATTCTATCTAAATTAAACAAATCCAAACAACAAAACAAAACAACTTAAAATCACGGTCCACTCCACTTCACCTATTTCCACCAATCCAAGCATATCCTATAAACTCTCCACATGCTAGATAAAACCAGAATTTGAAACGGGGGAAATTTGTCTTGAATTCAAAGCTAAAACTCATTAGCAACCAAGTACAGCTCCCCAATCCACACTGGGGGTATACAATACACGTACCCAACAACTACTTAGGCTTATTACATGTCTCCCACTCTCCTATATACCGGGCACAACACTTTCCACTTCTCTCATAAGCCCCAAGGTAAGCACCAAAATGCATGTGCCTTTTTATTCGCCTATATAGTATATACTTCACACACACACACACACACACACACATGCAAAAACTCCAAATTTACATAACATGACTATACCCTTATATTGCATCAAATTATTTAAAGTTGTATTGTATGTGTACGTATAGATCTAGCTGTCATGGTGTCCTCCTGGAAGCTTATCCTTGATCTTATCAAGTATCCCTTTCTTCTCATGTTGCTGCTCTCCTGTTCCATGCTGACCATGGTGCTGCTGCTGGCCAGTGGTTTCATATCCAGTGCCTGTACCCCCAGTAGTAGTTCCATAACCAGTACCACTGCCAACACCAGTGCTTCCATAACCAGTGGTAGTAGTAGTTCCGTACCCACTGCCAGTGCCACCGGTGGTACCATACCCTGTGCCTGTGCCACCGGTGGTGTCATATCCAGTGCCACCACCGGTGGTGCCATATCGTGAGCCAGTGTCCCCTCCTCCGTACGCAGTTCCACCACCACCGATGCCAGTGGAACCATACTGTCTACCGGTGTCACCAACACCCACACCCGTGGAACCATACTGTCCCTGGCTGTCAGTAGTAGTTGCACCGTAGGATCCAGTGGCACCACCACTGTGATGAACTGGGTTACCGTACTCATCAGTTTGCCTCACAGGGTTCCCATACTCGTCGGTCCTACGAGCTTCATCACCATACCGCCCCTCATATTGCTGCGACATTGTTACAAAAATAAACACACACAAAAGAGTGAAGTTTCTGGATTGGATAATAGTACTGTTGGACTATGGTTTTGAAGCGTTGATGCATGGCGTTTATATAGAGAGCATAAAAATCTCAAGTCGTTAACACCATTTTTTTTTTTTTTTGAAGCTGTGACACGTTCCATGTGGTTTCATGTTGGAGGTGCCACGTAGAGGACACGTGTTGATGCATGTGACCGAAAGGTTTGTTGTCGTTTTCAGCTAAGGTGGTGACGAGGCGCGATCTATGAAGTCGACGACAAAAGGGTGGGGGAGTGCGTTTAAAGGATTGAGGTGAAAATTGAAAGACACAAACGGATAAGTGTTGACGAGGCTTGCTGGGTCATGGTTCATGAATAAGTAGATATACTAGATATGAGAGAGACTCATTTTCGAAGGAGTTAGCTGGTTAGCGATCCACTGGATTTGTGTGTCGCTGCAGGGGTACATAGAATATAGCAATAATGAGACACCTGCCAAATACGTATATATTTTTTACACCTAAAAAATAAATATTTATTTAAATATTTATTTTATAATTATTAAAAATAATAATAATTTTTATTTATTTTTAATATTTATTATAATTAATAATTATAAAATAAATATTTATTATTTTTTAAATATTAAAATATTATTACTCCTCTGACACTAATTTTCTTTTAATTAATGTGTCATCACATCACGTTAGTTGACACGGTGGAGATGGTTTTACCTGATTTCTATCGATTAAAATGTACGAAAATGAACATAATTTAAAACTATAGCATGAATTTTACCTATAAATAGTATTATTGATATATTCAGTATGGTTGTGTCTTCGCTACTTATGAAATATCCTTACTTTTATATAATCTTATTTTTAATTTTATAGATTTCAAAAACTTAAGTTAATAATAAGACATGTGATTTATTTTTAATTATAAATAATTAAAAGGTACTAATTATCTTGCATTTTATATGAATACTAGAATATTCCATTTAGTATATACTAATAATTTGAACAGATTATTTAATATTGTCATGTCTAATATTAAGTAAAATGACAGTTTATCTCTAATATATTAGGTAAAATGGCACATTAGCAATAACATGAGGATAAAGTAATAAAAATGAAATCAAGAACTAAATTTATGTTTTACAAGTTTAGTAACTGAAAAGTTGATTTTTAAATTTCACAATCAAATCAAGTCACTTATGCATACAATATTTAAGGACTAAAATGAGCATTTATCCAACTATTTCTACATCAAAAGGTTGACATAATATTTGCATCATTCTGATAAATATTTAAATATTTTTATTAATTGATCACAATTGTTATTGTTCTATATACTTTATATTTTAATAGCAAAAAAAAATACCTTATAATTTTAGTTTGCCACCAGTTATGGTATGAGGAAATATAACTTTCGATGGTATTTAACAATAAGTTTACTTTGCAATTAGAATAATATGGGAATCATGTTGTTAATAAGTGAGTGATAAATAATTTAATCTTCATAAAGATAAAAGCTCAAGTTTGAGATTTTGAGAAGATGCTCTTATTAAAAAAGAGAGAGTACAAAAATAATTTTGCGTCTTTTAGAGTGAACTTTGTTGTACACCGAACAAGTATGGTGTACTGTAATACATGGTGAAGGATAATTTGGTTCCCCTCTACTCTTGGATCATTACATGAGCCACCTGTTTGAGTCATTAGATTAGATATTAGTAAAATCTAACAATGGATATATAGTCCGCTTTTTTTAATTCTAAAATTGGTATTTAGTTCATGAATATTCATTTTTGCTAAGGAGTCCTTCTAGTCCTTTTCGACTAAAGCTAGAGGAAATGAACCAGCTGGTGGATGTAACAGGACCTTCCTCACCTTCCTTTGTACCTCTGCTAGTCGTACAGCCATGGAGAATTCCAACTAACACAAATCCCAACTTCCTCAGTGTGATGATTGATTTGCATATACAAATAGTATATTTGAATTCAAATTTTTTACTGATATTTGAATTACATATCTAATATCCTTGCCCAAAGGAGGGAGATTAACCGAACTAGAAACCTAACATCAACCCTCCATATTCTCGGGGCCCCAAAGTTTCAATCTGTCTTTATTATACTTCACTTTTCAATGTTTCCTCTATTTTTTTAAACCTGAACACCATCCCTGTAAATAGTTCTTCATTGAGGATTCACTGTCACCATTGTTTTCATCAATTATTTTCATCAATGTGCATAGATGTCAACTTACAACTTACAGGGACAAAGACAATGTTTATCTAATATATTCGAATCAATGTATTCCTCATATTTATTTTGATAGAAAAATAACAAGTATCCTTGATAGAGATAAAGTATTTAACAAAAACACTAAGCCAATCGAACACATTAAGTATCCTTGACAGAGATCTCTCGAATCTAACATCTCCACAGTTCTCAAATCTCAAGGTCTAGTATTGACGAACCAGAACCACACAACTAGTGATGGAGGGAGCTGTCCCTCTTCACAAACCAAAGAAGATGACACAACCTGTTCTTGATGAAGAAGCCAACTGTAGATGGAAGAGACATGAAAAAGAGTGCTTCAGGTAGTGCTAGAAGTTCTTATAATAAGGGATTGCTAGGGGAAAGTAGGTTTACACACATTGACTCGAAATTGCAAATAACAACATTCAATGAGCTAATTGCAATATTAAAAGATTAGAGACGGGGTGGTTTTTCTAATTTCAAAGCCGTGACCATCACATAGTGCTGAAGATACCTAGACTAAATTATCCTTCACCATAATACATTGGCTGTTAGCCACATCAAAAAAGGCGAGTAAATGTATGCAAAAAGTGTGGCTAAC
Source organism: Dalbergia cochinchinensis (assembly GCA_031216125.1). Classification (NCBI taxonomy): domain Eukaryota; kingdom Viridiplantae; phylum Streptophyta; class Magnoliopsida; order Fabales; family Fabaceae; genus Dalbergia; species Dalbergia cochinchinensis. Next base: position 1,950,837 of record CM062377.1, read on the forward strand.
TACACCTTCGGGGTGTAGAGTTGCAGCTGCTTGTCCTGCTCCTTGTCCTCTCTTTTGGCAAGAGCAGCACCGTCCAATGATCCATCATCATCATCATCTCCTACCACCAAATCTATCGATCTTCTCCACACACCCTCCCCTGTCGGAACAAGAACAATAATCCGTGCAAGATCCGTCATAGGATTCGACCAAAAAAGGTTCCCTCTCAACTTCAGGTACAAATCCCAATGAATATCCCACCAAGTTATAGCCCAAAAACGACACCACACATGCACCGCACCACATGCTTGAAGCACATATTGCACCAGCATAAATAAGATTTAATACCAGTGGGTATAACACGTGCCATAATTGTGATCTCTTTAAAGATAGACATCTTTATTCTACCACTACTCACGCCATACATTCTAGACAAGAGGGGGAGGTGGGCGACATCATTGGAGAACATGTCAATGTGGCCGAGTTCGGTGATCATCGTGCACCAACATTTTCAACAAATGATGTGCCACACAACATATTTATCTTGGCGTACAATAGAATTCGCCGTCTTTTAAAATTAGGAGAGCAATGTGTCTCCAACAAACATAATATGGGGATCGTGGCCACACTAGAGAAAATAGAGACTGTGGGCTAAGAAAATGGGGGGAGATTATCTCCCTCTCTTTTTTGTCAATACTATACTTGCCTACTTGGGCTGGGCTGCAATGATTATTTATTTATTTGTGGGCTAAAACTGTTAGGTGTCTCAACCAGAAAGCCCACATGAGGGCCTTACTCCTTTCCTCACAAATCACAATCACAAAATGGGCTTTTCATAGAGCAATTGAACATCTTCGTTTTTGTTAAGGAAAATAGTAGGAGTTGGGCTCGGTCCAGACTTGTAAAAGAAAAAAGAGGATAGCAGTTGAGTTTACCGAAAAACATATTTTTACTACAAAATTATTTACAGAGGTTGTTATCATTTAATTATCACTTTTGTGGTCAGTTTGGTATAAGATAAAATGAAAAAAGATTATAAATTAAATTTTCAAATAAAATTACATACCTTAAAATTTTTACATTTTTTTTTTTTACCTCACATAACATTATCTCATTTTTAGTATGTTTGATATGGAATAAGAATGGAAACAAATTATGGATTAATTCCATATATAATATAAATATTTCTTTCTTTCTTTTTCTCTCTCTTCTTATCCAAAGTTCTGGTTCGTTGATAGTGTTTCCCTCTATCAATACTTGCATTATTGAAGTAACATCACTTTTGAGCAAAAACAATAAATAAATAATATTACTCTTGCGAAAAGTTTTGGAGCATTAAACCAACTTTATAGATTCCAAAATTTTTATTTAACCTTTTTTTAGTACAAACATATTCAATTCGATATTAATTAGGTTCTGACAAATTATAACTTAAAAGTTAGAAACAAATTATAAACTTAACAAAGAAAATAAAAATATACAAATGAAGATATTAGGGATAAACTCCATCACATTTCACATAGAAATTTTTAGATGCTTTGACAAGAAGATAAAATATTTACTATATTTTATTTATTAATTGGAATGTTAATTTTATAGATTGTATTATTTTATAATTTTTTTATTTTTAATACAATATCAAGGAATATCAATTAATAAATAAGATAAAATAAATACTTTAATTTAATGAAAAAAAATCAGATGCTTTAATATTTCCCCAAATCACAACCCTGGGTTGATTAGATTGAGGAGACACGTAATGCTGAGCAAATGTGCATTTAGCCTTTATCATCTCTAAAATTGATAGCTAGGCAGCAACGTGATGATATTTTTCTTTTAATTATCGCTGAGTTCAACCCCAACCCAGCGAAATCAATCAATGAACATAGAAAATGGATAACCCGTATTCGATAAACTCATCCGTCGCTTTCAAAGATTGTGCAAGCGCATTGAATAAAGCTTCACTTTTATATAATGAATTCTCTCTTTTTAAAAATTGATGAGTAACAGATAAATAAGTTTAATTTTTATGGATTGACCATTATTTAATGTATTATTAAATTAATAAAGATGATTAAATTTTGTATTTAATACTTAAAAATTTATATATATAAGAAAATTTGATTGAATAAAAATATAAAAAAATTGATATTATTATTGTATTAAAATTAAACTTGAATTTTATATGCATTCAGTTTTTCCTACCAAACTATTAATGTAAAATATATACTCCTCAAAAAAATAATTTTAAATATATAAGTAAATACTGAATATTTATTGCTCAATCTATTTTTTGAAATTTTATATGATTATTGTTAAAATATTATCACATAATTCAATAGTTGAATTGAGAATATTTAATACTTATTATTATTTATTTAAGAGAGTAGTGTGCTACTCCTAAAGTAGATGAATAACTATTTATCTTTTAAGTAATTAGCAATATATATATTTTTCAAATACATATGAAATATAGAAAGAAGAAGTAGAACAATTTTTCAATTTATAATTGATTCTTTTTGATAAAAGTTATGGTAATTTATATTATCCCTTGAATTATTTCTTGAAAGGGATAAAGGATTAAACATGTTTAAGTAAGAAATAAAGTTTTAGATCGGGATACAAATCAAACGAAGGATCCCTTAACTTTTAAGGGGTTCGTAGAATGAATGTATTTGTACAGAGAATTTTACTCACACGTAATTATTAAATGGGTGTTATTTATGGTGTGTTTGAGAAAAATATGAGATCACAATTATTTTTATATAATTGATTATATGAAAATCAATTTATATTTTGATGTATTAGTTTTAAAACAATTTTAAAATACTCGAATTCATTTGGGTTGTTTGAAAAAGTTGCTTATTAAAAAGGAAAAAATAACAGTTTACTCCTGAACTTTTAGTCTTGTGCAAATTAGACCTTGAGTTTTTAAATCATGCAAGACGATCTTCTAGAGTTATCAAACAGTATAAAATGGCCTTTCTATTAGATAGCCATTAAAAGCCACTGTTAAGTGGACATATACTTCTCAAGTGCACATTAAATTAAATTGGACAATTATACCCCTTTTTTAAAACTAATTTCCAATCCCAATCTGAGCTCACTTTTCCCCAGTCTCCCAATGCTCAATTCACGCCTTCCTTTTCTGAAACACTTTTCCATTTCTCCTTCTTTCTTGTTTTATTCAGATCTAAACATTTTTCGCCTTGTACTTCATTCTTATTTTCTTGCTTGAAGGAGGCCGCAACTTCATGTTCCTTCTTGCTTCTGAACTGGCGCGACTTCATCCTGCTTGAAGGAGGCTGCAACGCTCAACTCACGCAAAGAGGAAAAGGAAGACCAGCGCCTCCATCGAAGACTAGCGCCAACCAGAACTGGGGGCTACTCGCAAAGAACTGCGACGTCAAGACCTCGCGACTGTGCGACGGAGAAGACCAGTTGAAGAGTGAAGAGTGAAGAGGGGTGGAGAGAAGGTAGCTGCTGCCATGGCTGGAACAGCAGAGACAGCGGCGCAATGCCGATGGTTCCACGGCTCCAAAGGGGAGGAGGACGCGGCGGCGGTAAGGGCTGATTCCGGGGGAGCGCTGTGGCGGCCTGTGTAGAAGCGAAAGAGAGGACTCAGTGGTGGTGCGACGCATCCTCGACAGCAGCACGGTGGCAAACTTCAGACCATCAGCCTGTGTAGAAGTGGAAGAGAGGACTCAGTGGTGTTGTTTCTCATTCTTCTGCTTGTTTTATGGCTGTAATTTTGTTTGCGATTGTGTGGTTTTGATTTGATTCTTTGTAATAATGGTTGGTTTTGGTATGACAGGAGAGAGCTTTTCGTTTTACGATTTTTTGTTTTTGAGTTGTTGATGAATCAAGAATGGGGTTTGGATTATGGTTTGGTGTTGTAATGGTTCTGAGGGAGAGGGGTTCGTGTAATCAGAGTGAGTGTGTTTGACAATGAGAGGACTAGGTTGGAAAATTAATTTGAGCAGCGGTATTTTTGTCTATTAAAGTGATCATATAAGGGACACATGACACTTGACAGTGAGATTTAGATGACACATTGACAGAAGAGCCATTTTATACGGTTTGGTAACTCCAGGGGATCGCATTGGACGATGTGAAAACTCAAGGTCTAAATTATACAAATCTAAAAGTTTCAGTGGGTAAATTATTTTTTTCCCTGTTAAAAATTATGAAATGATTTATTTATATATTATGATATTTAATGTTGAAGATTACATTGGTTTAAAAAAATTACAGTTCTAAACTAATCAACTTATAATTATAAGCGGAAGCTTCAGAAGTTACTTATAATTATAATTTTTTTTTGACATAAAATTATTACTTTGAATTATAATCTATTTTTATTTCCGTCCTGATACCCAAAAAATAATCTATTTTTATTTCTGTACTAAACTTAATGCAATCTTTATTGCACCATATTTATATTTAGCAACATTTAAACGGTGTTGTCAAAAGTGTTGTTAGAATTCTGAAATAATACTTTTACAAAGATAGTGTTTGAAATAGTTAAAATTAGGAAAATTAAATGATTTAATTTATAAATTAAATATTATATTTGGAATAATTAAATATGATAAGAATTAAATTGATTTAGGAATTATTTCTTTTATTTAAAATACGCTAAATTATATTTGAAATGATTAAAAAATAAAATTAAATTGATTGTTTAGGTCGCTAAATGAATTTGTTGACACTTTCATATAGTTTAATAATAATTTTCAAATGCGAGCAAATCTCAATTAGGTTGTAGTAGCTATCTTTGAGTAGTGAACAATAATCATTAATTGTTATATGAAATTAAACAATTATTCTTTTTAAATAGCTACAATTTAAATGGTGCTTTCTAATTTTTTTCCATTCAAATTAGATGCTAATCTTTTACAAACTTTGACAATAATTTTCTCATCTTCCTAATAATTTTTTAACTATTAACAAACAATATATGCAAATATCAATAATATGATTTAATTTCTATATAGTATATATTATCACATTAATTATAAAAATTGACTATCTCATTTTATTTGAGAAGTTAAATAAATAAAAAAAATTTAATTATATGATGGTATAAAAATTAATACATCAAAATTACCGTATGTATTACTTTTTTAATTAATTTTTCATATTCAAAATTAGAGATCGAAGCCTGATATTTGATTAAAGAAGGATAAGTCATTACCACTCAACTTCGTACCTCGGAGTTAACAATATGTATAACTTATTATTATTGTTGTTGGTGTTGTTGTGGAGTTCTATTAATAAAATTATCAGCATGGAGTAATAAATTGCTCAAGTTAAAACATTTTCAGCAAGATGGTCCAGGTCCAGATCAGAACGAATCGAAATCTGAACTACACCTACGCACGTTCATTTCGTACCATAACAGGGAAGAAGGGGCAAAAAAAAAAGAACACAACAGCCCTAGGGATCCTTTTTGTTCTCCTCCATTATTGGGTCCCACGATTCCCGAGCTACCAAATCAAGCAATCGATCAATCAACGACACCGTTTCACCTTCCCCACCTCCACCACACTCTTCATACTTCACCTCAATTCCGTTTCCGAAACTCAAAAACAAAAAACCCCCCCTAATAATTGAGAAGAAAGAATGGCTTCGAGGGTGCCGAAGCTGGGGTCGTTTCGGCACAGCTTTGCGGAGAAGAAGGAGAGGCTGCTATCAAGTAAAGGCGTAGGAGTGGGAGGGTATTATGGGTATTCTCAGGTTGGGATCGCGGTGCCGGAATCGGACGAGGAGGAGGAGGAGGAGGAGGGGCAGTCGGCGGGGAGGAGGTGGTGGCGGCGGTGCTCCGATGGGATCGTGGGCCGGTGGAAGACGGCGAAGCGGGTGGCGGCGAGGGCGTGGGAGATGGGTCGCTCTGATCCAAGGAAGATCATATTCTCGGCGAAGATGGGGCTCGCCCTTGTGCTGATATCTCTGTTGATATTCCTCAAAGAGCCGTTCGAGAGTGTATCTCGCTACTCCGTTTGGGCCATTCTCACTGTCGTCGTCGTCTTTGAATTCAGCATAGGTAATGTTTCCATGCTTTTTTTTTTCCTTTTTTTTTGGGTTTGTTTTCCTTTGTCCCTAAATGGTTTTTTTTTTTTAATTTAGAAATGTTATTTTGAGTTTTGACTCATAAAATGGATATCAAAATAATATTATTTTTTAATTTGGTAATGTTGTCCCTAATGACAGTAGTACTTTTCGTTTTGCTTTGTTTTTTTTTTTTTATTAGTGTTCTTAGTAACCAATAATGCTGGTGGGGGCAACTCTATAGAAATTTATTTTTGTAGATATTTTAAAGGAAATAAGGAAATTCATTAGATAAATTAATTAAGTATAATTTATTTACTTGAGGTTTATAATTTAATTTTGATGTTGTGATATTCTAAAATATTTTATATGGTCATCTTGTCATATATTGTTGCATTATCGCCTTGGAAAAAGAATTATTGCTACATTATTAAAAGCATTTGATTCTTATAATAAATAATTCATAAATCATACATGTGATGAAAAATTCTGATTATTTAACGATGTAAAATATTTTATGTAAAAAATTAAACTTCTGTATTATTGAGTAAATTTTGACAAAATTTTGATCTTTTGTCATTTTTTTTTTTGTGGTAGACTAAATACACACGATCTTAATTTGGTTATTTAATAAGTTGATATTAATTTATGAGTAGGTACTGATAGGGTCAATAGGCCCAATACCACCATTATTCAATAATAATGTGTTGTATATGATGGCCATGAATATATCATTGGATGCCAATTTGAATTGGACACTTATATACTTTACTGTGTACTAATTAATTTTTGAGTTATATAAAATGACATTAAAATTGCTTTTAATTGAAAAAATTGATGAGTGTCACCTTTTATGATCAATGGATTAAGTTAATGGCACTTTTTAGACTAAATTTATGTTCATTTTTGAATCTATGTGATTTAACTCCTCATTCTCACGTGCATCACTTGGAATTGGTTAAGAATATGCATGGATTAGTTTAATGCATAAATGCCATTACTTTTAAATAGATATAAGTTATGATTTGCTGATGGGATCATTGTGTGAATTAAAATATTTGACCACAAGGACCGTGATTTGCTGGCATTGTTAATTTAGTTTATTCTTCTCTGTGATGCAATGAGACCACGGGTTATATATTTGTCTGCTGCTTGTCCCAATTCCAATGCTTGCTTAAGTCAACAGTGTTCATTTTTACTTCGTCATTTTTACTTACTTGTGTTCATTTTTACTTTGACTTTTGTTCAGTTCAATATTTTTTTTTTTTAATCATAAATTGTTGATTGAAGAACACCCTTCAATTGTAAACTCCAAGTTTCATGCTTTCCATTGACATTGAACCAAACATGGTCATAAGGTTGCATGTTTTCCTGCAGGGGCAACTCTTAGCAAAGGGCTTAACAGAGGATTGGGGACTTTTTCAGCTGGAGGCCTTGCTTTGGGAATGGCAGAGTTATCAAAATTGGCCGGTGACGAATGGGAAGAGATTGTAATTATTATTAGCATCTTTATTACAGGTATGATATTCCAATCACTTCCATTTCTTATCTTCTTGATGATGGTTATTAAACTCGAGTTAACTCCTAAACTCTTATAAGTTTACGTTCTTATCACAGAAAAACAAATAACAATATGGTTATTAAACTCTCGAGATAACTCTTAAACGAATTTACAATCTTACCGCACAAAAATGAGTTTATCTAAACTTTTGAGTCAACCTTAATCTTGATCAATATTCACTCATTCTATCATCAAGATTGGAGAACTTTCCATGTTTTCTGATGTCGTGATGTGTGATTGGTAGGATTTTGTGCCACCTATGCCAAACTATATCCCACTATGAAGGCTTATGAATATGGTTTCCGTGTGTTCTTGATCACATATTGCTACATTATTGTATCCGGCTATCGAACTGGGGATTTTTTTCACACTGCTATAAATAGGTTTCTGCTCATTGCGCTTGGTGCTTCTGTATCTTTGGGGGTAAATGTATGCATATATCCAATCTGGGCTGGGGAGGATCTTCATCAGCTTGTGGCAAAAAATTTCATGGGCGTTGCAACATCATTGGAAGGTTTGTCTACAGTATTTTCTTGATTGTTGTCACATGGAACTTGTAATTGCTACAACTTAGGTTTTCCGCTTCATAATCTTATTTCCTGGCTTGAATAACTTTGTAAAGCTTCATTTCAGGTGTTGTCAATAACTACCTTAATTGTGTTGAATATGAGAGGGTTCCTTCAAAAATTCTCACGTACCAAGCTGCAGATGAACCAGTTTACAGTGGCTATAGAGCAGCTGTTCAATCTACAAGCCAAGAGGATGCATTGGTATTATTTATTCAGTTTTCTGTATGTTTAATCAAAACATATTGATTATCTTCCTGACTCATGGTTACATACTATAATGACTGAAGATGGGTTTTGCTGTCTGGGAACCACCTCATGGTCGCTACAGAATGCTTAAATATCCTTGGAGTAATTATGTGAAAGTAAGTGGAGCACTAAGGCATTGTGCATTCATGGTCATGGCTATGCATGGATGTATACTTTCTGAAATACAGGTACTTCTTCTTTTCTTTCACCTTTCTATGCTAGGAATCCTTTGTCGTCACTTCAATTTTATGTGTTTTCTGATCTACCATTTTGAACTTTTTTTTGTTCATGGGTCAGTGTTTTTCTTTCACTCCAACCTATTGGTTCTACTGAGTTTGGGATTAGTTCAATGGAAAGATATGCTGGCTTAAATAGGAAATGATTATTTAATGAATAACTGACTCTGGATTCAGTTGTTGCATTTGGTGTCTGGAGTGTAAGATGTCAGAACTTGAGGATTCTCCTAAATTGATATAGATCATCATATGTAGCCATTTTTCTTTATAATAAAAAAAGGCTTACTGATAACCCACATACTTCGGATAAACTGCTTTGCCATGGTTAAATTTACTTTACCTTTTGTTATCCACTCCTAACCCCTTCAGTCCCAGACTCGAGAATAAATATTGCTTCAGCTTCTCTTCACCTTTGGTTGTCCACTACTTACCCCTTCAGTCCCAGACTAAAAAAGTATTATTGGTGTGGTATATCAGCGCTGCTGTGGGAGTCTATAACTATAAGTAGTTAGTGATAGTTTATTCAGTTGGTTTGAAATTAGTTGTTGGTTAGTTAGACTGATTGCCTATATAAGGCTGTATTTCTCTTGTATTGAATCACCTTCTCTCATTCTGGTAAATCTTAGCATTCGGTTTCTCTCATTTATTTCCATCTTTTGCTCTGATACCATTGATTACCTTTTCTCATTCCAGTGAATCTTAGCGTTCAGTGTCTCTCAATTATTTCCTTCTTTTTCTCTATTACCACGGATTTTAACGGAGTCTTAAATGTTTCCAGAGTTTCACTGTGATTTAGAAGATGTCACTGGTGACTGCATTAAAATTAAGTCTTCACAATTCCTATTTGCCAATTTATTTTCATTTTTTCGATTTACTTCTAACAATATATCAATATAAGTACCATACACGTTTTAGTTAGACCAGTTGTTAGTTCTACCCGTGATGTTATGGTTCCTTAACCATATGAAGTAACTGCAACACTGCTATGGTGATAGCCTCTGCGATACTTGATTATACTTGGCATTTGAGTTGAATAGTATGTCATTTGCGTGTAGCCATGACTTAGTGCCTAGTGGATGGGGTAAGGTCTGCAATTGAAAAACTGAATGATACATGGAAGTTAGATTTCTTTGATGCATCCTTTATTATTAGTACATTATGTAGTTTTTTTTTTCTCTCCAAATAGAGAAAGCTTCCAATTTTTACATAGCTGGAATGTTTCCTTTTTCAAATACAAAGTTTTTCATTTTATTTTATTTTTCCCAAACACCAAGGTACTAAGCTTCCTTTTTGGTTAATAGGCTCCACCTGAGAAGAGGCAAGTTTTCCATAGTGAGCTTAAGAAGGTAGGTTCTGAAGGGGCCAAAGTGCTTCGTGAGCTCGGAAACAAAGTCAAAAAGATGGAGAAACTAGGTCAGGAAGACATTTTGTTCGAAGTACATGAAGCGGCAGAAGAGCTGCAGCAGAAGATTGATAAGAAATCTTTCCTCCTTGTAAATTCAGAGAGCTGGGAGATCGGAAACCGGCCGAGACCGGAGGACGAACAACAAGAGCTTTCGAACATGGACGAGGAAAGACGTTTCTTGGAGTACAAGTCTCTGAGTGAAGCCATGCTTGACCTAAGATCAGTTAAAGTTCCAAAAAGTTGGGAGGAACACCGTGGACATGGCACTAACAACACTGCAGTGCCTGCCACAGCAGGTGCTGTGGATGAAGACATGCTCAGGAAACAGCCATCTTGGCCTGCTCATATCTCCTTTAAGGCAGAGGCGGTGACAAAAGAGGAAGAGTCAAAGACATATGAAAGTGCTAGTTCACTTTCTCTAGCAACATTTACATCACTTCTGATTGAGTTTGTGGCAAGGCTCCAGAACCTTGTGGATTCATTTGAAGAATTAGGTGAGAAAGCAAACTTTAAGGACCCTCTTGAGCAGCAAGAACCCGTGAGCAGTGGTGGGTGTTGGAAAAGGATGTTTAATTGCTTCACGCCCAAGGATTGATATAGACTTGTCCGTGGCAAAAATTATTATGTACAGATCTAAATGCGGTAATCCAAAATTATAATTATGCATTACTGATTATGAGTGCATTTTGTTTTAGATTTTGAAAAAATGTGATGATGAAATTTAAATTCTGTATTTAATTAGAAAAGTTGAAAATTGATCTTTTTTAAAAGCTATTCTTTTTAACTTTTACAAAAAAAAACTGAAAGCTAATTATTTTGATATTATGATTTTTTTTAAATTATTCGTATTCCGTATTTTCATCTGTTTATAATGAAACCTTAGTCATATTTGTGGGCATTTCAATTAATTGAAATCCCTCTATAATGAAAGTTCAGTTTGTTTGGGTCTACTAGCAAAGCTTCATTTTAGCCTCCTGTATCTTTTATTTTAATTAAAATTTTTAAACCTAAATTGCGCAAAACTTTATTTTTAATTTATTAAATTTTAGTTATTAGTAACCTACTTGAAACAGTTCTTGCCTAAAAGCACTCTGAATCAGATTGATTGTCCGTCCTAAACGATGTTAGGGAAAATTATTTGCGGCTGTTTGGGAGACATTCGTGAGTTCTATACTTAAAAAGGGCATCTAGTCAAAATAGTTTTGAATATCGCAAGTCAAACAAAAAGTCTCGGCTAAAATAATTTTACAATAAAAATTTGTGAATTAGGAGAGTTGACTCAAGAAATAAAAACTACAGTTGATGTGTATTGATTCTAGAAATTGACTCCTTTATAATTAAATTGGTCATGCTAATGTTTTGTTGTTTCAAATGGTTCAACGGTTGTTTTTCTTTAGTAAAATACCAGATTCAAGAATTGTAAATGAAAATAGTGTTACGAGAATTTTACATTTGCCAGCTTGACTCGATTCACATTAATTAGAGTCCAATAATCATCAAAGTGGACATTTCAAATCATGAATCAATTTAAATTTTTGTGCAATGCTTGAAATAAACAAAAACAAAGAAAACAACTTTGAAGAACAATCTAACTCAACTCGAAGTAACTCAAGCAACTGTTGTCAGGTGAATTCCAAAGCAAAAGGGTGTTAAGACACTGTTTATGCTGTCTAGCCAAAAGCATAAGAGAAATGATGCATGTACACATCATGTGTCGCGACACACGACTTGCAACTCTTGGATTAGATAAAAATATTTGAAAAATATTTTTAAGTAAGACTAAGATTGCTTTCAACCATAGATTGGGCAGTGTGTTGTGTGAATACGTCAAATGTCGTGGTTCATATACCATTCCTCAAAGCATAAATGCTGCCTTAAGAGAAATAGTACTTGACCATTAAAATATTTACACCAATTACTTATGCTACACGACTGAACAAATTTGACGTATGGAGATAGTATGAATATAGAGAGGCAATTTTGGCAAACAAAGGAAAAGAAACCCCAAAACAAAGAAAGAAAAAGTAACGTTCACCTACTAAGCTTGTTTCTCTTTCTATCACATACTAAAATTTCATTTTCTCTTTCTTTTTCACATTTCTCTCTTTAGTTCACAAAAGGAAGAAGAAGGAGGAGAATCAAGATTCATGGCAACACACAAAACTTATCATCATACATGAAATCTTTCTTGTTTCTCTTTTTTTCACCCACCAAAATTTTGTTTTCTCTCTCTTTTTCACGTTTCTCTCTCTAGTTTTTCATCGTTCACAAAAGGAAGAAGAAAGAGGAGAATCAAGATGTGTTGGCAAAGAAGACTTAGCTCATTCTATTTGATTTTTCATGTATTTGTGGTTTATGTCCTAAGACATGAATGATTATTTTTTTCCAGTTTTTTTAAGCAACAAAACGAATTAAGAATGAGTTTGCTAGAAGCTGAGATTTTTTGTTATTATTAGAAACTGGAGTTGAAAAATTGCAAATGTGTGTTACAAAAAATTATAAACCAGTATACAAAAAGTTGTAAACCATTGCACAAAAATTTGTAAACCAGTAACAAAATATTGTAAACTAATTGAGGACATATACTAACTAGGTTGTTGAAAACTGAAGTTGAAAAATTATAAATGTATGTTACGAAATGTTGTAAACCTCTATGCAAAAAATTGTAAACTATTGCATAAAATGTTGTAAACCAGTAGTAAAATATTGTAAACCAATTGAGGACACATACTAACTAGGTTGTTAAAAACGAGAGTTGAAAAATTGTAAATGCGTGTTACAAAATGTTATAAACCAATATGTAAGAAGTTGTAAACCATTGCATTAAAATTTGTAAACTAGTAGCAAAAATGTTAAAACTAATTGAGGACATATACTAACCAGGTTGTTGAAAACTGGAGTTGAAAAATTGTAAATGCATCTTAAGAAATGTTGTAAACCTCTATGTAAAAAGTTGTAAGTCATTGCACAAAAAGTTATAAACCAGTAGCAAAATATTGTAAACCTATTGAGGAAATATACTAACAACCAGGTTATTAAAAACTAGAGTTGAAAAATTATAAATGCGTGTTACAAGATGTTGTAAATCAGTATGTAAAAAATTATAAATTATTACACAAAAAGTTATAAAGCAGTTGCAAAATGTTGTAAATCAATTGGGGACTCTATGTTTTCAAAATTTTATAAATATAAATTAAATTTTAGTTGTTAGCAATATATTTAAATTTTAGTCATTAGCAATATATTTATTAGTCATATTTAGTGCTTAATTTGATTTGTTGTAGAAAAAAAGGTAAGATCATTTATATATATTCATACGTACATATAATGTCATTCTTAAAGATTTAATCTAAGTTTAAAGATTTTAAAATTACATCAAATAGGGAATTTAAAAATTTTAAAACTGTACTAATAATATTGTTAATAAAATATATAACTATATGAATATAAAATATAACTAAAGAATATACTAATAAAATTTAATTTTAATCAAGAGTCTTATGTTATAAGTCTAATAATGACAATTATGTTTATTATTTAGTATTAAGATTGTTTTGTTTACTAAATTTAATTTGATGTACATAATCAAATATTTATTTTAAAGTTTTATAGTTTAATATAAATACTATTTAAGAGTTTAAATAGGTAAAAACATAGAGTCTTCAGTTTAACATTTTGCTACTAATTTATAACTTTTTATGCAATGATTTATAACTTTTTACACACTGATTTACAATATTTTGTAACACGCATTTACAATTTTTTCACTCTAGTTTTCAATATCCTGGTTAGTATGTGTCTTCAATTGGTTTACAATATTTTACTACTAGTCTACAACTTTTTATGCAATGGTTTACAACTTTCTGCATATTGGTTTACAACATTTCGTAACATGTATTTATAATTTTTTAAGTATAGTTTTCAGCAACCTGTTTAGTATGTGTTCTCAATTGATTTACAATATTTTGATAATAGTTTACAACTCTTTGTGCAATGGTTTACAACTTTTTGCACAGAGATTTATAACATTTCGTAACATATATTTATAATTTTTCAATTCCAGTTTTCAATAACCTGGTTAGTATGTGTTCTCAATTGGTTTATAATATTTTGCTATTGATTTACAACTTTTTGTGCAATGGTTTACGATATTTCATAACACATATTTACAATTTTTCAACTCTTATTTTCAACAATAACAGAAAATCTCACCTTCTAGCAGAGCAACTCTTAATTCATTTTGTTGCTTAAAAAACTAGAAAAAAATAATTATCTATGTCTTAGGATATAAATCACAAATACATGAAAAATCAAATAGAATGAGCTAAGTCTTTGCTGCCTACAAATCTTGATTCTCTTCTTTTTTCTTCCTTTTATCAACGATAAAGAACTAGAGAGAGAAACGTTAAAAAAGATAGAGAAAATGAAGCTTTGATGGGTGAGAAAAAGGGAAACAAGCTTTGGTGGGTGAATGTCACTTTTTCTTTTTTTTTTATTTTGGGTTTTTTTCCTTTGTTTGTCAAAATTGCTCCTCTATATCCATACTATCTCCATACGTCAAATTCGTCCAATAGCATAGTGTAAGTACTTGGTGCAGATATTTTGATGGTCAGGTATCATTTCTCTTACCTTAATGTTAGAAGCTCCACTGTTGGTATATCCTCAAGATCAACTTGAGTAGAAAGGGACTAGCAAGGTAACTATCATCCATACTTAACTTCACTTATCCTTGAAAGGGAGGTAGAGGTACCATTGAGAAAAGGGATAACAATTCTATTACCCAAAAACTACTTTAACTCAAAACTCGATTGAAAAATGTGGTGATTTAATTGACTCCATAAGATAAAGTTATAATCAAATCAGACAACATGATAGGAAATAATTAAATCTCAAACACAACTGATTCACAACTAATCAGTTAGAAATCTTCTATTTCCAAATGTGTTATTTTCTCTGTTCCTCCAATTATTTATTATCACATAAAAAAAATTTAAAAATTTAAAATTTATAAGTTGTTAAATATACAATACCTATTTTCTACGTGTCAATAAATAACTAAGGGATAAAGAAGGGGACAGGGAAGAGAAGATTTTAATCCAACTAATCTACCAGTCCAATTTAATTACCAATTAAGGGTTCATTCATTTGTATTTTTTCAAAAAATTTATTATAAAATTTAAATTTTATACAGTAATATAAAATTGTTGAAAATTTATTTTATCATAAGCTATT
Organism: Dalbergia cochinchinensis; assembly: GCA_031216125.1. NCBI lineage: Eukaryota > Viridiplantae > Streptophyta > Magnoliopsida > Fabales > Fabaceae > Dalbergia > Dalbergia cochinchinensis. Next base: position 1,966,116 of record CM062377.1, read on the forward strand.
TTTTTTAGTTTCTAAAAATATTGAAAACTAATTTTTTATATTCTAATTATTTTAAAAAATTATTCAAATATGCAAAAGAATTTTTTTTAGAGTTAAAAAAGTTATTTTAACTCCAAATAAGCTCGTCCAAGCACCATAAAAATAGAAATGCATTAACCCAATAACCCGCATTCGTATTTGAAAGGGCAACGGGTTGGGCACAATAATTACGGGCTAAGCTCGATTCGAAAATTTCCGGACAATACAGAGGAAAGCAGTTTATACCCTCGAAAATGCCGATTATCCGGGGAAAGTTATAATAACGCCATTTTTTTCTCTCTTTCCAAACAGCAGATCCCTCCTTACGTTCTCATCTCTCTCCACTCTCCACTGTCCGCTCCCTACTCACATCTCTCTCAATCTCAGGTTCAACACTTCTTCCTTCTTTTTCTTTTTCAAATTTATTTTTCTGCTTTTTTTAAATCAATTTGTCTCAAATTCTCGCTGAATTACGTGCCGTTGGTTCAGATCAATAATCAAATTTTAGATTGAAAAAAAAAGAAGTCGAGCGAAAATCACAGATTTCTCGATTTGGCGGATCTTTCATTTTTTTTTTTCACAGCTTATTTTGAGGATCCGGTGTTGCCGAACGAAGATGGCTATGGTGGATCAGCCGCTGTATCCGATCGCGGTTCTGATCGACGAGCTGAAGAACGAGGACATTCAGCTGAGGCTGAACTCGATCCGGAGGCTGTCAACGATCGCGCGTGCCCTAGGCGAGGAGAGGACGAGGAAGGAGCTTATCCCTTTCCTCAGCGAGAACAACGACGACGACGACGAGGTCCTCCTCGCCATGGCCGAGGAGCTTGGCGTGTTTGTGCCTTACGTCGGGGGAGTGGAGCACGCCAGCGTGCTTTTGCCGCCTCTCGAAACCCTATGCACCGTCGAGGAAACGTGCGTTAGGGACAAATCTGTGGAGTCGCTTTGTAGGATTGGTGCTCAAATGAGGGAACAGGACTTGGTTGATCACTTCATTGCTTTAGTTAAGGTATTAGCTAGTGTATGGTTGTTAATGCGTTTCTTTTGTGATTTTTTTTTTTGGTACAATTGAGGCTAGGATTTGGCTACTTTAATGTGGACTCTGCAATTGAGGGCATGTTTGTGAGTTTTACTTTGAGGGAAGGGGAGGGAAGGAAAGGAGTTCAAAGAGGAAAACAGTTTTAGTTTTCATTTTCAGTTTTCCTATTTATTGGATTTTGTGAGGAAAATACAGAAAACTGAAAATTGATTTTGTAGGTTTTACATGTTTCAATATTTCTTTCACAGAATCCAATAAACATCGAAACAGGAAATAAAAAATATTTTTTGAAACGAAATGCGCCCTTCCTGTTCAAACCCTTCCTTTTTCTTCCTTCCCCCTCCAAAGTCTCACAAATGCACTCTGATGGTGTGTTTGGTTAAAAAGTAAAAATGAGGTAAAAATTTTCATGGGTGAGCTCCATGTGTAACTGTACACTTAGAAGTTCATCAATGAAAATTTTCACCTTATTTTTGCTGTTGGCCAAACAGAGTCTTAGAGAGTAAAATACATAATGGTAACCATTGATGAAAAGTTCCGATGGCTTAGAATTTTGGAAGATGCATGCTTTGAGCTTTAGAGAGTTAACTACATAATTGTAGTCATTAGTGAACAAAATAATGGTTTAGACTTTTGTAAGTGCATGTACATGCGTAAGAGATCATAAATGTGCAATAATTGTTCTGCTTGGTTTTCTCATTAAAGGCTAAAATTGTGCGCTTTGCTCTCTAAAGTGTAGGGTGTACTTTAGATGAGCCAAGTCCGTTTAGACATTAGGACCCAGGTAGAAAGGCAGTGCATTTATTGCTTCACTTGTTTTGATCTTCTTTCTGTACATGTAGAGGTTGGCTGCTGGTGAATGGTTCACAGCGAGGGTTTCTTCTTGTGGCTTATTTCATATTGCTTACCCTAGTGCGCCGGAGGCATTGAAAACTGAACTGAGGGCCATATATGGTCAGCTGTGTCAAGATGATATGCCAATGGTTAGGAGATCTGCTGCGACGAACCTTGGAAAGTTTGCTGCCACTGTGGAACCTGCTCACTTGAAATCCGACATCATGTCCGTATTTGAGGATCTCACACAGGATGGTATGGAAGTTGATATACAGCTAATTCCACCACCCCATCTTTGATCTGTTGTATGAACCATAAAAATTTGTTTTTCTAATTATATTTGGGTCAGAGTATTGTTTTATTGCTTAGATAATTTGAGTTTGTCATGTTCTTATATCGAGTAGTACTATTATACTCTTTTTTTAGTTTCTCCAATCTTTTTCTTACAGAACAAGATTCGGTTCGGCTGCTTGCTGTTGACAGTTGCGCAGCTCTTGGGAAATTGTTGGAACCTCAAGATTGTGTGGCACATATTCTTCCTGTCATAGTCAATTTCTCTCAGGTATATCGGTCATTGAGCATTAATGATATTAAGTGGGAAGATATGCATGTTGTAGTTTGTGCCCTTTGGCTTGTTGATTTACTGACATTATATTTAACGAAGGAAAGAAGGAAGTTTTTTTAATAAAAAATTATAAGAGGTCCATTGTTGAACTCCTTGTCTTTCAAGTCCATTGTCTGTGTTCAATCATGTATCTATATTCAACCTTTCCCTGGAACATGTATGTTTGGTGACATATCTTTCTTCAGTAACCAGTTTGGGGCAAGCACAAGGAGATGTCTTGGCTGCAGTATTTGGGATTGCACTATTGTCAACAACGATATGAGAATATCCCTAGGCTGAGCCCATGTGTTTATATTGCCTTCCATCATGTGCAGCACTTGGAAAGTACTTTGCTTTTCGAGCATAATTTTGGACAGTTATCTATTTGTTCCATTTCAATAAAAGAATGCGTATGTAAAACTTGGGTCAAATGCAAATTTTAGTGAGCTATAACTCAACAGATATAGTTGTGAGGAAGAATCAGATAAGCCTATTTGATAATGTTTTGAGTCATAACTGTTCTGCAAATCGCTGCATCATGAATTATTGACAGTTGAATGAGTTTTCTAGTTGACTTAAGAGGAGCCACTACATAAGGAGGTATTCATCAGTTGAATTAGTTTTCTCTTTGAATTATGAGTAGTAGCCACTCTGCAGGAGTTTTTTGTCAGTTGAATGTGTTTAAACCTTGGAGGCAGGTCTGCAGAAGGTTGATTGTCTCTAAGTTTTACTCTTAGCTGGTTGTCAGCATGCTTTGCATGTTCGTAATCCCATTCTTTTATTTATTTATTTTTATTTTGAAGATATCTACATGAATTCTTCGTAGTGATAAAAAAATACTTGTTTTTATTTTTGCTGGCTTGTGTTGTTCCCAAAATAAGGTTCTACTGTTACATGGTCGAATTACTTCTTTACCAGGATAAGTCATGGCGTGTGCGTTACATGGTTGCAAATCAACTATATGAGCTTTGTGAAGCTGTTGGTCCTGAACCCACCAGGTAATGTTCCCTACGTGCTGAATAATTGAATGGTTGTCATGATTTTTCTGCATGTTTTTTCCTGGTGGTGCTCTCTCTGAAGAGCTATGTTGATATTAATCGAAAAACATTTCCTAACTTGGTGAAAAACTCTTATGCTCTTCCCTTCATGATTGAATGTATTGAAGGTACAACTGCATATTAATTTCTTCATGATCAATGACATGTGCAATTGTATTTGTTTTTCCAGATTCTAGTTGACTGTTTATAATGTTGGTAATGCATTTTTAGGTCAGAATTGGTTCCTGCATATGTTCGGTTACTGCGTGATAATGAGGCTGAAGTACGTATTGCTGCTGCTGGGAAAGTGACAAAATTTTCCCGCATATTAAGTCCTGAACTTGCCATACAGCATATTCTACCTTGTGTTAAGGTACGTGTTCTCACCTTAAAAGAAAAGTTGATTCTTGTAAGTTAGTGTTTATAATACTCAGTTTTGATGTCGGAAGATGTATATAACTGATCAAGTTTGCGTGCTATAGGAATTATCATCAGATTCATCTCAACATGTCCGCTCTGCATTGGCTTCGGTTATAATGGGAATGGCACCAGTGTTAGGGAAGGTATGAATCTCTGTCTAAGCACATTAAGTTGTAACAACTGATAACTTGCACATAAAATGTATCTGTTTTACTCCCATATTTGTCAATGGAGAAAAATTGTGTGGCTTAGGTTATTTTAGGATCAATGGTCTAGCATATATGAAAGTCTTTCCAAGTTTAGTGACCCTTAAAATTTCTACTAAACATCTGTAGTATTGACCACTACGTATTTCAAATTGTCATCACTGACTGATTAGTAAGTTGTGTTAAAAGCATCAAAATAAAAGTCTTTATGCATCAACAGTGGTCAGTGGAGACAGATAACCATAATTTATTGTTTTGAACCCTGATCCAGTGATTAACTCCCTCTTCTGTTGTGTCTTTTTACTTGTGATATATAAAGAGTCATTAACGCATGATTACATTTATGATCTTGACCCCCTCTTGAGACCCAATCAATTGAGCCATGCATATATGACTCTACTCACATAATGATTGTTAAGGTAGAAATTGATTTGGGGGAAAGAAACTGGCCTTGTTTGAAAGTATGTACAAAATTAGGGTGAAAATCATAATTCGTTTTATTTTGTACTGTTATCTTTAATTTAGTTCCTTTTTGTCCCTAAAGTAAATTAATTTATAATCAAATGCCTCACTCTTGACTTGACTTGTATTTATTTAGTGTTATTGAATTTACATTGATATAAAAAAAGAAAATTAATTTTCTTTTTATGCTAACTCTTCTGCTCCTATTCTCACTAAGTTTCTGGAACCTCACTGTTTCTTGCAGTGGCATAAACGTATGGTTTTATATTTATCATTATCCACAAATATATCATGAGGTGAAATTGTCAGCTATATATTTCTACAATATAAATCGACTTTGGTTCATGTTCTCTCCAATGTGTAAACCTTATTACCTTAACCTAAAAAATAGAATGTTAAGGCTAGTCAGTACTCACTTGAAAATTCAAAACTCTTTTATGCATGTCTATCAGAAGAGCAGATTGACAAACACTAATACATTCATTTGTCGAGACTCAAGCCAATACACACAAGTTTATGATGGTTAAAAGTAGAATGCTACTCAATTACACTGCATCTTATAAGTTTTGGCCACTCCTATAGAATGAAAGTGGGTTCTAAGACTGTGTTGTCTGTAGTAACTACTAAGTACTGAATATTGATGCATGAAAATTAAAACCATTTCATCTCAATCTCTCTCTGTTTTCAGACCCCTCTCAGTTTTCTCATACCCTAAGTCCCTGTGTCTTTTATTCCTCTTATTCTTGAAACTGTTCCATTCTAATGTAAATCAACTCTTGTTTAAAAGGAGATTGTGTGTGTCTCTTCTTGATTTTACTGTATTTTTTGTGGTGGTTGCAGGATGCAACAATTGAGCAACTTCTCCCTATATTCCTTTCTCTTTTGAAAGATGAGTTTCCTGATGTCAGGCTAAACATTATCAGCAAGCTTGATCAAGTAAACCAGGTTTGTGTCTTAAAATTGAATAATCTCTCATAATCGCAATATATGTTTACAAACATTTTTACCTTTCATATATTTCCTCGGTTGAAGCTTTGTGATGTACATGGTGAATGCAGGTTATTGGTATTGATCTGTTATCTCAGTCCCTGTTACCAGCTATTGTTGAGCTTGCTGAGGACAGGCACTGGAGAGTTCGACTAGCAATCATAGAATATATACCCTTACTAGCAAGTCAGCTGGGTGTAGGTTTCTTTGATGATAAGCTTGGAGCTCTATGCATGCAATGGCTAAAGGACAAGGTTTGTGAAGCAACTAAATTTATGTTCAAATTAGTTCTAGTTATCTCTTTTAAATCCAGTTCTATGAAAAATATGAATGATTCAGATGCTAAAAGGGCTGGAAGAAAATTAGTTCTAGTTATTTTCTGTTTATCCATCATTTTACAATTTTATTGTTGATCTAGTCTGCAAAGGGCTGGAAGAAATTGACAAGTTTTGTGTTGGATGAAAGATTTAAATAGTATCCTCCATTGACTAAGTATAAAAGAAGTCTTAATTTTCTAGTCAGAAAGCTTGCAGTTCTGCGTTGCTTGTTGTTATTTAGAGTAACTGTATCATATTGACTTTCCTGACTATATTGGTTATGGTTGTAGGTATACTCAATCCGTGATGCAGCTGCTAATAATGTAAAACGCTTAGCTGAAGAATTTGGACCAGAGTGGGCAATGCAGCACATTATTCCCCAGGTTATTAGCAGATAAATTTGGTTTCTTGATATACATCGTCATTATGTTTTACCTTAAATGTTGAACACATTTCAATACCTTGGATATCATGGAACATCCTCTAAAATGTTTTGAAAATGATGACTCAACTGGTAGGGTCTTGTTTCATGCACAAATGGTTTTATTGTTTAGGAAAACATACAGAGTGTTGATGGTAGAGTTGGCCCCAAATTATATATTTTCACTACCAGAGGTTGACTGTAGTTTAAGATCTTGTGACACATCTGATCCAATATGGGAATTATCTTTGCTTTTGTACTCTTTATATTATTTAAAGAAATTACTTACTTTGGACTGTGGTACTTACGGGAATATTCTACTTCTTTGAAGAAACTCCTCAACAAACTTCTGTGTTGCAATTGACTCTTATTGTTGCTATGCATTCTGAATGCTTATATTGAATTATTGGGGCGGTATTCATTATTAATCTAAACAATATTATTGTTATTGTTTACAGGTTTTGGAGATGATTAATGATCCACACTATCTGTATCGGATGACAATTCTACATGCTATTTCACTGCTAGCTCCTGTTCTTGGCGCGGAAATTACAACTTCAAAACTGCTCCCTCTGGTTGTTAATGCATCAAAAGATAGGTAAAATTGTTGAATCCTCATTGCTGTTGTGTATCTTTTCTTTTTTTGTACCAGTGCTCATAGCATGTATTGCAGGGTACCCAATATCAAGTTCAACGTAGCTAAAGTGTTGCAGTCTCTCATTCCACTTGTTGATGAGTCTGTAAGTAGCCAATTTTAGTTTTCATCTGTAATTCACTTCCCATGGTTATTCCGATTATGATATATGGATGGATATGTGATAGAAACCACCAAAAGTTGAACAAGAAAATAAAGACGTGCGTATATTACTCACTCCCAAGACTGATATCAGTGTGATGACAGCTTGCTTGAAGAAGGAAAAAGGAGTAGAAATGCAGAAACAGAAGGAACAAGTTAGAGCACTAAGCCCCCTCTCTCCAAAAGCCTAGCCAATATTCAGCCTACCCCCAGTTCATCCCACTACCATACAAATATTCCCTTTCCCTAACAGACTCACACAGGCACACTGCTGACACTTGCACTCACTCCCACACAATTGCCACATCAGCAGTTAGTTATGCACCCCTACATTCCCCACAATACCCCTGTATTTCTTTCTTTTATACACGTTCATCCCTTCAGGAGCCTGGTCCCTAACAATATGCTTTGACAAAACTATAAAACTTTGATCGTGAAAATTATTTAGATGAGCCTTACTGTTAATTTGGCTGAGCATTATCGATTACTTGACTGTTGTGGATTGAAATTTCATTTACGCTACTTTGAAGTTTGAATTGGTTTTGAATCCCCTTCTCTTAAAATCTTAAACATTCAAACTTGTTACTTGCTGAATTAGCTTAGCTTGACACAACCTTTGGGTAGTGTTGGGTAACTGTCTCTGAACAGTGGAGACAAAGACAGTAGAGACGGAGACACAAAAAAATATTGCTACCTAAGAGGTATTATTGGAAAAAAAAAAATTAAATTTCTGTTTCCGTATCTTGTCTCCACTGTTTCCATTTTTTGGAGAGACAGAAATACAGAAAATTTTTATTTCAGGAATAGATTTATAGAAAAATCTATCCCTGTATCTTGTCTCCAGAACTAAACATCTTTTTATCCCCATTGTTCTTGTATTTCCTATCCGAGGATAGTAAACAAACGTAGCCTTGATGATGTTGTGACTTGGAAAACTTTGTCCCAATACTCACTGCACGTTTTTTTGTTTTTTTATCAACCTTATGGAAGTAATTTATTATATAAATAGCATTAATGTTTGATATAACGCAAAATTCTTTTTTATTTATCATAACATAATCCGTTTTGAACAATGAAGGTTGTTGAGAAGACCATCCGTCCCTGTTTGGTTGAGCTCAGTGAGGATCCAGATGTTGATGTTAGGTTTTTTGCCTCTCAAGCGCTGCAATCTAGTGATCAAGTCAAGATGTCCAGCTAGACCAATCTGCTTATTGTCTTTAGTTATTTTTTCTTATGATTTTTCCAATTTCCTCCGAAATTGGCATTGTCAGCTTTCACATTCCTTTGTATCACATCTCTATAGTTGAGATCCTACTCTTCTTTTGTTGTATCTGATATCTATGCTTCCAGGTTCTTCTCATAGTGATGAGACAGTCCAGAAGTGGGGTGGGTCTTGACATACAATTACTAATTCTGCCATGTCTTACATTAGAATGTGAACACTTTATACGAATTTTTATGATTTACCAATAGTATGAATATATTCAGAATCTGCGTAGCTGTGCATCGATAATAGACCAGTGCTTGTTTGCCCTTTCTGCGCTAAAACATTTTATAGATAGCAATTGTGGAAATAAAGTGCAAGCATAGTTGCTATACTTGCTGGTTCACATTCCTGTGTTTGGATAGTTTACCTTAGGAAAATAAACATAACTGATATATTTGGGAATAAAATTAAATGAAAAGATTAGTACGAGTAATAGACAATTCTCCATATTTGCAAAAGCTGTGATAAAAATGCGCAATGCAGAGCATTTTCTTCCATGGCATGTGTGTTTTGGAATGGGATCCTGATTGATGGGATTGACAAAATATAAATAGACGTGCAAAACTGACACAAACAGCAAAAGTCAGCCATTAGCTTCACCGCTTGCAAATGATGCATCTCGATGGATTTATGCATAAAAAAGAAATGGTATTTGTACTCATTATTTATATTGATATATTTTTATCCAATGTTGGATGGCATGTAAATCTCATTTAGTTTAGGATAATGTATTGGTATAGTGTTTCACAAAATGTGAATACAAATAACACAACTTAAAAATAACCGTACTTTCTGAAGTAGCTTTGAAATGAATATTTTACATGATGTACTCGTCTACAGCCTCGCAGCCCAAACCATTGGACAGACCGTCATTCAGGAATTGCACTTAGAAGTGAAGACGCTGAGACTTGTTTAATATCTTTCTATTACTTTGGTGGTAAATTTGCTGGTTCATAGGAGATATAGAAAGAAAATATAATGTCGAAATTTTGTAATTCTGCACTATAGATAAGCATTACACATTTTAAGCATTCAATTTGGTATAGACGAGTTCAACTGAACTATCTTCTTGAGGAGTCTTGGCAACCAACTCAATATTCTCTAATATTTCTCTCCAGTCATAAAGAACCTACTACAGCATTGATAATTTAATCCTTGTTCGTTATGGAACATCAATGGGGAAAATGGCTAGCATTGAGGGAAAAAATGGTCAGAAACTAAAAGTGTTCTATCAGAAAAATATAAGTTGGATACAGTTAACAGGAGGTTTTGTTCTTCATAATGCTACTAAGAACTATGCATTTGGTGAGTTAGACCATTTTCTGCTTCATTAAGGTTGGATCTAGACAATTTTATGTTGGCAATTAGAGATTCAACAGCACTACTTAAACCCTTCCTCCCAACCAAACTCACCCCAAAATTGTGGCTTAACATTCTCATCCTGATCTCGTCTCCCTCCGCCTTACTCAACTCAATGACCTGCTTCTTCGAAACTAAGGCATAAAGACAAAGACCACCAGTGTCCATGGCTGCTCCTCCGATTTTAACCCTTAGCAATGATGAACTAGAATCAAGATCATTCAGCTTTGGGTTAAACAAAGCAGAGAAGCTCCCAAATTTCAGGTCAGGGTTCACAAATAAGTTGTTCAAATCATCATTCTCCTCTCTGGCATTCATTGTTCTGTCAACTGGAGTTGAAGACCTTCTATTTGCCACTCTCAGCATGTTTGCAGCCTCTCTCATTCCGCTAAGAAATGCTCCATGCATTGTTGCAGGATACTGCTTGCTAGTCGCCTCTCCGGCAAAGAACACTCTCCCATCTCCAACACTCTCCGCAAGAATATCATAATCGTCACCAGAAGATCCCACAGCAACATAAGAGTAAGATCCATACGCAAAGTGATCCTTCCCCCACCGAGTACACACTGCCTGAACAGGTTCCGGAACAGCAATTCCCTTGGGGTTAAAAATATCCTTTAGAATGTCCAATACCCTTCGTACAGACTCCACTGGCGACATCATCTCAAACCTAATTGCAGCATCCCCGGCAACAAGGGCAACGAGTAGTGGGCCTCCAGACACAGAAGAGTAGCTATAGAACAGAAAAAACTCACCCCTCATACTCAAGTCCTCAGTCAAATGACCAAAAGTATCAATGTTCCCACCCCAGAAATTATAAGGAAACAATATAGCAACCTTGTTCAACAACCCAAACCCCAACCTATGAATTGCATCTTTCTTCCTCTGAGGAAGTTCAGGGACAAACTCAATAGACCCTTTCTTAAGCACCCCTAACGGCATGGTGCAAAGCACCATATCCCCCCGGAACTCCTGCTCTCTGGTTTGAACAATCACCCCATCTGAACCATACTTAATACACTCCACAGTCCTCCCATAGAAAATTGGCAGGTCCTCGGCAAGAGCCCTGACAAAAATCTCATTCCCTCCAGGAATAAAACAGTGATCACCACCCATCTCATAAGGATCATCCTGATCCCAATAAGCCATAGACAAATTCGACATCAGAGTAGCATTAGCATACTCCAAATTCGCAAGGTGCCAATTCAGAAGCATCCTCTCCTCCTGATCCTCAGCAACCTTATAAACCCGTCGGAACGCCTCAAGCGCAGTCCCTAACGGCACATCAACCGACTTAACCTCCTCAATCATGGCCTGCCTAAGCTTACAAACCCTCTCCAAAAGCTTATTAAAGGAAACCTCAACCCTAGAATCAACATCAGAATCAACAGCTCTTCCATCAGGCAAATACAAAGGGCAAATATCCCTAACCTTATGAAGAGGCAAACCCAATTGCCTAGCAAGAACACCAAGAGGGTTGCCATTTATTCCAGTGAGGACACTCCCACCGAAATCAGCTGCAGCCTCAACAACACCATCACCTTTCATCTTCTTCGTCTTCACGCGCCCACCGGGGCGCGTCCTTCCCTCCAAGATCGCAACTTTGAACCCTAGAAACACCAATTGCCTTGCCGCACACAACCCCGCAAGCCCAGCACCGACGACGATAACCGTTCCCCTTTCGAATCCACACGAAGATTTCAACTTTGCTTCTTTAATCGGTGGCGCAACGCCGAAATTGATGTACCCGTGCTCCACGAGGAAGCGGTAAGCGGAATCGACCAAGCCTTTGTGTTCGGAGCGGATCAATTGGAGGGCGCGGTCGCGCGTGAGCCACTCGCCGACGTTGGAGCGCCACAGGGCGAGGATGTGGTTGCGGACGACGATGTAGTTGGACTGCTCGGAGCCACCGACGGCGGAGACGACGGTGGCCTCTATCTCCTCCTCCGTGAGGGAGTCGACGGGGAAGCCGACGGAGATCGCGATTAGGGCTTCGACGTCGCAGTCCTTCGCAACGTCGTTTCGGCGGTTCCTGGCGGCGATCGACGCCGCGCCGTTTATTTCCGTGAAGAACTTCTTGCGGCGGCGGCGCTTGCGGGGTGGGCCGGGAGCTGGGCCTGGGTCGGAGCGGGATGGGCCTTGGGCCGGATGGTCTGGGAGTTGAGAGGACGAGGAGTCTGGGGATTCTAAAACGGCGGGGTCGGGTGTCGTTTCTTTTGGGAGGGAAGAGTCTTGGTCTTCGGAAGAGTTTTGGAGATCCAGGAGGAGGGGGTTTTCGGGGGACAGTGCGACGTCGTTTTCCGGCGATACGGGGTCGGAGTTGGGTGCTGATGGCTCCGCCGTCGTCTCCATTGTTGGCTTTGTCTTGCAATTGCAACTACTACCAGTTACGCTGAAGCGCTCACACTCTGCTTAGCTTAATTAATTAATTAATCTTTCTTTTTTCCCACAGCTTTTTGGTTTATAAAGAAGTGAAGAAGGTATTTGTTGGCTGTTTTCTTGCTTTATCTGGGAGAGAAATTAAAACCCCTGGATGGGCAGGGGCTATCAAAAAATTTATCAGACATATATTTTTACTTTTTAATAAAAGATGTGAATTTATTAGGGTATATTTGGTTTTGAATTTTAGTTTTTTGAATTTTTAGATTTTATGAATGAAATATTAGAAATTCTGAAAACTATAAAAATTCAATTTTTAGTCTTTATTTATAATTTTTAATATTTTTTTTACAAAATTCACAAAACTGAAAAATCCTAAAAAAGTGAAAATTAAAGATTAAAAATAAAAATCTTGTTTTCTTCCTTGATTTGGGTTATATGATCTCTAATGCTAGTTAACGCCCTACCAAAACCTTGCTATAATCTTTCATTTTTGACCAGGAGGATTGCTATTTAGTGCCAAAAAACAAAAGATATGTATGGACGAGCATGCGAAGGTAGATAATTAATAGAACAAGGGTAAAAGAAAAACTAAAAGTTTAATAGAATAGAAGAGAGAGTGAAAATGGTATCAGTGCTTGGCTTGAAAAGATGAAGAATACAAGGAAAAGAGAGAGAAAAGCGAGAATTCAGATAACTCTTGTAACTGAATATGTATGAAATGATCATTGACTGAATAATTCTGTTTTACAAGGCTTTTTATAAAAAAGAGCTAACCCATGTGCTATATCATTTGCACTAATTGACTAGCCACTTCTAATTGCCTTTGTAACCAATTATAGCTCGCACTATCTCCCTTACACTTCTTCCCCCGCAAACTCAAGGTTAGTGGATCAGCAACCCTGAGTTTGTCACAAAACATAGCAAAAAGTGTAAAGGAGATAGGTTTGGTAAAGATATCAACAATTTGGAACTCAGTTGGAATATGACTAACAATTACTCGTCCTTTGGCTACATGATCCCTTACAAAGTGCAAGTCTAATTCAAAATGTTCGATTTTGAAGGCAAAACAGGGTTAGCTGCCACAAGTACAATGATCAAATTATCACAATAGATATTGGGGGTGACTATTATAGGAGTATGCAACTCCTAAATGAGATTTTGATTCTAGAATAAGTCAGCCATAGCAACTACAAGACCTCTATATTATGCTTCTGTACTGCTTCTAGAGACATCATGTTGTTTCTTTGAGGACTAGGAAATTAGATTTGGTCCATGAAACACATAGAAACCACTAGTAAATTTGCCATCATCTGGATCTGAGCCCCAATTCGAATCAATGTAAGCAGTGAGCGATGGATTTTCAACTTTCTTAATGTGTAAGCCATGATTAATGGTACTACTCAAGTACCTGAGAATCCTTTTCATTGTTTTCCAATGGGTATCTAGTGGATTTTGCATGAACTGATACGCTTTGTTGATGCAAAAGGTTAGTTCAGGTCTAGTGATGATGGTGAGATACTGTAAGCTACCTACCAACTAACCTATATAAGCTAGGATCTGAAAATGCAGGGCTGCCTAAGGCTAAGAGCTTCAAGGAAGAAGGAATTGGAGTGGCATAGGATATGCAGCCTTCCATATGAGCTTTAGCTAACAAGTCCTAGATGTATTTGGACTAAGACAGTAACAGGCCACCATCAGAGGTATGGGTGACTTCAATTCCTAAGAAGTAGTGAAGATCCCCCATATCTTTCAAGGCGAATGAAGTGTTAAGTTGTTGAATGAGTTCAAATATGTAACTGGATAAGCTTCCTGGGATGATAATATCATCAACATAGATGAAGATGTATCTTGAACATGTTGGAATGGCTTTGGTAAAAAAGGAATAGATCAGGTTTGGTGGCCAAGAAGCCAAGTTGGTGAAAAGCAGTAGTCAGCTTATGGAACCAAGCCCTTGGGGCTTGTTTTAAGCCATACAAGGCTTTAGTAAGCTTGCACAGAAGGGAACCATCACCTGTTTCATAACCCTGTAGCTATTTCATGTAAACATCTTTCACTAAATCTCTGTTAAAAAGGCATTATTGACATCTAGTTACCTAATGCCCTAAGATTTAGTGACAAGTAGGGACAAAATAAGTCTAACCAAAGTTGGTTTGATCACTAGACTAAATGTGTCAATGTAAGCAATTCTGCGCCCTTGACTAAATCCTTGAGCAACAAGTCTAGCCTTGTACTTCTAGAGTGATCCATTAGAGTCACATTTCACACGAAAAACCCATTTGCTTCTAATCGGTTGTCTCCTAGCAAGTAGGGGAACAAGTTGCCAAGTATTGTTTCTTATGAGGGCACTATATTATTCATCTATGGCTTGTTTCCAATGAGGAATGGTCAAAGCTTGCTTAGCTGAACTTGGTTCTACACTAGCAACAAATGCTTTAGGCTTGAAAATGCTTGATTTTGCTTTTGTAACCATTTTATGTCAATTCATAGGTTTTGTTTTCATAGTACAACCTTTCTAGTTTGGAACATTTCTGGTCTTAGAAATAGGTTTTGGGCTTGATGAAGGAACAGGTAGTTAAGGAACTGTATTTTCTGAAATAAGAATAGTTGTTGTGGTGTCAAGTTGAGTTGAAGAGGGATCTAAGATGGACATGAGATTAGATGGAGCTAGTACTAAGGGAATGGTTGGTATGGATACAAGAGGGTTATGCTGAGGTCTACTAGTAGAATCAGTTCCAAACCCAGTTTCAAAGGGAAACTTGTGTTCATCAAATAAAACATGTCTACTGATGATCACCTTTCCTATAGAAGTGAGACATCTATAACATTTGAGTTGCAACCCATAACCAAGTAGCGCACATCGAGTGGATCTGAACTCTAATTTGTGCTTATTGTATGCCCTAGTATTTGGAAATCACAGACACCCAAACCTTTTGAAAGTAAGATAAGGAGGAGGGGATCCAAACAATTTCTTAGTAGGTGAAACATGGCCTAGAATGGGTGTGGGAAGGGAATTTATAAGCTGAGTAGCTGTAAAAAATATATCACCCTATTACTTTAGAGGTATGGAGCTTCAACAAGCATAGACAACCTCATCTCAATTATGTGACTGTGTTTTCTCTTTGTTACACCATTTTGTTTATGAATGTGAGGGCAAAGAATTTACAGATGATGCCTTGAGCTTGTAGCTGCTTAGACAAGCTTACAAATTACAAATTTTATTTTGGTTACAAATTGTATTTCTACTATTTATTGGAAATTATTAAACACAGATCTAATTTCACATTTAGATTGAATTAAATATAGCCAAGTAAATCTAGAGAAGACATCAATAAAATGAACATAGTAGCGAGCTCCATTTATTGAAGGCATAGGGGCTGGGCCCCAAATGTCAGTGTATACAAGGTCTAAGGGGTTATTGTAAACTGTGAAAGAAGGGGAACAGGGGAGCTAGTGGGACATATCTAAACAAGAAGTACAAACAAATTTCTCAACAGGTAAAGAAATGTTACATGATTTTAACAACCTAGAAACAACAGTAGCAGATGGATGCCAAAGCCTTGAGTACCAGAGAGCAAAGCCTGGCTCAAGTGCTGTAGCAGAATGGAACGTAACAGGGGAAATTTTGGCTTAAAGTTGTAGAACTTGTCTAAGCCATTGTTACATGATCCCTGGAGAATTGTCTCCTTGGTCTCTTGAGATTTGACATAACATTAGTAAGGATGGAATTCAAGAAATACATTGTTATCCTTAGCGAATTGATGCACACTAAGAATTTTCCTGGATAAGAGTGGAACATGTAACATGTTATTTAATCTAAAAGTGAAATTAGTTAGATTTGAGTGAAAACCAGAATTTCCAACATGTTTAATGTCAAGAGCAGAACCATTACCTACAACAACTTTCTGTAACCCTAAATATTCATTCTTCTCAATGAGGTTGAGAGGATCTAGAGTCATATGATGAGTTGCACCTGAATCAGGATACCAATTTGGATCTTGGAATGTGCATAGAGTAGCAATGGTGAGATTTGCTTGAGCCTTCGCATAGTTCTGATGCTGATTAATGAAGTTCTGGTTCTCGTTCTGGCTTGCAAAACTGCAATCGAACCGAAACCAACAATTTAAGGTATTGTGACCAACTTTGCCACAAACCTGACATGATGGTCAACTGAAGTGCCAAAATGACCTCCTCTTCCTCTGAAGGAGCCTAAAAAATTACCAAATTTGCCACCATCTCTTGTAGCAAAACTTGATTGAGCATTAAACTGAGCAATGTTTGCATGAACCATTGATTCAGTTCTCTTATATTTCTCTATCAGTTCTTCTTGTGCCATAAGCAGTGCCTCTAATTTACCTATTAATATAGGTATTGGCCTCGAAATAATGGTGGTGATGAATGCGGAGTATTATTCAGGTAAACCATGTAAGATCGTAGCTACATGATCAACATCATTCACAGCTACAACATAAATTAAAGCATTGATGACTTTCTTAAAATCTAACAAGTAATCACTCACTGCTCCTTTTTTCTTTATATTTCCTAGTTTGCTTTTCAATTGATGAATTTTTGTAGTAATTTGTGAAGTGAAGAAGACTTCTAACCTTTTCCAAATGTGATGCGATAGCTCGCAACCTACCATTCTGGTGGTGAAAGGCTTTGTCATCAAATAACCTAGCCAAGACTTCAACAATGCATCTTGCTTCTTCCATTTTCGGTAATTGGAGCTCACAGTTCCAGTTACTTGATCCTCAGCTGTTGTAAATTTCTTCGAAATTAAGTTGCCAAGCACATGATCTAGTAGATAATAACCTTCGATGGTGGCTTCAACTAACTCTTTCCATGGCAAGTAATTTTCATTATCCAATTTCTGAGAAACTAGATTGGAGAATGTTTGCAGCAGAATTGATGAAGAACCTCGAGAAATGGTTGAATCTTGCGACATGGTGATAAGAACCAAAGCTCTTATATTATGAAAATGGTACCAATGCTTGGCTTGAAAAGATGAAGAACACAAGGAAGAGAGAAAGAAAAGAGAGAATTCAGAGAACTTTTGTAATTGAATCTGTATAAAATGATCATTGACTGAATAATTCTGTTTTACAAGGCTTTATATACAAGGGAGTTAACCCATGTGCTATATCATTTGCACTAACAACTTCTAACTACCTCTGTAACTAACTACAGCTCACGCTAACTCCCTTACAGAGAGAAAGTAAGTATTCAATAGACTCATTTGTCGAAAAACTACAAAATAGATTTCGTAACATGAAGCATTTTTCTTTGACTAAGTGCAGTAAAGCATCACCGACTTTGTTGCCACATCTAGGAATAACTTGAGCATTAAAATGCTTTAAACTAAGCCCAATAACACTAATTTCGTGAATGATGGTCCCATCATAAGAAAGGTTGAATAAATTGGACTTAAATTCCTCAAGAACTAATCTAGCATCCCTCTCTAAAGTAACTTACCCAGCCCCAATCTGAAAGGGTAATTTAACCCCTTAAAGAGTAGCCCTTAATTTAGCTAAATGAGGGTTTCTAGATTCTTCCTTACAACAGCATAGAGATGCGACCACTACTCCTCTGTCGTCACAAATCACCACTCTAAGCCCGATTACATCTTCATCCATGAACACCATCGCATCTGTGTTAACTTTGAGCATTGGCAGAGGCAACGGTGTCCATCTTAATGGCTGAGATGAGAAAGGTAAGTGAACTGCATCTCATATTCTTGCCTTTTTAAAGCTCTTTAGTTAATTCAAAGCTTGATGAACTACTTGATTTGGTTCATCCTAAGTCTTTTCCTGCCAATTGAGATTTCTTTGCTTCTAGATACCATCCCACATCATCACAATGACCTCAATTTCTTCCTTGGAAAATCCATGGAAGAGATCTTGTGCAAAAAGAAGCCAAGTCTCAATATCATGAATCATGTTACGGTTAATGTGGATACCACAGACTTGGTACATGTTGTTTAGGGTTTTGACACTCCACTAGTACATGCCACACATTTTCTTTAGGGTTTTGACACAAATAACAACTATGATTGATATTCATGCCTTTTTTGCTTAGTTTGGAACATGTTGCTAAGATGTTTCTTGTAGCTCTTCATAAGAAAACCTTAGGTTTTGATTGAATATCTAGTTTCCAAAGTTGTCCCCCATAAATTCCTATTTTAGCCCTGTGGGCTAGAAGTCTCTTTATCCTCTCCAAAAAGCTTAGAACATTTCAATGATAATGAAACTACATTATTTCATTTGCATGAATTTTTAAATAGCAAGCGTGAGATGTGATTCAAGTGATTTTTAAGAAATTAACAATTTAATTTTTAAAGTTATAAAATATGATTCAAGTTAACTCCATAGTGATTCAAGGTTGTCCATACAAGTGTCACCCAAGAAATCAATTTGAATAACCTTTTATAATTTCAGCTACTAAATTTTTTAATTGCAAAGACTAAATAGAATTGCACAAAAAAAATCAAGGAATAAAATGAATAATCACTCGAATAATATAAGCTCATAACTTGATCCACTTACCCATTTGCCATTTCGAATTAGTGTTAGATTACAAAATTGTTAGTCTTTATTAAAAAATTGCATTATTAATAGATAAAAAATCTCACATGACACCGTTATAATAACTCAAGTTTTCTTATAATTGAATTTTTTTTAATAAATTAAAGTTTTAGTCCTTAGATTGTTTCTTTAAAACATTTCTTGGGTTCATTTCATTTCACTTCCTTTTTTAAAATTTAGTTATTCTAATAATTCAATTATTGCTTACATGTCAAGCTTAAATGAACTGACCGATTACCAGTTGGTTTGGTGAGATAAGGCATTAGGTTTCTTAAATAATGTCCAGGATTCAAATTCTGAAATTGTGAATAGAGCAAACTGAGTTGGGAGGATCACCCCTATAATGAATCTTTGTAATGGGTCTTTACAGTATCAAAATCTCAATTAGTTGGCTAATGAGCCAGATACAGGATGGTTTGACAAAAAGGGCTTAAATGGAGTGTAAGTCTTGACCTGCCAACTAATGAAATGATAGTTGGGCAACAATTCGAGATGCCTTCATAGTGGTAATTTATTTTAACTTTTTTTTTGGTCACATAATCACATGTCAAATAGATTTACTGATGCACAAAATAATCTTTTAATGTCGGTAAATATATACTAATCGTGTAACTATATTTTGACTATACATAAGGCTGTCATGATTATTATGTTTTTGGATGGAAAAAGATGAAAAAACGATAAAGGTATAACACATTGTGAGCGTTTCCCTGAAGTATCATAGCATGCTATCAGTTAAGACATTGTGACTCTTCCTCAATCTTCTTGGCATGGCACACTCTGCTCGCTCCCAGCCAATTTTTTGGTTCTCATTGTCATACACAACCAAATATCCTCGCAATGAAATGTCTGCAAAGGTAAGAATTGCACTTAATCAATGAGAAGAGCTTTGATCACCCAAGCTAAGCAGAAGAGTGAAAAACACAAGACGTCACACAGGAGTAGTTAAATATCATTACTAATGCAGCCTGAAAAGGCATCATAAATATAACTGGGGCTTTTGGATCAAGGAAAAATAAAATGGAACGTGTGAATGAAAAGGTACAAGATGATTAAGTTTGAAAATTATAA
Organism: Dalbergia cochinchinensis; assembly: GCA_031216125.1. Classification (NCBI taxonomy): domain Eukaryota; kingdom Viridiplantae; phylum Streptophyta; class Magnoliopsida; order Fabales; family Fabaceae; genus Dalbergia; species Dalbergia cochinchinensis. The sequence continues at coordinate 1,985,914 of CM062377.1, forward strand.
TAAAATGCGAGAACCAACTAGAGGTGGGTTTGGACAGTAGAAACGGAGATAAATGATAATAAAGAATTGGGTTTATGAAGGACCCTATATGTGGCAACATATCTATGATTTATTTTTAAATGTCTAAACATAAATAATTTTGAATGGTATTCTAAATGGTGAAGATTTTGCCATGGGTAGAACTCATCATGGACTCTAGTGCATATCATCATTATTGAGGAAGGGCCACAAAATTGCACCACAAATCACAATAACTTTTTTAAGGTTTTCTTTGAGGATGAGAATACCTCCAAGTATAATTGAGGATCCATCATGTACATTGCTACCATCAAGGATAGCCAAGCACACATTGCCTTTGTTCTGCAGTATAGGAGTTTATTAAAAGGTCTGGCAATAATAAAATCAATGGTGACAAATAGTTGTATCAGAAAGAGAAGATTACACTAATAATCAAGTAACCCTCTGGAGGTATCTGAAACACTCTGGACACAATCCACCACTTGCTTCCAAACCGAAGAGTCAAGGGACTGAAGAAATTCTTGACATCTTTGACAGATCTGAATGCACATAACATGGATTTTACAAGCCGGATCCATTTTCATTGATAATGATCTTAAGGTTGGTCATAGAGATGCAAGAACTTAATAGACTTAAATTTCTCAGTTGAAAAAAATGCAAGAAATGGTAAACATATTTTATAGGGTCCTGTTATTTCTATGCAACCATACGACTCATTCTTCGGACATATAACCACATCAACTGTGAAAACCACAAAACCTTTGATTTTAATTTGTTTATTCAATCAATTTATCAAATGCAAAGAGTGTGTCGATGAGTGTGTTGATGGATTGAGTACAAAAAGTATTTCCCTATTTTATATCGCCATAGCATGAACTACTTGACAATTTGCAGCTTTACATATTCTGTATCAAATTAGCTATTAACAATTAATGTTTTTTTAATAGCAACCTAGAAGATAATGAGTGAACCTTGAGTAATTTCCCTTACCTGATAGGGAAATCAGCTTTCCAGCAAATGGGCAAAGTTGTATCTGACTCATCTTGAGTGAGCCCCAACCCAGAAACTTCTTTAAGCTGCACCAAGATGTAAATAATCAATAGAATTTGCAGAGTTCAATACAGGACTCAAATTAAAATTGTACAAAATTCCTCCAGATGGTTAGATGTAAAAACTCACGGAAGCAACAAGATCCGAGTATGCCTCTTTGGTAAAATATGTGTAAGAACTGCCACTATCAAAGATCACATTTCCTACTTTGCTGTTGCCATCAAAACTGAGTGGGCTATACCCATAATTTATTCCAAGAACCTCAGTTTGATATAAATCTCTGTATAGATATTCCACATGCGTTCAAGAAGAATCAGAACAAACTTTAAAAATAAATGTTTCACATCCTCACAATTGGATTGCGTTAGAAGAAGTTGTAGAGTGCGTTTGGTTTCCGAAAACAGTTTTTAGTTCTCATTTTCAATTTTCAATATGTTTCATATTTTTAAAATTTTCAATTTTGTGAAAAACATAGTAAAAATCGGAAATGAAAACTGAAATTGGATTTTGTAGTATTTCTCGTTTTTCCACAAAATCCTGAAAACAGGAAACTAACGGAAAACAAGAAATGAAAATGGAAAACTATTTTCTGAAACCAAACACAATTTCCTCCCAAAAAAAGAGCAAATTCGGTTCATAGCATGGAAGAGGCAAGTTGTTAAGAAATTATTCTCACGTAGTATGGGTATTGGTCACAGGAGCCCAAGTCATACCCCAATATGGCACAAAATCATCACCTAAAAACATGTATCCACCACCAACTCCATCATTGCTTAGGCAATGACCAACCACATTCTTAATAAGCCGTTTACTTGCCAACTGGAAAGGTAGGCTCACTTTCGCCCTGCTCAGTCCCAGGATTCCATCTGTTTTTGCCAATGTGTTCAAAAGTAAGCCCTCTTGATCATATCCACACCTTATAACAAAAATATTGCATAGAATAAATCAACACTTTCATACAATATATTGCCTTAAAGAAGAGGACAAGGTCACAAAGAAAAGATTCATACCCGAAAACAAAATTTATATTGGTTTTGGATCCATTTGTAGTCACAAGATGAACCTCATCTCTAATGAGAACCCCCATGGAGGAACTATGATCTGCATATTGAATCTCATAGTCGCACTGTTGGAAACTTCCATGATATCCATTCCTCTGATTCTTCTGTACTTCCAAGCAGAGGGAGTCCACGGAAGGCACTATATTGGATCTTGTTGGCTTGTACAGGACATGTGCCCCCTAAATCAATTATATCCTTTGAGTTAACACAGTTTTTCTATCTCAAAAATCGACTTAAGGCTGAAATTTCAAAAACAAGATAGTCAGCTTTAAGTCTACAAATTTCTAACCTTCAGCTTATTCATACACAATTTTTTTTTTAAAAACAATTAAATGTAAAAAGTAGAAACAGCATAATGAGATGTGCATAATCCAATTTGTAATTTGACACATCCATATAATATTAACTTAGATAGAGCTTAAGTGAATAGTTTTGTAAGTAAGTTCTTTAACACATGATCCATCTACACATCCCTCTAACTGATGTGTGGATTGATAAAAAATAATTCAGAAACCCAACCTACTGAGTTAAACATTAGTACGTTACCTTTGCACAACTTCTGCATGGAGCATCACACTGGATCCAAGTCAAGTCACTCCCTGTATCCACATCAAGAAAATAACGCTTTGGAGGATTTCCAACACGTAGATATGTGAAATACAACCTGCATACAAGAACATGTTGCCAATCCATCATCATACTACCAGACCCATAAATATAATCCAGTGTAATACACAACCAGAAATTTTGCCAGAATTTTATATCTAGAATAATATGTCATAATTGCTTGCCATTAGATGAATCAATGGGTCATGGCACTTTGTTTTATTCAACAATCACCATGATTCTTGTCAAAGTTGTTGCATATATTTTTCTAGATGTGTAGTATTACTCATAGGATAAATTGGCATAACTACAAATCAGTGATTCCTAGTTTATCACATTAATGAAGCTACTGTTGGATCAAATTCACAAATATGTAGGCCACTGCAATAAAAAACAAAGCCTCTCTAATGCACAATTGGTCAATTGCTATATCAATAACTAATTATTAAAGCATTAGGCCAAAAGGAAAATACTTTATAAAGTTTCCCCCTTTTTCTTTTTCAACTTATGACTCAGCTGAAAAACGCAGGGTTTGACTTCAAAACCCAACAATCATATCAAAATAGCAAAAAAGCAACGATTTCTTCAACATACCCATCTGGATAAATGTTGCCACTGATTGGAAAAACAGTGGATGAACCACCTGATGAAACTCCAGAAGCAGCAGCATCAGCTTTTCTCTGTGCCACAAAATTCTCTCTTTGAACATCAACAAGCTTCCCCAGTCTAAGCCTCACATCCTTCTGCCCATGGATACCAAATTTGGGGAACAAAGGGAACAGAAAGGAACTTGGTCCATCATCATCTTGATTCCTGAGACCACGCAGTTGCTGAAGTGTGTTTGAAGAGACAGAACCATAAAGAAAAAGAGCAAAAAGTATGACACCAAAGAAAGCAAAGAGCCTTATTGGGGTGCCAAGGAAGAGCCTCCTGAATGAAGAGAACTGAAGCCGAGGATTTGATGATGGGTGGGAATGAAGTGCATGGTGATGATCACTGTCCTGGGAATTGTCTTGTGTTTGTTGTTGTTGTTGTTGTGATGGAGGAAGAGGTGAAGCAGGGTCAGAGAAAGTAAAAGCAGTAATGGTCTTGCCCAAAGAAGGGTTATCTGGGGGTGGAAGAGAGATTATAACAACCCCTTTGATCTGTGGTGATGATTGATCAGATTCCATGGCAGTATTTGGGCTGAGAGAGAACGAGAGAGAGAGAGGTGCAATGGAGAAAGGGAAGGAAGAGAGAGAGCATGAAGACAGTGTGAGGCAAAACAGACAGTGAGTATTACCAGATGGTCTAACATATGACTTGGTCAATAGTGCGATGATGATTGTTGCAAATGAACGATGGCCTGTGAATGTGAGCGGGAGGAAACTTGCGCAAGGGGGAAGGATCCAGGAAACTGACTTGTAATTGCCAAGTAAGCAGGTTACAGCGCGCTCATTCGATGAATGACATCAAAGTTGGATCACCTGGTTGATTTTTGTTTTATTTTTAAATTTTTCTTGATTGGTACATGCCGAAGCTTTTTTTTTTTTTCCTTTTAAGATCCAAGTAAATTTAGAATACGCCGATGGTTCAACTTTTGTTAACAAGTGTGAGATTTTTATTTGTGAATAATTAAGTAAGAACTTCCGTAAATGTTTGAAGGGCTCAGGGATCATGTCCCGTTCGAGTGGGATGACCCGTGTTAGATCTATTTAAATTTTTATCCACTGAAAAAAAATGCATTGATTATTATAATTAAGGTAAATTAGATTGAATTTTTTTATAATTAGTGAAATTCACTTTAACTCCTTTAATTATAAAATTTTTCTCTTGAGATTCTTGAACTTATAAAATTATTATACATATTTTCTCTAAGTTTGTAAAATAATTAAATCGTTCTCTTCTTTATTGTATATTAAATAGTAAGTCTATAAGATGATATTATCATCTAGATAAATAAAAAGGAGCAGAAATAAATTTTATTAAATCTCAGAAAATATCATTATAATTTACTCTTATAATTATAGTTATTTTTAGATTATAATTATAATTGTCAAATCATCAACTAAAGTGGAGTATAGGGTAAATAAGTAATTATCTCAACGGATAATGAAATGATTGGATGATGGAATATAACAGGGAAAATTGTATTGTAACCCTCAGTTACATGTTATTCGCTGAACTAATAAAATGTATAATAAACTTTGGGTTGAATACATTTTTAATACCTAGAAAGTAAGTGAATTTTGATTTTAGTCTTTATTATTCATAGAAAACACTTATGTAAAAGGAGTTATTAGTTCTAGTACTAGTCAAATGAGTTAATAAGTTATTAGGTTAGAATTTTGACACATAAAATCATACTATACCACATATGACTACTATATCTACCATATAAATTTAGATAATTTGACTTTTTATTAGCCAACTTAGGATTTAACCGAAATAGAATAATTGAAGATAATAAAATTAAACTTTTTTGGACATGTGTCGACCAAAAAGACCAAACAAAAAAATAATCAAAGGGGTAAAATCAAAACTCGTTTTAAACTTTTCTTTGACTAAAGCCATACACTTTTTTTTTTTGGGTTATGACCATAACCTTTTCTTTAACGTATCCTTTAATTTTTTTTTATTGTTAAAGCTTTTACATATTGTTAATAGAAGTTGTAATCCACATATCTATTTTTAACATGAAATTGTCACACCAATTAATTTCTTCTAATCCTAATCAAATCAACTTCCGATTCTATTTGAGTTGAACTCTAGTTATTCTCCATCCTCATCATTAATGAGCAAACTAATCTATAATTTTTACCAACTCTTTTGGTCTCACACACTCACAGAAACGGATCATCTGGCTCGAACCTGAGATTTTAGAGGCATATTTACCACTGAGCCTTGGTTTTGATGCCTAATTTTGACCATCTTCACACGCACTCTAAGCTGTGTGTATGTTCATGGCATGAGAAAAGGAGATTAAACACTTAATTTACATTTATTGATTTCAATTAGAATGGTCAAACATGAAATTAATGGAGGAGGAAGCAGAGAGAAAGGATGGCCCACCGTGATTGCACCAAAGATCTGCTACACCAAGCAAAATAAGATGTATTATATATATCCGATATTTAGTCACATTTATAATATACTAGTCGTTTAACCCGTGTGATATACAGGAAGATAATAAAAAATAGTTTATTGATTATTATAAAAAATAAATAATAATTTATTTACATATATCTTATAAAAGATTGAATATATAAATTTATCTTAAAAGTAAGTTAATAGCTAAATAATTAAATAAGTGGACAAAATATAAATGTATCATTTTATTTTATATCTTATATTGAATATCATGTTTATAAAGTTGAAAATATCTTGATAGATGACCTATAACTAACAATAAAGAACCTATTTTATGAAAATTTTGCATATTTCAAAAGTTAAAATTATTGAATAAAGAAAGATAATAAATGGATAATTTTACTGTATTATGAGCTCTTTATAGGGATGACAATAGATATTCATGAGAAAGGGGATATGTCCCATACCTCCCGTTACTATTTAGAATTTTGTCTCTCATCCCTATCCTCATCCCCCTTATGAGTCTTCATTTCACATTTTCCGTAGAGATTTTAAATCCCTATGGTACTCAAGGGCTTATTAACAAATTTTGAAAAGAGAAAACTTTAAAAATATTTTATAATTTGAAATATAAATATCCATAATAACAAATACTATTAATGTAATATAATCTAAATTAAAATTAAAAATATATACATAATACAAATATAATAAAATAATTAAAAAATAAGGATATATTATCCTTGTCCGTATTCTATTTAATAAACAGGGACTTAGTCCCATAGATCATCCCTATGAAGTTGAAATATGTGCCAATTTCTTTCCCCATTGGGTAATTCCTATATGTACCTATTTTTAATTTTTTTTATCATCCATAGCCGTTTATATCTTTTTAGTAAATTAAAATATTTAATTTAAAAATATAAAAATATTTTTTCTAATTAATAAAAATAATACATAAATTTAATTTATATGATTTTAATTATACGTCTTTTCCTTGTACATTCTTTTAATAAATTAAAATATCAATTTTAAAATATATGTTATAATTAATATGTAACAATTAGTAAAAAATTATTTATAATTCTAATTTATATCATCTCAATTATTAGAGTAGTATATCAATTGTAATTTTTTCAATAAAAATAATATAATTATTTATTTTTAAAAGTTAATAAATATTTAATATCATTATCAAAGAAGTGTAAATTATAGAATTGATTTTTTTAAATATTTTAGTGTTAAAAAATTGAAAGTATTTTTTTCAAAAAAATTGCTATGAAAAAATTATGGAATTGATAGATTAGAATGTTTAAGTTGTAAAAAATTAAACAAAATATAGTGAAACATATAGATGGATAATTTTTTAATCATGATTTTCAAAAGTTCTACATTTGAAATTAGAAAATTTTCCCTAATCCCATTTTTATTTAAAATTTTATCTCCATTTTCATGCGCATCCTAGTCACTGGTCCCTATTTTTCATTTCACATGGAGGTTTGAATCTGTATTAATATTTACGGGTTTATTAAAAAAATTTTAAAACTGAAAAAATTTTAAAATACTTTGAACTTTAAAATATAAATATCTATAATAACAAATACTACTAATGCAACACAATTATAATAGGATTGTTATCATTAATACTATAATTATATGTATGAAATTTTTATGGTATAATATATTGAATTATAATTTTGTTTATGAAATTTTTTATTTTTTATATTGATTTTATTAATAGTAGAGAGATATGAAGGTATAATTGGAAAAAAAAATTTATAATTAGAAGGTAAATTAAATTCAAAAATTTTATTTTAAGTATTAAGATTATGAAAAAGGTGAGATATAATTTTTCTATATATAATACATGGAAGACTTTTTTATGTGATGAGTCTTAAATATTAGAATTATATCAATTATTGTCATATTTAATTAAGAATAAACTATTATATTAGTATTATGATGTGTCTTAAATATTTAATTAAGAATAAATTTGGTATAAATTGAATTTTGAATTATTATTATATCAAAATCAATCAATTAGCAATTCGTTAACAATTTGACCTAACCATTTTCTTTGGAAAAAATGTTGATTTTAAAGCTTATTTATTTTGAAAATATTTTTTTTATAATTTTTTATATTACTTTCATAATGTGAGGCTATTAATGGTTCTTAATTAAATTGTAGATCATAATTTTATTAACATGGATTTTCTCTTAGTGCAAATTATAATATTTAATGATTGTAATATCTAATTTTATTTCATATGAAAAATAATTAATAAGTAAATTATAAATTAAGTTTTAAAAAATCTTAAGACATAAAGATTTAGAAAAGTGGGGCCTAAATCACTGTATGAATGACATATGAAGGCTAAATCACTATATAAATGACATGTGTAATAGTTTTCATAAAATAAGTCTGAAATATTAGTATAGTAGATTTATATAATTAATAAATTTTATACCGAATCTTAATTATTAATAACTTATAATTATAAATAAGATTCTGATAAATCTCCATTATTTTTTTTAAAATCTTCTACAATTTTTTTAATTTTTTTCAACACTAACTTTTTTTTTGCAAAATTCATTCAAATTTTTTAAAGTATAAAATTATCAAATTTGTCATGAATTGTATGATTGATTTTTTTTTCAAAATTCATTTAAGTCTTTTAAAATATAAAATTATCAAAATTATTTACAAGAGTTCAGAGGTTATTGAAGGTATAATTTTATCGCCATCCCAGGTGATCCCAGGATTTTTATTTTTACTTGCATATATATATAAATTTTTTTTATTGAATTGATATATTCTTGGTCTTCAAATCATTAAATTAGTCTATATATATAATCAAATAATGTCATCACTAATGACATAAAAAAATATTTTGCTTTTAAACAATTAAATTTATCGTAATCTTATTGTTAATAGAAAAGGTAAATGATATAACCTAGCGCATATATTTTACATTTTTCTTATAATTTATATACTTAATTTCATAAATTTAATATAATAGTATTCAAAAGAAAATCACCACCCACATCAAATTTAAAAATTTTAGATGTGAAATTAATACTAAAATTATGAAATTAATTTATCAATATAATTCATGATTTCAGCATCACAATAATTAAAGATATTTAATTAATGTAATGTAATCTTATTATTAAATATAGATGATTATCAATGATATGCTAATAATTGTAGTTTATTTTTTTCGAGAAATTTAATGAATAACTTCTTAAAAGATGTGGACCCTAAAACATTCTCATTGCGACACGTGTAAAACTTTCCCTCAAATGATTCTGAAATATTAGTATTATAGATTATAGATTATAGATATAGATGACTGAATGCATTAAATAGCATAGTAAATGAATTGGCTGATTTTTCATGCGTTTAACCACATTTTTCGACAATTACTCGTGCTTGCGGAATAGGCTAAATAATTGGTGCTCAGTACACTTAATTTTGCCTAATATACCATAGACAAAATATTGCACCCCAAAGTAGTCAGTTAGTTTATTTGGAGTATTAGTAACAATTAGTTAAGTTGTTAGAGAACAGGGATCGAAATGCAGTGTTTTATCAGGGAGGTCAATACTAAATAATTAATTTCACATTTAAAAAAATATATCATGGTAAATTTTGTTTTATGTAAAAGTTAAATAAAAATAATCATGTATAAGAAAAATAAATATTTTACAATCTAAATTTAAGAGAAACATGTGTATTTAGATAGCATATTTTAAGCATAATATTAAAATATCTAGTTAACTAAAAAAATTTGATAAAACTTAACTAAATAAAATTTTTCTTGGGGCCAAATTAACAAAAATGAATAATATATAAAAGAAATTGAAAATTTTAGGGGCCATTGCCCCCGTCCACACTAATGGCTGCCCATGTTAGATATATTAGTGGGATTATGAGTTACTTTTTTCTTTGTTAAATATTTATCAAATTTGAATAAATACAAATATTAAAAAAGATAATAAATAATAATATGATAATAGAGTATTTTTATGTAAAATTATAATGTACGGACTAATATACCCTAATGGTTATTGTCGCAACCGGGATCGCGACGGGGACGGCGAAAAAGAGAAATTTTGTTTGAAAATATTGGAGTCGCCACCAAATTTATTTAAAATTGGGAAAACGTTGGAAAAACCCATTTTTAGAGAAGTAGTCTTGGAAACCAGTTTGAGTTCGGGAGTCGGTTATGTATAGGGAAGGGCAGGAATTTAATCCCACGCACCCTAGTACACCCGTCCTTGGACGGTACCTTTGATTAATTGTGCAAATTATTAATAACCTTTGGAATATTTATTTTATTCTATTTATAATGAAACTATAAATAAAAGAAACTTTAAAAGAAACTTCAGGAATACCAAACTGTCACAATTCAGGTATCAAAAAAATTAAGTCAACAAGCCGTCACGGCTAAATTAACATTTTTATTTGAATAAGAAACATTTGACACAAAAGCATAAAATTTTAAAAAAAGAATTGTTCTAAATAATAAATACTTGCAAATAGAATCTAAAAAGGAGCGAAAATTCATTTTGGTGTTTTTGTAAGAGAAAATATAAAAAAACTTTATGAGGGATATTTGGAATATCAAATTGTCACAATTCAGATATTCAAATATCAAGTTAACAAACCGTCACGGCTAAATTAACCATATTATTTGTAATAACAAGAGTTAAATAAAGTATTTTGACATAAAATTATGAGGAAAAAGGAACTTATAAATGAAATAAAATGCATAAATAGCATAGAAAAATATTTAGGAAAATTATTTACAAATAAATTAAGTGGTGAAAAAGTTAATTTTGAAAAAAAAGAATTTTAGAATATTAAGCTGTCACAGCTAAAATATTCTAAAACATAAAGTTAACAAACCGTCGCGGTCAAATTAACTCTATTTTGAAAAGATTTTGAATATCAAGCCGTCGCAGCTAAAATATTCTGAAACATGAGATTAACAAACCGTCTCGACTAAATTAATCCCTTTTTTAAAAACTCAAATCCCTTTTAGTAAAAGCAAATTTATTCAATTATTTTAAACCCAAAATTCAAAAAAAACGTTTTAAATTTTTTTTTTTTACAAACTCTAATTTTAACGGAAACTAGCAAGATTATATCATAAGTACCGTTACACAATTAATCTAAAAAAACACATGAATAAATAATACTAAAAAAAAAAAACTAATTCATAAACATAAACTTACAATTAAACAATATATATAAAATAATTAAATAAACAAACAAGGGTCCTAATTATTATTAGATTTTTTTTATCCTTTTTAATTAGAATATTAACACTAAATTTATAAAAGAAACTCTTTTTATCTTTTTTTTTATAATTAAATTATCTTGAAACTAAATTATTCATTTTCATTAGAACACTAAAACTAAAAGGACATATTATAAACTCTTTTTTTTATATATAAATCAAAATAGCCAAATATTAATTTTGAACCAAATCAAATAAAATTTTTTATTTTAAATCACAAATAATTTAAACTCCAATCAAGCTAGGAACTACAATTAAAATTAATCAATGATCATGTAAATAGGCCTAAACACGCAAACTCAACAAGAAAAGCTAAGAGGCCAAATAAAGAAATAAAACAAATACTAATTAAATGATCTAGTCTAAATTAAAAAAAAATGATGAATTCAACTGAACAAAATCAAAAACTCAAACCACTAAAATATAATAACCTTAATATACATGAATATAGATGAATAAATAAAACAACCATACACCAATTTAAACTAAAATTCATCATTATATATTTTAAAAAAACATTTTAAAATACACACATACACAAATACTCTTAGCCTAAAAAAATAAAAAAAATAAAAAAAAATCCTCTCATTCTCACTCTCACGGGTTCTTTCCCTCACACACTCACAGCACTACACTCTCTTTTTTTTATTTAAAACACAACATTCTCTCTCTCTTCACATGCACACATACACGCTAATATGCTCTGTCATACATTATCACACACCAACATACCTCTTTCTCTCTCTTCTTTTCTCACATACACACGCACACGGACAGAAAGGAAAAGGGAGAGAGATGGAAACAGGGACGAGAAAGAGAGGAATGGGGAGAGAGAGAGAAGGCTCCGCGAGGGGGAAAAAGCGAGATGGGAATCCGGCGCGGAGAGGGGAGGAGCACCCATGCGAGGAAGGAGGAGACCATCATGGACACCGACCGCGAAGGTGGAAGGGAACCCTGAGGTCGGGGAAGACGAGGCGCGCTGCGGTGGAGCTCGCGCGGGGATCGACTGGCCGGTGCGGACGGTAGCAAAGGTGCGACTGGGATGGGGAACACCGATGCGGCGTGATGGTCGTGTGAGGGTGCAACTCCAGGGGCTTGTGCTATGCATCAAAGATGACGGCAAAGAGGAGTGGCTGGATCTGGAGGCTAGTTTCGCGTTTGGTAGTTTCGGTGAAGGATGGCTCGACGGTTTGCGGCTAGGTGGTTCGGTTGGCTCGCGGTGGTTGGCTGATCTTTGGCTGATCCAGCGGTGGTTCATGATCGGAGAAGGAGGTTGATGTGGAGGTCGTTGATGATGATGGTCATGGGCCGAGGTGATGGAGGGGAGTGATGGTGAAAGGGGAAGATGATGGTGATGGGCATGGAGGGTGCATCGATGCGGCTGAGCTTTACGATGATGAAGGTAAGGGGTGGAAGCCTGTGCTAAAGGGAGGAAGATCCGGCCACTGCGCGGTGATGCAAGCTGGGTGGCCGGCTTGAGCTTTTCGATGATGAAGAAAGGGGGTGGAGGCTGTGACTTGAGGGAGAAACAGGGGTGGTGGCGGATGGATGATGTTGAGGGAGATGAAGTTGATGATATGGAATTGAAGGGAGGTCATGGTGAAGGGAGGCCGCCCTGGTTTTTTTTTTTTTTTAAAAAGATGATGATTGATAAAATTCCCTCTGATGCTTACCTTAATCTTCCCTTTTTGCTGCTAAATTGTATTTGATGGACTGATTGATGATTTCTTGCAGGTTGTTTTTCAATTCATGTTCTGATTGTGTTTTTTTTTTTCTTTTTGATCTCTCCCCCTCTTAACAGCTATCCTCCCTTGTTCACCGAAAGAGCCATTGAAAAAAAATCCAAGACACCATCATTTGGTCTTCTTTATTTTTTTATGCTTTTCTCGTCTTTATGCTTCACGAGTTTGCTTCGGGGAGGAGAAGGAATCCTATGAAAGGAAATCCGAGAGAAGGAGTCCGTGAACTCTTCTTCCAATTTCATTTTCATTTTTTTTATATTTTTAATAAATAAGAAATGAAACTATAAATAAAAAAAAAGGTAAATTAAGTGCAAATTATTGGATTTTACTGTTAAGAAGATTGAACAAAAATCGGGTGTTCACAGTTGCCCCTCTTTATTCATTTCTTATGAAAGAATATTAAAAACTTAAGTTTTATATTTTCTTCATGAGGAATGAATAAAGACATGAACATTGATTTTGTTCGACAAATGCTTGAAATATAAACAATCTAAATCTAAATGACAAAATAACATACACATATGAGAAAGTCAAATACAAATGCACAAGTCAGCAATAATCTAAAGAGACGGTGCTGACCGGAACTTAAAAACCAACAAGGGGTTGACTGGAAATATAAAATGGCAATCTAAGGTTAATTGGAAATTAAATTGGCAACTGAGGCCGATTGAAAACGTAAACTGGCAGCTGAGGCCGACAGAAATGTAAATTGGCATCTGAGGCCGACAGAAATGTAAATTGGCATCTGAGGCCGACTGAAAATGTAAAATTGCAACTGAGGCCGACTGAAATGTAAAAATGGCAGCTGAGGCCGACTGAAAATGTAAAATTGGCAACTGAGGCCGACTTGAAATGCAAAATTGGCATCTGAGGCCGACTAAAAATGTAAATTTGGCAACTGAGGCCAGCTGAAAACGTAAATTGGCATCTGAGGCCGACTGAAAACGTAAAACGGCAACTGAGGCCGATCAAATGTAAAATGGCAATGAGGCCGACTGAAAATGTAAAATTGGCAACTGAGGCCGACTTGAAATGCAAAATTGGCATCTGAGGCCGACTGAAAACATAAATTGGCATCTGAGGCCGACTAAAAACGCAAAACGGCAACTGAGGCCGACTGAAATGTAAAAATGGCAGCTGAGGCCGACTAAAAATGTAAAATTGGCAACTGAGGCCGACTTGAAATGCAAAATTGGCATCTGAGGCCGACTGAAAATGTAAATTGGCATCTGAGGCCGACTGAAAACATAAATTGGCATCTGAGGCCGACTGAACTAAACAAGAATCGAGGCCGACTGAAATGTAAAAATGGCAGCTGAGGTCGACTGAAAATGTAAAATTGGCAACTGAGGCCGACTTGAAATGCAAAATTGGCATATGAGGCCGACTGAAAATGTAAATTGGCATCTGAGGCCGACTGAAAACATAAATTGGCATCTGAGGCCGACTAAAAATGTAAATTGGCATCTGAGGCCGACTGAAAACATAAATTGGCATCTGTGGCCGACTTGAAATGTAAATTGGCAACTGAGGCCTATGGAAAACGTAAATCGGCAACTGAGGCCGATTGAAAACATAAATTGGCAGCTGAGGCCAGCTGAAAACGTAAATTGGCATCTGTGGCCGACTTGAAATGTAAATTGGCAACTGAGGCCGATGGAAAACGTAAATCGGCAACTGAGGCCGATTGAAAACATAAATTGGCAGCTGAGGCCAGCTGAAAACGTAAATTGGCATCTGAGGCCGACTGAAAATGTAAATTGGCAGCTGAGGCCGACATGAAATGTAAATTGGAAAAGAAAACAATCTTTTTTCATTTTTCCAATCGTATGCAAAAAGCCTTGAATTATCTACCTTCAGTTTATACAGTATTGAAAAACTAACCGTAACTCAATTGAGTAAGCCTCGAGGAGAACTTTAACCGATCAAACTCATAATCTTAACATTGGACCTTTCTGACACAACCAAGACTTTGCTTTCTTCTGTGATCTTGCTTATTTTATTCTTCTCCCATTTTCTTTTCAGAAGGTTGATTACCTTCCTGTCAAGCTTAGCTGAAATTTCTGAATTAATGCTAATCATTGATGTATTGTTGTAAACATTGTTAGATTGCGTAATTGAAGCTTAAATTTATCCTACTTGAGACATTATGAATAAACATGCATTCAAAGAGAAGGTAGAGGGATTGACTAAATGGATATTTTCATTGTTTGGTATATTAGATGACAAAGTGTTTTGAACAACATAAATGCGAAAGATAAAATTTGGAAGACACAAAATTTTTGCCCCAGTTTAGGTTCTTGGTGGCTCAATCAATTGACTTCTTAAAGTAATTTGAACACCATAGCCATGATATCTGCGACATGCCTTCAAACTCCTTTTAAAATTGCCCCAGTTTCAGTCCTTATCTGCTTGATTCGCTGGACTATCAAAAATTTGCCCCAGTTTCAGTTGCTAGCGAAGATGCTTATCTTTTCCTGCTCTAATTTTTGCCTAGGCTGCTCTTTCGAGTTTTCAGCCTAGCGAGCTCTTTTGTTTTGCCGTTTTGCCCTAATTTTTGCTTAGGTCGCTCTTTCGAGTTTTCGACCTAACGGGCTTTCCTTTTCTGCTTTGCCCTAACTTTTGCTTAGGTTGCTCTTTCGATTTTTCGACCTAACGGGCTTTTCCTTTCTGTTTTGCCCTAACTTTTGCTTAGGTCGCTCTTTCGAGTTTTCGACCTAACGGGCTTTTTTAAGCATCTTTTCAAGCATAAAATCTTTTGACTGCATCACTGTTGATTGGTTTAGGTAATTCCCGTCCCTCCATGTTTTGCAAAATCAACGCTCCTCCTGAGGATGCATGCTTGACAATATAAGGACCCTCATAACTTGGAGCCCATTTTCCCCGTGTATCCTCTTGATTAGGGAGAATTTTCTTTAGAACCAAATCTCCTGGATGAAACTCTCTAGGGCGGACTTTCTTATTAAAAGCCCTAGACATTCTGCTTTGATACAACTGGCCGTGGCAAATGGCTGTAAGCCTCTTCTCTTCAATCATGTTCAATTGCTCATATCGAGCTCTCACCCATTCAGATTCTTCCAGCTCAGCCTCCATTAAAACTCTGAGCGAAGGGATTTCAACCTCTATAGGAGATACCGCTTCTGTTCCATATACCAGTGAAAAAGGAGTTGCCCCCGTGCTTGATCGTATGTTGGTACGATATGCGTGCAGAGCATACGGCAGCATTTCATGCCAGTCTTTGTAATTTACCACCATTTTGGCAATGATTTTCTTGATATTCTTATTTGCAGCTTCAACCGCACCATTCATTTGAGGTCTATAAGGAGCTGAATTATGATGCTTGATCTTGAAAGTCTCAAAGAACTTTCGAACTTCGGCACCATTGAGGTTAGGAGCATTGTCTGTGATAATTCTCTCTGGAATTCCATATCTGCAGATGATGTCCCTTTTGATGAATCTGAGAAACACCTTCTGTGTGATGTTGGTATATGAAGCGGCTTCCACCCATTTAGTGAAATAATCAATCGCCACCAAGATGAAACGATGACCATTAGATGCTTTGGGGTTAATCGGGCCGATAACATCCATGCCCCACATCGAAAAAGGCCAAGGAGACACCATGCTGTGCAACTGAACTGGGGGAGCATTGACTCGATCTGCATATATTTGGCATTTGTGGCACTTCCGAACATAACTGATACAGTCATTCTCCATAGTGGACCAGTAATAACCACTTCTTAAGACTTTGCGAGCCATCATATGTCCATTGGTATGCGTTCCGCAGATCCCTTCATGAACTTCAATCATGATTATTCGAGCTTCATGAGCATCTACACATCTGAGGAGAGTCGTGTCATAGTTCCTCTTGTAGAGAACTTCACCATTCAGTAAAAAGGCCATGGCCAGTCTTCGAATTGTCTTCTTATCCACCTCATTTGCGTCTGCTGGGTATTCTTCTCTTTGAATATACTGTTTGATATCATGATACCATGGCTGGCCGTCCGGTTCAATCTCCACATTGTCACAATACACCGGTTCGCTTTGCATTTCTACATGGATGGGTTGAACATTAGCATGAACCTCCAAGTTAGTCATCACGGCCAAAGTTGCTAAAGCATCCGCAAACTGGTTCTTGTCCCGAGTTAAATGAGAGAATGATATGTTATCGAAGCGCTCGATTAACTGAGATAAATGCTTCTGATAAGGTACCAATTTCGGATCCTTTGTGCGCCATTCTCCATTAACTTGATAGATTATGAGCGCGGAGTCTCCAAAAACCTTTAGTTCTTTGATTCCCAAGTCAATCGCAACTTGCAAACCATTTGCACATGCTTCATATTCTGCCATGTTGTTGGTGCATTCAAAGTCTAGTTTGATAGAAACTGGATACTGCTTCCCAGCTGGTGAGACTACTACAGCTCCTATTCCACATCCATTCATATTGGCTGCTCCGTCAAAGTACATCTTCCACACATTCCCCTCTTCCTCATCTTCTCTTTCTAGTGCCAATACCTCGTCATCGGGGAATTCAAGCATAGTGGGTTGTACACCCTCCAGAGGGTTTTCAGCTAGATGATCAGCAATTGCACTTCCTTTGATAGACTTTTGAGTGACATATTTGATATCAAACTCAGACAGCATCACTTGCCATTTTGACATTCTCAATGACACATGAGGACTATCAAATATATACTTTAACGGATCCATTCGAGAAATCAGCCAAGTAGTGTAATATAACATATACTGCCTCAACCTCTTGGAAACCCATACTAACGCACAACAAGTCCTTTCAATTGCCAGATAACGGGATTCGCATTCATTAAACTTCTTGCTCAAATAGTAAATGGCCTGTTCTTTCTTTTTGAATTCATCATATTGCCCCAACATTGCCCCGAGTGAAGTAGGTAACACCGTGAGATACAGTATTAAAGGACGGCCTGGCGTAGGAGGGATCAGAACTGGAGGTTTCATTAAGTAAGCCTTTATTTTGTCAAAGGCTTCTTGGCATTCTTCATTCCATTCTCCAGGTTGATGTTTTCGCAGCAACTTGAATATAGGCTCACAAGTACTAGTCAAATTGGCGATGAATCTAGCAATGTAGTTGAGCCTTCCCAGAAAACTTCTCACCTCCTTTTCAGTTCGGGGGGCTGGCATCTCTTGTATTGCCTTCACCTTATCCGGATCCACTTTTATCCCTTCTCTGCTGACAATGAACCCCAGTAATTTCCCTGTGGAAGCTCCAAAGATGCATTTATTCGGATTCAGTCGTAGCTTGTATTTTCTGAGCCTTTCAAACAGCTTTCGCAAGACTGCCACGTGACTTTCTCCCTCTTTAGACTTAGCAACCATGTCATCAACATACACCTCAATTTCCTTGTGCATCATGTCATGGAAGAGTGCAACCATTGCACGCTGATAAGTGGCACCGGCATTCTTCAACCCGAATGGCATGACTGTGTAGCAAAATGTTCCCCACGGAGTTATGAACGTAGTTTTTCCTTTGTCATGAACATCCATGAGAATCTGATTGTACCCGGAATATCCATTCATGAATGAAAATCGGTGATTTCTGGCTGTGTTATCAACAAGAACATCGATGTGAGGGAGTGGAAAATCATCTTTCGGGCTAGCTTTATTCAGGTCCCGATAATCAACACACATCCTGACCTTCCCATCCTTTTTAGGCCTCGGCACGATGTTGGCCACCCAATCTGTGTGTCTCGATACCTCTAGAAACCCGGCCCCTAGCTGTTTAGTCACTTCTTCTTTTATCTTTAGCGACATGTCAGGCCGCATTCTTCTCAACTTTTGCTTTTTCGGCTCAACTTCTGGGTACAAAGGGATCTTGTGTGAAACAATCTCTGGATCTAGTCCTGGCATATCATGATAAGACCATGCGAAAATATCCAGGTATTCTTCAAATAAGGCGATCATTTCTGTTCGCTCAGGATTCTCCACTATTTTCAGCTTTTTCTTCTCTTCTTCAGTGCCCATGTTAATTACTTCGACCACCTCATTGTCTAAATCAAATCCTTTATCCATGTGTTCTAGTAACCCTGAAAATCTCTCAACAGCTTCTTCATCTTCTTCAGACTCATAGCTATCACAATCAAGTGCAGTAAGAGAATCAATTGATTGGCCTTCAAAATCCCTTTCATGTGGCAAAATTCCTACACTTAAATCCCTGGAAAGTAATTGCGGTGGGTTGGAATGCCAAGACAAATAACGGGTAAACATGAACAAAAAGGCGCAAATTAATGGTTTGAGGAAATAATGCTAAAGACCAAGAATAGCGGATAGAAAAGAGAACAATTGCTGGATGAACATGCAAGTTTATTCAAATGATGTCTCAAAGTAGCATCCATAAAAGCAAATACAATTAATACAATCCCGAATGATTACTTTGAAGTAACAACATCAAGCACTGGTTCAGCTTCCCAATTCATCAGCATCCCATCGCGGTTGACAGCATAAGCATTGTTGCGTTCTTCAGGCCTCTCAAAATCCATCATATTGATGGTTGGACGACAGCTAGGGACACATCCTCCTTCAGCCATAATCACCTCAGCCGGATAAGGAAAGGTCTCTTTCAGATGAGGGATCTGCTTCATCTTCTCTTTTGGTTTCTTTGGTTCAAGAGCCATGGTCTTGATCTGCTCTTCTAATGATGCCTCATATCCTAAACCAAATCGGTTAGGCTTCCCTGAGATAGGTAGAGGTGTTTTGATACCTTGTAACCGTGGTCCCAGTCCTTTGCCGTGCAGATAACCATTTTTGGTCATGATATGAGCCACTATCTGATTGACATCTTGCCTTGGGAGCTCGTTCTGTTCTTGCTTCATCCCCACCACCTCCAGATTGTGCCATAAGCTGTTTTCCACTAACTCAACATTTTCAACATAAGGTAATGAGACAGGTTTAGATACAATGATCTCCTTCTCTCCATGGATCGTAATGACTGAATCATTTTCAATGTATTTAACCTTTTGATGCAAGGTTGAAGGAACAGCACCAACATTGTTGATCCATGGTCTTCCCAGTAGCATGTTGTAATCAGACTCAATCTCCATCACTTGGAATAAAACCTCAAATCGGCTCGGGCCGATTTCCAATGGCAGCACTATTTCCCCCAGGATGTTTTTCTTCGCTCCATCAAAAGCTCTTACGATCATCATTTGTGGTGAAATGTCGTCCTTGCTTACTGACAAGTAGCTTAAGGTCGACGCCGGCAAAACATTTAGTCCTGACCCTCCGTCAATGAGGACTTTGGGCACTATATAGCCTTTGCATTTAAGGGTTATATACAGTGCTCGTGGGTTGGCCTGTGATACGATCTCTTCATTTGAGAAAGTGATCATATTGACACGCTTTACCGGATCCACCATGTTTACCATATTCTCCAACGAGACATCCGGTTTCACATAAGCATCTTTCAGAACCTTTAGCACTGCTTTTTGATGAGATTCAGACGACAAAATCAGTGACAACAGGGAGATTCTAGCAGGAGTCTTTTTCAATTGCTCTAGTATGTCGTACTCACTTTGTTTCATGATCTTCAGGAACTCCTCTTCTTCATTTTCTTCTCTTCCCCTTCTTTCCGAACCAAAACCCTTTCCCACGTTCTCCTCTTCGACAAACTTTCCTTTTTCCAATTCTCCGGGTCCGTAAATTCTTCCACTTCTTGTTATTCCTTTTACCTCCGCTACCACTTGGGCTTTCGAGGTTTCCCCTATATCTCCATTTGCCTCCACATTAGTTTCATAGTTCCAAGGGATAGCGTGTGTATTCTTGTAACTGAATGGTGCTGGTTTCTTCACGGTGATCACCACTTTCTCTGGTTTCGGAGCTCGATTCAGTGGAGGGATGCGGAGTATGAAACGATCAATCACATTCACCTCTTCAGGAAGATTCGATTTCTGTTTCACTTGAATCACACCCAGGTCGAGTAATTCTTGTACTCGAACTTTGAAATCCCAACAACTTTCTATGTCATGACCAAAACCTCCAGAGTAGTATATGCAGCTTGACCTTATATCATCTTTTTCATTCTCTTTTATCATGGATGCAGATGCTGCGATATGGTACCCCGCCTCCTTCAAACCATTGAACACTTTCTCCATAGGAGTTCGGAGACTCATAACCTTCTTAACTAGAGGTTCTTCTACCTCCAAGGCATTCACACGACTTCCTCCTTCGTGTTTCGGGATCGGGTTATTAACAATGTCCGGCTTTGAATCTTCTTGAAAGTCTAGCCTCCCGCAAGCAATTAACCTTCTTACTGCTGTTTTAAAACCTTCGCAATCCTCAATGGAATGCCCTGCTATGTCCATGTGGTATTTACAGGTCAAGTTTGGGTTGTACCAAGCTGGGTATGGTGGTTCTAATGGGTGCACAGGATATGCCGAGATCAGATGAGCATCAACTAGCTTTTGAAACAGGTCGGCATTCGAAATGGATAACTTTGGGAAAGGTTGGAAGTTGGGGAATCGATTACGGTTTTGGTTTTGGAAATTTGGTCGAGGTGCTGGGGTGTATGTTGGGCGGGTTGGTTAATATGGCCTTATATGGATGTTGTTAACTTGGGGTTGGGAATACGGAACAGTGTTTGTGGTTTGTGTGGTTTGGTATGGTGGATAATGAGGGATAGGGGTTTGGTATAATCGTGGTCGGGTTGGTGTGTATCGTGGGACGAAGGATTGCTGACCATGCACATAATTCACATCTGTCTCCTTTTTTCTAGGCGGGAAACTCTTTCTTGCGTCTTCGCTGCTCATGGGAAGCTTGCCGGCTTTTACTAAGCTTTCAATTCTTTCTCCAGCAGTTATCAACTCAGAGAAGTCTTTGTATGCTGCTCCTGCCATCGCTCCGATATAAGGGGATCCCAAGGTTCCCAAGAAATAGGAACACATTTCAGTTGGGATGAGTGGCGGTTGAACTTGGGCAGCCAAGGCTCTCCACCTTTGTGCGTATTGCTTGAATGACTCATCTTTCTTCTTCTGCATAGAGCTTAACTGCTCCCGTGTAGGTGCCACCTCAAGATTGAACTTGTATTGGCTCATGAACAGATCTGCCAATTCTCTCCAGCTAGAAATCTTTGAGTGGTCTAATTGAATGTACCATTCCAGAGCAGGTCCCGTTAGGCTTTCATGGAAGAAATTGATGAGGAATTTTTCATCCTTTGACCATATCGCCATCTTAGTACAATAACTCTTCAAGTGAAAAAGAGGATTACCCGTCCCATCGTATTTTGAGAAATCAGGAACCTTAAAGTCCCTAGGGATTACTACATCGAGAAGGACGAGTTGTTCAACCTCCACATACCCATAGGGGCTAGGTCCTTGAATAGCCCGAATTTGCTCTTGAATCTTCTCCATCCATTCCTCTTTGAACTTTCCTTTTTCTGCCTCTGCACGACTATTTTCTGAGGAGGATGGTTGCTTTTGGATGACCACACGAGGTTGCTCCCAGACAGGGGTAACATGCCCATGTTCATGAGTTTGCACATTTTCCAAGGAACGATAACCTTCTCCAATAGGGATTACCAATGGTATCGTGGGCGGTGATTGCCCATGGAGGTTATTCGGGATTTCACTCATATCATTCATCCCTACAGTGACATTCAGAGCTGCACTCGGTACCACAGGCATACCCAGCGTCGTGGTATTTGGTTGCACATTTGCCGAATGAGCTCCCAATAGGTTAAGTGATTCTTGTATGGCCCGCATCATATCCTCCAATCTTCCTTGGTTGTTTGACAGTTCATTGAGTTTTCCTCTCACCGCATCAACTTCATCGCTCAGATTTCTTCCTACTCCAGAAGTAGTTGTGATTGGGATACCCCTTTCTGCGTCACCATTCCCTCCAGCCATTTTGGTCCGGGCTCTGGTATTGTGAACTCGAGTTTGATCGGTATCGGTTTTCCTTGGGCGCCCAATTGTGATGGATTTTTACCTTAACAAAAACAAACTTTAGTGAAAAGAAAAAGACAAAAACATAGCTATTTGTTAGAAATCATCCGTTGAGCTGAATCTTGATGTGAGTATCTTTGATGATGACCGTTCCTCAGAACGTCTCGTTCAAAAGTACTAAGTCATGGATATTGCTATGGGATCAACACAATGCAGAGAAACAAAGATTTTTCATTCAAAAGGGGTATCATACCCATCGTCCTTTTTTACATTTATTCCCAAAACAACAAAAGACAATACATCATAAAGCCATAACTGTCATTCTCAGCATCTCTCAGCAATTATTTGTTTCATTCTCCCAATCAAGTCCTTACAGTAGTCAACAAAATTACAAATCTCGATTGGGGTCTTGAAAGGGATTATTCCTTGCTCGGCCAATCCTAAGTATCTTGGAACATCTTCGATGGCCGCATTAGCCAATCCTGCCAAGTTTGAGAAGCGAGTCTTCAGTTCATGAATAATGTGGTTCTGATGTTGTATTTCAGAATCCAAACTTGCAACTCTTTCCTTTTCTTCTTCTAGCGCAACTTGATATTCCATGATCTCATCATTCATGTGTTGGCCTAGCTCTTCAATCTTCCCTTGGTATTCATTGTTCAATTCTTCCATTTGTTGTTTCATTTGCTCTTGGCCTTTTAACGCAGCTTCTTCAGCAATTTTGGCCTTTCGAAGTAGGTCTTTCAGCTGTTGATTTTCGGCTAATGCTTTATCACGCTCCTGTCTCCGGAGTCCTAGCTCTTTGTTGGCTGCTTTGAGGCATTCCTTAGTCTTCATCATGTGTTCATGCCCCATCTTCAGCTTCTTGTTTGTTCCTTCTAGAGCTTGATCCTTTTCGGTGCTTTCTCGTTTTAACGTCGTGTAGTTATGGCGAACACTTTTCAACTCAGCTTCTATTTGCACCTTTTCTTGTTCAACCTTGTCTAGTTTCTCCTTCACTTCTTTGATTTCTTCATTTTCATGGAAACCCCAAGTTGATGCATTGTCCAGAGGAGTAACAGCTATGACCTTGAAGGGCAGTTTGATCTCTTGAGCCCTATTTTTTACCCATTGATGATAACTTTCTTTCACAGCACAACTCCTAACTCCCAATTCTTTTCCTTTCTTGACAACCTTGTTCCAAGCGGACCGGATCTTCTGGAATAGGTCAATGTCTTTGGAGTCTTGATAATATGAGACAAACGGAGTAACTGCGGCTTCAGAAGGAGGTCCCATCATGGGATAACCAAGTTGGCGTAACACCAAGACAGGATTGTAGTTTATGCATCCTCGGGTACCCATGAGAGGTACATTTGGAAAGCTTCCGCACTGATAAATCAGAGTTTGACCATCCTCCCTCCAAGGATACCATCGTATCATCCTTTCATCCAATTTGGCTAGATCTTGAGCCCATTCTTGTCCATTCTTCTTCTTGATATTATGCATTCGTAGGTCTTCAATTGGACAAGGCGCCTTGTAATTCCTTTGGAATATGTGCGAAGTAGCCCACACATATAACATTGGTAAACAGCACAGAATTCTCTTACCATTTCTCTCATGGCAAAAGTTCAGAGTACAATAAACATCTGCCAGGAGGGCTGGAACGGGATTATGACCGTGGAATTTGCGAGCAAGGAACACATCAATAGCCCCAAGATCTACAAGGCCTTCAATATTCGGAAATAAGACAGTGCCATAGATAGTGAGGGCCAGCACATCTAGGAAAGCATCCCAGTCTTCGACTTGAGCTAAACGGCGCATATGCTCTTCGAGATAATCCCTTGAGAATCCGTAAGTCCCATTTCTACACTGCTGTGCTTCGTGCAAGTTTTTCACACTTATCCTTAGGACAGTTGATATTGTATGCAAAGAAGGATAATGTCCTTGATAGTGATAAGGTTTTTCTCCTTCTAGTGGCAGTCCCAGGATTTTCTCAAATTCTTCAATGGTCGGTGCTAACTGGAAGTCTTGAAAAGTGAAACATCGGAGTGGAGGATCATAGTACTGTGCCAGTGCTGTGATTGCTTCTTCCTGTTCTTCCACTTCTAAGAGATTCAAAACCTTTCCATATTTTCTGGTGAGAGACAGGCGTTGTGGTAATTTCAGCAACTGACCCAAAGATCTCAAACTTTTAGTGTCAGGTGTCTTGGCTTTGAGACGTATAGTTCTTTTCAACTTTTCACCTTTCTGACTGTCTGGTCTCATATTCGTTTCCATTTTACAAAGATACTCACAATAAGATTTCGGTTCAACTTTCTAACAAACCTGCCATAATAGAAAGAAAAATTTATTTAAATGAAAGAAGGAAAAGTAAACAATTTAGGAAATGAACAGAAAATATGCATAAAGAAACGATGATAAGAAATTATGTACAAAGAAAGGAGTTAAAGAAAATGCATGCTCTCTTTGTGTCCTATATGAGGTAAATTCTGGAGGTTAATTCTATGGTTCTATGGTCGTTCTACCTTGTGAACACTTTCACTGGGTGGGTCTACATTCTCAGAGTTCTACGGCCTCTAGAGTTAAGATTCATTTCAGAATGTTACCCACAACAGCAGGTGAACCGCTAGATGTAGGGTATTCATGAAAGAATCACACTCTAGATGAGATTTTCGTGATAACCAAACAGGATGAACATCCAAAATGGCTACCACTACACAATCTCTTACCTATCTCAAGTTGCACTCAGACCCGGGTATAGGGCCCCACTCGTGTGTGATTAATGTGTAGGTGTTGTGTGTGAAGAGAGCATACAAACCTGAAATCCTAAAACTACCCATGACTAATACGTGCAAAACGACACAAACATCATGTACAACATCCAATAACAGTCATCTATCCTAAGGTTTTCACAAATAAAACAATTAAACACATGAAATGCAAAATTCTGTAAAGAGACAAGGCATAAAGAAAGAAAACACCAGACAAAGTACACTAAGAAAAGAAAAACAAACATCAAAAAGGTCATATTTAATTTGCACAACTAACTAAAACAGGCTTGACTCTCTTGGGAATCCCCAGTGGAGTCGCCATCTGTCAGAACCTGATCGCGATTTGACTCTAAAAAGAGAAATTTTGTTTGAAAATATTGGAGTCGCCACCAAGTTTATTTAAAATTGGGAAAATGTTGGAAAAACCCATTTTTAGAGAAGTAGTCTTGGAAACCAGTTTGAGTTCGGGAGTCGGTTATGTATAGGGAAGGGCAGGAATTTAATCCCACGCACCTAGTACACCCTGGCCCTGACTGCATTTGATTATTTGTGCAAATTATTAATAACCTTTGGAATATTTATTTTATTCTATTTATAATGAAACTATAAATAAAAGAAACCTTAAAAGAAACTTCAGGAATACCAAACTGTCACAATTCAGGTATAAAAAAAAAAATTAAGTCAACAAGCCGTCACGGCTAAATTAACATTTTTATTTGAATAAGAAACATTTGAAATAAAAGCATAAAATTTTAAAAAAATAATTGTTCTAAATAATAAATACTTGCAAATAGAATCTAAAAAGGAGCGAAAATTCATTTTGGTGTTTTTGTAAGAGAAAATATAAAAAAACTTTATGAGGGATATTTGGAATATCAAATTGTCACAATTCAGATATTCAAATATCAAGTTAACAAACCGAGACGACTAAATTAACCATATTATTTGTAATAACAAGAGTTAAATAAAGTATTTTGACATAAAATTATGAGGAAAAAGGAACTTATAAATGAAATAAAATGCATAAATAGCATAGAAAAATATTTAGGAAAATTATTTACAAATAAATTAAGTGGTGAAAAAGTTAATTTTGAAAAAAAAGAATTTTAGAATATTAAGCTGTCACAGCTAAAATATTCTAAAACATAAAGTTAACAAACCGTCGCGGTCAAATTAACTCTATTTTGAAAAGATTTTGAATATCAAGCCGTCGCAGCTAAAATATTCTGAAACATGAGATTAACAAACCGTCTCGACTAAATTAATCCCTTTTTTAAAAACTCAAATCCCTTTTAGTAAAAGCAAATTTATTCAATTATTTTAAACCCAAAATTCAAAAAAAACGTTTTAAATTTTTTTTTTACAAACTCTAATTTTAACGGAAACTAGCAAGATTATATCATAAGTACCGTTACACAATTAATCTAAAAAAACACATGAATAAATAATACTAAAAAAAAAAAAACTAATTCATAAACATAAACTTACAATTAAACAATATATATAAAATAATTAAATAAACAAACAAGGGTCCTAATTATTATTAGATTTTTTTTATCCTTTTTAATTAGAATATTAACACTAAATTTATAAAAGAAACTCTTTTTATCTTTTTTTTTATAATTAAATTATCTTGAAACTAAATTATTCATTTTCATTAGAACACTAAAACTAAAAGGACATATTATAAACTCTTTTTTTTATATATAAATCAAAATAGCCAAATATTAATTTTGAACCAAATCAAATAAAATTTTTTATTTTAAATCACAAATAATTTAAACTCCAATCAAGCTAGGAACTACAATTAAAATTAATCAATGATCATGTAAATAGGCCTAAACACGCAAACTCAACAAGAAAAGCTAAGAGGCCAAATAAAGAAATAAAACAAATACTAATTAAATGATCTAGTCTAAATTAAAAAAAAATGATGAATTCAACTGAACAAAATCAAAAACTCAAACCACTAAAATATAATAACCTTAATATACATGAATATAGATGAATAAATAAAACAACCATACACCAATTTAAACTAAAATTCATCATTATATATTTTAAAAAAACATTTTAAAATACACACATACACAAATACTCTTAGCCTAAAAAAATAAAAAAAATAAAAAAATCCTCTCATTCTCACTCTCACGGGTTCTTTCCCTCACACACTCACAGCACTACACTCTCTTTTTTTTATTTAAAACACAACATTCTCTCTCTCTTCACATGCACACATACACGCTAATATGCTCTGTCATACATTATCACACACCAACATACCTCTTTCTCTCTCTTCTTTTCTCACATACACACGCACACGGACAGAAAGGAAAAGGGAGAGAGATGGAAACAGGGACGAGAAAGAGAGGAATGGGGAGAGAGAGAGAGAAGGCTCCGCGAGGGGGAAAAAGCGAGATGGGAATCCGGCGCGGAGAGGGGAGGAGCACCCATGCGAGGAAGGAGGAGACCATCATGGACACCGACCGCGAAGGTGGAAGGGAACCCTGAGGTCGGGGAAGACGAGGCGCGCTGCGGTGGAGCTCGCGCGGGGATCGATCGTCGGCAGTGACGGTAGCAAAGGTGCGACTGGGATGGGGAACACCGATGCGGCGTGATGGTCGTGTGAGGGTGCAACTCCAGGGGCTTGTGCTATGCATCAAAGATGACGGCAAAGAGGAGTGGCTGGATCTGGAGGCTAGTTTCGCGTTTGGTAGTTTCGGTGAAGGATGGCTCGACGGTTTGCGGCTAGGTGGTTCGGTTGGCTCGCGGTGGTTGGCTGATCTTTGGCTGATCCAGCGGTGGTTCATGATCGGAGAAGGAGGTTGATGTGGAGGTCGTTGATGATGATGGTCATGGGCCGAGGTGATGGAGGGGAGTGATGGTGAAAGGGGAAGATGATGGTGATGGGCATGGAGGGTGCATCGATGCGGCTGAGCTTTACGATGATGAAGGTAAGGGGTGGAAGCCTGTGCTAAAGGGAGGAAGATCCGCCATCACATGATGATGCAAGCTGGGTGGCCGGCTTGAGCTTTTCGATGATGAAGAAAGGGGGTGGAGGCTGTGACTTGAGGGAGAAACAGGGGTGGTGGCGGATGGATGATGTTGAGGGAGATGAAGTTGATGATATGGAATTGAAGGGGAGGGGCCGCGGCGGTGAAGGGAGGCCGCGGCCCCCTGGTTTTTTTTTTTTTAAAAGATGATGATTGATAAAATTCCCTCTGATGCTTACCTTAATCTTCCCTTTTTGCTGCTAAATTGTATTTGATGGACTGATTGATGATTTCTTGCAGGTTGTTTTTCAATTCATGTTCTGATTGTGTTTTTTTTTTTCTTTTTGATCTCTTCCTCTCTTAACAGCTATCCTCCCTTGTTCACCGAAAGAGCCATTGAAAAAAAATCCAAGACACCATCATTTGGTCTTCTTTATTTTTTTATGCTTTTCTCGTCTTTATGCTTCACGAGTTTGCTTCGGGGAGGAGAAGGAATCCTATGAAAGGAAATCCGAGAGAAGGAGTCCGTGAACTCTTCTTCCAATTTCATTTTCATTTTTTTTATATTTTTAATAAATAAGAAATGAAACTATAAATAAAAAAAAAGGTAAATTAAGTGCAAATTATTGGATTTTACTGTTAAGAAGATTGAACAAAAATCGGGTGTTCACAGTTATTCATTATAGAGCATATCAAATAGTTGAAAATGAAATGTTATACTAATGATCATTAATTAGTCAGAGGTACTATTAAAATAAAAAAAATTTACTTTATTTGAATGTGAAATTGATATATATTTTAAAATATGATTGTATCTGAACTTAGACAATAAATAATATAATTAAGTTATTATAAATAATATTGAGAATAATTAAATTAATAGATTTTATAAAAAAATTTTAGTTTTTGAGAAGTAACCTCGGAGATACTTCTATCACAAAGCCTTCCATTTAATGATGCGAATTGCGATTACATTGGAGCAATGACAGAGTAGTGGGTGCCTAGGTGAGATGGCAGCAGGTTATTGTTTGCTCCTGATCTTCGTTGTCTTACACAATATCAAGCTTTATTTGATTACTTGTCTGTCTCTCTTTTTTTGACCGTCAACAATCCATTTGAGACATATGAACCTAATCATTCAACTATTTAAATGGTAAATTATTTCAGATGCTGATTCTTCTGTATGCCATTCCCGTTAAAAGACTTTTAATAAATAAGATGGTTATCAAGAAAGATTATATTAGTATCAACTGATCAAGGCATAAGTGACGTAATTAAATTTCTGTTTTTGCACAAACATGGTTGGAGTTTTAAAATTTAAATATTGTTCGAAATGTATTGGATGGTATAATTGTAATTATAAATTAGTTTGAGTTGATTTAATTAGATATTAATTAATAGTTTGTTATACTCCTTATTTTATATAAGGATGTCTATTGCCACTCCCATCCACCCATTTTTTATTTAATGTTTCTAAAATACCATTTCTACTCTTACATAATTAATTCAATAGTTTATTGATACTTTTAATTTTATTAAAACTCAATATTATTAACCTTTTAAAATAAATTTTTTAATATTTAATTACTTTTACTTTTGCAATTTCTTTTTTTTGAAAAAAATAAAAATTTATTTTTCCACCGGACATGACTTTCTTGAAGCGTAATATATAGCGTATACTTTTCTATTTTAATGTTCTATAAAAACTATTAAAAATGAGAAAATGTTTAATATATTTTTCATTAACATAACAAATTATTAATTAAATAAAATAAATTTTGTACCTAAATTCAAATTATAAGTAATATTTACTTTCAGTATAGTCACATTATTTTTTAAGTATAGTGTTTTGTATATTAATTACCATGATAATGCATCTTGAAATATTAATATAAATTTTTATATTTTAACATAGTGATTTAATATATGATTAATATTATTATGTTACCTTAATATTTAAAAATATAACTTTAAATTAAAATATTAAAATTATAATAAAAATTATAGGATATTAATACTACAAATACTAGTATCTTATGTTTATTTAATAGTATTAGGTTATGCGTCTTCTTTTGATTAGAATCTCACATTTCCTTTTAAAAAGAAAGGTACAGAAGTATAATTCACAAAATACATGGTTACTATATGATTATGCACGAACACGAAATATTACTCTATACTTTATAATATACGTATTATATGTACTGAAAAATATATTAAAGATGTTAATACTAAATGCTTGTAATATTTAGTGTCCAAATCAATATTGAATGTTTTTAATTAATTAAATTATTTTTAAATTAAATTAGTAAAAACTCTTCATATCATTATGATAACTAATGAATAATTAATATTAACTTGGTATTTTTTAGTTGAAATAGAAGAAGGATAATTTAGTAAAACTCAATGAAAATGAGTGTTAGCGAGAGTGGCATTAGACAAAAGGGAGTGACAATAGGCTATTGTATTACCTCACTTTTTTATTATTGGTAAAATTTTTCATTTCAGTTTTTATCAATTATTACTTTCTTTTCTCTGATCACCATAAAATTCAATATGGTATCAGAGTCATACCATCCACCTTGAATCATTTGTTCTGCTGCTGCACTGAGTTCGTGTTTAACTCATTTTATTTTCTTTCATTTTCTTTAATCTTATCACAATTTTCAACCTTTTCTTTCTTTCCAAACACTATCAAACCCTAAATTCCCAAATATTTTTCTTATATTAGATCTTCTACTTCATCCTAGATCCCTTCTTCCGTAACTTTAAACGAACACTTCTTTCCTATTTAGAATTTGAAAAAAATGATTTAAATTTTAAATTAAATCATAGATTACACTTTTAAAGCAAAAAATAATTTATTATTTAGAATTTCATAGACTTCGATGCCTTAAATTTAGAAATTTTATTGAAAGGCGAAACTGATTAGGAATCAATTCGATTTTGTGTTCGGTTGATACGTAAAAAATGAAAAAAAAAATTATGGATAAATGCCATTCCTGTTAATTATGAAGTTTTCGGATAACTGCCATTCGTACTCCATTCTTGTTATGTTAACCAATAAGATGCAGGATGGTGATATTTGGGACGCAATAAGCATTGGAAGTTTTCGTGGTAAATCACCTTTGTTTTTTGTTCTGAATATTATTGTAATTTGGAGCATTTCCAGTGGAGTGGCTGACTTGGGACGAATTAGCCCAAAGAGATTTGCCTATGGAAAAATAAAATGCAAATCTTAAAGTATACTCAAAGGAATACTAAGCATTAACAAGAGTGCTTATTTCAAGCCACTTGAATTACAATGTCCAATAAGCTAAAGAAAAACATTAAACCGCTTCTAAAATCTCTGCACTCGGTTTGAGTTTATGGATGCAAACAATCACTATGCGGAGACCCTTCATTATTAGGGGAAAAAAAGAAGGCATATATAAAAGACTCCCAAAAATAATGACCAAAAGATAAGCTCACAAAGATTATTTTCCAATTTTTGTATGGGCTCGAAACCATTATTTTGGCATTACTTTGGCTCTTTTGCTCGAGCGTCAGGCGATAAGTAAGACAAATAACAGTCACGACTTTGGCATTGAGAGATCAAACTTCTCAGACATGTCCAATTCATCGTGCGACATTCGCTGGTTTCTCCCAATCAAGAGCGATGCACTAGTTGAGCCAGAACAATTTTCACTGTTGTTAGACCCAATTGAATTCCAGGACATCCTCTGCGACCTGAACCAAATGGTAGGAGTTGGAAGTCATGTCCCTTGATCTCTATGTTGCTATCCTCAAATCTCTCTGGATAAAACATATCAGCATTATCTGACCAAGCCTTAGGATCACGCCCTATAGCATATGCATTGATTATGACTCGTGAGTTCTTCTTTATGAAATAGCCATCAACAGTGACATCTTCAAGGGCTTCATGAGGCACCAACAAAGGTCCAACCGGGTATAATCTCAAGGTCTCTTTTGCCACCATATGCAAGTAAGGCAGCTTTGCTAGGTCACCCTCCTCCACCTCTCTGTCCATTCCCACAACACTCTCGAGCTCATTTTGAAGTCTCTTCATTGCCTTTGGGTGCCTCAAGAGTTCCGAAATGCCCCACTCAATGGCTGCGGCGGATGTGTCCAATGCTGCTGCAATCATGTCCAATATGATGGCCTTGATGTTAGTTCTATCAATCACATATCTCTGGTCATCCTGCGCATCCATCGGCTGGTTCTTGAGTGACAGCAATATGTCCACAAAGTCCTTCTTCTGTTGGGTATTTGAAGGATCCTCATGGTCTTTGATGATGTGCTCCAACATTTCGTCAAATCCATTCCTTGTTATTTTTAATCGCCTTACCAGTCCCTGATATGGCGACAGACATAGAGTACCATATGTAATATTTCACTATAACTAATTATTAATGAACAATGTATTAAGAAGAAAGAGGACGAATCTCATCTCAATATGATGACAGCCCAATTCTATCCTATAAAAACACATTCAAATCTAAACTTGTTAAAGATTATAAACAAAATACGTAGAGCAGCATGATTATATTATCAAAATCAAAAGTAGTAAGAATCGAAGGGGACATGATTGCATGTTGTTATATGTCATACCTGGAGATCAAACACACCAAGCCACGGCACATAATCTGCAAGATTAAAAGCTGCATTCAACTTCAGTGCCTCGTGAACAAGCCCCTTTAAGTCAAATCTGTCATCCTTGCTGCGACCCAATATCATTTTGTAAGTGATATTCTCTATAAGCTCTGTCACATGCTTGTGGAGGTCCACAACCTCACGTGAGGCTGATGCTTTCATGAGAGTATTTACCAATGATCCCAACTCCTCCCTCCTCAAAGGAGCAAACATCTCAACTTTCGACGAATGCAGAAGCTGCAAGGTACACAGCTTCCTCACATTGCGCCAGTAGGCACCATACTTAGTGAACACTAGGCCCTTGTTGCCATAAGATATATAATTTGATGCGTAAGTCTTAGGCCTGCTGGAGAAAACGGTGTCATGGGTCTTGAGGAATAGCTCAGCAGCTTCAGGGGAGGAAACCACAATGGTTGGGACCTGTCCTAGCTGCAAGGACATGATCGGTCCATATTGCTTTGCAAGAGCTTTAAGGGCGCGGTGTGGGAGTTTCCCAAGCATGTGCAGGTTGCCAATGATTGGCAAGGCCTTAGGACCTGGTGGGCGTTTCCCACCATATTGGAGAAGTTTTGGAAGCAACACAAAAGCAATGAAAATGAATGTCACCCCTAGTGCTGCGGTCATAGGTAATGCTTCAGTCAACATTTGTGATTGTTTGCTTGATTTAGAAAATAGAAGGCTTTTGGTGGGTTTGCTGGATAGAAGATAGAAGAAGGCTTTGGATTGCTTGCTTGATTGAAAAGTAAGCATTGCTTTGGCTATTTATATATGATCTTAATCAAGGTATTGGCACGGGCTTAATTTCCTGGGTCAAAAACATGAGACAGTAGAACTAAATGGACTAGGAAACATTAAAATAGGAAGTCCGCGTGCTTTATGCACCCAAAATAAAAACTCATAACATATCAGTAATCATAAAATAATGTGATGAAGCAATCATGTACATTAAACTAAATGCAATAAATATGACCCCCAAATCTTGCTTTGAAAATTGCTCGTTTGCCCAAAGTATTGTAGTAGAATAGTTTTGCATGACCTGGCAGTGGTTACAAGCCATATCATTCTGATATTTTAGGTTCTGACACAAAATCTAGCTGTGACATTGCTCCTTTTTTTTTTCTTTTTTCTGCCAGCAAATTGAAATTGCGCCAAAGAAAAGCCCAATGGCAAGCTGAAACAATGAATTTAATATTCTGAAAAAAATAAGATTAGTTAGCTTCTGTTAGTGACTAGTTATCAGTTATCAGTCAGTTAATTAGTGTGAAGTGGAAGCCACTTGTGAATTTTGAGAAGTGTTGCTTGTGACCATGTGCCACACCAGGGGTGATCCGAGCTAGATGATCGAAATGTGAAACATGTTTTCACCAGCTATGATGTAAGAAGTGT
Organism: Dalbergia cochinchinensis; assembly: GCA_031216125.1. Classification (NCBI taxonomy): domain Eukaryota; kingdom Viridiplantae; phylum Streptophyta; class Magnoliopsida; order Fabales; family Fabaceae; genus Dalbergia; species Dalbergia cochinchinensis. Next base: position 2,020,453 of record CM062377.1, read on the forward strand.
TGCAAGTTTTGCAGCTCCAGCAAAGAAAGAAGTGTTGCAAGTCATAATGTGAAGCTCGATGAAGAAGCCACTTGTCTATAAGTGTGTTCACGGGTTGTTAATCGGGTTTGAAATGTGTTTTCGACTCCGATCACTCATTCAAATAGTGGGTTGGGTTGAGTCAAGTTTTTCTTTTAACCCATCTCATCCCGATTTAATCCAATCCTCCCAATCTTTCTAGGATTAAATTGATGTCACGTGTAACTTTGATAAACTTTTTTTTAATTTTTTTTTGTCAAAATGTTCCAAATTGGTAGTCTAGTTGTCACGTGTAACTTTGATGAACTTTTTTTTATTTTTTTTTTGTCAAAATGTTCCAAATTGGTAGTCTAGTTGTTCAAGTTAGTGCGAGTTATTTATTATTCGAGAAAATAATTCTCGAATACAAAGCTAGAGTGAATGGCTCAGAAACAAGAGAGAAAGCTCTCACAAACTCAAATTATTCTTAAACTCAATGATGATATTACATAAGGTATTTGGCCCTATTTATAGTGATTTTAGGAACCAAGGATGATAAAAACAATTTGGAATGATAAGGATACAATGAATCAACAACAAACATCTTGAAATGAAATTCAAACAACTTGCAACAATAGTCAAAAAAAATGGGCTCTTCACATGGGTGGTGGTTGGTGGTGCATGGTCTCAAGTGGGTTGGTGATGGCTGCTCAAGTGGGTTGGTGATGGCTGCATGGTCTAGGTTCCTCTATCATACTCCCCGGGTTGGAGAGAACTCGCCCTCGAGTTTAGTTCTGTCTCATCATCCAAATATGGTGAAAGATCAGCGTTAAAGTTGCGAGAGACACCATATGTTCTGGTAGTTCGACTTTGTAAGCATTGTCGTTGATTTTCGCACGACTTTGAATGGTCCATCAGCTCAGGGACAACTTAGCATTTGGTTGATTTGGAAGCGTTCCTTTCGCAGATGTATCCATACCAAATCTCCAACTTTAAAAATTTATCGCTTTACGATGCTTGTCAATACCGAGCTTTATACCTTGAATTTTGTTTGTTGATCCGCTCTCGGACTGCTCATGCAACTTTTTATTTCTTTTGCTCGCTATGCATCTGAACTATATTGTTGCTTGTTAGATGAAGGAGTCAAATCCAATTGTGTGGACGAGTGCCATAGACTACTTCAAGCGGACATTTTCGATGGCTTGATTAGTTGAATTGTTGTAAGCAAATTCAACTTGGGCCAGAATAATATCCCACTGTTTTAAATTTTTACCAACAAAACTTCGAAGTAGATTTCCCAAAAGTCGGTTGGTATACATTTGCCCATCTGTTGTGGATGAGCACTACCTGAAGGCTGGGCTTAGTACCCATCTTTTTCCATAAGGTTCTCCAAAAGTGGCTTAAGAATTTCACGTCTCGATCAGAAGTGATGGTTTTAGGAATTCCATGAAGACGACAATTTCTTTGAAATACAAGTCAGCAACTTGAACAGCATCATTGGTCTTCTGGCATGGAATAAAGTGGGCCATCTTTGAAAATCTGTCCACAACTACCATTATGGAATCCTTCTGTCGCTGAGTTCGAGGAAGTCCAAGGACAAAGTCCATACTTACATCTTCCCAGGTGCTTACGGAATGGGAAGTGGAATATATAACCCTGTGTTTTGGCTTTTGGCCTTTGCCAAGTGGCAGATTCTGCATCTTTGAATATGTCTGTTAACATCTCTTTCAAGCCTTGGCGAGAAACTTTCTTTTACTAAAACCACAGGTTTTATCTCTTCCAAAATGTCACGCTAATCCTCCATCATGGGCCTCCCAGGATAATGGATTCCGTAGTGAGCAGAGGAATGCATAAAGCCTTCTCTTTGAACAAAATCCTTTATGCTGTAGTAAGTCTTGGAAGGATTGTGATTACATTAGATTCCAAAATTTTTGGAAATCAGGATCATCTTTGTATAGCTCCTTGATTGTCTCAAAGCCTACTACCTTTATTTGGAGAGTAGATAGTAGTGTGTGACGTCTACTGAGAGCATCTGCAACAGCATTTGAACTCTGCCTTATGTTTAAGTAAGAATGGATAAAGTGGCAGGAGACTCACTCCAAGCGACATGTCTACGATGGATCTTACATTGAGAATTCAAATGCTTGAGGGCTTCATGATCGAATAGAGAATAAATTCTTTGTACAACAAATAATGAGCTCCAATGTTGCAGGAGCACGGACAATGGCATAGAACTCCTTGTCATAAGTAGAGTACTTGAGTTTACCATCGTTGAGCTTTTCCTTTGAAGGTTATAGGATGGCCTTCTTGGCTTAAAACTGACCAATTCAGGTGTTGGAGCGTCTGGCCAACGACTTGAATACTTGATCAAAGTTTGGAAGGGCTAACCACAGCGCTTGATCAAACATTTCTTCAACTTGTTCGAAACTTTCTGCACTCATCCATTGGAACTTGTCTCCTTTTATGCAATCTGTTAATGGGGCGACAATGAGCTAAAACTTTATGAACCTTCTATAAAATGAAGCTAATCCATGGAAGCTCCTCGCATCATGGATTGACTTTGGGATTAGCCAGCTGATGGTTTTGACCTTGCTTGGGTCAACTCGAATGCCTTAGTGATGATGTAACGAAAAAGTCACTTCATTGGTCAGAAAGAACATTTCTGCAGATTAGCATAAAGTTTTGTTCCGTAGTGTCATAGCACTTGTCGAAGGTGTTCTAAATGCTCCTCTTTGTCTTTCTTTGTAGATCAAAATATCATCAAAGTAGACAACCTAAATTTTCAATGAGCGGTCAAGTACTTGATTCTATCAGCATGAATGTACTTGGGGGCATTAGATAAACCAAAAGGGCATCACGGTCCATTCATATAGACCATCTACGGTTTTGAAAGCGATCTTCCATTCATCTCCTGGCTTGATCACGATCCGATGGTATCCGCTACGAAGATCAATCTTGGAAAAGATATCGCACTTGGCTCGGTGATCTAGCGGATCATCAAGTCTTTGGTATTGGAAATCGATACTTGATGGTAATCTTATTAATAAGCTCGACTATCGACACACATTCTCCAACTACCATCCTTCTTGGGTACTAAAATTGCGGGAAACGACACAGGGCTAACGCTTTCTCGGATCAACCCTTTCTTCAAAAGTTCTTCAACTTGGCGTTGGATTTCAGTATGCTCTGAGGACTCATTCGTGTAAGTCGGTCCATTGGAATGACTCGCTCCGGGAATAAAGTCAATGGCATCTTTGGATGTCTCGCATTGGTGGTAGTCCGCAGAGGAATTTCCTTAAGGCACAACATCAGAATTCAGCTAGCATGTGTTTAACTTCTCTGGAAGAATGGTTTCTTCATTTGATTCAACAGAGAACAAATCTCATGTATTAGAGCTTCTCTTTTGTTATATTTAATTGTTCTTTTGTCACCAAGGTCACCAGTGGTCTTGATTCCTTCTTGCTTTCATTAACTTCACTTGGTGATAGAGGAGTTAACTTGACTTTTACTCCATCCTTGACGAATGAGTAAGTGTTGGTATAACCGTCATACAAAGCACGATGATCCTATTGCCAAGGTCTTCCAAGGAGAAGGTGACATGCATCCATAGGAATAACATCACACCATGCTTGATCTTGGTACTTTTGGATCGATGGAAAAGGTCACAAAGGCAGTGAAAACCCTCACTTCACTACCTTTGTTGAGCCCTGTGAAATTGTATGGATTTGGATGGTTTTGTGTTGGCATCTTCAATTTCTCCACCATGTAGTTGGACACTACATTTTCACAGCTTCCACTATCGATGATAACGTCACAGACTTTTCCCTGTGAAGTGCAACGAGTATGGAAGATATTATGCCCAGCCATGGTTCTTCTTTTCTTGACATTGTGTGTAAACTTCGTCGAATCACTAAGGATTCTCCATGATCGCCATGACCTCTTCATCATATCTGGCTCTAGCTTCTCTTCTCCTTGAGGTTCTTACGGATCTTCTTCTTGTTAGGTTCCTTCATAAAGCTTCTCCTTTGATGATGGTAATGGTTCTCTGGTTGGGCAATTGGAGCTATATGACCAAAACCTTGCATTTGAAACATTTAATGACCTTGGTTTTGTTTTCGGTGGTGATGGGTTTGGATGGAGGTTTGCTTGAAATCTTGGGTTGATCTGTGGTGTTTGCGGGTATAGGAAGGATTTTGAGTGGAGGAAAAGTTACATTAAAAGACCTTACAGGTATTTGTTTCTCTACTCTTATGGCTGAGCGGATAACATCGTCTAAGGACCAATATTGTTGAGGCTAGGCGGATGGGCAATGTAGGTGTTTAGTCCTCCCAGGATAACTTGAGATATTGTTTGCTCCTCTCTTTCTTGGATGTCACACTTCATCATCAACTTCAAATTCTTCCTGGTGTATTCCTCTACGGAAGTTTTTCTGTCAAAGATTCTGTAGTTGAATGAAATTATCTTGATAATAATGAGTAGGCAAGAACTTTCGAGTTAGTTAAGCGTAATTTCTCTTGTCTTGATCTTGGTTTTCCCTTCTCGTTCACGCTTCTTTTTAAGATTCTCCCACCAAATAGAGCGTGTTTTTAAAACTCACAAAGAATGATCTTTCTTTCTTTTCTCCTGGTATCTCCTTGTACTCAAATACTAGCTCAACGGTTTGAAGCCAATCAAACAAACTCATCTGGTTGAAGTTTCCTTCAAAAATCTGGAATATCTACCTTGATGTCATCATGTTCAAAAGGTTGTCTTTGCGGACGATGACTACAAATGATGATGCATCACTACTGCATTCATCATTATCTCGATTGCATGTGATGTCTTAACAAGAGCATTGTTGTGCATTTAGTTTAGGCTTGTAAATGGATTTGTCTCCTCCGTTCTTCCATTTGAATCTCTAGGAGAATTGCTTCATTTGTCTTGGGCATTTTGTATGTAGGAAAATTTGTGAAGTACCAGGGTTGCTCGGATCGAAGATTATAGTTTTGTAATTAGAACACAGGAAGTTAAGGAAAGAGAGGTGGCGTAGCGTCGCAAAAACCGCAAAGTCTTTCAACCTAGCGGCGACTTTCTCGAAATGTGCTCATTTCTGATTCCACAATTCTTTTCAGATAACAAATGAGTCTTTTTCCGATGTGGAAGATCGGAATAAAATTGCAATGTGAGCATCTTGGGAATTTTATAAAATTTGATTACTTTAGAAATAGGTATGGGGCCAAAATTACAATTTATGAACTTTGGAGGTAAAATGTAATTTTGGAAGGCTAGGTAAAATTCTAGAAATTAGGGGTAAAATGGTAATTTTGAGAAGTAAGGGTAAAAGATAATTTTGAAAAGTTAAGAGTCAAAATTGTAATTTTTTAAAGTTCAGAGACTAAATTGCAATTATCAAAAGTTAAGGGACTAAAGTGCAATTTTCTGAACCTCCTGGTGACTGGTCTGCTGACGTGGTCACTTGTGACACGTGGCAGTAGTTAGTGGATGATGTGTCATCGACTGGACACAGCAGGCTGGCGTGGTCGTCTTCTTCCTCTGATTTTCCGGTGAAATTCGGCGGCTCACGGTGGTCCGATGGTGGCTCACGGTGGTTCTGCAACCCCGCCGACTTTACCGCGAATTTTCCGAAGACCGTGGAGGCATGGAGGCTCCGTTGGCGTGAAAACTTGCTACCCAAAGGTTTCGACCTTCGGACGCAATGGCGGGCGTTAGTTTGCGAAAATGGCCGTAAAGTGGAGTTATGGAGGGCAGCCTTGGTGCACTTAAACACCACCCAAACTCAAAGCTTTCCGTTGATTTCTTGCTAAAACTTCAGCTCAGGATAAACGCTACTTTCTGAATACCAAATGGAAACAAGAGAAAGAACACAAACTCAAATTGTCTTAAGCTCAGTGATGATTCCACATGGGTATTTGGCACTATTTATAGTGATTTTAGAGTCAAGGGATGATAACAGCAATTTGGAATGATAAGGATCGATGAATCAACAATAGCTTGTCTTGAAATGAAATTCAAACAAACTTACAGTAATAAAAATAGTTATGCTGGGTGGTTAGTGCGTAGTGCCAGTGGTTGGTATGCCTCTTTCAAGTGGGTTGGTGATAGGCTTTGCGTAGCAGGATTCCTCTATCAGTGAATTGTGTAAGTTAAAGGAAACTACTCTTGCTAATTGTGAGTGCTATAAAATATTTAAGACCTAATGAAAAATTTTGTAAGTTTCTATGTAATATAAATTTATTAAGTGGAATAAAATATTTTTGTTTCAAGTGTGCGTCCCTTTTTATTATACTCGCTTCCACTGTAACTATTATTTTCAACTTCAAGGTAATAAGACATGATTGGTGGAAGTATAAACAAGGATACAAGATCTGAGGGGAGGCTATTTCCAACTAATACAAAATGTAAATCATATGTGCCCAATACACCATGAAGAGCAAGGGCTCGTTGGTTGGAATGATCAGTTCAGCTCTTTCCTTTTTTTTTTTTCTTTTTTTTTCTTTTTAATGTCTGTGTGTGTTTGGATGCGAAACGTGCATCCAAAATTAATTTTAGGATCCCAAAAATTGATTCTGCCATTCTTCGTATTATTTGATTTGTAGTCATTAAAATCAATTATTATCTCGAGAAATTCTACGAGAGTCAGAATCATTTTAGAAAAACTATCAAATATATGTTATTTTATTTTACAATTAATTTTAACAAAATCGGAATCAATTCTACCTAATAAAAAAATGTGATACTACAATTTAAATTTTGTATATAATGAAAAAGATCAAAAATTAATTTTTGTTGTAAGCTATTCTTTTCAACTTCTTCAAAGGAGCTAAAAATATATTTTTTTAAAATTCTGATTATTTTTCAAAATTCATTGAAACAAGTAAAAAGCATTGAAAGAAGTGATTTTTTGTCTAAAAAATCGAAAACAAACACTCCCAAAGTTGAGTTGTATCCACTATTGTGGCCATTGCCTGGGCTTTGGGCACACCAGATCCATCGCGGTCCACAAGTAGCAGCGCTGCAGCAGAATTTACTTTTTAAAAATTAGGTCAAAATTACACAACACAATTTTTAAAAGACGTGGAAATTGGGAGCATGCAACAATATTAAGCATATTATATTATTATATATAATTTGGTTTGATTTTTTGTTTTTTTGGTACATGGGGACTGCATTATTTATTTTAAGCAACAAAAGGACAGTTTTGTAGAAAAAAGCAAATATGTGTACATAGTACTGTTCTTGGAACTATTCGCTGCAAAGTGCAAACCACTGCTAGGCCTCTCTTTCATCTAGTACCACAATTTTACACTTCCTACCCTAATAAATGGAAATTTTGCTAATGCGTCATTTCCTCCGAAGAGTTCTGCCATTGATATTTTTTTCTGATTCTTACACTTAACTAGGTTCGGTAGCATATTCTGACATTATGTTTTCTTTTAGGCGCAATATCAATTTGTTTAAGAAGAAAAAGAACAATGCTACACGGGTAGAATTCGTGTCAAAATCTAAAATTTCAGAATAATAAAATTATAGATTAAAAAAATGGAAGAATTAAAATCATGACCATGAGTAGGAAGAAAATTGAAGGTGTCTAACCACCACTATGTCATGCAAAACAATTCTAGCACAATAATGTGGGCAACCAAGCATTTTCAAGGAAAAAAATATGGCCCATATTAACTGCATTTTGCATATTGTATATGATTGGTTCTATTGGATATTAGAGTTACAAAAACAGAACAATGCAATTAAAATAAATTTGAGAAAATTAGAACTGACACAAAAATATTTAACTTGAAAAACCCTCTAATAATGAGAGAAAAATAACAGACAAGGCTGAAAAAGATTTTACTATGTGAAAGATAAAATTACACTTCTTTCTAAATATAAAGAGAGAACAATAGCATCTTCTTTTATAATAGGAGAATACACGTCTCTCTATAAAAATAGGAGAAACTCTCAGAAGATACTATATATATATATATATATTTCTCTCTGGAATGATGCTTTTGTTGTTGTTGTTGTGATGCCTTGAGAGCCTTGGGCATGCCTCTATTATGGAGGAGTTCATGTGAGTGCAAACAAAACTTTCTGGCAATGCATGCCATACATTTATAACACATTGGATTTGCTCCGCCAAAATGCAAGAAGGAAATATTTCCTTCTGCACTAAGTTTTTACTATTTCAACCACCAATTTATTTCTTTTTCAATTGGAAGCCAAAAAATGTGGCTTTACTGTGCTTATAGCACACCACAATCTCCCACACTTAAAGTTACTTTTATGAGCTTTCAAAATCTTTTTTCATCTTGCCAGTTTTCTACTGTCTACGTTTCTGATAGGCCATAAAAATATCTATACTATTTAAACTTGTCAGTATTGATCAGTTTTATCATTGACATCTATTAGATTATCTTTTCATGTGAATCTTTTGCATGTCCACATTCTCTTCTTCTACTACTTCTCGAATGAAGTGATATTGAACTCCTATATGCTTCATTCTAGAATGAAAAGTAGGATTCCTTGTAATGTGCAAAACACTTTGACTATCACAATACACAATGTAATCTTCGACTGTTTGTGCCCAAGTTCTTCTATTAATCTTTGAATCCAAATAGCTTCCTTGCAAGCTGATAACTTCCTTAGGAGTTATGTTTTCCTTTAGTTTTCTTAGTTGCCTTTTTCACACTATTGGATTTAAATTCTTGCATGATTACATTCATATTTAACCTTGCATTCTAGATATGTTTTTCATTGGTTTTGTAGCCTTTTGGAAGTAGAACTGGGGAAGCATTTGAGCTAAGAGTGCAAAGCAGCAAGAATTGGAACTGAAGGGATGTCAGAAATTTATGTTGGAGCATGGGTCCTAAAACTGAAGCCATGCTACAGCGTGGGGACTCATGCTGTAGCGTGAGTTGCTGTCAGAATTATTATATTTTCACTTAAGCTATGCTCCAGCATAGCCATAGTCATGCTACAACGTGGGTACACAAATCTAACATGTAGACTGGGCTTCTATACTAACTCTAACAGCTTATGATTGACACAAAAACCTAGGCAAATGTGTTAGAAAGGCATCACACATTAGAATACCAATTTTTGGAAAAGAGGAGGCTAGAGCTTGGAGCTTGGTGAGTAAGGAGATTGAAGCTTCAAGAGCTTGAGAGAGAGACCTCTCTTAGGATTGTTCTTCAACTCTTTGTTTGTTCATGGCTTCTTCTTACCTTTCTTTCATCCATGTTATTTTCATTTTATCTTTCATGATTTGTAACTAAACCCTTGCCAATGGTGATTTATGGAGACTATTTGTTTGATATTATGTTAATGTGAATGAATTTATACCTTATTCTCATTTGATAGTGAGCATTATATTTGAATTTATTTATCTTGAATTATTTGATCACCAATTTAGGATTATAGGGGTTTTTACAAATTTGAGAAAAGGAGTAAGAGGCAAACATGATTCATGTGGTATTTAAGGGTTTGAGAACTATTTGTAGACTTTTGGTATGCTATGAGATTAGGTGTTTGACTCTACTTAGGTGGTATTAGATGATCTTGAAAAAGGCTTTTATTGACATGATGACCATACCATCACTTAATTGAATTTGGACAAGGCATATTGATATTTATGTTGTATTTTGTTAACACATAGTTAAAGTGAATCACCCTAGCATTTTATTCCATCAATTCTTATATCGCTTTTACATTATTGTTTTAGCATTTTAGCCTTTAAATTCCTTGATATCATCTCTTTTTAATTGTTCAACTTGTCACCTAATTAACTAAAATTGATATTTGAATTATCCTTGTGGGTACGACCACCCTATTTTTACTCTATTACTTGACGACCTAGTATACTTGCTAATGTCACTCTCCTCTTGGAAGCGATCACAAGCTTATGTAAGTATCATATATTCAGCTTTTGTAATAGACAGAGCTATAATAGTCTGTATCTTGAATAACCAACTCACAGCTCCGTATGCAAGTGTGAACACATAACCTGTAGTAGATTTCCATTTATCAAAATCACCTGCAAAATCTGAATCAATATATCCTCTAAAAATGAACTCTGATCCTTCAAAAATATAATGCAATATATGAGGTTCCTTTAATGTGTCTCAAGATCCTCTTCTACTATCACAAAGTTTTTACTATTTCAACCACCCTCATTTATTTCCTTTGACTTGCAAGCCAAAAAACATGGCTTTACCGTGCTTATAGCACGCCACAGGTCCATCACATTATTATTCTATGATAACTTGTATAAGATAGGACATTACTATTTTAATATCTAAAAGTGAATGTATAAGTGAGATATTCACTTTATTATTATTGGATCTGATGGATAGATGAAAATAGTAGGGGCTATCATCTCATCCAATGATAATAAATGGATATCTTATTTAAATATCTACTTTTGAGTGTTAAAATAGCATTAATTAATGTATAATATATATGTGAAGTTCTTTTTTGGGTGCATAAAGCACGTGTACTTCCTATTTTAATGTTTCCTAGTCCATTTAGTTCTACTGTCCCGTGTTTTTGAACCAGGATATTACAATTACCATTGTTAAGATCATATATAAATACCCAAAGCAATTCTCAATTTTCAGTCAAGAAAGCAATCCAAAGCCTTCCCCTATCTTCTATCAGGCAAAACCACCAAAAGCCTTCTATTTTCTAAATCAAGCAAACAATCACAAATGTTAACTGAAACATTACCTATGCCTGCAGCACTAGCTGTAACATTCATTTTCATTGCTTTTGTGTTGCTTCCAAAACTTCTCCAATATGGTGGGAAACGCCCACCAGGTCCTAAGGCCTTGCCAATCATTGGCAACCTGCACATGCTTGGGAAACTCCCACACCGCGCCCTTAAAGCTCTTGCAAAGCAATATGGACCGATCATGTCCTTGCAGCTAGGACAGGTCCCAACCATTGTGGTTTCCTCCCCTGAAGCTGCTGAGCTATTCCTCAAGACCCATGACACCGTTTTCTCCAGCAGGCCTAAGACTTACGCATCAAATTATATATCTTATGGCAACAAGGGCCTAGTGTTCACTAAGTATGGTGCCTACTGGCGCAATGTGAGGAAGCTGTGTACCTTGCAGCTTCTGCATTCGTCGAAAGTTGAGATGTTTGCTCCTTTGAGGAGGGAGGAGTTGGGATCATTGGTAAATACTCTCATGAAAGCATCAGCCTCACGTGAGGTTGTGGACCTCCACAAGCATGTGACAGAGCTTATAGAGAATATCACTTACAAAATGATATTGGGTCGCAGCAAGGATGACAGATTTGACTTAAAGGGGCTTGTTCACGAGGCACTGAAGTTGAATGCAGCTTTTAATCTTGCAGATTATGTGCCGTGGCTTGGTGTGTTTGATCTCCAGGTATGACATATAACAACATGCAATCATGTCCCCTTCGATTCTTACTACTTTTGATTTTGATAATATAATCATGCTGCTCTACGTATTTTGTTTATAATCTTTAACAAGTTTAGATTTGAATGTGTTTTTATAGGATAGAATTGGGCTGTCATCATATTGAGATGAGATTCGTCCTCTTTCTTCTTAATACATTGTTCATTAATAATTAGTTATAGTGAAATATTACATATGGTACTCTAAGTGTCTGTCGCCATATCAGGGACTGGTAAGGCGATTAAAAATAACAAGGAATGGATTTGACGAAATGTTGGAGCACATCATCAAAGACCATGAGGATCCTTCAAATACCCAACAGAAGAAGGACTTTGTGGACATATTGCTGTCACTCAAGAACCAGCCGATGGATGCGCAGGATGACCAGAGATATGTGATTGATAGAACTAACATCAAGGCCATCATATTGGACATGATTGCAGCAGCATTGGACACATCCGCCGCAGCCATTGAGTGGGGCATTTCGGAACTCTTGAGGCACCCAAAGGCAATGAAGAGACTTCAAAATGAGCTCGAGAGTGTTGTGGGAATGGACAGAGAGGTGGAGGAGGGTGACCTAGCAAAGCTGCCTTACTTGCATATGGTGGCAAAAGAGACCTTGAGATTATACCCGGTTGGACCTTTGTTGGTGCCTCATGAAGCCCTTGAAGATGTCACTGTTGATGGCTATTTCATAAAGAAGAACTCACGAGTCATAATCAATGCATATGCTATAGGGCGTGATCCTAAGGCTTGGTCAGATAATGCTGATATGTTTTATCCAGAGAGATTTGAGGATAGCAACATAGAGATCAAGGGACATGACTTCCAACTCCTACCATTTGGTTCAGGTCGCAGAGGATGTCCTGGAATTCAATTGGGTCTAACAACAGTGAAAATTGTTCTGGCTCAACTAGTGCACTGCTTCAATTGGGAGCTTCCAAAGGGAATGTCACCTGATGAATTGGACATGTCTGAGAAGTTTGATCTCTCAATGCCAAGAAGTCAGCACTTGTTCGCTGTGCCAACTTATCGCCTGCATGCTCAAGCTTAAAGAGCCAAAGTAATGCCAAAATAATGGTTTCGAGCCCATACAAAAATTGGAAAGCGAGTCTTTTATGTACCTTCCCTTTTTTCCTAATAATTCTTGTTAGTGTTTTTGAGGAACATATGGGCTGTCAGCCAACTGGCCTTGGAGTCAACTCCGAAAGAGAAGTTCTTGTACCAAAATCAAAATTATATGGAGCCATTCAAAATAAAAGATATTTATGATTCTTAAGGGTACTAATTAAGTTACAAAATTATATTTAATTTCGGTGCACACTTTCATTCAATTATCTATTGTCATAATAGCATATATGATTGATTTGAAAAATCGTTTAAATAAAATAATTTGATCAGATATGTTAAACACATGAAGAAAGCTCGGACAATCATTTGATATTTAGATAGTGTTAATTGAATTAAATAAAAGGGTTTTGGACCCCTTCAAAGTGAAGAGGGAACAATCAAATCACTGTGAAATAAATCTATTAAGTACTTGATCAGATATACTCTAAAAGTACTTTTATTCAAATAAAAATGGAAAGTGAAAAATTGAAAGATGTTTGGTTTATACATGTGCTCACCAAAACTCATTTTACGATAGAAAAAGTACTTTTAGTGAAAGTAGATAAATAATACTTTTTATTCTAGAAAAATAGATTTGAGATAAATCTTACTATTATTCTCATATAAATATCTTATCCAAACAAAAATCATTCTCTCAAACTTACTTTTGGTATACTCAAACCAAACTTAAATCAAATTTTTTGAAAGTAACTTTTCTGAAATTAATTTTTTTCAACTTAATTATTTCAAAAATAATTCTTATAAAAGGTAAATCAAATGAACCCTTAAATGGTGAGACCATTGGAATCTAGCAAATAATGATCTCATTGGCTAAATCCTTATTCAAACGATATGTTGCATGCATCACTATCTTATAGAGAACCTCTTGTATCGTCATAGAACACTAAAATGGATAATGCTCCAGTGGATATAGAGTGACATGTCAACTTTAATTACTCGTTATGGGTTGTGCACACTTTCAAAAGTTGTGCCAGTATGCACCATTCTCAGCAAATGCCACGCTTTCTACACCATAAGAGTACTTGGCTGCTTGAAACATGGGCCCGTTGTCAAAGTCTCAGTGTGTTTTTCCAATTATATATTTTGTGAATTCAATTGTGAGAATCATTGATTTTTCATTCGTCAAAGTAGTCTATTTTCAGTACATCCCAGTTTGTTTTGTTCCATGACCATCTGAGCAAGTTCATATGTTCTGTTTCATTGTTCGTTGCTATTCTGTTTTTTCTGCTGGGACACTGAGTGGGTCAACCACAGGGAACCAAAAGGCAGAGAGTCATCACAATTGTAATGGAGAATGAGATTAATACACTACTCTCTTCTGATACAGCAGTTAGGAAAAATATAAACTATGGCACTTAGTCGATTTAACAATTCAATTTCGTTGTCATATCATGAAAAAATTATGAAGTTGCGTAACCAAGATGAATATTATGCAAAGCCAAATTTCTTTTAGTTATTCGGTAAGCAATCATATGCTTTTGAACTGACCACAGAATTTGTTTAATGATGCTGAGAAGACACAAACAGGAAAGTGTCATGGCTAACAAAAGAAAAATCATCCTTCTTTATGTTTGGATGCTTACATGTGTTTTGCAAAAAAAGAACAATGCTTTGTAGGCGGTTTGAAATATTTGGATTATGAACTTTTAAGAATGTAACATAAATTCACAAACACAATAAGTGAAATGAGTTATAATGGCTTAAAAAAGAAGAAAACATTTAAACCCCATTCTATTCACACATATATAACTGTTATTAATTATATCTAATTATTTGCACAGTACTGTACTGTAAAGTCATACCATTCTTAATTGCTACAGCGAAGCTCTAGCAAGAGACAAATCATTATTCAAAAGCATTCCCAATTTTATTACAGGTTATAAGCTTCAATAGCTTTGATTTCATTCCTTTCTAAGCTTTAGTTGATAGGCGACAAGTTGGCACGGCTAGCAAGTGCTTACTTCTTGGCATTGTGAGGCCAAAATTCTCAGTCATATCCAAATCCTCAGGAGATATGCCAACTGGAAGCTCCCAATTGAAGCAATGCACTAATTGAGCTAGAACAAGCCTAACAATAGCTAGACCCAAATACATCCCAGCACACCTTCTACGCCCTGAGCCAAATGGTATCAGCCTAAAGTCATGTCCCTGAACATCTATATTGCTATCAACAAATCTCTCTGGATAATACATCTCAGCATTTTCTGACCAAACTTTAGGATCCCTCCCTATAGCCCATGCATTTATTATGAGTCTTGACTTTGCTTTTATGTAATAACCATCAATAGTAATATCTTTTAGTGACTCACGAGGAAGTAACAAAGGTCCTGTGGGGTATAATCTGAAGGTCTCTTTTACCACCATGTCCAAGTAAGGTAACTTTTCTAAGTCAGTCTCTTCCACTAGTCTATTCATCCCCACCACATCTTCTAATTCATCTTGAAGTCTCTTCATCACCCTTGGATGCCTCAAGAGTTCTGAAATAGCCCAATCGATTGCTGTAGTAGATGTATCTAATGCTGCCACTAACATGTCTAATACAAGTGCCTTGATATTACTTCTATCCATAACATGTTTTCGTTCTTCTTGAGGATCTATTGGTTGGTCCATAAGTGATAGCAACATGTCAACAAAGTCCTTGTCATGCGGGCCTTTGTGTTCATTACCTGAAGGATGCTCATGATCTTTAATGATCTTCTCCAACACTTGGTCAAATGCCTTATTTGTTTTCTTCATTCGACTAACTAGTCCCTAATATGGGAATTGATTGAGCGGCATAAGTAATATTTCATGATAAGCGGAACTAAATAGTGTAATCAAGATAGCAAAACAGATTGTCTCACCATAATTGCATAACCAATTTGCACGAATGACTTGATGTTTATGTTTCATTTATATTCATATTTACATTTAAAACTTCAACTACTCATATATGGTCATCCAATATTTCATAAAAGACAGTTCAATCATAACAACTTCTATGGAAATCATTTCCTATCAAATAATAATAATATTGCTCATATATGAGAAAGAAAGAAAGAAAAATATATAACTCTTCCTATCGTGATCAACAGGTTGACTAATGGATAAAATTAACTTCCTTTTCAAAAACCTATCTTAGTCCAAAGTTGAAATTCTTACCTGAAGATCAAACATTCTTAGCCCAGGCAAAAAATCTGCCAAATTAGAAGCCCCTGCCAAGTTGGTTACCTCACGAGCAAGGCCCTCCAGATCAAATCCATTATCCTTGTTTCGACCAAATATGATTTTGAAAGTGATATTTTCTATAAGCTCCGCAACTAGCCCACTAAGGTCCACAACCTCACGCGAGGCTGCAGCTTTCTCAAGCGACTTCACCAATAGTCCCAGCTCCTTCCTCCTCAAAGGAGCAAACATGTGAACTTTTGAAACACTTAGAAGGTGTGAGGTACACAATTTCCTTGCGTCGCGCCAGTATGCACCATACTTAGCTGATCCCATTCCCTTTCCACCAAAAAGCAGATATTCAGAGGCTTGAATTTGAGGCCTGCTATAGAAAACAGTGTCATGGGTCTTGAGGAATAGCTCAGCGAATTCAGGGGAGGAAACCACAATGGTTGGGACCTGTCCTAGTTTCAAGGACATGATTGGTCCATATTTATTGGCAAGGGATTGAAGTGTTCGGTGTGGGAGTTTCCCTAGCATGTGAAGGTTGCCAATAATTGGCAAGGCCTTTGGACCTGGTGGATGTTTGTTCCCATCATGTTGATGGTGTTTTGGATGCAACACAATTGCTGATAAAATGAATATGAATATGACAAGAAGTACTGCAGGGATAGCGAATGTTTGAGTTAACATGTTTATCTTGTTCTTGACCTGGGCTCAATTTCCAGGTACTAAAATGAAAGGCAAGACTCAGGGGGGTAACTATATGAAGTCAAAGTATGTAGTTAATGATTGGCAGAATGGTTGCTTGGAAGCGTATGACCACACATACATGGGAGAAGATAAGTCTTCAATGGTATAAAATCGCACTTCATAAAAAACAAAACCAAGTTGTGAGGTTGAATTTGTTAATTTTTGAAGAATTGATTTTTTTTTTGTTTTTTATTATTATTTTGACGTGCAAAGTGTTTTGATTAGTCATTGGGATTCAAAAGGTTCAGGAGAAGTAAAGAGAATATCTTTAGGAGTACCCTTCATGAACACTGAGTTCGAGTTGAATTGGTTTGTGGACTACTCTATTTCAATCTCTTCACATGAGTACACTAAAAAATTCTAAAACACTAACTATTTAAGTACACGACGGTTGGAGATGCAAAGCCCGACGCAAGTGTCCATTATGCCCTGTGGAAGAAATGGCCGGCATGGTCCGAAGAGAAATAATGGGTGAATACATTAACCACCTACTTACACCCAGCAAAAAAAACAAAAGTGGAGTAAGGGGATGGCATGGATACGAGGGGTAAAAGTAACAAGTAAAGAAAAGGCTAAAAAAAAAAGAAGTGTACATATGGCGGTCTCAAAAGTAAAAGGAGGGAAAAAAACTCACTCTCACCTATCCCTGTAGAAAAGCTTTCATTCTATCTTTGCTCTTTTCTCGTTCATCTCTCCCATTCTCTCATAGCTCTCAATCATGGCATTGCACAGGGGAGGAAAAAGAAGAGTATAAAACTAGCTTATGTTTCCAGTGCACAAAATTATACGTAATTGTTGATCACAACTCATTTCATCCGTGTTTATCTATCAATTTTTCAAGCAAGAACAGGAGAGGGAAGTTCAAAATGATGTTTTTCATACTTGTTCAAGATTTGTGAAGGAGTTTCTATTTGTATTGTAAGGTATATGAGCTCATGATTTCCAGTTGATGTCAGAAAATATAGTTTTATTTTTAGGATACATTCAGTAAGAAAACAAACTGTGAACTGCTATGTTAGAATATAGAGGTTAATGTCAATAGTGAAAGGTGAGTTGTAAATGCATGGAAGGAAGTTGTAAACTAGTAGTAAAATGTTGTAAACCTTTGAGCAAAAAATTGTAAACATTTTTAAAAATGTTCTAAACTTTGGTTATGCATGAGATTTTTTTTTATTAGGGTCTTTTCAGTAAAAAAAATAAACTGGGAATGACTTTGTTAAAAACTGGCAACTAAGGTTAAGGGTGAAAACGTGAGGTATAAATGCATGGAAGAAAGTTGTAAACAAGTGGTAAAATATTATAAATCCATGAACAAAAAGTTGTAAATATATTTATTACTTCATAGCACTTATAATCTGACAACTTATTATTTCCATTTTTGTTTTAGTACAGGAGAAGATTATATATTTTGCAGGATTGCTACAAAAGTAGATTAGTGAATGTTTTCGATCCTATGCAGGATAATAGGATTCTTTGTTACAATTTATTTTCCTGTGATTATATTTTTGAGTGGATTATTTTATGCCACATCAATGAGGTTGTTGAGAGATGCATAGGTGGATCATGCATTCATGGAAGGATTTAACCCATGTGTGCCCTTAAATATTCCATGTGCAGGAACAATCTATTTATTAAATGTTTACTATTTCTATAAATTGTAGACAATGTTTTGTGGATATAATGGCTAAATATAATGTAAACATCCAAATTACTCCAAAATTATGCCAAATATTCATTTTAAATGAGTGGTTAGAGGCATTTGCACTAAATTATATGTATTTGGAAAAAAAAACAAACTATTATTCGGGTCACTGAAGGGTAAAATAGATGGATAAAAAAAAATACATCAAGATAGAAAGACACTTTGAAAAGTTGTAAACCTCCGAATAAAACTTGTAAACCTCCGAATAAAACTTGTAAACCTCATATTAAAAAGTTGTAAATCTCGATGAAAAAGTTATACACCTGTGATTAAAAAATTAAAAACCTTTGAATAAAAAGTTATAAACCTCATATTAAAAAGTTGTAAAGCTTTTATTAAAAAATTATAAATCTCTGAATAAAAAGTTGTAAACCTCTTATTAAAAAGTTTTTTTTATTAATAAGAGGTTTACAACTTATTAATAAGGGGTTTACAAATTTTTCATCAGAGGGTTTAAAACTTTTTAATCAGAGCGTTTACAATTTTTTAACTAGAGGTTTAAAACTTCTTAATATGAAATTTATAACTTTTTATTTAGAGGTTTATTACTTTTTAGTCACAGATTTATAACTTTTTAATAGGGGTTTACAACATTTTAATCACATGTTTACAACTTTATCCTCAATAGTTTACAACTTGTCATAGCGTCTTTCTATCTTGATGTATCTTTTTTTCATCCATCCATTTTACTCTTTAGAGACATGAATAACATTTTGTCTTTTTGCCCAGATACATATAATTCAGCGTAAATGTATTTAACCACTCATTTAAAATGAATACTTGGCATAATTTTGGAGTAATTTGGATGTGTATATTATATTTAGCCATTATGTTCACAAAACATCACCCACTATTTATAGAAATAGTGTATACTTAATAAATAGATTGTTCCTGCACATGGAATATTTAAGGGCATACATGGGTTAAATCCTTTCATGAATGCATGATTAACCTATGCATCACTCAACAAACCCATTGATGTGCCATAAAATAATCCACCAAAAAATATAATCACAAAGAAAATAACTTGTAACAAAGAATCTCATTATCATGTATAGGATCCAAAACATTCACTAATCCACTTTTGTAGCAACCTTGCAAAATATATAATCTTCTCTTGCACTAAAACAAAAATAATAACAAGTGGTCAGATTATAAGTTTTATAAGGTAGTAAATACATTTACAAGATCACTAAAAATGTTTACAACTTTTTGCTCATGGGTTTATAATATTTTACCACTGGTTTACAATTTCCTTTCACGCATTTACACCTTACATTTCCACTCTTAACCTTAGTTGCTAGCTTTTAACAGAGTCATTCCCAACTTATTTTTTTTACTAAAAAGACTATAATAAAAAAAAATCTCATGCATAAGCATAGTTTAGAACATTTTTAAAATGGTTTATAACTTTTTGCTCAAGGATTTGCAACATTTTTATAAAGGTTTATAACTTTTTGCTCAGGAATTGATAACATTTTATCACTAGTTTACAACTTCCTTACACGCATTTACAACTCACCTTTCACTATTAACATTAACCTTTATATTCTAACATAGCAATTCATAGTTTGTTTTCTTGCTGAACGTATTCTAAAAATAGAACTATATTTTCTGACATCAATTGGAAATAATGACCTCTCATACCTTATAATACAAATAGAAACTCCTTCACAAATCCTGAATAAGTATCGAAGATATCATTTTTCAAGTTCCCTCTTTTGTTCTTCCTCAAAAAATTGATAGAAAAACACGAATGAAATGAGTTGTGATCAACAGTTACGTATGGTATTGTACATTGGAAACATAAGCTGGTTTTATGCTCTTCTTCTTCCTCTCCTATGCAATGCCATGATTGAGAATTATGAGAGGATGAGAGAGATGAACGAGAAAAATACAGAGATAGAATAGAAGTTTTTCTATAGGGGTAAATAAGAGTGAGTCTTTTTCCTTCCTTTTTACTTTTGAGATCACCACATATATGCTTATTTTTTTGACCTTTTTTTTACTTGCCACTCTTATTCCTCCATATCTATACTATCCCTATACTCCATTTTTATCATTTCACTGGATGTAAATAGCTGATATATGTATTATGATGGTTATCTATCATTGTAGACCCGCTATCTATAAGTGTCGGATGGACTGCGTGAGTTTGTGTCAAAGGTGGTAACTGGCACCGCCTTCTACCTGTGAAAAAGTCAACTGAAATTATCAACTGACCCCTACATCACTCGTAAACCAATCCCCCCACCTGTATTGTTCTTCTAAATTGTATAATTTTCTGCGTGAGTTCTCCCACCTTGTTTGTCACGCTCTCCCCGATTTATGACCCCACACACCATCCGTTCATCAACGGAATCGCTATTGGTTTGTTGCCGTTGTTCTTGTCATTTTTTCGGGGTATGGAGTTGTCCTGTTTTAGTTTCTTCCCAGTTTGCCAACTAGCTCTCCTCTCCATCTTCGAAGCAATTCAGCGTGGATCAGCGGAGCGGTGCGGCCGAGTGGCAGAGTCACGGTGGTGGTGACAGATGCGAGGTAACTGGGAAGTAGAAGTGGCCACGGTCATTAGTCGGGACTATTACGGTGAGGATTTTTTATTTTTATTTTTTTTCTAAAATGATTTGGTTTAATGTCGGTGGGGGCAGTCTTGTTTTTTAATGGTTTGTACACTCGGGTTCACTAATTTATGTTGTTTTGTTTTTGTGTGTTTCAAATGAGAGAAGGACAAATGTTGTTATACCCTTGGGTGGGAAGACGCACCAACGCCATCGGTGATAAGCACTGTTACCACTCCAATGCTCTGCCTACTCCATCGGTATGATCTCTACCGCTTTTCTTCTATTTATCACCTTACCTCTCTTAGATTTTTTTTACTTTACTCTTAGTTTGCCGCCCTGTGTTCATGACCCATTATTCTATCCATTAGCACTTCTAAGACTCTGATCCGTTTCGTACTCCATTGGTATGATTTCTCCCCTCTTTTCCTGTTTTCAGTACCTTCTTGTACCTAAATTCTTTTTCTTTGTTCTTAGTTTTGTGGTTCATTTTTTTTTCTGGTGATTACTTTTTCCATTTGACTTACTTCTCATGTTCTCTGCACTGTTAGTAGCATGTTTGCTAAATTTGGGGTCATTGCTGTACGTTTCACGTCTTCCAATTTTTTTAATATTTTTCGAAGTATAGATGTGTTGATGCAAGATATGTTCATGTTAAGCATGTTTAAAGGATGAATGCATCAACCCTTTAATTGTAATATTTACATTTACCATTGAGTATAACTCTAGTATGCATGTTCATGTCCTGGTTCTGGCACACCTTTTCCCCTCTCTGTTATTGTAATTTGTATCCCAAAAACCGATTGAGAACACACTCATTATTGATTATATGAAATTACTTATTTCCAACAATAAATTGAATATTCAATTTATTTTTTTTGTGTGAATAACGTTGATTGCGTTGGATGCTGTTGAGTTTTAAATTGCTGTAGGCATCTCAATTTTTTATCTTTCTGTTCAATAAATTTAGATTTGCATCATCATTTAATTTTTTGAAGCTCAGATTGGCATCCACAGCAGCCCCAGGGAGGTGGCAACATTCGAATATACAGATCAGGCAACAATTCATGATTATGATCGTTTGAAAAAAAAAAAGGTGACAATCCAACGCCCTGTTTGGAAATCCACGTGGACTCGAATGTGCACGCTTGCGTTTTCCCAATTTCGAAGGCCTAGGCTCTCTAAATCCTTCTCTGGAACAAACAAATGCCTGCTGAACTATTTCGTGTTTGCTGTTCTTACGTACCTTGCTCCACCGTGCAGCAAATCCATTCAACTTCGCATACCAATTGTAAAATAAAAGTGCAACATCGAGGTCCAGAAAATGCAAACTCGTAACATCACTTTCATTTAAATTCTTCATATTAATTTTTGATAGATCCATCATACCATCAATAGCAGCTTCTTCTCAATTAGCATAGCATTCATACCCAAACGCATCCCCTTCTACAGCCTCCTCTTCTTCCTCTTCTACAACCTCCTCTTTCTCTTCAACATCATAGCCTTCTGAATCAAAGGATTCATCTTCATTCGTCTCTTCTATTTCTGGTAAATCAGTGGTCATTTCTTGTAAACCCTGTAAAGGAGTAAAGGACAATTTGTACCATAGTTTAGAATGACTGAATTTAATTATTTTGAATTTACAACCATTTCTATAACCACATGCATGACTTATTCATTCAGCATTACTCAAGCCAACATTCAACAATTTACCTGCATGAGTGTTGTATCAATGCCTTCCGAATGTGACCCGTCTAAAGTACCAGACATGCCAAGAAAATTAGAATTTTAATATTTTCCCAAAAAAGGCTACAGTCCTCGATCTTAGTACCTGCAGTGAAATTTTAATAGGGTAATCATTTCTAAGAATTTCAGTAAATTGACTTAGAATTAGAAAGAAAAAAAATCCCACCATTGTAATTTCTAACAGGCAGCATTTCCATAAATAGATAACTGCTTGCAAAAAGTACAATTACACTTAATTACTCACGTATGAGTTACGATTAGCACTCTAGGTTCTCAATCGTTTTTACCTTGTCCATGAACAAGGTATGTTTGCAGCCTTATAAGTTAAAGGTTCCAACTTGTTTCATTTATGGCTTGCAAATCGTAGTTTGCTTCAACATGAAAACTTCTTTTGCTCTGCTTCAACTCAATCCAAAACATAGTTTGGAGAGTTAACAAATCATGTACGAATGATTAAAATGTGATTCTTCCAATCAAATTAAAATGAGTTGAGCTTTCTCAATGCTACAGGATATGAAAAAGCATACCGGGGTTACTCATTTCTGGAAAAAGGGGGCTCAAACCACAAAACTTTTGTCACTCTAAAATTAAACCACAATTAGCCTCACTCAAGAGAAACAGAAACTCACTTCATGGGGCTGTAACCCTCTCAGCTTGGAATATGTACTTGGCAGAAGGGACTTGGTTTTTAACTACAAGTATTACTTCTAGTGGGTTTTGTTTTCTCTAAATTTGCAACTCACAATTTGCAATTCTCATTTAAGTTATCATTCAATCAAAAAATACTTTCGATAAAACATTCAATCAAAATTAGCAACCTGTTTTCAAGGCACAATTGTCATAGGTTACCATATTGATCTATAGATTGAGCCTAACAAAGGATCTAACATAGCCGAATCAATTGCACTAAAATCAGCAAATAATCCACCACTTTAATTAAATGAATGAAGAGGACGAAAATGTCGAACTCACATAACGAAGCAAGGGGCATGGCGACCATGGCCTCAAATGTGCATGACGACAATTGGTGGTTGTGGCGCAGGTCAGTTACTCCTTTCAGCCTTCAAGAGGTCAGTTACTCCTTTCAACCTTCAAACAACAAGAGGTGTCCTTAGAGGAGGGGCTTGATTGCGAGCTTGTTGGCATGGTAGGTGGTAGGTGGTAGATGGTAGATGGTGTGGTCACAACAATGGCATAGAGCTTTCTTTCTATTTCTCTCTCACACGCGCTTGGCATCCGTGGCCTTGCCTTGATTTATGGTGGGGCAACAACTCAAATACTTTTGTGTAAGGGCAACAAAGCCAATATTTCTATTTTGCAGAGGAGAAAACAAAAAGAATAGAAAAGATAGCTTACAATCAGTTAAAATCAGAAGCTCATGGGAAACTAAAACATTTGAATCCCATTCTAAAGGTCACACCAAATATTATCCCCTTCCATCACAACGATTGACTTTTGATATAAGGACTTGAAAATTCTCAGGTGGAGAAGGAAGAGTTTTCTGCACGGTGCAGAAGTTATAAACTTATATGTAAAATGTTGTAAACCTATGTGTTATTGTTGTAAACCTATGTGAACAATAGAAACATTCCTAAAAGTGATTACAAAAAAAATTGTAAACCTCTTATGAGAAAGTTATAAACCACCGAGTAAAATGTTATAAACCTCATTTCTATAAATACAGAAAACTCTTTATTCTGCACCTGAGAAAGCACCTAAGGACTTAAATGTGTGGGTCCATGGTGGACCATTTATTATTAGAGGGGAGGTATCTGTCCCTTTCTCTGCACCACTCCTTGTCCCCCAATTAAATTTTATCATGTGTAAAAATTATGTGTAGTTAAATTTATGATTGGATGAGAGATTATGGATGATGTCATCATTAAACATGTATCAAATTTTTATTGGGGGACAGAAAGTGGAACAAGAAAATGAGACAGAAATTTAAAATCAACATCTCAAATATGATATTTAATTCCATCAATATACAAAATTAGAATTTAATATAATTATATATATGCACACATAAATAAAAAATCATACACATGGCCCAAAGTTAAAGTTAAGATGTTAAGGCTCAAGTATAAGTTAAGAAACAACATAAATATGCATTGGCATATATTGTTGCTCCTTTATGAATGTTATGTTAATGCAGAGGAACGTGTGATACAGCATAATTAAAATAAATTCACTTGGGCTAATCATGTTGTTGTGAAATGGCGAGATTTGAGTAGCACAAAATAAAATATGTGGAAGCATAAAATAAATTAACACTAAAAATTTATGTGGTTCAACTTAAAGTCTATGTTTACGGGTAAATGCGACAACCAAATATTTTACTATTGAAATATGATGGAGATACAAAAGATGGACACACTCAACTCAATCCAAATTCTAAATACATTCAAAATACCTCACAATATTTATCTCATCAATATATACTCTTAATTCATAAAAAGAAAAAAATTTATAAATAATAAATAATTCTTTTCTATCATATCAAAATGAGGAGATGATTTTTGGTTTCTGGTTTTCTCTCTTGCTTGTTCTGCTTCTTCAAGTGCGTCAACAAGTGCCTTTTATAAGGGAGCTACGCCTCATATGCATTTAATGAGGTTGCCGTTTGTCAATGAAAATATGCATACAAGACAGAAAAATTTGCCTCCCACACCTATAGTAAGTTGTCTGATCAGTTGAAAAAAAGTGTACCTCCAAACATTGTACTAAATGCAATGCACACCTACTAGGTGCATGTAACACATTTGTAGGCTTGACTTTGTGGCTAAAAAACAAGCCACTTTACACATATTTCTTGAAAACTCTATTAAACTGAAATAATTATATAAAATATCTTTTATAATAAACCCAGAGTGGTTAGAACAATAACAATGCCACGAGTTGTCTAGTTGAAATTCTACTAAGAAATTCATCTTTGGGTCTAGTATTGGGTGGAATTTCGATCATTTCTTTGCGAGAACTTCTGGATCCCTCGACATCTATATTCCAAGTTCTTGGTCCATTTATTACAACATCTGACTTCAACTAGAAGTCCCTAAAGTACCAATAATATATGCAACTTGTTTTTCATTATTTTAGTCTCACGTCGAATAGCGGTGAAATCTGATGTAAATGTTCAGTCATAAAGTGAAAGGGTTTCCAACTTTCATTAATGTAGTTATCGTTACAAGGACCAAGTAATTGAATAATGATTTAGAAAAGTCAACTATTATTTTAAAAACCTAAAATTTTATAAAATTGTCTATTATTATTTAAAAATATTCAATGATTTTCTCGTACGTATAAATATGCATGACCTATCCAGTTTAATTAAAA
Organism: Dalbergia cochinchinensis; assembly: GCA_031216125.1. Taxonomy (NCBI): domain Eukaryota; kingdom Viridiplantae; phylum Streptophyta; class Magnoliopsida; order Fabales; family Fabaceae; genus Dalbergia; species Dalbergia cochinchinensis. The sequence goes on from CM062377.1 coordinate 2,046,240, forward strand.
TACAGCAGCTCATCATTTTTATATGAATAGGTTGAATTGGACTGGATCATATTAGTTGGCCTGTCCATAGTTCACCGATCCAATTGGCCCATACAAGCTAGTTGACATGGTGGGTATTTCCTGCCAAGCATTAAATAAGCTTTTTTTCTCATGAAAAATAAGTGAATTCTAACTCTACTCCCCCGAAAAAAGTTTGTTTTCGCACAACCAATTTCAAAATTATTTAGTTTTAGTCTTTACAATTACTCTATCTCTATTAACTGTCACATCATCCAATCTTATATGATACATAATAATCTTAGGTGATACATCATAACCTTATATGTCAAAACCTATCGTAAAATAGCTTATTGGGTCGAGCAAAGTACTGGGTTATTGAATTGAATTCAATGGATTATCGAATTAGAATTTTGACAAATAAGATTATAGTATCCCACCAACTAAATTGTAAGTTTTCTTTCATCTAAAAGAAAAAACACAGCAACAAGCTATAACAAAGCAATCATCTATTGGTAAGTTAAAATAGTCATTTTTTAACGGGGAAATGTAGTTGGATGACTTGAAACGTAAAGGTCTCTCATTTATCTAAAAGTTAAAAATAATGCCATATCCAAAAGTATCAAAGTTGAGGGTTTAGATAAATTTGTGAAAGTGAATGAACTTAAATCATATAAATTTCTTGAATCATCCTGCTTATGTGTGGATGCTTACCTGTGTTGCACTAAATTAAAATGGAAGAACATAAGAATGCTTTTTAGCTATTCAGAAATATTTTTATTATAAACTTTTATGGATGTAACATAAATTCAAATTAAACACATAATTAGTGAAATGAGTTATAATGGCTAAGAGAAAAAATAAAACACAAGGCTTCATCCAACAGACATAACTGTTATATGCTACATGTAATTATTTGCACACTTAAACACGGTAAAATACTAAAATCACACCATTCTAATCTATGAATTGGGTTTAAACATCCAATTACTGCAAAGAAGCTTTAGCCAGAGACCATTTATTCAGAAAATTAAAGTTTGCCAATTAATTGCCTTTAGTTTCACTCCTTTCTAAGTTTTACTTGACAGGCGATAAGTTGAGACTTGTGAAGTCTTTTCTTACTTCTTGGCATTGTGATGCCAAAATTCTCAGTCAAATCCAAATCCTCAGGGGATATACCAATTGGAAGCTCCCAATTGAAGCAATGCACTAATTGAGCTAGAACAAGCCTAACAGTAGCTAGACCCAAATGCAACCCAGCACACCTTCTACGCCCTGAGCCAAATGGTATCAGCCTAAAGTCATGTCCCTGAACATCTATATTGCTATCAACAAATCTCTATGGATAAAACATCTCAGCATTTTCTGACCAAATTTTGGGATCCCTCCCTATAGCCCATGCATTTATTATGAGTCTTGACTTTGCTTTTATGTAATAACCATCAATAGTAATATCTTTTAGTGACTCACGAGGGAGTAACAAAGGGCCAGTGGGATATAGTCTGAAAGTCTCTTTTACCACCATGTCCAAGTATGATAACTTTTCTAAGTCAGCCTCTTCCACTAGTCTATTCATCCCCACCACATATTCTAATTCATCTTGAAGTCTCTTCATCACCCTGGGATGCCTCAAGAGTTCTGAAATAGCCCAATCGATTGCTGTGGTAGATGTATCTGATGCTCCCACCAACATGTCTAATATAAGTGCCTTGATATTAGTTCTGTCCATAACATGTTTTTGTTCTACTTGGGGATCTATTGGTTGATCCATAAGTGATAGCAATACGTCAACAAAGTCCTTGTCATGCGGGCCTTTGTGTTCATTATCTGAAGGATGCTCATGTTCTTTGATGATCTGCTCCAACACTTGATCAAATGCCTTATTTGTTTTCTTCATTCGACTAACTAGTCCCTAATATGGGAATTGATTGAGTGGCATAAGTAATATTTCATGATAAGCCGAACTAAACAGTGTAGTCTCACCATAATTACCTAACCAATTTACACAAATGAGTTGATGCTTATGTTTCATTTATATTTAATATTTACATTTAAAACTTCAACTACTCATATATGGTCATCCAATATTTCATAAAAGACAGTTCAATTATAACAACTTCTATGAAAATCATTTCCTATCAAATAATAATAATATTGTTCATATATGAGAAAGAAAGAGAAAAATATTTAAATCTTCATATCGTGATCAACAGGTTGACTAATGGATAATATTAACTTCCTTTTCAAAAACATATCTTAGTCCAAAGTTGAAATTCTTACCTGAAGATCAAACTTTCTTAGCCAAGGCAAAAAATCTGCCAAATTAAAAGCCCCTGCCATGTTGGTTAGCTCACGAGCAAGCCCCTTCAGATCAAATCCATTATCCTTATTTCGACCAACTATCATTTTGAAAGTGATATTTTCTATAAGCTCCGCAACTAGCTCACTGAGGTCCACAACCTCACGTGAGGTTGCAGCTTTCTCAAGCGACTTCACCCATAGTCCCAGCTCCTTCCTCCTCAAAGGAGCAAACATCTCAACTTTTGAAAGACTTAGAAGGTGTAAGGTACACAATTTCCTTGCGTTGCGCCAGTCTGCACCATACTCAGCTGATCCCATTCCCTTTCCATCATAAAGCAGATATTCAATGGCTTGAGTTTGAGGCCTGCTAGAGAAAACAGTGTCATGGGTCTTGAGGAATAGCTCAGCGGCTTCAGGGGAGGAAACCACAATGGTCGGAACTTGTCCTAGTTTCAAGGACATGATGGGTCCATATTTATTGGCAAGGGAGTGAAGTGTTCGGTGTGGGAGTTTCCCTAGCATGTGAAGGTTGCCAATAATTGGCAAGGCCTTTGGACCTGGTGGATGTTTATTCCCATCACGTTGATGGTGTTTTGGATGCAACACAATTGCTGATAGGATGAATATGAATATTAGAAGAAGTACTGCAGGGATAGCTAATGTTTGAGTTAACATGTTTATCTTGTTCTTGACCTGGGCTTAATTTCCAGGTACTAAAGTAAAAGGCAAGACTCAGGGAGGTAACCCAAAATTAATACAAGTATATATATATATATATATATATATATATATATATATATATATATATATATATATATATATATATATAAAGTCAAAATATATGAAGTCATACAAGACTTTATACGTATGTATATCTTGGAAGCGTAAGACTAAAAAGTCATGTTTTTGTGTCACGGATGACCACACATACATGCTTTTGTGTCAAGGATGACCACACACACAATGACACGAGTTGTCTAGTTGAAATTCTACTAAGAAATTCATCTTTGGGTCTAGAGTTAGGTGGAATTTCGATAATTTCTTTTCGCGAACTTCTGGATCCCTCGACATCTGTATTCCAAGTTCTTGGTGCATTTATTACAACGTCTGATTTGAACTGGAAGTCCCCAAAGCACCAATAATATATGTTGGCGTAGTTCAATAGTTCATTTTGAACTCCTTTATTTTAGGCTGTTTAGTGTCATGAGTTGAAGATCTATTCATCTATAATAAATTTCTGTTTTAACTTTGTAGCTATTATTTTCAATTATTTTGAATTTTATAACTTCTCAAAACTGTCTGTATATATCAGTACAGTGTATAGCAATTAAATTAATACAGATTTTTTATATTCATCTAAAGTTCTTTATGATATCGCAGAGCCCTTATGCTTAACCAATTTTTTTTTCGATCCCATTATGGCATCTACCACCTCTTCCATTGCTGATATCTCATCTCTTTCTTCCTTCAATCCCAAAGATTTGGTTGAGTTCAACACACCTATTTATCTTCCTATCAAACTAAACAAAAAAAATTACCGTGCTTGGCATCAACAACTTGACACCTTACTTGGTGCTCATGCTCTCCAAGGCTATGTTAATGGCTCCACTCCCTGTCCCCCTGCTACTATTGGTGAGGGTTCCAATACAACTTCTAATCTAGCCTTCTCTTATTGGGTCTATCAAGACAAACTCATTCTTCTTGCCATTCTTCCTTCTTGTGAGCTTGATGCTCGATCTGTTATTCAAAATGCTTCCACTTCGGCTGCCGCATGGTCCTTCCTCAGCCGGGCCTTTGCTAGTCACTCTCAGGCTCGCATTATGACTCTTAAAGATCAACTTAGTTCTCTTCAAAAAGGAACATCTTCTATCACTGATTACTTGCGCACTGTCCAAAGATTACTAATAACTTGTCTCTTATTGGACATCCTTTTGATGACTTGGATTTGGTCATTTATGCGCTCAATGGTCTTGCTCATGCTTATAAGGAGTTTTGCGCTTCAATTCGAGCACAAGATACTCTCATCCTTTTTGCTGATCTTTTTGACAAATTAGTTCACTATGAAATGTTTCTTATGCGGGAAGAACGTCTCTCTCCTACTCTTCCTGTTATTGCTCATCATGTTCATCACTCTTCCTAACCTCAAGGCCGTCCACGCTTTTCCAATAATGGTGCTCCTGCCTCTTTAAAAAAAAATGCTAATTCCTCCTCTGTGTGTCAATTTTGTGACAAGCTAGCCATATTGCCAAGACATGCTACAAGATTCGCAATTATCACTGTAAACCCACTGCTCCCATGGCTAACATGGTAAACAAATCTTTTGCTACACCTGAACCCACATGGCTTCTGGATTCCGGAGCATCCCACCATGCCACTAATGACATTAAGAACTTATCTATTGTGACTGATCATAATGTTTCTAATCAACTTCATGCTGCTAATGGTAAGGGTCTTTCCATTACTCACTCTGGTTCCACTGTTCTCTCTACTACCTATAAACCTCTTCATCTCACCAATGTTCTATGTGTTCCTTCTTTCACCTAAAATCTTCTTTCTGTTTCTCAATTATGTCATACTAATAATGTTTCTGTTGAATTTTTCCCATCTTCTTTTGAGGTAAAGGATTTGTGCACAAGGGCGGTTTTGCTGCGCGGTCTGAATGAGGATCATGTGTACAAACTTCCTAGTTCTGCATCAACATCCCCTCAAGTATCCCATGTTCACCGCTTTCAACCTCTATACTTATGGCATCGACGTCTAGGACATCCAGCATTTCCCATTCTCACCCATACCCTCAACTCTAGCAACATCTCCTTTTCAACATCTTCGAATAATTGTACTGATTGTTTAGCCAATAAAAGTCATAAGCTTCCCTTTTCACAGTCTAGTTTAGTTAGCAATAATCCATTGGACATTGTTTTTCTAATGTATAGGGCCCTGCTCTTGTTCAATTTATTGATGGTTTTAATTATTATGTCATTTTCATTGATCTTTTCTCTAGATATGTATGGTTGTATCCTCTTAAACTTAAATCTGATGTTTCTGTTGTTTTTCCTATTTTTAAATCACTTGTTGAAAATCAATTCAATTCAAAAATAAAGTCACTTTATTCTGATAATGGAGGAGAATTTATAAATTGCGAGCTTTTATGCAAAAATATGGAATTTCTCATCTCACAACTCCTCCCCATGCTCCAGAACATAATGGCATTTCTAAACAGAAGCATCGTCATCTTGTTGAAACTGCTCGTTGTCTTCTTCATCATGCATCCTTACCTATTAATTTTTAGAGTTATGCACTTCAAACCGATGCTAATCTCATTAATAGAATTCCATCTTGTGGTCTCTTATTTACATCTTCTTTTTCAATATTATTTAATAGAGACCCAAATTATCACAAATTATGAGTTTTTGGATGTCTTTGTTTCCCTTGGCTTAAGCCATATACTACTAATAAACTTGAGTCTCAATCTCATCCATGCATTTTTCTTGGTTATAGTTCAACTTAAAGTGCATATCTTTGTTTTAATTCAACTTCAAATAAAATTTTCATTTCACGTCATGTGCAATTTGTTGAAGATGTGTTTCCATATTCTAGATCCAATCGCACAAAATCCTTAACCCCACTAACCCCCTCCTCACATGGTGTTACCCCACCCTTGTCCAAAATTATCTCAATCAATCCCATAATTCCCTCACCAACCCATACGGACCCCACTCCCTTAGTTTCCTCCCCCACTAATTCCAACTCACCTTTACATCATGCAACATTATCTGTAACTCCTTCCTTGTCCACCAACTCACACAATCCTACCCCTTCATCTAAAACAAATCCTATCCTCATAACCACCTCACCTAATTCCACTATTCCCTCACCTAACCCAGTAGACCCACATCATACTTCTTCCCGTCCTACTAATTCTCACCCACTCACTACTATCCCTTCCATTGCCATAGACTCTCCCATACAATCTACACAACCGATAACAAACTTGCCCACGTCCTCCATGTTAGTACACGATGATCCTCCTGCATAGTCCACTTCAGCAGTGCCAACCTTGTCCAAGTTATTTACCTCAAATCACCCTATGATAACCAATTCCAAAAATGGAATATATAAACCCAAACAACTTCACCTTGCCACCAAGTATCCTACCCCTCCACCCACTGAACCAACCTGCGTTTCTCAAGCACTTAAAGTACCAAAGTGAAGACTAACATGTCTGAAGAGTTCACAGCTCTAATGAAGAATGGCACATGGACATTGGTCCCATTTCAGCCTCACTTTAATGTCATTGGTAACAAGTGGGTTTTCCGGTTAAAACGAAATCCTAATGGTTCAATTGCTTGCTATAAGGCTTGTTTAGTGGCCAAGGGATTTCATCAATGACCAGGGATTGATTTTCAAGAGACCTTTAGCCCAGTTATTAAGCCTAAACAATCAAGCTTGTTCTATGTCTTGCTATTTCTCAAGGGTGGTCTCTTTGTCAAATGGATGTTAGTAATGCGTTTCTTCATGGCGATCTTCTTGAAGATGTCTACATGTCCCAGCCACCTGGTTTTATTCATCCTCAATTCCCACGGCATGTTTGCAAGCTTCAGAAAGCTCTTTATGGCCTTAAACAAGCTCCCCGGGTATGGTATACTGCACTTAAAATTTTTTTGGAGTCTTATGGTTTCCTTAACTCCAAATCTGATACTTCTCTTTTTATCTTTACTCGTGGGAGCATTGTTGCTTATTTTCTGGTGTACGTGGATGTTCTATTGCTCACCGATAATGATTCGACATTTCTTACTCACTTCAAACAAGCTCTTGCTGATAAATTTTCTCTTAAAGATCTTGGAATCTCGTATCACTTTCTTGAGATCATTCCTACTAATAAAGGATTCTTCTGAATCCAACATCATTATATTCGTAGGATACTAGAGAAGGCAACCATGCTTGATGCAAAGCCAATCAATATTCCTATGTCAACTACATGTTCCCTTTCTTCACTTGATGATTCAACTTGTGATGCTACGTTGTTTCGTTAACTGATTGGCTCTCTTCACTATCTTGCGCTTACAAGGCCTGATGTTGCCTTCTTAGTTAACTGACTATCTTAGCACATGCAATCTCCATGTCATACTCATATGCAAGCTTTGAAACGTGTATTGCGTTATCTAAAGGCAACAATTGATCATGGTTTGCATCTTGTTCATGATTTCACTCTTCACTTAACAGGATTTTGTGATGCTGATTGGGGTGGTGACACTGTTGATCGCAAGTCAACCTCAGCTTACATCATTTATTTTGGTCCTAATGCTATCTCTTGGTCCTGTAAAAAGCAACCCACTGTTGCTTGCTCCTCCATTGAAGCAGGGTATCGCACTATTGCATCCGCTACTGCTGAGATTTTATGGTTAAGGAATCTCCTTCAGGAACTCAGCCTCCCTCCTCTACCAACACCATGTATTTATTCTGATAACATTGGTGCTAGATATGTTTGTGCTAATCCAGTTTTTCACTCCCGTATGAAGCATATTGCTCTCAACTATTATTTTGTTCGTGATCTTGTGGCCAAAAAGGAGCTTAATGTTGCTCATGTTCCATCCAGTCATCAACTTGTTGACCTTCTTACCAAGCCATTATCTGCACCTCGTCATGCATTCCTCAAGTCCAAGATTAGCGCCGTGCCAGTCTCCATCGTCTTGCGAGGGCGTGTTAGCGTAGTTCAAAAACTCATTTTGAATTCCTTTATTTTAGGCTATTTAGTGTCATGAGTTGAAGATCTATCCATCTATAACAAATTTCTGTTTTAACTTTGTAGCTATTATTTTCAATTTTGTAACTTCTCAAATCTGCCTGTATACATCAACATAGTGTACAGTAATTAAATTAATGCAGATTTTTTATATTCATCTAAAGTTATTTAATATATGCATCTTGTTTTTCATTATTTTAGTCTCACGTTGAACAATGGTGAAATCTAATGTAAATGTTTAATCATAAAGTGAAAGGGTTTCCAACTTTAATCAATGTAGTTATCTCAAGTAGTTGAATAATGATTTAGAAAAGTCAACTATTATTTTAAAAAACTAAAATTTTATAAAATTATCTATTATTATTTAAAAATTTTCAATGATTTTCTTGTACGTATAAATATGCATGACCTCGCTGGTTTAATTAAAATACTGTATGTCATCATTTTTATATGAATAGGTTGAAAGTTGAATTAGATTGGTTCATATGGGTTTAATTACGAAACCGATCCATCGCACAACTCAATTTGTTTAGTTGGCCTGTCCCAATTGGCCCATATGACCTAGTTGACACAGTAGATGTTTCCTGCCTAGCCTCAAACAAGTTTTATGAAAAATAAGTGAATTCTTGTCAATTGGTTTTGGCCCAATCAATTTCAAAGTTGTTTAGCTTGAGTCTTTACTATTAATCTCAAATCTAATAATAGAAGGATTTCTTAGTAAAAAAACATAAAAAAGCATAAGAATGAAATGAGGAAAAAATGAGGTGGTCCGGACTTCTCTTGTATATATAAGAATTTCCATATTTGAATCGAGGATTCACACCGTAAGACTTACCTGATTTTTTCCAATTTTTGTTTTTGAATAAATTCCTAATTTTTTCAGGACATTCATTCAAATGCAAGATCTAATTGAAAACTTACAGCAGCTTGCCACATACAGACAATGACACAGACACGAATACGGAGACACATTAAACTCAAAAAATTACAGGATATGGACACGTCACACACACATATATATAAATTTTTTTTTTAATTTTGTTGTATGATGTTTTTGTCTTTTTTTGGTCTAATTTTTTTTATCATATTTGTATAATTTTTTAATCTAATTAATTCTTCTTTTTTTTGTGATAACTAAAGAATTTTTAAAATAAAATGATCTAACAACATAAGTCTAACTAAATAATTAAGATTGATTTTGGACTCATATTAGTATTAAAAATTTGAAAAAAAAACCAACTTAAACATGTTCGCGGTGTGTCCAAGTTGTATCCACAGTGAATGAGAGCAGTGTTCAATCATGTTCGAGCTCAAAAAAATTATTTTTTTAATTGGACGCGTGTCCAGTATGTATCGTGTGGGTATCGGTGTCCAACGTGTGTCTGACACATAGACATACCACTAAATCAATGTATCCGTGCTTTTTAGCTATTAATCTATCTCTATTAACCATCACATCATCTAATCCTATATAATGCACCATAATCCTATGTGATATATCATAACTTATATGTTAAAACCTATCATAAAATAGCTTATTGGATCAGGCAAAGTACTGGATTATTGAATTGAATTTATGGATTATCGAATTAGAATTTTGACGTATAAGATTATAGTATACCATCAGCTAAATAGTAAGTTTTCTTTCATCTAAAAGAAAAAACATAGCAGCAAGCTATAACAAAGAATCATCTTTGATAAGTTAGAATAGTCATTTTTTAACGAGGAATTATAGTTGAATAACTTAAAACGTGAAGGTCTGTAACCAAAACAAACAAAAAAGACGCAAAGATCTCTCATTTATCTATAAGTTAAAAAATAATGTGATATCCAAAGGTATCAAAGTTGAGGGTTTAGATAAATTTGTGAATCTCAACAAACTTAAATCATTTAACTTTCTTGCATCATCCTTGCTTATGTGTGGATGCTTTCCTGTGTTGCACTAAAATGGAAGAAAATAAGAATGCCTTTTAGCTATTCAGAAATATTTTTATTATGAACTTTTATGGATGTAACATAAATTCAAATTAAACACATAATTAGTGAAATAAGTTATAATGGCTAAGAGAAAAAATAAAACACAAGGCCTCATCCAATAGACATAACTGTTATTTGCTACATCTAATTATTTGCACACTCAAATATGGTAAAATACTAAAACCACACCATTCTATTCTATGAATTGGGTTTAATCCAATTACGGCAAAGAAGCTTTAGCCAGAGACCATTACTCAAAAAATTAAAGCTTCCCAATTAATGGCCTTTAGTTTCATTCCTGTCTAAGTTTTACTTAAGCGATAAGTTGGCACAGCTAGCAAGTGCTTACTTCTTGGCATTGTGAGGCCAAAATTCTCAGTCAAATCCAAATCCTCAGGGGATTTGCCAATTGGAAGCTCCCAATTGAAGCAATGCACTAATTGAGCTAGAACAAGCCTAACAGTAGCTAGACCCAAATGCATCCCAGCACACCTTCTACGCCCTGAGCCAAATGGTATCAGCCTAAACTCATGTCCCTGAACATCTATATTGCTATCAACAAATCTCTCTGGATAAAACATCTCAGCATTTTCTAACCAAAATTTAGGATCTCTTCCTATAGCTCATGCGTTTATTATCAGTCTAGACTTTCCCTTTATGTAATAGCTAGCCATCAACAATAACATCTTTAGTGACTCATGAGGAGCTAACAAAGGTCCTGTGGGATATAATCTGAAAGTCCCTTTTACCACCATGTCCATGTAAGGTAACTTTTCTATGTCAGTCTCTTCCACTAGTCTATTCATCCCCACCACATATTCTAATTCACCTTGAAGTCTCTTCATCACCCGTGGATGCCTCAAGTGTTCTGAAATAGCCCAATCGATTGCTGTAGTAGATGTATCTGATGCTGCCACTAACATGTCTAATACAAGTGCCTTGATATTACTTCTATCCATAACATGTTTTTGTTCTTCTTGAGGATCTATTGGTTGGTCCATAAGTGATAGCAATATGTCAACAAAGTCCTTGTCATGCGGGCCTTTGTGTTCATTACCCGAAGGATGCTCATGATCTTTTATGATCTTCTCCAACACTTGGTCAAATGCCTTATTTGTTTTCTTCATTCGACTAACTAGTCCCTAATATGGGAATTGATTGACCGGCACAAGTAATATTTCATGATAAGCGGAACTAAATAGTGTAGTCAAGATAGCAAAACAGATTGTCTCACCATAATTGCATAACCAATTTGCACGAATGACTTGATGTTTATGTTTCATTTATATTCATATTTACATTTAAAACTTCAACTACTCATATATGGTCATCCAATATTTCATAAAAGACAGTTCAATCATAACAACTTCTATGGAAATCATTTCCTATCAAATAATAATATTGCTCATATATGAGAAAGAAAGAAAGAAAAATATATAACTCTTCCTATCGTGATCAACAGGTTGACTAATGGATAAAATTAACTTCCTTTTCAAAAACCTATCTTAGTCCAAAGTTGAAATTCTTACCTGAAGATCAAACATTCTTAGCCCAGGCAAAAAATCTGCCAAATTAAAAGCCCCTGCCAGGTTGGTTTGCTCACGAGCAAGCCCCTTCAGATCAAACCCATTATCCTTATTTTGACCAAATATCATTTTGAAAGTGATATTTTCTATAAGCGCCGCAACTAGCTCACTGAGGTCCACAACCTCATGTGAGGCTGCAGCTTTCTCAAGTGACTTCACCAGTATTCCCAGCTCCCTCCTCCTCAAAGGAGCAAACATCTCAACTTTTGAAACACTTAGAAGGTGTGAGGTACACAATTTCCTTGCGTTGCGCCGGTATGCACCATACTCAGCCGATCCCATGCCCTTTGCACCAAAAAGCAGATATTCACTGGCTTGAATTTGAGGCCTGCTAGAGAAAACAGTGTCATGGGTCTTGAGGAATAGCTCAGCAGCTTCAGGGGAGGAAACCACAATGGTTGGAACTCGTCCTAGCTTCAAGGACATGATTGGTCCATATTTATTGGCAAGGGATTGAGGTGTTCGGTGTGGGAGTTTCCCTAGCATGTGAAGGTTGCCAATAATTGGCAAGGCCTTTGGACCCGGTGGATGTTTATTCCCATCATGTTGATGGTGTTTTGGATGGATCGGAACACAATTCCTGATAGAATGAATACGAATGTCACAAGAAGTACTGCAGGGATAGCTGATGTTTGAGTTAACATGTTTATCTTGTTCTTGACCTGGGCTCAATTTCCGGGTACTAAAATGAAAGGCAAGACTCAGGGTAACCCCATTGTTCGTTTGGTTTTTTGAAGCTGTGACACGTACCGTGTGGTTTCATGTTGTAGGTGCCACGTAGAGGACACGTGTTGATGCATGTGGTTTCTTGTATGTATAAGCATGTATGACCCACCTGGTTTAATTAAAATATGAGTGAACACCTTATTTGGTACTTTAAGATGTTTACGCTGAACTATTTTATCCTCCAAGAAAAAGAATTAATCATGTGATCCCTAAAATTAAAAATAATGGATATATTAGTTCCTACATTAGTTTTTTATTAGTAAATTTACACATATGATATAATTAAATGATGATGTACCATTAAAATGTTAGAGGCAAGCTAAATAAAACTATTTTGGTTCATATTACGCTTATTTTGATATTTAAAATTATATAAAATTGGTAACTTTATGACTTATAACAGAGATTTAAATTATCCATTTTATGAATTTTAACTACCAAAATGAGTCATTTTAAATTTTATTTCACTTCAAATGACATATGCATCACTTAACATCATATTAGCAAGTTAGTGTGTAATTCTATTAGTATTTAAAGAATCAAATATATACAGAGAGACTAATGTGTCATATTATTAAAATCCTGAGGAATCACAGGTTTAATGTGAGTTTTTAATGGACTAAATAATCTTGAAAATTTTTCTTGAGAAACTACATGAGTTATTTATTCTTAAAATATGGTAGGTCATCATTTTTATATGAATAACTTTGTTATTTTAACATTCACTTTCTTAAACACCTAAACATTCCACTCATAAAATATATAGATTTCATAATTTATTTTTTTTTAATTTATTCTCTCTCTATCACTCCTCTCATATTCATATAAGACCTCATGCGTGTTATGTTAAAATAGAATTACTCTTCTATGAATAGGCTGAGTTGCATCGGCTCATATGGGTTTTAATTGCGTAACAGATCTATTGCACAACTCAAACTGTTTGGTTGGTCTGTCCATAGATCACCGATCCAATCGGCCCATTCGAGCCAGTTGACATGGTGGATGCTTCCTACCTAGCCTTAAATGAGTTTTTGTTCAAGAAAAATAAGTGAATTGTGGTTTCACTACCTTGAAAAATTTGGTTTTAGACTAAACAATTTCAAAATCGTTTAGCTTTAGTCTTTCGTATTAATCTATCTCTATTAGTTTGTTACATCCTCCAATCCTATATAACACACACTAATCCTATATAATACATCATAACTCTATATGTCAAAACCTACCATAATATAACTTATTGGGCCAGATAAAGTATTGGGTTATTTGATTGAATTTAATGCATTATCGGATTAGTATTTTGACACCTAAGATTATAGTACACACCATCAGCTAAATTGTAAGTTTTCTTTCATCTGAAAGAAAAAACACACAGGCAAGCTATAACAAAGCAATTATCTACCAGTAAGTTAGAATAGTCCATTTTTAACAAGAAAATGTTATTGGATAACTTAAAGCATGAAGGTCTTTCATTTATCTAAAAATTAAAAATTAGGTATTTGTTATGAATTCCTAAAGGTACTCACACCTTTTTGAATATAATGATTGTGACTTAATCATAAGTTTTTTAAATATTAACAATTTTAATTAGTTGAATTCATAATAAATTTTTAGCCACAAATTAACTAAAATATACCGATGCCTTTAAATTTTATAAGGATACCAAAGAAATCCCCTCAAAAATAATGTCATATCCAAAATTATGAAAGTTGAGAGTTTAGATAAATTTGTGAATGTCAACAAACTTAAATCATATAAATTTCTTGAATCATCCTTGCTTGTGTGTTGATGCTGTATTGCACTAAAATGGAAGAAAATAAGAATGCCTTTTAGCTATTCAGAAATATTTTTATTATAAACTTCTATGCGTGCAACATAAATTCAAATTTAACACTAGTGAAATGAGTTATATATAATGGTTAAGAGAAAAAATAAAACGCAAGGCCTCATCCAACAGGCATAACTGTTATTTGCTACATCTAATTATTTGAACACTTAAATACGGTAAAATACTAAAATCACACCATTCTAATCTGTGAATTGGGTTTAATCCAATTACTGCAAAGAAGCTTTAGCCGGAGACCATTATTCAGAAAATTAAAGCTTCCTAATTAATTGCCTTTAGTTTCATTCCTTTCGAAGTTCTACTTGACAGGCGATAAGTAAGACGGCAAGATCACCACTTGGCGTTGTGAGCCAAAATTCTCGATCATATCCAAATCCTCAGGGATATGCCAATTGAAGCTCCCAATCAAGAATGCACTAATTGAGCTGTAATGCTCTAACAGTAGCTAGACCCAAATGCATCCCAGCACACCCTCTACGCCCTGAGCCAAATGGTATCAGCCTAAAGTCATGTCCCTGAACATCTATATTGCCATCAACAAATCTCTCTGGATAAAACTTCTCAGCATTTTCTGACCAAACTTTAGGATCTCTCCCTATAGCCCATGCGTTTATTATGAGTCTTGACTTTCCCTTTATGTAATAGCCATCAACAATAACATCTTTTAGTGACTCATGAGGAGCTAACAAAGGTCCTGTGGGGTATAATCTGAAGGTCTCTTTTACCACCATGTCCAAGTAAGATAGCTTTTCTAAGTCAGTCTCTTCCACTAGTCTATTCATCCCCACCACATGTTCTAGTTCATCTTGAAGTCTCTTCATCACCCTTGGATGCCTCAAGAGTTCTGAGATAGCCCAATCGATTGCTGTAGTAGATGTATCTGATGCTCCCACCAACATGTCTAATACAAGTGCCTTGATATTAGTTCTATCCATAACATGTTTTTGTTCTTCTTGAGGACCTATTGGTTGTTCCATAAGTGATAGCAATATGTCAACAAAGTCCTTGTCATACGGGCCTTTGTGTTCATTATCTGAACGATGCTCATGATCTTTGATGATCTGCTCCAACACTTGGTCAAATGCCTTGTTTGTTTTCTTCATTCGACTTGCTAGTCCCTAACGTGTGAATCGAGTGGTATATATAATATTTAATTTTATGATAAGCATGTAGCCAAGAGAAAAAATAAGAAGAATGAGTCTCATCCTAAATGCATAATGGATTTACACGAATGAATTCATATTTATGTTTCATTTTAACAATTACATTTAAAACTTCGACCACTAGTATATGAACATTCAAATATTTTATAAGAGACGGTTCAGTCATCATTACAACTTTTATAAAAATTATTTCATATCAGATAACATTATTACCCATAACGAGAAAAAATTGAACATTGTAACTCCTCCTATAGTGATCAAATTAAAGGCTAGCTGGTTAACTAATGGATAATCAATCATACCTGAGGATCAAATATTCTTAGCCAAGGCACAAAATCTGCCAAATTAAAAGCCCCAACCAAGTTCGTTTGCTCACGACCAAGCCCCTTCAGATCAAATCCGTTATCCTTATTTCGGCCAAATATCATCTTGACAGTGATATTTCCCACAAGCTCCGCAACTTGCTCGCTGAGGTTCACAACCTCACGAGAGGCTGCAGCTTTCTCAAGTGAATTCACCAATGATCCCAACTCCTCCCTCCTCAAAGGAGCGAACATCTCAACTTTCGAAGCACTCAGAAGTTGTGAGGTGCACAGTTTCCTCATGTCGCGCCAGTAGGCACCGTACTCAGCCATTCCCATTCCCTTTCCTCCATAAAACAGATATTCAGAGGCTTGAATTTTGGGCCTGCTGGCAAAAACAGTGTCATGGGTCTTGAGGAATTGCTCAGCAGCTTCAGGGGTGGACACCACAACTGCAGGGACTTGTCCTAGTTTCAAGGACATGATGGGCCCATATTGCTTTGCTAAAGCTTGAAGGGTGCGGTGTGGGAGCTTCCCTAGCATGTGGAGGTTGCCAATAATTGGCAAGGCCTTTGGACCTGGTGGGTGTTTATTCCCATCTTGTTGATGGTGTTTTGGATGCAAAGCAATTGCTGACAGAATGAATATGAATATCACAAGAAGCACTGCAGGGATAGCTAATGTTTGAGTTAACATGTTTGATTGCTTGCTTGGTGGAAAATGGTGAAGGTCAATGGGTGTTTGTTTGTGTCTGATCTTTACCTTGCTCTTGACAAGGGATCAATTTCTCAATTTCCAGGTACTCAAATGAAATGCAAGACTCAGGAGTAAACCAAAAATAAGAAAAATAGATAAGATATAAATTATAAAGCCAAGATGTATGGCTGACAAACTATGGGCTGAATTATTGCTTGGAAACGTATGAAAAAAAAAATGCTACTTCATGTCAAATTAAAGATGACAACCCATACATGGGAGAATTCAATGGGACAAAATCATATTTCATAGAAACCAAAAGCAAGTTGTAGGTTGTAAGATTGAATTTGTTTAATTTTAGGAGAACTTATGTTCAATAATGATTGATGGATAATTTTTTTGACTATTTTGTTTTGGAGAAATTTCAACAATTACGTTATGTGAATTTGACTTTTGCCGAAAGGATTCCAAGTTTGTGGGTCCGTGATAGAGATTGAAAAATGAAGTCGTTTAATATTCTTAATCATTTATTGACACATAAAAAATATATACCGTATACTTAGTAGCTTATAAATTTTTAGATTTATTTCGATTCTTATCCTTTTGGATATCAATAAATCATTTTGAGATAAATAATGAGACATTATTTAGAGGACATAAGATTTTTAGTCTCCTTATAAACCCATTTATTATTACATATTTACACTCGTTTTAACTAATCATAAATCCATAAAAAGATTTGCAAAAGTCCACAAATTAAAAGTACAAAATATACACAATCATAAAACACTATCAACAATATATATATATATATATATATATATATATATATAGATATATTTTTTGTTGTGTCAATAACATAATTTATAACAATAATAAAAACACCCTCCTAAAGGCCAAGTCCAGCGCAACCCCCGAATTAGGTGGGTTGAAACATTTTTACAATTTAAAAATTGAACCTAACGTGACAAAAATGACAAGTTAAGTGGGTAAGCCCCACAACACTGATAAAGCTTCATGGGGGCCCAGGCACCCTCCAAACAAAAAAATTAGAATTATATATATAATTTTATTTAATAAATAGGTTAAATTTGAATGAGCATTTTATATGAATAATATTGCTCTATCTAAATGTGTTTTTCTAACTTAAAAGTCCATTGACTTACTTTATTTAATTAAATAAATAGAAACCAAAAATTATTCACTTCAGCATCTTAAGAATTTCTCCTATTTATTCATGATCTTAGCCAAGGTCATTGCATGGGCTCAATTTACTAATACAAAAGTCACGAGAGACGAATTAAATATTATTTTTGTATATTTATAAGAGAGAGAATTGGGGTATATTTGGTTTGAGTTTCTTGTTTTCAGTTTTTATTTTCAGTATTTTAGTTTTCATAGTTTTATGAAGGAAATACTGAAACTAAAATTTGTAATTTTTAGAATTTTTAATATTTCCTTCACAAAATCTAAAAAACTAGAAAACTAAAAGTGAAAACTGGAAACTGAAAACTCAAACCAAACATACTCTTATATTTTACTGTAAAATATATTCAATATAATTAGCTTTACCACTCTTCTTGAAAATCAGGCCAAAAAACACATTGACAAGCTACAACTTGCAATATTCTACTAATTAAGTTATGTTATAAATCAAAGATTTTTATGGATGTCTGTTACCATTTTTAATGATTGATTAGAATCTCATTTATTGTCTATTAATATAATGTTGTAAATCATTCCATTTCAATTATATTCAGGGGTCTATAAATAGATACCTAAAGTGATATTGCAATACACAATAAAAGTGAAAGGAACTCTCTCTTATTGTCTAATCACTTCTCCCATTTTCTACCTATCATTTTATAATATGTTATCAGTAAGATTCTGCTCATTTTTTTCCCATGATAAGCTGATCATTTGTTCTTATTCTTTCAACAGAGCATATGATAATTACTCCCATGTCACTGTAGGGTGGTTATGTGTGATGGCGTGTGCATGTCAATATATTATACTTTGTCTTGCTAAAGTCCTGAAGTCTTATTGGCTTTAAACACTTGGGCACAACATCCTTCTTATTTTACATTCAATTTTCAAATCCTTTTTCCTTCTAGCATTTCAGGATCCTCAAGTTTTTTTTTCAACTCATTATAACGCTATCTTTTTTAGAATTGTCAGTCACAGTATATCTCCTTATTTCCTTGCACTTATCACATAATCTGTACATTTTTTTCAATCATTTAATTAATTTTCCCCTTTTTAGATTATCTATATAAATCAACATATTGATTGGTAATAAATTTTCTTAAATTTATTTACATTGCTTTACGTTACCAATAGGATATTGATTCATAGATCATAATTGGACCTTTATGTCTATATTAAATGAATAGTATACTATTTTAGTTTTGAAATAATATGTTATTATTTGCATGCTATGATTTCGTATATTATATTTATATTGTCTATTAATTTTATTATAATCTTGTGCTATAATTTATTCTTCTTTTATTATTTTCCTATTTCTTTTCAATACCACTCCTTGAAGTGAATGGTAATCATTCCTAGAAGTCAATGATACATATAAATAAAATAAAATAATCATTTTCTGAAGTGAATAGATTATTTCTCTACTTATAAAGATATTCGTATATTCCCTGAAGGAAATATATCAAAAATCATTCCCTTAAGAGAATGAATTTTACCTAACACATTACCTGAAGTGTGTGTTATATATGGTGTAATACTATAATCTAACATAAATCATTACATCCCGTTGAATGAATATCTTTACATTTTACATTCCTCAAAGCGAATGTAAGGATAAATTTTCAATATTTATAATTGATGAATTTTATAATTTTGGAAATTTATAATTTAGTACTTATAGTTCATGTTTTATTATTTTGTTATTTTTTTCTTTCCATTTATTGTATTCACTTTTAATATTCATTATCATTTTATGTACTGGATCACACTATGTCGAATTTGACAAAACTTGAGTTTGTTGCCCTCGACGTTACTAGAAACAACTATTTATCATGGTATTTGATGCTAAAATGCATTTGCAAGCTAAAAGGCTTAGAGATACTATTAAAGAAAAACAAGCATCAAGCCAAAATGGTCATTTCGTCAGTCGCAGTCATGGCAATGGACATGGTTGCGGTCACAGTCGCAGTCATGGCAATGGACATGGCAACTAGTATAATAATAAGAGTAACCGCAATGGTCATTTCGTCCCGCATAAATGATATTCCCTTCCCTATATCTCAATCATTTATTGATACGTGGAAGATATATACTTTATATTTGTTAGCTTACAAATTTTTAAATTTGTTTTGATTCTTATCTTTTCACGTATCAATAAATCATTTTGGAACAAGAAATGAGACACTATTTGGGGACATAAGATTTCGATTCCCATAATAGACACATTTATTATTGTTACAGACTGTAATGTTGGGCGTGTTCCCAGCGGGGCAGACGTTAGCTGGATTTGCTGGATCTTCTCTCCTTGCAACAACGGTGAACCTTGGGGTTATCTACAAAAAGGATTCTGACGCCTAAGTTAGTTATGGATATGATGGGAAGTGTTTTTTGTCTATTATCCTAGGCTTACCTGTTTTTCTTTTATACCCTACAAGTATATTCAAAGATGGTATTTTTAGGGCTGACCTATATAGTACAGAAGGTATGTGAATCGTTTAGATATGGATTCTTTTAGAAGGCCCTTTAGTCCCCGCACTCATCGGGAATCCTTTTGGATGTCCACGATCTAGTATATAAGGTGCGGATTCGGCCTTGTTCTTCCGATCCCGAGGGGCGGGGTCCCCCATTTATTGAGTCCTACATTCATCGGAGGTTCTTATTGGTAACAATTATTATATTTGCACACATTTTAACTAATCATAGATCCATAAAAAGAGTTACGAAAGTCCACAAATTAACAACACAAAATATCCACAATCATAAAACATTACCAATAACATTTTTTTTTGTCATGTCAATAACATAATTTATAACAATAAAAAAAACACTGGCCTAAAGGCCAAGTCCAGCCCAACTCATGAGTTAGGTGGATTGAAAATTTTTTAACATTTAAATGTTTAACCCAACCTAGCAAAAATGCTAGGTTAAATGGGTAAGCCTTATAAATCGATGGAGCTTCATTTGGGCCTGGACACCCCCTCCTTGAACAAAAAAAAATTAAAATTATATATATAATCTTATTTAATAAATACGTTAAATTTGAATGTGCATTTTATATGAATAATAGTGCTCTGTCTAAAGGGGTTTTTCCAACTTAAAGTCCATTGACTTACTTTATTTAATTAAATAAATAAAAACAAAAAATTATTCAACTCAGCATCTTAAGAATTTCTCCTATTTATTCGTGATGTTGGCCAACGTCAATGCACGGGCTCAATTTACTGATACAAAAGTCAAGAGAGATGAATTAAATATTATTTTGTACATTTATAAGAGAGAGAATTATATTCTAGTGCAAAATATATTCAATATAATTAGCTTTACTACTCTTCTTAAAAATGTAAATATATACGGGACCAACAAACACATTGTCAAGCTACAACTAGCAATCTTCTACAAATTAAGTTATAATTTCCCAAGATTTTAAGAAGGATAGTTGGATAAATTAAAGGAGTTTAGATAACTCATTTATCTAAGAGTTAAAATAATGCCACGTCCAAAACTACCAAACTTGAGAGTTTTGACAAATTAGTGAAATTGAACAAACTTGAATCATAAACTCAAAACATAAATTTCTTGAATCATCCTTGCAGATGTTCGGATACTTACCTGCAACGAAGAGAAAACTAGGCCGGTCCGACCAGGAACTGGTCACCTGGTCGGTCCAGTTAAACTGAAAAAATTGGGAGAAGTCAAAACCGGGAAAACCGGCGAACCAGACCAGTCTGACCGATTTTTTTTTCAAAACTTAAATTTTTTTTTTTTGGTTCTAAAACTTAAATACTGATATCTTATGGCAGTCATAAAAAAAATTTGAATCAAAAAAGGACACTAAAAAAAATTTTTGGGTTGTTATTCTCTTATCTCCGTTATTCGTAGACTGCTCACCATAAACTTCACTGGTTATTAACAAATATTGTTTTAAATGCTTTGTGACCATGTTGTGAGGCTGAGACTAGAGCAATTTTATATGGATTATATTTATTTTTATAGACCTATGAATTTGTTTTTATTGATTATGTTAATGTTAATAATTTAATATATTTATTTATATTCTAATTAATCATATGTATATACTTATATATATTTTTATTATATTCTAGTTAAACCCTGGTTAAATCAGTTGGACCTCTGAACCAATACCTTAATCGGTTCGATACCCGATCCGATTTTCTCTTCCTTGCTTACCTGTGTTGCACTAAAAGGCAGGATGATTTTTAGCTACTCTCTAAAGTATTTTATTATAAACTTCTGTGCAAGTAACATATAAATTCAAATACACAATTAGTGAAAGATAGTGAATTGAGTTACAAGGCAAATGGACAAAAGAAAACATTAAACCTCATCCTATAGATATAACATAACAGTTATTAGTTACATCTAATTATTTGCACACTTAAATACAGTAAAATCACACCATTCCAATTTATGAATTGGGTTTGATCCAATTATTAAAAACAACCTCTAGCAAGAGACCAATCATTATTCAGAAAAGCTTCCCAATTAATTACAGATCATAATCTTCAATTGCCTTTAATTTCATTCCTTTCTAGGCCTTACTTTGTAGGCGATAAGTTGGCATGACTTGCAAGTTCTTACTTCTTCTCATTGTGAGGCCAAAATCCTCACTCATATCTAAGTCCTCAGGAGTTATGCCAAATGGAAGTTCCCAATTGAAGCAATGCACTAATTGAGCTAGAACAAACCTAAAAGTAGTTAGACCCAAATTTATCCCAGCACACCCTCTGCGCCCTGAGCCAAATGGTATGAGCCTATAGTCATACCCCCTAAGGTCGACATTGCTATCCTCAAACCTCTCAGGGTAAAACATCCCAGCATTTTCTGACCAAACTTTTGGATCTCTCCCTATAGCCCATGCATTGATTATGACCCGGGACTTTCTCTTTATGGTATAACCTTCAATAGTAACATCTTTTAGTGACTCACGCGGGCCTAACAAAGGTCCAAGAGGATACAGTCTTAAGGTCTCTTTAACCACCATGTTCAAGTAATGCAATTTTTCCAAGTCTTCCTCTTCCACTTTTCTATCCATCCCCACCACATTTTCTAGTTCATCTTGAAGTCTCTTCATCACCCTTGGATGCCTCAAGAGTTCTGAAATAGCCCAATCGATTGCTGTGGATGATGTGTCTGATGCTCCCACCATCATATCTAATACCACCGCCTTGATATTTGTTCTATCAATGACTTGTTTTTGTTCCTCCTCTTGAGGATCAATGGATTGGTGCATAAGTGATAGCAATATGTCAATAAAGTCCTTCTCATCGGGTCCTTTCTGCTCATTATCTGAAGGATGCTCATGATCTTCGATGATCTGCTCCAATATTTCGTCAAATGCCTTATTTGTTTTCTTCATCCGGCTTGCTAGTCCCTAATATGGGAATGATTGGTTAGCGTATATATAACATTTCTTTAAGCTCTGTTATTGAACTGAACATTTTTATTTAATTAGAAACCTCAATCAACATACAGTGATCACAGTGGGTTCAAGTGGTAGTAGTTCAAGTAAGTGTAAGTTTCGATTATATTTAGTTTAAATCAAATATATTGCCTTCGGTAACGGAAATATGGTGATCGCAATGATCATATTTCAATAAGTGTGGATTTTAATTATATAAATATTGAACCCAATACTTCATAAACTATGTACATCCATTAATTATTAATTAGTTAATCATCACGTTCTACACACACATACATACTATATACATCCATTAATTACTAGTTAATCCTCACGTTCTACACACTCATATACATAATCACAATAAACTATGATCTTCATTATGTATTTCTTTATAAGCATGTTAGTTAGTGTGGCAAAAACATAATAACGTTGCAACGCTTTCTATAGTGATCAATATGTCGGCTAATGGATAAAATTATATATCCTCCAATTTAAAATCTTAGAACATGAATTACACCAACTTTTTTATATCTATTTCAATTAATTCTTAAATCAAATAGTAACATGTGAGCATTTTTTTTAAAAAAGTATTAGCTTAAAAGTTAAAAGTATACACACTTTTAAAAAAATCACATGTAATCCTTTGATTAGAGAACTTAATTTTATGAAATAGATATAATGAACTTCATCCAACAACTATTTTTCCAAGCATCATCCAAGTCCAAAGTGAAAATAAAATTCGCACCTGAGGATCAAATATGCTTAGCCAGGGCACATAATCTGCCAAATTAAAAGCTCCAACCAAGTTCATTTGCTCACAAACAAGCCCTGAGATCGAATCGGCTGTCCTTAGTCCTGCCCAATATCATTCTGTAATTGATATTCTCTATAAGCTCCCCAACTTGCTCGCTAAGGTCCACAACCTCACGCGAGGCTCCAGCTTTCTCAAGTGACTTCACCAATAGCCCCAACTCCTCCCTCCTCAGAGGAGCAAACATCTCAACTTTTGAAGCACTTAGAATATGTATGGTACACAATTTCCTCATGTTGCGCCAGTATGCACCATACTCAGCCAGCCCCATGCCTTTCCCACCATAAAACAGATATTCAGAGGCTTGAGTTTGGGGCCTGCTAGCAAAAACAGTGTCATATGTCTTGAGGAATAGCTCAGCAGCTTCAGGGGTAGATACCACAATGGTTGGGACTTGTCCTAGCTTCAAGGACATGATGGGTCCATATTTATTGGCAAGGGATTGAAGTGCTCGATGTGGGAGTTTCCCTAGCATGTGGAGGTTACCAACAATTGGCACAGCCTTTGGACCCGGTGGATTTTTGCCACCATGTTGATGGTCTTTTTTATGCAACAAAACTAATGATAGAATGAATATGAATATCACAAGGAGTACTGCAGGGATGGCTAACGCTTGTGGTAACATATTTTCTGATTGTTTGCTTTTTCACAGGAGAGAAGGCTTTGGGCGGCTTTAACTTGCTTGATGGAAAAGTGAGAATTGCTTTGGGTATTTATACATGATATTTTATAATCAAGGTCTTGTTACGGGCTCAATTCCCTGGGTTGAAAAGCCAAAATGAGACAGCTGAACGGAATAGAATGGGAACATTAAAATTCATCGGGCTATAGGAAACGGCTCACGCTTCGAAGGAGAAAAAAAAAAATTCCCTTACCAATCAGCCTTCAACAGTTCAACTTATACAGGATATTTATCAAAATTTGATGACCAGCTTGGTAGGTGGCGCAAAATTGTTTAGAGGTAGAATTAATTTCCGTAGAATTGATTTTAAAGTAGAGTAGTCTGTGTTTTATATTTGATTATGGGATATAAATTTTTATAAATAAACTCTACAAATAAAATTATACTTAGATTATATTTGATTGAAGATAAAAATAGGGATAAATTTTTCATGATTTGACTTTATATATAAAATTATATATAAAACTTAATCAGAAAAAATTTACCCGTGTTTCTACCTATCAACTGAATATACTAGTAGAGTTAATTTATGAAAATTTTCGTGTCATTTTTATACTTCAAATAAACACATTCTAAGAATGATTCTGATAAAGTATAATAAATTTTCACTTCTCTTAAATTTAATTTTAACGGCAATAATCAATTCTAATATATCAAAACTAAACATCACCGACAACAAGTGGAATTGATTTTGGGTCCATCAGTTCCATACCCCCAAACGGATCCCCGTACATGCTAGAACTTTTTTTTGGTACGTCAAAATCTTTCAAACAACAAAGTTTGAAGTTGTAACTATCTCACCGGTAATTCAATCTTGATGACTGGATAAGATTTCAAGAGGCCAGCATATTTTATAACTCTTACTATTATTAACACAAACAATTATTTGCTTGAACATTATTTTCCTCAATGAACATTGATTAACACAATAATTTTTCATTACACGCACTAACCAAAAGACATGAAAGATGAAACCAACAAATTAAAACCATTATATCTCCATTAAAATTAACGATTTTTATTTTTGAGTTAGCACTTCCTTTTAATTTGAAGTCTTCCTTCTCTATTCAGTTAACCACAAAAACCACCAACTGTTGCTCCCAATCATAGGGGGGAAAAAATTTCAAATTTGAGGAGTAGGTAAATTTATCAATAATTTAAATTTGAGTTAACATAATTGAGCTTTGTCTCCTTTTTATGGATAAGCCATCCAATGAAATAAAACATTATGTTCATATGTTGGCTATAATCATGGCAAACAAGATTTTTAGCAAGAGTTAAGTATATAGATTGTCATCAATAAAAATCTTTGTCGAATCCTTTTTCGACAAATAAATCTCCTTCAGTAATCTTCAGGCCATATATAGCATATCAAGTGCAAAAAGTTGCCGCCGCTACATACTTGAACTCAAAGGTTGAGAGTTTGACAATGGCTAAAAATAATGAATTTTGAATGTCAAAAACTATTTTACCAACATTTACAATTTTGTGGATTAGTGTGAGGGTTTATTCGCGCTTTCTATCATTAATATCTTTTGCAAAACTACTAGCATCATATTCCACAAAGCTTGAAGTCATACAAAAAAATTATCAAACAACCTAAAATCAATTGTCCCTTTTAGGTACAAAAGTACTCTAAGCAATTGTATATAGGATAGCTTGGATTGGATTAGATCAAATCTAAAATCGACCTGATTTTTAAATTGTATTAATTTTTGAAACTCGAACTCGACCTAATAATAATCTGACTATTGACCAAGTCAACCTAATCTTCAAACCATATATGATAATTTAAATATTATACATATTAGAGTTATAAAATTTTATAAATAAAAATAAAATTTAAGAGATATTTTATCATATATATTTCAAAACAAATCATATCAATATAAAAATAATATCAAGTTAAATAAAATATATTAATTAAACTATAAAATCTTATAATTTATTACTAACTGTCATAAATATATATATATAACTTCTTTGACTTTATACCGGGTTAGATCAACTTAAAATATGATCAATTCCAACTTGAAAAATACACTGGGTTAAATATTAAGACCTTAGCTCGTCTCAATAGACTTCAAATCAAGTTGGGTTGTGAGCACTCTTAGTTGATGAAAGTAAACGGCCTATGTAACAATTCATTACTCTAATATATATCTATATAAAAGATGTCAGGCATACCACTTTGGTAGAGTGGAGGGCAGTATATAAATGAATTAAAGTTTTGTTTATGACACACCAAGAAAAGTACTGAATATGACACATTAATCGTTGAATCACGTTTAAAAATTGTGGTTAAATATATATAAAAAAAGGTGTGGTTAAAACCACGAACATTTAATCACACCTAATATTAAATATGGATAAATTAATTTATTACACTTTTAAATGTATTAATGTAGCTAAATATTTGGCGTGTGATATATACCCTACTTCATCTAGTGTATTATAACTTTGGCCTTAAATTAAACACACACTTAAAGAAAATATTTCATTTCTTTCTTGTTAATCAATCTCCAATATCTATAGAATCTTACAGAAATATGATGATGAGGGCATAACATATTATTATCTCTCTCCATTAAAAAAAGTAATTTGCTTTAAAATATAATATAGTTCACAGTGTACCATACTTTTTTTATACAGTTATTATATCATACTTTGTAACATCCCCTGCTGCTTTATGGATTGACGACTGTCCCCACAAACCAACACGGGTCTTTTCAGCGTGCTTTGTCCTCACTCGCACGCTTCCCAGAAAAACTTTTCAGGAGGTCATCCATCCCAAAATTGCTCCAAGCCAAGCACGCTTAACTGTGGAGTTCTTTTAAATTTGGGCTATCGAAAAGAAAATGCATCTTGTTGGTATAGGTAGTACAAATCAATTCATATAAGCTCTCCTCAACTGTATAGTCTCATACCTATACAGTCTTAAGATCCCTCTCATTCGGGTGTGTAATCGGTTCATTCATGTACCTCTCCACTTTCGAAGTCTGCCAGGAGCCGCTCCTTATCCGTGCCTCTTTGCACCGGCGATCACTTCCCGACTTCGCAATCCCCGGGCGTTACATACTTTACTATGTATATTATTTTTTTACTTCAACTTAGCGATAAATATATTAAATTATTCCAATAAACCTAATATATATTTCATATTTAGTATAAATAAGTCACATTTTGCACTTTTAAAATGATATTGGCAGAAAAAGTTTGAATTTAGGATCTATACGTAAATCTTTCATTAGCAGACCAATTCTAGTGGCTTGTATATGAATTTTGAGAAAAAAAATTAAATGCAAATCTACACTCGTAACTTTGCATTGTTAATAACATCAAGAACTTTTTTGTTTTAAGAATTCACTTAAATCCTTACGAGTGATTTGTATTCTTGCGTTATAGGAAGTTAAATTTGTAAGAGATTAAGAGTAAATCAAAAGTTTCGTAACTTTTACCTCATTAGTAAACACAAAATTCTGGTTGTTGAGCTAAATTTGCGCAGTCTACCAAAGGATGTAATAGATATGGGCCTCATACTTTGCTTTTGACTAATATGCAGATTGAAAGTGCATCTAGAAGCAGACACAAAGGCTAGCTATGACCACAATAGAGATTAATAATTATCAAAACCATTCGCAAGTTCAACCGAAGCGTTAAGAAACTAAGAACAGAAAACAGTGGTTCTGAGAATTCTTAGTCAAAGGAGCAAAATGCACAGAAGAAAAATTTTAATACTCGCTTCGTTTTTAAATAATTATCTATTTAAAAAATTATTTATAAATAATTATCTATTTTAAAAATTTAAGTGATATTAATTATTTTTTTATTAATTTTCATATTAAAT
The DNA here is from genome assembly GCA_031216125.1 of Dalbergia cochinchinensis. NCBI lineage: Eukaryota > Viridiplantae > Streptophyta > Magnoliopsida > Fabales > Fabaceae > Dalbergia > Dalbergia cochinchinensis. Next base: position 2,074,548 of record CM062377.1, read on the forward strand.
ATTATTGAGTTATTAGTTGAGGAGGAAAACACATATATATTTGCTTTTTTAGTAAAAATGTCCTTGGGGGTCCACTATACTAGAAACTCGCGAATCATATATGAAAAATACTGACAGGTTCTATGCCATCTCTATTTCAGATGGATTTACAAATGAAAAAACGAAAAATAAGTGGAAAAAAGTTTTGATAGAGTTATATAATCCGTCTATAAACACATTTGATAAACTTTTGATATGAGATATATGGTGTTTGGTATACAGTGTTTGGTATGAGATTGTATAATATATTATATTCTATATCATATAATATTATTCTTTGTTTGCAAATAATTCTAATTACAAGTAAATTATTAAAAAAATAAGAGCTTGTTATTAATTATGTTATAAAGTTGTAATTCAGATTAGGGATACCTGAAATTCGGTGTACGTTGCAGAACACAATATTACCACTGTGGTGATCCACCTCCTTGCTCCTTGCTTCAAAGGGTGGGGTTACAAATTATTTAAACGTGATTCGAAAATATATATTATTATTTAAATATTTATTGATCAAATTATATTTATTATTAAATATCATTATTTAATATTTTAATGTATATTGAATATTATTTATAGTTTATGTTAATTTTACAAATATTTATTATTTTAATAAATTATAAATAAAAGTATAAAATAACCTCTTTCTTTTATATTATATTATTTAATATTGTTTTATTAAAAAATTAAAGAGATCTTATACATTAAAGGCTAATAAGATAAAAACTCTATAACTAATTTTTTTATCTACAATATACTTGAATTTTCTTTTGGCATGTTCCCATTTCTCTTTTAAAAATTATGTTATGTAATTTTAACCCATATATTTTCTTTGAAATATACTATCACTTTAATTTCTCAAAGATACATATGATAACAGTTTAGTCTCTAAAAAAATTTGACGTGGATTTAATTATTGAAAAATACACATAATATTAATTTAATCTTTTAAAACTATTATACAGTTCAATCCCTTAAATATACATGTGATATTACTTTAGGTTTAAATGATGCATGTACTTAATTTGAGAGTATACCAACACCTTAAACTTATACCCTTTTACAAATTAAATCACCACCATAAACTTAAAAATCTTTCTAATTAGTCCTCACACTTTAACTCATGACTCAATAGATCATTTTACGAAGGAACTTGTTAAAATTACTAATAGTCATAGTAAATGGTAATATTTTTTCATTCACGATAAATTATTGTCCAATTTATAATATTATTGAAAATATTATTTATAATTATTTTTATAATATATTTTATATTTAAATGTTTTATATTAAGAAATTTTATTTATTAATTTAGCTATTTGAAAAAATAAGATTTGAATAAAAAATAAATTAGTAATGGTCTAAAATATTTAATGTAAAACAGTTAATATGTCTTTATGTGTTATTATACCATTATTGATGAAAAAATTTAAAATAAAGGGTATTACGTGTGTATTTTATCTGGCATATTGATAGTTTATTTTAATAAATTCTGCTGCGTCGCTCTTGTGGACCACGACGGATCTGTTGTGCCCAAAACATATATGGACAGTGGCCGCAATCGTTGAGTTACAACCCAAAACATATATGGAGGAGACCCTGTTTACATTGTGTGCTTAATCTTAGCCATGTTCAAAAGATAGAAAAAGATTTTAAAGATTTGAAGTTGCGTTTGTTTGAGATTCTGGAATCCTATAATCACTTTTTTCACAGAAAAAATTACCTTTCATATATTTAAATAATTTTTAAAAAATACTTAGAATATTAAAAAAACTCATTTTTAGTTTTTTGTTTTTTTGTAAAAATTAAAAATAGTAACTTCTGAAAAAAAATAATTTTTAATTTTTTAATTAAATACAAAATTTAATGTTCATAATTTTTTTTTTAAATCTAAAACAAATGCATCCTAATTTACTTCATATATATTAGTAAGTAAACCGTGCCATGTATAAATATTTTAAAAATCTTAATCGTATATTGGAAAGGAAAGTTAAACGTAAATCTAATCAGTTCTAGACGAACACACAATGTTACATCAAAAGTTGATATGATATATTTTTATATTAACCTAAAATCATCAAATATACTTTATATATACATTAGTCATTTGATCCTACAATGTACAGGATGATAATAAAAAATATTTTATTGACCATTATTAAAAATAAATATAATTTATTTAAATCTACCTAATAGAAAATTGAGTATAAAATTTATTTTAAAAATAAGTTAATAGTTAAATAATTAAATAAATAAATAAAATATAAATTTATCATTCCATTTTATATCTTATTTTGAATACTATATTTATAAGGTTAAAAAAATCTCGATAAATGACCTTTAACTAATAATAAAGAGCTTATTTCATGAAAATTTTATAGAATTCAAAAATTGAAATTGTTGAATAATGAAAAGAAATAAATAGATAATTTTACTATATCATGAGTCATTTATAGAGTGATAACGAGTATCCATACGAGATGGGCATGTCCCCCTCCCCCATCCTCATTTAGAATTTTACCTCCCATTTTCATCTTCATCCCTATCACAGGTTCCCATTTTCTGCAAAGATTTTAATCTCTATAAGTATTCACAGGATTATTAAAAAAATTTAAAAAGAGAAAAAATTGAAATTTGAAAACATAAATATTCATGACAAATACTATTAATATGATATAATCCAAATTAAAAATGAAAATACATAGATAATGTATATTCAATAAAGATAATTAAAATAATGGTGTACTAAGGTTTACTATATATATATGTATAAGGATGTTTGAATTATTATGGCGGGTTAAATTTTATGGGGGTGAAAACCTTATTCTCCGTTCCTGCCCCATTTAACAAACAAGAACTCCATCTCATCTCCATAAAGACTAAACATGTTCACATTACCGTCCCAATTCCCACAGGTACTTATTTCAATAGATTTTTTTTTAGTCATTCCAAACCATGTACATCATTTTAGTAAATTAGAATATTTAATTCATAAAAACACAAAATATATATTTTTTAATTAATAAAATAATTAATAAATTTAATTATTGTGATTTCTATAATACCTTCTTTTCTTGTATATCCTTTTAATTAAATATTAATTTTAAAATATATGTTATATTCAGTGAAAAAATTATAAATAATTCTAATTTATGTCATCTCGATTATTGGAGTAGTGCATCAATTACGTATACAATTATTTTCATAAAAGGTAATGTAACTATTTAATTTTTAAAAAATTAATAAATAATTAGTATGATTTTCAAAGAAGTGTAAATTGTGGAAATGATTTTTAAAAATATTTTAATTTAAAAATTTGAAGTCCCTTTTTTTAAAATATTAATATAAAAATTGTGAAATTAATAAGTTGAAATGTTTCAATTGAAAAAAATCAAATATTGTGTAGTAAGACAGGTAGATAGGTAGTCTTTATTTTCTTAATGATTTAAAAATTCTAGATTTGAAGTTAGAAACTTTTCAAGAAAGAGAAAGAATTCAAAAATAGATTGTTAATATAACCTTATAGAAAAGGAACTGATTTATAAAAAAAAAAATTGCATTGATTTGGAAAAGAATATGCATGTAAAAATTAACTATACAAAATGAATCCCAATATATAATTGAAGGAATATTTTCCAATATTTAAGTTGAGGTATGAATTTTAAATTTTTTTGTTTGATTTATTATTTTATATGGTGGCTTTGAAAAATTATATTTGTACAAAATGACTTTTTCTTGAAATATATACATGTGTTTATTTTTTTAGGCTTTTCAATTTATTTTTATTTTTATTAATAATATTATATCATTTTAATCTTGTAATATTTTGAATGTTTAAAAGCTATGGAACTGATAATTGACATAATATTCAATGTAGAGTATGTTTTAATAGAAGAGAAATATGAAAGTATAATTATAAAAAATAATTAATAATTACAATGGAAATAATATTTAAAAATTCACTTTAAATAGAAATGTTGAGACAATAATGGGGCATAAATTTCTCAATGAATGATACATGGCAAAACTTTCCTTAAAATTGGTCTAAATTATTAGTAGTATAGATAGATATAGATTGCACTGTCAAATACAAGTTGTAAAAAAATTAAATTATAATATTTTAAGACTTGTAATATTTTGAATGTTTAGAAATTGTGGAACTGATAAACGGCATAATATTCAATGTAGAATATGTGTTAATAGAAGAGAGATATAGAAGTATAATTAGAAAAATAATTAATAATTACAATGCAAATAGAAATTAAAAAACTTAGCATACATTTTTTGAATGACATATGGCAAAAGTTTTCCTTAAAATAAGTCTAAATTATAAGTAGTATAGATAAACATTGTCCAGTTAGTCTTGATTTTTTAAAACTAGCAACATATGTTGATTTAGCAAGAAAGGAATTTATTAATGTTATTGAGATAATTTTTAAATAATTAATAATTGCACATAATTTATTCGATTTGAAAGAATAATCTAACTAAATATATACAAATTTATATTTATTGATTACTAATTGATATTCAAAAAATAAAAATTGAAATATTGATAATATAGCCGTCACGACCCGACTTGGGCACATGACCGGCACGTGAGGAATCCTCATTCCCACGTAAGCCTCATGATCTCTGAGTCCCTCTATATGCATAATTTAATATAAAATCCTTTTTCCAAATCATAAATTCGTCTCTGACATATATATCTAACTCTTTGAAAAACAAAACATCATAAATACCTTCATAATTAAGCTCTAATATATATATTTCTGATACAAAACACACGAGTTGCTCTTAATACAAAATAAACCATAGAACTCATAACCATAAAAATATAAAATATTCATGATAAAACATGTCAGTCTATCTCTATGGTCCGAGACCCTGCCCGTCATGCACACTGGAGCACTCTATCTCTAAACAGAATACCATAAGTACTTCACTCACAAAGTGAAGCTCACCAACTGGGATTTCTCTACTGCGGGGGAGGAGATGGAAGAGAAGAACCCACAACGTCTACTACACCTGTAATGAAGGAAGGGAGAGGGGTGAGTTTCATCTAAAACTCAGTGAGTAAGTCCTCACCCATAGCCCTTTCATGGGAGAACCAAGGAATAAATAATAATACATATATATTCATCAAACCAGTTATTGCAATAACTCTAAAGTTCGTATTCATAGGAATAACAAATAGTTCTAAAATCATTACTCTGTAGAAATCATAAACCATAGTATGCTAATAAAGAAACAGGAATCTCTGGTTATGCCCAATTCATGTGACATAACAAATCTGTGGTTATACATAGCATAACAAAGTCTCTAATCTCTAGGGCACCTAAATAGGTCCCGTTCATTATTTCTTTGGCCCTAAGGCGACTTGGTATACCAAGGTTAATGGAATAATTGTTGTTAACTCACAGTCTGTTTATCTATAGCTACTGTCCAGTTTAATCAGAAATCTTAATCTTTTCTCTATATCTCATAAGTCTTCTACCCTAGAGTTCACAAGTTTTAGCATATAAATATTCTCTATTCTGGAAATCATCACAGTATTTAACAAATCTCTAAATATATACTCTAGCTTTTTGATAAAAAAAACTACTTTAACAATAATGGTCCCATGAGTTTTCAGAAAAACATATATATCTCATGCTATAATTTACTGAAATTAACTCTAATGATCAATATAAGGATTATAGGATCTGAACCCACTCACCGTTTAAAGTCGGGAGTATGTGGGCCCCACCAACTTGACCTGAAGAGCTTGGAATGGCACCAACAACTGCCATGGAGCAACCATAACACTAGATTAACATCTAAAAATCTCTAGAGAGCTCTATTCTAACTCTACTAAAATTGGGGAAACACCCCCACTTGACAAAAATGAGAAAAACAATCGATCCAAATCCAAGATTATGAAGAAATAAAGACATAATCTAATAACATGAACTTACCTTGAAGCTTGGAATGATGGATTGGAGTGAATTTGAGAGAAAGAGAGAAAAATGGAGGGGGAAGGGTTTCTGATCGTCGAAATTGGGGGAAGAAGAGTGTAACATCCCCTACTGCTTTATGGATTAACGACTGTCCCCACAAACCAACACGGGTCTTTTCAGTGTGCTTTGTCCTCACTCACACGCTTCCTAGGAAAACTTCCCAGGAGGTCACCCATCCCAAAATTGCTCCAAGTCAAGCATGCTTAACTGTGGAGTTCTTTCAGTTTGGGCTACCGAAAAGAAGATGCATATTGTTGGTATAGGTAGTACAAATCAATTCATATAAGTCCTCCTCAACTGTATAGTCCCATACCTATACAGTCTTAGGATCCCTCTCATTCGGGTGTGTAATCGGTTCATTCATGTACCCCTCCGCTTTCGAAGTCTGCCAGGAGCCGCTCCTTGTCCGTGCCTCCTTGCACCGGCGATCACTCCCGACTCGCAATCCCCGGCATTACATGCCCACTGACTCCGCTTGGTTCGTCCCCGAACCACACCGTACTGGGAGAGGTGCAGGCTCTGATACTATTTGTAACATTCCCTACTGCTTTATGGATTAACGACTATCCCCACAAACCAACACAGGTCTTTTCAGTGTGCTTTGTCCTCACTCGCACGCTTCCTAGGAAAACTTCCCAGGAGGTCACCCATCCCAAAATTGCTCCAAGTCAAGCACGCTTAACTGTGGAGTTCTTTTAGTTTGGGCTACCGAAAAGAAGATGCATCTTGTTGGTATAGGTAGTACAAATCAATTCATATAAGCCCTCCTCAACTGTATAGTCCCATACCTATACAGTCTTAGGATCCCTCTTATTCGGGTGTGTAATCGGTTCATTTATGTACCCCTCTGCTTTCGAAGTCTGCCAGGAGCCGCTCCTTGTCCGTGCCTCCTTGCACTGGCGATCACTCCCCGACTTCGCAATCCCCGGGCGTTACAAAGAGAGTGGTGAATGATTTATACTCTCAGTAAGTGAAACGACGTCGTTCTGTACTGTTTCTGGTCTACTGACACCGCTATAGCGGTCTTGGACCGCTATAACGGTACCTCAGTCCGCTGCACCGCTGAAACAAGTTTATTTTATTCTCCATTAACTTTAAAACATAAATGTAAATAAGGAAATACCCCCTATTTGGATTCAGAATCAAAATTTTGGGTTTTAGTTCAAATCCGGAAATTTCTGAGATTTTCTAAACTTGTGGGCTAACAACGAAACATTTGCAAGCTTCATAAAATTCATTAAAAATCACTCTTCAACTTGTTTTTCCCCAAGGAACAATTACCGGGACTTTTGATCATAAGAATATGGTTCTATCATAAAGCCCTCCAAGGAGGTGTAGGATCCAGACTTAGTAAAATTCAGGACCCGATGGTGGTTCCCAGGGAATCCTTGAGGTTATACAAAACCTTACTGCTGACCCGTATACCTCGGGTATCACAACAACATAACACTAACAAAGTGCTACAAAAATATCAGTTATAAACTGAGCAATATAACACATCAAATTTTAAATAATATTTGGTTCATTCCAAATAATAATAATCATAATAATAATAATTATAATTATAATCTCTCAAATTGACTAATTCAACTGACTTAATTAACATTGATCTAAAAATACAAACATTAAATTTCCCAAGTTGCACTTAGATGTACATACATATTTACTTGTCTTATATCAAATATCCATCCACCTACCCCACCTTGCTTTCTTTCTTTATTATCTTTCTCAATTATTGGTAAAAACTACAAACAAAATTAAAAGGGGACATGGCCTGTAGCACATTCCACAACTTCTTCCTTTACAATGAGCCATATATTCTCTGTAAACTGTACTAATAATTATATGAAAATCAAAATCAATAATGGAAGTGAAAAAACAAATAAGGAGGGGGAGAGAAAAGGAAATAGAGAAACAAAAATGTAAGAAGAATAAGATAAAGTGGTAGTTTTAGAATAATAGATAAAATGACAGAAGAAGAAAAGATCATCCCTCGCCTTTGCCTTTTCATTGTGATTGACTACTATTCATCTCCAATAGGCAATTTCCCAGATCTTCTACCGGTGAATCCTCAGTTGTTGCTACCAATACTATCAAGAAGAAGCATTTTTTGCTCACCGTCCTCACCAGCGTACCAAATATAAGACAATGGATAAAAAAATACAGATCATCAGAAAAGGTATGGGATTAGAGAAAATATTGTTAAACCGAAAGAATAAGAAAAATATAGCATCAAAGCATGGATAAGTAGGATTCTCAAAAAATGAAACAAATATTTGGAGTAAATCTCTAGTATGGTAAAGATCAAAGCAACGTGAGAGAAATGATTCGGTGTAGGATTTATATATGATTATATTTGAATAATGATATAAATAAGATATGATTATATATTTGAATGATGATATAAATAATAAGAGAAATAATGATTTCTTTTATAATGATGAATATAATAATGATATTATTAATTATTACTAATTATTATTCTATATTACAATGTTGATGCATATAATCGTTGATACATATAATCATTGATACATATAACGTTGATGCAAAATTCTCTTTTTCAATATTCAACCTAAGTTTTTTTCCTTCCAAATTTTATATTTAAATTTTAAAGACTTTTTAACAAAAGAGTGTGCATGCATTTTTTTATGTCACCTAAATGTCTATTATAATTGATAATTGATCACCGATAATCAATTGATTATTTTAATTAAATTTATATTTATAATTAATTGATAATTGATTATTTTAGATGTAATTATTTAAGAATCATAGTTGATATTTCTAAATTATAAATTCTAGAAATATCGTGTTGCACAATTTAATGATATAAATCACCATTCAATCAGATAAGAGCAAATTATAATCAATATGTAATCAGAATTAGATTCAATTATGTCTATAATATTTTAATAATATATTATAATTAAATTTAAAAATATTTCTTAAAAAATTATTAATAATTAAAGTTATAAATTCTGGACCCTAAATGACTCTGGAAGTGACATGTAAAAAAACTCAATTATCTTTTTCAAAATTCAACCTTTTTTTTCAAATTTTATATTGAAATTTTAAAGATTTCTTAACAAAATAATGTGCATGCATTTTTTTGACATGACGTAAATAACTATTATAATTGAAAATTGATTATATGAAATGTAACTATTTAAGACTCATAAATAGTATTTTTATTAAATTATAAATTCTAGAAAAATGATATGCTGCGCAATTTAATGATATAAATCAATATTCAATCAAATTAGAACAAATTATAATCAATACATAATCATAATTGGATTCAATTATGTCTATGATATTTTAATGGTATATCATAATTAAATTATGACAATATTTTTTTTAAATTACTAATAATCAAGGTTATGAAAATACAGACCCTAAATGACTCTAGAAGGAATACGTGAAAAAACTCAATTCTCCTTTTCAAAACTCAACACTAGTTTTTTTCTTTCAAAATTTAGATTTGAATTTTAAAGAATTTTTAACAGAAGAAAGTGCATGCATTTTTTCTACTTGACATAAATCTATCATAATTGATAATTGATAATCAATTGATTGTTTTAATTAAATTTATAGGAGTCATAAATAATATTTTTAAAATTATAAATTCTAGAAAAATGACATGTTGCACAATTTAATGATATAAATTAGCATTGAATAAAATACGAGAAAATTATATTAATATATGTAATCATAATTAGATTCAATTATGTCTATAATATTTTAATGATATATTATAATTAAGGTTATGAAAATACAGACCCTAAATGACTCTGGAAATGACAAGCGAAAGAACTTTTCATGAAATGGGTCTTAATTATAGGTGTTGTCGTAGGCTAAAAATATTGTAGTGTTATAAGTCATGGATATGCCATGTGGTGGTGGAAAATCATGACTTTGTGTGGTGGTTGTGGAAGGCATGGTGGCTGATGAAGTCTAGGAGCGGTTTTACGATGTATAAACTAATTAAGGGAGAGAGTAGAAAGAAGATCATGAGAGTATATAAACTAATTAAGGGAGAGAGTAGGAGAAGATCATGAAAATAGGGGCAAGAATGAGGGTGAATGTGAAGGTGTTTTTGGTAACTTATTAAGGCATGGTGGCTAGTGAAGTCCAGGAGCGGTTCTACGATGTATAAACTAATTAAGGGAGAGAATGGAGAGAAGATCATGAGAGTACGGGCGAGAATGAGGGTGAATGTGAAGATATTTTTGGTAACTTATCCTAAAATTATATAAATTATGGAAGATTAGTATAGGTCAGATACCTAAAATAGAGATGGGTTAAATTTTGATAAATCTCATGAAAATTAAGTATAATTTATCTTTATATTATTGATCCTTGTTCCCTAAACTTTTGGAGGTTTCCATATTTAACTTATCTCAATGGCCAGCTCTCCTTTCAAAAAATTATTAAAAATTTGGCTAATATTGTGATAGTATTTTTCTTAGAGTTTTGCTAACAAGTACTTTTAAGCATTGTTTAAAGATACTACAAGAGACAAGTTTTAAAACTTATACTTTTAAAATATAAAACCTTATACTTTCAATGTTAAACTTGCTTTATGATTCCTTAACAAGTGATCCAAGGACACTCATCAGTAAAATCCTTTTTCTTATTCATTGGTAATGTGAAAAGAGTTAACCGATGATAACCCAAATTCTTCAAACGCAAAAAAGTGGTACAGAAGGGTCAATAAGTATGATAATTCTTTTATAAAGCGTTTTGAATAAAAAATATCCAAACAATCTAACATATGCAGTGAACATTGTCTTCGAAAGCTATATATCCAAAAGAGAAGTCTGAATTAAACACTTATATTCTCATAACCATTCGGCCTTTGTTTTCAAAGGAGAGTATATAATCCTGTCCCTCGCGTAGTCATGGACAGCTGTTCAAGGTTGTTCAAGAGAGACGGCTAAACTTTTCCACTTGAGAATTTAGCAGCATAGCAGTCTTTTTTTGATCCATAGGGCCAAAAAATATTGGATTTGGATCCTCTAAAATAAATATCTAATTTTAGACTCTGTAAAATTATATCTTCATTTTAGAAAATTTAAATTCAATAAAAGAAAGTGTCTTCTATTTGACAGTGATAAAAATTGCTCTAAAGTGAGAAAATCCAAATCCAATGAAAGGAAGTATCTTCTATTTGAGAGTGACAAGAATTGCAATAACATTTATTATCAGAGGTGCAGCCTATTTTTGGCGAGGGGCAACGGCACCTTAACATTCTTAGTTTTTTTATATAAGATTTATAATTATTTTAATTTGACTCCTTCTAATTTTTTTTGTTTGGATGTTTTATTTCAACTTTTTATATAAATCAATGTTTGAAGTAGAAAATCTTTTAAATATATATATATATATATACATATATATATATATATATTGGTTGTAAAATATTTATTTTTTTTATATATAATGATTTATATTTAAATTTTTAAATAAAAGTAAAATTATAAGATATATATTAGTTATATAAAATTAGCTCTTAAATATTGACCCTTCTAAAAGAAATTGGTCTATTTGACAAATGTTACTGAAGATGGTTAATGCGGTCGTACATGTAATAATTTATCTACTGAGGGGTGACCTAGTCTAATTAAAGTGCTATAGATGAAAGTGACAACTTGTGGCAATATTGTGATTTTTGACACTATTTTTATAGGAGACCAACTAAAAATTCTACCTTTTTTTAATATATATATTGTTATTTTCTTTTAAAATTTGAGAGGGCAATTTACTATGAGTGGGAGAAATAAATTTGAATGTGTTATCTTTTAATTTTTTGCCTCCTCTAAAAATAGTTCTAGCTTTGCGCTTATGGGAACCCTTCCTTTTTTTTTTTCTAGATACCAAAATGGTTTCTTATAAATATATCATGGACAAATTAATTTTGTTGGCTTTAAAAATTTGATATTAATCCCTTATATTTTGTAAAATGAGATAAGTTGATCTCGTAAAGTGTTTTTTAATTGTATAAATTTAAATAAAAAGATCAAATTATTCATTTTTTCTAAAATGTGAAAGATCAATCCTAAGTTTTCAAATCAAGAGAGACTACACAGTGTTATGTATTTAGTTTTTTTTTTTTTCTCTTTTCGATTGATATTCAATTTTCAACCACTATAAAAAGTGGGGAGCAAAGCAAGCATTATAAAACGTAACCAGTTCAATCAGGCCACCAACCCGAAACACAAAGGGAAAAACAGCAGGGGAAAAAGGTCACATAACAAAACCAAACAAATAAAGCTAGAGAAGCAGTAAAACAACAGAAGTACCAAACCGAAGCTGCATCAGTATTGCCAAGTTAATTGTGGCATCCGTCCTCCTAACCCCTCAAAGGAAAGAAAAAATATCTCCAGCAGATCAAATCAGGCAGCAACATACGGTCAACACCAAAGAAACAAAGTGCAAGTATATATGACAACAGCAGCAAACAACAAAACATTTAACAAAAGGAGAAGCCACGGTAGATGTGGTAGGATAGAACATCTGCAGACCAATCCAAACCCCTTCGACATTGCCATCAAGGAAGAAAAGGCCTGCCCAAGAAATCAGAAAAAAGAACCACAAGGCACGGTAAAAAGTGAGGTTCGATGTGAACCCTTCAGTTAAGCTTCTGCTTTACTAAGCAGGCGATAAGTTGGCTTCTAATAGACGCTACTTCTGGATTGAGAGCCAAATTCCTCACCACGCCCAAATCATCAGGAGACATGCCCAATGGAAGCTCCCAATTAAAGCAATGCACTAATTGTGCCAGAACAAGCCTAACAGTAGTTAGACCCAATTGAATCCCAGGACACCCTCGACGACCAGATCCAAATGGGATAAGCCTGAAGTCATGTCCCCGAATGTCCACATTATTATGTTCAAATCTTTCTGGAAAAAACAGTTCAGCATCTTCTGACCAGACTTTTGGGTCTCGACCTATTGCCCAGGCATTTATCATGATTCTTGTCTTTTTCTCTATGTAATAGCCATCAATAACAATATCTTCTAGAGACTCATGAGGCACTAGCAAAGGTCCCACAGGATATAATCTTAATGTCTCTTTCACAACCATGTCTAAGTAAGGCAATTTCTCCAAGTCTTTTTCCTCAACTTGTCTACTCATCCCAACTACATTTTCTATTTCATCTTGAAGTCTCTTCATCACCCTTGGATGCCTCAAGAGTTCTGACATACCCCACTCAATTGCCGTAGTAGATGTGTCAAATGCGCCGCCAATCAAATCCAATATAATTGCCTTGATATTAGTTCTTTCAACTACGTGTTTGTGTCCATCTTGTGGGTCCATGGGTTGGTGCATTAGTGATAGCAGTATATCGACGAAGTCCCTATGATGCGGGCCCTTCGGTTCAGTATCTTGGTGAGGATGCTCGTGATCGTTCATAATGTGCTCCAATACTTGGTCCAGTGCCTTACTTGCTTTGTTTACTCGCTTCGTTAGTCCCTGCCGTACAAAATGGGTGAGCATCGTACGAAACATCTCAATATCTTACACTATATGCACAGAAATAAATAAATACGGAAATTGAAAGAAGAAGAAAAAGACAAGAAGCACCGCAAAAATATTATTTGGTCACGGAAGATTTACACCCCTCTTCCTATAGCCTAAAAGGGTCTAATTAATTAGAAGTAAAGGATAATTTAATGATCATAGCTACGCAGTCAGAGAAATGCTAACTTGAAAATTTGACAAAGTTGAGTGAGTGGCCAAAAATTGTAAATGACTAAAAAAGTTGAGGTGTTGTTATTACATATGTATTGATTATATTGATTTTGGGATGAGTTGGGCCAATCTAAACCTGATCAAAAAACACGCCAAATGAATTTCAAAACCCTAATTCGATTCGACTAAAACAAAAAAAATTCTAATTCGATCCAATAAGTTTTGGATCTGGCCAGGTCAAAGGCCGGACTGGGTGATGAAGAGCCATAGCATGTATGTTGTTAAATCTCATACCTGAAGATCGAATGCACCTAGGAAAGGCACATAATCGGCAAGGTTGAAAGCACCAATCACGGACAAAGCCTCATGAATAAGGTCCTTTATGTTGAACCTATCGTCTTTACTGCGACCCAAAATCATTTTATAAGTGATATTCTCAACAACCTCCCCCACCAGCTCGCTAAGATCCACAACCTCACGCGAGGTTGCTGCTTCTTTTAGAGACTTCACCACTAGTCCCAACTCCTCCCTCCTCAAAGGAGCAAACATCTCAACTTTTGAAGCACTCAGAAGTTGCAAGGTGCACAACTTCCTCAAATTGCGCCAGTACCCACCGTACTCAGAAAACACCATGCCCTTTCGGCCATAAGACAACGTGTCCACTGCCTGAAGTTTAGGCCTGCTTGCAAAAACGGTGTCATGGGTCTTGAGGAATAGCTCAGCGGTTTCAGGGGAGGAAACCACAATTGCTGGGACTTGTCCTAGCTTCAAGGACATGATGGGTCCATATCTTGTGGCAAGGGATTGAAGGGTGCGGTGTGGGAGTTTCCCTAACATGTGGAGGTTACCAATAATTGGCAAGGCCTTTGGACCTGGTGGATGTTTATTCCCATCTTGTTGATGGTGTTTTGGATGCAAAGCAATTGCTGACAGAATGAATATCAATATCACAAGAAGTACTGCAGGGATAGCTAATGTTTGAGTTAACATGTTTGATTGCTTGCTTGGTGGAAAATGGTGAAGGTTAATGGGTGTTTATTTGTGTCTGATCTTTACCTTGCTCTTGACATGGGATCAATTTCTCAGTTTCCAGGTACTCAAATGAAATGCAAGACTCAGGAGTAAACCTAAAATAAGAAAAATAGATAAGATATAAATTATAAAGTCAAGATGTATGGCTGACTAACCATGGGCTGAATTATTGCTTGGAAATGAGTGGAAAAAAAAAATGCTACTTCATGCCAAATTAAAGATGACAGCCCATACATGGGAGAATTCAATGGGACAAAATCATACTTCATAGAAACCAAAAGCAAGTTGTAAGTTGTAAGATTGAATTTGTTTAATTTTAGGAGAACTGATGTTCAATAAGGATTGATGGATAATTTTTTTGACTATTTTATTTTGGAGAAATTTCAACAATTACGTTATGTGAATTTGACTTTTGACGAAAGGATTCCAAGTTTGTGGGTCCGTGATAGAGATTGAAATTTTCAATCTCTGAATGAAGTTACCATAAAAAATATATATTATAAATTTTTAAATTTATTTTAATTCTTATTCTTTTGGATATCAATAAATCATTTTGGGATAAAGAATGAGACATTATTTAGAAGACATAAGATTTTCAGTCTCCTTATAAACCCATTTATTCCTACATATTTACACTCATTTTAACTAATCATAAATCCATAAAAAGATTTGCGAAAGTCGACAAATTAAAAGCACAAAATATACACAATCATAAAACACTATCAACAACATATTTTTTTGTTGTTGTGTCAATAACATAATTTATAATAACAATAAAAACACCAGCCTAAAAGCCAAGTCCAGCACAACCCTCGAATTAGATGAATTAGATGGGTTGAAACTTTTTTACAATTTAAAAATTAAACCTAACGTGACAAAAATAACAGGTTTAGTGGGCAAGACCCACACGGTTTAGTGGGTAAGACCCACAATACTAATGAAGCTTCATGGGGGCCCAGGCACCCCCCAACAAAAAAATTAAAATTATATATATAATTTTATTTAATAAATAGGTTAAATTTGAATGAGCATTAATAATATTGCTCTATCTAAATGGGTTTTTCTAACTTAAAAGTCCATTGACTTACTTTATTTAATTAAATAAATAGAAACAAAAAATTATTCACTTCAGCATCTTAAGAATTTCTCCTATTTATTCATGATCTTAGCCAAGGTCATTGCATGGGCTCAATTTACTAATACAAAAGTCACCAGAGACAAATTAAATATTATTTTTGTATATTTATAAGAGAGAGAATTAGGGTCTATTTAGTTTGAGTTTCCTGTTTTCAGTTTTCATTTTCAGTATTTCAGTTTTCATGACTTTATAAAGGAAATGCTGAAACTAAAATTTATAATTTTCAAAATTTTCAATATTTCCTTCATAAAATCTGAAAAACTGGAAAACTAAAAATGCAAACTGGAAACTCAAACCAAACATACTCTTATATTTTACTGTAAAATATATTCAATATAATTAGCTTCACCACTCCTCTTAAAAATCAGGTAAATATATATGCGACCAAAAAACACATTGTCAAGCTACAACTTGCAATATTCTACTAATTAAGTTATGTTATAAATCAAAGATTTTTATGGATGTCCGTTACCATTTTTAATGATTGATTAGAATCTCATTTATTTCCTATTAATATAATGTTGTAAATCATTCCATTTCAATTATATTCAATGGTCTATAAATAGATACCTAAAGTGATATTGCAATACACAATAAAAGTGAAAGGAACTCTCCCTTATTGTCTAATCACTTCTCCCCTTTTCTACCTATCATTTTATAATATGTTTTCAGTAAGATTCTGCTCATTTTTTTCCCATGATAAGCTGATCATTTGTTCTTATTCTTTCAACAGAGCATATGATAATTACTCCCATGTTACTGTAGGGTGGTTATGTGCGATGGTGTGTGCATGCCAATATATTATACTTTGTCTTGCTAAAGTTCTGAAGTCTTATTGGCTTTAAACACTTGGGCACAACATCCTTGTCATTGCATGTTCAATTTTCAGATCCTTTTTCCTTCGAGCATTTCAGGATCCTCAAGTTTTTTTTTTCAACTCATTATAACGCTATCTTTTTTAGAATTGTCAGTCAAATAATGTACTATCACAATATATCTCCTTATTTCCTTGCACTTATCACGTAATCTGTACATTTTTTTTAATCATTTGATTAATTTCCCCCTTTTTAGATTATCTATATAAATCAACATATTGATTAGTAATAAATTTTCTTAAATTTATTTACATTGCTTTACGTTACCAATAGGATATTGATTCGTAGATCATCACTGGACCTTTATGTCTATATTAAATGAATAGTATACTATTTTAATTTTGAGATAATATGTTATTATTTGCATGCCATAATTTCGTATATTATATTTTTATTGTCTATTAATTTTATTATAATCTTGTGCTATAATTTATTCTTCTTTTATTATTTTCCTATTTCTTTTCAATTCCACTCCTTGAAGTAAATGGTAATCATTCCTAGAAGTCAATGATACATATAAATAAATAAAATAATCATTTCCTGAAGTTAATAGATTATTTCTCTACTTATAAAGATATTTGTATATTCCCTGAAGTAAATATATCAAAAATCGTTCCCTTAAGAGAATGAATTTTACCTAATACATTACCTGAAGTGTGTGTTATATATGGTGTAATACTATAATCTAACATAAATTATTACATCCCGTTGAATGAATATCTTTACATTTTACATTCCCTAAAGTAAATGGAAGGATAACTTTTCAATATTTATAATTGATGAATTTTATAATTTTGGAAATTTATAATTTAGTACTTATAGTTCATGTTTTATTATTTTGTTATTTTTTTTCTTTCCATCTATTGAATTCACTTTTAATATTCATTATCATTTTATGTACTAGATCACACTATGTCAAATTAGACAAAACTTGAGTTTGTTGCCCTTGACATTACTGGAAACAACTATTTACCATGGTACTTGATGCTAAAATGCATTTGCAAGCTAAAAGGCTTAGATATACTATTAAAGAAAAACAAGCATCAAGTCAAGACAAGGCCTAAGATATGATCTTTCTACACCATCGCCTTCATGAAGGGATAAAGGCAAAATATTTAACTGTGAAAGATCCATTGGAATTATGGGTCAATTTGAAGGAAAGATATGATCACCAAAAGATGGTGATTTTGCCTAAAGCTCATTTTGAATGGATATACTTGAGATTGCAGGATTTTAAAATTGTGAATGAGCACAACTCAGTGGTCTTTAAGATAAGTTCTCAATTATGGTTACGTGTGGTGAAAAGATCACTAATAAGGACTTGTTGGCAAAAATTATTTTTCAATTTTCATGCCTCAAATGTGTTCTTGCAATGGCAATATCGTGAAAAGGGATTTGAAAAATATTTTGAATTGATATAATGCCTCTTAGTGACTGAACAAAATAATGAGCTACTAATGAAAAATCATGAAACCCGTCTGATTAGCTCTGCTCCATTCTCATAAGTAAATGTAGCAGCCCATAAATTTAAAAGAGGACAAAATTATGGACATGGTTGCAGTCGCAGTCACAGTCATGACAATAGACATGGCTACTAGTATAATAATAAGAGTAACCGCAATGTTCATTTTGTCCTGCATAAATGATATTCCCTTCCCTATATCTCAATCATTTATTGATACATGGAAGATATATACTTTATATTTGTTAGCTTACAAATTTTTCATTTCTTTTTTATTCTTATCTTTCTACGTATCAATAAATCATTTTGGGACAAGAAATGAGACACTATTTGGGGACATAAGATTTCCATTCCCATGATAGACACATTTATTATTGTTACATACGGTAACGTTGGGCATGTTCCCAGCGGGGCAGATGTTGGCTGGATTTGCTGGATCTTCTCTCCTTGCGGCGGTGGTAAAACCTTGGGGTTACCTGCAAAAAGGACTCTGACGCCTAAGTTAGTTATGGAAATGATGGGAAGTGTTTTCTATCTATCATCCTAGGCTTACCTTTTTTTCTTTTATACCTTTCAAGCACATTCAAAGATGGTATTTTTAGGGCTGACCTGTATAGTACAGAAGGTAAGTGAACTGTTTAGATATGGATTCTTCTAAAAGGCCCTTTAGTCCCCGCACTCATTGGGAATCCTTTTGGATGTCCACGATCTGGTATATAAGGTGCGGATTCCGCCTTGTTCTTCCGATCCCGAGGGGCGGGGTCCCCCGTTTATTGAGTCCTGTATTCATCCGAGGTTCTAATTGGTAATAATTATTATATTTGCACATCGGAATTCCACAAATTAACAGCACAAAATATCCACAATCATAAAACACTACCATTAAACCAATAACATTTTTTTTGTCACGTCAATAACATAATTTATAACAATAACAAAAACACGGGCCTAAAGGCCAAGTCCAGCCTAACTCATAAGTTAGGTGGATTGAAACTTTTTTATGATTTAAATATTTAACCCAACCTAGAAAAAATAATAGGTTAAATGGGTAAGCCCTGCAAACCAATGGAGCTTCATTTGGGCCTAGGCACCCCCTCCTTGAACAAAAAAAAATTAAAATTATATATATAATTTTATTTAATAAATAGGTTAAATTTGAATGTGCATTTTATATGAATAATAGTGTGCTATCTAAAGGGGTTTTTCCAACTTAAAGTCCATTGACTTACTTTATTTAATTAAATAAATAAAAACAAAAAATTATTCAACTCAGCATCTTAAGAATTTCTCCTGTTTATCCATGATCTTAGCCAACGTCAATGCATGGGCTCAATTTACTGATACAAAAGTCAAGAGAGACGAATTAAATATTATTTTGTATATTTATAAGAGAGAGAATTATATTCTAGTGCAAAATATATTCAATATAATTAGCTTTACTACTTTTCTTAAAAATGTAAATATATATGGGACCAAAAAACACATTGTCAAGCTACAACTAGCAATCTTCTACAAATTAAGTTATAATTTCCCAAGATTTTAAGAAGGATAGTTGGATAAATTTAAGGAGTTTAGATAACTCATTTATCTAAGAGTTAAAATAATGCCCCGTCCAAAACTACCAAACTTGAGAGTTTTGACAAATTAGTGAAACTGAACAAACTTGAATCATAAACTCAAAACATAAATTTCTTGAATCATCCTTGCTGATGTTCGGATACTTACCTGCAATGAAGAAAAATTAGGCCGGTCCAACCGGTTCAACCAGAAATCGGTCACCTAGCCGGTCCGATTAAGCTAAAAAAATTGGGAGAATTCAAAATCGAGAAAATCGGCAAACTGAACCGGTCTGATCGATTTTTTTTTCAAAACATAAATTTTTTTTGTTCTAAAACTTAAATACTAATATCTTATGGCAGTCACAGAGAAAAAAAATTGAACCAAAGAAGGACATTAACAAAGATTGTTGGGTTGTTACTCTCTTATCTTCCTCATTCGCAGACTGCTCACCATAAAATTCACTGGTTACTAACAAATATTGTTTTTAAATGCTCTGTGACCATGTTGTGAGGCTAAGACTAGAGAAATTTTATATGGATTATATTTATTTTTATAGACCTATGAATTTGTTTTTATTGATTACGTTAATGTTAATGATTTAATATATTTATTTATATTCTAATTAATCATATGTATCTATTTATATATATTTTTATTATATTCTAGTTAAACCCTGATTAAATCAGTTGGATCTCTGAACCAATACCTTAACCGGTTCGATATCCGATCCGATTTTCTCTTCCTTGCTTACCTGTGTTGCACTAAAAGGCAGGATGATTTTTAGCTACTCTCTAAAGTATTTTATTATAAACTTCTGTGCAAGTAACATATAAATTCAAATACACAATTAGTGAAAGATAGTGAATTGAGTTACAAGGCAAATGGACAAAAGAAAACATTAAACCTCATCCTATAGATATAACATAACAGTTATTAGTTACATCTAATTATTTGCACACTTAAATACAGTAAAATCACACCATTCCAATTTATGAATTGGGTTTGATCCAATTATTAAAAACAACCTCTAGCAAGAGACCAATCATTATTCAGAAAAGCTTCCCAATTAATTACAGATCATAATCTTCAATTGCCTTTAATTTCATTCCTTTCTAGGCCTTACTTTGCAGGCGATAAGTTGGCATGACTTGCAAGTTCTTACTTCTTCTCATTGTGAGGCCAAAATCCTCACTCATATCTAAGTCCTCAGGAGTTATGCCAAATGGAAGTTCCCAATTGAAGCAATGCACTAATTGAGCTAGAACAAACCTAAAAGTAGTTAGACCCAAATTTATCCCAGCACACCCTCTGCGCCCTGAGCCAAATGGTATGAGCCTATAGTCATACCCCCTAAGGTCGACATTGCTATCCTCAAACCTCTCAGGGTAAAACATCCCAGCATTTTCTGACCAAACTTTTGGATCTCTCCCTATAGCCCATGCATTGATTATGACCCGGGACTTTCTCTTTATGGTATAACCTTCAATAGTAACATCTTTTAGTGACTCACGCGGGCCTAACAAAGGTCCAAGAGGATACAGTCTTAAGGTCTCTTTAACCACCATGTTCAAGTAATGCAATTTTTCCAAGTCTTCCTCTTCCACTTTTCTATCCATCCCCACCACATTTTCTAGTTCATCTTGAAGTCTCTTCATCACCCTTGGATGCCTCAAGAGTTCTGAAATAGCCCAATCGATTGCTGTGGATGATGTGTCTGATGCTCCCACCATCATATCTAATACCACCGCCTTGATATTTGTTCTATCAATGACTTGTTTTTGTTCCTCCTCTTGAGGATCAATGGATTGGTGCATAAGTGATAGCAATATGTCAATAAAGTCCTTCTCATTGGGTCCTTTCTGCTCATTATCTGAAGGATGCTCATGATCTTCGATGATCTGCTCCAATACTTCGTCAAATGCCTTATTTGTTTTCTTCATCCGGCTTGCTAGTCCCTAATATGGGAATGATTGGTTAGCGTATATATAACATTTCTTTAAGCTCTGTTATTGAACTGAACATTTTTATTTAATTAGAAACCTCAATCAACATACAGTGATCACAGTGGGGTCAAGTGGTAGTAGTTCAAATAAGTGTAAGTTTCGATTATATTTAGTTTAAATCAAATATATTGCCTTCGGTAACGGAAATATGGTGATCGCAATGATCATAGTTCAATGAGTGTGGATTTTAATTATATAAATATTGAACCCAATACTTCATAAACTATGTACATCCATTAATTATTAATTAGTTAATCATCACGTTCTACACACACATACATACTATATACATCCATTAATTACTAGTTAATCCTCACGTTCTACACACTCATATACATAATCACAATAAACTATGATCTTCATTATGTATTTCTTTATAAGCATGTTAGTTAGTGTGGCAAAAACATAATAACGTTGCAACGCTTTCTATAGTGATCAATATGTCGGCTAATGGATAAAATTATATATCCTCCAATTTAAAATCTTAGAACATGAATTACACCAACTTTTTTATATCTATTTCAATTAATTCTTAAATCAAATAGTAACATGTGAGCATTTTTTTTTTAAAAAAAGTATTAGCTTAAAAGTTAAAAGTATACACACTTTTAAAAAAATCACATGTAATCCTTTGATTAGAGAACTTAATTTTATGAAATAGATATAATGAACTTCATCCAACAACTATTTTTCCAAGCATCATCCAAGTCCAAAGTGAAAATAAAATTCGCACCTGAGGATCAAATATGCTTAGCCAGGGCACATAATCTGCCAAATTAAAAGCTCCAACCAAGTTCATTTGCTCACAAACAAGCCCCCTGAGATCGAATCGGCTGTCCTTAGTCCTGCCCAATATCATTCTGTAATTGATATTCTCTATAAGCTCCCCAACTTGCTCGCTAAGGTCCACAACCTCACGCGAGGCTCCAGCTTTCTCAAGTGACTTCACCAATAGCCCCAACTCCTCCCTCCTCAGAGGAGCAAACATCTCAACTTTTGAAGCACTTAGAATATGTATGGTACACAATTTCCTCATGTTGCGCCAGTATGCACCATACTCAGCCAGCCCCATGCCTTTCCCACCATAAAACAGATATTCAGAGGCTTGAGTTTGGGGCCTGCTAGCAAAAACAGTGTCATATGTCTTGAGGAATAGCTCAGCAGCTTCAGGGGTAGATACCACAATGGTTGGGACTTGTCCTAGCTTCAAGGACATGATGGGTCCATATTTATTGGCAAGGGATTGAAGTGCTCGATGTGGGAGTTTCCCTAGCATGTGGAGGTTACCAACAATTGGCACAGCCTTTGGACCCGGTGGATTTTTGCCACCATGTTGATGGTCTTTTTTATGCAACAAAACTAATGATAGAATGAATATGAATATCACAAGGAGTACTGCAGGGATGGCTAACGCTTGTGGTAACATATTTTCTGATTGTTTGCTTTTTCACAGGAGAGAAGGCTTTGGGCGGCTTTAACTTGCCTGATGGAAAAGTGAGAATTGCTTTGGGCATTTATACATGATATTTTATAATCAAGGTCTTGTTACGGGCTCAATTCCCTGGGTTGAAAAGCCAAAATGAGACAGCTGAACGGAATAGAATGGGAACATTAAAATTCATCGGGCTATAGGAAACGGCTCACGCTTCGAAGGAGAAAAAAAAAAAATTCCCTTACCAATCGGCCTTCAACAGTTCAACTTATACAGGATATTTATCAAAATTTGATGACCAGCTTGGCAGGTGGCGCAAAATTGTTTAGAGGTAGAATTAATTTCGGTAGAATTGATTTTAAAGTAAAGTAGTTTGTGTTTTATATTTGATTATGGGGTACAAATTTTTATAAATAAAATTATACTTAGATTATATTTGATTGAAGAATAAAAATGGAGATAAATTTTTTATGATTTGACTTTATATGTAAAATTATACATAAAACTCAATCATAAAAAATTTACCTTTATTTCTACCTATCAACTAAACATACCATTAGAGTTAATTTATGAAAATTTTCATATCATTTTTATACTTCAAATAGAGACATTCTAAGAATGATTCTGATAAAGTATAATAAATTTTCACTTCTCTTAAATTTAATTTTAACGGCAATAATCAATTCTAATATATCAAAACTAAACATCACCGACAACAAGTGGAATTGATTTTGGGTCCACCAGATCCATACCCCCAAACGGTTCCCCGTACATGCTAGAACTTTTTTTTGGTACGTCAAAATCTTTCAAACAACAGAGTTTGAAGTTGCAACTATCTCACCGGTAATTCAATCTTGATGACTGGATAAGATTTCAAGAGGCCAGCATATTTTATAACTCTTACTATTATTAACACAAACAATTATTTGCTTGAACATTATTTTCCTCAATGAACATTGATTAACACAATAATTTTTCATTACACGCACTAACCAAAAGACATGAAAGATGAAACCAACAAATTAAAACCATTATATCTCCATTAAAATTAACGATTTTTATTTTTGAGTTAGCACTTCCTTTTAATTTGAAGTCTTCCTTCTCTATTCAGTTAACCACAAAAACCACCAACTGTTGCTCCCAATCATAGGGGGGAAAAAATTTCAAATTTGAGGAGTAGGTAAATTTATCAATAATTTAAATTTGAGTTAACATAATTGAGCTTTGTCTCCTTTTTATGGATAAGCCATCCAATGAAATAAAACATTATGTTCATATGTTGGCTATAATCATGGCAAACAAGATTTTTAGCAAGAGTTAAGTATATAGATTGTCATCAATAAAAATCTTTGTCGAATCCTTTTTCGACAAATAAATCTCCTTCAGTAATCTTACAGGCCATATATAGCGTATCAAGTGCAAAAAGTTGCCCCCGCTGCATACTTGAACTCAAAGGTTGAGAGTTTGACAATGGCTAAAAATAATGAATTTTGAATGTCAAAAACTATTTTACCAACATTTACAATTTTGTGGATTAGTGTGAGGGTTTATTCGCGCTTTCTATCATTAATATCTTTTGCAAAACTACTAGCATCATATTCCACAAAGCTTGAAGTCATACAAAAAAATTATCAAACAACCTAAAATCAATTGTCCCTTTTAGGTACAAAAGTACTCTAAGCAATTGTATATGGGATAGGTTGGATTGGATTAGATCAAATCTAAAATCGACCTGATTTTTAAATTGTATTAATTTTTGAAACTTGAACTCGACCTAATAATAACTCGACTATTGACTAGGTCAACCTGATCTTCAAACCATATATGAGAATTTAAATATTATACATTTTAAAGTTATAAAATTTTATAAATAAAAAATAAAATTTAAGAAATATTTCATCATATATATTTCAAAACAAATCATATCAATATAAAAATAATATCAAGTTAAATAAAATATATTAATTAAACTATAAAATCTTGTAATTTATTACTAGCTGCTATATATATATATATATAACTTCTTTGACTTCATACCGGGTTAGATCAACTTAAAATATGATCAATTCCAACTTAAAAAATATACTGGGTTAAATATTAAGACCTGAGCTCGTCTCAATAGACTTCAAATCAAGTTGGGTTGTGAGCACTCTTAGTTGATGAAAGTAAACGGCCTATGTAACAATTCATTATTCTAATATATATCTATATAAAAGATGTCAGGCATACCACTTTGGTAGAGTGGATGGCAGTATATAAATGAATTAAAGTTTTGTTTATGACACACCAAGAAAAGTACTGAATATGACACATTAATCGTTGAATCACGTTTAGAAATTGTGGTTAAATATATATAAAAAAAGGTGCGGTTAAAACCACGAACATTTAATCACACCTAATATTAAATATGGATAAATTAATTTACTACACTTTTAAATGTATTAATGTAGTTAAATATTTGGCGTGTGATATATACCCTACTTCATCTAGTGTATTATAACTTTGGCCTTAAATTAAACACACACTTAAAGAAAATATTTCATTTCTTTCTTGTTAATCAATCTCCAATATCTATAGAATCTTACAGAAATATGATGATGAGGGCATAACGTATTATTATCTCTCTCCATTAAAAAAAGTAATTTGCTTTAAAATATAATATAGTTCACAGTGTACCATACTTTTTTTATACAGTTATTATATCATACTTTGTAACATCTCCTGCTGCTTTATGGATTGACGACTATCCCCACAAACCAACACGGATCTTTTCAGCGTGCTTTATCCTCACTCGCACGCTTCCCAGAAAAACTTCCCAGGAGGTCACTCATCCCAAAATTACTCCAAGCCAAGCACGCTTAGCGAGTTCTTTCGAAACTACGAAAAGAAGATGCATCTTGTTGATATAGGTAGACAAATCAATTCATATAGTTTCTCATCAACTGTATAGTCGCATACCTATCTGATCTTGGATCCTCTCATTCGGGTGTGTAATCTGCTCATTCATGCATTCTCCGTTTCCGCCAGGAGCCGCTCCTTATCCGTGCCTCCTTGCACCGGCGATCACTCCCCGACTTCGCAATCCCCGGGCGTTACATACTTTACTATGTATATTATTTTTTTACTTCAACTTAGCGATAAATATATTAAATTATTCCAATAAACCTCATATATATTTCATATTTAGTATAAATAAGTCACATTTTGCACTTTTAAAATGATATTGGCAGAAAAAGTTTGAATTTAGGATCTATACGTAAATCTTTCATTAGCAGACCAATTCTAGTGGCTTGTATATGAATTTTGAGAAAAAAAATTAAATGCAAATCTACACTCGTAACTTTGCATTGTTAATAACATCAAGAACTTTTTTGTTTTAAGAATTCACTTAAATCCTTGCGAGTGATTTGTATTCTTGCGTTATAGGAAGTTAAATTTGTAAGAGATTAAGAGTAAATCAAAAGTTTCGTAACTTTTACCTCATTAGTAAACACAAAATTCTGGTTGTTGAGCTAAATTTGCGCAGTCTACCAAAGGATGTAATAGATATGGGCCTCATACTTTGCTTTTGACTAATATGCAGATTGAAAGTGCATCTAGAAGCAGACACAAAGGCTAGCTATGACCACAATAGAGATTAATAATTATCAAAACCATTCGCAAGTTCAACCGAAGCGTTAAGAAACTAAGAACAGAAAACAGTGGTTCTGAGAATTCTTAGTCAAAGGAGCAAAATGCACAGAAGAAAAATTTTAATACTCGCTTCGTTTTTAAATAATTATCTATTTAAAAAATTATTTATAAATAATTATCTATTTTAAAAATTTAAGTGATATTAATTATTTTTTTATTAATTTTCATATTAAATACTATTGAGTTATTAGTTGAGGAGGAAAACACATATATATATTTGCTTTTTTAGTAAATATGTCCTTGGGGGTTCAGTATACTAGAAACTCGCGAATCATATATGAAAAATACTGACAGGTTCTATGCCATCTCTATTTCAGATGGATTTACAAATGAAAAAACGAAAAATAAGTGGAAAAAAGTTTTGATAGAGTTATATAATCCGTCTATAAACACATTTGATAAACTTTTGATATGAGATATATGGTGTTTGGTATACAGTGTTTGGTATGAGATTGTATAATATATTATATTCTATATCATATAACATTATTCTTTGTTTGCAAATAATTCTAATTACAAGTAAATTATTAAAAAAATAAGAGCTTGTTATTAATTATGTTATAAAGTTGTAATTCAGATTAGGGATACCTGAAATTCGGTGTACGTTGCAGAACACAATATTACCACTGTGGTGATCCACCTCCTTGCTCCTTGCTTCAAAGGGTGGGGTTACAAATTATTTAAACGTGATTCGAAAATATATATTATTATTTAAATATTTATTGATCAAATTATATTTATTATTAAATATCATTATTTAATATTTTAATGTATATTGAATATTATTTATAGTTTATGTTAATTTTACAAATATTTATTATTTTAATAAATTATAAATAAAAGTATAAAATAACCTCTTTCTTTTATATTATATTATTTAATATTGTTTTATTAAAAAATTAAAGAGATCTTATACATTAAAGGCTAATAAGATAAAAACTCTATAACTAATTTTTTTATCTACAATATACTTGAATTTTCTTTTGGCATGTTCCCATTTCTCTTTTAAAAATTATGTTATGTAATTTTAACCCATATATTTTCTTTGAAATATACTATCACTTTAGTTTCTCAAAGATACATATGATAACAGTTTAGTCTATAAAAAAATTTGACGTGGATTTAATTATTGAAAAATACACATAATATTAATTTAATCTTTTAAAACTATTATAGAGTTCAATCCCTTAAATATACATGTGATATTACTTTAGTTTTAAATGATGCATGTACTTAATTTGAGAGTATACCAACACCTTAAACTTATACCCTTTTACAAATTAAATCACCACCATAAACTTAAAAATCTTTCTAATTAGTCCTCACACTTTAACTCATGACTCAATAGATCATTTCTGAAGGAACTTGTTAAAATTACTAATAGTCATAGTAAATGGTAATATTTTTTCATTCATGATAAATTATTGTCCAATTTATAATATTATTGAAAATATTATTTATAATTATTTTTATAATATATTTTATATTTAAATGTTTTATATTAAGAAATTTTATTTATTAATTTAGCTATTTGAAAAAATAAGATTTGAATAAAAAATAAATTAGTAATGGTCTAAAATATTTAATGTAAAACAGTTAATATGTCTTTATGTGTTATTATACCATTATTGATGAAAAAATTTAAAATAAAAGGGTATTACGTGTGTATTTTATCTGGCATATTGATAGTTTATTTTAATAAATTCTGCTGCGTCGCTCTTGTGGACCACGACGGATCTGTTGTGCCCAAAACATATATGGACAGTGGCCGCAATCGTTGAGTTACAACCCAACATAGATTTGACCCAAAGAAAAGAGGGAAAAATAATAAGAAAACTCAACATAACAAAGATTGCTGAACCGAACGTTATAGCCAACTAGCCTTGGTTCTACATGGAGGAGACCCTGTTTACATTGTGTGCTTAATCTTAGCCATGTTCAAAAGATAGAAAAAGATTTTAAAGATTTGAAGTTGCGTTTGTTTGAGATTCTGGAATCCTATAATCACTTTTTTCACAGAAAAAATTACCTTTCATATATTTAAATAATTTTTAAAAAATACTTAGAATATTAAAAAAACTCATTTTTGATTTTTTTTTTTGTAAAAATTAAAAATAGTAGCTTCTGAAAAAATTTAATTTTTAATTTTTAATTAAATATAAGATTTAATGTTCATAATTATTTTTTAAAAAATCTAAAACAAAAATGGATCCTAATTTACTTCATATATTAGTGAGTAAACCGTGCCATGTATAAATATTTTAAAAATCTTAATCGTATATTGGAAAGGAAAGTTAAACGTAAATCTAATCAGTTCTAGACGAACACACAATGTTACATCAAAAGTTGATATGATATATTTTTATATTAACCTAAAATCATCAAATATACTTTATATATACATTAGTCATTTGACCCTAGAATGCACAGGATGATAATAAAAAATATTTTATTAACTATTATTAAAAATAAATATAATTTATTTAAATCTACCTAATAGAAAATTGAGTATAAAATTTATTTTAAAAATAAGTTAATAGTTAAATAATTAAGTAAATAAATAAAATATAAATTTATCATTCTATTTTATATCTTATTTTAAATACTATATTTATAAGGTTCAAAAAATCTCGATAAATGACCTTTAACTAACAATAAAGAGCTTATTTCATGAAAATTTTATAGAATTCAAAAGTTGAAATTGTTGAATAATGAAAAGAAATAAATAGATAATTTTACTATATCATGAGTCATTTATAGAGTGATAACGAGTATCCATACGAGACGGGCATGTCCCCATCCCCCATCCTCATTTAGAAATTTACCTCCCATCTTCATCCTCATCCCTATCATAGGTTTCCATTTTCTGCAAAGATTTTAATCTCTATAAGTATTCACAGGATTATTAAAAAAATTTAAAAAGAGGAAAAATTAAAAATACTTTGAAATTTGAAAACATAAATATTCATGACAAATACTATTAATATGACATAATCCAAATTAAAAATGAAATACATAGATAATGTATATTCAATAAAGATAATTAAAATAATGGTGTACTAAGGTTTACTATATATATATATATATATATATATATATATATATATATATATATATATATATATGTATGTATGTATGTATGTATGTATGTATAAGGATGTTTGAATCATTATGGCGGGTTAAATTTTATGGGGGTGAAAACCTTATTTTCCGTTCCTGCCCCATTTAACAAAAAAGAAGTCCATCCCATCTCCATAAAGACTAAACATGTTCACATTACCGTCCCAGTTCCCACGGGTACTTATTTCAATAGATTTTTTTTTAGTCATTCCAAACCATGTACATCATTTTAGTAAATTAGAATATTTAATTCATAAAAACACAAAATATATTTTTTTTTAATTAATAAAATAATTAATAAATTTAATTATTGTGATTTCTATAATACCTTCTTTCCTTGTATATCTTTTTAATTAAATATTAATTTTAAAATATATGTTATATTCAATAAAAAAATTATAAATAATTCTAATTTATGTCATCTCGATTATTGAGTAGTGCATCAATTACGTATACAATTATTTTCATAAAAGGTAATGTAACTATTTAATTTTTAAAAAATTAATAAATAATTAGTATGATTTTCAAAGAAGTGTAAATTGTGGAAATGATTTTTTAAAATATTTTAATTTAAAAATTTGAAGTCCCTTTTTTTAAAATATTAATATAAAAATTGTGAAATTAATAAGTTGAAATGTTTCAATTGCAAAAATCAAATATTATGTAGTAAGACAGGTAGATAGGTAGTCTTTATTTTCTTAATGATTTAAAAATTCTAGATTTGAAGTTAGAAACTTTTCAAGAAAGAGAAAGAATTCAAAAATAGATTGTTAATATAACCTTGTAGAAAAGGAACTGATTTATAAAAAAAAAAATTGCATTGATTTGGAAAAGAATATGCATGTAAAAATTAACTATACAAAATGAATCCCAATATATAATTGAAGGAATATTTTCCAATATTTAAGTTGAGGTATGAATTTTAAATTTTTTTGTTTCATTTATTATTTTATATGGTGGCTTTGAAAAATTATATTTGTACAAAATGACTTTTTCTTGAAATATATACATGTGTTTATTTTTTTAGCCTTTTCAATTTATTTTTATTTTTATTAATAATATTATATCATTTTAATCTTGTAATATTTTGAATGTTTAAAAGCTATGGAACTGATAATTGACATAATATTCAATGTAGAGTATATTTTAATAGAAGAAAAATATGAAAGTATAATTATAAAAAATAATTAATAATTACAATGGAAATAATATTTAAAAATTCACTTTAAATAGAAATGTTGAGACAATAATGGGGCATAAATTTCTCAATGAATGATGCATGGCAAAACTTTCCTTAAAATTGGTCTAAATTATTAGCAGTATAGATAGATATAGATTGCACTGTCAAATACAAGTTGTAAAAAAATTAAATTATAATATTTTAAGACTTGTAATATTTTGAATGTTTAGAAATTGTGGAACTAATAAACGGCATAATATTCAATGTAGAATATGTGTTAATAGAAGAGAGATATAGAAGTATAATTAGAAAAAATAATTAATAATTACAATGCAAATAGAAATTTAAAAACTTAGCATACATTTTTTGAATGACATATGGCAAAATTTTTCCTTAAAATAAGTCTAAATTATAAGTAGTATAGATAAATATTGTCTAGTTAGTCTTGATTTTTTAAAACTAACGACATATGTTGATTTAGCAAGAAAGGAATTTATTAATGTTATTGAGATAATTTTTAAATAATTAATAATTGCACATAATTTATTCGATTTGAAAGAATAATCTAACTAAATATATACAAATTTATATTTATTGATTACTAATTGATATTCAAAAAATAAGAATTGAAATATTGATAATACAACTGTCACGACCAACTTGGGCACATGACCGACACGTGAGGAATCCTCATTTCCACATAAGCCTCGTGATCTCTGAGTCCCTCTATATGCATAATTTAATATAAAATCCTTTTTCCAAATCATAAATTCATCTTTGACATATATATCTAACTCTTTGAAAAACAAAACATCATAAATACCTTCATAATCAAGCTCTAATATATATATTTCTGATACAAAACACACAAGTTGCTCTTAATACAAAATAAACCATAGAACTCATAACCATGAAAATACAAAATATTCATGATAAAACATGTCAGTCTATCTCTATGGTCCGGGACTCTGCCCTTCATGCACACTGGAGCACTCTATCTCTAAACAGAATACCATAAGTACTTCACTCACAAAGTGAAGCTCACCAACTGGGAGTTCTCTACTGCGGGGGAGGAGATGGAAGAGAAGAACCATGCACGTCTTCATCGCACTGTAATGAAGGAAGGGAGAGGGGTGAGTTTCATCTAAAACTCAGTGAGTAAGTCCTCACCCATAGTCCTCTCATGGGACAGCCAAGGAATAAATAATAATACATATATATTCATCAAACCAGTTAATGCAATAACTCTAAAGTTCGCATTCATAGGAATAACAAATAGTTCTAAAATCATTACTCTGTAGAAATCATAAACCATAGTATGCTAATAAAGAAACATGAATCTCTGGTTATGCCCAATTTATGTGACATAACAAATCTCTAGTTATGCATAGCATAACAAAGTCTCTAATCTCTGGGGCACCTAAATAGGTCCCGTTCATTATTTCTTTGGCCCTAAGGCGACTTGGTATACCAAGGTTAACAGAATAACTGTCATTAGCTCATGATCTGCTTTCTATAGCTCTTGTCAGGTTCAATCAGAAATCTAAATCTTTTCTCTATAAAAATAATATCAAGTTAAATAAAATATATTAATTGAACTATAAAATCTTGTAATTTATTACTAACTGTCACACACACACACACACACACATATATATATATATGTAACTTCTTTGATTTCAAACCGAGTTAGGTTAACCTAAAATATGATCAATCCCAGCTCAAAAAGTACACTGAGTTAAATATTAAGACCTGAATTTGTCTCAATAGAGCTTAAATCAAGTTGGGTTGTGAGCACTTCTAGTTGATGAAAGTAAACGGCCTATGTAACAATTCATTATTCTAATATATATATCTATATAAAAGATGTCAGGTATACCACTTTGGTAGAGTGGAGGGCAGTATATAAATAAATTAAATTTTTGTTTATGACACACCAAGAAAAGCACTGAATATGACACATTAATCGTTGAATCACATTTAGAAATTGTGGTTAAATATATAAAAAAAAGGTGTGGTTAAAACCATGTACATTTAATCACACCTAATATTAAATATGGGTAAATTAATTTATTACACTTTTAAATGTATTAATGTAGCTAAATATTTGGCGTGGGATATATACCGTACTTCATCTAGCGTATTATAACTTTGGCCTTAAATTAAACAGACACTTAGAGAAAATATTTCATTTCTTTCTTGTTAATCAATCTCCAATATCCATAGAATCTTACAGAAATATGATGATGAGGGCATAACATATTATTATCTCTCTCCATTAAAAAAGTAATTTGCTTTAAAATATAATATAGTTCACAGTATACCATACTTTTTTTATACAGTTATTATACCATACTTTACTATGTATATTATTTTTTTAGTTCAACTTAGCGATAAATATATTAAATTATTCCAATAAACCTAATATATATTTCATATTTAGTATAAATAAGTCACATTTTGCACTTTTAAAATGATATTGACAGAAAAAAGTTTGAATTTAGGACTTCATATATAATACGTAAATCTTTCATTAGCGGACTAATCCTAGTGGCTTGTATATGAATTCCGAGGAAAAAATAATAAATGCAAATCTACACTCGTAACTTTGCATTGTTAATAACATCAAGAACTTTTTTGTTTTAAGAATTTACTTAAATCCTTACGAGTGATTTGTATTCTTGCGTTATAGGATGTTAAATTTCTAAGAGATTAAGAGTAAATCAAAAGTTTCGTAACTTTTACCTCATTAGTAAACACAAAATTCTGGTTGTTGAGCTAAATTTGCGCAGTCTACCAAAGGATGCAATAGATATGGACCTCATACTTTGCTTTTGACTAATATGAAGATTGAAAGTGCATCTAGAAGCAGACACAAAGGCTAGCTATGACCACAATAGAGATTAATAATTATCAAGACCATTCGCAAGTTCAACCGAAGCGTTAGAAACTAAAAACAGAAAACAGTGGTTCTGAGAATTCTTAGTCAAAGGAGCAAAATGCGCAGAAGAAAAATTTTAATACTCGCTATGTTTTTAAATAATTATCTATTTAAAAAATTATTTATAAATAATTATTCATTTTAGAAATTTAATTGATATTAATTATTTTTTATTAATTTTCATATTAAATATTATTGAGTTATTAGTTGAGGAGGAAAACACATATACATTTGCTTTTTTAGTAAAACTGTCCTTGGGGGTTCACTATAGTAGAAACTCGCGAATCATAGATGAAAATACTGACAGATTCTATGCCATCTCTATTTCAGATGGATTTACAAATGAAAAAACGAAAAATAAGTGGACAAAAGTTTTGATAGAGTTATATAATCCGTCTGTAAACACATTTGATAAACTTTTGATATGAGATATATGGTGTTTGGTATACGGTGTTTAGTATGAGATTGTATAATATATTATATTTTATATCATATAACATTATTCTTTGTTTGCAAATAATTCTAATTATAAGTAAATTATTAAAAAAATAAGAGCTTTTTATTAATTATTTTACAAAGTAGTAATTCAGATTAGGGATACCTGAAATTCGGTGTAAGTTGCAGAACACAATATTACCACTGTGGTGATCCACCTCCTTGCTCCTTGCTTCAAAGGGTGGGGTTACAAATTATTTAAACGTGATTTGAAAATATATATTATTATTTAAATATTTATTGATAAAATTATATTTATTATTAAATATCATTATTTAATATTTTAGTCTATATTGAATATTATTTATTGTTTATGTTAATTATACAAATATTTATTATTTTAATAAATTATAAATAAAAGTATAAAATAACCTCTTTCTTTTATATTATATTATTTAATATTGTTTTATTAAAAAATTAAAGAGATCTTATACATTAAAAGCTAATAAGATAAAAACTCTAAAACCAATTTTTTTATCTACAATATACTTGAATTTCTTTTGGCATGCTCCCATTTCTCTTTTAAAAATTATGTTATGTAATTTTAACCCATATATTTTCTTTGAAATATACTATCACTTTAGTTTCTCAAAGATACATATGATAACAGTTTAGTCTATAAAAAAATTTGACGTCAATTTAATTATTGAAAAATACATGTAATATCAATTTAATCTTTTAAAACTATTATATAGTTCAATCCCTTAAATATACATGTGATATCACTTTAGTTTTAAATGATGCATGCACTTAATTTGAGAGTATACCAACACCTTAAACTTATACCCTTTTACAAATTAAATCACCACCATAAACTTAAAAATCTTTCTAATTAGTCCTCACACTTTAACTCATGACTCAATAGATCATTTTACGAAGGAACTTGTTAAAATTACTAATAGTCATAGTAAATGGTAATATTTTTTCATTCATGATAAATTATTGTCCAATTTATAATATTATTGAAAATATTATTTATAATTATTTTTATAATATATTTTATATTTAAATGTTTTATATTAAGAAATTTTATTTATTAATTTAGCTATTTGAAAAAATAAGATTTGAATAAAAAATAAATTAGTAATGGTCTAAAATATTTAATGTAAAACAGTTAATATGTCTTTATGTGTTATTATACCATTATTGATGAAAAAATTTAAAATAAAAGGGTATTACGTGTGTATTTTATCTGGCATATTGATAGTTTATTTTAATAAATTCTGCTGCGTCGCTCTTGTGGACCACGACGGATCTGTTGTGCCCAAAACATATATGGACATTGGCCGCAATCGTTGAGTTACAACCCAACATAGATTTGACCCAAAGAAAAGAGGGAAAAATAATAAGAAAACTCAACATAACAAAGATTGCTGAACCGAACGTTATAGCCAACTAGCCTTGGTTCTACATGGAGGAGACCCTGTTTACATTGTGTGCTTTGAAATCGGTGTTAATCGTAGCCATGTTCAAAAGATAGAAAAGATTTTAAAGATTTGAAGTTGCGTTTGTTTGAGATTCTAGAATCCTATAATCACTTTTTTCACAGAAAAATTACCTTTTGTATATTTAAATAATTTTTAAAAAATACTTAGAATATTAAAAAAACTCATTTTTAGTTTTTTGTTTTTTTGTAAAAATTAAAAATAGTAACTTCTGAAAAAAAATAATTTTTAATTTTTTAATTAAATACAAAATTTAATGTTCATAATTTTTTTTTTAAATCTAAAACAAATGCATCCTAATTTACTTCATATATTAGTGAGTAAACCATGCCATGTATAAATATTTTAAAAATCTTAATCGTATATTGGAAAGGAAAGTTAAACGTAAATCTAATCAGTTCTGGACGAACACACAATGTTACATCAAAAGTTGATATGATATATTTTTATATTAACCTAAAATCATCAAATATACTTTATATATACATTAGTCATTTGACCCTACAATCCACTTGATGATAATAAAAAATATTTTATTGACTATTATTAAAAATAAATATAATTTATTTAAATATACCAAATAGAAAATTGAGTATAAAATTTATTTTGAAAATAAGTTAATAGTTAAATAATTAAATAAATGATCAAAATATAAATTTATCATTCTATTTTATATTTTATTTTGAATACTATATTTATAAGGTTAAAAAAATCTCGATAAATGACCTTTAGCTAATAATAAAGAGTCTATTTCATGAAAATTTTATAGAATTCAAAAGTTGAAATTATTGAATAATGAAAATGAATAAATGGATAATTTTACTATAACATGAGTCATTTATAGAGTGATGATGAGTATCCATAAGAGATGGGTATGTCCTCCCTCCCCCATCCTCATTTAGAATTTTACTTCCCATCTTCATCCTCATTCCTGTCATAGGTTCCTATTTTCTGCAAAGATTTTAATCCCCACAAATATTCACAGGATTATTAAAAAAAGAAAAAATTAAAAATACTTTGAAATTTGAAAAATAAATATCCATGACAAATACTATTAATATTACATAATCCAAATTAAAAATGAAAATACATAGATAATGTATATTCAATAAAGATAATTAAAATAATGATGTACTAAGGTTTACTTTATATTTTATATACACACACACACACACACACACACACATATATATATATATATATAAGGATGTTTGTATTATTATGGCAGGCTAAATTTCATTGGGTAGGAACCTTATTCTCCATTCCTGCCCCATTTAACAAACAAGAACTACATCCCATCTCCATAAAGACTAAACATGTTCACATTACGATCCCAGTTGCAGATAATTCTCACGGATACTTGTTTCAATAGATTTTTTTTTTTTGTCATTCCAAACCATGTACATCATTTTAGTAAATTAGAATATTTAATTTATAAAAACACAAAATATATATGTTTAATTAATAAAATAATTAATAAATTTAATTATTGTGATTTCTATTATACCTTCTTTCTTTATACATCCATTTAATAAATTAAAATATTAATTTTAAAATATGTTATATTTAGTAAAAAAATTATAAATAACTCTAATTTATGTCATCTCGATTATTGGAGTAGTGCATCAATTACGTATACAATTATTTTCATAAAAGGTAATGTAACTATTTAATTTTTAAAAAATTAATAAATAATTAGTATGATTTTCAAAGAAGTGAAAATTGTGGAAATGATTTTTTTTAACATATTTTCATGTTAAAAATTTGAAGTCCCTTTTTTTTAAATATTAATATAAAAATTGTGGAATTAATAAGTTGAAATATTTCAATTGCAAAAATCAAATATGGTGTAGTAAAACAGGTAGATAGGTAGTCTTTATTTTCTTAATGATTTAAAAATTCTAGATTTGAAGTTAGAAACTTTTCAAGAAAGAGAAAGAATTCAAAAATAGATTGTTAATATAACCTTGTAGAAAAGGAACCGATTTATAAAAAAAAATGCATTGATTTGGAAAAGAATATGTATGTAAAACTTAACTATACAAAATGAATCCCAATATATAATTGAAGGAATATTTTCCAATATTAAGTTGAGGTATGAATTTTAAATTTTTTTTGTTTGATTTATTATTTTATATGGTGGCTTTGAAAAATTATATTTGTACAAAATGACTTTTTCTTGAAATATAAAAATGTGTTTATTTTTTTAGGTTTTTCAATTTATTTTTATTTTTATTAATAATATTATATCATTTTAATCTTGTAATATTTTGAATGTTTAAAAACTATGGAACTGATAATTGATATAATATTCAATATAGAGTATGTTTTAATAGAAGAGAAATATGAAAGTATAATCATAAAAAATAATTAATAATTACGATAGAAATAATATTTAAAAATTTACTTTAAATAAAAATGTTGAGACAATAATGGGGCATAAATTTCTCAATGAATGATACATGGCAAAACTTTTCTTGAAATTGGTCTAAATTATTGGTAGTACAGATAGATATAGATTGCACTATCAAATACAAGTTATAAAAAAAAAATTCAATTATAATATTTTAAGACTTGTAATATTTTGAATGTTTAGAAATTCTGGAATTGATAAATAGCAATAATATTCAATTCAGAATATATGTTAATAGAAGAGAGATATAGAAGTATAATTAGAAAAAATAATTAATAATTATAATGTAAATAGAAATTTAAAAACTTAGCATAAATTTTTTGAATGACATATGGCAAAAGTTTTCCCTAAAATAAGTCTAAATTATTAGTAGTATACATAAATATTTTCTAGTTAGTCTTGATTTTTTAAAACTAACAACATATGTTGATTTAGCAAGAAAGGAACTTGTTAATGTTATTGAGATAATTTTTAAATAATTAATAATTGCACATAATTTATTCGATTTGAAAGAATAATCTAACTAAATATATACAAATTTATATTTATTGATTACTAATTGATATTTAAAAAATAAAAATTGAAATATTGATAATACAGCTGACACTAACAAAGTGCTACAAAAATATCAGTTATAAACTGATCAATATAATACATCAAATTTTAAATAATATTTGGTTCATTCCGGATAATAATAATCATAATAATAATTATTATAATCTCTCAAATTGACTAATTCAACTGACTTAATTAACATTGATCTAAAAATACAAACATTAAATTTCTCAGGTTGCACTTAGATGTACATACATATTCACTTGTCTTGTATCAAGTATCCACCCACCTACCCACCTTGCTTTCTTTCTTTATTTTATCTTTCCCAATTATTGGTAAAAACTACAAACAAAATTAAAAGGGACATGACTTGTAGCACCTTCCACAACTTCTTTCTCTACAATGAGCCATATATTCTCTCTAAACTGTACTAATAATTAAATGAAAATCAAAATCAATAATGGAAGTGAAAAAACAAATAAGGAGAGGAAGAGAAAGGGAAATAGAGAAACTAAAAAGTAAGAAGAATAAAATAACGTGATAGTTTTAGGATAATAGATAAAATAACAGAAGAAGAAAAGATCATCCCTCACCTTTGTCTTTTTATTGTAATTGACTACTATTTATCTCCAATAGGAAGTTTTCGCAGATCTTCTACTGATAAATCCTCAATTGTTGCTATTGATACTATCAAGAAGAAGCCTTTTTTGCTCACTGTCCTCACCAGCATACCAAATACAAGACAATGGATAAAAAAAATACAAATCATCAGAAAAGGTATGGGATTAGAGAAAAAATTGTTAAACCAAAAGAATAAGACAAATATAGCATCAAAGTATGGATAAGTAGGATTCTCAAAATATGAAACAAATATTTGGAGTAAATTTCTAGTATGGTAAAGATCAAAGCAACGTGAGAGAAATGATTCGGTGTAGGATTTATATATGATTATATTTGAATAATGATATAAATAAGATATGATTATATATTTGAATGATGATATAAATAATAAGAGAAATAATGATGAATATAATAATGATATTATTAATTATTACTAATTATTATTCTATATTACAATGTTGATACATATAATCATTGATACATATAATGTTGATACAAAATTCTCTTTTTCAATACTCAACCTAAGTTTTTCTCCTTCCAAATTTTATATTTGAATTTTAAAGACTTTTTAACAAAAGAGTGTGCATGCATTTTTTTATGTCACCTAAATGTCTATTATAATTGATA
This sequence comes from Dalbergia cochinchinensis, assembly GCA_031216125.1. NCBI lineage: Eukaryota > Viridiplantae > Streptophyta > Magnoliopsida > Fabales > Fabaceae > Dalbergia > Dalbergia cochinchinensis. Next base: position 2,114,874 of record CM062377.1, read on the forward strand.
ATTGATAATTGATAATCGATAATCAATTGATTATTTTAATTAAATTTATATTTATAATTAATTGATAATTGATTATTTGAGATGTAATTATTTAAGAATCATAGTTAATATTTCTAAATTATAAATTCTAGAAATATGATGTTGCACAATTTAATGATATAAATCACCATTCAATCAGATAAGAGCAAATTATAATCAATATGTAATCAGAATTAGATTTAATTATGTCTATAATATTTTAATAATATATTATAATTAAATTTAAAAATAATTCTTAAAAATTATTAATAATTAAGATTATAAATTGTGGACCCTAAATGACTCTGGAAATGACACGTGGAAAAACTCAATTATCTTTTTCAAAATTCAACCTTTTTTGTCAAATTTTATATTGAAATTTTAAAGATTTCTTAACAAAATAATGTGCATGCATTTTTTGACGTGACGTAAATGTCTATTATAATTGAAAATTGATTATATGAAATGTAACTATTTAAGACTCATAAATAATATTTTTATTAAATTATAAATTCTAGAAAAATGATATGTTGCACAATTCAATGATATAAATCAATATTCAATCAAATAAGAACAAATTATAATCAATACATAATCATAATTGGATTCAATTATGTCTATGATATTTTAATGGTATATCATAATTAAATTATGAAAAAAAAATTTAAATTACTAATAATCAAGGTTATGAAAATACAGATCCTAAATGACTCTAGAAGGAATACGTGAAAAAACTCAATTCTCCTTTTCAAAAGTCAACACTATTTTTTTTTTCTTCAAAATTTAGATTTGAATTTTAAAGAATTTTTAACAAACGAAACTGCATGCATTTTTTTTTACTTGACATAAATCTATCATAATTGATAATTGATAATCAATTGATTGTTTCAATTAACTTTATAGGAGTCATAAATAATATTTTTAAAATTATAAATTCTAGAAAAATGACATGTTGCACAATTTAATGATATAAATTAGCATTGAATAAAATACAAGAAAATTATATTAATATTTAATCATAATTAGATTCAATTATGTCTATAATATTTTAATGATATATCATAATTAATGTTATGAAAATACAGACCCTAAATGACTCTGGAAATGACAAGCAAAGGAACTTTTTATGAAATGGGTCTTAAATTATAGGTGTTGCTGTAGGCTGAAAATATTGTAGTGTTATGCCATGTGGTGGTGGAAAATCATGACTTTGTGTGGTGGTTGTTGAAGGCATGGTGGCTGATGAAGTCTAGGAGCAGTTTTACGATGTATAAACTAATTAAGGGAGAGAGTAGAGAGAAGATCATGAGAGTATATAAACTAATTAAGGGAGAGAGTAGGAGAAGATCATGAGAGCAAGGGCAAGAATGAGGGTGAATGTGAAGGTGTTTTTGGTAACTTACTAAGGCATGGTGGCTGGTGAAGTCTAGGAGTGGTTCTACGATGTATAAACTAATTAAGGGAGAGAATAGAGAAAAGATCATGAGAGTATGGGCGAGAATGAGAGTAAATGTGAAGGTATTTTTGGTAACTTATCCTAAAAATACATCAATTATGAGAGATTAGTATAGGTTAGATACCTAAAATAGAGATGAGTTAAATTTCGATAAATCTCATGGAAGTTAAGTATAATTTATCCTTATATTATTGATCCTTGTTCCCTAAACTTTTGGAGGTTTCCATAGTTAACCTATCTCAATGACCAACTCTCCTTTCAAAAAATTATTAAAAATTTGGCTAATATTGTGATAGTATTTTTCTTAGAGTTTTGCTAACAAGTACTTTTAAGCATTGTTTGAAAATACTACAAGAGACAAGTTTTAAAACTTATACTTTTAAAATATAAAATCTTATACTTTCAATGTTAAACTTTGCTTTATGATTCCTTAACAAGTGATCCAAGGACACTCATCAGTAAAATCCTTTTTCTTATTCATTGGTAATGTGAAAAGAGTTAACCGATGATAGCCCAAATTCTTCAAACCCAAAAAAGTGGTACAGAAGGGTTAATAAGTATGATAATTCGTTTATAAAGCGTTTTGAATAAAAAATATCCAAACAATCTAACATATGCGGTGAACATTGTCCTTGAAAGCTATATATCCAAAAGAGAAGTCTGAAGTAAACACTAATGAGAATATAAATATATAGCCATTCGGCCTTTGATTTTAAAGGAGAGTATATAATCCTGTCCCTCGCGTAGTCTTGGACAGCCGTTCAAGGTTGTTCAAGAGAGACGGCTAAACTTTTCCACTTGAGAATTTAGCAGCATAGCAGTCTTTTTTTGATCCATGGGATCAAAGTATTGCATTTGGATCCTCTAAAATGAATATCTAATTTTAGACTCTTTAAAATGAGATTTTCACTTTAGAAAATTTAAATCCAATAAAAGGAAGTGTCTTCTATTTGACAGTGATAAAAATTGCTCTAAAGTGAGAAAATCCAAATCCAATGAAACGAAGTGTCTTCCATTTGAGAGTGACAAGAATTGCAATAGCATTTATTATCAGAGGTGCAGCCTATTTTTGGCGAGGGGCAACGGCACCTTAACATTCTTAGTTTTTTTTTTATAAGATTTATAATTATTTTAATTTAGCTCCTTCTAATTTTTTCTTGTTTGGATGTTTTATTTCAACTTTTTATATAAATAAATTAAGTAGAAAATCTTTTATATATATATTGGTTATAAAATATTTATTTTTATATATATAATGATTTACATTTAAATTTTTAAATAAAAATAAAATTATAAGATATATATCAGTTATATAAAATTAGCTCTTAAATATTGACCCCTTCTAAAAGAAATTGGTCCATTTATTATCAACAAATGTTACTAAAGATGCTTAATACGGTCGTACATGTAATAATTTATCTACTGAGGGGTGACCTAGTCTAATTAAAGTGCTATAGATGAAAGTTACAACTTGTGGTAATACTGTGATTTTTTACACTATTTTTATAGGTGACCAACTAAAAATTTTACCTTTTTTTAATATATATTGTTATTTTCTTTTAAAATTTGAGAGGGCAATTTACTATGAGTTGAGGAAATAAATTTAAATATGTGTTATCTTTTAATTTTTTGCCTCCCTCTAAAAATAGTTCTAGCTTCGCGCTTATGTGAACCCTTTCCTTTTTTACTAGATCCCAAAATGGTTTCTTATAAATATATCATGGATAAATTAATTTTTTTGACTTTAAAAATTTGATATGAATCCCTTATATTTTGAAAAATGAGATAAGTTGATCTCGTAAAATATTTTTTAATTGTATAAATTTATATAAAAAGATCAATTTATTCATTTTTTTAAAATGTGAAAAACCAATCTCAAGTTTTCAAATCAAGAGAGACTAGACAGTGTTATGTATTTAGTTTTTTTGTTTTTTCTTTTCGATTGATATTCAATGTTCAACCACTCTAAAAAAGTGGGGAGCAAAGCAAGCACTATAAAACGTAACTAGTTCAATCAGGCCACCAACCCGAAACACAAAGGGAAAAATAGCAACAGCACATCCCTAACAGCAGGGGAAAAAGGTCACATAACAAAACCAAACAAATAAAGCTAAAGAAGCAGTAAAACAACAACAGAAGTACCAAACCGAAGCTGCATCAGTATTGCCAAGTTAATTGTGGCATCCGTACTCCTAACCCCTCAAAGGAAAGAAAAAATATCTCCAGCAGATCAAATCAGGCAGCAACATATGGTCAACACCAAAGAAACAACGTGCAAATATATATGACAACAGCAGCAAACAACGAAACATTTAACAAAAGGAGAAGGCACGGTAGATGTGGTAGGATAGAACATCTGCAGACCAATCCAAAGGAAGAAAAGGCCTGCCCAAGAAATCAGAATAAAGAACCACAAGGCACGGTAAATAAGTGAGGTTCGATGTGAACCCTCCAGTTAAGCTTCTGCTTTACTAAGCAGGCGATAAGTTGGCCTAGCTAGCAGATGCTTGCTTCTGGGTATTGAGAGGCCAAATTCCTCAGTCATGTCCAAATCATCAGGAGACATGCCCAATGGAAGCTCCCAATTAAAGCAATGCACTAATTGTGCCAGAACAAGCCTAACAGTAATTAGACCCAATTGAATCCCAGGACACCCTCGACGACCAGATCCAAATGGGATAAGCCTGAAGTCATGTCCCCGAATGTCCACATTATTATCTTCAAATCTTTCTGGAAAAAACAGCTCAGCATCTTCTGACCAGACTTTTGGGTCCCGACCTATTGCCCAGGCATTTATCATGATTCTTGTCTTTTTCTCTATGTAATAGCCACCAATAACAATATCTTCTAGGGACTCACGAGGCACTAGCAAAGGTCCAACAGGATATAATCTTAATGTCTCTTTCACAACCATGTCTAAGTAAGGCAATTTCTCCAAGTCTTTTTCCTCAACTTGTCTTCTCATCCCAACTACATTTTCTATTTCATCTTGAAGTCTCTTCATCACCGTTGGATGCCTCAAGAGTTCTGACATACTCCACTCAATTGCCGTAGTAGATGTGTCAAATGCGCCGGCAATCAAATCCAATATAATTGCCTTGATATTAGTTCTTTCAACTACATGCTGGTGTTCATCTTGTGGGTCCATGGGTTGGTGCATTAGTGATAGCAATATATCAACGAAGTCCGTACGATGCCGGCCCTTCGGTTCAGTATCTTGGTGAGGATGATCGTGATCATTGATAATGTGCTCCAATGCTTGGTCCAGTGCCTTATTGGCTTTGTTTACTCGCTTCGTTAGTCTCTGGTGTACAAAATGGGTAAGCATCGTACGAAATATCTCAATATTTTACACTATATCCACAGAAATGGATAAATACGATAATTGAAAGAAGAAGAAAAAGACAAGAAGCACCGCAAAAATGAAGTCGGCAATGTAGATGGAAATCTTCTGTCATAGTCTGCTTCGCATCCCTCAATAATTCACAATATGTTATCTGTTTAGCTATCTATAAATTTTAAACCTATTTTCTTATTTTTTATGCATGTGACAAAAAAAAATTAAAGAGATGAAGAATAAGGCATTATTTGAAAACAGAAGATGTGTATCCCTATTCGTAAATTCTAAAGGGGTCAAATTAATTAGAGGTAAAAGTTAATTTAATGATCGTAACTACGTAGTCAGAGAAACAGTAACTCGAAAATTTGACAAATTTGAATGAGTGGAAAAAAATAATAAATGACTAAAAAAGTCGAGGTGTTGCTATTATATTTTATAACTTATATAACCAAATTTTGGTAAGGTTTTTGACTAAATTATTTTCTAATTTAATTTAAGAAGGATTTAAATTGTAAGTTCGAGTCAAGTTAAATTGTAATTTTTTATGAAAGCCGCCAGCTGGATTACAGTTTCACATCAATACATCGTGTATATAAAATTTTAAAGTAATCTAAAGTCCTTTGGTGTGGGTTTTATGTATTTCAACATCAATGTAATAAATTTGTTCAAAATGAATAAAAAATTGGAGCTATGTTACTACATTCATATCAATGTTAAATTTTTATTAAATTTAATACAAATAATTTTTGTGATAAGTAATTATAATTTAACAGTTGGATCGATAAAAAAAATATTTTATATAAAGTTATAAGTACGTGATGAAATAATACTTAAAATTATATCGGTGTAAGTTGATCATATGACTTTAGATAGAGTCGGGTCAATTCAAAGTATGATCTAAACCTAACCTAAAAGGTGCACCGGATCAATTTCAAAACCCTAACTATACGGACAAAAAAAAAAGTAAAAATAAAAATAACTCCATCCGATAAACTTTGGCCCTCCATGTCGAAGGCCGTACTGGGTGAGGAACCCCAATAGCTTGTATGTTGTTGAATTTCATACCTGAAGATCGAGCGCACCTAGGAAAGGCACGTAATCGGCAAGGTTGAAAGCACCGGCCACGTTCATAACCTCATGAATAAGGCCCTTTATGTTGAACCTATCGTCTTTACTGCGACCCAAAATCATTTTACAAGTGATGTTCTCAACAAGCTCCCCCACCAACTCGCTAAGATCCACAACCTCATCACCGGAGGTTGCTGCTTCTTTTAGAGACTTCACCAGCAGTCCCAACTCCTCCCTCCTCAAAGGAGCAAACATCTCAACTTTTGAAGCATTCAGAAGTTGCAAGGTGCACAACTTCCTCACGTTGCGCCAGTACCCACCATACTCAGAAAACACCACGCCCTTTCGGCCATAAGACAACGTGTCCACTGCCCGAAGTTTAGGCCTGCTTGCAAAAACGGTGTCATGGGTCTTGAGGAATAGCTCAGCAGTTTCAGGGGAGGAAACCACAATTGCTGGGACTTGTCCTAGCTTCAAGGACATGATGGGTCCATATCTTGTGGCAAGGGATTGAAGGGTGCGGTGTGGGAGTTTCCCTAACATGTGGAGGTTACCAATAATTGGCAAGGCCTTTGGACCTGGTGGATGTTTATTCCCATCATGTTTTTTATGCATCGAAACTAATGATAGAATGAATGTGAATATTACAAGAAGTACAGCAGGGATAGCTAAAGCTTGAGGTAACATTGCTGATTGTTTGCTTCATAGAAAACAGAGGCGGTTCTGGGTACTTACATGTATACTAGTGGCTTCTTAAGCATGGCACCGGTGTGGGCTTAACTTGTTGCCCAACAACTCAATCTAGGCTCCGTAAGGCCTGGAAATAGTTATAAAAGGAAGGGAAAAGATTTTCTAACAACCAAATAATATCATGGGGACACCCGAGGAAAGAAAATTCTTGGATAAGCATAAGTTCATCACCTTATTCTTTCAAACACTCACAATAAAATTGGGCTCCTTTAATTTTATATAAGATGCATCCTCTTATTTATAGGTCTCATCAATTTTATTGTGAGTGTTTAATAGGAGTGAGTATTTATAAGAATGAGGAGGTGAATTTATGCTCATACCAGAATTTCTCCGCTAAGACACTTAAAACGATATAAGAGAAGATTTTGGAGAAACCGGAAGAAAAAGAAAAGCAAGTGGCAGATCATGTTTGTGTAAGAAGGGCGGTGGGTGTTTAAGAGAAAAGTGAATGCTAGGATAAGAGTATTCTAAAAGAAAATTAAAGTATTCAATAGTTAAAGTCCTGTTACTAATTTTGTTTTAAACGGAATAATATATGTTATTGTTTTTAGGCAAGTAGTGACATGCATCTTGCAAGTCAAGGTGCGTGATGCAGTTTGTGATTTAATGATGAAGATTATAAAATGCATCTATATACTGAAGTTCTTATGGTGCGCGATTAATTAACGGCGTTTCTAGCCACCTTGAAAAAATATAAAAAAAAGATAAATTATGCCTACCTCCTCTGAACTTATTCAATATTACGTCTCCCTCCTTCTAGTTTATAACTTGACACTCGACTCTCTTGATTTATTCCATAACATTGCACTTAGCTCCCCTGACGGCAATGGACCGTCCGGCTCATTAGTTGCACGTGACTCAGACATGACTTTTATAATTTTCATCCCAAAATAAAAATATGATTTTACGGGTTTGTCCTTATCATTTATATTCTGCCTTTATTCTCTTGCCCCATTTATCTTCCTGCATGAATGAATAGACGGGGGAGCTCGCTCTTCGCATTGACAGCCGTGCCACCTCGACGCCCCACCATGTTCTTGTTGTCGTCATCGCCGCAGCCATCGCCTTCTAGCCACCGCGAGCTCCGCTGCCTTATGCTCTGTCGTTAACTAGTTACCGAGCCCCATAACCGCATCTCGAAGCCACATGGTCGTGTTCCTATTCATCGGAGCATCTCGTTGCCGCCATCTCCTGCGCAAGCCCCCTTCAACCACAGTCACTGCTCCATAGCACTACATCGTCTCCATTAGTCGCTGCCACCTCTGTTCACGCCACAGCCTCAGCCCCCACTGCCTTGGGTGTCACCCTCACCGCGTCGTGCCCATGTCCTCCATGTCCATATGCAACCCAAATTGTGTTTCGAAAACTTAAAACCTAACCCATGTTTCCCTTCTATGAGAATATTCCTTACTACACTCCTAATTGTTGATTTACCTTCCAACTAACCGGATCTTAACATTAGTTGTGTAGGCTTGTTGCCCCTAGGGAACAAATACTTTAGTTGCACTTTTGCTTTTACTTTTATTTCATTCTCTGTGTTGTTCCCAGTGCGATGCTTAAGTAAAAGGAGAATAGAGACATTTCATGTTCAAAGTTAACGGGGTTAACGTTAGTTAAAGATGAGGGGAGTCAAGCATTATGTTGCAAACTAGGAGGGGGAAATTGCAATGCTGAAATACTTCAAGGAAGGTGGGTATTATTTACTCTTAAAAAAAAAAAGGGTGTGTCTGACTCCAAGCGATTAATTAACCGGCTTGTCGATTGAACCAACTCGTTTGAGCTGCTGATTTTTACAACTATGATTAAAAGTATAAATATTTCATATAAGTCACTTATATTATAATAATAATAATTTTCACTTAAATTAGTTCAATAATTTGTTATGATTTGCCTACCTAAATTATCAGGAGTAATTTATCAGATTTTCATATTTAAAAATAAAAATTATTCACATATACAATTTTAAACATTAAAACAAGCATTAACTCAAAAGTTTCTGTGGGAATTGATGAGTTTATGATCTTTAGTGTCAAATATTAAGGTACAACATGCATCTTAACTTGCAAGATGTATTAAAGCGTAATCTCTTATTTAATTTTTTAATTTTCAAATAAGAGAATCTTTACTATCTCACATGCATGAATAGTCTTTTATCTTTCTGCTTATTATTCAAACATCTTAATTTCGTGGATTTTGGAAGATTCAATTTGTCGTGATGCTCATTATGTCAGCCCGGAAAAGTTTAATACGAGGGGAAAAAGAGGGGAAAGGGTGGGGCGGTTGTGCACATTAATAAATAATCGAGAGAAGTAAAGGACAAAAACCACAGCAAAAATAAAGTGGCAATGTAAGCATTCCTAAAAAGGGGTCAAATTAAAAGGTTTGACTACGGATAATTTAATGATCACGGCTTGGCAGCTAGAAAAATACCAACGCGAAAATTTGACAAATTTAAGTGAGTGGTGAAAATTTATAGGTGACTAAAAAGTTTAAGGTGTTGCTGTCTATCCTAATCAATATTCCATTAAGTGTAGTGGTGTTGCTGTCTATCCTAATCAATATTCCATTAAGTGTAGTATCTTAGACATATCATATTTGATATTGGTGTGGATATTTCGATACTTTAAAATGCATCAACATTAATTTTTTGGGTGATTTTATAAATTTATTTGTTCACAAATATATATATATATATATATATATATATATATATATATATATATATATTAGAATGATAGTTATAATAAAATTAAAAAAATTTAATAAATATGTTGATGATATCACTTTAAAGAGTTAAAGATAATAAATTTAATATACAATCAATACATATATACACGTAAATTCTTGCATTTTAAATTTTAGAATTTCACCATACGATCATATCAATGTTGGATTATATGGATATTGTGAATACCCAATTTTCTGTTGGCCATTTCAAACTTTCCTTAAATTATAATAATAAAAGATAAAAATAAAAATAAAACATTTTCTTTCTGTTGTTAATTTTGTTTTGTCTTCTTCTTCATATGTTCATGTTGTTTGGGACAAATAAGAAAAAGCCCAATTAGTAATCTTTAGCCCAGTCCAAATGAGCCCAATTATTTGTCTAACCCAATCACATGTGCCCGGTTTACAATTACTGTTCAAAAAGATAAAAAAGAAATATAGGAGAAGCAGACTGAAATGGGGGCTGCCTCTGCTGTCTCGACCCCGCCCTTGTTGCTCAGCCTTTGATAATTTCATTAATTTGACAAGCAAACCACCATTAATGAAAGGAAGTGTGCAGCATAGAGGAGCATTGACAAGCAAAGGACAATACACGAGAAGGGAAGTCAAAAACAACAGCTAATATGAAATTTCATTCTAAAGGAAATTTTTAGAAGGTAGAGGAAGAAAGGAGCGAAGACGGAACTGCGAAAGTGGTTTGAAAAAATAAATAAAAAAATAAAAAAGAGTGACTTGGGGGATAAATAAAGGGGAAGGATACATTTTGATGGAGATTCTGAAGGGCAAAGAAAAAAAAGAGAGAGAAAGAGAGAACGCAGAGATTGAGAGGAAGGAAGAAAGATAATCTGAGCACCATTTTCTGGTATAACTCCATTCTTCTTGTTTTAGTGGGTATCAGTGTCACTTCTTCACGCATTCCACACCCACCATTTTCCTTCCACACCCAAGCATCAAACGACAACCAAAAAATAAAAATACAGCCATGCAAAACCCAATCATTCACAGCCAAACACAACAAAAACACAATCGGTGCCGCCCCACCACTCTCTGAAGCCGCAAAGCCACACCCTTTGTTCCTTTTCTCCACCCCCACGCCCCTTTGCCAGCGCCGCGAGCAGGGGCGGATCTACATTCTCAATGGTGGGGGCATATGCCCCCACAAAAATTGCAATATTTTATTAACAATTATATAGATATAGATAATTTTGCTCTCATTATTTGATTAAATTTGACCTCATATACTAACTTTAAATAAGATAAAATAATAAAACACCACACATTCTATTATTTTTTATATTAATATATTATTTTTGTCTCCAGTATTAACATTTTTTAGACCGCGAGCCTAGTCCCCCTTTCGCGGTGCAGCCGCACGCTTGCCATAGTGGACCAGCCCGCCACTGTGTGCCGGCTTTGACACCCCTTTGCCTGAATATGGCTCCCCCTTCCCAAATCAACAAAGCCCCAACACTTTGAAGCTAAACCCCAACTTCTCTGATCTTCGCCAACAAATAAAAACCAAATCCCTAACTTCAACTTCCTGTGTCTATGAAAAAACATCAAATTTAGGATTTCCTTTATTCATTTATTTACTATTTTTCTTTTGTGTTATTGTCTGTTTTTGTTTGTTTAAGTTATTCTCTTGAGGATTATAAGCCTTGTGTGCCTTTTTTTATTATAGCAATGGGTGAAAATTGGGCTCTAATTTGATGGGCTGATTCTTTTTCAGTTATACCTTTAGGGTTGGGTTCAGGTTTCATTTTTGTGCACTCTATTTGTTGTGAAATCTATTTCGGCCAGACCTTTTTTGTTCTTTAGAATGTTAAGAGATTAGGCTTATACTTGGTGGGCTGTCTTCTGGTTCAAATTATTCTGGGCTTATTATTTTTTATTTTTTCTTTTTTTTGTACTATTTTTTCCTATAAAAATCTGTTTGTACTAGGTTTTCCTTCTTTTTTTTTTGGCCAATTATATTTATCATTGGAGTTAGCTGAACCATGACAGTTTATTAACTTTATATTAAGGACATCTAAGTTGTGACTGGCTGACAACTTGATATTCTAAAATTCATTTTCAAAAATAAACATATAAAATCAATCAATCCATAATAATTTTTTACATAACCACGTATTTGAATTCCTTATTGCACCAGGGAATAAATAGGAGCAAGCATCCCTATGAAGTCAAAATTAAATTTTCATAACTTTTCATCTTATCTATAAATACTTATTATTTATAGGAGATATTTTATTTTTATTATATTTAATTTGAGCTAGTCATCGGATTGCTGAATATTTTATTTCAAATAAAGATGTTAACTTAGTCGTGACAACTTGTTAGCTCAATTTTAGGATATCTGAGTTGTGATAGCTTGATGTTCTAAAAATTTCTTTTATTTTCCCTTTTGTATTATTTTTTCTTTGTAATAAAAAGTGAAAAAATAAATATTTTGAAAGGTTATTAATAATTAGCACAATCAATTAAGGTAACCATAGCAATACGGATATATCAGGGGTGCTACAAATATAAACTATTTGTCCTTCTCTATGTATAATCGACTCTCAAACTCAAATATGATTTCAGAGATCATTTTTTAAAAAATTTAAAATGGTTTTTCCATGTTTTTACCAATTTAAATAAAACTTGGTGGCAATTCCATTTTCAATCACTTTTTTTCATCATCCCCTCTTAATCTCGGTTGCGATAGATATCATATTTTATTTTCGTGCTTCACAGGTTGATATTACATTTTGTCACTAATAAAGGGCATTTATGCCACTTATCTCTCTACTAAGCCATAGCTTTTTGCATGAGATTTATTGTGTTATCAATACAATTAATAAGGATTTTGATTTATTCCTCATTGTGTGATAACAGAATTATTGGCTTTTATACTGATTTTAGAATAATTTGTAATTATACCCTGTTGCATTTAACATGTCTCTTTGTTATGGTACTGTGCATAGGAGCTTTGGATCAAGTGTCAAATGTCAAGAATAAGGCTGGAAACTATTGCGAAGGAGCTAGGAGCAAAAAGGAAGAAAAAAGCGTGGAGGCTTACATTCAGGTGAGTGTTGCAGTGCTCGATAGAGCAACAACCATGAAATTTTGGGACTCAATGTTCTGTTGAGCGCTATAGCACTAGTACTATGACAGTAAAGCAGTTTATTAATCTATTTTGGGCCCTACTTTGGCCCATTTTTAGAGAATAGTATATATAAGAATGAGTCAAAATTGTACTCTAGGTTTTGCAGCACACTTTAGGTTGCTATTATTCTTTCTCCACATCTCCCTCTCCATCTCTTTTCTACATCATCTTTTTCTCTATTCTTCTCTTTTTGAGGGATTCCATTAGTGAAGGTGATTTATCTTGGAGATTGTGGCAAAGATTATTGCTATTATTTTCATGTTTTCTTTTATCTTCATTATTGTAATCCTTTAGAGATAGAGGAGTAGATTTCTTTACTAGTGGAAGGGTTTTCAAATTGATTGGAATGATGCTTGAGACCTCTTTTGATATTAAATGCATTAGTTTTCTAGGAGTGGCAATTGTCTAAAGTCATTCCCCATTAATAATATATATTTGCCTAGTTCCTGAAGTACCCTCAAAGTATTACTAATAATTAATATTTGTTGTTTTATTTTAAAAATTAAGGATTTTAAGAATTTGAGGGAAATAAGAAGACCACCAACACTAAATCAATTCCCTCCTCCAAATCTCATCCACAACAACCCCTTCCAAGGGAGAAGAGACACATACATTATTTTGAAAGTGGGTTCACTGTTCAAAAATTACAATATTTTATTAACAATTATATAGATATAGATAATTTTGCTCTTATTATTTGATTAAATTTGACCTCATATACTAACTTTAAATAAGATAAAATAATAAAACACCACACATTCTATTACTTTTTATATTAATATATTATTTTTGTCTCCAGTATTAACATTTTTTAGACCGCGAGCCTAGTCCCCCTTTCGCGGTGCAGAAAGCACGCTTGCCATAGTGGACCAGCCCGCCACTGTGTGCCGGCTTTGACACCCTTTTGCCTGAATACTGCTCTTCCTTCCCAAATCAACAAAGCCCCAACACTTTGAAGCTAAACCCCAACTTCTCTGATCTTCGCCAACAAATAAAAACCAAATCCCTAACTTCAACTTCCTGTGTCTATGAAAAACATCAAATTTAGGATTTCCTTTGTTCATTTATTTACTATTTTTCTTTTGTGTTATTGTCTGTTTTTGTTTGTTTAAGTTATTCTCTTGAGGATTATAAGCCTTGTGTGCCTTTTTTTATTATAGCAATGGGTGAAAATTGGGCTCTAATTTGATCGGGTGATTCTTTTTCAGTTATACCTGTTTAGGGTTGGGTTTAGGTTTCATTTTTGTGCATTCTATTTGTTGTGAAATCTATTTCGGCCAGACCTTTTTTGTTCTTTAGAATGTTAAGAGATTAGGCTTATACTTGGTAGGCTGTCTTCTGGTTCAAATTATTCTGGGCTTAGTATTTTTTTACTTTTTTTTTTGTACTATTTTTTCCTATAAAAATCTGTTTATACTGGGTTTTCCTTTTTTTTTTTGGCCAATTATATTTATCATCGGAGTTAGCTGAATCATGACGGTTTATTAACTTTATATTAAGGACATTTAAGTTGTGACTGACTGACAGCTTGATATTCTAAAATTCATTTTCAAAAATAAAAATATAAAATCAATCAATCCATAATAATTTTTTACATAACCACGTATTTGAATTCCTTATTGCACCAAGAAATAAGTAGGAGCAAGCACCCCTATGAAGTCAAAATTAAATTTTCATAACTTTTCATCTTATCTGTAAATACTTATTATTTATAGGAGACATTTTATTTTTATTATATTTAATTTGAGCTAGTCATCGGATTGCTGAATATTTTATTTCAAATAAAGATGTTAATTTAATCGTGACAGTAGGTTAGCTTAATTTTAGGACATCTGAATTGTGGTAGCTTGATGGTCTAAAAATTTCTTTTGTTTTCCCTTTTGTATTATTTTTTCTTTGTAATAAAAAGTGAAAAAATAAATATTTTGAAAGGTTATTAATAATTAGCACAATTAATTAAGGTAACCATAGCAATACGGATATATCAGGGGTGCTACAAATATAAACTATTTGTCCTTCTCTATGTATAATCGACTCCCAAACTCAAATCTGATTTTAAAGATCATTTTTTTAAAAATTTAAAATGGTTTTTCCATATTTTTACTAATTTAAATAAAACTTGGTGGCAACTCCATTTTCAATCACTCTTTTTCATCATCCCCTTGCAATCTCAGTTGCGATAGATATCATATTTTATTTTCGTGCTTCACAGGTTGATATTACATTTTGCCACTAATAAGGGGCATTTATGCCACTTATCTCTCTACCAAGCCATAGCTTTTTGCATGAGATTTATTGTGTTATCAATACAATTAATAAGGATTTTGATTTATTCCTCATTGTGTGATAATAGAATTATTGGCTTTTATACTGATTTTAGAATAATTTATAATTATACCCTGTTGCATTTAACATATCTCTTTGTTATGGTACTGTGCATAGGAGCTTTGGATCAAGTGTCAAATGTCAAAAATAAGGCTGGAAACTATTGCAAAGGAGCTAGGAGCAAAAAGGAAGAAAAAAGTGTGGAGGCTCACATTCAGATGAGCGCTGCAGTGCTTGGCAGAGCAACAACCATGAAATTTTGGGACTCAATGTTCTGTTGAGCACTATAGCGCTAGTACGATGACGGTAAAGCAGTTTATTAATCTATTTTGGGTCCTACTTTGGCCCATTTTTAGAGAATAGTATATATAAGAATGAGTCAGAATTGTACTCTAGGTTTTGCAGCACACTTTAGGTTGCTATTATTCTTTCTCCATATCTCCCTCTCCATCTCTTCTCTACATCATCTTTTTCTCTATTTCTGAGGGATTCCATTAGTGAAGGTGATTTATTTTGGAGATTGTGACAAAGATTATTGCTATTATTTTCATGTTTTCTTTTATCTTCATTATTGTAATCCTTTAGGGATAGAGGAGTAGATTTCTTTACTAGTGGAAGGGTTTTCAAATTGATTGTAATGATGCTTGAGACCTCTTTGATATTAAATGCACTAGTTTTCTAGGAGTGGCAATTGTTTAAAGTCACTCCCCATTAATAATATATATTTTCCTAGTTCCTGAATTACCCTCAAAGTATTACTAATAATTAATATTTGTTGTTTTATTTTAAAAATTAAGGATTTTAAGAATTTGAGGGAAATAAGAAGACCACCAACATTGAATCAATTCCCTCCTCCAAATCTCATCCATAACAACCCCTTCCAAGGGAGGAGAGACACATACATTATTTTAAAAGTGGGTTCATTGTTCATAAATTTAACTATGTTAATATGACAATAAAATGTAATTGACCCAGAAAGGGTCCTATTTGTGATGCTCAGGAGCATTTTCCAGCAATTATATAATTTTTATGACCTTTTGAACTAGGTATATAAAAGAAAACTTAAAACAAAAATTTAAAAAATTTCTTCTCCTATTCATTTGATGAATATACGAAAAGGTCCAATGTGATGTCTAAAGCATGCTCAAATCTCCCATCTAGTAGCATTTGACAATCATAAAATATCTAATACGAGATTCAATATTTAATATTTGAAGAAAAAATCCAAAATTTGAAGAATCAAAGTATTTTTCTATTCGATTCACTCAAATTGAATTTTGATAGTAATCAACCTCAAGCTTAGGCAATAAATTGTATGATTTGCACAAATCACTTAATGCACACTGGCTTTGTGATTCACGATGTGATGTATCCCCTATAAGAATTTAAAGATATTGATATTATGGTAGAGGAGGAAAGGGAGCTGGTATTGGAAAATTCTTAGAACTCTTAATTTTGAAAATAAAACCCAAAAAGGCTAACTTAAAATTATTTTGAGGATATTTTAGGAATTTGGTAAATATATGCAATTAATAGGGAGTGGTATTAGACAATTAGAAGTGGCTATCTTAATATTTCGCAATTTCTATTCCTATAATTATTACGGTGATTGCTATAATCTTATTGGAATAACTAAATTGGTGATCCTCATCTAGGGAAACTCTTTGGGCATAAATTGATAGATTTATTAGTTTATATTTGAGGGAGAACATTATAATTAATTTTTTGATTGGCAGTTAGGTTATAGCAATTGCTTCATTAAATTAATATGATTTCTAAATAAATTGAGATATCGTTTATTAGTTATTTGTATTAGTCAAATTCTAGAGGTCAATTAACCACTAGTAAAATTGCTAATAATTTATTAATAATAGCCACTAATGAGTTTAATATTTGATTAATAATAATTAATTTTCAATCATAGGAATACTTTGTATTAATGCCTTCTTTATTATTGCTATTAACCTTTAATTTTAATTGCTTTAAATCTTATTCTTCAAAATCCCTAATTTTCTCAACTAAATGTTGAAGCCTCCTTAAGAGACGATCTGAGTTGTGTCATTTGCTATATTTTTTTGTACAACTTAGCATTAAAATAAATTTCTAATTTGAGGAGGTAAGTGACATCTTTGGTCAAATTTTGACGTCATTGTCAGGGAGGCATCAAAACTTAGTTATTTATTTTACTATTTTTATTTTATTTTATTCCAGTTTTTATTCATTTACTGTTTTAGTTTTTTGCTACTTGTTCTCTTATATTAAGTGTTCCCTGTCTATTAGAAATTTGAGGCCTCTTAACTCTGAGATTAAAAGAAATTTAAGAAAAATCAGACAGGCAAAGCATCAAGAAGTGAAACTTTCTGAGTGTTTTGATCCTTTGTTTACTGTTTCAGGAAATACAGATGACATGGGAGATATGAACAGGACACTTAGGAAGTTCATTACTCCTGATTTTACCAGCAGTCTCTGGCAATTACATATCCCAGGTTTGACAATGACTTTAAGGTCAATTGGTACATGGTTTATATTCTGCCCAAGTTTCATGGGCTATCTGGAGAAGACCTATACCAATACCAGAAGAAATTGCATATGGTGTGTTTTGGCATGAGACCCAATGAGGTGAAGGTGGATGATGTAAAACTTAGAGCATTCC
Source organism: Dalbergia cochinchinensis (assembly GCA_031216125.1). Classification (NCBI taxonomy): domain Eukaryota; kingdom Viridiplantae; phylum Streptophyta; class Magnoliopsida; order Fabales; family Fabaceae; genus Dalbergia; species Dalbergia cochinchinensis. The sequence goes on from CM062377.1 coordinate 2,132,359, forward strand.
TTTTCTCATTAGAGGGCATTGCAGAGAAATGTTCTCTAACTTGCCAAACGGGGTTATAAATAGCTGGATGGGGATGAAAAGACTCTTCATTGAGAGGTATTTTTCCTGCCTCTTGAGTAGCTACTATCAGAAAGAAGATCTCTGGGATCTACCAGTCAGATGAGACTCTTCATGAGCATTGGAAGTATTTCAAGCTCCTTTGTGCTAGCTGCCCCAACCACCAGATCTCGAAGCAATTACTCCGCAAATAATTTTATGAGGGTTTTGTACTTGCTAACAGGTACATGATAGATGTCGCTAATGGAGGAGCACTCCTAGATAAGACTCTGGCAAAGGCCCATGCTTTGATTGAGAATATAACTACAAATTTTCAGCAATTTGTTTCCAGGATTGCAGTCAATACAAGGGGCCTCCTGAAATAAACCAGCCAGAGAATCCAGTGTTGACCCAAACTTTATAAGCACTTTTTAGGCTAATGAAGTAATTAGTGGTAAGCTAGGCAGCAACTCCAACAGTCCCTATGGTCTGTGGCATTTGCACTTCCAATGAACATTCCACACATATATGTCCAGCCCTACAAGATTAATCAATCACTGAGGTAACAACAACAAACCCCTTCCATAGTCCACCTTAGAATCAAGCAAGCCAATTCCTATTCGGGAACATTTATAACTCTAGTTAGAAGAATCACTGCAATTTGAAATGGGAAAATAACTCTCAACAACAGGGCCAGCCTTCACTACAAAAGCACCTAAAACCTCATTAGAGGAAATCAACCCTTCTTGCACCTCCATCCTTAAATCCCACTATGACTGAGATGATAATGGAGCAAATGCAAGAAATATGTAAAGAAAATACCCAATTGAGAGAGAATGTGACTTAAATAAAGTAAAACCAGGGTTAGCAAACCCTAACCTCCCAGTTACTTTCTTAGACCATGCTTGATACAAGATGAAATGCATGTGTAATCACCCTGAGGTCTGGGACAAAATGCCAGAGGTAACAAGGCCTACAGAAGAAGTTGGACAAGAGAAAACTGAGCGAGAAGAGATTTTTGTTGAGCATCGCAGTGCTCAAACAGTGCTATAGTGCTCAGCTGAGTATACAGAAGGTGAACTGGAGTGGAAGATCCCTCGGATGAGCACTGTAGTGCTCCAACAGCGCTGCAGTGCTCAATTGAGACTAAGCAAACAAAAACAGGAGTTTTTGGAGAGTGCCCCAGTGCTCAACATAGGTAATCCAAGACAAAATCTTTATCCATCCACTGCCACTCCCTCAGAGGATCTAACCCAAGAAATCTGCTGCATCAGAATATGATCCGAAACTTGGGAAACCTTTAAAAAGGTGCAAATGAACATACCCGTATTGGATGCAATCAAATAAATTCCCAAGTATGCTAAATTTTTTAAGGATCTGCATACCAATGAGAGGAAGATAAAAGACAGTAAGGAAGATACAGTAATCATAGGGGTAAATGTCTCCTCCATTATCAAGACGGGCAATATACCATCCAAGTGCAAGGATTCTAGGACATTCGCTGTGTCTTGCACTATTAGGAACCTGCACATCACAAAGGCTCTGGCTGACTTCAGAGCTGGCATTAATATTATACCTAAGTTTCTCTACTGGTCCTTTCATTTTGGAAAGCTCAAGCCAACCGGGTTGCAAATTCAGATAGTCAACTGCAGCATCACGAGACCATAGGGAGTATTAGAAAACGTTCTGGTATAGGTAAATGATTTTATATTCTCTGCTGATTTCTATGTGTTTGAAATGGAAAATGATATTAATGCCAACTGTCACAACCGGGATCACGACGGGGACGGTGAAAAAAGAATTTTTGTTTGAAAATTTGGAGTCGCCACCAAGTTTATTGAAATTGGGAAAACATGGAAAAAACCCGTTATTTCTACAAATGGTCTTTGAAACATATTCGAGTTCAGGAGTCGGTTATGCATAGAGAAGGGCAGACATTTAATCCTACACACCCCTAGTACACCCGTCCTTAGACGGTACCTATAATTGATTTGTGCAGATTATTAATAACTCTTTTGAAATATTTATTCTTCCATTTGTTATTTACAAAAAAGATAAAAAACTTCTTTAAAAAGAAATTTTAGAGCATCAAACTGTCACAATTCAAATGTCCAAAATATTGAGTTAACAAACCGTCCCGGCTAAATTAACATTTTTATTTGAAATAAAATATTTGATAAATAAGTAAAAATCTTATAAATATTTAAAATCAAGAAAAGAAAGAAAACAAATAGTTTTGGTATTTTTTATAAAAGAAATAAAAAAATAAAAAATGATTAAATAAATAAATACAAACGAGAATAAATATATTTCGAGGAAATTTCGGATCATTAAGCTGTCACAGCTCAAATGTCCAAATTATTAAGTTAACAAGCCGTCTCGGCTAAATTAACATTTTTAACAGAATATTTCTCTCAAAAAAAGAAATTCATTAAAAATTATTAACAAGTAAAATAAATATGTAAATTTAATTTTTGACTTGACAGGGATCGGAATCACCTGCTCCTACGTATCCCCTGGTGCAATAGAGAATTCAAAGTCACGTAGTTCTGTATAAAATATTTATGAATTTATAAACTAAATTTTTGAAAAATGAATTTTAGAATATCAAGCTGTCACAGCTAAAATATTCCAGAATTTAGGATTAATAAGCCGTCACGGCTCCATTAATCCTATTTATTTATTTAAAAATCCAATTATTCAATTGATGAATTAAATAAACTTTTAAATAAAAAGAAAAAAATATGAACCAATATAACAATTAAAGATTAAAAGTAAATCAAGGATTCTAACTACCATCTTTTTATTATATTTTTTTTATTTTAAGATTTTTCGTATAAGATTTACCAAATCGTTAGACAATTCAATTACTCTCAACTTGATTATTTAATCCTACTCAAAAGAAAATAAACTCGTTTATTTTAAATTTTAAACTAAACTAACTTTAAAACAAACAAATCTAAAATTAAAAAATTAAACAAACACTAAAAACTCAAATTTAAACAAACTAATCGAAAACTAATGCTACCTGAACAAATTGACCAAAAATAATATTGACTTCAAAATATAACTAAATGCAATTAAAATTCCCTAATTCTACTAATTTAATTTTACTTCTAACTCACACAAACATACTAATATCAACACTCATACTCACACGCACACACACTTTCTCACACACGCTTACACACGCGCTCACGTGCACTCACTTCCCCACTCAAAACAAACACGCACGCTCACTTCCCACTTTCACTTTCACACTCAACTCACGCACAGCACACACATGCACTCCACTAATAACACTCTCACATACTCACCTAAGAAAGAAAAAAAACAAAAGGGAAAGGGGGGTCTGAGAAGAAGAAAGAGAGAGGCCTAGAGAGAGAAAGCGAGACTAAGAGAGAAGGGAGAGAGAGTGGCCGATCGGAGAAGAGCGAAGGCCGGCCGCGAGGGGAAGACTTCGCCACGCAAGAAGGGAGGAGCCGAGTGTGCCCAGATGGCGCCGGAGGTGGGCCGTAGAGGCCGCGATGCGAGGCGGCCGGGAGCGCAGTCTAGAGAGGAAGACGCTGGCAGCAGCGCCGACGAAGACGGAGATCCGAGGGCGAAAAAAGGGCACCGACGCGAGCAGCTCGGTGGCTTGGCTGGTTCACGGCGGGTAGATCGGCGGAGGTCGCGACTTGGGAGGAGGACCGCGCATCGATGCAGATCGGGCTGAGGCAATGGTTGCGATCCGAGCGGCTATCCGGACGGCGGACGGAGGCTGGCTCACGGTCGGCTGGGTGGAGGTCGGCTTGCAGTGCCACACGGCGGCGATGGTGGTGGCCGGCTTCCCTTTCCATTTCTACTCCTCTCTTCTTTGTTATTTTCTTCTCTTTTTGGACAAAAGAAAAATTGGGTGTATGTTTGGTTCTAATATGAGATTCTTGTGTTTTTTTTTTCCAGGTGAACTGAGATAAAGAAAAATGGAAGAAGCCAGGAGAGAGATCATGGAGGAAGGGGCCGCATGCGAGATCACCGCATGGTGGCGGCGTTGGCGCGGAGGCTACAGCGGTGGTTGTCGACCACCAACGGCGACGATGGTGAGGTGATGATGCTGATGAGACCGCGAGGTGGTTCACGGTTTGTCACGGTGACGGCTCCATGGTGGCCCGACCGAGGAAGATGGAGGGGAAGGCCGCGAGCTTCTGTTTTTTTTAGTTTCAGTTTTTTTTGAACAAGAAATTTTGACGTATGTTTGGTTCGGAACTGAGATTGGAATTTTTGAATTTGAGATGGATTGTTGCTGATGATAATTTTGATTTGGTTTGTGTATGGTTGGGATTTTGTGGCTTGAATTTTGCTTGTGTTCTAGATAGTGATGATAATGATCCTAAATGGTGATGGGAATGTTACCTGTTCCTTCTTCTTCTTCTTTGATGTCACCAGATCGTGTTCCTGATCTCTGAATTAATTCCTCAATGTGTGTTCTCTCTGGGTTTTCACTCTTTGTAAACTTTTTGAATTCACTCTCCGTGTTTCTTCCCCACCTTTTTTGTCTTTGTGAAATTTGATCTCATTTATAAATCTTCATGAATCAATTTGTCAACCTCACAGCAACAATTTTTGATTCAATTGATACTAGTTGCTGATTTCATGGGATTGCATTTGATCTTGCATGCTGCATTCTTTGAATTTTTCTTCTCCTGCATGTGAGCTTTGTCACCGCCTTTGAATCCAGTGCCTGATTGCAGCTTGTTTTCCTTGTTTTGTTCGGCCATCACATTACAACACTGACTCCTCTTTTGTATTGTCTCGTTTCCTTTTCTTTTTTATATTTTTTGTTTTTTCTTTAACAAAAATAAAAATAAAAATGAAATTGCAACTGAAATGGGCTGCAAAAGTTTTTTTTTGGTGATGAAATGGGCTCAACAAAAAAAAATGAAATGGGCTGAAACTTTTTTTTAATCTAAATGACATAACCAAATAAAAAGGGAAAAGAAATGGGCTGACATTTTTCACAATTAAAAATGGGACGGGGTTTTCTTAATAATCAAACAACAACCTAAAATGGGCTTACCAAAACAAGAAAGGAAGGAGTTGAAAGAAAAAATTTTTATTTTGGGGCCGGGCAAAATTAGGTGTTCACACCTACTAACATATATTAATCTTGGATAGACCATTTTTGAAAACTGTTACAACCATGATTGATGTTTATGCCGGCACTTTATCCATGGAGTGTAGGGACATGAGAGTCCAATTTAACTTATCTGATGCTATAAAACATCCCCATAAGGAACACTCCATTTTTGACATTTATGTCATTGATTCTCTAGTTAATGATACTTCTGGTAATCTACTTTGTAAGGATCCAAACCCTTTTTTCGCTACTTTTTCTTCTTCCATGCGCTATGATATGCCCACTGTATTAGAATTTCCTAAGTTTTCAGATACAACTACTCCACCCAAGTTGCAGCCATCGGTTTGCAAGATGCTAGGTGCTTAACTTGAAGCAATTTTGGGATGGGTAACCTCTTGGGAAGTTTTCTTGGGAAGCATGAGAGTGAGGATAAAGCACGCTAAAAAGACCCGTGTTAGTTTGTGGGGGATAATTGTCAATCCATAAAGCAGTAGGGGATGTTACAAATGGTATCAGAGCAAATTTTGGGATCGGTGTACCGGCCAGCGAGGGCACTGGGCCCCCACTAGGAGGGTTGGAACTAGTACTACATCGGTTGGGGAGGGGAACAAAGCATGCCTTATAAGGGTGTGGATACCTCCCTCATGTAGGCGTATTTTCCCTTAGAGGTTGGGGAAAAGCAAACCCATGAGCCTCAGAGGTTTGGCAAAGCAAACAATATCTGCATCACCGAGTGTCTGGGATGTTACAAAAGCCTTGTAAAGGGCAGTGGATCTTGCCGCATAAACCCCAATCAAAACTAATGGTTGGAAGGCCAAAGTATATATGGAAGGAACTATTCTTGGTCGCATGTATGCACCCTGATGGTGCAATTAAGTTGGAGAACTTCAGGATGATTCGGTATTAAGTTGGAGAACTTCAGGATGATTCGGTATTAAGTTGGAGAACTTTAGGATGATTTGTTGTGACACTAATAAATACTGGTTGATGCACCTATATGAATTCTCCAAAGATTTGGGGGCCCTGATGGCCTATTTGTGGGTTGAAGCTGCACACCTTCCATAAAGGTCCTGACCGTCCAACCTAGGAATGTTAGAGCAAAGTGCTGGGTAGGAGACAATAGATTGTAAGGTTTTTCTTTACCTTTCCTTTTCATTTTTATGCATTTTATTTATTTTCATTTTATTTTTGAGTCTTGCATCATATTTATTTTTATTTTCATTTTACATTATCCTTTTGGCACCTTAGAGGTCACATGCATAAGCTCACATCGCATGCATTTTATTGACTTGCTTGGCGTTGACTTTATTTTGTGTTGCATATTTAGTGGATTCATTATGTTATTTGGATTGAGTATACGCACTTTTATCGGTGAGATTTTGAGCCGCTTTGAATGGACTATCATGTGCCGTGCTTATTTATTTATGTGTGTTTCTTTCTTTGGATTTGTATTCTAGAACTTGCTTGGGGTCTTGTTTGAAAATATATTTCCACATGCACGCTTGAATATAATTGAGGCATCATTTTCTTGTTTTACCCACTTGCCCATATAGCCACCCCTTGCATGTTACCATTGTTTCGCCTCTTTGAACTTTATTACTTATCCTTTTATTTTAGAATATCCTTAGTTAAAAGTAAAAAACCATGAAAAATCTCAACTTTTTTTAAGCTTAAGAGAGCATATATAATTTTGGTATGTGATTAAGTGTAAGTGTGGGGGAGAACATAAGGGCATGCCCCAATTTAAGTGTAGGGGAAGGATATCCACGAGTAGCCAAAAAAGAAATTCGACAAGTTGCATACTAAGAACATTGCAAAATAAAGGCATGTAATTGTATTAAGTTGGACAAAGTATACCCTTAGGTACTTGTTCTCCTGGTGTATATATTTGCTCTCCTTTGACTAGAGGTTGAGCCCATTGTCCTATATATTTTCCCTCCTTTACACAAAACCTCATTATAACTAAAGGTAAATCATCTTGATTTAGTATGCATGTATATGCGACAAAATGGAGAGTGAGACCCGTGGCATGTTTATGGTAATGTACTTTTATTTGAGGCGATTGAGTGTGCACCATAACCCAAAATTTTTGAGTGAATGAGTGGCAACATTGACCTTGGGAGGATTTTTGTACTTGGTCCATGCATCATTATATGTGGATTATTCTATCTTATATGCTATGTTCTTGTTTATGCCTTGCTTGTTGAAATTCTCTTGATTGTTGGTGCCAAACCTTGCTATTGTGTCTCTAGATTCATTGAATTGGTGTATTGTCATTTAATTTTGATGCATCACACATTTTTAGTGTTAGGAGTCTAGTAAAGTCCTTGTATACTGCTTTTCATCCATACCCTAATTTGATCTTAATTTCATATGAGGACATGTGAAAGTTTAAGTGTTGAGAAGTTTGGTAAGGGGTACTTATGCCACTTATTTCATTGTCAAACTTTAGTTTTTTACATGAGTTTTATTTTATTATTTGATGCAATTAATAAGGATTTTGATTTATTCCTTATTGTATGATTCTAATAGAATTATTGGCTTTTGAACTTATTTTGGAATAATTTGTAATTACACCCTGTTGCGTTTAACTTGTCTCTTTGAGTATGGTATTGTGCATAAGAGCTTTAGATTAAGTGCAAAATGTCAAGAACAAGACTGGAAACTATTGGGAAGGAGTTGGGAGCAAAAGAGAAGAAAAACAAGCATGGAGGCTCACATTTGAGTAAGCGCTGCGGTGCTCAGCAAATAACCCAATAATTTTGCGACTAAACATTTTGTTAAGCATTGCAGTGCTCATTTAGCACTACAGTGTTGGTGCGATGATGGTAGAAAAATTCATTAATTTGTTTTGGGCCCCACTTTGGCCCATTTTTAGAGAGCAGTATATATAGGAATGAGTAGAATTTTACCCTAGTTTTTGTAGCACATTTTAGATTGCTATTATTTCTCTCCACATCTTTCTCTCCATCTTCTCTCTACATCATCTTCTTCTCTATTCTTCTCTCTCTTATGGATTCCATAAGTGAATTGAGAGTGTTTTGTCTTGAAGATTATGACAAAGATTATTGCTACTATTTTCAGGTTCTTTTTTATCTTCATTGTTGTAATCCTCCAAAAATGGAGGAGTAAATTTCTTCACTAATGAAAGGATTTCTTTACTAGTGAAAAGGGTTTCTAAATAGATTGGAATGATGTTTGAGACCTCTTTTGATATTAAATGCATTAAGTTTCTGAATATTTTATAGTTTCTATTCCTATAATTATTGTGGTGATTGTCGTAATTTTTATTGGAATGATTAAATTGGCGATCCTCATTTACAGAAACTCTTCGGGCATAAATTAATAGATATATAGGTTTATGTTTGACGGAGAATATTAGAATTAACTTTCTGATTAGCAGTCAAGCTATAGCAATTGGTTCATTAAATTAATGTGATTTATAAATAAATTGAGATCTTGTTTATTAATTATTTGCATTAATCAAATTCTAGAGATCGATTGATCACTAATAGAATTACTAGTAATTAATTTATTACTAATAGCCACCAATAGGTTTAATGTTTAGTCAATGATATCAATTTCAATCCTAGGAATACCTTGCACTAGTGTCTTCTCCATGTTTGCTACTAACCTTTAATTTTAATTGCTTTAAATCTCATTCTTCAAAACCCTCAATTTTTCTGATTAAATGTTGAAGCCTCCTTGACAGATGACATAGGTTGTGCCTTGTGCTAAATTTTTTGTGCAACTTAGTATTAAAATAAATTTCTAATTTGAGGGAGATAGGCAATAGCCTCTATCAATCCCATAATAATATAACCAATTTTGGTATGTTTTCTGACTAAAAGTTATTTTTCTAATTAATATTAAAAAAAATTAAATTGTAAGTTTGAGCTATGTTTATATATATATATATATATATTAGTTCACCATAAATCCTGAATCTTTTACAATAACTTGACTCCTTAAAAATCACAATTTTTTTTGAAATAAACCGATGATATTCTTGTTGTCCTGGGTAATGATTAATTCTTTCAAAAGTTAGAGTTCATATAATATATATGAATTTTATCTCTGACTACAAAATAATCGTCTTTATACGCAGCAATAGATCAAACCCATAATTAGATATATAAAGAATTTAACTAGTTCCCAACTATATTAGGTTTTGTGGTTGAAAAGCGCAATCTAATAAGGCTACACTGTGAAAGTTTGCATGATTATATTTGATTAAAGTGGAAGAAAAAACGTTTCATCTGAAAAAAAAAAAAATGAATGACGGTAGATAATGCTAAGGGGTTAACGCATGTAGTTAAGGTTTATACCTGAAGATCGAATGAACCTAGGAAAGGCACATAATCTGCGAGGTTGAAAGCACCAACCAAGTTCAGTACCTCACGAACAAGGCCCTTCATGTTGAACCTATCGTCTTTACTGCGGCCCAATATCATCTTATGAGTGATATTCTCAACAAGCTTCCCCACCAACTCGCTAAGATCCACAACTTCATCACGCGAGGTTGCTGCTTCTTCTAGAGACTTCACCAGCAGCCCCAACTCATCCCTCCTCAAAGGAGCAAACACCTCAACTTTTGAAGCACTAAGGAGGTGCAATATGCACAATTTCCTCACGTTGCGCCAGTACCCACCATACTCAGCAAACCCTAAGCCCTTCCCGCCATAAGAGAATGTGTTCACTGCCTGAAGTTTAGGCCTGCTAGCAAAAACAGTGTCGTGGGTCTTGAGGAATAGCTCAGCAGTTTCAGGGGAGGAAACCACAATGGCTGGGACTTGTCCTAGCTTCAAGGACATGATGGGTCCATATTTATTGGCAAGGGATTGAAGTGTTCGGTGTGGGAGTTTCCCTAGCATGTGAAGGTTGCCAATGATTGGCAAGGCCTTTGGACCTGGGGGGTGTTTATTCCCATTATGTTGACGTGTTGTTTTGGGGTGCAACAAAGCAGTGGATAGAATGAATGTGAATATCACTAGGAGCACTGCAGGGATCATAGCTAATGCTTGAGGTAACATTTCTGATTGTTTAATTTGATTCATAAAAGACAGAGGCGGTCTTTTGGTATTTATCCATCAACGATGCTTGAAAGTACGAGAATTCGTGTAGTACACGAATTCAATATATAAATCATTTATTAATCAACAATGCTCTTGCTTGATGAGCATGTCACTGCTGTGGGCTTAATTCCTTGGTGAAGAGTCAATCTAGCTAGGCTCCGTAGGGCTTGGAAATGTTATGGGAGGGAAGTAGATATATTGAACAATTAAAATCTTGTTCCTAATATTTTTTTGTCAGAATAATAAACGCTATTAGCTCTTGGCAAGTGGCAAGTGGCAAGTGGCAAGGGGCAAGGGGCGGCTCCTCATATAGCCCGCAGGGGCGATGGCTCCTTGAATTTTATCATTTCTTATGTATTTTTTCATATATATTTGGCTTCTTCAAAAGTTTTTTACACTCATATTTATAATAATTATTGAAGAAATTAGATAAATTAAATATTTTAATCACCTAATTTTGTCATTCACTCTTTTATTTGTCTATCTCACTCTTATTTTATTTTTTGGTTTTTTTTTGTCAACTCAGAAAATATAATTTAAATATCTGAGATTAATCCTTATAAATCTTTTACTTAGTTAGGTGTTAAAAATACTATAATAGACAACATGTTATATATATATATACTCACGAGTGTTTGTGTGTTTCTTGAGTTTTGAATTTGTAATGCATGTTTTCTATTAGAGTAAATTCCCAACTTGATCATTGAGAAAAATAGCATTGAAGTAATAGGTCCCTACAAAAATAATATGATAAATTAGTTTTTTTTAATATTTTCAAAAAATTTATAGAACAAACTAATCTTTAATAATGTATAAAATAATTCAAATTAACCCGAACAAAAACACGAGTGAGACAAACAATTTTGTCAAAATTATGTGAAGTGACTAACTCACATAAATTGTATTCTATTAGGAATCAATTTATTTGACAATATTTTTTATCAGAAACCAACTTATAATTTTACATTTTCTTGTATATCTCGTGACTTTTTTTTCCCTAAAATTTTAGATTAAATAAAAATTTGAAGATCTATGTATACATATGTCAGTGCTTAGTGCTTAGACCTCGTAAGAAAAAGGCCTAACTCCTCTCCTGGCAAGTGGTGCTAAGCACCTTGCAGTCAAGGCGTGTGATGCACTTTCTCATAATAATATATGTTCTTAATTAGGCAAGAGGTGCCATGCACCTTGCAAGTCAAGGCGTGTGATGGACTTTCTCATCTTACTAATATTTCTCTCATAATAATATATGTTCTTAATTAGGCAAGAGGTGCCATGCACCTTGCATTTCAAGGTGAGTGATGCACTTTGTGATTTAACATGAAGATTATAAGGTGAATCTATCTAAATATGTACTGAATTTCTTATGGTGCTTTGTAGTTTTTAGATTTAGTTAGATTTCATAAATCTAGTTAAATGCATTTAAAAATGATTAAATTTTATCTATATAATCTTGGAACTAAATGAAAGTATTTAGGATATCAAACTTATAAAATCTAATCACTTATGAAATTTAAATTAAATGCATTTTAAAAGTGACTGAATTTTATTTGTGTGATTCTAAAATTAAATAGAAGTTTTTGCATGCATCCAATCATATGATTTTAAGTCTAACAACATGTTGGGAAAGTTGGCTCATATATATTTTGATGAGATAATGATTGATTTTATTTATATATATCATTTAGATGTGTATCCTAAAATACATATCCTGATATGTATATCCTTAGATTTAATAATATTTAAATTAAGGATATGGTAGGATGTATGAAATTTGGTGAGATATATGAAGGTTGTTAGAATATGAAAAAATCTGTTTATATTTGAATAATCCTTTAGGATTTGGAAGGAGTTTTAGAGATAAGACCCTTGGAAATAAATAAGATCAATGGCCTAAATGCATAATGATGTTAGAGAATAAGTGAGAAATGTAGACTGTATTATGAGAGTGGGTGTACAAGGGGCTTTGGGCTGGGTATGGGAATAAAGTGAAATCTTATACTGTTTTTATTCTCATAGTGAATGAGTTTATTCTTTGGAGTGGATATAGATATGTGATTTATCGAACTACATCAAATTATTGTGCTTCTATACTCATTGTAATCTTGTTTATTTTATCTCCGTGTTGTTGTGTTTTTATTTGCTTTATTGGATTCGAGCGAATGTATTTATGGGACTCATTTCATTGCATCATCCCCAACAACCGGTATGAGAGCTCATTGAAGCTCGATATGATCCAATAGGTATGTTTAGCACAAGGTCAAATCTTGCAGGTTTGCTGTGGAAGATTTGATTGGAAAAGGAAACTTCGGATATCTTCATTTGAGGATGAAAAGCTAGAAAGAATGACAGAAGATGATGGATTGTGTGGCTACACATGTTCATTCGCTGAATTTTCGAATCAACATGAGGCCATGTTCTATGGTGGATTGGGGTGTGTAGCTAGTACATGCTAAAGTCCATGGTTTGCACTTTGCGCGTGACTGGGCGATTTGAATCAAGGTGGAGCTGTTAACGGCTTCCATGGTGGTGAAACATTTGCCAAGATGGAGATTCGCTGGGAAAGTTGGCTCATGTTTATCTTGATGGGATAACGATTGATTTTATTTATATATATCCTTAGATTTAAGAATATTTAAATTAAAAATATGGTAAATATGGTAGGATATGTGTGAGATCTATTAGAGTATGGGGAAAAATCCGTTTAGATTTGAATAATTTGTTAGGATTTAAATAGTTTGTTTGGAGTTAGAAGAAGTTTGGAGATAAGACCATTGGTTATAAATATGATCAATGGCCTAGGTGTATAGTAGTATAAGAGAACAAGTAAGAGATATAGACTCTATCATGAGATGAGGTGTACAAATTAAAAGGCTTCGGGCCGAGTATGAGAAAAAGTGAAAATCTTGTACTATTTTTATTCTCATAGTGAATGAGTTTATTCTTTAAGGTGGATGTAGGCATGTGATTTGTCGAATCATGTTAAATTCTTGTATCTATACACTCATTGTCATCTTGTTTATTTTATCCCTTTGCACTGTTATGCTTTTATTTGATTTATTAGATTCGCACTAGTATGTTTATGGACCCGTTCTAGTGCGTCATCCCTAACACAAAACTACGACCTAATTTGTAACGAGTGAGGAAGAGAATAAAACCCTATTGAACAAAAACGCATAATCAATTAGAGATAGTGATTTAGTTATGGGAGATATTCAATTTGTATAGAAATACATGACTAATAAGTACTAGAAAAAGATTCTTTTTTTTTCGCTCACAATTTTACTAAGATTTGAACCCAAGTTCTACACATTGTGAGGGATTAGCTCCCACCTATTAATACTTATATATATACGGAAAATGGCTTCTATTAGACTTATTGGTGGTGGATCGAAGCAGAGCTCTGGCCCTCGTTATAAGGGGTGTTACTTGCATCCTTAATAAAACCTAAGAGGCCTTTCTTTGAGCTAAAGATCTCAAGATAGAAATAAAGGGATATCAACCCATTAGAAGTACCATAAAATGAGTTTTAATCCTATAAGATAGGGGCTTATGAATATATATATATATATATGTATATTTCTAAAATTTAATTTTGATTAATTGGTTCTTAATTTGTAATTGTAAATAATGTTAGTCCTTGAAAGCATATGATTCACACTAGTCCTTTATATATATAACAATATATAAATCTAATTAATCCCTAAAATTAAAAATAATAACTTTGATTCAAATTAATCCAATAATTTGTCAAGATTTTCTATCAGTAACTTCCATGATTCATAATTATAAAGTTTGAGATTAATTAGCTATATTTTAATAAATTTTAGGGATCTAAAATAAGGTAAAAGCTATAGTACACTAGATGAAATGTGATGTACTACACACAAAATATTTAGCCATATTTACAAAGTGTAGCAAAATACATTTAAAATTGTGTTAAATTTAATGTATCATACCTTGTTAATGCAGCAAAACGTCTAATATGTGGTACATCATACCTTAATTAACTGGTGTAACCTAGACAAAGCCCCAAAATAACTCATACTTACATTTTCGATGACGAAAATGATCAATACTAAAAAGTTTTTGTGGGATGTGGTGGGTCCATGGTCTTCACAGCCAAAATATTAACTAAGGTACATCATGCATCTTAAAAAAAGTCAAGATGCATTTAATTACAACTATTTTAAACTTTTAAAAGGATGAATAATGCTTTATCTTTCTACTTATTCAACAATCTTTTGTGAATTTTAGAAGATTTTTAGAAATTATTTTATTAAATAAGTAGTTTATGATAAAAGTAAGAATTATCGGTGTTTGTTTTTTCCGGCAGCTTGTAGCGTGGGAAGCCCGCAAAAGCTAATATATTTGATACGAAGAGAAAATTCATCTTTTTCTTTTCGTAACTAGTGTTCTTTGATTTCCACAATAGGTAACTTCAAAAATTTTAAAGTTTTGCATACGGTAAAAAGTTTAAACAATCACATTTTTCAATGAAATATTTTTTGAAACCTTAACTAGTGTCATTTTTATTCAATTGAAGAAGAAACAAATGACCAGTTGCAGAGCTTGAAAAAATACTTCAGGGGGCCAAACATTTTACCATATAAATTAGATTATGACAATAAAATTAATATTAATATATATACTTCTAAGAAAATAACTAATACAAAAAATGTCGATGTTTTTCTAGATTAGTCACAAGATAAAAATTGTTTTAATAATTAATTATAAATATAAATCATTTTTATAATTGAGTATTTGAAAATTAATTTTATGTTTGAATGTATCACCTTTAAAATTAATTTTAAATTAATGTGCTTTGTTTGGGTGGTGTTTTATATGATGAATTACTAAAAATAGTAGGAAATTGATGTTTATATTTATAATACTTAATATTTAGAGTTATTTTAGTAACAACATTCAAATTCTAAAGATAAATCAATTTCTACGTATAATTAAAAGTTTCAAAAATATGTTTTCATTTAAAAGTTAATTTTACATTTAAAATTGGAACTTTTTATAATGACTTGTGAAATTATTTCAAAAATAGCTTTTATTTAAAGAAAAAGAACAATTTTTTTTTTGGCATTCTCAGTTAACTTAGAATTAAAAATGTAAACTAATTTGGAAACATCCTTTGAATCATAGTACAGCTTAGAGTCAATTATCCATCTTTGATCATTTAATAACATGCTATTCAACTCTTATAATTGCTTGTATATTATAATTAAAAATTATTACTATTCTCTGAAATTAATTATGCTCAATTGAAATGTGATCTTTTTTGTTTTTAAATTTTTAATTGAAAAATAAGCTAATAGACTTTTAAACTCGAGAAACTAATTTGTATAGAATAGTACCATCTATATGTAAAGTAAATCTATATATTGCAAAAAACTATATATATATATATATATATATATATATATATATTAAAAAAAAATTGGGGGCCATGACTCCATTGTCCCTTGCAAGATCCGCCTATGCAAACGACAATTAACAATCTCAATCAATTTGTCCCTACTGCATCTACATCCAAGCAAGTTATCTCTGTGTTTTATATTTGGGCTTTTTGGATCTGTATTAATTGGTGGGGCCTATCCCATTGCGCATCCCCAACCGAGAGAGAGAGAGAGGGAGGGAGGGAGGGAGGAAAAATCCAAATCGGAATCAAAATGAGAAAGAACCAAGTTAAGCAGGGATAACTCATAGGCTATCTAGCTATATGAGTGTTTTTCTCTTGCTTTTTTTATTGGTCGTTGTGAGTTTTTTTATTTTTTTATTTTGGTTTTTGGTCAGATCGCTGTACATGGTGGAGATGCAAAACACAAAGTGGAAGCCCAAGAAAATTAGGGGCTGGGGGAAAAGTTAAGCAGCACCGCTTAAGTTTTCATTTATACTAGTAAGCAGTTTTTATGGGCATTCATATGAGAAAATGGAGAGTTATACACACATTTTTGCGACTAATGTTGAACAGTAAAACCAACATGAGTTAAACTGCCTTTCTTTTATATTTTGAAAAGAGTCATTATGAAACATAAATTTTATATTTAATTGAAAAAACTAAAAACTGATTTTTTTGTAAGCTTTTTTTTTTTCAATTTCTGTCAAAAACACTGAAAACTATTTTTTTTTCAGATTCTGATTATTTTTTAAAAATTATTTAAATATACTAAACCTGAATTTTTTTGAATGAAAAAATTGATTCTAAGCCCAAAAAAAAATCTCAAATAAATGCACCCTAAATTTTATCATTTTTTCAAACAAAGTTCAATGACTTATGTGAGTGATCAGAAAATTAAAGAAAAAACAAAGAGAAAGAGAGACGAGATAAAAACTTGGTAGAGAGTGGAAAAATAATTTCAATTAACTTGGTGAAAATCACTGAAACTTGTTAGATAACTAAATATAAAAATGTTGTAATCATTATTAGCAAGCTTACCCTTATGTTTGCCTCTGTAATGGTATCAGACCTATGATGAAGGAAAGTGAAGGCAGAGAGTGCAAAGCACTGTAAGGGAAAGAATGCGAGAGTTTGTGAGCAAGAGAAAATGATTCATTAAGATTGATCTTGAATACACTGAGCTAGCCCTTTATATACATGCCATTGCCTTGAGGGAAAGAATGAACTCCTAATAGATTAACTAACATAAACTGAACTGGTATAACAAACTAACTACCACAGCAACATTTAGTTAGTTAGCCTTTATCCCTTTCATCCCCCCTCAAACTGAGGGGAGTAGGATCTACTACCCTAAGTTTGGCCCAAAACTTTTGAAAGGGAAGTAAGGACAATGGCTTGGTGAGGACATCTGCAACTTGGCTTTCTAAAGGGATGTGCTGAACGAACACCTATTTTTGAACAACCTTATAGCACAAAATGTAAATCTAGCTCAAAGTGTTTGGATTTACTGTGAAGCACTGGATTAGCTGCTAAGAGCACTGCACTTTGATTATCACAGTATATTGATGGTGGAGTGGAGACTAAAACCTGCATTTCTGTCAGTAAGTTTAGAGCCAAGATAACTTAGCAACTACTGCTGCCATACTTCGAAACTCAGCTTCAGTACTTGATTGTGAGACTGCATTTTGCTTCTTGCTTGATCAAGAAATGAGGTTAGGGCCCAGGAACACACAAGCCACTAGTGGACTTTCTATCATCCACATCAGATCCCTAATCGGAATCACAGAAGGCTAGAAGTCTGAAGTCAGTGCAGGGATGAAAGGCTAAGCCATGGTGGAGGGTACCACCAATGTATCGAAGTATCCTCTTAACAGCTTTCCAGTGGACATCTAGGGGAGAGCACATGTAGTGGGAGACTTTACTGACAGCATAAGAGAGATCTGGCCTTGTGATGGTAATATATTGAAGTGCTCCCACCACAGACCTATAAAGGGAGGGGTCAGCAAAAGTAGAATCACCATGAGTAGATAGTCTTGAGCTAGAGATCATTAGGGTTGGCATAGGTTTTGCTTCACTCATGTTCGCTCGAGTGAGCAAATCCTTGAAATACTTGGTTTGTGTCAGATGAACAGTGCCTGGAGCAGTGGTTGAGGCTTCAAGTCCAAGGAAGAAACTCATGGTTCCATGGTTTTTTAAGGAGAAGATGCTGTTTAGTTTGGTGATCAGGTTGGAAATCTCTCAAGAGTTATTTCCTGTGATTAGGATGTCATCTACATTCACTAGAATGTAGGTGGTTAAGTTGGAAGTGAACCTGGTAAAAAGGTTGGAATCAAACCTGGTATTCTGGAGCCAAAATGTTATAGTGTGCTACTGAGTTTAGTGAACCAGGCCCTTGGGGCCTACTTGAGACCATACAAAGCCTTGTTTAATTTGCACACTAGATCAGTGTTGGGGCAGTGAATTCCTCAGGTTGTTGTATAAACATATCTTCCTCAAGGTCTCCATTAACAAAAGCATTATTGAAATCAAATTGTCTAATTGTCCAAACTTTTGTTAGAGCAATTGATAGCGTGATTCGGGCTGTTGTAGGCTTGATGACTGGACTAAATATCTGGTCATAATCAAGTCTCTCCCTTTTATGGAAGCCATTTGCAACTAACATGGCTTTGTATTTATGGATTGTGCCATCCAGGTGCCTTTTTACTTTGAACACCCACTCACACCCAATTGGTTTGGAGTGTGTGATACAGTACAGATTGTGATGAGTTCCTTATGGCCTCAAGGATTCCCTGGGAACCATCGTCGGGTCCTGAATTTTACTAAGTCTGGATCCTATACCTCCTTGGAGGGATATATGATAGAACCATATTCTTGGGATCAAAAGTCCCGGTAATTGTTCCTTGAGGGAAAACAAGTTGAAGAGTGATTTTTAACGAATTTTATGAAACCTGCAAATGTTTCGTTGTTAACCCACAAGTTTAGAAAATCTCAAAAATTCTCGGATTTGAACTAAAACCCAAAATTTGGATTCTGATTTGATAGAGTTTTGATTTTTGTGATATTTTATTTGAATCCAAATGGGGGATATTTCCTTATTTACATTTATGTTTTAAAGTTAATGGAGAGTAAAATAAATGTAAATAAGTGAGTGTTGGAACAACCCAGATGCTGGAATGACTGAAAAACACAGAAGTTGGGAGTTGTTGGGAATTACTGTCACCACTACGGTCACCAACACTTGTTCAAGTGGTGCAGCGGACTGAGGTACCGCTATAGTGGTCCAAGACCACTATAGCGGTCATAAATGACTCCATGGGAGCGTCAGACGATGTTAGACTACTATAGCTGTCATAGACCGCTATAGCGGTGTCAGTAAATTTAAAAACCCCCAAATCGGGCAGAAGAGAAGCAGAAATGTGATTCTCTCCCTTCTCCTCCATTTTTTCTCTCTTTCTCTCAAATTCACTCCAATCCATCATTCCAAGTTTCAAGGTAAGTTCATGTTATTAGATTATGTCTTTATTTCTCCATGATCTTGGATTTGGACCGATTATTTTTCTCATTTTTGTCAAGTGGGGGTATTTCCCCAATTTTAGTAGAGTTAGAATAGAGCTCTCTAGAGATTTTTAGATGTTAATATAGAGTTATGGGTGCTCCATGGCAGTTGGTGCCATTCCAAGCTCTTCAGGTCAAGTTGGTGGGGCCCACATACTCCCGGCTTTAAACTGTGAGTGGGTTCAGATCCTATGATCCTTATGTTGATCATTAGAGTTAATTTCAGTAAATTATAGCATGAGACATATATGTTTTTCTGAAAACTCATGGGACCATTATTGTTAAAGTGATTTTTATCAAAGAGCTAGAGTATATATTTAAAGATTTATGGAACATTATGATGATTTCCATAGTAGAGAATATGTATATGATAGAGTTTTAGAGAAAATAAGTGTTTTTATGATTCTCAGAAGTATGGAATTCAATATGATTTGTAACATTTGCGGATACATATTCTGTAGCCTTGAAATCAGAATGCCTACAAATGGGTGATCCCTTGGGCATGATTTCACGGTCACAGTTATGCTAAAGTCAGATTGTGAGAGTTATATGAGACTAGAACTTTTTGAGTTTCAAGAGTTTTCATATTTAAATAATTTTATGAATTTCAGAACTGTTGATTTATATGCTAGAGCTTGTGAACTCTAGGGTAGAAGACTTATGAGATATAGAGAAAAGATTTAGATTTCTTATTAGGCCCCAGATGATAGCTATAGAGAAGCAGATCGTGAGTTAGCGATTATTCCGTTAACCTTAGTATACCAAGTCGCCTTAGGGCCAGAGAAATAACAAACGAGACCTGTTTAGGTGCCCCAGAAATTAGAGACTTTGTTATGCTATGCATAACTAGAGATTTGTTATGTCACATGAATTGAGCATAACCAGAGATTCCTGTTTCTTTATTAGCATACTATGGTTTATGATTTCTACAGAGTAATGATTTTAGAACTATTTGTTGTTCCTATGAATATGAACTTGAGAGTTATTGCATTAACTAGTTTGATGAATATATATATATTATTATTTATTTCCCTTGGCTGTCCCATGAGAGGGTTATGGGTGAGGACTTACTCATTGAGTTTTAGATGAAACTCACCCCTCTCCCTTCCTCCATTATAGGTGCAGTAGACCCGCAGTAGAGATTTCCCAGTTGGTGAGCTTCACTTTGTGAGTGAAGTACTTTTGGCATTTTGTTTAGAGATAGAGTGCTCCAATGTGCATGACGGGTAGGGTCCTGGACCATAGAGATAGACTGACATGTTTTTATCATGAATATTTTGTATTAAAAGCAACTCGTGTATTTTGTATCAGAGATATTTATTAGAGCTTGATTATGAAAGTATTTATGATTTGGAAAAGGATTTTATATTAAATTATGCATATAGAGGGACTCAGAGATCACGAGGCTTACGTGGGAATGAGGATTCCTCACGTGCCGGTCATGTGCCCAAGTCGGGTCATGACAGAGTGTGAAGAGGGTTGTACCAGGTTCTAGGTGTTGTTCCTCTATAGTGCACTAAATTCTTCCTCTATTGCCTTTTCCAGCATGGGGAAGCTAGTGCTTGTGACACTAATGTAGGTTCATGATTGGCTAGATCATTAGCAGTAGCCAGTACAACAGAATATGTTTTGGGCTTGTAAATCCCATGTTTGCTTCTAGTTAGCATAAGATGGACATTTGTAAGAGTTACAAAGGCCATTGTTGCAGAGCTGGATGCTGGCACCTTAGTTGCTATTAAAGATTGTGGATAAGCTTCAGGAGTTGAACCTGCAGGCTGCACACTAGGTAAAGGATCAATAGGTTCAGAAGAGTTACCAGTAATAACAAGCGATGTAAGGCATCTTTCAGCATTAGCAGGTCTAGGGGAGGGTGTGGGAGTATATATAGGAGTGGGGACAGTGGTGGTGTGTGTAAGGTTCATGTGAATGGTGTCGTGTGTATTGTTGATGGCTGTGGAGAATAGCTGGTGGTTTGGGAATTCTGATTCATCAAAGGTCACATATCTAGAGATGAATATGGTTCCATTTGGTGAGAGGCATTTGTATCCTTGCTGGTTGGATGCATAACCTAGGAATAGACATTTGTGTGTTTTGAAATCAAATTTACGCTGGTTATAGGGTCTAAGATATGGATAACAAGTGCAGCCAAATATTTTTAGGAAGGAGCAATATGGTGGTTTATGGTGTATGAGCTCAAAAGGTGAGAGTAAAGGGAGTCTGTTAATAAGATATGTAGCAGTAAGGAAAGCTTCATCCCAGTACTTGAGGGGGAGTGAAGATTGGGCTAAGAGAGTTAAACATGTCTCAGTGATATGCCTATGCTTTCTTTCCACACTTCCATTTTGTTGGTGTGTATAGGGACATGTGAGTCTATGTGTAATGCTATTGGTTTTAAGGAATGAAGTGAAGGTGTAAGAAAGATACTCCTTTCTATTGTCAGTTCGCAAAGCTTTTAGTTTAAAACCAATTTTTGTTTCCATCATAGTTTTGTATTGAATGAATGCATCAAAGGACTGAGATTTGTTGGTGAGTCGATAAATGCAAGTATACTTTGTACAGGCATCAACAAAGCAAATATAGTATCTAAAATCGGATTTGGCAAGTATGGGGCTGGCCCCCATAGGTCTGAAAACACTAGTTCAAGTGGTGACTTATAGTTGGTGTGTGAGTCTACAAATGGTAGATAGTGGGATTTTCCCATACAGTATGCTTCACAGACATTAGCACTAGTGACAGTAGGACAGGAATCAGTATTATTGAGACAAGAATCCGTGTCAAAACTAGCTTTATTGATATTATTTGAGTTATTACATTTGGCTAGCACTTGGCTAACAATTCGTACAGATGGGTGTCCTAGCCTTCTATGCCAAAGAGTGAACTTAGCTGTAACAGAGGGGCAAGAGGTTTACACACAAAACGAAAAGAAATAGGGGAAAAAGGGTTTTGTGGTTATAGAGGTGTCTTCCAGTTTGTATAAGCCAGCTTTATGTACTCCTTGAAAAAGGATCTCCTTGGATGCCTGGCATTTAACAAAGAAGTGGTTAGCATGAAACTCAAAGTAAGCATTGTTATCAGCTGCAAACTTATGAAAACTTATGAGATTCTTTGTGATTGAAGGAACATGCAAAATTTCATTGAGTTTGAAAGTGGTATTGGAGTTAGTGGATTGTAAGAGGGATTTGCCAATGTGAGAAATACTCATACCTTGCCCATTACTTGTGAACACTTATTGTGGCCCATTGTATTCTGTGCTTGTATGCAAATTCTTCTAGTCAAAGGTGAGATGGTGGGATGCACCTGAGTCAATGTACCAGGCTTTATCTGTTAGAGTGGAAGGTGTGGCAAGATAAGCTGTTGGAGGGTGGGAGGCAGGAGCTGGGTTATGAAAAAAGCTTGAGGAAGGAGGTGGGAAGGAGTTACACATGGGCCCCTAAAAATTTTGGTCAAAGCGGTGGTAGCATTGCCATACCGTGTGACCAATGCGGCTACAAAGTTGGCATTGAGGGTGCCTTGAGCTACTCCAAGAACGTCCACCTCTCAAACCTTTACCTCTACCTCTTCGCTACATCCCATCATCATTTCTTCATACATCGTTACTTTTCTGAGCCACATTAACTTGGACAGATCCTAGCTCAACTTTTCTAAACTTCTCTATTATATCTTCTTAAGCTATCAATAGTGTCTTTAACTTAGTAATCGAAAGAGAGTCAGACCTAGACATTACCGTTATCATGAATGCAATGTAGTCCTCGCTAAGACCTTTAAGAACCACTTCAACGTATTCCTTATTTGTCAGTGCAGCACTGAGAGCTATTAAGCTATCAGTAATTTTCTTGATTTTGATCAAGTATTCACTTGTTGTGCCTATCTTCTTCACTGTCTTGAGCTGAGTCTTCAGTTGTTTAATCTTGGATTTAGTACGAGCAAGAAAGTATTCTTCCAGTTCACTCCAAACTTCATGTGCAAATTCACACTTGATCATTCGATTGGTGAAACTAAGATCCATAGAAGCTAGAAGCCATGATACCATGTGCTGGTTCTACTGCTCCCACTCGAGATATTCTTGCGTTTCATTATCAGCTGCTCAATCTTCTTCTGTAGCATATCGAGTTGGAATCTTCTTCTTGTCCAAGTGGCTCTTCAATTTGTTGGCTTTGATCCATGCCAAAGCTTGGTGTTTCCACTGGTAATAATTCTCCTCATCTAACTTGAAGGAGATTAGGGTGGAGAATATTCTCAGGGTGAAGGTGCTCGTTTGAGCTATGAGTGCGGAAGCGTTCTCAGCCATGGATCATCAAGCTCTGATACCATTGCATGGTATCAGAGCTATGATGAAGGAAAGCAAAGGTTGAGAGCGTAGAGCACTGTAAGGAAAAGAATGCAAGAGTTTGTGAGCAAGAGAAAATGATTCATTCAGATTGATCTTGAATACACTGAGCTAGTCCTTTATATACATGCCATTGCCTTGAGGGAAAGAATGAACTCCTAACAGATTAACTAACATAAACTGA
This sequence comes from Dalbergia cochinchinensis, assembly GCA_031216125.1. Taxonomy (NCBI): domain Eukaryota; kingdom Viridiplantae; phylum Streptophyta; class Magnoliopsida; order Fabales; family Fabaceae; genus Dalbergia; species Dalbergia cochinchinensis. Next base: position 2,156,062 of record CM062377.1, read on the forward strand.
ATGGGTATAACAAACTAACTACCACCACAACGTTTAGTTAGTTAGCCTTTATCCTTTTCAGCCTCATGCTTTAACCATAGAATCGGACAAATTGAATCTCTTAAACCTCTTTATCCAAAAAGAAAGACAAATTCCCTTTTAAAAAGGAAAGATTAATCTAATTTATGCACCATAAATTCATATAATAGTACACATCTATATAGAAAGAAAAAGACACAAAATATCATGTAGTAATAAGTGAGCTTAAGATTGAATAATATCTTTCTTTCTTTCTTTATAAATGTCTACTATTATATTAATATAAACAACATTATCCAAAAAGGAATTGGACCCACAACATGCACATCCAAACAAACCCAATATCTTCTATGTGGATTTTACACTACTAAATATAGAATATCAAAAAGGGGGAAAAAAAAAAGAAATTGTGTGGTCTAAGAGAAATTCTTAGATAATCTTGGGATATATTTGGTTGGGAATAAAAATTGAGTAAAATTTTATGAATGAGGTTTTTCCACATAAAATCCATCCATAAAAATTTACACTCTATTTCTACTATCAAACGAAACATAGGTTGTAAATTTTTATGAATATACATTTGGGCATGTTCAAGGGCGGGATTAGACAATTTTTTCAGAAAGGACCAAATTTAATAGTGAATTTTACATAACAAAAATGTGTCATATAATTTTTGCTATTATTAAAAAATTTAAATAAATATGTCGCTATATACAAAAAATAAATATTTCATAATCAAAATTAGAGAGAAAAACAAATGCGCTTGCACACACATATATATACACATATTATCTATTACAATATTTAAACCTCTAGTTAAATAAATAAAAAAAAACCATTAGAATCAACCAAATAAATTTTTTTGAGGGGCCAAATTTTTTTTAAAATGTAAGTTAAATAAAGAAATTTAAAAAAATAAGGGGGAGGCCTGACTTCAATGTTATGTTTGGGTGCAAGTTACGCATGACCCTCAACTATACCATGAAAATTTTACAGCCAAACATATCCTTAGAGTGAGAGGGAAAAGTTTTGCTATGATACATTAGGTAGTATATTAAAAAACACATTGCTTATTCCAATGACATTTCCGCGGTTTTGAAATTTTTCAAGGAAATGAAATTTTTTTCCCAACAAAAAGTTATTCATCTACAGTATTTAATCTTCAGCACTTCAGTTAATTATCGTATACAAACATATTTCAAAAGGAGCTAAGATTATATTAAATATATTACAAGAATTTCTTATTACTCTAGAATTCTTAAACAGATTTTTTTTCTGAAAAAAAAAGTGTAATGGTGGTTCAGTCCTAATTTAACCAATTCGAGTACGCTCAGCTTGTAGAAACAGTAATGCCGCCGCCGTCCTGTGTGCTATGTGCATCGCTAAACATCGGTCTTGTCCTGCAAATTAAATCATCCTATTGTGTCACGGTGATAATTAACCTTGACTGTATATACTCTTGACGATCCATGCACTGAGAGCTAACTAGTTATGACTAATGATAGTCATAAATTAAATGTTTTGTCCCTTATTGTAAACTTACCTTCGTATTTTATTTAACAAAAAAAATAAATAAATAAAAGTTAGCCCCAGAGGCATATATCATTTGAAGAATAAAACAAGACATACAATGCTCTTTCGGTTGTCATGAGAACCATGTATTTCCCTCATATTCGTTGTTTAGCTCGAGTTTATTTTCACAAACTAGGTGATATTTAGTAAAGGGTATAGTTAAATTGACAAGAAAAAAAATGAAAATCATAACTCAAGCCACATACATGCTGAAATAATCTAGTATTTGCCTGCGTCTTATACTGCCTAGCTACTTATGCGCATGCATTATAGCTTGTAAATACATCATACCTTGGACCTCAAACTAGTGTGTACACACACACACACACACTCACTAGCCATTTGATTCGTTTTGCTCCATTCCATGAAGACGATATGTTGGCACAGCAAACAAGTCCTTGGCTCTTGGCATTGTCATGCCAAATTTCTCAGTCATGTCCAAATCATCAGGACTCATGCCCCATGGAAGTTCCCAAATAAAGCAATGCACAAACTGAGATACAACAAGTTTAACAGTAGCAAGACCCAAGTTCATACCAGGGCATCCTCTACGACCAGTACCAAATGGTAGCAGCTCAAAGTCATATCCTCGAATGTCTACTTTGTTATTCAAGAATCTCTCTGGATAAAACACATTGGCATTATTTGACCACACCTTGGGATCTCGCCCTATTGCCCATGCATTTACAAAGATTCTTGAAGATTTCTTAATGTAACAGTCATCAATCACAATATCTTTAACTGACTCCCGGACAAGCAATGCTCCAACAGGATACAATCTCAAGGTCTCCTTGATCACCATGTCCAAGTAACTCAACTTCGATAAATCAATCTCCTCCACCAGTTTGTTCATTCCAACCACATTGCTTAGCTCATCTTGGAGGTTTTTCATCACCCTTGGATGCCTTAATAGCTCGGATAAAGCCCACAAAATAACACCGGCAGAAGTATCAAATGTCGCGGCAATCATATCCATGGCAATTGCCTTCATATTAGTTCGATCAATGACATGGCTTTGTTCATCATATGGATCGATGGGTTGGTGCATCAATGAGAGTAATATGTCTATAAAATCCTTATGTTGGTCATTTTGCACACTGGAAGCATGTTCATGATCCTCAATTATTTTCTCCAGCACTTCGTCAAGTGCTTTACTGATTTTCTTGAAGTTTCGTCTCAGTCCCTGACAATAATAAAATCTTGATGGCTTAAATTATTTGATTGTAATGACGCCAAAAGTGCTACAAAAATTAAAATGAGGATATATGGTTTTTGCATAGAAGCAAAGTGACCATATCTCCTGACTAATTAAATGGAAGGGGACACCATTATCTGAAAGAAATATTTTAGTCTATTGTGATCTTTATTCTACAAATTCTTAAATGCCTTTTGGAGTAAGAGAAAAAGTCTTGCTTCCTTTCATTTTATAAGTGTCTCCAAATATTCAGGTCGATATCGGCCCAAGAGGGATTATGACCAAATATTGTACAAAAAGTTGGATCAAAGCAAAAAAACAAAATGTACGGGCCAAAATTAAAATTCACTTTATTCACTAGGATTAAAAACTTATTTAACTTATTATCATAAGTTATCAAATTATACAACCCAATTCGTAAAAAGAAAAAGACAAAAAAGACAAGTCAGAGTGGTTAAATCCATTTTATCTCATCTCAAGTTAAGCTAGAAAAAAAAGAACGTTAAGACTATACCACTTTGTATAAAACGCGTACCACTTAAGAGAATTTCTTGCATCATCATAGAGCAATTAGGTGTACATACTTATGTGTCAAGTATGATGTCTTGTTACTCAATTTTCTAAGAGTTCAGCCACATTTACCCACAGAAAAAAATAGAGCACGTAGATGGATTGTACTTTCATCAATGATGGAGTGGCATTTTGACCTCAGTTAATGATAGGACTCATACCTTTATCTAAAATACCATTTTGTTATTGGACAGAGCATAGTTTTAAAACTCGAATCAGGCTGACCGATTGGACCTGTGAATCAGTCAACTAGTTAAGTAACTAGTCCGAGTCAAACAGATTAGATATGCAGATCGATTGGCATGACCCAGTTTGACTTGCCGATTTTTCTAAAGAACTAGTGACTCATCGAATGACGGTTCAGCAGTTTCAAAAATAATAATAATAACAATAACAGCACAAAGTGAAGTGGTAAACCCTAGCCGTGGCTTCAAATTTTTGGTTGCCACTCACCTGCTAAATCTCAGATCTGTTGCACCATGCCACACTATCATTGTTGTGCGACCCTGTAACATCCCCTGCTGCTTTATGGATTGACGACTGTCCCCACAAACCAACACGGATTTTTTTAGCATGCTTTGTCCTCACTCAATCTCCTTCACACTTAACACATTTCGAATACTCACTAGGATTATGCTGATAAATTATGGAACACTTATCAAACTTTGCGGTGTATATTGAAACCATCATGTGCCCTTACTACAGTGTTAGGAATTTCCAATTCCTTAACATTTTGAAAAGGGAAACATACTTCTCATAGAAAGCATCCTTAACCACTTCCCAAGTTATTTCAATATTCGCCTCCTCAACTAGCGTTCTAGTGCCTATCCATCAATAATCAGCGTCTGCATCCAACACTTAGGCAGCATAACCCACTTTCTATGAATCCAATCACTTTGATATTTTAAAGATTCCTCTCCATCACTTAATCCATTTTTTTCAATCTTATCTGGGTTTAGGTTCCTTAGATTTTGGGTGATTTCTGCTCCTTGGAATGCCACAAACAGCAGCCCTTTTTTCGGTGTCTTCGATGAGCTTACCTCCCAATGGTGCTCATCATCTAGTTCGCAACCATAGCTTGCTCCTTGATTGCCAGGGTCATATTCTGAAAATCACGCATAATGTTGCAACTTCCTCCTCAAGCACCTCATCATCATTGCTATTGCTTGCCCTACCACGCCTACCCGAAGTCATTAGTCTTCTATCACACCAAGCAAAAGGCATTGAGTTGATCAGGCTCAACACAATGCTAAGCATGATAGTTACTAACTACTTCAAAAGTAAGTAGTCATGCATAAAAAGTTCTACTTCTTATCTCAGTAGATAAAATCCTACTGCATGATACTAAGATTTCAGAGTTGTTTTAGAAGCAAGTCAGACCATCCCCAGGCTCTAATAGGATGAACTGCTCTAATACCATTAAATGTAACACTCTTCACATCATAAAGCTATGCTTAAGCCATAACTTTATAGTGAGTAGTTGTTACTTGTAAACTCTGCTTGATCTGAGAGTAGTGTATATATATTTTTAAATATGAACCTGCTTTTCATGATAAACATAGAATGCTCTCTCTTTGAGTCACTAAATCTAAACATGCATATGTATATGTATATGAACTTGATAGATGTAAAAGGATGCAAGAGACAAGAATCTTATGTATAGATTGAATGGATTTGAGAGATTTATTAAGTAAATGAAGAGATTTTTGGGTTCTTGAAAAAGAATGAGCAATCTAGATATTTTTCTAGAATATAATCAGAAATAAGTTTATAAAATCTGAAAGATTGGTATTTTGAAGTGCGATGCTAAAGTTTCGTGAAATGATGAGATTTTAATCTATAGAAGAAAGGCTCTGAAATCTAATTTCCTGAAAGTTTTAAGAATTACTAAGTAAGAAGTCCTATAAGTTTTTGTAATGAATAAATCTCAAAAGATTAGCAGACTTTGTAGAAATATCTCATCATAGATTAAGAAATTTTACAGAAAAATCTCATAACAGTAAAACAGATTTTACAGAAGATTCTTATAAAAAGTTTAGTAGATTCTACTAATGAATCTCCTAAAAAACTAAAGATAGATTCTGAACAGAATATGAATATCTCATAAGACTTTAAGAGAGACTTTTGGAACAGAATACGTCATACATATTCAAGAGAGATTTTAACAGAATATTTCATAAGACAACTAAAATGCTTTAATCATTTTAAGACCATGTCAGATATTACTGTGTAGTAGACTAGTGTTTTTTCTACTGGGAATCTTTGATTCTCATTCCTGCTATTATCAATTTTTTTATAGATTACGATGATGGTGATATATTTTGAAGAGATTCTTAGCTAGTAATGGCACTACGATCCAGACATTTTGATGAACCGATGATAGAGAATTAATTAGTTCTTTTTATTTTCTTTTAATGACTTTTGAGTAGTACCCTACCTAGACTAGAGGGTTCCTGCGTGAACCAGGGTATGGGTTTGATATAGTTACAGGATACTATTGATTGGTCATTGGTTACTACATTTATGTATTTTCAACAATGTATATGTTCAGATTTAGTGACTCAAAGAGAGAGCGTTCTATGTTTATCATGAAAAACAGGCTCATATGTAATAATATATATAAACTCCTCTCAGATCAAGCAGAGTTTACAAGTAACAACTACTCACTATAAGGTTATGGCTTAAGCATAGCTTTATGGTGTGAAGGGTGTTACAAACCCCGCAGCCACTCTTGCACTATCTCCATGTCTAGGATGAGGTGGGGGTGTATGTGTAAGAGAGAGAGAGAGAGAGAAAGAGATGAGTTGATGTCAAGTTAAGGAATGAAGAAGACACTAGCTATGTGGCGCGATGTGAGAGGTGTAAAGAGTGGAGATGGATAAGATATCACAGATATTAGGGTTAATATGGGTCATGGGTTTATTTACAAATGGAAGGACAAAGCCAACAACTCTTGGCATGGGTTGAGAAAAGAACTTCAAAAGTAAGCCCATAATTGCATCAAAAATGCTATTCAAAGCCCCCAAAAAAATGGATGTTTCTATTAGAACACCCACTTAATAATTATTGGATATGATGGTGAATTCCAAACACTTCAATCATCATATCACATCTAACAATTGTTAAATGTGTGTCACAATAGACACACACTTTTTAGGTATTTGAATAATACCATTCTGATTGCATAAAGCGAACTCTGTATAACCAAATCAAATGGATGACTTATCTTTGACCAAAAATGGGATTTGAAAAATTATAAAACAAATTTTAATTTCACATATATGTATTTTAGAATTTGATATATTAATTATTAATTAATTATACACTTGCTTCCATATATATTTATACAAGTATACAAATTTTTTAAGTTTGTTAAATTGTTAATTAATTATATTTTTATTATATTTATTTGAATTTAATTTTATTATTTATATATTAATTTAATTATATTCAGTTTGACCAATTCAACCCATAATTTACTGATTGAACTAGTGATCCACTGACCGATCGATTACTTGACCAAGTCAATACTACCCCACCGCCACCCCTCTCCTCTAAAAAGGTAATTGTTGAAACTTGGAAATATCATGACTTGGAAAAATGCGTGAAAAGTTGGCAACTCGGGATTGAATTTTCCGTAGTTAAAATACATTGGTAAGAGTTGAGCTAGTCCAATCTGCATAATAAACAAACTAAATTGTGTATATATACTTTAAACCAAACAACGCTTACTGTCAAAATAATATTGTCAATTTTTTTTTATAAAAATAATGGATAAATGTATTTGATCGATTTATTGAACTTTAGGTCATATTCAATTTATATTCTAACTTCTCAAAATATATATCGTGACACCCTGAACTTTCTAAACCGTATAAAACATCCATTAGTTTAATTTTGTAAACTAATGAAAGTAAGATTTATGTGCATTTAACCCCCTGGTATTTCTAATTTGTTTAACTCAACACCTTATTTGTGAATACTATGTGCAATTAATCCCCTATTTTTTTATTATGTGTAACCTAACACCCAGCTATGACTTAAAGTTTTACACTATTCGAAAAGTAGTTTTTTTTTACATAGTTTGGAAAGTCTAGAGTATCGTAATGCATATTTTGAAAAGTCAAGATATAATAAATTATACGTGACCTAAAATTTGGGGGAGTAAAATACATTTACCCCTAAAAATAATGATGATTGTTAAATAAAATAGAATGATATGATCAATTTATTCATCCAAAAACTAACCATCATCTTCATTAATTTCACAACTAAATTGCTGAAAAGTTTCTGGTTTTCTTAAATCAATCAACATGTATTGACTATATCTTATGGATCAATTAAACAAAGCTTGTGGATGGGGTTCAGATCATACCTGAAAATCCAGCACTCCAAGCCAAGGCACATAATCTGCAACATTAAATTTGCCAGCTAGGATCATCCCTTCATGGACAAGGCCCTTCAAATCAAACTTGTCAACCTTACTACATCCTAACACCATTTTATACACAACGTCCTCCAAAAGGCCGTGCACCACCTCGGTGAGGTTAACAACCTCACCGTCCTTTGCGCCTTTCTCGACTGATTTAACTGCTTTCTCAATCTCCAGTTTCCTCAAAGGCGCGAAGGACTCAACTTTGGATGCACTCAGAAGCTGCAAGGTGCACACTTTCCTCATGTTGCGCCAATAGGGGCCATACTCAGAGAACACCAAACCTTTGTACCCGTAAGAGAGGTACTTGGAAGATTCAAGCCTTGGTCGGCTTGCAAAAACGGTGTCGTTTGTCTTGAGGAATAGCTCAGCGGCTTCAGGGGAAGAGACCACAATGATTGGGACCTGTCCCAATCGCAGGGACATGACGGGGCCATATGTTTTGGACAAGGTTTGGAGGGTGCGGTGGGGTAGGGTGCCAAGCATGTGGAGGTGACCTACTACCGGCAGAGCCGGTGGACCTGGTGGTTGTTTTTTCTTGTCATGTTGGGTTTGTTTTCGAAGCATTAAGATGGTGGTGACGATGAATATGAACCCCAAAAGGATCCATCCTGGGATGGCTAACGCGGAAAACATGTCTGAGGGTATGCTTCAGTTTTGGTGTGAATGGGGTAGGCTCTCCAAATTGATAATCTTAACCTCGGTGATGTATTCTAATTTGTACTACTACTATACTTTTAACCGTAATTTTCCTTTAGAGCAATGCTAGCTAGCTAGAATAATATAATCAGAATTTTGTATTGAGTATATGGTGGTGGTTTGGATTAAATATAGATATGTAATGATAGATACCACCTATTCATCACAATATTATCAATTATATCATATCACTATGGCATTTTTTAATGGGAAAAATTTTGGATGTCTAGTATTTTTTTTAATTTAGATAAAATATGAAGTCAGGGTGTTGAATCACAGGGAATTTTTTTCCCAATTTTTTTCTTTGAGTAAATACACGTTAATATATCAAAGGACAAATTAATATCTGAGAAGTTAAAAGTCTCGTATTAATCCCTTACAATAAAAAAAGACAAATTGGTTCATTTCTATGTATCTGTACAATTAAAAAATAAAAAACCAATTTGTTCTTCTTTTTGAATTATGAATAATTAATATGAAAATTTTAAATTTTAATGAACTAATTTTATCTCGATATATTTTTGAGGGGCTATTTTGTGGATTCAGTGTTTTATTGTTGCTATTATTATTATTATTTTGTTGAAATCACAAATACTCTTTTATTAGAGGCAATCATGTTTGAATCAAGTTGGATCATTATGATAGAAAAACTCTCCTTCATAAGTTTTAAAGCAACTATATATCCAAAACTCAAACTTGAGATGGCTATTGTCAAGCTAGAACAATCCATGTGAGTTGATCTACATGGCCAAAGGTAGAAATTGTTGGGAATTTCAATGCTTGAAAATAAAGAGATTTATGTATTAATAATTGAGAAGTATATATAATTGGGATCTTAAATATTTGAATAGAATTATCTTTATTAAAAAGATACATCTGAGAGACAAAAAAAAAATATTATTAATTGAAGATTTTAGTTATTTAATTAATAGATTTTAATTAAAGCATATTACTTTTATTATTCTCAGTTAGCATATAGTATTCTTTATATTTACTATAAATATAATTAATATTCTTATTTATTTACACTTAAATTCTTGTATCTTTAAAATGGTATATAAATTATTATCATTGAAAAAACATTTCTAACAAAATTAATGCTGGCATTCCTTTTTGTTGTTTGTTTCTTAGATTGGTGACCCCAGTCTGTGAGAGGGTTGTTATTGTAATTCTTATGATTTAGATGCTCAGCAACTATATCAGATTAGCTATAGAAAATAGCATGGAAAAAGTGATTAAAAATTTTGTCACTAAAATACATTAGTGACAAATTCGCTACAAAATTTTTCTGAGACAGCTGATCAACAACTTCCGTTAAGCGACAGACATTTTTGGCCGATAATCCCTCACTTAAGTAAATCACCGAAGCATGGATTAGCGATGGATTTTGTTGTATCCGCAAAACTGTTGTAGAAAGCCAATGATTTGGGTTAGTTTGTGCTGATCAAATATCGTAGAGAATGATAGATTGTGGATCTATATTCAAGATCCCTTGTGTTGGAAGTGTTCCGAACAATAGGGAGTTTAGGTAGCATGTTTCGCATATAGCGCAGCACAAGTGAATAGAGCATGAGTGACTCATGTTATCACTATTGAATACTCAGTAGATATAAAGATTTTGCAAGAAGAGAATGTTCGTGGAGTATGAAAGGGTTTATTATTGCAATTTTTTTTACCACCCCTATGTTTTAATTCACTGCCCGACCTAACTGATTCATTTGTGCGATAGAAGTCGCCAAACACAAGATTGCTATTGAAATACATGGAGTGTGGCTCTAATACTCGATCACTAAGATATGTACATGCATTCAATAAAACAAAAAATAAATATAACATCTGTTTATCTTATCCTTTGGGCAAGTTGATCATTTTCTTAATAAGGATATTAATAGAGGTGCTTCGTCTTGGCAAGCAATCATTGAATATAACATTTGTTTAAAATATATTAGTAGGACATGAATATAAAATCAAATTCTGGCGGGCAAAAAATTCAACGCCTCAATTTCCGTAAGTCTCAAGCTAAACTGATGCAATCAATTGACCGAACCTATTGGAATTTGATTCTACCGACGGTGTTAACTTTAATTTAAGAATTTTTTACATGTTGTATTAAGTATAATAAAATAAATGGATATAATATATATATGATTTGACTTTGTCAATTATTTAGTATAATTAATATATTACATAATAAATTTATTTAAAAAATATATTTATATATTTAAATTATAAATAACTTAATTAATAATGGTTAATTATGCGATAAATTTGATTAGTTTATAATATATAATTTTTTTATATTTTTATATTCATTAAAAATATAATCCATCCATAAGGTTCTGTTTGGTCCATCGTCTAGGATAGGGTTGATAGTATTAGACATGATAATACAAGGTCTGATAATACTATAAAGAATCCATAGTATAATTTTGTATATTATCCATTGTTTGTTGCGCCACATGACCGATGGAGGACAACATTACAAGAAAAAATGAGTATTTTCAACGGTTCTTAACATTTAAAATTTCAACAAAAGTATTATTAAGATGAGTAATTTTGACAAAAAGTAACAGTTAAAAATATTTATAATTTTTTATATCGACATTTATTACATGTTAAAAATATACAATAATTGTCGATAAAAGTTTATAAATGTTTTCAACATTCACTTTCTATCAAAATCATTTTTTTTAACAATACTTTTATTGACATTTTAAATGTCAAGAACTATTAAAAATGCTCATTTTTTTTCTTGCAGCGCAAGTCGGCGGGTGGCGATCGGTGAGGGGCAAGGGGCGATTGGTGGGCGGAGGGTGGCAACCAACAATCGGAGGTGATGTGCAACGACCAGTGGGTAGCAGGGGGCGACCAGAGAGTGCAGGTAGCAGGCAAGCAATGACCGGTGGGTGGCGGGCTACTACTAGCAATGGGTGGAGGTTGGGCATTGATGTAAAACAGTAAGTCAAAGTTAATTTAGAATTGACTAGTAAAAATAATACTATCAAGTGTTATCAGATCTTTTGGAACCTAATAACTTAGCCCTATAGTTATAGGATAAATATGATTTGATCGTATAACATTATACTATCATATGTGGCATCAAACATATGATAAAAATTGGCTTTATTGTATTAACTAATGCTATTATGTCTTATATTATGTATCGATTAGGGCCCCTGTTTGGTGCATCATATAGAATCAAGCTTCATAGTATTAGACATGTTAGTACAGGATCTGATAATATAATATAAGGAATCAATAGTATAAATTTTTATATTGTCTTTTGTTTGGTGTGTCACATAACTCATGGGTGATAGGTTACTATCGGCATTGGATGGGGGTGGAGAATTGACGTAAGAGAATAAATCAAGGAGAATTTGGAATTGAATTGTAAACATAACACTATTATATGTTATCAGATCTCTCAGGACTTGATAACTTAATCCTATAGTCATAAGATAAAAATAATAGTTATCATATAAAAGCGTATTATCATACGTGATACTAAACATGTGATGAAAATTGAGTTGGCACATATGATGTAACTTTGAAACTAGATAATTGTTTCTTCCCTGTATTTTTAAGCATAAAGGAAATTTTATTAATCCATGCATGCGTGAAGTGGTTAATACTTTAAAATATAATATATTTCATTAAACTAATGCTTACATGAAGAGGATTGTATAAAAAATAATAACTCCTTCATTTAGAATTTTTTTGGTCTTGGACTTACAATTTCTAAAGCTCCATGTTTCACACTCCTTAACTAGATATTTTCTTAAGATCTTTCTCTTCACAATCTTGAAAGTCATGATATGCTATTTCTTTTATTTGTATATTGTTATGGTGTCTCAAAATAATTTTTTTTTAGAAAGAAGAAATTTTCTCAAATTGATCTTAATAAAGTTGGATGAAATTTATTTTCCAAATTTAAAGACTTTGACATTACTTAATAATGGTTGCATACTCAGTATCATTATTATCTTAGATGATCCAAAAGAGAATTGTTATGAAGTTAAATTCTATAGTACGGAGTAAAAATTGTTTTACTAATTTTGGAAGAATATTATTGTTTAAAAAAATATTATCCTACCTCCTTTGTTGACCTTAAGCTAGATGAAACTGCTAATGTATTATTTTATACATTGCCATCAATAAATAAGTGATCTCATCTTATATAGGTGTTTAAATCCACTATAAAATTACTAGAAGTCAAATTGTAATTATTGAATACATTACTTCAATATTTTACGTGTATCAATTGATCCAAAAATACATTAATCAAATAGAAAAAATTAAGAAATATTATTTAGAAAACCTAGTAATGAAAGGTAAAAAATTACATTGGTTCTTTTATTTAAATAAAATAATGCAAATTTTTTTAATATTTTATCATTCTATATTGATTGTTAAATTGTGTTTCTTATGTAAATAAAATGCATAAAATTTTATATTAAGATACATTATTTAGTTATAATTATCAAAATTTGAATGTATTCATGAGATTAAATGACTTATATATGAGTTATGTGTATGTATAATTTTGGTGGGTTTAGTAAAAATATTAAAAGGATAATTGTCAAATTATAAATTGAGTTAAAAATTATTAACCAAAGGTTCAAAAAAAATTATGTGTTTAGTTGGGAAAAAACACCCATTTAAAATAAAAAAAACCATTAATTATGCAAATAAATAGAAAAAATAATAAATATGGATATGAACTATTTTTAATGTATATGAATACGCATGGGCTCCCTGCGTATTCCAAAAGAGCATGAATACACATGGGACCCATGCGTATTCACGTTTTAAGTGAATACGCTAGGGCTCCATGTATATTCATGTTCATTTGGAATATGCAGGGAGCATATGCATATTCATGTTAATAGTGGTTATTTTGCTGAGAATGATAGTTATTTTTTTGCTTTTTATTTTATTTAATGTATAAGTTTGATATCAAACCATCAATGAACTTTTAACTAAAAATTATTTTGTTTAGAGTTTATGATAGTAAAATTTAAAACTTTAGAATCTTTATATTTAATTAATTTAAGATAGTTTGTGTTTAAAATTAATATTAACTAGTCATTTGACTAGTGTGATGCACGGGGAGATAATAAAAAATAGTTTGTTGATTATTATAAAAAATAAATAATAATTGATTTACATATATCTTATAGAAATTTGAGTATATAAATTTATTTTAAAAGTAAGTTAATAGTTACATAATTAAATAAGTGGACAAAATATAAATGTGTCATTCTATTTTATATCTTATATTGAATATCATGTTATTAAGGTTAAAAATATCTTGGTAGATGACCTATAACTAACAATAAAGAGCCTATTTTATGAAAATTTTGCACATTTTGAAAGTTAAAATTGTTGAATAAAGAAAGAGAATAAATGGATAATTTTACTATATCATGGGTCATTTATAAGATGACAATAAATATCCATGAGAAAGGGACATGTCCCACGTCTCCCATCACTATTTCAAATTTTGTCTTTCGTGCCCATCTTTATCCCCTTATGGATCCCCATTTTATATTTCTTGTTTCCCGTGAAAATTTTGAATCCTTATGATATTCAATGATTTATTAATAAACTTTTAAAAGAGAAAAAATTTAAAAATATTTTACAATTTGAAATATAAGTATACTATTAATACAACATAATTCAAATTAAAATTAAAAATATATACATAATGAAAAATATAATAAAAATAATTAAAAAATAAAAATATATTACCTCTGTCCCTATCTTGTTTAACATATAGGGACTTAGTCCCCATAGATCATCCCTATGAAGGCGAAATATATGTCGATTCCTTTCCCCATTGGGTAATTCCTGTGTGTACCCATTTTCAATTTTTTTATCATTCCTAACCTTTTATATCTTTTTAGTAAATTAAAATATTTAATTTTAAAATATAAGAATAATATATAAATTTTATTTGTATGATTTCAATTACACATCCTTTCCTTATACATCTTTTTAATAAATTAAAATGTTAATTTTAAAATATATGTTATAATTAATGTGCATTAATTAGTAAAAATCATTTATAATTCTAATTTATATAATCTCAACTATTAGAGGAATATATTAATTATAATTTTTTCGATAAAAAATAATATAATTATTTACGTTTAAAAATTAATAAATATTTAATATCATGATCAAAGAAGTGTAAATTATAGAATTGATTTTTTTAAATATTTTAGTGTTATAAAATTGAAGGTATTTTTTTCAAAAAAATTAGTATGAAAAAATTATGGAATTGATAGATTGGAATGTTTAAGTTGTAAAAAATTAAACAGTGATATATATGTAGATAAATAATTCTTTTATTATGATTTTCAAAAGTTTTACATTTGAAATTAGAAAATTTTTTCGAATCTCATCTTTATTTAGAATTTTGCCTCTATGCTCATGCACATCCATATGGAGATTTGAATTTCTATTGATATTTATGGGTTTATTAAAAAAATTTAAAAATATAAAATTTTAAAAATATTTTGAGCTTCAAAACATAAATATCTATAATAACAAATATTAATAATGCAACAAAATTATAATAAGTTTCTTATCGTTAATACTATAATTATATATAAAAAACTTCTATGGTATAATATATTGAATTATAATTTTGTTTTGCTATTTTTTATTTTTTATATTGATTTTGTTAATGGCAAATCGATATAAAGGTATGATTGAAAAAAATAATTGATAATTAAAAATTAAATTAAATTTAAAAACTTACTTTAAGTGTTAAGATTATGAAAGAGTGAGGTATAATTTTTCTATAAATAATACATAGAAGACTTTTTATGTAATGAGTCATAAATATTAGTATTTTATTAATTATTATCATATTTGATTAAGAATAAATTATTATATTAATATTATAATGTGTCTTAAATATTTGATTAAGAATAAAGTTGGTATAAATTAAACTTTAAATTATTATCATATTAAAATCAATTAATTAGCAATTCATTAACAATTTGACCTACCCGTTTTCTTTTTAAAAAAATATATTCATTTTAAAGCTTATTTATTTTTAAAATATTTTTTTTATAATTTTTTATGTTACCTTCATAATATGAGGCTATTAATGGTTCTTAATTTAATTGTAGATCATAATTTTATTAACATTAGTTCTCTCTTAGTGCAAATTATAATATTTAAATATTTATAATATTTGATTATTTAATGATTGTAATATGTAATTTTATTTCATGTGAAAAATAATTAATAAATAAATTATAAATTAAGTTTAAAAAAATCTTTAGATATAAAAATTAAGAAAAGTAGGGCCTAAATCACTATATGAATGACATGTAAAACCTAAATCATTATATAAATGACATGTGTAATAATTTTCATGAAATGAGTCTGAAATATTAGAATAGTCGATTTATACAATCAATAAATTTTATATCAAATCCTAATCATTAATAAATTCTAATTATAAATAAGATTTTGATAAATCTCTATCTTTTTTTTCTTTTAAAATCTTCTCCATTTTTTTTAATTTTTTCAACACTAACTTTTTTTTTTCAAAATTCATTCAAATTTTTTCAAGTATAAAATTATCAAAATTTTCATGAATTGTATGATTGATTTTTCTTCAAAATTCATTCAAATCTTTTAAAATATAAAATTATCAAAATTATTTGCAAGAGCTTAGAGGTTATTGAAGGTATAATTTTATGGGCATCTCAAGTGATCCCAGGATTTTTATTTTCACCTGCGTACATATATAATTTTTTGTTATTGAATTGACATATTCTTGGTCTTCAAATTATTAAATTAGTCTAAATATATAATCAAATAATGTCATCACTAATGACATAAAAAAATATTCTGCCTTTAAATAACTAAATTCATCATAACCTTATTATTTATGAAAAAGGTAAATGATATAACCTAGTGCATATATTTTGCATATTTCTTATAATTTATATATTTAATTTCCTAAATTAAATATAATAGTATTCAAAAGAAAATCACCACTTGCTTCAAATATAAAAATTTTAGAAGTGAAATTAATGCTAAAATTGTGAAATTAATTTATCAATATAATTTATGATTTCAGCGTCGCAATAATTAAAGATATTTGATTAATGTAATGCAATCCTATTATTAAATACGGATGATTATCAATAATATGCTAATAATATGTAATAATTTTGATTTTATTTTTTAAAAAGAATTAATGAATAACTTTTTAAAAGATGTGGGTCCTAAAACATTCATATTACGACACGTGTAAAATTGCGGTTGAGGCACTGCGGTGCACCAGCACCCCATGCTTGCATAGAGTATTATCTACGACAAGCAGGGTTTTGGGAGATTGCCAATCTTGACAACTTCCACTACAACTCAGCACTCATCAATGCATTGGTAGAGAGATGGCGTCCAAAGACACATACATTTTATCTTCTATATGGAGAGTGTACTATCACTCTGTGAGATGTGGTGTTGCTGTCATGGGCATATTATCAGATCCCTTCACTATATCCTAGACACGATCAGAGCATTATATTTCCACTAGTCTCGAGGTATACATTTTATGATGCCAATCAATTATTTATATATTCGCTTTGACATTTATATGTTCGAATGTCATTAATTACTAAATGGTTTTTATTTTAGGTGGGGTGGATTAAGGATTCTATTAGATGGGGATGCCCGTCATTTGGTGGTCACCATATGAGGACATGAGTGTCATTGCTCTCACACCGACCCATGTGTATGGAGGTGCCGGCGTGTGGGCTTCGTTACCGCATTTATTTGCTTTGAGATTATGGAGTGGCACCAGCCGGATCGTGTCATGCGACAGTACCAGTGCATGCAGTATATTTTGTAAGGACCCTTTGGGTACCAGTATAAACATGAATACGTAGGGGCCCATGCGTCTTTATGTGCAAACTACTTATGCAAGGGCCCCTTGTGTATTTGCGTGCATAATTTTAGCCTATTTCTACACTAAATGTTTTTTCTATTTATTTGCATAAATAATTTTTTTTTTTGGTTTATTTTGGTTAAAAAGCCTGTTTAGTTGTGTCACATGAAGTTTACACATCATGATATATTGACTATTAAATTACACTTAAGGATGGAGACTATTACTATATATTGATGATTAAATGTATAATTTTTGTTTAATTTATATCACTATACTAGAAATACATAATTATGCTAAAAGTGTTGTCAATAATGAAGTTTTTCATGAACTCCATAAGTGGCATTATATAGAATAATTTTAAAAGACTCTATTGTTATATTATATTTACTTTTTAATTATTATCACAATTTTCTTGTAAAAATATTATAATAAAAATTACAAAATTTATAATTGAACCCGTGCAAAACCACGTGTATTATCTCTAGTTATAGTATATAATTATATATTACTATACTTTTATTAATAAACTATGTATTTTTCTTGAGATTACCAGGGTGGCCGTAGAATCACAGGAAAAAATATCGAGAATTTTAGCTTAAAATATAGAGAATGGTGTGTTAATAGTTAAGCATTTGTTATTTAAGTAATCATATTTAATTAAAAATATTACTGTTATTATCAATTATTTTATAATATTCATTATATTTATTATAAGTATAGTTAAATTTTTTTATTTATTTGTATTTAAATTCTCGTATGTTCAAAATGGTATATAAATTATTTTTTTCGGTTTCTGAAAGTATCCTCTCACCTGGTAGGTGAGAGATTAATTTTCCAACTAATGATCAAGTGCCTAAGTGGGAATTCCTTTCAACTGTATTTTTTGATATATACATTAGCATTGATTAAAAGTATAAAAAAAAAATCATTTGTAATAAAATTAACTGGTCTGATCCAAATATGGGGCAGGCTGGCTGCTGAGCTAATCACCTGACACGAGATTGTTACGTTTTACAATACAGACAAGATTGTTATTCAATACATGGAGTATGGTTCCACTTAGCTTGATCACTAGGATATGTACATTCAATAGAAAAATATGACATTATCTGTATATTTTTCGGGCAAGTAGATATTTTCTTAATAAGGATATTAATGGACGTGCTTGTCCCGGCAGTGATCATTGAATCTAATATTTGTTTATAATTAAGTATATTACTAGGACATGAATATAAATCAAATTATGAGTGACATATTTCTTTCTTGAGACAGCGAATAACATACATTCAACACTTCAATTTCGGTACGTCTCGAGCTAAGATAATATAATCAATATAATTGACCGGACCTTTATTTATTTATTTATTTATTTGTTACAGATGAAAATAAATAAAGACAAATCTCAAAGAGCGCAGACAATGCAAAAAATTGATGCTAACCACGTAAATATTCACTCCATAGAGCATCCTCATGAAAGTGAGACAATAAGAAGGAAGGGGCATTTGTCAAAACTTAATAAGATCCTTATTAGTGCTACCCAATTTAGCTATTCCATCAGCACAGGAATTAATCTCACAAACCCCATAAGATAGGCAAACAACCCAATCTCTTTTCAAGAGATGAGACACCTTTGTGAGAATAGCAGCACGGGTATGATGCTTAGTCTAGAAGTGGGGGTGGGGCGTTGACATAAAAGAGAAAGTCAAAGTTAATTTGAAATTGACTGATAAAAATAATGCTATCAGGTGTTATCAAATCTCTTGAAACCTAATAACTTAATCCTAACTATAGCCATAGGATAAAAATAGTTTGACCATATAACATTATACCATCATATGTGACACCAAATATCTGATAAAAATTGGCTTTAGGAGTGGAGGATGGGGCATTGACGTAGAAAAATAAATCAAGATTAATTTGAAATTGAATTATAAAAATAACACTATCATATATTATCAGATCTCTTAGGACCTGATAACTTGATCCTATAGTCATAAGATAAAAATAATAGTTACTCTATAGTATTATATTATTATCATATGTGATACCATGAAAATTGAGCTAAGACATATGATGAAACTTTAGAATCAGGTAATTGTTTCTTTCCTGTATTTTTAAGCATAAAGGGAATTTTATTAATCCATGCATGCCTACAATGGTTAATACTTTAAAATATAGTATATTTCATTAAGCTAATGGTTATAGGAAGAGGATTGTATCAAACAATAATAACTCCTTCAATTAGAAGTTTTTTGGCCTTACCTAGACTTACAATTTTTAAAGCTCCATGTTTCACACTCCTTAACTAGATATTTTCTTAAGATCTTTTTCTTCACAATTTTGGAGATCATGATATGCTATTTCTTTTATCTTTATATTGTTATGGTGTCTCAAAATGATCTTTTCTTGGAAAGAAGAAACTTTCTCAAATTGATCTTAATAAGGTTGGATGAAATTTATTTTCCAAATTTAAAGACTTTGACTTTACTTAATAATGGTCACATACTCAATATCATTATTATTTTAGATGATCTATGAAGTTAAATTTTATATTACGTAGTGAAAATCATTTTATTAGTATTGGAAGGAAATTGGTGTTTTAAAAAAATATTATTCATCATATCTCCTTTGTTGAGCCTAAGCTATATGAAACTCCTAATGTATTATTTTATACATTACCTATCAATAAATAAGTGATCTCACCTCATACAAGTGTTAAATCCACTATAAAATTACAAAATCAAATTGTAATTATTGAATACATTACTTCAATATGTTACGTTTATTAATTGATGATTCAAAAATATATTAATCGAATAGAGGAAAAAAATTAAGAAATATTATTTAGAAAACTTAGTAATGAAAAGTAAAAAAATTATATTGATTCTTTTATATAAATAAAATAATGCAAAATTTAAAAAATTAAATTACTTTAATATTTTATCATTTTATATTGATTATTAAATTGTGTTTCTTATGTAAATAAAATCCATGAAATTTTATATTAAGATACATTATTTAGTTATAATTATCAAAATCTAAATGTATTGATGAGATTAAATGACTTATATATGAGTAATGTGTATGTATAATTTTGGTTGGTTTAGTGAAAATATTAAAAGAATAATTATCAAGTTATAAATTGAGTTAAAAATTATTAACCGAAGGTACAAAAAAATTATGTGTGTTTTTTATGCTGATTAATTATGTGTTTAGTTGTGTAACATAAAATTTACACAACATGATATATTAACTATTTGACTATTGACTATTAAATTAAACTTGAGAATGAAGAATATTACTATATATTGATGATTAAATGTACAATTTTTGTTTAATTTATATCATTATACTAGAAACACATAATTATGCTAAAAATGTTGTCAATAATGAAGTTTTTCATGAACTTCATAAGTGATATTATATAGAATAATTTTTTAAGACTCTATTGTTATATTATATTTAATTTTTAATTATTATCACAATTTTCTTTTAAAAATATTATAACGAAAAATAATTAAAAATTTATAACTGAACCCGTGCAAATCACGTGTATTATCTCTAGTTCTAGTATATAATTATACATTACTACACTTTTATTCATAAACTCTGTATTTTTCTTGAGATTACCAGGGTGGCTATAGAATCACAGAAATTTTTTTTGAGGATTTCAGCTTAAAACATACAGAATAGTTTGTTAATAGTTAAACACATTTGTAATTTAAGTAATCGTATTTAATTAAAAATATTACTGTTATTATCAATTATTTTATAACATTCGTTACATTTATTATAAGTATAGTTAACTTTTTTTATTTATTTGCATTTAAATTGTCGTATGTTTAAAATGGTATATAAATATTTTTTTTGGTTAAGAGACTAATTTTTCAGAGTACGATCAAGTGCCTAAGTGTGAATCCCTTTCAATAGTATTATTTTGGTATATAAATTAGCATTGATTAAAAGTAAAAAAGAAAAAGAAAAAAAACATTTGTAATAAAATTAACTGGTCCGATCCAAATATGGGGCAGGTTGGCTGCTGAGCTAATCACCTGACACGAGATTGTTACGTTTTACAATACAGACAAGATTGTTATTTAAATACATGCAGTATGGTTCCACTTAGCTTGATCACTAGGATATGTACATTCAATAGAAAAATATGACATTATCTGTATATTTTTCGGGCAAGTTGATATTTTCTTAATAAGGATATTAATAGACGTGCTTTGTCCCGGCAGTGACCATTGAATCTACTATTTATTTATAATCTACAATCTATAATACTAATATTTCAGAGTTATTTGAGAAAAAATTTTACACGTGTCACAATAAGAATGTTTTAGGGTTCACATCTTTTAAGAAGTTATTCACTAATTTTTTTTAAAAAAATAAAACCACAATTATTATATATTATTAGCATATCATTGATAATCATCCGTATTTAATAATAAGATTGCATTACATTGATAAAATATCAGTAATTATTGTGATACTGAAATCATGAATTATATTAATAAATTAATTCCACAATTTTAGTATTAATTTCACATCTAAAATCTATCTATGATACTAATATTTAAGAGTCATTTGAGAAAAAATTTTACACTTATCACAATGAGAATGTTTTAGGCTCCACATCTTTTAAGAAGTTATTCATTAATTTTTTTGAAAAAAATAAAATCGTAATTATTACATATTATTAGTATATCATTGATAATCATTCATATTTAATAATAAGATTGTATCACATTAATTAAATATCTTTAATTATTATTATGTTGAGATCATGAATTATATTGATAAATTAATTTCATAATTTTAGTATTAATTTCACATCTAAAATTTTTATATTTAATGCAAATGGTGATTTTCTTTTGAATACTATTATATTAAATTTATAAAATTAAGTATATAAATTATAAGCAAAATATATGTGCTACGTTATATCATTTTTTTTATTAACAATAAGATTATGATAAATTTAATTATTTAAAGGCAGAATATTGTTTCGTGTAACTAGTGATGACATTATTTGATTATATATATAAATTAATTTAATTATTTGAAGACCAAGAATATGTCAATTCAATAAAAAAATTTATATATGTATGCAGGTGAAAATGAAAATCCTAGGATCACCTGGGATGGTCATAAAATTATACCTTCAATAACCTCTGAGTTTTTACAAATAATTTTGATAATTTTATATTTTAAAAGATTTGAATGAATTTTGAAGAAAAAAATTAATCATACAATTCATGATAGTTTTGATAATTTTATACTTTGAAAGATTTAAATGAATTTTTTTTTAAAAAAAAAGTTAGTGTTGAAAAAATTTAAAAAATTGGAGAAGACTTTAAAAAGAAAAAAATAATAGAGATTTATTAGAATCTTATTTATAATTAGAAGTTATTAATTATTAAGATTCTATATAAATTTTATGTATTGTATAAATCTACTATACTAATATTTCAGACTTATTTCATAAAAACTATCATACATGTCATTTTTATAGTGATTTAGGCTTCACGTGTCATTCATATAGTGATTTAGGCCCCACTTTTATCAATTTTTATGTCTAAAATTTTTAAAAAAACTTAATTTATAATTTTCTTTTTAATTATTTTTCATATGAAATAAAATTAGATATTATAATCATTAAAGAATCAAATATTACAATCAATAGATATTATAATTTGCACTAAGAGAAAATCCATGTTAATATAATTATGATCTATAATTAAATTAAGAACTATTAATAGCCTCACATTATGAAGGTAATATAAAAAACTATAAAGAAAATATTTTCAAAATAAATAAGCTTTAAAATCAACATATTTTTTTAAAGAAAATGGGTAGGTCAAATTGTTAACAAATTGCAAATTGATTGATTTTGATATGATAATAATTCAAATTCAATTTATATCAAATTTATTTTTAATCAAATATTTAAGACACACCATAATACTAATATAATAATTTATTCTTAATCAAATATGATAATGATTTATATAATACTAATATACCTCACTCTTTTCATAATCTTAACACTTAAAGTAATTTTTTGAATTTAATTTACTTTCTAATCATCAATTACTTTTTCTAATCATACCTTCATATCTCTCTACCATTAACAAAATCAATATAAAAAATAAAAAATTACATAAACAAAATTATAATTCAATATATTATACCATAAAAATTTTATATATATAATTATAGTATTAACGATAACAAACCTATTATAATTGTATTGCATTAGTAGTATTTGTTATTATAGATATTTATATTTTAAAGTTCAAAGTATTTTTAAAATTTTTTAATAAACCCGTAAATATCAATAGAGATTCAAATCGTCATGTGAAATGAAAAATAGGAACCCGTGATCAGGATGTGTATGAGAATGGAGGTAAAATTTTAAATGAAGATGGGATTAGGAGAAATTTTCTAATTTCAAATGTATAACTTTTGAAAATCATAATAAAAAAATTATCTATCTACATGTATCACTATATTTTATTTAATTTTTTATAACTTAAACATTTCAATCTATTAATTCTATATTAATTTTTTTGAAAAAAAATACCTTCAATTTTTTAAATCTAAAATATTTAAAAAAATCAATTCTATAATTTACACTTCTTTGATAATGATATTAAATATTTATTAATTTTTTAAAAATAAATAATTATATTATTTTTTATTAAAAAATAATAATTGATATATTACTTTAATAATTGAGATTATAAAAATTAGAATTATAAATAATTTTTTTACTAATTATTACACATTAATTATAACATATATTTTAAAATTGATATTTTAATTTATTAAAAGAAGGTACAAAGAAATGACATGTAATTAAAATCATATAAATTAAATTTATGGATTATTTTTATTAATTAAAAAATATATTTTTATATTTTTGAATTAAATATTTTAATTTAATAAAAAGATATAAACGACTAGAGACGATAAAAAAAATTGAAAATAGGTACATACGGGAATTATCCAATAGGGAAAGAAATTGACACATATTTCACTTTCATAGGGATGATCTATAGGGGCTAAGTCCCCGTTTATTAAACGGGATGAGGATAGGGATAATACATATTTTTATTTTAATTATTTTTATTATATTTGTTTTTTGTATAATTTTTTAATTTTATTATATTGATTAATAGTATTTGTTATCATGGATATTTATGTTTCAAATTGTAAAATATTTTTAAAATTTTTCTTTTTTTGAAATTTGTTAATAAACTCTTGAATATCATAGGGATACAAAATCTCCTGAGAAATAAAAAATGGGAAATGAGGACCTATAAGGGGATGGGGATAGAGATAAGAGACAAAATTCTAAACGATAATGGGAGGCGTTGGATATGTCTCATTTCTCATTGATACTCATTGTCATCCCTATAAATGAATCATGATATAGTAAAATTATTCATTTATTTTTTTTCTTTATTCAACAATTTCAACTTTCAAAATGTGCAAAATTTTCATAATAAAATAAACTCTTTATTGTTAGTTATAGGTTATCTATCAAGATATTTTCAACCTTATAAACATGATATTTAATATAAGATACAAAATAGAATGACATATTTATATTTTGTTCACTTATTTACTTATTTAATTATTAACTTATTTTTAAGATAAATTTATATACTCAATTTTTTATAAGATATATGTAAATAAATTATTATTTATTTTTTATAATAATCAATAAAATATCTTTTATTGTCTCCCCGTATATCACATGGGTCAAATGACTAGTTAAGTATATTGCTAGGACATGAATATAAATCAAACTATGAGTGACATATTTCTTTCTTGAGACAGCGAATAACATACATTCAACGCTTCAATTTCGGTACGTCTCGAGCTAAGATGATATAATCAATATGATTGACCGGACCTATATTTGAATTTGATTCTTGTTAACTCTAGTTTAAATATTAAGTATAACAAGATAAATTAATATAATATAATATATTATATAATTTTATCAGTTATTTAGTGTGAGTAACATATACATAAGTTTATTCACTGATTTTTATTTATTATAAATAATAGATAATGTAATCAATTTTAGTGAATTATAAGATGTATACGATTGATTAGCTATTAATAAATAAAGTCTCTTTTAATTTTTTATATTTGTGTTCATTAAAAATATTTATTGATAAATAATACCGATAACAATGTAAAACAAAAATATGTAAGTAAATAAATAAATAAAGGTAATAATTTTTAATGAAAAATATTTAGTAATAAACAAGAATGTAATATAAAATATCTATATAGAATAATGTATAAAATATATAAATAAATAATATTCAATATAAACTATTAGCTATATAAAATAAAATATTATAAATATTTAAAATAACTATATAAGAAAAAATAGTATTATATTTTTCTTAACTTTTTATTTTTATTAAAAATGAAAATAACTATTTCAAAACAAAAAAAAATAACATTTAGTGTAAATGAAATTTTCATCTAATAAAAATTATTAAATGATATAATGATATTAAATAATATTCATTATTTTTCAATTTCTAGTTAAACTTTTACTTATGATCATAATTAATTATTGAGGTTGCAAGAAAATAATGTTATATTTTATAATATAGTATGTTATATATTATTATGTATTATTATACCAAGACTCAGACAAAATCCATCAAAAGCATCTTTTTTCTTAAAAAAAATAAAAATTGAAGATCACCTAAGAACAAATTAAACATAGCACCGAGAATGACCCAAAAAAAAAAACAAGCACTGAGAGGTCTAACAACCACACACAACCGGAAAAAAAAAGGACATCCAAACTATATTCAATGTATTTTTTCATATAAATATATTTCATGTTCGCTTTATCAATAATAAGTTAACTTTTCTTTGTCCTGAATAATTAGTTTTTTTATTTGTCAACATATATTTTCATTGATAAATAATCAAAGGCACAAGCCAAATTACATGAGAGATCTTACATCAAAGAATATAAGATACTGGCCTACGTGTCCAACCTATGATTATGTTTGATGAGACTACATTGCAAATAAACATAAAGAGCACAAGTGAGCTGTGTAGTCTCAATTTTTATTATCAATGATTATACTAGCGTCATTGATAACAGTGTCATAAATTTATATGCCACCAGGCCCACCGAAGAGAAAAGCTTGCTTATAGTGAGGTCCTTCGTTGCCATGGTACAAAAGATCATAACAACTTGGATCGGTCTCACAGTGTGTCTCACGTTATCTGGATTTACTTCAACTTCATTGTAATTTGAATCCATAATTTAAAGATTTGACATGTTAGCTGCATGCCAGAATTTATCTTCAGGCAATCTCCCACTGCCCCATTGGAGGGCTACTCATATCAGCTGGAGCATAGGTTTCTCCACCATATCCAATCAAAGTCAAACAATGGCCAAAGATTTTTTTTTAGATGCTCTTTTTTAATTTGTCGGTGCTCAACACAATGGCAAACGATTGCAAATTAGCTTCTTAGCAAAAGGACAAATGATTCATGCTAATCATTTTCTATTGTCTTCTTAGCTTCTAAATCCATTTCCCGTATTCACAATCGTGCACAAGTGTATTAAGTTGACGTGACCACGACCCCATTTTTATCTTTCAAAATTGAATATTACAGCCGTACAATTCAGTGCTTAAAAAGTATGGGAATCCAAGAAAGGGGTATTGAATTGCGCTTCTTTGATGCCCTTTCTCCATTTTTAACAGATTACCAGTATTTAGAATTTATTAAGTTTTAATTAATCTAATTTGAGATCATCAGTTGGCATAATCTCTTTTAGCTTTTGCTTATTTCAAGGTATGTTTAGCCGGAGCAAGAGTAGGGGAAAATGTTATGAATAAATTTAAATTTATATGAAAAATAATACATCGAGTTCATTCAATTTTTTCTCTTAATTTTTATCCACAATAAGTTAAAAGTTAAAAATGATGATAAGAATTTTATGGATTAGATTTATGAGTATTTTTATTAATGAATCTCATCTATAAAATTTGTGCCTTTGTTTTTCCCCCTCTAACCAAACAAAGGGTTAGTATTAATTATTTCATT
Source organism: Dalbergia cochinchinensis (assembly GCA_031216125.1). Taxonomy (NCBI): domain Eukaryota; kingdom Viridiplantae; phylum Streptophyta; class Magnoliopsida; order Fabales; family Fabaceae; genus Dalbergia; species Dalbergia cochinchinensis. The sequence goes on from CM062377.1 coordinate 2,183,572, forward strand.
CACAAAAAAATGAATTCAAAACTGTATTTAAAGAAAACAAATATCAACCGTTTGTATCAAAGTGTTGGTAACTTCATTTCTCCATATTCTCAATTAAATCTTAAAAATTCATTAGTCATAACTAATCCATAATTATGCAGTTTCGTTGTGAGACTACATAGTTTATTTGCCTTTCATAAACTTTGAATTCTATTTTCTAGTTCAATTGTAATAGATTTGTCCTTATATACTTTAACATCCATCTCCGAAGGCCAAGATTGTCCTCGGCAATTTCCTGTATAAGTTATTTATAACAGACTATGAAGCTTCGAATAATGCTCAGTAGTTGTACATTTTACCTTGACTCCTGCAGATCAATCATGAGTTACACAAATTAATTAGGAGCATGCATTTGCTTACAAGCTAACATTTGATAGAATCAACTTCTTGGGTAATACAATTAAAGAATCCTTAAAACAAAATCGGTCATGTGAATGAAGTATAACCTAGAATTATTCAGCGGAACAAAGAGAGAGATGCATTCTGTACTTTATACTCGATCAAGCATGTGGAACAATACACTATACTTTGCTTAATTCAAGGGAAATGGAATTCTTTGGTCCAGCCTTGCATTCTGAAATAGTGAACCAAGGGAATACATTTAAAGCAACTTGTCTAGCTACCTAATAAGACCTTAGTTGTTCTACTAGGAAATAAAAAAGGAACCTGTGAAGTCAATGTCAACTTAAGGAGCATTTCCAAGTGCTATATATATATATATATATATATATATATATATCAAGAAAATACGAGCATATATAGCTGTATTACCGTGAAGGTAATCTTCATAACACATATCTTCTGTGCCAATATCATTCAGCTTCAACATGTATAACGGAGAAGGTAGGGTGGTACAATCACCATACAGCGCTACACCCACCGGAGCATGGACAACAGGGTTATGTGGATGCTTTGAAGACCCCGGAAATTGTAAGCTCTTTTGAAACTCTACGTTATATGTGGCACAAATTACGTGTTGTTGCATTTGTCATCATTTGCATATACTTATTACGTATGATTCGGTTGCTCATGTGAAATGAACTTATAATTAGAAAGCACATTTAGAGAGAAGAATCAAATAGCTGCAACATATGCGCACAAACATGTTATATTTTTCACATACATTGTTTACAAGTCTCACGTTGAGTAAATAAGTAAACTCGGTGTGATAATTAAATCACGGAACTCTTTCATTCAAAAGGTTGATTTTTGAGTTGGGCTCTCTTAACGAAGTTAAGTCATAACAATTAGTGTTGAGAGTAGCTATAAAAAGGACTACTTAATAGATTGAGCAAATAAGCACCTAAATTAGCTACTTGTTAAAATTATTTTCAAAGTATGGAACAAAATTCATACGCAAATTAGTATAGTAGTTCCTATAATGAATGGGAAGCAATAAGCACCTAACGTTTTTACTCTCAGTTCAATTTTATGGGATTTTAATTTGTTTTGTTATTCCCCTTACCCATTGTTATGAATATTGTGAAGGCTGTATGACCTGCTGCTGTCCATGTGTCACCTTTGGTCAGAATGCTGAAGTTGTAGACAAAGGGAGATCATGTGAGTAAATATAAATATTCTACTTTAATCTGATTTCAATGGTTGCATAGTTTGAAGTTAATTGCATCAATATCTTCAATTAGTCCATATAGGAACAATTAATTATCTCGCTTATCAAACATTTAATTACTTCTTTTCCGGTCATCAAATAATTGCAGCTTGTGCATTTGCGGGCTTGATCTTTTATGCCCTTTCCTTCTTCGGGTGTGGATGCTTATATTCTTACACATACAGAAGCAAGCTAAGGGGCCTCTACTCTTTGCCAGAAGAACCATGTATGGACTTGTGCGTTCACTGCTTTTGTGGTTCTTGTGCTATTTGCCAGGAGTACAGAGAACTTAAAAATCGTGGACTTGACCCTTCATTAGGTATGAATACAATTATATATCCATACAGAAATTCTATTATATATGGTAAAAAATCTAACATTACATATTTAGGCACACTTACAACAAAAATATGCCTCATAAACTTTATTCAATATATATTCACTCTTTTATCCCAATAACCTTTTTGTGAGTGTATCTAAATATGAGTAGCTAAAATCATGTTTATAAAAGAATTTTCATATCCAAGTATCCAACAATATTTGCATATACGATTCTACTTGTATCATATACATAATCATAATCAGAATGTGTTGTAATCTTCATTCACACACACATTTATATAGGTTGGTCAGCCAACGAGGAAAGAATGATGAACAAAACCAACCAAGTGCCTCCACATGTTGTACCGGGCATGAATCGTTAGAACTGCTCATGGTCATCTTGGATTTGCGATATTGTACTAGATATTACAATTGTTTAGTTTAATAATCTGTTTTTTAATCATGTCCGTTTGCAATGTCTCAAGTGTTTCAGAGCAACTAGTTTGTTGTCTATTTTGGGTATTATTCGGGTTCATTTGTTTATTTCGTTAATCTGTATTGTGTTTCTCTTTGAGAGAAACCAAGAATTAATGGAGGATTATTGATTTGGTATATGTGATGTGTGTAATTTGAAACAGCATATGAATAAATAAATCTTGTTTTGAAGCAAGTCAATGCATATTTATGGAAATAACAATTGTTTTTCAATAGCAACAAAAATTAAAAACCTTTAAGTACGTTGAGTTATTTTAGTTAAACAAAACACACCAATCTTATATATTTGTAATTTTAATTGATATTTTCATTATTTAACACCAATTTTTTTTGTGGGTCAACTATTATTTAACTTGAAAAGTCAGATATTAACTATAAGAAGTCAGGCTGATTTGCAACTAATAAGCGATGATTAGGGGTTGAAGATCAATATTAATTTCTCTATTCATCATAAGTGTTAGAGTCTCATGTTACTTAAAGATATAAATCTAGATAGCCCCTATAAAAGTTTGTGCAAATCCACCCCTTAAACTAGCCTTTACGGTTGATTAAGTTCACTCAATTCTAAGATAGTATCAAGAGTCTATTATGTTTATTGGGCCTCATAGATGTCTAGTTTTACAAACTTCATGCTCCAAATGTCCAAACTTAGAAGAATATGATCTAGATAATCTTTATAATAGCTTGTACAATCCTCTCTATGTGAGCTAACTTTTGAGGTTGAGGTATACACTCAATTTGAATTTTAAATTTTACTTGAAAAATACAAGTGCAACTATTTAAACAAATTAAACATTGAAAATAATTTAAATCTTTGAACGAAATAACTAGTCAAAATCTTAATGGCTTATTTAGAGTAAGATATTATTATTTAGAAATAAATTATCGGCGGAGTAAACTAGCGGGTACGTTGGATAAGTGAATTAATTACATCATTTTAGCCCAAGTCAAAGGTAAACTGAGGCTGAATATGTCATCCAAAGCATGATCTCATATTGTTGTAAATCTTATATGAATGAAGTTTGTCAGATGCAATCAGCTGAGGATAGCGTGTGAAGAAAAATCACGTGGACTAATATATTTATCCTTATTAAGTAGGATATCAATTTGGCCCAAAGGAGTTACATATGTCTTTATTGACAATCTTGAAGATCATGATATGCTATTTTTTTATTTGTATATTGTTATGGTGTCTCAAAATGATTTTTTTTAGAAAGAAGAAGCTTTCTCAAATTGATCTTAATAAAGTTGGATTTAATTTTTCAAGTTTAAAGACTTTGACTTTACTTAATAATGGCTGCAGACTCAGTATCATTATTATTTTAGTTAATCCAAAAGAGAATTGTTATGAAGTTAAATTCTATAGTATGTAGTAAAAATTACTTTACTAATATTGGAAGGAAATTATTGTTTAAAAAAATATTATTCATCCTACCTCCTTTATTGAGCTTAAGCTATATGAAACTTTTAATGTATTATTTTATACATTGCCATCAATAAATAAGCAATCTCATCTTATATAGGTGTTTAAATCCACTATGAAATTACTAGAAGTCAAATTGTAATTATTGAATACATTACTTCAATATTTTACGTGTATTAATTGATCCAAAAATTTATTAATTGAATAGAAGAAAAAATTAAGAAATATTATTTAGAAAACCTAGTAATGAAAGGTAAAAAATTATATTGGTTCTTTTATATAAATAAAATAATGTAAAATTCCAAAAATTAAATTACTTTAATATCTTATCATTCTATATTGATTGTTAAATTGTGTTTCTTATGTAAATAAAATGCATGAAATTTTATATTAAGATACATTGTTTAGTTATAATTATCAAAATTTGAATGTATTGATGAGATTAAATGACTTATATATATGTGTATGTATAATTTTGGTGGGTGTAGTGAAAATATTAAAAGAATAATTGTCAAATTATAAATTGAGTTAAAAATTATTAACCAAAGATACAAAAAAAAATTATGTGTGTTTTTCATGGTGATTAATTATATGTGTTTAGTTGTGTCATATGAAATTTACACAACACGATATATTGACTATTGATTATTGACTATTAAATTACATTTGAGAATGGAGAATATTACTACATATTGATGATTAAATGTATAATTTTTGTTTAATTTATGTCATTATTCTGGAAATACATAATTATGCTAAAAATATTGTCAATAATGAATTTTTTTCATGAACTCCATAAGTGACATTATATAGAATAATTTTAAAAGACTCTATTGTTATATTATATTTAATTTTTAATTATTATCACAATTTTCTTGTAAAAATATTATAATAAACAATAATTAAAAAATTTATAATTGAATCCGTGCAAAGTCATGTGTATTATCTCTAGTTATAGTTTATAATTATATATTACTATACTTTTATTCATAAACTATGTATTTTTCTTGAGATTACCAGGGTGGCTGTAGAATCACAATTGAGAATTTTAGCTTAAAATATAGAGAATGGTGTGTTAATAATTAAGCACATTCGTTAGTTAAGTAATCATATTTAATTAAAAATATTACTGTTATTATCAATTATTTTATAATATTCATTATATTTATTATAAGTATAGTTAAATTTTTTTATTTATTTGCATTTAAATTCCCGTATGTTCAAAATGGTATATAAATTATTATTTTCGATTTTTAAGTGTATCCTCTCTCCCGGTAGGTGAGAGATTAAATTTCCAAAGTATGATCCAATGCCTAAGTGGGGATCCTTTTCAACATTTTGGTATATACATTAGCATTGATTAAATTTTAAAAAAAAATCATTTGTAATAAAATTAACTGGTTCGATCCAAATATGGGGCAGGCTGGCTGCTGAGCTAATCACCTGACACGAGATTGTTACGTTTTACAATACAGACTTTACAATACAGACAAGATTGTTATTTATTTAAATACATGCAGTATGGTTCTACTTAGCTTGATCACTAAGATATGTACATTCAATAGAAAAATATGACATTATCTGTGTATTTTTCGGGCAAGTTGATATTTCTTGATAAGGACATTAATTGACGTGCTCTGTCCCGGCAGTGATTATTGAATCTAATATCTATTTATAATCTATAATCTATAACCTATAATACTAATATTTTAGACCTCTATAAGAGAAATTTTTATAGGTGTCACTTCTAGAGCGATTTAAAACTCACAATTTTCATTTAGAATTTGATTCATCAATCTATATTTATTAAGTTTAATTGATAAATATCAATCACATCAATCATAATTAATTATTAATTATGAGATATCAATAATAAATCATAATCTTACTCTCACTTCACAATCCAATTTCAAAACCCATTATCAGATACTACAATATCACTTTACAAATTTCTTTTTGTTGGTTGACTTTGTAAATTTTTATTCTATATTTTAAATTTATGAAATAGTATTTTTTTTGTTCTGATATATTTCAAATTATTTTTTATGATTATATTATTTGGCTTAATATATAGTCATGGTTTCTTTCAAGTGTATTATAGTTCAATACGGAATATGCAATTTATATATTATCAATGAATGTATAATTTAAAATTAACTTATATAATAGTTTTCAATCAATATGTAATTATCAATTTGTAATTAAAATAATCTATCACAATGATGTCAATCATAAATAATAGATAGATATTTTAAAATTATATATTTTATTTGAAAACATGCCTATCAAGATAAATAAATTAAAATCTTCTGGAATTAATTCAACACTAATTTAAATAATTTAGTTTATCTTTTGAAATATATTTTAATTTTAAAAAATATAAAATATTTACTATAATATATTTATTTTGACTTAATTTTAGAGAGTTTTCTTTATTGAATCATTGAGTATTTTTTATAAATGGATATATACTTTATTATCATTTAATTTTAATATGAAATTTTTAAGTATCGAGGTTATTCACTTATTTTAAATTAGATTCATGAGGTTTTTAAGGGTTTTCAATATGGTTTAAATATTATATTCTTTTTATTTTATTATATTCAAATTACATTTAAATTTGATAATTAACAGTTAAATACTTTAATTTTACATAATTGAATATCTATATAAAACATTTTTTTTATATTAACAATGCATTAAATTAAATCCTTAGAACAATATATTATAAAAATTAATGAGATATATATCTTTTAATCATAACATGTGTTAGCTTTCAATAGGTCCATAAATTTAAAGAAGATATCTTTTAATCATAATATGTGTTAGCTTTTGATAGGTCTATGAATTTAAAGAAAAGATGTCAAATCGATATTATTGAGTCGATATTAAATTTGTACTATCATTGACATAGTAGTTGTATTAATTTAAAATTATTTTATTAATTAAAATAACAGCAAATATTATCATAGTCAAAAAATTATAACTAAAAATTTAATATCACAAATTAACACGTAAATATGATGAAGTACTCACTCTCTAATTAATCAATCACTCTCAAATTTAAATTTAAATTTTAAATAATAAAATGAATTATATATCATTTTATGTTTACATGTCAGATTTAATTACTACAACATATAATTTATTAAAATTATTACAATATATAAAAATTGCCACATTATATTGTAATGATATTGATAATAAAAATATAATAATATATGCTACACTATATTAGTTTTGATATTTTAATAAAACTTAATATCATAGATAATGTGTTTTTGAGGGATTTAATATGATAGATAATCTGTTTAAAATACTAATAATTAAGATTTATTATATGTACAGTTTTCTATGTGTCATTCATAGAGAAAATTATACTCCACCATTTTTACCATCTTAATATTCAAAGTAAGTTTTTGGATTTAATTTACTTTCTAATTATTAATTATTTTTTCCAATTATACCTTCATATCTCTCTTCATTAAAATCATTTAACAAAATAGTTCAATCAAAGTTATTTAACAAATAACAAATAATATAAACAAAAAGATAATTGAATGTATTATACCATTAAAATTATATATATATATATATACATATAATTATAGTATTACAAATAACAAAGTTATTATAGTTACGTTACCAAAAAAATATTATAATCAATGAGTATAATTATAGTATTAATTATAACAAAATTATTGTAAATATAATAGTTAATGATAACAAGAAAATCTTAACATACCTTTATTTTTTAATTATCTTTAGTGGATTTAATTTGCATCATACATATATTTTCATTTTAAATTTGAATTATGTTACATTAGTGGTATTTATTATTATGGATATTTATATTTCAAATTTCAAAGTATTTTGAAATTTTTTCACTTTTTGAAAACTTGTAATAAACCTGTGAATACCAATAGGGATTCAAATTCAATAGGGATTCAAATTTTTGTGGAGAATGAAGAGTAGAGACTTGTGATGAGCATAAGAATGAGGATAAGAGGTAAAATTCAAAACGAGGATGAAGTCAGGGGAAGGGAAGTTTTTAACTTCAAGTGTAGAGCTTTTGAAAATCATAAAAAATATATATATCTACTCATCTCACTATATCATATTTAATTTTTTATAACCTAAACATTCCAACTTATCAATGCCACAATTGTTTCATATTAATTTTTTTTGAAAAACAAGACTTCAATTTTTTAACATTAAAATATTTAAAAAAATCTGACAATTTACACTTCTTTGATAATGATACTAATTATACATTAATTATTTTAAAAAATTAAATAATTACATTTGTATTTTATTGAAAATAATTCTGTAATTGATATACTAGTTGAATAACAGGGATAACATAAATTAGGATTATATATGATTTTGTTACTAATTATAACACATTAATTATTAATTATAATATATATTTTAAAATTAATATTTTAATTTATTAAAAGTATGTACAAGAAAAGGGGTGTAATTGAAATCACATAAATTAAATTTATTGATTATTTTTTATTAATTAGAAAATATATTTTTATGTTTCTATAAATTAAATATTTTAACTTATTAAAAAGATATAAATGACTATAGATGACAAAAAAACCACTGAAGTGGGTACACGTTAAACGCAATTACCCACAATAAAGATAAGAATAGGGACAGATTTTGTCTTTATGGGGTGGAGTTCCTTTTGTTAAACGGGACAAGGACGGGGATAACACATCTTTATTTTTTCAATTATTTATGTTGGATTTGCATTATGTATGCATTTTTTATTTTTAAATATGAATTATATTGCATTACTAATATTTGTTATTATAAATATTTATATTTTAAATCTCAAACTATTTTAAATTTTTATTTTTGAAATTCTTTTAATAAATCCGTGAATACGTGCAGAGATTCAAATCCCTGCGGGGAATGAGAAAATGGACCTATGACGGTCATGAGGATGGGGTGAGAGGCAAAATTCTAAATGGGGACAATGGCATAGGATATGTGCTCTCTGTCATAAATACACATTGTCATCCCTATAAATGGTTCATGATATAATAAAATTATCCACTTATTTTCTTTCATTATTCAATAATTTTAACTTTCAAAATGTGTAAAATTTTCATAAAATAGGTTATTTATTGTTATAACTCATCTACTGAGTTTTTTTTTAACCTTATAAATATGATATTCAAAATAAAATATAAAATAGAATGACACATTTATATGTTATCAATTTATTTAATTATTTAACTATTAACTTATTTTCAAAACAAATTTATATACTCAATTTTCTATAAGATATACTTAAACAAATTATTTATTTCGATAACAATTAACAAACTATTTTTATTATCACACCATGCATCGCACGGATCAAACGACTAATTTGTTTATAATTAAGTATATCACTAGGACATGAATATAAATCAAATTGTGAGTGACATATTTCTTTCTTGAGACAGCGAATAACATACATTCAACGCTTCAATTTCGGTACGTCTTCAGCTGAGATGATATAATCAATATGATTGACCGGACCTATATTTGAATTTGATTCTTGTTAACTCTAGTTTAAATATTAAGTATAACAAGATAAATTATTATGATATAATATATTATATAATTTTATCAGTTATTTAGTGTGAGTAATATATTACATAAGTTTATTCACTGATTTTTATTTATTATAAATAATAGATAATGTAATCAATTTTAGTGAATTATAAGATGTGCACGATTGATTAGCTTTTAACAAATAAAGTCTCTTTTAATTTTTTATATTTGTATTCATTAAAAATATTTATTGATAAATAATATTGATAACAATGTAAAACAAAAATATGTAAGTAAATAAATAAATAACGGTAATAATTTTTAATGAAAAATATTTAATAATAAATAAGAATGTAATATAAAATATCTATATAGAATAATGTATAAAATATATAAATAAATAATATTCGATATAAACTATTAGCTATATAAAATAAAATATTATAAATATTTAAAATGACTATATAAGAAAAATAGTATTATATTTTTCTTAAATTTTTATTTTTATTAAAATGAAAATAATTATTTTAAAAAATAAATAACATTTACTGTAAATGAAATTTTCATCTAATAAAAATTATTAAATGATATAATGATATTAAATAATATTCATTATTTTTCAATTTCTAGTTAAACTTTTACTTATGATCATAATTAATTATTGAGGTTGCAAGAAAATAATGTTATATTTATAATATAGTATGTTATATATTATTATGTATTATTATACCAAGACTCAGACAAAATCTGTAACACCCCGATTTTTTCTGTCTGAGGGAAATGACCAAAATGCCCCTGAGGTCATTTCCTGACCCGAATTCGAGGATAATCAACTCGGTCGTTCTCGAAGGGTCAACTCAATGTTTGAAGGGGATTGAATGGCCTTTGAATGCTTCCGGAAGCGAAAATCTCATTTTCCGCAGTTTCGGGTCAAAATGACCAAAATACCCCTATAGCATTTTTACGCGGGTAAAAGTGCTGTTTGAGCCCGAAACTTTTCCCAGAGGTTTAAAAAAACGTTTTCATGTGTCTAGAGGTCTCTGTTCAAGTCCCGGTGGTCCCTGGCAGTTTTAGTGTAAAATTACGATTTTGCCCCTAGAATAGTGTTTTTGAGCTTAATGACATAGTTAAGCAAACTTAAGCAATATTAGGCTCTAAATGAAGATTAATTAATTTCCCTAATTAATCTAGAGTCAAAATAATTTATTAAAGTTAATTAGAACCTAAAATTGCTTAGATTAAACTTAAATCCCTTTTTAGAACCCAAGATTCTTAGTTTTGGAATCTTGAATAGTGTTTTCTCTCTCCAATTCCTTAAATCAAGGAAGTGTGTCTAGAGTTGTTTAGGCTCTAAATTGAGGATCTAACTCACTAATGGTGCAAGACCACTCATTAATTATGTCTAGACCACCCTAATTATCCATTTTCCTTACCTAAATACTTTCTTACAACTTCCTAACCTTAAGTATAATCAAAGATACACCTAAACACAACTCTAAATCATAATTAAATTGCAAAACAAACCTCCCCTTGGCTGTAACATGGCTGAACAGCCATGCTCTCTTTGGGCACATGATTGAATTGTTTTCTCACTCCTTGAAGCCATGCTTGAGCCATACCTTGAACCATACCTCACTATACTTTGAGCCATACCTCACCATGCCTTAAGACTACATTATCTTACCTCATGAAACTCATGGATGCCCTCCAATTCTGCACACAATGGCTGAAACTCATCAGCTCATTCACACCCTTCATTTGTTTCATTTCTCTATAAATAGAATGCCTTGAGGAGTTTACACCACTTTTAAATCATTTGCTAAGTTTCGGAACACTCAAAGCTTTTCTTTTTCTCTCAAAGCTCTTGTGTTCTTCAAGTTCTTGGAGTTCTTCATCATCTTCATCTTCTTCTTCCATCTTCAAGTTCATCACACCAAGTAGGGATTTCCTTTCATGTATTCTTTTCTTTAAAGTTCTTGTTTCAAGCTTGATGTTCATAGTTTCTCTTGTTTCTTTTTAGAACTTCTCTTCTACTCCTTTTTCCTTTTCATTTTCGACCATAGGCCTTGGAGAACAAAGGAATGAGAGCTTGATGATGAGAGTTTCATGATGATGTTTATCACTTGAAACAAACTCTAGAGCTTAATCTTTGTTCTTGAGTAAAATACTTCCAGTTCTTCCTTTCTCCAACTTTTGGGATCTTTAACTTTGATGATGTTTTAAAATGGTTCTAAGGACTCAATGATGAGGTCCCATGGTGTTGGTGTTAATATATCATCAAGATCATGGATTCTAGAGTTTCAAAATGTTCTTTTTGTGTTCCTTGAAATTTCGGCCATTTGCTTTCCTTTTACATGCAAAATGTTTTGATTTTCTAAAAATGTTATGTTGAGTTCTAAGAACTCTAGACTTTACTTTGTCTTGGTTTGATGAGTTTGGGTTGAGGTTTAAGTTCCTTTAAAGTCTTGTTAAGAGCTCTAGAAAGATAAAATGAACTTGCATAATTTATCTTATGCTTGCACTTATATTTACATTCTTGTTATGCACCTTTACTTTCAAGCTATCACCTAAAAATATAAAGATTAAAATGGAACTTGCATCATCACTTAATTTAATTCTCAAAGCCTTTCTATTTCGGCCTTAAAGTTGATTGTTGTTGGGCCTAGAGCACTAAAATAAAGAATTGAACTTGCATCATCACCTAATTAATCTCTCGAATGCCTATCTATTTCGGCCTTAAAGTCGATTATTGTTGGGCCAAGAGCACTAAAATAAAGAATCGAACCTTGCATCTTTACTTTCAAGCTTGCACGTTTAAAGTTTATGCCTCACATATTTACTTTCAAGCTTGCACGTTTAAGTTTATGCTTTGCATATTTATCTTACGTCATCACTTTATTTTGTAAGCAAAGATTAAAAATGGAAAGCATGAGCACGTTTATTTTATGCCATAACTTGAGAACCTAGAGCTCAAAGACTTGCCCATTTCATTCCAAGTTAAAGTTTAATGTGAAACCATTCTTTGAATGCATGTTTTTGGCCAAGTAGTGATGATGGACTTGCAATAAGTTTTCATCTAGCTACAAGGACCAATAGTCTATGTTCTAAGTTTTCCTTAAAGATGTACAAATCTTTTCAAGGTTATGTTGTCATGAGATATGACTTTATTCCCTTTTAGAAGATGAAATATATTTTGGTCATTGACCTAAGGCTTCTCTTAGCCTCTTGATGAATTAAAATGGTTTGCAAAGAGTTTTAGAAATTCTAAATTGATTCCAAGAGAAACTAGTTAACTTATGTACTTAGAAATGTCAATTTAAATCCTTTACTGAAGCTAAATGTTTTTGGTTCTGATATGATGAGTGTGATGCAGTATGATGATGTTTTGATGTGTTAGAATGTGTGAAAATATCATATGATGATGTAAAAATGATTCTATGCATAATAGGTAAGAAACTAGCTAACTAGAAATACCGTAAAGCCAGAATTTAACATAGTTTTGACCCATTTGTTTTTGAAACTTATCCAAACTGTTTTAATGGGAGCATAATCAGATTAGGATTGTTTAGACATGAAAAACTTGGTAACATTTGGATTAGAATCGAATTCTAGCACCTATAGGGAAACTAGTAATTAGAAAACCGTAAAAGTGCAAGTTTAGAACTCTTAGAACATTTATTTTTCTGGATTCTGACCAGCACCCTTACGACATGATAAACATGATTAATAATTAGTCCTTAAGCATAGGAATGCCTCATAATTGATTTAGATTTAATTCATAGCGCCTTAGGCGAAGACGGAACCGAGAAAGGGTCTAAAACGTAAGTTCTAGAACCCCGTAATTCACAAGTTAGGAATTCTGCCCTATGCTTTTTAGATTTAAGTGTGAACATGAGGATTATGAATGATGTTTAATTATGAGCCCTTAGGTGCATAAAATATGAGCGACGGATGTTAGATAACCATATCTCATGATTAAGACCCGTAAGGGTCAAAGCATAAACTACCGTAAGGATGAACGGTTGAATGTTCCATGATGATCTATGTGTTATGTGAAGGATGTTAATGTTATTCATATGAGGAATTCATGAGGATATATGTTTATGTGGCATAAAGCAAATTTGGAAGAAATCCGGCGTGATACCATCGTGCCGCCGAATTTTCGACAAATTTGGAGACTTAAGGAGATTTTGAAAATTAAGGTACTAAGATGGGTTCTAGGATGACACCGGTTCGGCCGAGCATCTCCATAGAACTCATGTGACATCGGTACCATTTTATACTCTTAGGTGACACCGGTTCGACCAAGCACCCCTAAGAGGTTTGCCCCCTAACCTGTACTCAGATAGTCGGGATTTATGATTTATGATACGCTTATCGTTAAGTGGTAAGTAAAAACTAGTGACGACTAGTTAAGGTATGAGCTCATAACCTAGATATGTGACACGTTCTGGGTGACACCGGTTCGGCCGAGCACCCCCAGTTTGATTGTCTTTTAGGGTGGCCCATTAGGAAGAGATGTTTCACGATTATGATTATGTCACTAAGTTTGTCCCATATGAACGTTACTATTGTCACTTTATGCCACTAAGTATGATGATGCTTGATGTTATGTCTTATGTATGTGCATTAGTTAGTGCCATATATACATCTTCTATTATGTTGCATTCATGACATTAAGATCATCCTAAAATGAATGGACCTTGGCTAAAGTATATTTTGAAGTTTAAAATGAACTTGATGCATGTTCAGTCATTTTGTATAATTAAACCCAAGGTTCTTGAGGATGTAGATGATGACACCTAGGTAGTAGGAGGCCCTACTGAGATTCTTTAGCAAGATTCTCACTCCCTCTATCTCTTTTTTTCTGTCACGTCTTCAGATAGTGACGTTCGTAGTGTTCGTGGACACGCCAACATGGGAGGTGCACTATGACCCGGACCACGGGTTGTTCCATTTTGTGGGTCAATGCACGGTTAGAGTATTCACGTTCATGGGTCGACCCTTCACTCCCCTTGTACATTCCCATCGATTTTCCCCCGTCTCACCTTTTGGCGATGACCTGGTGTTCGAGCGCGCACGTCCCCGAGAGGAGAGGCTTCGTCGTACTCCACCATCCGCGTCCGCCGTCCGAGACTACCCTCAGTATGTGCCCCGTTGCCCGTTATCTTTTTCGGAGATGGATCCTTCCGAGGATTCGGCGACCCAAGTACCCTCTGAGGGATCTTTCCCCACCATACCCATGGACCTTGGGGAAGGTAGCGAGCCACCGTGACTCAGCCGAGGCTTGCACGACGACCGGAGATGAGGCCGCGCCGTGGAGGTCACTCCCGAGCCCCGTTCCGCCTATTCTCGTCGGAAGAGCTTGCTCAGTTTCCTGGTTATGTGCCACGCTCGAGGGATAGTCGCCAGTAGGAGGCCGTGGATGGCCCGGGTTAGAGCACACACCACTTAGATGGAGATAAACCTTCTTTTGTTTAGAGGTTATCCCATTAGATGCACTCGGGTGGGGGAGTAGATTATGTTTGTGTTTATGTTGTATTTTCTTTCATGCATTCCGTTGTACCAAATTAAGTCTCACACTTATAAGTGGGCAAGTTATATATATATAAGATGATATTCAGTGTTTTCCCATGATGTGCCCTTATGTGCTTTATGCTATGACGTTATGAGATGTATGTTTTGCCCGTTACTTGTTACATCGCATCACGTGGCTCTCACCTTGTATTTCAAAAAAAAATTTACCCGTATTTTCCGTTAAGTATTTCTAAGTAAAATTGAGAACTATGAAGTAACAGACTAATGATTAACCTAAGTATGTTCTAGAGTATTGCGTTAAAAATTAAGATGTTACAAAATCCATCAAAAGCATCTTTTTTCTTAAAAAAAAAAAAATTGAAGATCACCTAAGAACAAATTAAACATAGCACCGAGAATGACCCCACAAAAAAAAAGAGCACTGAGAGGTCTAACAACCACACACAACCGGAAAAAAAGCCAAACTACGTAAGAGATCTTACATCAAAGAATATAAGATACTGGCCCAAGTGTCCAACCTATGATTACATTTGATGAGACTACATTGCAAATAAACATAAAGAGCACAAGTGAGCTGTGTAGTCTCAATTTTTATTATTAATGATTACACTAGCCTCATTGATAACAGTGTTGTAAATTTATATGCCACAAGGCCCACCAGGCCCACCAAAGAGAAAAGCTTGCTTATAGTGAGGTCCTTCGTTGCCATGTTACAAAAGATCATAACAACTTGGATCGGTCTCACAATTTGTCTCATGTTATCTCGATTTACTTCAAGTTCATTGTAATTTGAATCCATAATTTAAAGATTTGACATGTAAGCTGCATGGCAGAATTTATCTTCAAGCAATCTCCCACTGCCCATTGGAGGACTACTCATATCAGCTGGAGCATAGGTTTCTTCACCATATCCAATCATTGATGATCCCTCTCTTAAATGAGTAAATATTTGCTTTGACAAATACCCAATATATATAGATCTTCATTATGAGCACCGGTTACAATAAACCACCAATGACCTGTGGATTGATCCCAAAAAAAAAAATACATAAATATCATGTATTACTGTTTCATTCAATTATTCATTATCCTAAAAGTGTTGCAAATAAACGTATATATACTTTCGGAGTAACATAGTGTTTTTCACTTGTTCCAATTCTAGATGGAGGCTCAAGGACTTCTGCACAGGCATGTTTTTTGTCTACTTGGACAAAACCTGGGCATAGAATATTAAAGCATCCAGTTTGATGGCTCTGCCAATGACTATGAAGCCTTTATGCTGAGAGGAGAGTTAGTCTCAATTTCCCCAAGTTCTTTCTCAGCAATAATTTATGGGGATTAATGCCAAGGACGCTTGAGATTTAGAGTTATTATACCCCACCCAATTTTTATGTGAAATAACATTTTACCCCAGTATTTTATGTCACTAGCTTAACCAATAATTTACACATGATTGTTAACATAACAAAAAAACAAACAAAAATCCCAAAATAAGTCGCTTGTGGTGGATGCCCTCGAAACCCAAAGTAGATATGTACAAGTATACAGGTAATGATGATCCTTTTCCCCACAAGCCATGTAGAGGAAGGGGCAATTAATGCCCTACACCCATGTGTAGAAGGGACTAAGTGAGTGTGATGCATGTAATGCAGCGGCTAAAATCAAGTGTCGCTTGGGTAGTTGGATTGGTAGTAAATGATTGAGTGAAGTAGAGTGAAATAAGATAGAATAAAAATGAGTGAAGTAGTATAATTATTTTACTCTATTGATATAAAATTGGATACTCTTTTATTGGGATATGTCAATAAAATGGAGTGAAATTATTATAATTATAAGCTTTTTATGCCTATAATACTCTTAGTAGAATATTGGTAATAGGTACATTGAAAGATAAAATTGTAATCTTGATCTTTATTTCATTATATTCTCCCAAATTTGGGAAAGAAAAATTATAAAGGATGATAGAATTAGTTGGAATGGAGTTCTTTTGCCTCCATTCGTGTACTCCACTCCACTAATTTTTATCAAATTCAAGCAATATAATAATTTAAGACCTACTTTCCCTCCATTCCACTCCACCCTATGCCATTAATATAAACATACCTTAGAGTATATTTGGATTGCTGGTAAGCAGTGGAGTGGAGCAGAGTGGTATATAAAGGAACGAAAAGTGACAGAGGAATGACATAATTATATCACTTCATTTGTTGGATATATCAATAGGACGGATTAGAAATTATAAACTTTTGATTCCTATAATACCCTTAAAGTATAATATAGTGATATTAGTAATAGGGGCAAACTAATAATTTTTTAAAAAAATAACTCATTCCATTCAATTTTGTCCTTTTTTTGAGGTGGAATTGAGTGGAATAAACTCTATCTATCTCTATTACACTCTATTCAATTTTAACATATCCAAACAAACTCCACTCTATCTGATTCCATTTCATCCAACTCCACTAATTAGAGATGTTTAAACGGATTAGTTAGTCCTGTTTAGGCCCATCCCACCAAAAACAGGGTGGGACGGGCCTACTAGCCAAAATTAAATGGGCTAAAGTAGTCAGCTCGGTCCATTTTGTGACGGATTAGAGCCCACAAGAAAATAAAAAAATTGCAAAAAAAAAAAGTTTTGATAGTTTGATAATTTTTTTCCAAAAAAAAAACTTTTTAAAACTTTTTTATTAATTGATCCATAGCTAAATTTTCAAAGTTCATAACGACTATATACTAACTCATTAAATTTAATCATTTACATGTAATAGATTATAATTTATTACATATAGTGTATCCGTTTTTTGCTTTTTTTAGTTCAAAAATATGTTAAATTTGGTTTGGATTTGATCTCATATCTCTTTGGTTTAGGCCTTTGGGACTATTGTAAATTAAATACCAGCAAATTATGAATTTTTATTTTATTTTTAAAATATTAAGAAAAGGCTTGGGCTGCAGGCCGGGCCCGCCCCAACCCATCTAAACTTGTAGGCTAAGCAAGGCAAGTTAGGCAGGCTGGAACTTTTTGGTGGGCTCAAACATTCAGGCCAAACAGCTAAGAGTGATAGTTTTGGCGGACCAACCTAGTGGGCCGGGTCTATTTTGACATCTCTACAACCACTCCAAACATGTTATAAAGTAAAAACAAAAATGTTATTAGTACTTATAGTGTATGAGATACAATGTCGACTCACACTCTATTCACTGTTGGATAGAATGTGAACCCTATTTGAATGAGGTCCATACCCCCATCCAATAATGGATTAGGTGCAAGTCGACACTGTATGGGATACCGTGTTGACACATTCTTATTTACCATTGAATGAGATATGGGCCCCATAATAGGTGGGGTCCATACTCTATCCAATGATAGATAGGAGTGTGTCGACACAGTACTCATAAATACTAAGTACAAATAACATTTCTCAAAGTAAAAAGTGTCTAAACAAAAGTGAGGCCAATAGTAAGGTGCACCACGCACTCATTTTGACAAGGTGTAGTACAGAAAGGCGCATTATAGCATGGGGCTCTCAAGTTTTGGTCCATCATGAACCCTTTGCTTTTTACCTTCTATAGCTGGTTTATTGTTGCTTTTGTTGTGACCCATTAATTATCAAATTTCAAATTTCAACCCCTTCAATTTTTGCATTCGAGAACCAGAAACATTTCAAAAGATATCTACATGTCTTTCACGTCCAATAGTCAATAGATTCTTTTTCCAAATTAACATTTTCGCTTGATCTAATCCTGTAGTTTTTTTTTTATTATGTTCAACTCCAAGCACAAAAAAAAAAATAGTAATCCCTCTAGTGCGGCAAAATTTGAAGAAAATTTTTGAAGGGGGTGAAATTGTTTATTATATAAATTAGATAATAATAATAAAATTAAAATAACTGTGTATATCCCTTCCTATAATAATATAATTAGGAATCCATTTTTGGAAAAGTTTGACATGTAGCAAATTCTCTTCCAATGAAAATCTAATATGTAACTGTTATTTTTTTCAAAATATCTGAATATTATATCAATTTATTATAATATTTTATCAAATCCTTTTATTATAACATAATATTATCACACTTAATAAATCAAATTATCTAAATAAATAATTGTACTTAGGTAAATTATCAAAATATATTTTTGTATATATATATATATATGATGGCATACTTTTTGTGGCTGACATAAACCTATGAAATTTTAAATATACACCCAAATTAATTAAATGTCAAAATAATTATAATATATTATTAATTCCAAAATTTGTAATCACTATTATTATTGAGCTTATTATTGTTAAGCTCATTACTCTTTGTGGGTGTTATTATGGATATTTGTATATGGACTTGCTATAATGGGAAGATACAGTCCATATTTTACTAATATAAAAGAAAGACCCCTGCTCCTAATCATAGACAGTGTGTTTGTTGCCCCATTGAGATAGAACACATGATAATTATTGTAGGCATAAGAGGAGTTTTTCTCTTCTTTGTGTGTTCTCCTGTCTAACAAGTGTTATTATATGTTCCTCTTTTAGGTAAAATGAATGTCTATAAGCATTTTTAATAATTCTTGACAATTAAAATGTCAATAAAAATATTATCAAGAAAAGTAATTTTGACATAAAGTGATTGTTAAAAATGCTTATAAACTTTTATCAGAAATTAGTGTTTTTGGCATTTGAATGAAAGCTTGAGCTCTTGAGATGGAAATGGAGGCTATTGCTTTCCTCCTTGCTGTTTGGCTGAAAATAAGGCTTGAAGAAGAAGAAATTTGGCTTCTTGAAAAAGCTTGGAGCTTATGAATGAATATTATATTGTATATTTGAGTAGTCTTTAATCCAAGATAGTAAAATGGATGGCTAGGATTAAATCTTGTAATTCAAGATTGAATCTTAACCTTTCATTTGATATAAGTAGATAATCTCCTTCATTTTGTAAAGATTAAAATAGTTTTCGGTGTTAGAAACTGCACACTAAAATTTTACCGAATAGGTAAAACACCATACTCGGGTAATTAAATATTGCCCATAAACTAATTATAGATATAAAATCTTTATTTCTAACTATTTATAACCTCAATCCTCTCTTTTCTCGGTCTTAGCCATTTCTTGGTCTCGGATATGGGGTTTCGGTCATCTAGACGGGGCTATGGGGCCTGCAAGATCACTATTCACCCACACCTAGAAATTTTTTTTAACACATCCGTTGGGCTATCCTCATCGTTGCTAAAACTGTCAGATTTTTGAAATTATAACTAATAAAGCTTAAATTAATTTTTAAATAATTTTTCGGGTGTTACATATATTCATGCAATGCATCCAAGTGGTATCACTCCTTTTTTTAATTTATTGTTACAATTATGGTGGTGATTTTCTTTTCAGTTGTCCTTATATTTAAGATTTTTCAATGTTGTTTTCCTATTAATTGTATTCTTGTCTTCTATAATAATTGTTCTATATTTTGTAATTTCATATGCTATCATCTATATCATCAACTGGATTAAATCAATATTAATTGTTTCATATTTTGCTAGACCCAATTCTCAATAAGAATTATTCATCCATTTCACTTTGTTCTGTTATATAATTTCTTATAATATTATCTCCTTTTTTTAATTTGATGATAAGGTTATCAATAAAATTTGATTAAAGCGAGTTTCTCATTTATAGCTTCATTAGGGTTAAATGGATTTTTCCCCTTATATGCTTCCTACTAGGCTGCCATGTGAAGGATTTTTTATTAAGATTAATTTTGATATACTATTATGTAAAAGCATAGTTTTCAGACTTAGACTGGTGATCGACTCGGTCGAGGCACCGGGTCATTGGTTCAACCGGTGGGTCACTGGTTCAACCGGTTGAACCGAATTTATAAAAAAAATATAAAAATTTAAATAAAATATAATAAAATGACAACTAATTAACAATTTAATACTCTTTAAAGGGTCTAAATATAAAAGCATAAATAAATAACATAAATTCTAAAATATTATTCAAATTAACAATTTAATACTCTTTAAAGGGTCCAAATATAAAAGTATAAATAAATAACATAAATTCTAAAATATTATTCAAATTAACAATTTAATACTCTTTAAAGGGTCCAAATATAAAAGCATAAATAAATAACATAAATTCTAAAATATTATTCACATTTCACATTCATGAATCACAATTGACAAGTTCAAAGCATAATTATACAAGCAAACTCACAAATTTTTACATCACAAACTCATAAATTATGACAATACAAATAAAGTTATTGTATTTTTCTGTAAGTCAAATTAGATTTTTTTTTAAAGTTTTTGAAAAAGTCATCATTTAGAACAACGAAGCAAAAAAAAAAACAAAAAAAATAAAAAAACAAAAAAAATAAAACTAAATTAGTCGTAGAGTCAAATCAGTCATGCACTTTGATCTTTGGGCCGATCCAAATACTAACTTATACCGATTTCATGACCGGTTCACCGGTTTTCCGGTCGAATCGTTCGGTCTGAATCGGTTTTAACACTATGTGTAAAAGTGTTACTTTGACACACCAATTATTATTTTTTTTATTTATAACATTCATAACAAGACGAATGATTAAATCAAATAAATTTTTTAATATGTAAAATATAATTAAATGTCTATATTTTTTTATATTAATAGTGTATGAAATTTTATTTTATTTTTTTATTCTCCAAACACATTAAAAACAATGAAGACCAATTATTATAATTCATTAAAGGGAAAAAAAATCAACCATTTCTCCGCCACGACATATTGACCATAATAAGCATTAAACAATTTTTTATTATTCTTAGCATCAATTCAAATTTGACTGCAAAAATGGCTTTCTCGATGTACAACAATGTTGGCAAATGGGTGAAATTTTTGACAAAATCACGTGTAAATGTGTAATTATAGAATAACACGGGCAGGGTCGATTTATAATTTCAGCAAAATTTCACTTTCACAGGCAGAAGAAAGTTTCAGTTACCATTTCTGAGACATCCTAAAATATGCAAGCAATCCAACGGTTATAACTTAAGAGTGCGTGGTGAGCCTCTGTCAGAGAGCCCCATGTTAAAAGTCACCGTACAGAAAATACCATAAATATAAAATGACCGTTCGGTACGCTCTTTCTCCTCCTCCGTTGTGTAATCCAACTCAAAGACAGTCAACACTCAACAGCGCCCATCGTACCCCCCATCCATTCATTTTCATTCAGTCATTCTCATCACAGAAACAAGTGCGAAGAAGGAGATGGAAAGATCTAAAGTCTCAGAGAGTCATCCCTACGTGCCAAGGGACTTGCGTCTCCCTGGCTACGTCCCTTGTTTCCTCTCTCAGTCCAAAATCCTCGCTGTCTACGCCGTCTCCTCTCTCTTCGTCGTTTCTCTCATCTGGTTCTTCTCAGGTACCATCACTACACCCTCCATTCCTTCATATATATATTTTTTGACTTTTCTCTATTCCCTTTATTTTCTCCATAGATTCATTTATTGGGTCATTTCTTTTCATATTAATGACACACTCACAAGTCACAAGTCACGATTGTTTGAAGCTGAAACCAACTTTGCAGTAGTTTTTCTGATTGAGAGATTTACGAATGTTTGAGCTTTGTATACTTGTTGATTGATTAAGTAACCCATTAGCTTAATTAGCTTATTTATGTAGAAAAGACACGTTTTTTAATCCTTCCCTCTGTGTTGAGTGTCAAAACTGTTCAGGATGGAAAAATAATGGTAAGACCAAAAGCATAAGATGATGGATTTTCTGTCGACAATTTTTTATTTGCATTCATCAAACGTTAGATTCTCATTTTTTTTTTAAATAGCTTTTTTGTGAATATTCTGTTTATGTGAGTGAGTGGGACTATGATTTTCAATTTTTCACTGTAGGACTTAAAAGATATCTAATGTGTTCCTTCATTGCTTTTGTTTTCTAATTTGTTCTGTGTGCGAAATTAAACCAAGACTTTTTCCTCTATGTGGACAACGGAATAAATGTTAGAGCACTCTACGGTTGACATGGCAGCCACCTATGGTTGTGTAGTCCAACATGTAGCTCACATATGCCATGCTAGCATTTAATCAATTTGATATGTTAGATTTGTTTTTTGTCATTTTGAATCATGTAAGTTGCTTATAAATGGCTGCGTCAGATAGTTTATTTCTTGAGTGAAGTTACAATAAAAATCATGATCTTATAGTAAGAACTTCTCTTCCTCTCATAATGAGTGCTATGTCTATTATGAGTGATGAGAGAAAAATTATCTTGAGAGTTATGTTTTTGTGTTGAGAAAGATCCTGGGCAAGATTGTGTGGATTTATGATATCAAATTGGTGTATCAAAATTTCACAATATTCTGCTATGATTTGTTATTTAGCATATATAGCCTAATCATGTAGTGGGATCACCATATGTTGTCTGAACATATTCATTGTGCTGCTTGGTAACCATTGGCCTAATCTAGAAGCTGGACTTTTAGTTTGTGCACTAAAAAACTACCAAAGTCTGAATAAGAAATTGCTTTGTTTGTCCTTTAGAGTGCACATTTTCCTCCACTTAAGAAGCTCTTCACAAGGCACACACAAAATCATTTGTTGCAATTTCAAGTTTTTTATGCTGTCTATATGAATTTCCATTATCATTCCTATTCAAGTTCCATCATTTTATATGTGGAAATGGTTCTAGGTTTTCTGATTTTGATTACATGTCTGTGTACTTGACAGGGCGCCTACCTAAGAAAACAAAAGTTGAAAGACTGCTAATGTGCTGGTGGGCCTTCACAGGCCTCACGCACCTGATTCTTGAGGGTTACTTTGTTTTCTCGCCGGAGTTTTACAAGGAAAAGACTGGCTTCTACCTGGCTGAAGTCTGTGAGTCATTTAATTGTTCTTTCACAATGCTCCAGCCTCAGCCATAAAGCATTGTTATAATAGGTTTATCTTTCAAATAATTTTTAGTTTTAGTTGATAAAAGGCTTTTATGAACAATCAACAGGGAAGGAATACAGCAAAGGAGATTCAAGGTATGCTGGGAGGGATGCAGGGGTTGTTACTATTGAAGGACTAACAGCAGTTCTCTGGGGTCCAGCTTGCCTTCTGTCAGTGTAAGTTTTTTTTATTTTTTTTAATTTTTTCCTCTAGAAAATAACTGTAGGCATGATCAGGATGGTTAATGTTATGATGCTGCATTGCAGCTAGTGATTTTTTATTTATCTATTTTAACCCTGCATTACATGCTGCCATTGTGGATGACAGGTATGCAATAGGTGCTGGAAAGTCATATAGATATGCACTTCAGTTTGCAATCTCAGTTGGCCAGCTATATGGAACTGTTGTATATTATGTAACAGCAATCTTGCAAGGTGACAATTTTTCTACCAGCTCGTTTTACTACTATGCATACTATATTGGAGCAAATGCATCTTGGATTGTAATACCCTTCATCATTGCCACCCACTGCTGGAAGAATATTTGTGCGGCATTTCAGGATCAAGGCCAGACCAAAAAGACAAAAGCTCGTTGATGCATACTTTTTAAAGTTATTGGTTAATAGTCACATCGAAAAAAGGTTATTAGTTAATAATGATGTGTTGGGGTGGTTGAGATTGGAGAGAATGTTTCAAGAGTTGCGTCAATTGATTGGTTCTCTTAAGCTGCATTTCTTGAAGGAAAAATTCTTATTGTCATTTGAGAAGGTGATGTTTTTTAGTTCTGAACAAAGCTTTTTCCTGTTATTGATTTGGAATTGAATGTTAGCAGGTACATGCTAGAATATAGACATAGTGCTTTGGCTCCATGTTTAGCAATAGTTGCTCCTTCCGTTTCCCTTTTTCTCTGGAAAAGAAGATTGTTATCTCTCAATATTTGATCTTAACATGGTGTTTTAATGTGCATTGAATTAATTTTCTATCATGAATATATTTTTATTTTTCAAGGAAAAAAGGAGGTTGAAAAAAGTTCACTCAATTCATAATACCAAGCCTTGCCGGTCCCCTTATCAATATCAGGTCTAGTACATATATCCTAGCCCCAGAGGAAGAAGACGGGGGATTCTTAGCTTATACACTAGTCTACCCTCAACCCTAAGCTAGAGAGCAACAAGACATAAAAATAGAAAATATAATTTTATTATTTTTTCACAAAACTTTAAAATCAGAAAATACAAAAGATAAAAACAGAAAATAAGAATAGAAATGACAGATACCCTTATATATTCTACCTCACTAGTATATGAGTTTAGGTATCCACTCCCCATGTTAGCCAATGCGTTTCATGGAGTTGGAATGTAAATTTCCATGAGCATGACATGTTGCTATTTAAAGATTTATCATTAGCGATTTGTTAAAAAACTAGTTAAAGATGTAATGGAGGATAATTTAGGCATTTGTGTTGTGTTTTTTAAAAGAGCAGACTACTTTGTATTAAAAAGAAAATAATTTCAGTGAAAAGAAAAAGCTTGAACCCCAAATTTGGTGAGTGAGTATGGGTGGTCCATATCACTTCCATCGAAGAATCTTAATACAAAAGTTGGTCGGTGACTATATGTCGTTGTAAGCGGTGTGGTTAGTCTCTTATTTATAGACCGGTGGAGCGATGCTACTTCGATGGAGGTGTATTCTTCGTTTGGGCGAGATGGTTGAAGCATGTGAACATCGTTTGTTGGAAGTGGTGGGCCCAATCGTGGTCCAGCGATGGAGGTAGACCGTCGTGGTGGAATGACACTGATTTTCGTCCAAAGCGGCAGTGGTCGTCCTGTATGTGTAAGGAATGGCACTGTTCCCTACATATAATTCGGACAAGCCGAATTATAAACAAAAATAAATAAATGCAGGAAAATTAAAACAAAGCCGAACACTTTGAAAAAAAAAAGGGAAAAATAAAAATAAATAAATCAATAAACAAATAAAGGCTGAACTGTGCGCTACATAGAATTCAAACAAATCGAATTCTAAAAAAAAGAAAAAAGAGAAAGAAAAATAAAATAAGAAAGAAAAAAATTGAAGCGTTCAGTTAATAGAATTCGGACAAATTGAATTTTGAAAAAAATTACAAAATAAAAAACATTAAAAATAAATACTATGAATAATTAAAATTTAAAAAATAACAAAAAATTAAATATGAAAAAAATGTGAACTATTCAGTAAATTTAATTCAGACAAACTTAAATAAAAAATTTAATTTTGACAAACGGAATTCTTAAATAAAAATAAAAATTAAAAAATCAATATTATAAATAATTAAAATTTTTAAAAAATTAAATATAAAAAAATACACATACTTTTCAGTAAATATAATTTGGACAAACTTAAAACTCAGAAAAAAGAAAAGTAAATAATAAACGAATAAATAAATAAATAACAAAAGCACTACCATTCATTACAAAGAATTTGGACAAACCGAATTCTAAAAAAAGAAAAAACTGAAAATAGAATTTGGACAAATCAAATTCTTAAAAAAATAAAAATAAATATTATAAATAATTAAAATTTAAAAAATAAATTAATTAAATATGAAAAAAATGCATACTGTTCAGTAAATATAATCCGGACAAACTTAAAACTCAAAAAAAAAGGAAAAAAGAAAATTAAATGATTGATGAATGATTAAATAAATAAATAACAAAAGCATGCCACAACACATAATTCCGACAACCTGAAATTTTTTTAAAAATACAAATAAACAAAATAAGACATAAACAAAATTAAAAATAATTAAACTTAGAAAAATACAAAAAATTAAAGAAATATAAAAAAGGAAGAAAAAAAAACCCGCACTGTCAACGAAATATTCTTGGGACAAACCCAACACTTGGAAAAAAACAGAAAAAAAGTAAAAGAAATAAGAAATAATGAATAAAGGAACAACAAAAAATGAAAAAATCGTGTACTGTTCAGTACATAAAATTCGATAGTACCAAATTCCTAAAAAATTAGAATACTTGGGAAAAATAAAAATAGAGTACTGTATATTAAACTATCCAAAAAAATAGACTTACATACTGTTAATACTCATTCTATTAAAAAAAAATTAAATAAGACAAGTTATGTTTATGAAACTTACATACTTCTAATTATCAATTAATTAATATATTATGTTAGTTACTATATAATATTTATACCTATTGAGACTATTGATAAAATCATAGCATATATACGTTAATATGATTTGAGGCATTATATTTAAACCTATATATTTATTAATTTATAATATTGGTTATAAAGTAAAAATCTGGACAAATCTACAATTGGTCCTTTTTACTCTTATTCTTCAAAAGAAATCAATTTCAGTCTCCTTCTGATTAACACAATTCATTCTATCCCACTGTGTCATGTGTCCATGTCTCATTCACTGATGCAAATGACTACATGGTAGGCATTGACTTTATACTGCCTACTGTGTCCGAGAATCCTCATGAGTTTATACTAATCCTTTTTAAAGTATTTATCATTTTTTGTGTTGATGTGATCCTTGCCTTGTTTATTTCTGGACAAAAGTCTATATGTAGCCAAGCTAGTTGCTGCAGACTTTAAAGTGTTATTCAATGCAATTTTGCCGATATGCAGATTTTAAAGTAGCATTCAATGCAAATTTGTGATGTGCCTTTTTTTTTTTGGGTAAAAGCTTATGTCTTAACTGTCAAAAGGCCCATGGCCCTAACGCTGGCCCACAGCTCCATAATTCAGTTCCATGAAGTGGCCCACAATAATAGTAGACTGTATCGGCTCTAACCCACATAAGCCCCCAAATGGGTGGGTTGGGATGGGTTAATCCATGAGCCAGCCTCCATCTGTCAGTTTATAGTTTTTAACCTTTTTCCTCTTTTAAAAATAACATCAAACTAACCACATTTCACTTCCGCTTGATATGCATCATGAAGAAAACTCATGACAAAAAAAAAAAAAAAGGGTAACTGAAGCATTGAAGAACCTTAAATCCCAATTTTTCAAATTCCTTTGACCAGAAAACAAAAAACTTCAAATTCCTCAGCATGTCTATGATCTGCGACTTAGAATGTGAGTTCAAGAACTCGGCCTCGCCTCCGTCGTCGGAGTCGCCACCATCGCCGCCAGCGAGTGGCTTGAAGTTTGTGACGGCGTCCTTCCTGCGGAAACTCACGGTGGCGATGTCGTAGGCCCTAGTGGCTTCGTCCTCGTCGTTGGAGGTTTCGAGCCACGCGCTGTTGCTTCTCGTAAATCTGTGCTCCCTAGCAACCGTTAGGCTGGCCCTGTAGACTAGCCCATGGCCTAAGGGGAAAAGAAGGAGGGTCCCAGACCACCATAGAAGGGGATGAGCCTCTCCATGGGGCTGGTTCCCCTTCAAACAGGAACAGTTGTGAAGATGGACGCAGGAGGTGGAGAAAGAAGGAGCTGCGCTAGGGTTGCTGCAATACGTGGGTTGTTGTGCAGCCGATGTTGCAATTTTTTTTTTTCCTTTGGGTTTAAAATATCAGAGGTAATTGTGAATACAATCTTAAAATTTTTTACTTGTTTTTAATCTAATATGGAATTCACCCCTAACGAAAAAATATTCAAATATGTTCATTGTGAATCAATAATTGAATATAGATAGTAAGAAATTAGTTAAACAGTACACAAGTGTTGATTTTCTTTTTCACATAAATGTTTTTTTAATGAGTTGCAAATGTTGATTTTTTTAATTACTTAAATATGTTGATTTTTTAGAATTATAAGTGGACTGTTCGATGGGTTGATCTTGACCCACAAGGCCCACATAGACTTTTGGTCATAGGGGCTTTTATAGTTGTGGGCTTTTTAACCTTATAAATTTGGTCGGTAGAATAGGAGTAATTGTTCGTTTGACACCTTTGTGCTTTTTACCCCAACACATAAAAATTGCAATCCAAGCGTGTGCATCATATTTCAGCTTGCTTTTTGAAATTTTTTTGCTATAAAGAATTGGTATTCTTAAATGTGAGAATGTACAAAGGACATGTTGGGTTGAGTTGGATAAACTTCAACCTAACTTGATTTTTAGACTAGACCACTTTTAAGAGCCCGAACTTGATATGGTGGTGATCCAATTAATGATCGAGTTAAATTGGGTCAATTTTTAAATAACCTAT
The DNA here is from genome assembly GCA_031216125.1 of Dalbergia cochinchinensis. NCBI lineage: Eukaryota > Viridiplantae > Streptophyta > Magnoliopsida > Fabales > Fabaceae > Dalbergia > Dalbergia cochinchinensis. Next base: position 2,212,630 of record CM062377.1, read on the forward strand.
AATAATTTTGGTATTATACATGATAAAGTTGTAAAATTTTACAATGAATATGTATAAGAGTGATGTTAAGTGTACAACTAAATTGTATAACAAATATATATTATACTCCTTATCATCATTGGATTTGATGAATATATGAGTGGATAGATGGAGATCACACATTACATCCAATTGTAGTGGGTGTATGGTATACATTTATTATGCAATTTAGTTATATATCAAACATGATTCTATGTATAAACAACAAATTAAGGGAGAGTGAAGTGAATTTTATCAAATTTTATAAGAGATCCGTATAATTTGCCCTAATTTTATTTTTTTTCTTCTAATAATGAATATGCAAGTAAGCAGTGAGTAGTGGGTTCCAAAACTTTTCTTTTTTATAATTCAAAGGTTAGATGAGGAGGAAGGGTAAGCCTCTAGACTTGTAAGTAGTATGATCCCACTTCAAGAGAGGTTCTAAGATAGGATTTAAACTTATGACCTTACGATAAAACTCGTCTATGATTCAATCTATTTCCATTGAACTAACTTTCATTGGATGGTAAGATTTAATACTAAGAAAGGATAAGATGTCAAAATATGACTAATTAATTATAATAAATAACACAATACTAAGTATCGATCGCTCTTAAAACATGCAATTAAGAATTTATTTCTACGTTGAGTGTTAATAATGTTATGGTTTCCATTCATATATCTTTACTCACAACCAAACAGTGCAAGTGGTTTTCGATCAACAATTAGCATACGCTTCTCGAACACGTTTAACTTATACTTTAGACGTAAAAAAGAAAAAACTATTAATTTTATACGAAATAAATTTTGGACGCCATTCTTGAACCGATTCTATATTTCTTTTCTAAAATATCCATTAAATGTGCTCAAAAAATATAAAATAATTTAATTATCCGGAGAGAACAATATTTTTGGCACTTCAGAGAGAACAATATTATATATGCCATTGAAGTCAAAGTCAAACAAATGGCCAAAGATTTTTTTTAGGTGCTCCTTTTTAATTTGTTGGTGCTCAACACAATGGCAAACGGTTGCAAATTAGCTTGTTAGCAAAAAGACAAATGATACATGCTAATCATTTCCTATTGTCTTCTTGGCTTCTAAATTCATTTCCCGTATTCACAACTGTGTACAACAAGTGTATTAAGTTGACGTGACCACGTCCCCATTTTTATCTTTCAAAATTGAACATGACAGCTGTACAATTCAGTGCTTAAAAAATATGGGAATCCAAGAAAGGAGTATTGAATTGAGCTTCTTTGATGGCCTTTCTCCATTTTTAACAGATTACCAGTATTTAAAATTTATTAAGTTTTAATTAATCTAATTTGAGATCATCAGTTGGCATAATCTCTTTTACCCTTTGCTTATTCCAATATATGTTTAGCGGGAACAAAAGTGAGGGAAAAATGTTATGAATAAATTTAAATTTATATATAAAATAATACATTGAGTCCATTCAATTTTTTCTCTTATTTTTTTATCCCCAATAAGTTAAAGGTGATGATAAGAATTTTAAGGATTAGATTTATGAGTAATTTTATTAACAGATCTCATCTATAAAATTTGCACCTCTGTTTTCCCCCCTCTAACCAGAGGGTTAGTACTAATTATTTCATTCACAAAAAAATGAATTCAAAACTGTATTTGAAGAAAACAAATATCAACCGTTTGTATCAAAGTGTTGGCAGCTTCATTTCTCCATTTAATCTTAAAAGTTCGTGAGTCATAAGTAATCCAAAGCTGTGCAGTTTCGTTGTGAGACTACATAGTTTATTTGCCTTTCATAAACTTTGAATTTTACTATCTAGTTCAACTGTAATAGATTTATATCCTTATATATTTCTACATCCATCTCCGAAGGCCAAGATTGTCCTCGGCAATTTCCTGTATAAGTTATTTATAACAGACTATGAAGCTTCAAATGCTCAGTAGTTGTACATTTTACCTTGACTCCTGCTGATCAATCATGAGTTACACAATTAATTAGGAGCATGCATTTGCTTACAAGCTAACATTTGATAGAATCAACTTCTTGGGTAATACAATTAAAGAATCCTTAAAACAAAATCGGTCATGGGAATGAAGTATAGCCTAGAATTATTTAGCGGAACAAAGAGAGAGATGCATTCTGTACTTTACACTCGAACTCGATCAAGCATGTGGAACAATACACTACTTTGCTTAATTCAAGGGAAATGGAATTCTTTGGTCCAGCCTTGCATTTTGAAATAGTGAACCAAGGGAATACATTTAAAGCAACTTGTCTAGGCACCTAATAACAGCTTAGTTGTTCTACTAGGAAATAAAAAAGGAACCTGTGAAGTCAATGTCAACTTAAGGAGCTTTTCCAAGTGCTATATATATGTGCAAGAAAATACGAGCATATACAGCTGTATTACCGTGAAGGTAATCTCCATAACACATACCTTGTGCGCCAATATCATTCAGCTTCAACATGTATAACGGTGAAGGTAAGGTGGTACAATCACCATACAGCGCTGCACCCACCGGAGCATGGACAACAGGGTTATGTGGATGCTTTGAAGACCCCGGAAATTGTAAGCTCTTTTGAAACTCTCTACGTTATATGAGGCACAAATTACGTGTAGTTGCATTTGTCATCATTTGCATATACTTATAACGTATGATTCGGTTGCTCATGCGAAATGAACTTATAATCAGAAAGCACATTTAGAAAGAAGAATCAAGTAGCTGCAACATATACGCACAAACATGTTATATTTTTCACATACATTGTTTATAAGTGTCTCACCTTGAATAAAAATGTAAACTCGGTGTGATACTTGATTAGATCACGGAACTCTTTCATCCAAAAGGTTGATTTTTTGAGCTGGGCTCTCTTAACAAAGATATGTCATAACAATCAGTGTTTTTGTTGAGACTAGCTATATATATATATATGAAAAGGGCTACTTAATAGATTGAGCAAATAAGCACCTAAATTAGCTACTTGTTAACATTATTTTCAAAGTATGGAACAAAATTCATACGCAAATTAGTTTAGTAGTTCCTATAATGAATGGGAAGCAACAAGCACTTAACGTTTTTACTTTCAGTTCAATTTTATGGGGTTTCAGTTTATTTTGTTATTCCCCTTACCCATTGTTATGAATATTGTGAAGGCTGTATGACCTGCTGCTGTCCATGTGTCACCTTTGGTCAGAATGCTGAAGTTGTAGACAAAGGGAGATCATGTGAGTAAATATAAATATTCTACTTTAATTTAATTTCAATGGTTGTATAGGCAGTTTGAAGTTAATTGCATCATCTTAATTCAATTACTCCATATAGGAACAATTAATTGTCTCGCTTATCAAACATTTAATTACTTCTTTTACGGTCATCAAATAATTGCAGCTTGTGCATTTGCGGGCTTGATCTTTTATGCCCTTTCCTACTTCGGATGTGGATGCTTATATTCTTACACATACAGAAGCAAACTAAGGGGTCTCTACTCTTTGCCAGAAGAACCATGCATGGACTTGTGCGTTCACTGCTTTTGTGGTTCTTGTGCTATTTGCCAAGAGTACAGAGAACTTAAAAATCGTGGACTTAACCCTTCACTAGGTATGAATACAATTATATATCCATACAGAAATTCTATTATATACAGTAAAAAATCTAACATTACATATTTAGGCACATTTACAATAAAAATGTGTCTCATAAACTTTATTCAATATATATTCACTCTTTTATAAGTCCCAATAACTTTATTGTGAGTGTATCTAAATATGAGTAACTAGAATCATATTTATAAAAGAATTTTCGTATCCAAATATCCAACAATATTTGCATATACGATTCTACTTGTATCATGCATAATCATAATCAGAAGGTGTTGTAATCTTCATTCACACACACATTTATATAGGTTGGTCAGCCAACGAGGAAAGAATGATGAACAAAGCCAACCAAGTGCCTCCACATGTTGTACCGGGCATGAATCGTTAGAACTGCTCATGGTCATCTTGGATTTGCGATATTGTACTAGATATTACAATTGTTTAATTTAATAATCTGTTTTTGAATCATGTCCGTTTGCAATGTCTCAAGTGTTTCAGAGCAACGAGTTTGTAGTCTACTTTAGGTATTTTTCGGGTTCATTTGTTTATTTCGTTAATCTGTATTGTGTTTCTCTTTCAGAGAAACCAAGAATTAATGGAGGATTATTGATTTGGTATATGTGATGTTTGTAATTTGAAACTGCATATGAATAAATAAATCTTGTTTTGAAGCAAGTCAATGTATATTTATAGAAATAACAATTATTGTTTTTCAATAGCAACAAAAATAAAAAACCTTTAAGTGCGTTGAGTTATTTTAGTTAAACAAAACACACCAATCTTATATATTTGTAATTTCAATTGATATTTTAATTATTTAACGTTAACTTTTTTTTGTGGGTCAACCATTATTTAACTTGAAAAGTGTTGGGTAAGTGAATTAATTACATCATCTTAGCCCAAGCCAAAGATGAAGTGAGGCTGAATATGTCATCCAAAGCATGATCTCATGTTGATGTAAATCGTATATGAACGAAGTTTGTTAGATGCAATCAGTTGAGGATAACATGCAGAGAAAACTGACTATTTTAACACTCATTTTTTAGTGTATCATCCAGACACCCATCTTATTATTATTCAATGAGATGAATAAATAGAAATAAGTAAAGATCATAATCTCATCTAGCTATGATGAGGTGATAAGTGTCTAAATGAGTCACCTAAAAAAAGATATTAAAATAAAATTATTGTTGGCAAGAATATTAGCTATGAAGTTGACTTCCCAGTTTATTTCTTTTAAAATTGAGCACCCAAGTTGCAGTGGATTTAGAGTGTGTTTGGTGGATAATTTATACCTATTTATCTAAATGCTTAATATATAAGTCAGATGCCTACCATAATTTTGAACAAGGGTGAATTTTTCACTCAACTCAAATTTTAACCAATCGTTTTTTTTCGTTTTAAAGGACATCACCTAAAAGAAAATTCATCATGTGAAGAATAACCAAGAATTATTCCATGGATGTTGCACCTTATTAAGTTGTCGCCCTTAATAACCATACAACTAGTATACATAACTAAGCCAACGAGACATGTCTAGTGAAGTGAAACAACATACCTTGCTTAATTTAAGGGAAGTGAAATTTCTTTGGTTGATATATATATATATATATATAAAAGCAACTTGCATTGACCGAAACAAAAGAAGAAGAAGAAGAAGAAGAAAAGAAGCAACTTGTCTATATATATATATACTTGCATAGACCGAAACAAAAGGAGAAGAAGAAGAAAAAGAAAAAGAATAACAGGAACTCATGAGTCAATGTCAACCTAAGGAGCTTCTCCAAGTGCTATATGTATACAAAAAATGCTAACATATCCGCATAAAGTTGTTAGTTTTCATAACACGCCGTATCTTCTTGACAATCGTTCAACTTCAACATGAATAATAGTGAAGGAAGGACAGCTCAATCACCACACAGCGCTGCACCCACCGAAATATGGACAACAGGGCTATTTGGCTGCTTTGAAGACCCCGGAAATTGTAAGCTCTTTCACGAACTCACTTTGTTATGTGGCTATATCATGCTGTTGCGTTTGCACGTATAAGCATGATTCATTTGCTTTTGTGAAACGAGTTTAATATTAGAGGACATATTGCAAAGATCTATCAAACTTACACTCCGAAAGTTGGCGACAATTTGTTTTGACATAGCTAGTTATATAGACAAAAATCACGGACATCTCTTATCTTTTCAAATCACGTCTTTTTTCCTGTTTCATCAATATATATATATATATATAGTATATGTTTTAAAATTTTAAATATTGTATTAAATACTTATTTTCTACTCATCGAGTGATTGGTGGAATATATAGACATAATATGAAGCAACGAGTGTTTAACTTTTTCTTTCATTTTTCTTTACTTCCAGCTCAATTTTATGAGATTCTACTAACTATTTAATTTTTTTTCCCTTCTTGCCCTTTGTTATGAATGCTATGATGGCTGTATGACCAACTGGTGCCCATGTGTCACCATTAGGAAGAATGTTGAAATTTTGGACAAAGGAAGAATATGTGAGTATACTTTAATGTTATCAGAAGGTTTGAAGTTAATTAATAGCATCATCTTCAATTATCCCCTATTTTGGCGATTATCTCGCTCATCAAATATTTAATTACCTCTCTTCCGGTCAAAAATTGGTAGCCTTTGGATGCTTATATCCTTACACATACAGAACCAAACTAAGGCGCCTCTACTCGTTGCCAGAAGAACCGTGCAAGGACTTTTGCGTTCACTACTGGTGTAGTGCTTTTGCTATTTACCAAGAGCAGAGAAAACTTAAAAACCGTGGTCTTGACCCTTCATTAGGTATAATTATAACTAACCAGCATTCGTATATACATATCATTAATAGATAGTTTTGTATATATAGTATACTTGTATCCTATAATAATGAAATGTTTAGATGCTCCACGAGTTAAAAAAATTGTTCTCTACCACAATAATATATAGTTACTACTTGATACCTTAATTTTGTAGTTCATTGTTGTCTCCTACCATTAGGTTAAATATCACTTAATAAATATAATGGAACATAGATCTCGTGAGTATCTGAGAATTCCTCTTTAATAGTCACATTCACTTGGATCTAACATTCACTTGGATCGCGCATATAAATGGGTTGGACAGCTAACGAGGAAAGATTGAACAAAGCCAACCAAACGCCTCCACGCTTTCCACCGGGCATGACTCGTTAGAATTGCTCGTGCTCTTGTATTCGCGCTAGAAGAGTGATACATAATCATCACTACACTTACATTATATATTTACATTAAATTAAAAATTATAAACCAATATGTAAAAATTTGTAAACCAGTATGCAAAAAATTTGTAAACCAATATGCAAAAAGTTGTCAAAAGGTATGCAAAAACTTTTTGCATATTGGTTTACAACTTTTTACATACTGGTTTATAACTTTTTGCATGCTAGTTTACAACTTTTAATTTGGTATAAGTGTGATGATGGTTATTTATCATTTTTCATTTGCGCTATTGTCTAATTTGTTAATCATGTATATATATGTGCGGGGATTAATCTAGTGTTTCAAAGAAACAAGTTTGCAGTCTATTTTGGGTGATGTAATTGGATTCATTGTTTAATTCGTTAGTTTGTATTTCGTTTCTCTAATGTATTATATGTGCGTAATTTGAAACTGCATATGAACAAAGAAAAACCTATAAGATAGGCTTAACATCCATGCTATGCTATGATGCTACAAAATCAAAATAATATAACCAAATTTTTTTATGAAAATTCTAATGGTGGTTATGAAATGTAGTGATAGAGTTCAATTCATCAAATGGTCGCTTATTATGTCACATTATTTTGCCACTTACTTTTTATTAAAAAATTTCTAGTCTTGCATTTTCTTTTAGTTAAATAGAACACTCCAATTCTTATATATTTGTAGGTTTGATCAATGTTCTCATAATTTAACTTTAATGATGAGTCCGTTGGTTGACCACAAGAAGTCAACAATAATTATCTTGTAGCCTATATGAAGTCATAAATATGGACATAAAAACACATCAAATCCCTAAAATTGTAGGGCACGAATACGACATAAATATATATACATATTTTGAACTTTTAATTTGATTAGACTTAAGGCTTCTTAAGTTGGTCCATAAAAAATGTAAACAAAAAAGGAAATAAAAAATAAAAAATGTGTTTAGTCATGTTTGTGGAATGTGCATGGTGTGCTCAAATCGTGCTTAAACGCATTTGAATAGTGTCTAGTTGTGCCTAATGCATGTTGAGAAACGACCGAGGTACAACAATTTTTTACACCAACACTACACCTTATGTATGACTTGCACTCTTTTGTTTTTGTTTTTTTTTTGTTTTTAATCCTTTTCGACTTTTACTTTTTGTCTTCTTGTGCTAGTAATATAGAGGGTGTAATATTGTTGCAAAAGATTGTTATGCCTCGACCATTTCTCCAAATATCATCATCTAGACATGGTGCCCCCCTCCTTTTTTTCACCAAAATCAATGACATGGTTGTTTTTTGGTCACAGAGAGAGAGGCGTGCCTTGGGTGTTGCAGATAGGGATATATACAAGGGATGGGTTATATTTGATTGGACAAAACCTAAACCTGACCCGATTTGTAAATCGGGTCAATTTTTAGAACATGAAAAATTGGGTCAATTTTTAGAACATGAATCTGATCAGATAATGATTCGACTATGGACTGAGTCAAGCCAATCTTCAAAAATAAATAAGGATTTTGACATTATTCATCGTGAAGTTGAAAAATTTTAAGTAACATAAAAAAAATTTAAGAAATATTTCATAAGACATGTTTCAAAATAAATTATATCAATACAAAATAAAATAAGGTATGTGAAATATATTAATTGAATTATAAAATTTTATAATTTTCACAAATCATTATTAAAGAATACATTTTTAAATTAATTATTTGATTTTGGGTCAGGTCAATGACACGATGTATGACTGACTAATTCGAAAAAATCTGTGGTCAAATTTCAAGACTCAAACCTAGCCCGATGAGCTTTGAGTTGGGCTAGGTTGGGTTGGCGAGCTGGGCCGGGTTATTCAACACCCCTACTTCTAGACATGGCTTCTTACAATTTTTTTTCCCTTTTGTTTGATGGCTTCGTACAATTTTTATGGATTTGACTCCTCTAAAATAAGGAGATCAGTAATGCCAAAAATTGATGGGTTAATCATTCTCAGATTATTTGGTGGGACCCACATACAATGAATGTTATTGATCCAAAGATGATCAAGATTTCAGTTTTTCTCTCTATCAACCTTCTCATTTTAGAGGAGCCGAGTCCAACTTTTTTTTTTTTTTTTGGGCTGGGAATTCAACTTTATGTACTGCAGAAATGGGATGGAGGCAGCGGAACCATACACGTGGGCCCAACATTTTCTCGCACATGGTTGGGCCCCAAACCGTTTTAATCGTGCTGGGCCCGACATCATACAACTAAATTGCCAAATCCTAAAGCCCAAAGATTTCGGTGATGAACCTGTCCCCTTCCTTAACCCCGCACCTGCAGCACGCTGATGCCTCATGGATCATGAAAATTACGAATACATCATGATTGATTATGATACAAAGACAAACCCACCAGCAGAAGCTATTTCTTCGCAAACATTCAGATCCGTTTCTCCAATCTAGCATTACTGCACAAACAGTTTCTCGGTTACTCTTTACACACACACACACACAGAAATTTGAATATTGTTGAAGTGAGGTTGAGAAATGGAGGGTGGAGCGGGATCCGAGAGGGAGAAACCGAACTCTCCGTCGTCTTCTCCGATCCCCGTCGTCTCCGCATTCTGGAAAGGTATCATTTCAAATCTGCATCGCGTTGCATTGCATTTGCATTGCGCTCTATCGTTGTCATGTACGTACACAACAACATCGAAACTTCACCTACACGCTTTCCTTCGTTTCTTTAATCTGCAAACTGTGTTTCCACCTATTTCAGACCTTTCAACTTAGTTTCTGTTTAGTGTGCATGTGCGTGTTTATTTTGGTTTTTGAGTATTAAAAATTAAAATTATTATTGGTATTATTATTGTTTTGGTTTTTCGAGTTTATTTGGTGATCTATATGATTTTTTGTTCGTGCTAAAAGAAGAATGGACGATTTAAGGCATGTTTGGGACAAAATCGTTTTTTCCCCCCATGAGGCCATAACTGTAAACTTTTGATTACAAGCCATTTTGAACTCAAAATTAGCAAATCTAAATACTCATTATATTAGTTTTAAATGTGGCTTTATCTATGAGTTTAAGCTTTTAGGAGAGATGTTATGACATTGTATCGGGGCCATCCTGACCAAGTGGTCAGGGTTCGATCCTTATTATTACCTTTTATGAGAAAACGTTCATGCTCAAACTCAAAAAAGGCATTCACGTTAGCATGATAAAAAAAAAAAATGAAAGAAAAAACTATCATATGTGTCTCTATTCATTAGCTTAAATTTTTGGAAGAGATGCTTCATGACACATTTATTGATGCAATGCTTTTTTTATTTTTTTGAGATTGTGTTCAGATTTTGAGTTGGAGAAGGAGAAATCGATATTGGATGAACAAGGGCTTCGTATTGCGGAAAACCAGGAAAACAGTCAGAAAAATAGGCGCAAGCTTGCTGAGAACACTAGAGGTCTGCATGCTTCATGTTTTCGCTACTCTTTCTGCTGCAAATAAAGATACACGTAACGGTTGCATTGTAACGACTTAAGTGTAGAAGTTTGGACATATTCACGTTTTATTTATTTTTTTCTTTTTATACTTATTTTATTGTTTGCGGGGTGGTGAATGAATGTGTATGAGAAATCACAAAATATGCTGCTTCACACTTTTTAACAGACTTCAAGAAAGCTTCGCAGGAGGATAAGTTAACTTTGTTTAATACCTTGCTTAAGGGCTACCAGGAAGAGGTTGACAATCTTACAAAGAGAGCAAAATTCGGAGAAAATTCTTTTCTCAACATCTACCAAAAACTCTATGAAGCCCCAGATCCTTATCCAGCTCTTGCGTCGATTGCTGTGAGTCTCCAGCATTTTCACTTAGCTGCCCCATGTTTTTTATTTTCAGTTTTTTTTGCATGTACATATCTAACTTTTGTAAAATTAATGTGTGTATGTGCATGAGGAATGATTGGTTCTGGATCCAAACCTATTCATGTAATGATATGCATTTTTTATTGAAAAAAATGAGCATTGGGTGTTTCCTTCCACCTCAGAACAGTTCTGGGTTCATTACAAAAAAGTTTTGATAATAAAAAGGACAGAAATTCTGTGGACAGTGTGCAGTTTATGAAATTCATTGATGTGCTCTTATTTGGATCAAAATGCATGTATCTTTAAGGGTGTACTCTTGCAATCAAATCAACTTTGGGTGATGGTTTTTGTTTCTAATATTTCTTTGGTTTTCTGCCCATAGTTGTTTTAAGGCTGTTTCCATCTCTTGACCTGCAGAGAGATTAGCAATTCTGCTGCATTCTTAGTATGCATGGTCACAGACACCAAATTAGGCCTACTCGCTAAGTTGCATGTGTGAAACTTGTGTGCATTGTCATGTCACATATCTATTTGTGTAAGAAAATAGATGCTCATATCTGTGTGTGCTTGTTCTTGTTCTGATGTATTTTCTTTGTACAGGAGCAAGATATCAAGTTATCAGAGCTAGAATATGAGAACCGAAAAATGAAAGTTGAGCTTGAGGAATTCAGGACAGAGTCAACACACTTAAAGAATCAGCAGGCTACAATAAGAAGACTTGAAGAGAGAAATCGGCAATTAGAGCAACAGGTTATTAATGCTTATGATATTATGTGTTTGATTACATCATGCTGTATTCTCTTTTGTTTTTGGAGGAAAAATAACTATTAGTGCCTTTACATGTTGCTTCCCATTTTTAGTTTTTGTATGCACAACTGTATTATGAGGAGTACATGATGATGGCATGTTTTCATGTGTCGACATGTAGTATTCTTTACCTCTTTTTTTCATTCAATTTAATTTTGTGACACTTTAGAAAGGCTATAAGTTAGGTGTTATTACTTGTACAGAATCGATTAAAGGCTGCTTTACATACGGGCTTTATCTAATACTGTCTACTATAACTGCCTTTAAATCTCTTTTTTGCCATGGTGCCGCATTGCACTCTGGTTTCAATGTAAAAAGTTCTCAGGAATTGCTCATTTTTGAACTTGAAATCACATGCATCTGCACATGCTGCGTGCTTTGTTGTGTGGATAAGTTTTTGCAAATGGGTGAAATGGTAAATACACACACATGCGTGCTCACGCTCATGGGAAAAAAAGAGAGAACTGTAGAATTCTTCCATTTGTTGTAAGGAATTTTGTGAATTGTGATGACTAGCCCCCCAAATGTGTGCCAATAAATTCTGGCAGATAATTTTATAGTTTTTTAATATTTATATTTCCGGTTTGCATTAAATTGGTTTCTCAGTTTAACTGAATTTCAGGTTCAACACCTCTAGTATCCTGTTGGCAAAGTAATAACAAGTTCCTTCTGATCATTGTATTGATATTTAGTTATTTTATGGTGCATTTGTTGCAAGGTTAATAGGATTCTATGGTTCCCTTAAATCTTTAAAATTTAGTTACAACTTACAATTTAGTTCTTCCTGTCGTTCATGGGTTTCACTTTGACATTCACACTTATGTGACTCAGATGGAAGAGAAAGTGAAAGAAATCGTGGAGATTAAGCAACGTAGTTTGGCAGAAGAGAACCAGAAAACGCTGGAAGTTTTGAAAGAAAGGTATCTTGTCTGCTGTTGCTAATTGTTTGCTCATTCAGTTTATTTCATGAGACCACTGCATTTAGGGATAAGCTTGTTTGTGTTGGCACTGCTACTATTGCCGAGGTGTGGCCTATAATATAAAGGTTGGAAAAGAATGTGATCAACACCCTACGTGAGCAGGAGAAACAATGTGACTCCAACCAACTGCCTGCACATGTGGCAGGGTGGTGGGAAGAAAGCAACAAAATCTGTTCAGGGCAAGGAGTATAATAAGGGAAGGCAGGGAGAGACAATGTGACTCCATGCATTTACCTGCACATATGGACGTGATGGGAGGAAAGAAACAAAATCTGTTAAGGGCAAGGAGTACAAGAAAGGAAGGCTGGGAGATAAGAGAGAGAGAAAGAGAGAGAGAGAGAGAAGGGGGGGGGGGGGCAGGCAAGGATTGAGTGTGGAACCAGATGGTTACAGGTCTCTCAAATGACTGGGGTTGTGTTTTCTTTTTCATCTTTTCTGGTTTTAAGTGTTCCCATGAGCTTTCTGTTTGTTGTAAGTGAGGGAGAGTCTGTGTTTGTGAATCTGTTTCTGTAATGGGGAATTATCCCTACTTTTTCTATAATCAAATACATGGGTTCCTGTTACTTTGTCCCTCTTGCTCTGTACTTTGATTGAATACTACTTTTATACTGGAACTGTCCTTGTCTGCCTTGTCATTGCTTACCTAGACTAATGATCTCTTTATTGTCTTCAGGGAACAAGCACTGCAAGACCAGTTGTGGCATGCCAAAGAAAGTGTTTCCAATATGCAGAAATTACATGAGCTTGCACAAAACCAGTTGTTTGAACTCCGTGCCCAGTCTGGTAGTCAAATAGTTTTCATTTCAATTTCAGTCAAACTTTTTTTACATGAGTATGTAATAACGGTTATTTGATTGCTGTATAATCTGATCTTGGCACTATGCTTTTCTTTCTGCATATTGAAATCACGATTCATCTCATGTTCAATATTGAAGAAAATGATCTTCTGTTTTCTTTGAAAATTTCAGAGGAAGAGAGGGCAGCTAAGCAATCAGAGGTGACTCTTCTGATGGATGAAGTTGAACGAGCACAAACAATAGTACTTAGTTTGGAAAGAGAGAAGGTGCACTTAACAAACTTTTTATGTTTTTAAAATGTGATTTTGGTACTTGCATGTCAGGTGCTTTATTTTCAAATTCTTCAAGTTTTGTTGCTGGGTAGCTTTCTTTAAACCAGGTAGAATAGTCTATGAAATGGGCAGAGTTGCAGAAAAAGGAGATCCAGAAAGGCTATTTCAATAAAGCATCCAAAATGCCTATCCATGCTCAATTATTTATTTCAAGTTCTCTAATAGTCTGATGAAATATTGTAGTCCATTTTTATTAACTCTATTAAGTGTACAAAGATGAGAATGTTGAGGCGGATGATTGGACATAAAATAAAAGAAAAGATAAGATCAGAAACAAATGTGAGGAGGAGACCAACAGAGTTTGTAGTGAGAATAGTGGATCAAATTGAAGATAATCTGGTTAGAAAGAGTTACAGAAAGATTGAAGATAAAACTTTTTTTTTGAGGACAGAGAAAGAAATTTTATTAGGAGAGAAGAAAATGTACATAAGATAACGTTTGTTTACTATCTCCAGGATAGAAATACAGAGACACTAGAGATACAAACCTGTTTGATGGTGAAGATAAGAATAGAGGACAGAAAAATACAAAATTTTTGTCCTTCAATAATACTCCTATATGTCTTTATTATTTATGTCTCAGTCTCCACTGTCTTCATTGTCCCTGTATTTCTATCCTTGTCCCTGTATTTTTTGTCTCAAGATAGTAAACAAATGCTATCTAAGAGAATAAGATAGTCTCATATAGATACAAAAGAAACAGTTAAGATCTAAAGGGAAAAGCCATGTAACAATGCATGCCAATCCCTTTGTATATTAGCGAGAGGATTGAAGAAACAACTTTAGGAGAAACAATTAAGGAAGACCTTGCTGGAAATTTAACTTTTGAAGATTTAGATTTTGATTCAGTGCAATGGCATCATTTGATCTGTGTTGTCAACCTTTCCGAGTGAGATGAAGGCTATGTACTGTTTTTGCTCCATAATAGGTGCTCTGTTGAGTTATAACAATTTGTTGTTTCTATCCTAAAAAATAGTTTTGCAACTGCTGTAATCAATTCATGTTCAGTCAGACTGTTTGTTCAAGTGATCTTTCTTTGTCAGTGCAGGGGGTCCTCCGATCTCAATTACAAACAGCTAGTGAAGAGACTCAAATTAAGAAAAGGTATGAATGCTGGTCCTCATCTTTTGCATTTTCCGGATAAATAATATTCTGCTCCCCAAGTGAATGGAGCAGTGATATGTACACAGTTACACATATTTCCCTTTCTAAAATGAATAAGATCTATGTTCTGAATTCGAGTTCTTCTTGAAGAAACATTTTGTTGGGAGTTAAAGTGATTTGCTTTAACCCTATTGTACATCTCTAGCATCCCTTTTCAATCTGACTAACATTTCTGATTTTGCGTTTCTGTTAATGATTCTTTGGTCTTGGTTCTTCTAAATATGTTGCTAGAAACATACAAGTTCAATTTGTTAAAGATTAGATAGCTGAAATATTCTTTTCAGGGAGCAAACCAGTTTAATTTGTGCCATCAGTGCTTTCTTTGAACCAAGTTGCAACTCCAAAATACCTGAGTAAAGATGCATGTCACTTGAAAAGATTATGACAATTTGCAAAATACACTAACAAACACACACAAGTGATTGTTTGGATCCCTCAACTTATTGATCTTTCCATGAAGAAAGGCAAAAAGTATTGTCAGCCAAGCCCAAGCGATGGATTATTTTGATGAACTTAATCATACAGAAAGTTACTCACTGGGGCAGTGCTACTTAATTTTGATTTTCTATCTGTCTATCTGTTTATGAATGCTCTGTCATCAATACTGCTCAACGCCTTTTATTTTCCTTCTATGTTTTTCTATTTCTTTTGAATTGGACCACAATCTTTAGATTACTGTTGGCATTTATTTTGCAGTGACAGTTTAGACTCTAATACTGCACTTGAGAATTCCTTAAATGCCAAAGAGAAGCTAATCTCTGAATTGAACATGGAGCTGCACAATATCGAAACAACCTTATCGAATGAAAGAGAAGAACATGTGAATGAAGTCAAGAAGCTTACTGCAATGCTCAATGAAAAGGTGATGTTTCAGTAGGCTGAAGTCTTTTAAAGACTCCCTTCATGTGATATTTCAGTTTGGTATTGGTTATTGTGAATACCCTAAGATTTTGATCCCATTTGGGTTTTTCAATTGGCCTAGTACGGTAGTGCCATATCAGATGCGTTGCTAGTCGAGATATCAGGAATTACAGGGAACTCATAAATCCAGATACATGGGTCATAAATTAGTGCTTCCCTATTTGTGAAATTATGGAACTATCTTTTTAGCCATCCGAATCTCAAAAATCTCAATTTGTAGTGTGGTTTTGGGATGGAGGGTTTTCATGAACTTTTGCTTTTATAGTAATGGGAATTTCTATTCCCTTGCTTGAGATTTCAATTTGCATGATATTGTTGTTCACTCGTGGGTTTGTGTAATGTAGTAACGAATTTTCTATCAATCAAAAAGTAATTAACAACAAAGTATATCTGCTAACAGATGAATCTCTGTATATTTATTTTTAGTGTACTATGTTGAATCGTATTATGTCCCATGTGCTGTATTTTACTCGTTCTTTGCTCTTATTTTGTTCTTATCCTCCTCTTAACACAGGAGGCTGCTCTTGAGGCCATGAAGAAAGAGCTTCAAGCCAGGCCAACAGAAAAAATGGTTGATGATTTGCGTAAGAAAGTGAAGATTTTGCAGGTTCTCTAATTGTTCTCTTTTTCTTTAATGACCATTTTGGTGACCTCTCTTTTTAGGGTATCACCATTCTGAGCTATATGCAGGCTGTAGGTTATAATTCAATTGAGGCTGAAGACTGGGAAGTGGCTACAAGTGGGGAGGAGATGAGCAAGATGGAGTCTCTTCTTCTTGATAAGAACCGTAAAATGGAACATGAACTGACACAGTTGAAGGTATGAATGTGGTCTGTTTAGGAATGGTACATGCAGCCCCACCGTCCAAAACTGAAATAATGATAATGATAATGACAATGATAATGATAATGATAATGACAATGAGAATGAGAATGACAATGATAATGAAAGGGATGATCAACTCATATAACACTGACCATATATTATAGTGTAGCTTTCTGAGAAGGCAAAGCCCATTAGGAAAGGATCCTGCATTTAAACAATGTCCATGTTGTGGAATCAATGACAATTTCATGTATCTTCTAAGGCTGTTCTTTAAGATGATCTGGAAGTGATATTGCAGTGAATTTTGAAGCATCTGTTATTCAGATGTTATTCTACCATTTTCAGGTCACACTTTCTGAGAAAACATCCTTGCTGGAAACAGCAGAACAGAAGATAACAGAACTTACAGCAAAGGTTAATGAAGAACAAAAATTGATACAGAAATTGGAAGATGACATATTGAAGGTTTGGAACAAGTACCATTAAAACCTGTATTACTATATCCACCTGAATAGAAGATGAACCCCTTTCTTTTTTTTCTTTTTTTTTTTAGCATTTATAAATTTGATGAAATTGTATGATATTCTTTATTTATTTAATTAATGTGCCTCACTGCCTCTTCTCATCCAGGGTTATAGTTCCCATTCAAAAGAACGCAAAGGGACCTTCCTTGATGACTGGGATCTTTCAGAAGCTGGCAGGGGTGAGGCATCTGAGGTAAATTCCTCTTGCCATGGTGCTATTCTTACTGCATTTTTCTTATTTCTGAAGAATAATCTTCAATGTGAACCAAGAGTAATCCATTCAACGATTGAAAAGATGTTCTATCCCAATTGCTGTTTATTATTGTTGTTTTCTTTTAGGAAAACTGGAAAACCTAATTAATTTTCATCAATGCTTTGTGGCATTGAATTTGAGTTGAGTTGTACTCATCAAAGGAAAAAGAACAATTCCAATTTAAGATGCAATCTCTTTAGAGATATAAATAAGAATAATCATATCATGGGTCTTCTCCTAACCACTTAAGCTTTTAGGAAAGTTAGCTCATCATGTTAGCAGCGTGACCTTATCATTCCCATACTCATTTAAATTTAATTTTGGCACAAAGATAATGTAGGAATGTACTTTATCCAAGCTTCAAGCCTAATAGGCTTTTCCATGCAGGGTTGCGTACCATTATTCAGCCTTTTCCTGATAGCTTTTACTTTTGAAATAGATGTTTTAATGATGCAATATACTTTGATACTTCAATGATACCTCTGGTTGAACGTTGATTTTGTTAAAATTTAGTTGATGCAATGAGAAGATTATGGTTTTAGGAAACCTTGAAAATTTTCTTTTGCTTTATGAAGTACAAATATGGACACGGACACAAGTTATGATACGGATACGAGGAACACATCAAAGTTTGAAAATTATAGGACACTAACATGATAGAAGAGACCATTTATATAAGAACTTCTCATATACCTTACTTTATTTACAATTTTAGAAATCATTTAAAAGTTCAAAGTAAATTCAAATTTTGTGTTATGTCGTTTTCCAAATTTTAATTAACTATATATATGGTGTGTTTCTGTGTTGGAGCCAGAAAATTTTAATTTTTAAATTAAATTTGTACAAACATTTGCATGAAAGACAACATTTGTTCAATAAGTAGACATAACACCCAAATGATGTGTTCGTGTGATAGATAGCCTGAGCCCATGCTCACCAAAGTTATGCTAGAAAGAAGGGTGTAGGGCCTGACCCGACAGCCAAGTAATGAGTGAGGACAGGAAATAAGTTAGTTATGCTAACTAGGAGAGAGAGTGCAAAATTATGTGAGGATTGGGGAAGAGAGAATATATGTATGGGGTGTGAGGAGTGATGGAGGAAGGAAAAATGTTAGAGAGGATTTTGGAGAGTAGGAGGCCTCTCAAGGTGCTTCCATTGTCACTGTTCTATTGTTTTCTTGCTGTATTTTCACTCAATCAAGGTTCTCAAATGAATATCACATTGAAGTTGCTGTTGAGGCCATAATTCAGAGCATTTCTTCTTCATTATTTTCTTTGTACTGGTTCCCATCACCGTGCTTCATAGCTTTTGCTACATAACTGGGTAGTGAGTGATAAGTGATTCAGTATACATTGAAATTTTCTCTTGAATTATTTTGCATTCTGTTCATTTGGATTTTAAAGAATACATAAATTCCGTGTGGTGAATCAGAATACAGACCCAAGGCAAGTATCATTAGACCAAGATCAGAGTTCAATGCTTAAAGTGATATGCAATCAGAGAGATCGATTTAGGACACGCTTACGAGAGACAGAAGAGGTATGTTTATTATCAATGTAGATTCATTTATCTTTTATTCCTGTCATTACTTTTTATTTCAATCAAATTTTAGATTGTGGATTTGACAGTGCTCACTTGGGTGAATTCTTCACTTTTAATAGGAAATAAGGCAGTTGAAGGAGAAGATAGGTGTATTGACAGTGGAGCTGGAAAAGACCAAAGTTGATAATGTCAAGCTTTATGGGAAGATTCGTTATGTTCAAGATTATAATCTTGAGAAAGTGATTTCTAGGGGTTCTAAAAAGGTTTTCTAAATTGCAGTCTCTTATTTTCTTCAAGTTCATTTTTTCAAAAATTTCTTTCACCCTGAACTTCAGATTTGTTTATGATTTTATGTTCAGTATGCTGAAGATCTTGAAAGTGGTTTCACATCCGATGTTGAATCTAAATACAAGAAGATATACGAGGATGATATAAATCCTTTTGCTGCATTCTCAAAAAAGGTAGCTCAGCTTGGCTACACTCGTATAAAGCACGGCTTTTCTTTTCTTTTCAATTGGGACACTCATTTAAAGTTGGTATCTAGTGAAGTATGTTTATGTTGAAATATACAAGTCTATTTGTCCAAGACAACTAAAACCATATACTATGGCTGGTGCTATCATACTAAATTTTTCTTCTCAACTACTTGTATTTGTGAAATAACATCTGTGGAAAATGAAGTTTTAGCTGTGTTATCAATGAGATTAGAAAATGGTACATGTCTCGTCATCAGATACCAGGAACAGTGCCTTTCACGTCCATGATTGGAAGTCTATACTTTCATTTGTTAAATATGCATGTTAATGGTTGCTGTTGAAGCTATTGAACTCTGCTACTAGCAACTCTCCGGCTGTTTAGACCTATCTCTTCCATCTCCCACCTTAACCAGAAAAGGGAGGGGAGTAGGGGTTTGAGGAGGAAGGATCCAATGTGCTTTTTATTTTCTAATCAATATATTTAATTATAATTATGAACTTATCCATCCATGTTCCATGTAATTAGGAAAGGGATCAAAGATACAAGGAATTGGGATTCAGGGACAGAATTACACTCAGCAGTGGACGTTTTCTTCTTGGTAACAAGTATGCTTCTGCCTTATTTTAGATACCAATGTTCCTGTATTCTTCTGCTTAAATGATTCGTTAATCTGTCTGACATTGTAAGCAACGGAGGTGGATAACTTTCTAAATTCTTCAAATAGATTAAAGAGCTCATTACTCATCATTTTATTGGTTCACCAACCATGATTTATGAAAAGATTTGCTTTCATGGGTTGGAAGCTGCAGTTCATCTTACCCGTTCTGTTTGCTGAAAACAATGTCCGTTGCTCTCCTGCCTCAAGTTTCATTTTTTACAGTTCTGGTGATCACTTACTGATACCATCTTTCTTATTTTTAATTTGTCTTTTGTGACATTAAATCTATCTCTGTGATTCTTGTCTTGGACAAACTCTCTTCCAACGTTGTTCTTGTTTCTGGGAATCCGGTGGTGACAAATGATTTATTCAGTTAAGCTTACGTAATTTTGTTTAACTTGATTGGCTTCTCATGATCCTGTCACCTCTTTTCCTGGTTCTATGTCATGTCTGATGCCTCTTTTAACCCAATGTTGTGTTAGTATTAATTTATTTCACAATAATATATTTAAGAACTCTCACATCAGATCCTTCTTTTTAATGAGGCCTATCGTCTTCCTGATTTGGTATTCCATGCCTAATCTGGAGGTTGTGATAATGTTTTCAACCTTTTCGTTATTCATGATATAATATTCGTGATATTTACATCAGCTCGGGAAGTTACATCTCCATAGTCCCATATTTGGTGCAAGGTCTTCACTCGGTCATGTATTCTTCTATCATTCTCTCAGCCTTTTGTTACAAGAGGAAGAAGTTGCCACATTCCTAGATTAGGGCATTTCATAAATCTCTGCAGGGTTGTGGATGACCTGCTAATGAGCGACCACCAACAGCAACACTAATTGAACCTTCTTAACTGCCGCATTGGGAACATCGAGTGTATTATTCATTCTTGCATGTGTGGATATAATATCGTGCATTGTTATTTAGTAAAGAATGCTCTTGCAGGTATGCCCGAACTTTTGCTTTCTTTTATACCATTGGATTGCATGTCTTGGTCTTCACCTGCCTCTATCGAATGTCTGCTCTGAGTTATCTTAGGTAAATATCTGATTACAAAATTTCACCATCATAACTGCTGTAGATTGATTTTAGCCACTGTTCATACCCTTTTCTTTTCCTGCAGCAATGGCCCAGAGGAATCATTGATTGGAGAGAGGAACATTGATCTTCCACGCGCGCCGTAGTGGGGGTGTACAGCTAAATTTCTGTGGTCATCTTGTCAAATTGAACGGTGCACGTGGTGGGTATGCAAGTCCTATTCAGTGGTCATAGCTTCAAACGGAATGGGAACACATTGTCAATGTTCAAATAATATAAAATATTTGTTGTACATATAACTGTTGTTTTACTCTACACAGTTTAATGAAATATAGCAATTTTTTCTCGTTATTATTATTAACTAGATAGTGGCAAACACTAAAATCAATAGGACTTAATTTAAATACATTGAAAGTTTTTTACACCGTCATGCAATCAATTTTTCTTATTTATGGGACTTTTAAAATAGTGGGGTGAAAATTAACTATATTTTACTAAGGTGGTAAAATGTGATTGATAACTGTGTAAAATAATTTTACATTATAAGTGTTGTGAAATTAGACCCAAATCAATATTCCATAAATTAGTCATAGGTATATAAAAACATGCTTCATAAAACAAAGGACAAACCCTTCCGTGGTTCATATCTGTATTTTGAAAAGCATCTCAGGTCAAGTAGGAGTATTATACTCTCATTGACTCTGTTTCTTGCTAATACGAGTAGAAAGTGAAGGGTTAGTATTTTTGTTCTTCTCACGGGTCATGGCCCTTTTGTTGCTTGAGCCAACAAAAGGGTCTTTAGCACGTCGGTTTTAGTTGGGTGATAATCTTTTACTTGAATTTCACATTTCAAATTTTCAACATGTGCTGGAAGCAGTGCGCATTGTTTTGCCGGAGGGATTTGATCACTGTGCAACGTTTGTTAAGAGTGCCAAAGTGATAGAGGCAAATAGGTTGACTGATTGTTAGATTTAAAAGTCCTTTTTGCAACTGGAAACAAACAGGGTCGTGCTACAAGGAGATGAACTCAGAGGACTAGCCACTATTTCGAATAGTGGAATAGTTTTTGGTACGTTTTAATTGAATTTGTGTCCCAGCTGATAATGACTGGGAAATGATTGATGGCCATTGAACATTGATGGTCACTAGTGCGATAGTTACACGGACTTGGTAGTTTTCCTCACGGAATTGATAGGATTTTGATTCTCACTTTAGAGATTAAAGTGAAAGAATTTTAGACTTCAATTAATAAAATTATAAGCGAAATTTTTTTTATTTTATTAATCTAAAGTGAAACTCTTCATTTTGTTCTTTAAAGTGAAATTTCACTTTAGAGGATCCAATTTGATACACAAACTATTTCGTGAAAACTGAGAAGTTGCACTAATCAAGTGCCATCATGAAGTTAAATGTCTATAAGAAACAGCTATGCTCTTAGGTTGGAAGGAGTTTTAATATAAAAATCAGTATGAAATGTTCATTAACCAATCAAAGGAAGATAAAAATACACAAGGGAGAGAGAATGAGAGGGAGAGAGAATGACAGCGGGGTGAAATTCATGGGCGATGGCTGAGAAGACTGACTGAGGCAACCAAGAATTTCGTTTTTGGACTCTCCTGTTTTTTTCCTATAAGAAATTCATTTTCGTACTATAAAGTTTTTCTCTTCTATTTATGAGTTAAATTTTGATATACTATTAATATAAAAAGAATTTTAAATAAATATTTGATCATGCATTACATTATTAATGAAAGTGTTTGACTTGGTCATTCACTATCTTATAAGTATTACAAAGAGCTAATTATGTAATTAAATAATGACAATCTAAAACATTTTCTACAAGCACCAAAAGTAATCTCTTTACTTATGGCAACCTTTAGATAGCGTTTGGAATAATTAATAAGATTAATATTGATGAACTGTTATATACTGATATTTATATGTAAAACTTCTGAGATATTAAGTGAGTTAAATAATTTTGTTAGTGTGATAATATATAATTATATGTTTGCATAAGATATATTAATATTGACAGTATATTAAAATACAGTTTTAATTATATAAAATGAAATTTAGCATTTGGATGAGTTATTTTTTTCTTTTCAAGATCATTTTTTAACTCAAAAAATTACTTTTCATGTATTTGGATAATTTTTAAAGACTAGTCAGAATCTCAAAAAAAAAATGAATTTTTACCTTTTTTGTAGAAATTAAAAAGAGTAGTTTCTGAAAAAAATTAATTTTCAGTTTTTTTAATTATATATAATTAAGATTCATGATACTTTTTAAGAAATCTGAAAGAAATGCAGCCTTAATTTACAAATTAAATCGATTGTCATTTTAACCCATTCAAAACATCAATACCAATCACATGTATGATAGTTAGGAACCCTGTTGTCTTGATGGGCAAATTGTTGTCTGTGGTTACTTTCTCCCATTCTTTTTGTATGGAGAAGACTCAACTTTGGTTCACATAAAAGCTGGTCAATATCACGGGATGCTAATCTGCAAAAGAAAAACATTGGTTATCACACTGGAAGCCACACTTCTTTGAAGGAAGTTTGTTATAAATTAATTATTCGCCCCAAAAAAGCATGTAACGCGGTAACTTTTCTATTGATTAATGGATAACCCTATACTCTTCAGTTGTTTATTCAATTCCTCTTTTTGACCACACCACAAAAAAGGTCAAGAAAGAAATGTTTACAAGCTTTGCGGTCACATTCATCATGATTACTTATTTACTTGATCTTCAATAGTTTAGATGCACCTTTTTATAATTATATATACCATAACTTAAGTGTGAAAATAGGTTTATTGTCAACTTCGTTTAAAGGGGTTTGTTACCATAGCCTAAGTGTGAAAAAAATGGTTTTTGTCAACTTCCTTCAAATAGGTTTGAATTGCTTGATATTTTTTCCCCTTTAAATAGGCTAGTGTTTTCTTAGACGTATACATTTAAGAAAAAAGTCATCCTATTGAAGAATAGGACGCATATAAAGGTAGCTGTTGTTGATTTTCATGGTAGAGCAGCGAATCTATTGATAGAAAATGAAGAATTTTGCTAATGTGATAAAATGGGGAAGAAAGGTTAAGTAATATAAAAAGATAAAGTCTTATATAGGTGATAAGTGAAATTAATTAGTAATCAATCACTACCAATCTAGCTAATATGGCAAGGTTCCTACTGGCTGTTACCCGTTACGTCAAGTCATCTTCAATGAGTTTCGGGAGTAGAAAAGAACAACTATGTCGAGCAATGTTACTTACTTCTTAGACTCTTAGCTGTAGAGCAAATAAACCATTTTCCAAAGTGCTTGATTTTGAATGAAATTGCACTCTTTCGTATTTCAGTAAGACTGTATTTGAGTTCGATTACATGTAATCACTTATTAATTATACCCATTTAAATTAAATTTTAACAATTACAAGAATGTGAAATAAGTTGTAGTCAATAAAAGTTTTTCACATTCTGTAGACGAGTATCTTCTTATTTTTCTTAATTCAATATTCTTAATTAATACACCCTCGATCACTTTTATCTTCTCCTTGAAAAACAGAGAAAATCTGATATATTAAAAAATTAATATATCTAAATACAATTAGTGGATGGAGTGAGCAATACATTGATCGTAAAAACAAATTACAAAGTCATAAAGTGAACAACACAATTTTCTTCAATTCTTTCCCATAAGGCGATTGGTAGAAATTGCCTTCCCATAAAACCACATTTGGGTTTTGTTAATGAATGCTTTAGGGCATTTCCAACATTGTCTAAATTTGGAACCCATTTGTGTTCCTACTCATTGTCATATTATTGCCACATAATCAATTTCTCATAAAAAGTACTATATAAATTCTCTAATAAGTGTCTATATATAAAATTTTATTTTTCTACTATTATATATCCTTTTAAGGATTCTAGATAACATTAATTATTTTTTTCTATATGATACCCTTATGAAAGAGAGAGTTGATAAATAGATTAAATATGAGAGTAAGAGAGAGAGTATTAGAGTAAATGAAGATAAGGATAATGTTATAAAATATATTTAGATTTATCTAACTTCAAGTCCATTTAATCATTTTTTAATGTGTAAGTGAAGATTGATACTTATTAGAGAATAATGGAAGTAGTGAAAGTGTCCCAAAAGTGTTCCTCTCCCCTTCAATAAAAGGGATAAATTTTAATCTCCACTATAATCTCACATGATTTTTTTAATTAAAAAAAATCCAACATAAAAATAATCATTTAAAGGATTTATTTTTAAAAGAAATATGGCAATCTCATTTAAGAGGCTCTCAACCTTTTATCTCTTCATCCTATATTTCCACTCCAATAGCAAAAGCTTCTTGTCCTTGACATGCTATAGTAAGTGAAACGTTATTTTTCAAGGTGAATTATCCCTTACAGTTGCAAGTCAATGCTTGCACTACAGTTACATACATGGAAGCCTATCGGAGCAACACATTTTAAAAATTTGGTTGCAATTAACATTTCATGAATGTTGTTAAATGAAATTAATTACGTGGCTAAATACAAAACATTCTCCACCCCTCTCAGCCTCCTCTCTGCTTCCATCCTCGCTTCCCCCCAACTCTGTTGCACCGTTTCAACGACAATGACCCAAACACCACGCCATCTCCCCTCTCCTTCGCCACTACCATCACCACCCCAGCCACATAAGGGAAGTATGAGTTTGCAACAACATGCTACAAACACACCAAATAGCAGCAATAGCTGAAAATGGAAACCCCATGATTCCAACACATAAAATTGCAAAACTTTTCATGATAATTTCAGGAAACTAGCATACCCAATTTCTTTTTCTCTTCATAAAGTTCAATAAGATTCCCATTTCATTATAGGCAATGCACAAAATAAACCACCAAATCACAATCACAAAGAAGATCTAAGGTAAAAGAAGAAGATAATAATAAGTCAAAACTTAAATTCTAGTTAGAATAGAAGATGGTAAAAAAACACTAAATAGAAGCCATAGAGATCACAAAGTAACAGAACTTACTAACCTAAATCAAAAAGGGATCATGGTCTATTATTATTGTGTAATTGATGTTTGATAATGATAACAAAGTTTGTGGTGATTTTTTGAAGTGAAGGGTGTTATAGAAATGGATAGATTTGGGTTTTGGGATTGGTAAGTTGAAGAGAGGGGAGAATGAAGAAAGGGGAGTCATAGAATGGTATTTTGGAGAGGGTGGAAGAGTTGTTGCCACTGCTTCACCGTGACCACCACCGTAGGAGTCCTGTGAGCTTCGCTGCCCTCAACGTCGCCCCAACCATAAGCACTGTCGCGATCCCCCACCTTGCATGCGAACGGCCACCACTGCCATGGAACTATGACCTCCCCTCGAACCAAATCCATGGTTTCTCTTTTGCTTGCACTCAAATCCACTACATCATCAATTGCTTCTCATGTTGTCGTTGGTCTTCTTCCAGCAATTGTCCTGACCTTAAAAGAATGGGGGGAGGAAGGGGTGGTGATGATGGTGTCGGAGGAGGGAAGAGATGGCGTGGTGACGAGATTGTCATCATTGGAGAGGTGCAGTAGAGGTGGGGGAAAGTACAAGGTGGAATTATAGATGAAGACCAAGAGGGGGTGGAGATTGTTTTGTATTAGCTACATAATTAATTTTATTTAACCACATTCATGAAATGTGGTTAAATATAATTGAATTTTAATTACATGTCATGCCCATAGGCTTCCACCTAGGCAACTGCAGCCAGAGGCATTGACTAGTCACTGTAGGGGAATATTTGCCATTTTTCAATAGTTGGAGATAGATATTCTTAAGGTTACTTTTTAAGGAACCAAAAGTGGAAAGATTCTAATATTTTAATGCATTTAGAAAAAAACTTAAAAGTGTTACTTTTATATAAAAAAAATCTTTCATTTTCGAATCCTTAAAGACGTGTTAAGGCACTCTTCAGCCAAAACTCAAATTATTTTAGTATGGATGGGATACACGAGAGAAGAAGGGGCCACCCATGCAAAGGAGACGATATGTGAAGGAAAGCTCCAAGATTTGAGGCTTCACTAGTGGCTTAACACGTGATAATTTTTGTAAGCGAGAAGATTAGATTTTGGGACTTGCACCAACTTTTTGCAGCATTTGTGGTTGACCAACTAGAGGTGATGCATTTGTCAATGGCTTGATTGTCGGAATTGAAGCCCCCTCTTTGCTCTTTTGGTATGCTTCAACATTACCAGCCTCCAACCACTGCCTTTAATTTCCTCCCATGCATGTCAAGTATCCATGGCCAGGCCACACCAATATAACTTTTTTAGTAACATCTTGCTTTAATTTTTATCATTGACAAATGCTTAAGCTTTGCTTTGCTTTGCTTTGCTTTGCTCACACGCTCTAGGTCAATTCCAAGCAATTACTTTTCATGAATTCTTATTTAAAATTCATACTAACATCAATTCGAAACAATGATGGCACTTCCTTAATTAAAACTATTTGGTCAACTTGATTCATTTTGCCTTAAGTTTCTTTAGTCGAACCAATCTGTTATGCTCTTGTTCTTTTTTTCTTTTTCTTTTTGGTTTTTCATTTCACTTTTTCCTTTTTGCTAGAAGATGGAATTCATAATTTTCAAATGAAATCTCTAAACTAGCAGCATTCTTCAACATTAATTGGAAAGCGTGGGAAAGTAAAAAACCACGGCAAGCTTATTGTAATTTTTTTTATAGTTACCCCTATGTCCGATCTATATTTATTTTGAAACCTCTAAATGATCATCATTAAAGGGACTTCGATTGTGAAACCAAAGTGACTTCATGTTCAATCAATGAAGTAACCAGAAAAATTAAAGAGTATTCTCTACGAGATAAGAATCAAGTGTTTTATCCCTTCACATCCACCTCAAAAAGCTTTTACTGTATGCCGGGGAACATAGTTCTTTTCTCTCTCTCGTTAAAGCTTTACTTTTAGAAATATTATTTAGATTAATAAATCTTCATATTCCTATAATTTCAATAAAACTTTCAACTAGACTATTTAGTTTAAAATTTTATAATTAGATGCTTATATCGAATAAAAAATTATAATCAAATTCATGAATCTAACTATAATTATAAAAATATAAGATTAAACACAATATTAATTTATTTGTTCTCATGTGAGTGCACACATAAGAAATGATCAGTTGGCAACGATTTCATATCAATACTTTTTATATTTAATTGAACTCATTTTTTTCCAATAACAAAGAAATAAAAGTCTATTAGGATGAATTTTGGAGATAGTTTTGATATTTTGGGTTTTTAATCCCCAAATTTTTCAAGCCAACTCATATAGACGATAGATAAAATCAAAAAATATTTTAGCTAATCTTATGTTTTTGGAATGGATGTTAAATTTAGAGACTTGATCATAAAATTTTGTTTACTTTAAAGACATGATTATAACTTTTAAATTATAGAAATCTAATTAAAAATTTGATAGAATTATATGGAGTAGTAAATTAATTAAACTTTATTATTTATATTTATTTTTGGATTTTTTTAAGAGATGCTTCAAAATATCCCTTGAATATTAATTTAGAAAAAAAATTAAAATTCACTCTCAATTAATATTTAAGATTTATTTGAAGATATATCTCTAAAAAAGTGGTTTTAAAAATATTACAAATGACATATTTTCTTAAGCCTTTAGGAAACCTCTATTCTCAAAATACTAATAACGAAAGAATTGAAAGACGTTTGTTAAAATACTTTTTCTTCTTGTTGGTATTTTCTTTTTTTTCATTCTTTTCCTTTTATAAAGGAGATATCCCAACAAAATTTAATTAAGAGATAGGGGAACGCAGGATCAAAAACCGCTTGTATCAAAGGGAAGGCCACCACACGCGTACGATGATCAGTCAACATACCAACAACCTATTGACTAAATAATTAATGATCATTATCAATTTGTACTTTTCTTGTTAAATAAAATGATTTTATAATTGACGTGTTGTCTAACCAAAAAAAAAAAGACTGACATGCATATTGCAGATTTTATTATAGAGGAATGCTATTTATATTTATAATTAATAGAATATTATATTAATATATATTTATTTATTTTTGAATGAAATCTGAATTCTGTTTAATTTAGATCTCATATCTCATCTAAAAATATATAAAAGTATGTTAACATAATGTCTTACTATATATTATGAGGATAAATAATATCACTCTTTATTATTATTTTTTTTTGGTATAATATAACACTACTCTTTATTAAACTAACAGTATAATATAGATCATTAAATGGTTCATACTTGAAATGGGAAATTGGTAGTGGGATCCAGCAGCAGAAGACACCACATGACAAGACAAGATATATCTAAACAAACCAGAGCGGTCAGTCCTTTAAACAATAATTCATGAATCCATGCATAGTTTTGCCGACAATCACGGGCATTGACCCTACAATTCAATGTTTGGGACCCGCCATTGCGCCCCCAAAATAACTATACCTCTACTACCTTGAACAACAGCAGGTTAATTAGTTCAATAACCAAAACTATAAAGCTACAAAACAATCAGTACCAATTTATGTGACATTGATTTTATGTTTCTAAGTACCGGCACATATAATAGAATAATTAACCTTATGACAATCCGTTCTAAATTATTCACACATAAAAATATATAGAAATGAATTATTCACACATAAAAATATACAGATAGGGTTCAGTCACGTAATGCCACAAATCAAAACAAGTTAAAACTGAAAGAGAAAGGATTATCAGACAAACACCCACCATTTCTCTTTCCTTTCATCCAAACAAAAGAGACCCATTTCCTCGCTCACGAGCCCATGTAAACTTAATCTCTTATCATTGTCATGTTGTTAGCCAGGTGGCCTACATTAGGAATGTAAATGGATTGCTTTAGATCGAATTTGGCAAAAAATAAACACAAAGCTATCAATTTTTAATTGATTTGAATTAGTTTGAAATTATTATTATTATTATTTGCAAAATTCAAACCAAATCAATCTAATCAAATTCAGATTAGCTTGAATTGGATCATTAGATTTATTTATTTTTTAAATTTTCTCCAAAAATTTGTGCGGTAAAACATCAAAAATTCATTAAAATATGTTATTCTAATATCAAGAGACTAAAATCCTAGAATATAGTAACGAAATAACACAATTTAATATCACAACATTCAAACTTGTAGATTTTGGATATCGTATTATCACAACATAGTATCTAAACAACAATTATATTATCCCAATAATTCTGAATTCAAAATATTAAATAGCACAATTCATATTACTTATTCATAAAACCTCAAACAAAAATTATAAATTGAAAATATTTAAAAGAAATACAAAATAAATTCTTTGTCATTAGTTCGAGTCAAGTCTCGAATTAGAGGATACAAATCCA
The DNA here is from genome assembly GCA_031216125.1 of Dalbergia cochinchinensis. Lineage (NCBI taxonomy): Eukaryota > Viridiplantae > Streptophyta > Magnoliopsida > Fabales > Fabaceae > Dalbergia > Dalbergia cochinchinensis. The sequence continues at coordinate 2,243,029 of CM062377.1, forward strand.
GCAGAACTAATTGAATTCAAACCTATTTGCCAAGTGACCTAATTTGAATTAGACCAAATCTAATTTGATTGGTTCGAATTCATTAGGTGGATCGATCAATTTGATTCACTACACCCCAACCTACATGCAAAACCTTTTAATATATGTCAATTTTGACAAGATATATCAAAAAGACAATAACATACCAATTTATATTTTTAATATACTCTTTTCCTTTTAAAATATCTATAACTTTTAGACAAATATAAATATTAAAAAAGATAATAATTATATTAGGAATAGAGTAAAATACAGCTAGCGAACTCGCATACATCTTTTAAATGAAATGTGAGTAAAATTATTTAAGAGTAAAGTAGACTGATATTCTAAAGTGTAAAATTGTCTAGAAATGGATAGATATTCTAAGATGGATAAGTACCATTTTATACAAATTAAGAGTTATTCTTTAGCTAAGACAGTAATAAGAAGTTACACAACCACAAAATGAGTAAACCAAGAGGTATATTACTAACTTCAATCTTAATTAGAACTAAAATGGCCTCAAATTAAGCTTTGCACAAATTTGCAGGCACTTGCCATTGAGTACTACCCACAATTCCAAAAATAAAAGATCAACCAAACAATACGAATACTACTAAATTTACGACCCACACCAACCCTCAGGCAAAACCTTCCGTCAAATTTATTTCAGTGTGGGACCCTTTCCACCACAACCCACAAAGCCCCAAACCAAAATAATTCAAGAGGCAGGGCCCTTCACTTTTCCCTACAAATCCCATAATAATAATCATCAAAATCCAAGCCTATCCTCATTTCTCATCCTTCTCTTTTTCTTTTTCTTGATTTTTCCGCTCTCAACCTTATGCATAATATGATATAAATTATAAATATTGCTGATACTAGTACAACAATACACTATTAAGTGTTGGGAGTTAAATACGTTAATACACATCCTAGCACTTATTGGGTGAGAATCCCACTACAGAGTTTGCAAGATCGAAGCTGACACGCGTCCCCTGTTGCTGCACATTCCCTATGATGGACAAAGACGACGTCGTAGGGGCAAACGCGAAGCAAAATGTCCCCGAATTATCAACCGGGATCAAGTAATTCTTCGCCGGAAGCTGCCACGTGTTCCCTCCGTTGAAGTGAAACGACACCGTCGGCACGCTCACTGACCTCAAAGACGACAAGTCGTAGCACGTGTCGAAAAGCGCAAACCCGCTCGCAGACCTAAGGTTCCGAGTCATGCTCCTGAACGCGTCGCGTACCGAGTTGTACGCCTGAGTCACCAACCGAGTCACGGCGGTCCCCGAGTCGACTATGATCCCTCCGGCGCCGGAGCTGTCCATCGCGAACGTCGACGGCGGGATCGCCACCATGTGCCCGCCGACACTAACTCCGGCGAGCTCGACGTAGTAAAACGTCCCCATCTTCTGGTTCCTTAGCAGAGTCGTGGTGACCGAGTCACCGGGTCGCGGCGAGTTGAACTCGAGCGTGGAGCTCTTCGCTGAATCCCTATCCACGAGACAATACGAAAACGACGCCGCTCTGATCTGCGAAGTAAGTGACAGAGGCCCACGACCAAGCCCAAGAAGGCCCGCTGCGGCAACAAAAAGGCCCTCATTATCATGGCCGCAGCCCATAGCGACCTTATTGACGGACCCGGAGTTACCAAACGACACCGTTTCGGTTACGTATTCGCCAACGGTGAAAGAGCCGTCACCGTATGAGACTTGGTAGAGGCACTTCCCGTTGCGGCATGCGGACACGTCTAAAGCCTGACACTGTTGTGCGTCGCAGGTTAAGGGGTAGTACGAGGTGGAGAGTGTCGGGTCGAAAATCGGGTCGGATTGTTGGTAGCATTCGGAGCAGGGCTTGCACTGGAGCCAGTTTACGTCGCTTCCTGTGTCGAGGACCATGTAGAAGGGCTTTGCGGGCCGGCCTACTCCGACCCGGGAGAAGTACTCGCCCGAGCCCATGCCGGTCCCGGAGGAGACCGGGGTGGAGAGGTCTTCGGGTTGGAATTCTGTCTGGGCCTGGGCCTGGGCCGGGTGGAGGTCCGATCTTGAGATGTTGTTGAGGGCGAGGTGGAGCTTTAGGTTGAGCGACCTGACTCGGGCTGAGTCGCGGGCGAGTCGGGAGAGGATTAAGGATTTGTAGTCTTTGTGCTTTGTGGTGAGGAGGGAGTCTCTTGGGTGGAGGTGAACTGAGAATGATGAAGAAGTGGGTTGGGTTTCTTGCCGGGAAGAAGATTCTAGAAGGTTGTTGGGGTTGAAGGAGAGGACTTGGTGGGCTTGGAGGAGGGAAGAGGAGATGTCGAGAAGTGTGGTGGTGAACTCAGACGGTGGCGAGGTCCGAGAGGAGGATGAAAGAGAGAGGGTGAGGGAGAGTGCCATGGTGAGGAGGACGAGGGATTGTGGGGTCAGATTCAGAGCCATTGTTTCAGGCTATGCTTAGAGGGAGGGAGGGAGGGAGAGAGCTTTGGGAGAAGTGAAATGCAGAAAAAAGAGAGTAGATCGAGAGTGTGGAGTTTGAAGTGGGTGCCTTGGATTTATTGGTCTCAAAAGCCGCTAGACACAAACAGAGAGAGAGAAAGGGTGCTTGCATCAGATTGATTTGTTGGTTGTTGGAACTGGGCATTGTATTTAAAAAAAGGAGTGAGAATGGGGACTGGGAATGCAACTATTAGCGTTACAAGAGTAAATTGCAAATTTTGTTTCTATCTCACCGCTCCTATAAAGAGATGTCTATTTTTATTACTGTGCTTGGTTTTTTCTCCGTGCTAGAAAAATATCAGTGACTGAATCACATTACTCTGGCTAGTTACTACTAGCTAAGTGCATTCATTATCTTTTTTCCTATCGGGAATGTCAAGTAAATCATCTTTGTACATAAAACTTTTAAATATTCATTAATTTTATCTAAATTTTTTTGTATGTATTAAATTGTATACTTTAAATATTTTCTGCCTCTTCTGATTAAAATTATTAAAATAACGATTTCTTAAATTTAATTTTTTAAGTACAAATTGTAATAGTCCAACCAAGAATCTTCTACCGATTGGAGATATATTGCCTTCTTATAGATCTGTCTAATCCCGTGAAGTCCATAACGGAAATAGTCCGGGAAAAAAAAAGACAAAAGAATAAAAACCAAATGTTATATTTGTTAAGAAAAAGATACATGCACAAAAATTCAAAAATAGGAGAATAAAATTCACTACTATGAACTAGATTGACTTATTATGACTCCAATGGATTGAATCACAATTCAAGTCTTAATTGTGAAAGAGTTCCACGCTATATTGAATGGTATTTCGAATAAGACTATCTCAATTGAAAGTAATTTTGAGCAATCAAAAAGAAAAATAGATTAATTGATTATGAAAGTAAAATATTTTAAATAAGTCCTTAGAATTGGGTAAGTGGTAAGAGGTTTAGATAGTTAGCTTAAGTCAAAGAATCAAATTCCATTATCTTTACAAAATTATGATGAATGAAAAGAAGTTAAATTCTTATAGTACTAATTTTGTTCTTTCGTAGTATTTTGAATCAAAATTTTTACTCAAAGTATAAATATTAAGGGATTTAATTTTGATATATCAACAATGAAAATTTTATTTATATTGTTATTCAATCACATATTAACACAAAAGTAAATAAAATTGAGTTTTATATTTATCACTCAAAATATCATGCAAATTAAATGATTCAATTGGATTATAGTGTAAATTTATTTTACATACTTAATTCATCAAAATTACACTAAATATCAAATTACTTAAATCAACTCAATTTTATTGTTGTTAATTCATTCTAATTTTGAAATTGTTCATAAGAATTTATTTGATCCGATAAACTAGATTATTCGATATTTTATCATGGGGATCTCTTTTTTCCATTTTGATGAAAATTCGCAGAATCTTGTTGCGTAATATACTATTATTTTTCTTTCAAAAATAATGTATACTATTATTTTTCTACTCTTTCTATGCTTTTTAGGTCATGACTATATTACATTAAGCAAAATAAAGTGTACCATACATCAAATATTTAGTTATATTTATTAAATACAGTTAAATACACTTAAAATTTATCAATAATTTTCTGTAAATATGACTCAATTTATATGTATTTAGCACACTTTTCAATATTTAGTCACACTCAATAGAAGGTAGTAAAATGACTTGTGTATAGTAAATCTTAATGTGCTTGATATACTGCATACAAAACCTACTTTTATGCTAGTAAAAAGATTGGTTTAGGGTGCATTTAGATAGTGATTGATAAGGAGGGTGGAAATACATTACATAAACAATTTTACAATTATTATTTGGTAGTATGAAATGAAGAAAATAGGTAGAAAATGCCTGAAAAAGGAGGTAGAAATTAGTTATTAACTTTATGTCATATAGGAAGGATGCTGAGTATATTTTGATTTAAATGCTTTATACGCATGCTACACTGAGTTTTCTTATGTGACACCTTGATATTCACGGAGTAGGCAGCTGTGATGGCAATAATATTGGCAGTTGGAAAAGGACCATTTGAGTAAATAGGGTCAAGATAGATAAGGTTTCATGGGTGATTGTAATTGATAAGGTTTAGCTCCTTTGAGCAATCCCATGGGGATTCGTTGCACATTTGCACACTGCAATTTTTTTCCCCCTGCAAATACAACCTTATTTTATTTTGTCAGTTTAGTATTTTTAAATTTCAATATATAACTGATTAAATTTAATTTTACAAGGTGAACTATATTCAAATCCATAAAAATAAAAATCATGATTTCACCACATTCGTACCTAAGAAAACCCCATATAAGTTAGTTAGTTCTCACGGTTAATTATATTTGAACAAATTAATCTCTTAATTAATATTGTTCTTTATATAATAGGGATGATGATGTGTACAGTTATATGATAATAATGCACTGTAATATGATATTGTGTCAAAACAATGCATTTTGCTCCCTTCACCCCCTCCCCCCACGTACAACACACCATCCTAGAGTCCCAAAATAACATACTACGTACCCCGCAAACTTTAGAACCCTAATTGTTTGGTTGGTTGAGATGCAATTGGAAAAAGAGAGAGGATGGAAGGAAATTGTAAGGAGGGAATTCATCTTCCCTTTTTTGGTTGCAATGAAAAATGTGAAGAAAAATATTTGAACAGTGAAAAATAATGTGGGAAATATACGTTTGGCATCATGCTACAGCATGCTAAATATTTGAGTGCTGCTGTGATTTGGTTTTCTTAAAACTCAGTATTTCTGGTCTAATTTAAGAGATCACAAGCATTGCAGGTTCAATTTAAATTCAAGAGATGTGTTAATAAGCTATATTAAGTCAATGCCTTCAAAATTCAGCTTACCAGCAATGATTGGTAATTCTAAGAAGAGAACCGCTATGCACATTATCATTTTTATAGCAGAAATCTTTATAAATACCGATTTGGTAATTGGTAGTTGTTACTTGTCTGCCTTAGAGCTAATAAATATATGTATCAATAATTTCTATTAATGGAAGCTTATTATTCTTTTGTCCATAATTTATGTTTATTAAAATAAATCTATCTGATACTTGTTAGACATTTCATTATCAAGAGTTGAGAATATGAGTGACGAAGTAGTCTAGTATAATATCTTTAAAATAGTTCATGATTATATGAATGCTAATTGGACGTTATTATTTTGAAAGATCGTAGCCTCTGTCTGTTTCTATGATTGGTATGAGATACTAATGAAAATAGAGTAGTGAGTCTCATACTATATAGTATTAGATGTCAAAATAGATATATGGACACTTATAAGATAAGTGGGTTGAACGTGATAAGTAGATAAAATTCACATGATAATTTTACTATTGTCAATGAAATATTATCTGGATCATATCAGGTGCATGTAATCCTTAGACTCGATATGACATAGTTATCTTGCACATAGGTAGCTATAGTTTGCGATTCTGTATACTCATGTTATGCATTAATATTATGCAGTTTATCGCTATAGTTAGTGATGTTGGAGATAGGTTACCAGTCAAAATGGGATTCATTATCTCATGTAAATGAGGATAGGTCTTATGGATGAAGATTGTTCTTGATCATAAAATCCCTGGCTAAGATACTTGGACTTAAATAAAAAAAAGTTTGTAGTTCATGTCACATTGATCGAAGAATGAAAAAACTTAGAGAATTCATATGATCGAAGTTATAGGGTTTGACATTATCCATGACCCTGACTGTATTGGAATCCTATAATTAAAGAATTTGAGTGCATGAGAAATATGATTATTAGTTCACTAGAATGTTCTAATTGATATATTCGTCACTATTTTGATGGTCATGACATGTTGTGCTGGGTGTTACCCATGACTTATGAGAACCAAAGGTATTTTGGAAATTGTACCTTAGGTTCTAAGATGAGTTTCCAATAAGATCAAATGTTTGATTTTGTGATCTCATTACTAATTAGTAATGAGATCCAAAGGTATTTTGGAAATTGTACCTTAGGTTCTGGGATGAGTTTTCTATAAGATTAAATGTTTGATTTTGTGATCTCATTACTAATTAGTAATGAACCTTGTTAGTCACACACATTAGAACATGTATATGTCAAGAATGAATTAATTCTAATTAATATATTTAATTAGAAATTAATTACCGAATTGGACTTACAATTTGATTATAGGGTTGCTAGCACATCCCGAAATCAAATTCAACATGGTGGTGAATCCTCAAAAAAAAAAAAGGAAAAACATTTTATGTGGAAAGTCCATATTTTAGAAACTTGTGTCATGGACATTATGGTCTTTTCTAGTTTGGTTTAATATAAGACATGGGATGACTTATATATGAGATTATGTTATTTTGTAAATACAAAAATTACATAAGCCTATTTAAAATAAGAATTATTTGAAAATAAATTAATTTAAATTTTAAATAAATTTTTGATTGAGAATTAATTGAGAATTGATATGTGATATAAATGTCATCCAAATATTTATCCATGCTAAATAAAAAAAAAAATCTACAACCCTGAAAAGAAAAGAATATGACACATATTGAAAAGAGAAAGTGTGACTCACTGTCTTAAAAGGGGAGAGATCAATTTAGCATCCAGATATCTCTGTTATCAAAAAACCACTCCACCATCCACTCCATACTAGTCTAGGCTCCAAAAGATAACAAAGAATGGGACTTGGACAAAAAGGAGTTCCTTGGTATACTGTGTTGGTGTGGACAAGCTAGAGGTCATACGGTTGTATGGCTATGTGTTCATGAGACAGACAACTACTTCCTATGGGACTTCGCTACAAGAGGTACCTGTACTGTTTATTCATTTTTGCTTTAAGAGTTTATGTTATTTAAATAACACAAGGTGAGACCAACTTCATGAAATACGATGTCATTGAGAATGTTTTCTGCCTTATATGAATAGTTAATGTGATGGAAAATTTTATTCACTACTATTTTAATATTATACTGTATTAATCTGATGTTTTCTAACAGCAGTAAACATCACTCACTCACCTGCCTGATAACTTGTGTATAAATTAATGAACTTAGGCCTTCAGGTAGATCTGTGCTTTCATTTCAATCCATTGGTGAATTTTAATTAAGGCAAGCCAATGAATGAGTGTATAGAATCAAAGACTATATATGGCATACATAGCTTCTGTGGAAAGCAAAGACTTTCGGTTTTCTAACTTTCTGTTGGGTTGCTTTTGAACTTCGTATGTGAAAACAGTTTGTCCCCCAATTATTAAACATCTATTATTCCAATATCAGGCAATTGATTTTATAGGCTATGTACTAGTTGAAGGAGATTAAGGAAAACTATATCAGAACTCATGAAGAAAAAAATAAAAAATCAGATTTTGATAGTTTGATTGTTACATGGTTGACGTTATTTGATCCATGTAAATGACTCCACCAAGTGAAAAAGGATCTGCTATTACTGTACTGGTTATTGCTGATATGAGAGGCTTTGCTTCAGTTAAGAGAAAAGAGGGAGGGGGTGGGGGTGGGGGTATAGAGATTTGTGATAGTATACCACATTAAATATGAATAATGCTGTCGATTGGTAGCAATATGTGTCCTGCATAAGTACAATATTACCTAGCAGGGTAGAACTATCCATCTCCTTGCCTAGTCACTAATTTTCTATACAATATCTTTAAATGATTGGAGAAGTGGACATTATGGACGCTGTATAATATACATATGGGCATACCAATGAAACTATAAGACCAAATTGCTCTTGACAATGATCTCTCTACCTCTTTATAGATATAGTAATATATACTCAACACCCTCCATCAGCTGGCTCAATTGAACTTAGAAGGCCATTTCCTCTTAACTGCATGCAGTGGTCTTCAGCATCCACTTGAGCGCAGATGATCACCACTGCCATTCCATTATAATGAGCCTCCTGCATGATGTTAACAGCATTGTCAAGTGTCATTCCAGGTATCACCTTCATCAGCACTTGCACAACATATTCCCGCTTGTTATAGTTGTCATTGTGCAGCAACACTCGATAGGGGGGGGATGTTTTTCGCGATTTCCTGGTAGAAAACATGTCATCCAAGGTTTAAACAATTCTATTTTGCATTGAAATATGTCATAAAATGCGAAAGCAAAATAAAAGGACAGGCGGAGGCGGCATGCAAAAAGCCATGAACAAATATCCACGAAGTGGATTTGCCTACTTCAAAATTATAACTCTTAGATTACAGTATGCAATCGCAACTATGGTTGCAATGCAATAACAATTGTGGTCGCAACATTGCTGTTACTGTGATCTCTACAACTGCATTGCAGCAACAATTGTGGCCACGACAGTCGCATTTTCCGCAATTCTTTGCAATTGGAGTAATCTCAATGTAACCATAATCGCAACCACAATTTAAAATGCCTCTTGCTGGGAAAGAAACCATTCAACTGCTTTTTCTTAACAATTATGCCTCAAGTCTTAACTCATCTCAGAGATCTATTAACAAAATGCTAACAGAAAACAGAAAGAATGAAGGTGTGCTCTATGCTGTAAAAAGACTTCAACTAGGCTGAAAAAAAGAACAGGAATGCTAAAAGCCTAAAAGAGGCTTCCTATTAAGGCTTTCAAGCCATTGTCTATTCCCACACTACCACCATCTTTATCAGTATCAGCCTCCTAGTAAATCTACTACAGGCAAAGCTTTGGCATTTCATCAGTTTCACTAAGCTCACTTCTAGAAATTTAGTAGTCGTATTGGCTTCTTAGTGTTGTTCAGTCAACATACAAAGGTCTGAAACTAAACATCACACATTGCTTGAGTAGTTCAATTCAGTTGAAGGATATTTGTGGAATATGAACTAGCCCCTACTTTTAACTCATAATAGATAGTTAGATACCTCTACTAGCAGCACATCTGATAGTTACAAAGTAAGAAAAGGCCAAGGTCCGTACTTACAGTTGTGGTGCCTAAGTTTTATCATTCAAATGGTTTAACAATTATTAGAAAGTAAAATGTATACAAGAAAAATTAAATACAAATATAAAAGCAAAATCACCAGTGGCTCTCCTTGGCCTCGGGTTAGAAAGAAAATCAAATACAAACAGAATGGATTAAAAAGAGTAGAAAAAGAAGGATAGCGGGACACAAGGAAATAGGTCAGAAAAGGTATAATACAAGAGCTAGTAAGTAGTAAACCAAACGGGGGAAAGGATACCCTTTCTCCGCGGTATCTAGATGATTCGATTCCAAACTATAAACCTGTGCTCACAAACGGATTAACTCTATATTTGTATGAATACTGTCCCAGTTTGGGGTCACCCCAAAATTTATTTTCTGATCTTATGGCATATTTAAATGCATCATAAGTGGGGATTTCAACATCTAACTGCAAAATTGACTAGATTCAACAACCAATTCATCCAAACGCTTAACTCGTCAAGAGAGCTATTCTAGTTTTCACAATCCCACCCACCAGAACTACTCTTTCACTTTATTTTTTATGAGGCATTTCCAAGATGTTTATTCTATAACACTATAACACAGTATTGAATACTTCTCAATTGTGCATCTAAATTTGGTGCTATTATTACTACTATTATTACCTTAAGTCAAATTCAGATTCCCGGCCAGGTTTTGTTGTCTCTATGGTTGGCCTCTCCAACAACCCACCTCCTTTCCCTAATGCTGTGGCTGCGGCCACAGTCATTACAACACTCCGATCTTTGCCATATCTGAAGAGAAAATTTTTATCTCCTGCTATTGCAAAAAGCTAATAGCAATCAAAACATGAACCATTTTACTTTATTATAGCTCATCATAAATGAATTAAAATTTTGAAAAACTGAATTAACTAGTGCAACTTGTGCATGAAACTAGCAGAACAAAGAGAAAGGAGACATGGCAGAGTACCAGGATTGGATGCATTGAAAACATGATTTGGTGAAAGAGCAAGTGGACTGCATAATGCAGCTTCCATTGGTGCTGCTTCTATCAGTCTTGTGTATTATTCTAATGTGTGGTTGTTGGCACTTAGCAGTTAGCACTTAAAACAGTGGCAGGGTAATGAAAACAATCATATGTCAATATTGGATGGGAGTGAAACAAAACAATCCAATGTTAGCCTTTGTCGTTACCAAACTGATTTTTTTTTGGGTGGGTGATGCAGATATGGTGGCACGAAGAAAAACTTCGTATGGTGCACACTGAATTTGGTTTGAATTGTTAATATGGTGACACGTCATCTACATTCGAGTTTTTTATTTTATTTGATTTTATTTTTTTGTGGTTTGTGGTTCTTTATCTTTTTCCCGCAATTCTTTACAGTACAACACAATTTTGGCCTCACGACATGAGACCAAGATATGAAGGACAGTCTCAAGCTTTTTAATTCACACCTAGGAGGACATGAATTGAATCGTAATGAAGAACCTATTTCTGAATCAAAGGGGAATTAATGAGGAGCATGTTGTTAAGGACTTCTTTTTCTTGGTCATGGACATGCTACCAGAATACTTTGTGTTGTATTGTAGATGGGTTTTTGTTGTGGGCTATGTCTTTTCCGAAACTTGTTTTGGGGTGGTTGATGTATTGGGTCTATAGACTTGTGGGTCTGTTGTTTTTGGAATTTTCTCTTAATGAGCTGGGTTAGTATTGGACTGAAACAAAATGCTGGGTTAACACTGACCAAAAAAAAGTTAAATAATAGTATAAAATTCATCATTCAACGTAAAATTGTTTTATTGAATGTTTTTCTCCCGTAGGCTGAGTTATGCTAAACTATGACTTAAATAAGCCTAACTTGCATTCCCAATAAGTAACCTGAATCTGACCCTATCATCTAACTAGATTTGTTTTTCTTTGTCTTAGTCTCACTTTCTAAAAAACTCAGTCTATTTGAAAAGCCTACCTAGAGGTCTACTTGATTATAATTTTAATAAAAAAAACTCATTTTTAAATAAGTCAAATGATTTTTAAATGTCAAAAATATATTTTAAATTAGTTAAAATGTTTCTTAAATAAGTTAAAAAATTTATTTTTATATAAATTAAAATAATTCAATTATCATTAAATTTTCTTAAAAAAATATTGATAATAATAAAAATATAAGTAGATTAGCTTGTTACATCTAATAGATTATTTTTAATGCTTAGAATCTGATCTATTTAACTAAATTTTTTTTTTAAAAAACCTAAATCTAGTTTATTTACTAAATAAATTAGGTCAAATTAAATCGCACTAAACTAAACTGAATATTGCCTCTAACGAGTCGTCTACCCTACTTCCCCCGCACAGGTACCCGTAGCAAACTCAGAATTTTTGCCCCGACACAGCAACATTGATTTCAAACCTCCGTCCATCACCGCCTCTCTTTGGGAATTTGTACCATGAATTCCACAACGGAAACGTTATTCACTTATTCCTGATTTCAGGCTCTTCGTGAAACACATGATTCACAGCCTCATGACTCATGAGGGAGAACAAAAAGTACAACCAAACTTCTTTTACCAACTAACCCCATGCAAATTTGACTAGATTTTCCCTAGATCTGAATCCATATATAAATATATATTAATATTTTTCCATTTCGTTTCCAAGAATAGCATTATTTCCCCGCTTCTGTGGGACTTAAATGAATAATTGGTAATTAATGGTTTATTTTTTATATGCTTACTGTATATTTTTATATTATTATTTAATGAAAATATTTTAGGACATAGTATGTGAAAAAAATTACACGAACTGCAAATAAAAAATGTACCACTAGAAAAGCACTTACTTTATTTTCTGTCAAACTGAATTGAAAGGCTTTATAAGTTATAACCCGGAGATAGATTCCCGGTTACGTTTCGCATTGCGTATCACTTCTTTTAAGGAAGAGGCTGTTGCGATGATCCCCGTGCAAGTCATCAAAGCTTATCATCCAATCCAAACCGTACATCGCATTAATAATCACCCTCCACCAACGGCCCAGATCCTCTCAGAATCGCATGCGAATATTGCAGTAACCAGCACATCACTAAATCCGCGGGGCCCCACACCTTACCTGTAGGCGTGATCCACAGCAAACCCAAAAACCGTACCCCCAAAAAGCGACACTTAGCAGCTCCCCGCAATCAAATCCCGCCACGTGTGCAGCAGACATAAACCACCGACTCTCTGTCCTCGTGAGGGATAGCTTCTACGCTGTCTTTTTTTTTTTGGGGGGGCAATGTTTTGCCCATGATTCTTCTCCGCCTTCAATTCTTTGCTTCCGTTTCGTTGTAATTCCGTTTTGATTCGATTCTGGGTATCTACAAATTTCGTGATCCACCACACAGACACACACACACACAAATATTCCAGGAATTTTTTTTTGGAAGGGCTTTGAATAAAAAGAAAGAACCGAAATTTTGGAAGGAGAAAGAAAGGAGGGGCAAACCCCATGATGCAACGATTGGTTGACCACGTTCTCGCTGTTACTAAAGAGTAAGAACATGTTATTTTTGTCTATTTGGGGTAGTTGAATATCTATCTGTGTCTTGAATTAATGGGGGTGTCTGTAAATTTTTTGTTTTTGTGAGGGTCTTTGAGGAAATGATGATTCAATGATGGAGAATGTTTTTGTTCTCGTTGGTTGTGATTGGATTAGTTTGATTTTCTCTGCTTGGTCATGGTTTTTTTTTTTTCCCCATCATTTTGCTGGTTGCTACTGCTGTAAATTTTGCTGATTCTGGAAAAGGAGTTGTTTGGTGTTTTATTTTGACTTTATAATCGGTATCATTTGTTTATCCCTTCCGCTTCTGTTATGATTCAACACTAGCAAAGCTATATTTATCCATACTTTTTGTTGTTTTCTTTTTGGTCTATCTCTGGTCTGAAGGGCTTGAAAAGAAAAATCTATTTTACAGCTTTGAGGTGTTTGATCAATTTAAGAGACTTTTTAGTGGCCGGGAAGTTAGAATGTTTAATACTTTTCAGCTTGTTAGAACAACTGGACAACTGGGACCACGTACTTTTTTCGACTGATGCTTTAGAGCCATGAGGTATTTCAATGTCTTTTAGAATTCATTTGCATCTGAGTTTTAGTGCAGGTCCGTGAAGGCAATTACTTATGAGTCCGTGAACAATATTGTGAGGCTAATCAACGGGGTGTCAGCCCTTTTGCTGGTATTACTACCCGGGAGAGCTACTATACTTGAAGGTATTCATGGCTGGGAGCTCAGGCCAACTTTCCGTGGACCACGGTTTCCACGTTGGATGGAAAAGTATGTATGTTTTCATTGTTACATTGACAATTTCCGTGAGAAATTGATCTTTGTTCTATCACTTAGTTAATGTATATAATTGTATGTGTATGAATTGCTATATCAGAAAGTCGGCAACATCACGAATGTGCCATAATTGGGTAGTATATGAGTATCATTGTTTTATTTGCTTGGAGCTCCTAGTTCAAAAAGCCGTTTTAGTATTTACTATTTAGTATTATTCACAATCTTATATTTTCTACTGTGTGTTGTTTTCTCTGTGTCATTTATCATTACATGCACCAATTGTAAATTATCAAAGCTACACCTCTTCATGCACTTCGGTTTAACCCCCGCAAGTCTGGTGTGATGCCTTCCTACAGATAGCCCTCTTGCTGCCTATAGCATTATGGTTCCTAAAAGGAAATAGGAAAGAATTTCGCAAATATGAGGAACTAAAGAATTGAGCAAGTCAAATTGGAAAAGTAATGACTTAGGTTTTTTATGTCCTGAATACGTTCAATGATTTAATCCCAGACAAGAAGAAACAAAATTAAATGAACATTAGAGAAAGAATGTATGAGGATGGAAAGTGTAGCCAGACAATTAGTTGAGAATGAACTCATAGTAAACCAGAAAATAAATTAGTGCCGAGGAATTAGATTTTAAGGGGGGGGGGGGGGACTAGTATAATTTTGTTTTGAGTTATATTCTCAAGTGATATTTGAGTCTATCAAAGTTATTCTTATTTTATTAATATGAATAAAAATTCCTGTTTTTAAATTTGTCAACTTTTTCTTTTAAATAGTTGGTTTTTCTGTTGATTTGAAAATTCAGAGTTTATACTATGCATTCATCATATTTTTGGGATGGATGCATACCTGTACAGCTTAATATTGTGCCATCCTTACGTGACATGGTTGTCCTTTCCTTGAATTTTGTTTCCTTTTTCCTAGTGGTGTGTCCTCTTTCAACCAGTTCATTCATGAACTTTCTGTGGATTCTGATACTTCAAGCCCTGAATACTCATCTGAAGAAGAAGATAGTGATAGATACGACTGTCCTCCATCTCCCGCTGCATCTCATAGTTCTAGAACCTCTGGAGCTAATTTTGCTAAGTACAGTAGGCGTCAGATGGATTGGATCCAGTATATTTTATTTTGGGTTTTGTTTCCTGTAAAATTGCTGCTGGGAATTCCACTTCGTCTTTTCCAGTTAGTTTATTATGGGGTGTCAAAAGCCCTGTCTCTCCCTGGAAATCAACGCCCTTCACGTTTACATTCTCACACGAGGGTGCATAGCCTCAAGGATCACATTATCCACCGTACTACTGATAGGAGACGTGGAGTTGTAGAGGTTGTGCTACAATCTTTTCTAGATATTTATTTGTGGTTTGTCTGTTTATACTTTTTAGATAAATTTCATGTGAATGTAAAATTTGTGTTGCTAAGAAGTGTTTTATGTCATTCAGGATGTTCATCTAGCCACAGAGATATGTATAGAAGCTGTCTTCGATTTTTTTCACAAGGCAGCACATCTTGTTCTTTCTCCATCAGAAGCCTTCGGGATATTATTCAGGTTGTTTTCATCTCATGAAAGTGGCATTAAACAAGATCATGATGGTGTTGAGGACTCCTCCATTTCTACAGCGACAATAGGAGGGAATGATCCAACACCAACAGAGAGGAAAACCAACTTTCATCAGTCTCTGAATACAGATGCTCGGACTTGTCAGGATGTCATAACAGAGTTAGGGTAAAGGCCATAATTGCCTTTATATTTGTTCATTTTGTTTGAAAGCTTGCTTGTGTACTTCATGATTTTTCTTCTCACTGTGACAGGTATCCATATGAAGCTATCCATGTCATCACCTCTGATGGATATGTTCTTCTTTTGGAAAGAATACCCAGGTAAAATATACATTTTTGAGTGAAATTATGTAGATATGCAAGATTCTAAATAAATTTAATGATCTACCCCCTTTATTTTTGTACTTATTTTGATCTTCTGTAGTTAAGAGTAAATTCATCACATTTATGATGAATCTCAACATAAATAAATACATCGTGGCTCATGCATGAATCATGATACTAATTGACATATTGTGATATCTCAACTATTTTATTATCATTAGGAGAGAATTACATCGGGTGTTTAAAATAAAATTATTATATTATATTTGGGAATGTGTCTTTCTCTGGTAGGCATATTTCTTTTTGAATATAAGTTTTAGCTCATCACTGATAGAAGTATCGCGCTTGTAAATATCATGCCAAGAACTGGTGGTAAATTGGGAGGATGTAAATTTCAATATTCATGCGTTGAGCTGGTGGAAGTGCAGGAGAATGTATCATAATGTTATCATTCTGATTATACCTTGTTTTCGTAAATGGGTAACAATGAGGGAAAGAGGTTCGTGTAGAAAATGGGGCAGGAGTAAGGATGTCATTATAATTTCTAGAACCAGGGGATCTTTTGCAGTGTGTGGTATCTGATGCTTGTGATCTGACTTCACAGGCGAGATGCACGAAAAGTTGTTTATCTTCAGCATGGGGTTTTGGATTCATCAATGGGGTGAGCCATCTTGTTATCTCTATATTGCTTTGTTCTTCTGACTTGATTATGAAATTCAGTGTACTTATGAGTTAAAAGTGTTATATATAGTTGTATATTTGTGCTTGAAAGGATCATTTTTTGAAGAAACAACGTTTTTTGCTGGACTCTTGCTACATCATAATGGAAAAGTTTTGTGAAATAGGTTGGCCAAGTTTTTTTGTTACATTGCAATATTTGAGTTAGCAGCTGCATGGATCTTACTATTTGTAGGACTGAAACAGTTTGGTAAATGGAATTGACTTCATATAACACTTAGAATAGTGTGGCCTGAACTTTGCCCACGTAAGGTCAGCACTGCAGTATTTACTTGAAAGAGGGATATGTGTTTTGTGATAGGAATCGGAATAAACCAGAACAACTGTTTCTTTTTTATTTTATTTCCCATGCGCTTGTTGTGTATGGTGGGGTGACACAGCCTGTCGTTGTGTCACGGGCAATGCGCACTGAGGTATCGTCTCCTTTGGGCCAATGAATTTTGCTTTTGAATTTTATACTTAAAATACACCACTTGTAGGGGAGTAGAATTCCCCCATATAAAGCTCAGAACCATATGAACTTCAATCAATTTGAGACTGTGTGTGTAACTGGCCAATGTATGTAACATTTGAACTTTTCTGTTTTGGTTTACCCTTGCTTCTTTTTTTTGTCGTTCATTTGTCCCATCTGTTGACATTGTGTGTCCACTATTCAGTTAATTGGATATCAATATTCTCTTTTTAAGCCATAATGTAACTTCATTTTTTTTGCCAATTTACTTTTTAAGCTCAAAATGTATTCAACAAGATATTAGTCATATTCTAACTTTTTCCCCCCTTTGGGTTCAGTTGGGTATCTAATGGTGTTGTTGGCTCTCCAGCTTTTGCAGCCTATGATCAAGGTTTGTTACATATGTCATTAGATAATAATATTTGTGCTGCATAGTTTGTTTTTTTGGGAACTGTTGCATGTAGAGTTTTGTTTTGTTTGCAGGGTATGATGTATTTCTCGGAAATTTTCGTGGTTTGGTTTCTAGGGAGCATGTCGACAAGAACATCTCATCACGTCAGTAAGTTTCCGAATCAAGTCGCTTGGACGATTGTTCAAAAGCTTTTAGGGACAGTGAAATGGAAAGGAAAGGAAGGATATGGAGAGTTGATGGAGGGAATGGAGAAGGGCTGCCTTTTTCCCCCCTTTGGATAAATAATGAGGGAAAAGGAGGAGATACAAGGTTCTAAGAGTGGAAATTTCATTATAAGCCTTATTGATCAACAAATTTATTGGAGTATAATAATAACAGAAAAGTGAAAAACAATTCCCCCTCATTACCATCCACTTTGGAGGGGAGCAACAAATACGTGCATTTTACCCTTCATAAAATCTTTATTTCCGAAAACGGGAAAGTAACCATTCTTTCCCCTTCCATCTCTTTTGATCCTCCTGATTTAATAAATGCTGATTTGTGTTTTATATAATCTAGCTTTATATCTAAAACTATTCTGATCTTATAATGGAATTGATGCAATGCAGATACTGGTGTTACTCCATCAATGAGCATGGGACTAGAGATATTCCTGCCATGATAGAGAAAATCCATCAAGTAAAAACTGCTGAACTGGAGCTTAGTAAACCTGATATTGAGGAGGAAACAAATGGTGATCAGCCTTACAGGCTTTGTGCAATTTCCCATAGTTTGGGAGGAGCGGCTATGCTGATATATGTTATTACACAAAGGATACAAGAGAAGCCCCAGAGACTTTCAAGATTGGTTTTATTATCCCCAGCCGGTTTCCACGATGACTCTAACATAGTTTTTTCCGCAGCGGAGTCTTTGTTGGTTTTGCTGGCTCCTGTTTTGTCTCGTCTTGTTCCTGCCTTCTACATACCAACTAGGTTTTTCCGTATGCTCGTCAACAAGCTAGCTCGGGATCTGCATAACCTACCTGCAGTTGGAGGACTGGTTCAAACCCTAATGGGTTATGTTGTTGGTGGGGATAGCTCAAATTGGGTTGGAGTTCTAGGATTACCACACTACAACATGAATGACATGCCGGGAGTATCTTTCCGCGTCGCCCTCCATCTCGCGCAGATAAAGCGTAGCGGAAGGTTTAGAATGTTTGATTATGGTAGTGCATCTGCCAACATGGAAGCATATGGTTCGCCTGCACCGTTGGACTTGGGTGAATGCTACAGGTTTATAGACATTCCTGTTGATCTTGTTGCTGGACAGAAGGATAAGGTGATAAGGCCTTCAATGGTGAGGAAGCACTATAAGTTGATGAAGCGTGCTGGTGTAAATGTTTCATATAACGAGTTTGAATATGCACATTTGGACTTCACCTTCTCCCACCGTGAAGAGCTCTTGTCATATGTGATGTCACGGTTGCTGCTTGTGGATCCCAATGCAAACCATCAAGTGAATCAAAGGGTTGTAAGGTCTAGGAGGAAAGGACAAGTTGCAGCTAGCGGGTAGAATATACAAAAACACTTTAATTACTTTCACCATTGCAGGCGACAGTAGCTTTTCTACATGCATGGTTTGATGGAGATGTTTGTTTGAATATAGAGCTGATTTGTAAAGAATAGTGATAATATGCATCCGAGTTTGTGTGCGCTGTCCTGGCCCGTGGCAACATGTCAACAATTGATTCTTATAGTATTTATATATTATAATCTTAAATTATATTTTGAATGATTAGATATGTCGTGGTATGTAGGATTGTGGGAAATTCGAATTTATATTAACATGTAGGAAAAGAGGGGCCCTTTTTTAATGAGGAAAAAATAGATCAATGTTGGAAAGTTACATTGTAAATTATTAGTGATCACTTTCTGAAAAATGTATTATTAGAGAATTTAGGTTGATGTTGTAATTGATAGTTCGCTAGTGGCTCTTGACAAATTGAAGTTGTCATTAGATTTTCTTGTATTTGGAGCAATACTTCGATTATGTTATTGTCTGGGTGGGAAAAAAAAATGTACATTGCATTGGTTGTTTTCGTACAGCTTAACTACAAAATATATATCAATCATCAATGAATACAAGTTTATTAGGATACGCTGATGATAAAAGCTGTTGTGTTGGTGCATAGGAAAGTAACCGAGGAATCATAAGGATTTATCCCAGTGAGTTTGAACAAAAAAAGAAAAAAAATTCAATCTCAAAATCTGAATTGATAATTTTTTTTTATAATTTGAAATATTAAAGTAAAACATATGTATAATTTCAAGAATTAAAATAATTTTTTATTGACAATTGTTTGTTTGATAATATATGAAAGAAAAATTAAGTATACAAAGTAAGTAACTATCTATGGTTGGTTAATTAAAATAATAATTGTAAATATTAACTAGACATCATATTACTACCCCACTAATCACATATCCACATTAAAATAAAATTTATTTAAAAAGTAATACATTTGTTGTGAATTTTTTACTAAAAAATAGTGAAATTTTGAATTTATTGTTTCCAAATATATTATGTTTTTTAGAAATTGAATATTTTTTCAATTTTGATTTTACACATCTACTACAATAAACTTGAGTGTTACTACACATTCAAAAAAATATATAACATAATTTTTAACAAAATTCATAGTGATTGCTAGATGAAATAAAATACTATAATCCACTAATTCAACAAATAGCTAATAATTATGACATGTCATTCTCGATATAAAATTCTGACAAAATTTCTGGTAGTCTAGTATTTTCTGAAAATTTTATACACGTATGAATTATTTTCTATAATGATATGATTTTATGCATTTATACTTTATTAAGATCTGGCTCAAAAAAAAAGTAACACAATAGAGTATATTGTCATTTCTATTAACACAATACAATCAATGAATGTATTTTTTAAAATTTTCTTTTGTTTTTGATTTTCTAAATAAATACATTCAATATACAGTAACTTCTTGCAACATTTATAAAAAATTTATATTGTTCCTTCTATTTTAGTAGTAGTCTTGATTAAAAATTCTTAGGTACTCTTAGAATCAGACAAAATATTTGTTCTGTTTCATTTATTAATTGACATATTAACTATTGTATTAAAAATATAAGAAAAATAAGAGATAATAATAGTCCATAAAACTTATATGTCAATTAATAAATAGATCAGAATAACTGTTTTCTCTTACTCTTAGTGCATTTAAGTATTTTTCTAGTATAGATAGATGATATTTACACAAGTTTACCTTAATTGTTTTTTATTAAAAATAATAAATTTATATAATTATGCAAGGATGAAAACAAGATAAAATAATTTATATTCAAACTAAAAAACATTTACTTAAAAATTATTGAGGAGTAAAAAAATATTTTAATGTATTGTTAGGATAGCATTTCTATATACATAATTTAACCACGCGTGCTCTTAAATGAATTTAAATTTTTCATAATCCTTATAAAAAATAGGAAAAATACTAGACAATTACAAATTTATCTAAAATTTTGTGTCTAGAATGTGGCATAATTATTAGCATTCAATGAAGGTGCCCACTCCCCTACATTCGACAGTCAATGCCTACGTTACCTCTTTTTTTTTTTAAGAATTCGGACCCACCGAATTATGTGTAATGTACAGTACTTTTTTTATTTTTTTTTCTTTTCATTTTTTTATTTTTAGTTATTCTTTAAAAAAAAGAAAAGAGAAAGAAAAAAATACTGTTTAACATATACAATTTGGGTACCCCGAATTGTGTTTAAAAAAAAAGAAAAAAATATTTTAAAAAACACTATTCATTTATTTAAAAAAATAAAAAATTATAAAATGGTAAATATTTTATAAATTAAAAATTCAAATGGTTGCACCTTAAAAAAAGAAAAAAAAAATCTTTACTATTCATTATATATAATTCAGACACACTGAAATTTAAAAAAAAAATTCACGCAACACAGTTCAGACAAACTGAATTGAATAAAAAAAAGAAAAAAATAGCACTATTCACTAAAAAAATAAAAACTAAAAATTAAAATATTAAATATCAAAAACTAAAAATAACATTGTTTCCGACAAAATAATTAAACAAAAAATAAAAAATTGAAAGAACAAATTAAAAAATTTACAAGTCATAATTAATTAAACTCATAACAAAATAAAAAAGTAATACCAAAGCAAATTTAATAAAAATACAAAAATATTACAAAATAAATTTGGAAGATAATTAAACTTTAAGAGAACATAATTAACAAATTAAAATTAAAAATATACTGTATACAGATGTACATAGAAAGGAATTTGTATAAATCAAACTCTTTACAAAATAAATAAAAATTATTAAAAATATTTAAAATTATCAAAAAAGCACAATAATTAAGGGAAAAAAAATACTACACACATAGTAGAAGTCGGGACAACCAACTTCTTTAAGAAATAAATAAAAATAAATATTAAAAATAATTAAAATTAATAAAATAGTAACAACAACGAAAAGGAAAAAAAAAACTACTGTGCATTGTATAGAATTCGAGGGGTCCGAATTCTGAGAGAAAAAAAAGGCAGGATAGGTATTGACCGTCACATTCATATGAGAATCCCCCTTTAATGAATTGATGAGTCATACTATTTTATTTTATCCAACAATTATCATAATTACTATCAAAGATTCTGTATATATTTTTTTGGATATATAATATTACTCTAAAAAATATATAAAATAGTTAACAAAAATATAATTCATTAATAGAATAAAATATTTCGTTAACAATTTTATTGAAATAAATCTCAAGTAATCAGGTAAAAGATCTCAATTAGTAAAGAAAAATATAAAGTAAAAGTTGGGCTTGTGATAAAGCCCAACCCAACCCAGGGGAGGAGAATGCAAGGGCACCACTCTCAGTCTCTCACACTATAAAACCATGCTACCAGTTCTTCTCATTCTTACTCCCAAAAGCTGTTTCTCTATTGTTTTCTCCGTGTCTACTATTAAGCTTCTCTGCGATGAGAAGGAAGAGATTCTTATTAAAGTCATTGATTCATTCTATTTTTCCAATCAAGGGAACCATAGTCGAGGATTTTTTTTCATTTCTCTTTACTGTGCTCCCTTGTTTTAACAGATGTACTGGATCTTCCATAATATATCGTTCATCATCATGATCTATCATTTATAACCCACACCGAAACCATATCTCCCTAAAGCTCATCCATTTATTTCTTTTTGTTAGCTATTCAATTCTTTTGTTCCATTATTCATGATTGCGACCAAGGACCTGGTCGGCAACTCAATTTCTAAATCCTCATGTGGATATCGTTCGCTTCGTGCATATGGCTATGGGCTCATTTCATAGTCGGATAAATTTTTTCATTATTTTTAATATCTTTTGCTCCTTTTAAACCTATCAAAGCCCACGATCAATGTTATTAATTCACAAGTCACCTGATCTCTGACTTGGTTTTGGAAAAAAAAAGAAAATTCTTGTCATACATTTTGTTGAAAGCTTTGTTTCAAATTCACGATAAAAATTGCAAAAATTGTTTTTTTTTGGTAGTTTTATTTTTTTAACAAATATTATTTAATTATTACTCTGAAACTTGATACATTAATAAACAAATGACGATTACTTTGACTGACATCTCGATGGCATTATACACCTATCTAAGCTGGATTAAAGTAGACAGGATGAACATAACAGTACCACCAAACATGAAAGGCTTTTGATATTTTCATTATTGGTAAGTGAACCTTTTTTTTCCTTTACAATTACTAGAAGCAAAGGGGCAGGGTCCAAAAGACTTCATAAGGTGGTGGTTAACACAATCTTTATTTACAATTACAATTTACAAGCAAAGAGTTAAGGTCCAATATTTGAACCCAAGAAGAACATTCCGTCATGCATTCATGCATCTCTTGAATTCAGCTTTCTGTTCATGGCTTCGGCTCCTCTTGAGAGCCAAATAAATGACTAAGCCGGCTCAACAAAAAGCACATCCTGTCATTCATATTGATTAGCCAAATTTTTAAGAGTTGTGTTATTTGTACTCATAGAATGTGAGATACTGTGCCTCCCATTTAATAATGAATGAGGTGCTGCAAGTCAGCATGATGTCCACGTCCCATGAATATAAATAACATTTTTTAATTTCAAATAACATTTTTCAATTTTCAAATAGCACATCCAGCTCAACTATGTGTAGCCCAATTTTTGAATGACAACTACTTGAAAATAAAATAAGAATGTGAAACCAATATTAAAATTTCACTTACTCTAGGGAAAACTTCTCCCTCGTAAAAGAATACATTCTCCGATATTGGAGATAACATCAAAACTTGTGAGGGTAAATCAATTCTGGCACACTGCACAAGTAGTATCATACTTAAGAATTGATCCTTAATGAGGTATTCAAAGGATGCATGTCAGAACATAAATAAAAAGGAGAAAGGGAATCTGTATACATGTATATAAAACTCACCACTCTTTTTCTCATCAAGTGATGGAATAAGTCAAGATTGTTGAACTCAGTTATATAGAAGAACAGCGAATCTGGCTTCGATTTCATTTGCCTGCATTTGAATGTTGTTAATGTATTATAATCAAGCAATCCCCACAAATTAAAGAATAATAATGCTAAGTACACAAATAAGCCATTTGATATAAATCACCTCTTGGTGTATTCGACAGCCTTCTTTGGTATGTAGTGGCATATCAACAGCTTAGTCTCCCACTGAACAGTAAGCCTGCAAAGATGACCAAAAACATATAGACAAAGTATCTTGAGTTTGAATATTGTACTTGTTTTGTATACCAAGTATTGTTATTTTGAGTATGAAAGATGTTTTGAGAAATAAATCTATGATCTCGGGATTTATTTGGATAGTGTATCATCTTGCGGAAATGCAAGCTCGTTTCAGCTTCAGTCCTTGATCAGGTAGGACCCAATAATATATAGGTGACCAGAGTTGTTATGTAACATCTTGAACTTCTAGATTTTATGGTTATTGATCATTACGAGGAGAGACGTAAATAACAATAGAGGTTCATTGATTTGAGAAATGTAGCCTTGTACTATGGCTGATGTTCTTGCAAAATTATTTCTGGATAAAAAAAAAGAAATTTGTTTTATTATATTCACAATTTAACATCTCCAATTTTGTCGATCACATATTTTACTTTTTTACTAATTACTGTAGTCTTAATGAAATAATTGAGAAGTCAAATGGTAAATGAAACAAAATTCCTTGCTTTTCTTGACCAAATTTACCATGCGATAGAAGAAGATTCACTTACATAAGTGGCGCTGTTGATTTCTTGAAGGCCTGTTTCATGGTGAAAAAAGAGAAAATGTTTGAGTTATTTTGCAATCAATCCTCATAATTGTTACACAATGGATGATGCTCAAAAATAGAATCTTCTATATAATGTTACAAAGCAACAAAAGACCAGTTTTGATCTCATCTAACAAACTAGACTTACAATGTCAGGGAAGATTAATCTTCTATATATTGATGCTATCATACCTTTGCTCTATAAAAGGACGTCTTACGAGCATAAGTACTTCCAGCTATAGATCCCTGCAGGATCACAGGAGAAAATATGTTCATTGTAATTATTGGTAAACCAGTTTTATCACATTCAGGGTGTGTTTGGTTTGAGGTAACAATGTGGTGTATTTTTTTTTATGAATGAGCTCCATATTAAATGTTTTATAAGTAAGTTCCAAATATGGCATCTCAGTCGAGGAATTCAGAAGCTATTTTGCACAATATATATAGCTAGTTAACGTGGATATACTTCCAATTTTCAGGAGTTATGTTGGTTATATTTATCAACTGTTGAATCAGCATAGCTAGTTTGTTTAATTACCTCCCATGTTTGCACATATTCATTGAAATCCACACAAGATGAGAGATGAGGCAAGCAGAATTTTGGATCACAAATCTGGGACAATCTTGGCACAGGAGGAACACGAGTGCGTGCTCCAACGGCTGAGGCATGTGGTTGTGATGGATCAAGGTTGGTCACTAGGTCCCTATGGTACCCTGCAGGAACATGTTGCTGTATTTGCAGTGTTGAAAAACTTTGATCACTTGGTCCTCCAACAAAATGACCATGAGAAAACATTTGTGGGGATACTGATGAGCTTGGCTGAAATCGAATGACTGAAGAATCTCTCGGCACATGGTGACTTGCAATCTGAGTACTAACATGAGGAAATGTTTGGTCAGGAGCTGATGAGAATGCTTCAAATTGAATAAATGATGAAGTTCCCATTGCATTATGACTTGAAAACTGAGTACTAGCACCAACAGAGGTTTGGCAGGGTGCTGATGATGAGGATGGCGCAAATCGGATGACCGATGAACTCCTGTTTGCGCCATGCCTTCCAAACTGAGCACTAGCTCCAAGAAAGGTTTGGTTTGGTTCTGCTGAGGATGCTCCAAAGTGAATGATTGAAGAGCTTCCTACTGCATTATCCCTTGCACACTGGGTACCAGCACCAAGAAAGGTTCGGTGAAGAGCTGATGATGAGGATGCTACAAATTGAATGGATGATGAACTTCTCACTGCATCATGATTAGCAAAGTGAGTACTAGAACCAAGAAAGTTTTGTTGAGTTGTTGATGAAGATGGTTCAAACTGAATGATTATTGACCGTCCCTCAGGCAATGCTGATGAGTTTGCTTCAAATCGAATCACTGCAGGCCCTTGTACATCAGGGAAAAAGGAATCACCATATGCAAAACCAGCTGACGAGGTTTGATGAGTTTCCAATGGCTCAACAAGCCCGAATCTAGCTGCTGCACCTGTGCTAATCACACTACCTGCTGGCTTATCCACTTCTCCCTGCCTTGCTTGCGGTCCTGCAGGACTCAAACCTGTAGTGGTCCGGGGCAATGCGTGAGAAGAATTTGAGGACTCCCCTGAGCAGAGAAGAGGGTTTTGTGCATCCACACTACCCCTTGATTCCACAACTGGTGTTATTGACACTGTTCCAATACTTGGAGAGTGTGCATTAGTTGGTGCTGCCAATAATGAATTTGTCACTTGAGTTGATGAACTGCTGGTCAAGTCAATTATATTAGAAGTTTTGTTTTTTGATGTTTCCTGCTCATTAGTACGCATCAATGCCAGTTCAAATCCAGCTTCAAATTCTTTAAGGTCCTCCATTGATAGAACATTTGTCTTAGAAAACATTGCTTGCTGTTGTTGTTCATGAGAATTTCTGCTATAACCAAAAGGATGATGATTATCTGGCTGAAGCAGGTCTTCAAGGTTGAACACTTGTAATGGAGTAGAAGTTCTGGATCTTTTGGGTGATAAGAAGATCACATCATCATCATTTGCATATAGTTCAGCAATCAAGTCATCAATGACTTTCATGGAGGTGTTTACACTGGAGCAAGCATCATCTGACTGTGGTGTAGCACTTGGGACAGCCACCTGTGATTCCTGTAGGAGAAGGTATATATTTCATGTTAATAGAAAGCACATGAAAAATGAAATAATTAATAAATTAAATAGTAGCCCAAATAGGTCCTAAACACTGTCAAAGACATTTAATCTTTGAAGGTGGAAATGTAACAGTAAGCAAGAAGTTGTGAGCAAGACATACGATATAGTGAAATGTGTGTGTGTGTGTTTTTTTTTCCTATCCGATTTATTAGATATTATTATGGGGACACTATAATTTGTAACATTAGTGGATATTATTATGTTGTAGGGTGACTTTAATAAAATCGAATTTATTCTGCCAAATAAAATTTAAATATTAATGGGTAGATGTACCAGTCTCACAGCTTCAGTGGCTTCAGTTGTTTGCTCTTGAATCGTGGTTGTCATAGCAGCTGAGCATAGGCCTCCTGAAACAATATTTATCAAAAAGAAAGAAACAAAGAATGCTCAAAACAATTAGTATTATTATAACTGAGTTCAATTTGTTCAGTCTTGTCTAGCAAGAACAGTAGATAATGACTTCGTAGCTGTTATAATTAACCTAATAACAATAGATAATACGAAGCGAAAAAGGTAAGAAAATATACATGATATAACTTTCGATCATACCAAGAATGCGTTGCCATTACTCACTATACACTAGTTATAGCTATATATATTCATTAATTAATCAGTTATTTACCATATCTATGTGGCAAGAGATACAAACGATTTAGTTGAAGGCAGTTGAAGCTTTATGAAAGGAGTAATGTTATATGTATAATAAAATTGCACAACAAATGTACATCACACACCTTATTATTATTAGATATGATGATAAGGATAAAGGACAA
Source organism: Dalbergia cochinchinensis (assembly GCA_031216125.1). NCBI lineage: Eukaryota > Viridiplantae > Streptophyta > Magnoliopsida > Fabales > Fabaceae > Dalbergia > Dalbergia cochinchinensis. Next base: position 2,270,580 of record CM062377.1, read on the forward strand.
CATACTATGTTAATAAGGATATATATAGGGGAGAAGAATGAAAAGAAGAAACTGTGCCTCCTTAAAGTTTCTACATATAGCTATATGCAGGGAAACATGAACCTGGAAGATGGCTAGTGGAAACATTGGGAATTGTAGCATCATTTGCCACAGTTATTGATTCTACATTTGCTTTTCTGGATGAACCACATGCTATATTTCCATGAAAGACTTCACGGGCCTCCTTAAAGTTTTTAGACAACAAAACAGTAAACTCGCCAATTCTGTAATTGGAGAGAGGGTCACCAAACTCTACTTCAGTGACATTGTTCCCCTGAAAAAGAAGGGAAAACAAAGTTATGCACAAATCAAATTAAACATATTTAGTACGTGAGATTTTACAGAGGCTATACTATACATAGTGAGAATGTCACAAATGTGCATTGCTAGCTAGCAATGCATTAATAACATATATTAGTACAAGGGTGACATAGATTAAGTTTACCAAGTTGAAAATTGCTCTGAAAATTGGATGCTCAGTGGGAGTTATCATGGAAAATGATACCTCAAGCTGCGTGTTGTAATAGGAGCATAGTTAGCATGAATATATAATGGAAGACTATGATTAATTATATATAAAAGAAGTAATAAGTGTAAACTTTCAAAATATTACCGGTGAAAACATCTGTGCTACTTCAAAAACATCAACAATTTTGGGTTCTACTTGTGTGCTTATAAGTTTGCCATCTTGAACCACAGGCACAGGCACTGACAATAGTGTTCTCCGAGGGACTGGCTCACTTATAGCCACCATTACACAATGTCTTTGTCCCCTATGTGCTGGTGGATGCTTTGGATACATCTGGTTCATTAGACATGGTTGGATGCACACATCTCAATTTTTTTTCATGGTTGAATGCCCATTTCATACATAAGAATAAGATGGTTAATTAATAACAGAAAACGAATTAAAAGAGAGAGGCATTTGCATACCATCAGAGCCTTCACAAGTCCTTCGGCCGTGATTAGATTGTTCGAATCATCACCATTCAACACTAAACTTGGTAAGCAACTTAGAAAAAAGTCCATATCCTTTGTCCAATTGATGAGTTGGACAAAATAGCCTACAAACAAGGCATATCAGAATGAGAATTACGATTTTACTTTTATAACCATATTTTGGAAAGGTTTCTTTTTTTCTCTTCCTATAAGAATTCGATTTATATATAATATAAGTGCTTTCAAAAGAATTAATGGACGGGACCAAATAATCGACGTTATTGGTTGTGAAATTAAAAGCAGTAATAATAATAGTACACAAATGTTGTACATAGCTAGCACTTGATGGAAAAATAATAATAGTAAATGTAGTTTCAATAAACAGACAAAAGATAAAAAAGACTTACCGATGTTCGAGTTAGATGTATATAAAACTAACCCAAGCTCGTAAACTGTATTGTTTTCCTATATTTGCAAGAAGTGTACGTAAGATAACATATCTTCACCTGTTAACTTCGTACCAAAACATGTGTACGACTAACTATGATAACAAACCTTTTAAATACAAACACTTTGATAACTCTATTTACTCAAGATACAAAAAAAAAAAAAAAAAATCACCTTTTCTAAGCTATCGTCACAAAAGCTCCTGCATAATTAACGAAGGAAGAAGTTATACACACAAGAAGAAAAATGAATATAACAAACCTTGATTATACATTTTAGCCTTATGTTGAGCAAATTAAGCCATCACGTTTCAATTTTTAAATAAAGATTGCGGTGACATATAAATTAATAGTGCACATGATGAAATGACCCATAATTTTTTTTAGTAAAGTAAGAAAGAAAACAAAACCAAAAGCAAAATCACATGTCACACAGCAAAAGACTACACAAGCCAGGCGGTGGAAGCCACCACGTTAGATATATTTTAATTGCTGACCCTCATTTGTTATCTACTGAATGGTGGAAGAAAAACCCATGGGCTTTACTACTTTTGAAGCTTCCACATCATATATATATATATATAGAGAGAGAGAGGGAGAGAGAGAGAGAGATAAAGAATGTATCCAGTGAACAAATGGTTCTATATAAAAGTGAGATGATCAAATCTGAATCATATGATCATGTATGAATAATTAGGATTAAAAGTTATTAAAATATCACATAGTCATTTAAAAAAACACATGACTTTTAATTTTAATCATAATCATTAATACAAAATTCAACGATCTAAATTTACTCCTCCCACTCTCATATAAAATCATTCCTCCCTCAATCCTGAAAATTTTGAAAGCACACAAATACACATTATTTTTATATAGAGAGGTGCAAACACTTTGGAAGACAAATGATATTTTTATTGATTTCTACCAATTAATTTACACACACAAACACACACACACACACATATATATATATATATATATATATATATATATATATATATATATATATATATGCCAAATTAAAAGTTGAATGGCTTAAAACCTCGAGCAACATAGATCTTTGTTATCTAGTCTATCATTAAAATAAGTGAATTATGGGAAGAATGAATGTCTTTATCGTCATGATCTTCAACAACCCATGTGGGTCCCACAAATCAAACGGACCTCACTATTTTATGATTGGTTTTCAAGAAATTTCTTTTACTAAAACTAAAGATCAAAACAAAAAAGCGTTTTCTAATTCTTGCCTAAGTCAACCTGCCACAAGTTCTTGTTATATCACAATTTTGTTGAAAATGTCATGTAATGCCCATGTTTGTTTTAGATTTGGGAAAAGCTTAACGTTACAAAACTAAATTCGTAATTTTGTGTAGGAACGTGTTAAATATCACATAGGACTCTCTCTCTCGTATTCCATCTATAATTCCTGATTATTTCTTCCAATAATTATGTGCCAATTTCATTTTGTATTCACTCACACGTTTTGCTCTCATTCCATATTGTAAAGCTGTGTAGATTTTATTCACCTTGATATTACATGCGCTAAAACATACTTTTATTTGTTATGTCAATTTCTTTCTTCTTACACGATGTGATTATTTATATATTATAGTGAGAAGAAGTTAAAACTAGCAACTTTATTTATCATACAAAAAACGGAAATGTTAACTTTTTTCACCCTATATGTGTACAACAAATCTTAATATTAACCTTTTATTCCTTTGTTGTGTGCTTTTAACAGTATTAACAATAAAAAAAAATGTGTTTGGCGAAAAAAAATTAAAACCTTGCCTTTTTTTGTACATTAAATATTCAATGTTTTCATTTAATTTACTGAATTATGGTTACTAATTATATATTGAAACACTCAATGCTTAGGCTGTAGTAACCTTAGTTAATATTCCATTCATTTTGAAATAATAGTTGTTTTATAGTATTTATGTTTGGTGTCTAAAATTGAGAATGAAATTGAAGATTAGAAATGAAATTGGAGGAAATAATTTGCAAACATTTAGTATCTTTTAAATAGTTGGTTAATAAACAATTCGTATGATTAATTGATAATTATATACGATGGTGGAGCTCTCTACCCAATTCCACACCTCATCATATAAGTTATAACCACCTCAATTAAGCTTAATGGGTGTGATAAATACCCCTTCTCCTAAACAAAACGATAGTTAAGTCCTTGTTTCTGTTAAAAAGAACTTTTTTTCAAAATACTTATTCAAAAATTTTAGGAAAAATTCTCATCTGCTTGTTTTTGACGGAGAATACAGCATGATAGAAACACACTTCTTTAGTAGTTTATTTTAATTTATGCCTACTCTCAAACAAGAAGGCATAAGACTTTAACATAGAAAAACATTTATGATTTTAAATTAAATATCGGTTTCAATTAATAGCGTAAGAATTTCGGTTGAAGCTGACGCCTATTCTCTTTGGGCGGACTTGTTGAATCCTGAAATCGAGCAAGCTCGTTTGTCCTTTTTTTTAATTGCTATCCCTACTTTACGCTAGATCATATATTTCCATGGTAAAACCAACAATAAAAAAAATTAAAAAGAAACACAGAGCTTTCATATAGATCTTACATCCGGAAAAAGAATTATTCACCATTACATATCCAAGTTTTCTGTTTATTTCAACCAGATTAGATTAGTTTGATGGGGGAAATTAAAAAACCAATCCTTAGCCCAAAACATTTTTCTTCTTGTATTAAATGAATGCCATAAAATTAGAGTGGCTTAGCTAGAATCAAGTAGAAAGCAGAAATTCTTTTATGTTCACAGAATAAGTGAAAGATCATGTCATGTTAGCAATTTTATTAAAAATATACTACAAATAAAAATGAATAAACCCACAAAACTAAAGTGTTGAATAAGAAATGAATGAATGAATTTTTTGTTGTTCTATGAGCATCTAATAATTTTTTTTCCACAGATTTGCACATGAAGAAAAACTCAACACACATATAAGTATATGTACATCAAAATCATGCATGCTATGAGCAAGAAGAGTTATCAAACCTGACTATTTTTTCGAGATAATCGGAAACAATCTTTGGCCAATAAGGGGCTAAGTCCGCGTTGCCGTCAACCACTATGTTCAACCACCTCTGAGTTTGAGCTGCCATTGATTTCTGTTGCTTGATGATATGTGATGTGAAGTGAACTAGAACTACATAGAGAGAAAAGGAGAGAAAGAGTGCAAAAAAAACTGAAGTGAATTGAAGATGTATAGAAAGACAAATAATGAATTAAATGAGAGTGAGAAGAAAAGAGCATTCCTTGATAGTCTAAATAACTCTCATTTTGGTCTGTAGAGTTTCAATGTGATGCTGAGTGGCTTGTCTTAACACATGCTCTCTCTTGTATGTTAGAGTAATGTTATTTGAACATTGAAAATCAATATTTTTAATGGTCGTCACAAACATACATAAAGCTTTAGACACTACTATCAAGTTCTGCTGGTCTTTTATTTCCTAGTGTCCACAAAAGATATTTACTTTTAGAGTATGAATAACGTTAATATATGAGTTAAGATTGAGATTTTGAATTTTGACTTTGGTTACTTATATTCATCGAAGCCACATCATATGCCAAGAATATAATCAAACATAATTTGAGGCACTAGAGGAATGAAGAATTGTATGATCTTATTTGCACCCATTCTGACTAAGGACAAACATTGAATCAAGCTCTTACTACCATATCAAAAGCTATTGTTGTTAGCAATGTCATAATTTTATTTCTTTAAAGTTTTTCAGAACTGTATATAGTTGGAGGAGTGGAGTTTCATTAATTATAAGTGCTATGGTCCATGATATTAGGTCCATCGAATCCTAAGTGTGACACTGACCAATATTAGTTAATTGGTCTATATTAATATGATCATATTAATTAATGGGAATTAGTAGTGAGATAACACTTAATGATATGTTGAAGACTTATTTGTTACCTTTTTCTCTTAATAAATATTTGGTTTGAAGTTCACAAAATATAATAAGCAATTAAAAAACATCTTACAACCCTTTTTTCAGACAAAATAAAAATAAAAATTTTGTAAATGGTAAACACTAATCATCTTCAAGGGATATTTGTTGACAAAGACTAAATGATGGATGGTGGGGTTACATGCAATAACTAGACGAGAGGAGTAACTGTATGGGAATGAGAGAAGTAGTCAAATGTCATTCATAATGTAACGTCAATGCAAATGTCATGAAAACTAGAAGTATTCGGGAGAAGGTTGAGAATGTCACACACAGAGAAAGACAAACACAGCATTAAAACGAAGGCAAAGTGACTGATGATCTAAGAAAATGTGTTAAACAATGACTCTTAAAACCCAAACCAGTTAAAGGAAATCCCATATGAGGATAAATCCCACCAAAATTGGGAACTAATGACTCCATTTCAGATGAAAACAAATCTATACACAAAACCTCTAAACAGATGACACAGTAATCCCATATCCACAAAAGGTGCAAATACTTTCTTATCTTCTCTAAATCTCTTGAGAGTACTCCTTGACTTGAATGTCAAAATCCTTGCAAACAAAGAAAATCATCAACATGCTTCCCAATCCAATACTGATCTTTCATGATTAGAAGCATGTTTCACTAATGTGTGGGCTACAAAGTTTCAATTCTTCTAACGTGTCCACACCCCAGGCTATGAACGACAAAGCTGCTCGAGATGTGTTGATGCAGTCCCGAACTATTTGGCCATAGAATGTACGATTCTCCCTTTTGATATTCGCAGGGCTTCAACTAGATCAAGGCATTTTGATTCACCCTCTATGCAAAATGAACAGGCACCATGTGCCATTCAGGGTGCATCTTGCATTGCCATAGCCTCAACAACCTTCACCTTCAGCTGATTTTCCGCTTACCAGGACACAACAAAGAATTGAGATTATATTGCCCTTGTAGTCTTTGAATAGTGTATGAGAGGTTAATTTCAATTAATACAAGTCAAAATCTTAATAATTGAATTTATGATATGTTTTTAATTTTACTTTGTTTTCATGATAAGTCATTTGTAACCTCCTATAATCAGTATGTGTTGGCCAAGATAGATAAGAACATAAGATTTTAAAAAGTGGTAGTATTTCCCCTTAACATTCAATCTAATTAAGGAACACTTCAAAATTTTATTCAATGATGATATGAGCTGTAATTTACACAACGTTCAAAAACTAGTCAATACAAGTGAATGGAGATTTAAAATTAAAAGGACTTTTATACACAATAGTTGAAAAGACTTATCACTTTTAGCTTGATTTTAAAGCATATTTTTGAGTAGTAAAGAATCAATTGGTCAATGATGAGTAAATGCACATTAAATAAAATGAAAAAAAAAGTCAGTAAACAAATGAATTGAGTAAATTCATATTAAATAAAGTGAAGAAAAATCAGAGAAATTTTTTTTTCTATGCCAAAGTAAAAAATATCTTGATTCATGTAATAATTCGTGTGGGATATTTTAAGAAATTCCTAATGAAAATGTGCAAACAAAACTAAAAAAAAAATTCATCACCCCTTTTTTCATTCTCCTATTTTCTTCTTGAGTAAGAAAAATATGGATGAAATGAAAATTTAAAGTAAAATAATTTATAGATTCCTAGGCAGAATTCTAAAGGCTCATATATCATTACCAAATTTCTTAAAATGGCTTATAGGAGAACAAAAAATAAATATGTGATTTCTTCTTTCTAAAAGTAAAATTTTAGTTAAACACCTAAAAGTGAGACACCCATTTTATTACTATTGGATATGATGACGGTCATTATTTATCTAATCCATTCATCATATCAAATAGTAATAAAATGGATATCTCAATAAACACTTACTTTTAAAATGTTAAAATAACGTAACTCTTTATAAAAGAATAGAAAAAAAAAAAGAAGAGTGATGTGACGCTGCGAGTGAATTTTATTAATGAGATATAAAAAGAGAAATAGACGTCAGAAAATCAGAATAATAATTGTAGTAAATTGGTTAAAGTTCATTTTAATAGGAGTGTACATGTAGAGTTTATGAAATCAGAAAAATGAATACAATATTCGTTTTGATGGACTGTGCATATATACTTTTATTAAAATGAATTCTAACCAATTCGCTACAATTATGATTTTGATTTTCTGACTTCTATGTCTGTTGTATCTCTCTTTAAAACGATCCAACATCACACCATTCTTTTTTCTCTATGCTTTTAGAAAAGGAACAAATCACATATTTATTTTTTTGTTCTTCTACAAACCGTTTTGGTACTAATTTATGAGGCTTTAGAATTATGCCTACGAACCTATACATTATTTTACTAAATTTTTGTTTTATTTAATATAAGTTTCATCCATATTTTTCTTACTCGAGAAGAAAACAGGAGAATGAAAAACGAGGTGACGAATTTTGTTTTTAGTTTTGTTAACATATTCTCATTAAAAATTTCTAAAAGTATCAAACAATAATATGAATCAATGTATTTTTCACTTTCGGATAAAAAAATATTTCTTACTTTGGTTTTTTTTCATTTTATTTAATATGAATTTACTAGATACATTTTTTTTACTTTTATTTTTTTCATCTTATTTAACGTGAATTTACTCACCATTGACCAGTTGATTATTGACTCAAAAATATGTTTTAAAACCAAGCTAAGAAATAATATTTTGTAGCGAGTGGTTATTGCCACCGGTAAACATCTATTGTCACTTTCACTTTAATAGTTTTTATTTCATCCTCACAAAATGCCCTTTTTCTTTAGTTTTGTAGTGGAACCTTTCCACTTTTCTTTATTAATTAAAGTAATAATTTAATATTAGTTATATCATCAATTATAATTTTATTTAAATTTATTATTGTTAACTTAATTAATAATTTATTCAGTTTTAAAATTCCTTAGAATTAATCTTGTTTTTAAATCTTTGTAATATATAATTATCAAAAATTATTTCGAATTAACTTACATGCATTTACGACTTAAATCATTTTATTGAAATATTTTTAATACATTAATTACTTTAATATGTAACAATGAACTAATATTTAAAAATTAACAATAGTACTAAGTAAAATGAATAACAATAACAACATTCCCAAAATTATTATGTAGAACACATAAACCGGTATTTTTTATCTAGTATTACATAATATAAAAATTATTAAATGAATACATACTAAGATTTGTTATATCCAAAAATAAGGGGTGTTTAGATTAATTTTTTCTGTGAAAAGTCACTTTTTAAAAAAAATTATTTTTTTTCTTTATTTTGAAAAATATATATATATATATATATATATATATATGATGTATAATATAATTTGTTAATATAACATTATGGTTATTCATTTTTATTTGATATTTTCTTAAGAAAGTAATTACAGCTATATTGTTTAAATAGTTATTAATCAAGATTTTTTTAAAAAAAAATTAATATTTGGATCTAAAGAATTGTAATGAATAAATTAATTATCAGTGTTCGTTGTTCAACAATCTAGTAAAAAATTAAAAAGAATAAATATATATTAAATATTTTTAAATAATTAAATTAGAATTAGTCGAACTAAGTAATAGTAACATAAAATTATAATAGTAGTTTATAATGATTTTATTTTTATTAAATTATTTTTCAATTAGAAGTGAAAAAAGAAGAGTATTTTAGATCTATCAAATAAAAGCCACTAAAATGGGAGTGACAATAATCACTCTATTTTGTAACTGTTGTATAAATTATAACTCCTATAATTGTGACTGAAATTTTGAATTAAACTTTTGAAGGATTCTTAATTAGATTGATTGTTAGGGAGAAATATTATCACTTTTTAAAATCTTATGATCTTATATGTTACTTATACAACATAATTATTGAGTTTTAATAACACTTGAAAAATATTAATAAAACATATAATAATGTTACTAAAATTCTTAAGCAATATAGACTATATGCTACGCTTGAAAAAGTATTAATAAAGATTTTTAACAACACTTTTTATTTTATTTTTGAGCAACACTTTTTGATAATAAATGTTATTAAAAATTGAATATGGAGTGATATATCTTGGCCTACACATACTGACTACCGAAGGTTACAAAATGAATCATTACGAAAACAAAGTAAAACTAAGAACATATATCATAAAGTCATCTATTATAACATGACTTGCATCAATCGAAATTAGCCTCTCATTACACTATTTAAAGACCGTGGGGGCAATATCATCTCAATTCTTAGCTGTGTCCTAGTATGTGGAAAAACAGCTGGAGGCGAAGGTTGTCGACGAGGCTATGGCAACGCAAAAAGGACTCTGATCTGAATGGCACATGGTGCCTGTTCATTTTGCATAGAGGGAGAATCAGAATGCCTTGATCTAGTTGAAGCCATGCGAATATCAAAAGGGAGAATCGTACATTCTCTGGCCAAATAGTTCGAGAGTGCATCAGCTTCGTAGTTCGTAGCCTGGGGTGTGGACACGTTGGAAAGAGCTGGCAACTTCGTAGCCCACACATCAGCGATACTTGCTTCTAATCATGAAGACCAGTATTGGATTGGATTGGGGAGAAGCACCTCTGTTTTAACACGAGACTGACTGCATGTTATGTCGATGATCCTCCATCTTTGTCTGCAAGGATTCCAACGTTCAAATAAGAGGAGGATACTCGAGGTTTTAGAGAAGATGGATGCAAATCCCGTCTTGTCTACCTCCTCTGACTACTGTGACACCTGTAAAAAATAATATACATGATCTATTTTACAGGGAGTTGTGGATGGGTCCATGTCTCATCCACTAACAAGTTGGATGAGATGTGAGTTTTTGTCAAAAAAAAAAAAAAAAAAGTGGCTTGTTTTAGAAAAATGGCTTACTTTTTGTTTGCCACTATTTTTTGACAATTTAAGGGAATCCACCGAAAGCAGAAAGGAAATTCACCAAAAGCAAATTGTGAGCTGCGGGCCATTATTGCACAGTGGCTCTTGAAGTCTCTATAAATAAAGACCTGTAGCAAACGGAGATCCCATATAAAGCTCAAGCACTTCTAGCTTAAAGAAGAAGCATTGCAAGCTTTTTGTAGTAAGAAAAAAATAGAGAGTGTATGGAAGGAAATTTTAAGAGTGTAGTATGAGTATACATTAAGATTTTGGATATATTCTCTAAATCTCTGAATACTATAAATTGTAGTAGAAGAAAATCTCACAGGAAATACACTACATTATAATTATTTTTTAAATATAGTGGAATATTTTTTGAAATTTGGCCCGTGATTTTCCCTCAAAGTTACAGTAGGATTTTCCACGTTAAATTTCACATGCAGTTCTCTTAATTTATTTCTGTCTGTGTAAGTAGTGACACATGGGTCCCACTGTGAAGTACTATATTCCTGTGCTTTATTTTATCCATCACTCTCCATAAATTTGGGCGCGCTTCCGTTCACATTCATAAAGTGTTTATTACACTTGGGATGTACCCAACTTTGACATTTCTTAACAAGTGGTATCAAAGCCACTTGGCTTCAGATCCAAGATGTTAATGCCAAAATTTGAAGCGGAGAAATTTGACAGGTCTAACAACTTCAAGCTATGGAAGCTGAAACTGCAGGTATTGCTAGATCAGCAAAGTCTTGCAAAGGCGTTGGAGGGCTCAAGGTCATTACCTAATGACAAGTAGGAGGAGATGATGGCCAAAGCACAGAGTACAATGCAGTTGAGTCTTGCGAACAATGTTCTGCGAGAGGTCATGGAAAAAAAGACCGCTGATTCACCATGGAAGGCTTTGGCAGAAAAATATTCTGTAAAGGCCTTGTATAACAAGCTTTATCAAAGGAAGCGACGGTACACATTTAAATATTCATGAGGAAAATTAATGCAAAAGCATATAAACGATTTCAACCGGATGATCTCTAGTGTTGGAGTAACTAGAATTAAAGTTGAAGATGTTGATTAAGCCACGATCTTGTTAACCTCGCTACCTCCATCTTATGATAACTTTTGTGATACCATACTTTATGGTAGATTTGATATCTCAGTCAAAAATGTCAAAGAATCATTGATGATAAAGGAGCATCGGAAGTGAGTATCCGGACCCAGTGTCAAAGGTCTTGCAGACGGGTTGTTTGTGACAAGAAGACATAGTCAAGAAAGAGGATCAGGAAGCAAGAGCAACAGAAGATCAAAGTCCAAAAAGTACAAGTCTGTAAAGTGCTTTCATTGTCACCAGACGGGACATATCAGAAGAAATTACCCAGAGAGAAAGGAGAAATCAGGAGATTCTGCCAACATAATAATTGAAAGTTCCAACGATAGTGATGTTGATGCTAGTTCGGCCTTGACAATATTCACAGGTGACACTGAAAATGAGTGGATCCTGGATTCTAGCACACCATTTAACATGACACCTAATCGAAAATTTTTCTTATCCTGTAAAAAGTGGGAGGGAAAAGTTAGATTGGGAGATAATAGAATAATTTTAATTGTAGGTGAAGAAGATGTACAAGTAAATTTGGATAATGGTACTACAAGGACATTTCAAACATGTCATGTTCCAGAACTAGGTAGACATTTGATCTCATTGAGTGCCCTAGATAATCGGGGGTCCAAGTTCACTAGAAGAGGTGGTTTCTTGAAGGTAATTAAAGGCTCAATTGTGGTATTGAAAGGAAAGTTGCAGGGCATGATTTATCTATTGTTGGGAAGCACAGTAGATGAAACTATTGCTATTCTATCGTCTGAAAGAAATGATGATGCTACATGATTATAGCACATGTGGTTTGGTCATATAAGTGAGAAAGGAATTATCATACTTGCTGGTAGACGTTTGCTGAAAGGCCTGAACAATTGCAAACTTAATTTATGTAAAAACTATGTATTTGGACAGCATAAAAGGGTTAAGTTCATTTCTGGCAAACATAATATCAAGGGGATATTGGAGTATGTCCACTAGGATGTTTGGGGTCCAGCCCCTGTTAACTTCTTAGGTAGAGCTCACTATTTTCTTACTCTAATGGATGATTATTCCAGGAAAATCCGGATTTATTTCTTGAAGAAAAAAGAAGACGTGTTTGACAAATTCATGTAATGGAAGGCCTTGGTCGAGAAACAAATTGGGCTATCAATCAAGAGACTGAGAACTGACAATGGCAGAGAATTTTGCAGTAAAGAATTTACAAAGTTCTATACGGATGAATAGAATGCTTCTGGAGCATGCAAGATGCATGCGAATCAATGCAGCACTTCCTAAATCATTTTGGGCTAAGACAGTCAATACAGTCGTATAACTAGTAAATAGATGCCCATCAATTGCTATTGATCTGAAAATTCTACAAGGGATATGGTCTGGTTGACCTGTAAATGATTCTGATTTGAAGATATTTGGTTGTCCTGCATATGCCCATATGAGTGATGATAAACTTGAGGCAAAGGCAAAATGGTGTATATTTCTAGAGTATACACAAGAAGTGAAAAGGCTACAAATTGTGGTGTACAGAAAAGAGAAGTTTATCAAAAATCATTATCAGCAGAGATGTCACTTTTGACGAGGCAGCAATGATAAATCAAAAGAAAGAGTCTAACATAGATGAAGCAGAGACAAATCATGGTGCTAAGAAGTAGGTGGAGTGACAGATTGACTGGAGAAAGGTGAAGCAAGAAGATTAGTCAAGTATTTTAGGGATAGCTCAATTTGAAGTAGAACAATAAGATGAACTTGACTGTGAGGAGGTTGGTGAACTAACCAAAGAATTAGAGCCATACGGTATTGTTATTCAAAGAAAGACAAAAAATCCAGAAACCAAAAAGATATCTGGATTTTGCTACCTGTGCACTTGACTAATTAGATACAAATCCTATAGCCTTTGTCTTGGCTATGGAAAATGATGTTGTTGGAGATAAACCATGTACCTACCATGATGCAATTTTAAGTCAGGAGTCGAAGCAGTGGCTGATAGCAGTGAATGAGGAAATTGAATCTCTTTAGAAAAATAACATGCGAGAGCTGGTACAACTTCCAAAGAGGAAAAGAGTAGTTGGCTGTAAATGAGTTTACAAAAATAAAAAAGAAATCTCTAACATTGAACCTCCAAGGTTCAAGGAGAAACTGGTAGTAAAGGGTTATATTAAGAAGGAGGGTGTTGACTTCTAGGAAATATTCTCTCATGTAGTGAAGCATAACTCTATTCGAATCCTATTAGCTATTGTGAGTACCTTTGACTTAGAGCTAAAACAGCTTGATGTGAAGACAACATTCTTGCATGATGAGCTAGAGGAGCAAATCTACATGAGTCAACTAGAGGGGTTCGTAGTTCTTGGTAACGAAGATCATGTTTGCCTATTGAAGAGGTTATTGTACGGCTTAAAGTAATCCACGATGCAGTGGTACAAAAGGTTTGATAGATTTATCATTGGTAATTGATATAGTAAAAACCAATATGGTAATTGCATATATTCTAAGGAACTTCTAGATGGTTTGTGAATTTAGTTGTTGTTGTATGTAGATGATATGATAATTGCAACTTACAACAAGGCTAAAATTAGTATGTTGAAAACTCAGCTAAGAAAAGAAATAAAGATGAAAGACTTGGGTGTGGCAAGAAAGATTGACATAGTGGCAAGTTGTGCTTGATGCAGCAAAATTACATTATGAAAGTGCTATAACACTTCAATATGGATCAGTCCAAACCTGTTGGCACTCCATTGGCTACACATTTTAAGCTATCTTCAAAGGAATGTCCGAGAACTAAGAAGGAGGTAGAGCACATGTTTTGTATACCTTACTCTAATGTAGTCGGTAGTCTAATTGTGATGCCTGGTGTATACGTAGCAGTGAATAAGTTCTGTTTTACCCTAGGGTCCCCTGGGACCCACCCGTGTCGTTAGAAAGGCCCCGGGATGCTGGGAGGACTCTTAGTGCAACTGATGTGTGAACTGTCACCGCTATAGTGGTCCAGGACCGCTATAGCGGTCACAGTGAGGTGGTTGTGGCTTTTTTGCATCCAGGGGACCGTTATAGCGGTTATGAGAAGGCGGCAGCATGGTTTGGGCATTCTGGGGACCACTAACATGGTTTGGGAGTTCTGGGGACCATTATAGCGGTCCAAGTCATGTATGGGTGGCAGTGTGAGTTCCGGCCTTCTGGGACCGCTATAGCGGTCATGATATATAGCAGCACAGGATTTTTGAGCTCTGGAGGCCGCTATAGTGGTCCAGGAAGTAAGACCGCTATAGCGGTGTCATCGACCCAAAAACAGTGCAAAATGCGATGTTTCGCGTAAGTGAGCCCTCCACCCCTTTTTAAACACCCCTAACTCGGATTTTTGCCCCCATTTCCGAGCCCTACCTCTCCAAACTCCCTCTCCCACTCCTTTCTCACAAATCCACTCCATTTCTTTTCCTCCCAAGAGATCAAAGGTAAGATTTATGGGTTTTTGTTGTTCTTTTCCTTCCCCTTTCATATCTTGGTGATTGGGTTGTTATTTGTCTCCATTATTGTTAAGTAGGGGTGCTCCCCCTAATGTTATTAGAGTTATGTTTGAGTAATCTAGAGGTTAACGGAGGCTAATCTAGAGTTTTGTGGTTTCAATGGCAGATGTTGGTGTCGTTCCTCTTCTCTGGAGTCCCCGTGGAGTTGGCGGTTCACAGTCTACCCCTCCAGGTGAGTGAGTTTGAGCTCATGGCCTTAGTTTGGTCGTTACATTATTATTTTCTAGTATTAGGGAGTATTTAGAGGATTTAAAATGGATTCTAGTACAATATGGCTTCATGAAAAATATATATATTTCACTGGAAAAGCTCTGTTTGAACTTATGCATAAAAATATGATTTTAGAAATGCATGGAACCATATTTATTTTATAAAAATCTTCATATGATTTAATTCATAAATTGTTTTGATTATGAATAAATGAGATTTGCTGTGATTTACGAGTTGAGACTTAAAAACTTACAATTGCTAGTAATAAGAAATGTTGAACTAGAAACATAGAAATCCCCTTTTATGATTTCAGAGGTTTTAGAATGGAAAGAGTTACTGAGAGGAACAGAATTGTGAGTTAACGACAGCTATTCCGTTAACCTTGGAATACTAAGGTCCGCCAAGGGCAATTCATCCTTGAGTTAGATCTGTCTGCCAGAGACTTAGCACCCTTCCTACAGTTGATAAGCACTTTGTTCCCTTATGTAATTCTGGAGATTTTAAAAATTATAATTAATATATAAAGTAAATAGAACTATTTATGAATGTTGCATTTTACCATCATTTATATATCATGTTTTCCATGTCCCATGTATGGTTATGAGTAAGGATCCACTCACTGAGTTTTAATCTCAAAACTTACCCCTCTTTTCTTCATTTTCCACAGATACAGACATAGCTCAAGATCCTCCTTTCCCACCTTCTCAGTAGTAGTTTTCTTCAGTTTGGGTGAGCTTCACTTTGGCTTGAAACCTTAGTATTTTTGTTCATGGTAGATGACTTCTAGTGATGTGACGGGCAGGGTCCCGGACCGCGTATAATCATTTATTTTGCATTTTATTCATACCATGATTCTTTGTATTTCACAGCATATCACCCATAGATATTTTGTATATGAGTAACTCAGTTGAGATGTATTTTATAGCTACAGTTATGCTATTTATTTATAAAGATGATGTTATTTCTAAACTTAGCAAGGTTTATTAGTTAAGTTAACTTATGATTAAATCATGTTTATGAATTAAAGTAAGATATAGTATGGCACAGAAGTCATAAGGCTTACGTGGGGGACTGAATTCCTCACATGCCGGTCACGATCCAAGTCGGGTCGTGACACTAATGTATGTCATGGTGTGCACTAGACTGGATTTTTCACATGCAGTAAGTGTGGTAAGCAGATCTATGATCAAGCTTGGAAGAACACATTAGGAAGCTGTGAAATAGATCATGCGGTATTTTAGAGGTTCCACTAAAGTTTGTTGGTGTTTGAAGGTAAGAAGAACCATGGAGTTGTCGGAAATGTAGATTTTGATTATGCATGTGACTTGGATAGAAGGAGATCACTGACAGGCTATATCTTTATAGTCTTTGGATGTACTATTAGCTGGAAGGTAAAATTACAAATTACAGTGGCATTGTCATCTACTGAAATTGAGTATATGGCATTGATTGAGGTTGTTAAAGAAAGCATTTGGGTGCACGGTCTTTTAGATAGTTTTTGGTTGAATCAACATGTACCAATTGTATATTATGACAGTCAAAGTGCCATTCATCTATCCAAAAACTCAATCTATCATGAAAGGACAAAGCACATTAATGTCAAATTTTATTTTGTTAGAGAAAGCATCAACAATGGTATAGTAGTAGTTAGAAGATAGCCACAGCTGAAAATCCAATAGACATGATGACAAAACCATTTTCAATTGATAAGTTTAAGTATTGCTTGGACTAGGTCAATATTTGCAGAGGTTGAAGGCTATTGCAAAATACAAGCCAAAGTAGAGAATTGTCAAAAAAGTGGCTTGCTTTTTTGTTTGTCGCTATTTTTTAACAATTTAAGGGAATCCACTGAAAGCAGAAAGGAAATTCACCAAAAGCAAATTGTGAGCTGCGGGGCATTATTGTACAGAGGCTTTTGAAGTCTCTATAATTAGAGATTTGTTGCAAACAGAAATCCCATCCAAAGCTGAAGCACTTCTAGCTTTAAGAAGAAGCAGTGTAAGCTTCTTGTAAAAGAAAAATAGAGTGTATAAAAAAATATTTAAGATTGTAGTGTGAGTATACATTAAAGTTTTGGATATATTTTCTAGATCTTTGTAATACTACAAATTGTAATAGAAGAGAGTCTCACCAGGAATACACTATATTATAATTATTCTTTAAATATAGTGAGAGTTTTGGCCGTGGTTTTTCTCTAAAAGTTATAGAGGGGTTTTCCACGTTAAAATTTAGTGTGCAGTTCTTTTAATTTATTTCTGTCAGTGTGAATAATGGCAAGTGGATCCCACTGTGAAGTACTATTTATGTGCTTTACTTTATCCATTACTCTCCATAAATTTAGGCTTGCTTTCACTTACATTCATAAAGTGTTTATTACACTTGGTGTATCTAACTCTAACAGTACTTCACAGTTGGTACGGTGTTCTACATGCATGAGTACAAATAATATTTTTTTTTAACAAGGTGGTTGCTCTTGTGTTGGTTGATGGCCATGTGGAGAGGCCTCCAAATGACACGCAACACAATCTTCGCATGGCTAAACAGAGTAAGCTGTGGTTAAGCTTAATCAGAGCCTCTATTAACAGCGGAAACGGAGAAAACAGTATAGGTAGCTTTTGGGAGTGAGAATAAGAGGAACTAATAGCATGGTTTTATAGTGAGTAAGAGTGGAGCCCTTGCATTCTTCTCCCCTGCGTTGGGCTGGGCTTTATCACAAGCCCAACAACCACCCAAACTTTTACATTTACCTCATTAGTTAAGATATTTTGCCTTACTAGTTGAGATTTTTTACCTTATTAGTTGAGAATTATTTTAATAAAATTGTCAACAAAATATTTTATTCTATTAATGAATTATATTTTTGTCAACGATTTTCATACATCTAGGAAAATATGTGGTCATGATGATTGTTAGACGAAATAATTATGCTCCATCATTCTGAATAATTTTCTGGTTGTCAAGAATTTTTTATTTTTTATTATGATTATGAATAATTTAAATTCATTTAATAATTGGAGCGTGCATGATTAAATGATGTATATAGAAATGTTATTCTACAAGTATATTAAAATTATTTTTTTAATCTGCAATAATTTTTAAGTACATTTTTTTTAGTAGAGACACATTTTAGTTTGAATATAAATTATTTTGTCTTAATTGTTTTCTTCCTTGGCATCATTATATTGAAATATTATTTTTATAAAAAAAATAAGATAAACTCGTGTAAATATCCTCTATCTACACTGCTATATTGAATGTATTCATTTAGAAAATCAAAAGCAAAATAATTTTTTTTTAAAATACATTTATTGATTGTATTGTCTTAATGGAAATGACGATATACTCTATCGTGGTAACTTTTGTTTTTCTAACTAATCAAGAAGATTTATTCTTGTTCTTTATACATAAATCAGATTTAAATTAAATCAGATCTTAATAAAGTATAAATGCATAAAATCAGATCTTAATATTGGGATCCCTTTTTTTTTTGGGTTCGGGTCTTCTATCTTTTTGAACTCTGTTTCCATTTGGGCTGAGTTTTTTTTTTTGGTAGATTACGAGCTGTCCCCTTCTTAGAGTCTTAGGATTTTAAAAGTCGTGAGTTTATATAAATAGATGCATAGACACAATCATTGGCTTCTCTTTTTCTTTTTCATTTATGTTCCCTGTATCGGTTCTGACATGCATCCTTTGAATACACCTAGTTAAGGATCAATTCTTAAGTATGATACTACTTGTCAGTGTGCCAAAATTGATTTACCCTCGCAAGTTTTGATGTTCTCTCCAATATTGGTTTCACATTCTTATTTTATTTTATTTTCAAGTAGTTGTCATTCAAAAATTGGGATATGGTTGCTGGAACTTCCAACTTTCATTGCTTTGATTTTGACTAATCAATGTAAATAACAGGATGTGCCTTTTTGTTGAACCGGCTTAGTCATATATTTGGCTCTCAAGAGGAGCCCAAAGCCATGAACAGAAAGCTGAATTCAGGAGATGCAATAGAACAAGAAGGGTTAAGTAATCATGATGGACAAATAAATATAAGACATGAATGTTGAATTGCTGAGTTGTGTGGCACAAATTAAGTTAATTCAAGATGAAATTCATTTAAGATATACTAGATAAACCAAATATGCTTCTTGAAATTGAAAAAATGAGAAGTCAAGATCATCAAATTTGAGAGTGAAGATTTAAAGGAGCGACAAAGCAGCTACTGTTTATGATCCAAGCTAGCTTCCTTCCTTTTTATTGTAAATTAAAAACAATACTTACAAGAAAATATATTATAAGTCTATGTTTAATTAGGGGTAAAAATTGGATGGAAATTTGTATAGATGACATATGGTGCTCATCCATAATCCATAAATATTTATACTCCATAACCAAGCAGACCCTAATTAAAAATATATTTTTTTGGCCAAGAAAGATCACGATGGAGGTGATTAAAAACCTTTGATGCCAGGCTTAGGTTTGAAAAAATGAGTAGTAAGTGATTAAAAATCATGCAACACGAATTTATTCATATACATACCGTGAGCAGAGAAAAAAAAAAATCTGAGAGCATATTCCAAAAGGATTGCAACTTTTACTGACCAACTCTTCATGTATGCAATTACAGAAACGAGGGAAAAAAATGAAAAAAGAATAGCGAACAATGAGAAACAGATGGATGAAGTAATGTTGTGTTTCCCTTGATAAAAAAGATGGAATGAATCACTGCCCATCGCTTTGCATGACATACACGGCGTGTATCTGGTTAGAAAATAAAAATAAAGGTAAACTCACATGGATGAGTTCCTTATGTAATTTTGTATATGGAACTCTTCCATGAGAGCTTAACCGCTATTTTTATCTTCTAACCAAATACAATCATGCAGAGAGAACAGGAGAGGAGGCTTGTGGAAGTAGGACTGAGAGGAAGCATGCATTTATAGTGTGAGAGTGCAGGAATTGCCTTCTTCTCCCTTGGGCTGGGCTCTACCACAAGTCTAGCCCAATAATCCTGCACAAATTTTATACACTACAATTGTTTTTGTTTTTTTAATGTTTTTATTTTTGCCTCATTAGTTGAGATTTTTTACCTTATTAGTTCGTATTTATTTTAATAAATTATTAATAAAATATTCTATAGCATTAATAAATTATATTTATACTATTTTTGTAAAATATTAGAAACGGTTATGAAAAAATTTAAATTTATTTGTCAACATAAGCTTTCATGATTACATGATTGTACAAGAAATTTTATGTTAATAATACATTGAAAATAATTTTTTATTCTGCAACGATTTAAATAAATATATTTTTACCATTTTTAACATCTCTTACTGTTTTATGGATTGACAATTATCCCCATAAATCAATATGGATATTTTCAACATGCTTTGTCCTCACTTATACGCTTCCTGGGAAAACTTCCCGGGAGGTCACTATCCCAAAATTATTCCAAGTCAAGCACGCTTAACTGTGGAGTTCTTTAGTGATAGGCTACCGAAAAGAAGATGCATCTTATTGATCTAGGTAGACCCCTCCTTAACTGTATAGTCTCATACCTACACAGTCTCAGGATCTCTCTCATTCGGATGTGTAATCGGTTCATTCATGTACCCCTCTATTTAGAAGTCTACAAGAAGCCACTCCTTGTCCGTGACTTATTTGCACCGTTAATCACTCCCCGACTTCGTCACCGAAAGTTACATGTCTATTAAAAAATTATTTCTGTAAACATTAATTAGGATAAACTTATATATATACACACACTACAAACAAAAGAAAATATGTCACGTAAAAAGTTTTATATCTATCACAGCCAGATTGATTTTATATTAAATATATTCATTTAAAACATAAAAAGTAAAGAAAAATAAGTTTAAAGAAGGGACGCGGAAAAAAAATGAATGCATTCATTGCATTGATGTGTTAATTATAGAGATGATGATTTACTCTATTATGTTAATTTTTTGTAAACTATCCAATCAGATTGATTTTTCTTTATATATAAATCAGATCTAAATGAAATCATATTCAGATAGAGTATAAATGAGAATAAAAAAAAAAAGATAGAGTATAAATGCACATAATCGTTCACCAAAAAAATGCATAAAATCAAAACTGAAAAGATGTTGTATTCAAATTTTTTTTTAAAAAAAACTTACTATATTTAAAATGACTAAATTCAAATTTTCACAATGATAAGTATACGTATTTTCAAATATTCAATTAGATATAGATACTTGCTTTATATAAATACATTTTTTGGTACATAATTAACATTAAGGCTTAGAACAAACCAACCGACTTTATATTTTTCTCTATATATTTTATTCTGAAAATTTAATAGTTCAAATAACAGATTTCTCAGTTATGATTTAAAACAAAATATCCATATTAACAGTTAGACAAAGATTTCATTAACTCACTGATAACTCCAATTTATGGAGTTATTTAGCTTCTAATTGGGATTGAAATTGCATGACTTGTCTTTCATTTTCCAAGTGAAACACTTAAAAATAGGAAGAATTGTCTTATATTTGCTTTAGAACTTTTGTTGATAAATTTGATGTCATAAATCAAGACTATTGGAATGAAATGCATAATTCAAAGTAAATTTTCATTGAATGATTTTTGACAGAGAAAATTGTAGAATTTTGTAGCTTGAAGAGAATTCAAATTGAAGCTAAGAGGGGGGAATCAAAGCAAGAAGAAAAAGCCATTAAATTGAAGTTTTTGCTGCTGGGTCGCGACCTGAATTTTGCTGGGTTGCAACCTACTGAGCGCCTAAACATTGGATCAGTTTTGTGAGTCAGGTCGCGACCTGACAATTTGTGCCGGGTTGCAACCCAACGTGGCCCAAGCCCATTTTTAGTAAATATTTACCCAATAGACGGGAAAAGCAGGGGAGTTCATTTTTTGCTGCCTTTTTCAGCAGTTTTTGATAGAGAAACCCTAGGTTTTGGAAGAAGCCAACACTAGAGAAGGATTTATCTTGAAGATTGAAGACCAAGGGCTAGGAGAGGATTGAAGCCCCATTTGTTCATCTCTTCCTCTCTCTTTATGTCTTTAATATTCATTATGCCTCTTGAATTAGTTTGTGTTTTGTTCACTGTTATGGATAGCTAAATTTGTAGCTAGGGGATCCTTTGAATCTCTCTATGGATCTTGGAAGTTTGTAATGTTGCTTATTTGAATGTTAATAATATTGGTTTTGGTTACTCATTTCTATTCTTAATGCTCTTATATGTTTGGCCACCATCTAAGTTGATTTGGGGGATTCTCTTGAACTAGACATAGGAATGGAGACATTGGACCTTGGTATGGGTAATGCTTGTTCTTTTACACTTAATTGGTTTAGGTGTGAGGATTAGTCAATGGGATGGAAACATACCCATTGACCTTGCATAGTAGATGTTTGATGTTAGTTCTCAATGGGTTGATTTCACACTAACTCACAAGGACACTTAGTGTTTTAGGTGAAAGAGACACGGTTAATCGACCTAGACATAGGCTTTTAACTATAATTGGCATGCTAACAAAACCAATTCCTTAATGTTCATTTAAGTAATTTGCATATCCAAGTGAAGTAGAGGGTGAAAAAGGTCCCCTAGGCCTTTTAACCTTGGTTGTTTCTCAACTTTAATTTGCATTAGTGTTTTCTAATTACTTGCTCTTTAGAATTTCTTCTTAACTCCTTTAACTCGTTTTGCTTAGGCCTGAACACGGTAGTTTAGTAAATTGATAGCATATCTATACTCAATCCCTGTGGAGATGATACTCTTAACTCACATTATATTACTTGACAACCCGTGCACTTGCGGTAATTTATCCGCTCTTGTAGGCGGACATCACTCACGTTGTGGAAATCCTTTCTGAGTTTAATTTTGATATCTTTATTCGATAAAATAATTTTCTATTATTATCCAATTAAATTTCTCTATTTAAATGAATTTTTAATGGGTGGGATATGAGATAATCATATTTACTGATTTGACATCATATAACTGAATTACTGTATAATTTTTTTTTTTACATTGTGTAACACCCTGATTTTCTGTCTGAGAGAAAATGACCAAAATGTCCCTGAGGTCATTTTCTGCCTGGAATTCGAGGATAGCCAGCCCAGCAATCCTCAAAGGGTCAACTCAATATTTGAAGGAGATTGGATGGTCCTTGAGTGATTTGGAATGAAAATTGTGTTTTCTGCAGTTTCGGGTCAAAATGACCAAAATACCCTTATAGCGTTTTTCACGGGTAAAGGTGCCGTTCGAGCCCGAAACTTCCCTCAAAGGTTTAAAATGACGTTTTCATGTATTTAAAAGTATCTGTTTAAGTCCCGGTGATCCTGGGCAGTTTTTGTATAAAATTACGATTTTGCCCTAGCATAGTATCATTTGAGCTTAATGATGTAATTAAGCAAACCTAAGTAATATTAGGCTCTAATAGAAGATTAATTAATTTTCATAATTAATCTAGAGTCAAATTAAGTCATTAAAATTAATTAGAACTTAAGATTGCTTAGATTAAACTCAAAACCCTTTTTTCTTTTAAAAACTCAAGTTTCTAAAATATAGAATCTTGAATAGTGTTTTCACTATTCACTCTCCATACTCCAAGGAGCCTAGCTAGAGTAGGATTTTGACCCCACTAATGAGCTAGAATGCTCACTAATCATTCCTTAACATAGCCTTAATTACCTATCCTTTCACTTACACACCTACTTAGAAGTTCCTAATCGTAAGCCTAATCAAAGTTATATTTAAACACACCTCTAAACCACAATTAAATGAAATATTTTCCTCCTCTTGGATCCCCTAAAAGTGCCACCACCTCATCCCTTCTTGGATCACAAATTTTTTCACTCACACACTCAAAGAACCATGCCTACACTATGCCTAAACCCATGCCTACACCTTACCTTAAAATGACATAACCAAGAGATATTTCTTCCTCCCTCCTCCCCTAGAAATGATGCCATCCCTTCCCCCCCATTTCCACCCCTTATGTTTTGTTTTCTATAAATAGCACACTTAGGAGAACTTGAGCCACCTTTAGTCATTTGCTAAGTTTTAGTTTCTTAGAGCACTCAAAGTTTTCCTTTTTCTCTCAAGATCAAGAGTTCTTCTTCTTCAACCTCTTCATCTTCTTCAACCTCATTTCACTTGGTAGGGATTTCTTTCAAGTGTTTCATTTATTAAAAGTTGTTATTTGGTTATATACTTCATGATTTCCCTTGAACCTCTTAGTTCTTCTTTCCTTTTCTTTTCTTTCTTTTTCGGTTTCTTGGTTTCCTTTTTCTTCCTCTTAGTTTCGGCCATGATGGCCTAACTTGGAAGAAAAACCATGGCTTGATAATGAGATCTCAAGATAGTAAACTCATGATTACCATTTGAGAAACCTCTAAAGCTTGAAACTTAGTCTTAATCTCAATACATTTTGGGTTATCCCTTTCTTTCTCCTTATCCTCTTCCTTGTGTTGGTTTCGATTTTGAGGGTTTATTTTTGGATAAAAATGACTCAATGATGAGAGCACATGATGTTGATGTTGATGTATCATCAAGATCATGGCCTCTAGAGTTTCAAAGTTCCATCCTTTTTCCTCCATGGTTTCGGCCATGGTTACCTTTTCTTTGATGTCTTGGTTTTGTCACCAAAGACATGGTGACATGGTTTCTAAAACTCAAAGCTTGGTTTTCTAACTTGATCCATTTTTAGTTCTTTAAATAATATTAATGTTTAACTTGTTTCTTTTAATCCATTTCCTTGAACTTGATGATGACGTTCAAACCATAAGGTTCCTTTGACATCTTGGTACAAAGAACTCTAAAGTTCACTTTATCTTGCTATGATAAGTTTTGGTTGAGATTTTAGTTCCTTTAAAGTCTTGCAAGAACTCTAGTGAAGAATATAAAATGAACTTGCACTCATATTTATCTTCCTTGCCTAGCATATTTATTTTTGAGCTAATCACCTACAACGTAAAGATTAAAACAAGAGTTGCATTCTCTTATCACCTAATGATTAATCTCGAAACTCACCTATTTCGGCCTTAAAGTCGATTGTTGTGGAGTCTAGAGCACTAAAATAAAGAACCGGACTTGCATTCATATTTATATTTCAAGTCATCACTTAAATCCCAAAAGATAAAATGGACTTACATATTTACCTTCAAGTCTTGCATATTTACTTTCAAGTCTTGCATATTTACTTTCAAGCTTTGCATATTTATTTTCAAGTCTTGCATATCTATGTTCCTAGCACCTCATGTTTATGCTTTAAGTTCTTGCATCTCATATTTACCTTGAAGCTCTCACTTTACTTTATAATGAAGAATAAAATGGAATGCATGGCACGTTTATATTATGTCATCACTTAAAGAACCTAGAGCTTAAAGACTTGCCCTTTTATCTCAAGCTAAAGTTTGGTTATGGAAGCATTCCCTTGAATTCACAATTTGGCCATGTGATGATGATGAGCTTTGCATGAGTTTCATCTAGTCACAAGTGCCCATAACCTATGCCATAGGATTTTCTTAAGCGTAGGAGAACTCAAAGAATATTTCGAGTATGATTTTGCATTCTAAATTTTAAATCTTGGGCCAACTCAAATGGTTGATGCCCTTGTTTAGTTTATGATGATTTTAGTGAAATAAGTTGGCTTCCAAAGAGTTTTAGAAGTCCTAAAGTGAATCCATGAGAAACTAGTAACTTATGCTTGTTAAAAATGAAATTTCACGCATGATATGAACATATGAATTCGGTCCTGTCATGGTATGTTTGCTGTTGTATGATGTTGTTTTGGTATGTTAGAATGTGATAAAATTATGTATAATGAGTTGAGAACCTTTCTATGCAAGTTAGGAAAGAAACTAGTCTTACCGACAAACCGTAAAGTTGAGTTTTAACATAATTTTGACCCACTTATTTTTAGACACTGCCAGAACTATTTTAGTATGATAATAATCAGATTAGGATTGTTTATTTATGAAAAACTTGGTAACATTTGATTTAGGAGTGAATTTTAGCACTTATAGAGAAACTAGTAACTAGAAAACCGTAAAAATGCAATTCTAGAACTCTTAGAACATTTAATTTTCTGATTCTATTCAGCCCCTCATAATATAGTAAACATGATTTATAATTAGTCCATAGGCATAGGAATGTCTCATAAATGGCTTGGATTTAATTTATAGCGCCTTAGGCGAAGACGGAACCAAGAAAGGGTCTAAAACGTAAGTGCTAGAGCGCCATAATCATGAAAATGTAATTCTGCCCTTAGAGTATGATGCTGCCCAGATTTATTAATGGCCATAAGTGCTAGTAAAAATTATTAGTTATGAATCCCTAGGTGTATAAGAGGTTGATAGAGAACGATAAAATAATTATATCTCAAGTTTAAGGCCTGTAAGGGTCAAAGCATAAGACACCGTAGTTTCAGGAGCATAATGAGCTATGATGTTACGTGAGAATGTATGTTTTATTTGAAAATGATTATGTATATGTATGAAATTATGATTGAGGACACATGCTCTATTTGTTTATGTGGCATAAAGTAAATTTGGAAGAAATTCGGCGAGCTGCAATTATGCTGTCGAACTTCTAACAAATTTGGGGACTTAGAAAAGTTTCTGAAAAAAAACCTATGAGAATTTTCTTTAAAAGAGATGAGGTACTAAGATGTGTTCTTGGATGACACCGGTTAGGCCGAGCACCTCCAAGGACTCATGTGACATCGGTACCAAGATGTATTCTTGGGTGACACCGGTTCGGCTGAACACCCCCAAGAAAATGCCCCCTAGCCCGTACTAGAGAGTCGGGATTTATTTATGATACGCTTATCGGTAGGGGATAAGTAAGAACTGGTGACGACTAGTTAGGTATGAGCTCATAACCCAGAGATGTGATACGTTCTGGGTGACACCGATTCGGCCGAGCACCCCCAAAACGAATGTCTTTTAGGGTGGCCCCATGAGAAAGTAAAGTATGATGATTATGTCACAAAAGCCTTCCCACATGAGATTTAAATTGTCACTTTATGCCACTAATTATGATGTTTCTTGATGTTATGATTAATATTCTTGCATTAAGTAGCGCCATGCATACATTCTTTACCATGTTGCATTCATGACACTAAGAATCATTCTAAAATGAACAGGCCTTGGCTAACTATGTTTTGAAGCTTAAAAATGAACTTGATGCATGCTTACTTATTTCATACACTAAACCCAAGGTTCCTAAGGACGTAGATGATGACACCTAGATAGGAGGTTGCCCTACTGAGTTTCTTTACCAAGATTCTCACCCCCTCTATCTTTTCTTCCCGTCATGTCTTCAGATGGCGACATTCGTGGCTTTTGTGGATTCCTCGACGTGGGAAGTGCACCATGATCCGGAGCACGGATCGTACCATTTTGAGGGTCAATGTACTGTTCCTGTCTTCATGTTCGTTGGACGACCCTTCGCCTACTCTGTACATACTCATTGCTTCTCCCCGATAGCACTAGACGGCAACGACGATCGAGTTTTTGAGCGTGCTCGCACGCATAATGAAAGGGTGCTCCGTATGCACACCGCTGCCTCGGCCGTGTGCGACTACCCTGACTATGTGCAGCGTACATACTTCTCGGAGACCGATCCATCGGAGGACCCACCTACCCACCCTTACTCTGAGAGCTTTGCCCCTACTCCCCCGCTGAGGGTAGAGGGTAGTGAAGAGACAGTCACACAGCCGAGACTGGCTCGGAGGTAGTCCATGCATCCCCATCGAGGAGCTCATGTCCAGCTACAGTGAGTACCCACTCCAGATGAGCTTCATCCTTGGATCGGCTATGTCCCACCTTACCCAAACTACCAGCAGTAGAGGTGCTTGAAGAGTGATATTGTACACACCACACGTAGATTAGGGTAGCTTTCTTTTGTTTGAAAAGGTTACCCTTTAGGTGCACTAGGGTGTGAGTGTTTCCCCTTTTCATGTTTTCATGTATTTCTATTTCAGTTGTATTCGTTTTATGTTGTACTAAACTAAGTCCCGCTTCTTTTTGAGTGGGCATATTATATATCTATATATGTGGGTTGTTTTATTATGCTGCGCAACTATATGCTTTACGATCGGATATTCATGAGGTGTTTATTTGGATTTGTGTTTTATTGCTTTCATGTTTCATCATTTGCCATGTGCGCGGCTCTCACTTTGCTTTTACGTTTCAACAAAAATTTACCTGTATTTTCCGCTAAATATTTTAAAGTAAAGAGGAAACTATGACATAACAGACTAATGATTAACCTAAATATGTTCTAGAGTATTGGGTTAAAAATTAGGATGTTACACATTGTCAATGTATATAAATTAAATATATTTTCTATGCCACAAAATTTTGTAACATTGATTGATAATAAATAAGAAATTTATTCCTTCTCTTTATGAGGAGTCCCTTCTTTTTATCTTCATGTTGGGTATAGTTTTTTCATATTATTAAGAGCAAATAACTCCTTTGGTCCTAGAATTTTTTTATATTATTAAGAGTAAATAATTTTTTAATATAACCAAAATAGTAACTTAGATTCTATAACCTCAATGTGGGATTCATTCTCATCTATAATTTCCTTTAACAATCATTGTCCAACCTATTTGATATCTATAATCTATAATCCATCTATAGTACTAATATTTCAAAGTCATTTAAGGGAAAGTTTTACAAGTGTCACAATGAAAATGTTTTCAGGCCCACATCTTTTAAGAAGTTATTCATTATTTTTTTAAAAAAAATAAAACCACAATTATTACATATTGTTAGCATATCATTGATAATTATCCATATTTAATAATATAATTGCATTATATTAATTAAATATATTTAATTATTGCGATGCTGAATCATGAATTATATTGATAAATTAATTTCACAATTTTAGTATTAATTTTTCATCTAAAATTTTTATATTTGATTCTGGTGGTATTTTCTTTTGTATACTATTATATTAAATCTATGAAATTAAGTATATAAATTATAAGAAAGATACAAAATATGTGCGTTAGATTATATCATTTACCATTTTTATTAATAATAAGATTATGATGAATTTAATTATTTAAAGGCATAATATTTTTTTGTGTCATTAATGATCATATTATTTGATTATATACATAGATTAATTTAATAATTTGAAGACCAAGAATATGCCAATTCAATAAAAAAAATTTCTATATGTATGCAGGTGAAAATAAAAATCCAGGAATCACTTGGAATGGCCATAAAACTCTACCTTTAATAACCTTTGAGTTCTTGCAAATAATTTTGATAATTTTATATTTTAAAATATTTGAATGAATTTTGAATAAAAAAATAATCATACAATTCATGACAATTTTGATAATTTTATACGTTAAAAGATTTGAATAAATTTTGAAAAAAAAGTTAGTGTTGAAAAAAATAAAAAAAATTGGAGAAGATTTCAAAAAGAAAAAAATGATAAAGATTTGTCAAAATCTTATTTATAATTAGAAATTATTAATGATTAAGATTCTGTATAAAATTTATTGATTGTATAAATCTACTATACTAATATTTCAGATTCATTTCATGAAAACTATTACACATGTCATTTATACAGTGATTTAAACCCCACTTTCCTCAATCTTTATGTCTAAATATTTTTTAAAACTTAATTTATAATTTATTTATTAATTATTTTTCATATGAAATAAAATTATATATTACAACTATTAAAGAATCAAATA
The DNA here is from genome assembly GCA_031216125.1 of Dalbergia cochinchinensis. NCBI lineage: Eukaryota > Viridiplantae > Streptophyta > Magnoliopsida > Fabales > Fabaceae > Dalbergia > Dalbergia cochinchinensis. Next base: position 2,300,423 of record CM062377.1, read on the forward strand.
TTACAATCATTAAATATTATAATTTATACTAAGAGAAAATCCATATTAGTTTAATTATTATCTATAATTAAATTAAGAACCATTAATAGCCTCACACTATAAAGATAAAACAAAAAAATATTTTTAAAATAAATAAGCTTTAAAATCAATATATATTTTTTAATGAAAACTGGTAGGTCAAATTGTTAACGAATTGCTAATTGATTGATTTTAATATGATAATAATTTAAAATTTAATTTATACCAAATTTATTCTTAATCAAATATTTAAGACACCTTATAATACTAATATAATAATTTATTCTTAATCAAATATGATAATAATTAATATAATACAAATATTTAAGACTCATTATATAAAAAGTTTTCCATATGTCATTTATAGAAAATTATACCCCATCCTTTTCATAATCTTAACATTTAAAGAAGTAAGTTTTTGAATTTAATTTGTCCTCTAATTATCATTTTTTTTTCTAATCATACCTTTATGTCTCTCTACCATTAACAAAATCAATATAAAAATAAAAAAATAGCATAAAAAAATTATAATTCAATATATTATACCATAAAAATATTTTATATATATAATTATAGTATTAACGATAACAAATTTATTATAATTATGTTGCACTAATAGTATTTTTTATTATAGATATTTATATTTTAAAGTTCAAAGTATTTTTAAAATTTTATTTTTAATTTTTTTAATTAAACCATAAATATCGATAAAGATTTACTCCATATGAAATGAAAAATGGGGACCCGTAACTAGAATGTGCATGAGAATGGGGGTAAAATTCAAAATGAAGATGAGATTAGAGAAAATTTTCTAATTTCAAATGTAAAGCTTTTGAAAATCATAATAAAAAAAATTACCTATCTACATGTATTACTATATTCTATTTGATTTTCTACAACTTAAATATTCCAATCTATCAATTCCATAATTTTTTCATACTAATTTTTTTGAAAAAAATGCCTTCAATTTTTTAACACTAAAATATTTTAAAAAATCAATTCTATAATTTACACTTCTTTGATAATGATATCAAATATTTATTAATTTTTAAAAAGTAAGTAATTATATTATTTTTTATTGAAAAAATTATAATTAATATACAACTCTAATAATTGAGATTATATAAATTATAATTATAAATAATTTTTTTACTAATTATTACATATTAATTATAACATATAACTTAAAATTGATATTTTAATTTATTAAAAGGATATGTAAGGAAAGAACGTATAATTGAAATTATATAAATTAAATTTATATATTATTTTTATTAATTATAAAATATATTTTTATATTTTTAAATTAAATATTTTAATTTACTAAAAAGATATAAATGGCTAGGGATGATAAAAAAATTAAAAATGGGTACACACTGGAATTATCCAATGGGGAAATTAATTGACATATATTTTGCCTTTATGGGGATGATCTATGAGGGCTAAATCTCCATTTATTAAACGGGATAGAGATATGGATAATACATCTTTATTTTTTAATTATTTTTATTATATTTACATTATGTATATATTTTTAATTTTAATTTGGATTATATTGCATTAATAATATTTGTTATTATGAATATTTATGTTTCAAATTGTAAAATATTTTTAAATTTTTTTAAAAAAATTTGTTAATAAATCCTTAAATACCATAGGGATTCAAAATCCCCACGGAAAATGGGAAATGAGAAATGGTGACCCATAAGGGGGATGTGGATAAGAATAAGAGACAAAATTCTAAATAGTGAGGAGAGGCGTGAGATATGTCCCCTTTCTCATAGATACTTATTGTTATCCCTATAAATGACTCATGATATAGTAAAATTATCTATTTATTCTCTTTCTTTATTCAATAATTTCAACTTTCGAAATGTGTAAAATTTTCATAAAATAAGCTATTTATTATTAGTTATAGATCATCTATCAAAATATTTTCAATCTTATAAACATGATATTCAATGTTAGATATAAAATAGAATGACACATTTATATTTTGTCCACTTATTTAATTATTTAACTATTAACTTACTTTTAAGATAAATTTATACACTTAATTTTTTATAAGATATATGTAAATAAATTATCATTTATTTTTTATAATAATTAGTAAACTATTTTTTATTCTCTTCTCGTACATCGTACGGGTCAAGCAACTAGTAGAGCTATAGAATAATCCACAATAGTTTGTAAATTGGTTTTACATGATGTACAAAACTACCACATATAGTTTTCAGAACTGAACCAATTATTGACTTGATTAAGATATTAGTTTACTGATTCAACCAATAAATTATTAGTTGAACAAGATATTATTAAATTAATATAAAAATATAATTTAATACAACTAAATATATAATATCTACAAAACAATGAAATATAATAATATAAACACCTGAATGGCCTAGTGTTACAAAAAACCGCAACTAATCTTTATGTTTTGGTGTCAAGCCCCACTTTGGATAATTTCAGAATTTCCAATTGGTGGCTGGCTAGGTTCATTTTCTTACATGTAGAATGCCCTTTCCTTCATTTTTAATAATCATTGACTACTTCACTTACTTTCATACGTACACAGTAACTTGCTACTCACCCAGTTACTCCCTGTAACCCCACCATTAATTATTCAGTCTTTATGATCACATGTATATCATATCCTTTTGATGGTCAATTTTTACCATTTAGAAACTTTTTATTTTTTCTGGAAAAAGTGCCATATGATGTTTTTTGAGTTGCAGATTATTTTTTTAGAATTTAATTTTAATACACTAACAGTGTTAAAAGATCTTATAATATTATTTAATCAAATTTTTCAATTTGAATAATTTTTTAAGTAGTATAATAGAGTCTTATGCTGTGATTTTTTTTTATTAGTCTGTCAATAAATCAAAATGAAATCTATTTTCTATGCGATAAAATTTTGTAAGATTTATTGATTTATAAGAAATTTATTCCTTCCCTTTATGAGGAGTCCCTTCCTTTATCTTTGTATTGGATATATTTTCCAATATTATTAAAATAAGATCTTCTCTTAAAACACTTTCTCTCTATCGTATTTTGGTCTGTCTACATAGATTCTCCATTTAGCGGTCTCACATTCAATCTAATCAATTTCATAAATTCTGCATAAACACTTATCAAAATGAACTTTAACCAATTTATTACAATGGTTATTCAGATTTTCTGGCTTCAATTTCACTTCTATCTCTCTTTAATAAAATTCATTTGTCGCGTCACACCACTCTTTTATAACCCATTTTACGAAACTAGGTACTAATTTATGAGCCTTTAGAATTATATATGCCTACGAATCTATAAATTATTTTACTTTAATTTTTTATTTTATTTAATAAATTTTTTAGTCATTTCTTACTTATTCAAGAAGAAAAAGGGAGAGTGAAAAGGCGGTAATAAATTTTGCTTTTGGTTTTGTTAGCATATTCTCATTAAAACTTTCTAAAAATATCTCACACGAATTATCATATGAATCGATATATTTTTTACTTTGAATTTTTTCCATTTTAATTAATATGAATTTACTCAATATACTTTTTTATTTTCATTTTATTTAGTATGAATTTACTCACCATTGACCAGTTGATTCTTGACTAAAAAATATGTTTCGAAAATATACTTTTTCATTTTCACATGTATTGAATAATTTTTGGAGGATGTTGCGTAAATCATAATGCATACCATTGTGAATGAAATTTTGAATCAGAATTTAGAACAATTCTTGAATTGGTTGCTAAAGGAAAATATTATTTCTTTTAAAATCTTGTAATCTCATCTGTCTTGACCTACACTTAATGATTATAGAAGGTTACAAATGAGTTATTATGAAAACAAAGTAAAATTAAGAACATATATCATAAAATCATTTACTATGACTTATTAATTGGAATCAACCTCTCATAAACCATTTAAAGACTGTGGGGGCAATATCATCTTAATTCTCAATTGTGTCTTGGTACGTGGAAAAACAGCTGTAGGTGAATGTTGTTGAGGTTATGGCAATGCAGAAAGGACCTGTTGATTTTACATACAGGCTGAATCAGAATACCCTGAACCAACGTAACTAATTTAGTTAGTAAAATATGGTATAAATAGGTATGATAGGAATTGTAATGATCATCAACCAATATGTGAAATGAAATGTGATTTCTCTCTTTCTGATATTCTCTTTATCTGATATTCTCTCTACTTCTTCCTATCTCTCTCTATTCAATTTCTTACCCATTACACCATGCGAATATCAAAATGGAGGATTGGTATGTTCTTTGGCCAAATAGTTCGAGACCGCATAAACACATCTCGAGAAGCTTCATAGTTCTTAGCTTGCGGGGGGTGTAGACATGTTGAAAGAAGTGACGACTTTGCAGCCCGCACATTAAGAAACTTGCTTTATATATTTCATTTTATCAGTAGTGTAGATAGGTAGTTTTGACATAACTTTATGTTAATTAATTTTTATAAAGATGATTTTTCTAATAGAATTATGCAAATGATGAGCATATCCTAACAAAAACAATTTCTTTACTTATATCATTACTGAGTTAAAAAATTAATTTCAGTGTATTATTAACATAAAGTTTCTATGCGCAATCATTTAATCATGAAATCTTATGCTAGCAAATAAATTTAAAATTTTTCATAACCATTTTTTAAAATTGAAAAATAGTTAGATAAATGTAATTTGTTAATGGTATAAAATCTCTTATTGACAATTTATTAAAAATAAATATCAATTAATAAGGTACTAGTAAGGTAAAAACTATAAAAATATTATTTTTGGTCTGAAAGCTAAAAACATTTCTTGTTTGTAAACTGTTTTCCAAAACAATTTTCAAATTTTAAAATTAAAAAACCGAGAAAACTTGTTTAATAGGTTGTCTTTTCTTATTGGTTTTAAAAATAGAAAAATAGAAAGTGTGTTTTAAAAAGTAAAAGTTAACAGCATTTTAAAGTTGTTTTTGAGAATCGGGTTTTAAAAGCTCATGGTGGCGCGTAATGTGAATACATTGCTTTTTAATACATTATCCCCACCTTCAACTCCTACTAGCCGAAAAATTCCAAAACATTCGTTTTCTTTACGTCAAAGGCTAACTTCAATTTTATAGAAAAAAAAAATTTACAAATAGTACACTTTAGAATTGAAAGTTGTCAGAAGATTATTTTATTATCTTTAATTGCATTCAACATATTTTTAAAAACAATCACCCAAATAGAATTTTTTTTTGTTTTCAATCATTTAAAATCTATTTTATAAGTTCAATTATCAACCAGATTTGTCTATTCTTTAGTTTTCAAAAATTGAATTTAACATAATTTTTTAAATCATTTTAAAAACTAAAAAATAAAAACAATTCCAAATGAGCTTTTATTTTGGTCATGAAAACTAAAAACGTTTGCAATATGCAACGTAGTGCAAGATTATTGGGCTGGTTAGAGCCCAGCCCAGGGGAGAAGAGGGCAAGGGCTCCTCTCAGCATTTTTTAAAGTGTGCCCACACAACTATGCAATTTAACACCCATGTCATATATTTGTTTGCGAGTATCATATTTTGTCTGATTTCTTTTCAAATCATCATTTCATGCGAATATCACACTTTGTCCAATTTTAGTTGAACTATCATCTTAACGATTATTAATTTGTTTTTAAATCCTTTTCGTACAAATTACCATTTTTTTTTAAAAATTCCTATTTTTTGAAAAAGATATTTTTGGGCCAAGCCTTTATTGTTACTTTTTTAACAAAAAAGGACTTATGTCCAAACAGTATTTTCAGCCTAGTATTATAAAAAAAAAGTCTTCTGGAAAAGAAATAAAAAAAAGAAAAATCTAACAAAATAAATAAAATAGAAAAAAAAAAACCGCGTTTGTCAAAATAGAGGATTGGCGCGGGGGACTTGGGTGTGCTTTGGCCATTTGGAGGATCCTACGTTAATTCCCGTCCTGACAATGGTGGCTGAGGGGAAATCATAGTTGACAAATGATCACCTATGGCCTATGGGATGTCCTAGTGATAAGCTCAGCCACCCTATGCAATTCTGCTGGCCAAATTTTCCCCATAAAATGGCGTGGATTGGAACCAAAAAGGAGAAAAGGGAGAATTCAAAAAGTGAAAAAAAAGAGGCAGAGAGGATGAAGTTAGCAAGCACACAGAGATCAAGATTTGGGTTCGGTTGTCAAGTAGTTTCTTTAATCCTTATGTATGTTCATGTTTGCATTTTCACTTGTTGCAATATTTGTAGATTTAATTTGCTAAACAATCTTCAAACAATAAATGAAAAAAAAAATTCATGAATTGAATTGTTCATCATCTACACACACCACATTCTCACATCACACACACACACACACAAATCATCTTCCATTCTCTGCGGTAGCCATCAACCCTGCTCAAACTAATACAAAAAGAAAGCTCTCCAAACCAAAATACAGCCAAAACCCCTGCTTAATCTTATCAACCCAGCCTTTGGAATGTAGTGCCATAGTCTTCCACTCAATAGTTAGCTAGATAATCATGATTTTTGATATTATACTTGTTTTGTCTACCAAGTATTGTTGAGTTGGAATGGAATGAAGTTTTGAGAAATTGTTATGGCAACTTTCGTTTTTTCGGAGGGAATTCGAAATCTTGATATCAATATTTATTTGGAAAGTGTATCATGCATCTTGTCGAAATGCATCTTGTACCGTTTAGCTAGGTAACCAAAGCTATTATTGTTAGCTAACGTGGCGTTTGTTTACTATCGTGCCATAGAAATACAGGGACAGTAGAGACAGAGACATAAATAATATTTATGTATAGGGGTATTATTAGAAAATAAAATATTAAATTTCTATCTTCATATCTTGTCTCCACTATCCCCACATTTTAGAGGTATAGAAATTTTATGTTTTTCTGTTTCGAAGACAAAAAAATTTTCTGTCTCTGTTCTTATCTCTACCACCAAATAGGTTTATGTCTCTAGTGTCTCTATATTTCTATCCTAAAAATAGTAAACAAACGCTACCTAACAGCCTGAAGTTCTAGTCTAGATCTAATAGTGATTGTGTATGAGGAGAGAGTGAACATCAATTTGTTATATTGATTTGAGAAATGTAACCCCAACGTGTACCGCGTCTTAGTATGATTAATATTTTTTATTTTTACAATAATTTTAATGCAATAGTGAAAGTGTCAAATTATAAATAGAATTGAATAACACTAAAAATTCTGTTCTAGAAACATTTAATAATTTCTCAATTTTTGGAGCAAAAGTCACAATGGGATAAAGAGGATACACTTATGTGAGGGGCTCTGTTGTTTTTCCTATTTCATGGAGAAAAGAGAAAATATGTATTATGTTATCCTGCAATCAATCTCCCATAATATAGTATATGAGAGGTTTAATTTAAATTAAATAAGTCAAAGTTATAATAAATAAATTTATAATATGTTTTAATTTTATTTTGTTTCCATAATAACTCATTTGTCTCATTCTATAACCAATATATGTGAGGTAGAGACAGATAAGATCATAAGAGACTTTAAAACATATTTTTGGGTCAAGAATCAAGAATAAAGGTAGTATGCAGGTCAACCACTTCTTGGTCAGAGTTGCCATTGATTTCTATCACTTGATTTGTGATATGAAGTAAATTGAAGCTATAAAGAGGGGGGAGAGTACAAAAAAATAATTGAAGATAAAGAAAAAGACATAGATAATGAAGAATATGAGAGTGCGAAGAAGAGAGCACATTTTGATGGTTTATATAACTATCATTTTGGTTTGCAAAGTTTCAATGTAGTTCCGAGTAGCTTGTCTTGGACATGTACTCTCTTTTATGTGTTAGAGTAATGTTATTTGAATACTGAAAATGAATATTTTTAATAGTCATCATAAAGAGAGATAAAACTTTATCCCTACATACTATTAGTTATTATGAATCTTTTATTTCCTATGGTGTCCACAAAAGATATTTACTTGTAACATATAAATAACATTAATCTATGAGCTAAGACTGACATTTTGACTTTGGTTACTTGCCACATCATATGCCTATATTATTATCAGACATAATATGAGGCATCAAAGGGGTGAAGTATATGATATCTTATTTGCATTGCTTGTGACTAAGGACAATTTTCGAACTTGATAATCTCCAACCATGTATGCATCAAGTAATGAAGTTTGAAAAATGCTACACAATCTGAATTTTTGTGAGAATTAATTTTGTCTAATAACATGTTATACTATTTGATTGTTTGATGGGGTAGATAAGTAAAGATAAGCGAGCCATATTACTTTGTTCCGTACAAAGATAATTTCTTTTTTCGAAAATTCTAACAATCTATTTTACTCTTTTACATTGGACATGAAGTTTAGAAAGTCAATATTAATTAATAAGTCTATTTTTTGTTTTTAATAGTAAGATGACAGTTAATTAATGGCATGTTGAAGACTTATTTTTATGTTTTCTCACCATAAATATTTAATTTGGTTTGAAGTTAATAAAATATTATCTGTAGTTCAAAAAAATCATACAACATTTTCTTTTTTAGAAAAAAATAAGTTTGTAAATGGTAAAGATTAATCATCTTCAAAGAATATATGATGATAAAGACTGAATGTTGAAGATGGTTGGGTTACATGCAATCACTACGTGAGTAGAGACTGTATGACTATGGAAATGAGTGAAGTAGTCAACAATCATTTAAAGTGAAATGGCAGTGCAAATGTTATTGTTTTTATGGAAGCCAGTAATATCTCGAAGGAAGTTGAGAATGTCTGGCAGACAAACATAATATTAAAAATGATGGCAAAGTGATTGGTGATGTAAGAATATGGATTCTTTTCTTTAAATCATTTGAGTTGCCTTTCCCTTTTTTTTTTCTTGGGTCCCCCCTTCCTCCTTGGCGAATAAGAAACAAATTTTAGTCCATACATTAAAATGATTTGTGGGATTACTCTTTTCGTTCTTTATTAGGACAAAAATAGCATGTAATATTATTGAATAACATGGTAGTCTTTTACATCATATAAACCCAAATTACAAAATGTTATGGATATTATATGGGTTTAATATCAAATAAGTTGGAATATAACTCTTAAAACCCAAATCAATTCTTGACGAAAAAATAGCATGTAATTTTATTGAACAACATGGTATTCTTGTACATCATGTAAACCCAAGCTACAAGCTGTTATGGATTATTATATGGGCCCAATATCAAATGGGTTGGAATATAACTCTTGAAACTCAAATTAGCTCTTGACTGTAAAAAAAAAAAATCAATTAAAGAAAATTTAGATGAGGATTAATCCCATCAAAATATGGAACTGACTATTCCACTTCAAATGATAATCTTTTAAAAAATGCCTCTAAATAGTTGACACAGTAATCCCATATCCTCCAAAAGGTATGCATACTTTCATACCTTTTCTAGTCCTTTTAAGCACTACCTAAATTTGAGCATTTGAGTCCTTACAAATACACCCCACCAATTTGGATAAAGAGGACCATCAATAGATTATCTGGTGCTAAATCAGGTGCTTCCTCAGTCAATACTGTGTTCATGATTAGAAGTAAGTTTTGCTACTATATGGACTATGAAGTTGCCACTTCTTCCAGTGTGGCTACACCCTAAGGCTACAAAAATTATCAAAGAGAAATAGTAATAAGATGATAGTTGTAAATGGAACATTGAAAGACTTTATTTGTTACTCTTTTCTTGCAATAAATATTTAATTTGAAGTTTTTAAAATATAATATGCAATTCAAAAAACATTCTACAACTTTTTTTTCAACAAAAAAAAAGAAAGCTCTCGGTATGTAGTAAGTGATAAAGATCAATCATCTTTAGAAGATATGTGATGACAAAGATTAAATGTTCAAGGTGGTTGGGATTATAACCAATAACCAGGAGAGTAGCAAGTGTGTGTTTGAAAGTGAGTGAAGTAGTTAATGGTCAATCATTGTGTGATGATAATGCGAATGTTAGCTTTTTTATAGAAGCTAGTAATGCTCAGGAGGAATTTAAAAATATCAGAGAAAGACAAAAATAACATTAAAAATGAAGGCAAGGTGATTAGTCTGAGCTTTTCTCTTTAAATCACTTTATTAAGTATGAAAAATATTGTAATACATATATTAAAATGTTTTTGTGCGATTCTTTTTCTCTTTAATTATGTAATTTATGAGGGGTTTAATTTAAATTAAATAAGTCAAAATTATAATAAATGAATTTATTATATATTATAATTTTATTTTATTTTCATAATAACTCATTTCTCATTCTGTAACCAATATATGTCAGGTAATGACAAATAAGATCATAAAACTTTAAAACATATTTTGGGTCAAGAATCAATAATAAACGTAGTGCTCACATCAACCATTATGTTCACCACCACTGAGTCTGAGCTGCCATTGATTTTTGCTGCTTGATCTATGATGTTAGATGAACTAAAGCCACAGAAAAAAGGAGAAGGAAAGAGAGTGAAAAAAAAGGAGAATTGAAGATGCTGAAAAAAGATAGATAATGAAGCAAACGAGAGTGAGAAAAAGATAGCACTCTTTGATGATCCATATAACTCTCAATTAGGTCTTCAGAGTCTCAATGTGGTGTTGCGTAGCTTGGTAGCAATGTATTCCCTCTTATGTGTCAAAATAATGTTATTAAAACATTGAAAATAAATATTTTTAATAATTGCTATAAAAGGAGAAAAAAATTTGTCCCGACATACTTGTGTTAAGTGTTGTGGGTCACTTATTTCCTATAATATCCACAAAAGATATTTATTTTTAACATATGAATAACATTAATCTATGAGCTAAGATTGACATTTTGAATTTTAACTTTGCTGACCTACACCCATAGAAGCCACATTATATTGTATGCCCAGAATAGAATAAGGCACAACTTGAGGCCCCAAAGGAGTAAAGTATTGTAAGATATCTCCTTTCCTCCCATTGTGACTAAGGACAAATTTTGAACTTGCTTATCAGTAACCATGTTGTATGCATTGAGTAATGAAGTTTGAAAAATGCTACATTGAATTTTTGCGAGAATTCATTTTCTATAATAATGTGTTATAATTATTGATCATTTGCTGCTGTAGATAAATACAGAAAAGCGAATCATATTACTTTGTTCCATATAAAGATCATTCATTTTTCCAAAGTTTCTGACAATCTCTTTTACTCTTGTACATTAGACATGGAGTTTTGAAAGTCAATATTAATTAATAAGTCTATGCCTTTGTTTTCATAAGAATTTGTAACCAGATGGCATGCAATTAATGACATATTGAAGACTTATTTGTTACTATTGTCTTACAATAAATATTTGGTTTGAAGTTCATAAAATATTATCTGCAGTTCAAAAAACATCATACAACATTTTCTTTTTCAGAAAAAATAAGTTTGCAATTCCAAAAACATCTTACAACACTTTTTTCAAAAAGAATTAAAATAAGAAGTTTATAAATGGTAAAGATTGATTATCTTCAAAGGATACATGATAATAAACACTGAATGTTGAAGAAGGTGGAGGTTACATGCAATAAGTAAGTGAGCAGTAATTATATACTATAAAAGCTAGTGAGATAGTCAATGAGCAATTATAGAGTAATAATAGTGCAAATGTCAGTGTTCCTATGGAAGCCAATATTATTTGGGAGGAAGTTCATATAGTGATAAAGTAGATTCTTCTCTTTAAATCACCTTAAGTTGGCGAGGGTTACATGCATTTTTTTTATTTAGTATAAAATTGAATTATAACCCATATATTGAAATGTTATTATGGGATTCTTTTTCTCTTTAGTTATATAGTTTATGAGAGGTTTATTTTCAATTAAATAAGTCAAAGTTATAATAAAAGAGCTTATGATGTTTTAATTTTACTTTGTTTTCATAATAACTAATTTGTCCCATTTTTTAATATATGCTAGGTAAAGACAGATAAGATCACCAGACTTTGAAAACATATTTTCTTGGTCAAGAATCAATAACAAAGGTAGCATGCTTGACAACCCCATCTAAATTCGAGCTGCCATTGATTTTTATTGCTTGATCTGTGACATGAATTGAATTGAAGCTCAGAAAAAAAGAAAGAAAGAGAGAGATAATGTAAAAAAAATGAAGAAAAATGAAGATGCAGAAAAAGACAAGAAAAAAAATGAATGAGAGAAGAAAAAGAAAGCATTCTCTGATGGTTTATATAACTCGTTTCGGTCTGCGAAGTTTCAATGTGGTGCTGAGTGACTCGTCCTAGACATGTACTCTCTCTTATGTGTTTAAATAATGTTATTTGAACACTAAAAATGCATACTTTTAACAGTTGTTGTAAAGACAGATAAAACATTAGCCTCACACACTATTATTAGGTGTTGTAGGTCTACTCTTTCTTATATTGTCCACAAAAGATATTTACTTTTAATATATAAATAACAATAATCTTTGAGCTAAGAGTGATATTTTGAATTTTGACTTTGGTTATTGACAAAGAGTGATATTTTGAATTTTGACTTTGGTTACTGACACTCATGGAACCTACATCATATGCCCAGAATTTAATTAGACATAATTTGAGGCACAAAAGGAGTGAAGTATAGTATGATATCTTATTTGCATTGATTATGATTAAGGGCAATTTTCAAACTTGATTATCACTAGCCATATTGTATGCATTGAGTAATAAAGTTTGAAAAATGCTACATAATTTGAAATTTTGTGAAAATTCATTTGCTTGAATAATGTGTTATGCTTGTTGACTATTTGTGGGCATAGACAAGTAAAAATAAGTGAATCTTATTACTTTGGTCCATACAAAATCATTTCATTTTTTTTTTGAAAATTCTGACAATCTATTTTACTCTTTTACATTGAACATGGAGTTTTGAAAGTCAATAATAATTAATAGATCTATGATTTTATTTTATTAAGAATTAGCAGTAAGATGACAAGTAATTAAAAGCATGTTGAAAACTTATTTGTTAATTTTTCTCACAATAAAGATTTAATTTGGTTTGAAGTTCATAAAATATTATTTGCAATTCAAACATCATACAACGCTTTTTTGCAAAGAAAAACTAAAAAGTTTGTAAATGATAAAGATTAATCAACTTTAAAGGATATATGATGATAAATACTAAATGCTGAAGGTGGTAGGGTTATATGTAGTAACTAGGTTTGTAGCAAATGTATAACTATGAAAATGGGTAAAGTGGTCAACAATCATTCCAAGTGTCACGTTAGTGCAAATGTCAGTGTTATCATGGAAAATAGCAATATTCGGAAGAAAGATGAGAATGTTAGAGAAAAGCAATCATAACATAAAAAATGAAGGCAAAGTGATTGGTGATGTCAGAAAATTGGATTCTTCTATTTAAATAAATTGACTTACCTTTCCTTATTCTTGCTGGTTTTCTTTTTCTTAATAAGAAGTATATTGTAATCCATTCCTTAAAATGATTTGTGGGATTATTCTTTTTCGCATATTTTGGGTTCAAAAATAGCATATCGTGGTAGTCTTATATATCTTGTAAACCTAATTTACACACTGTTATGGATTATTCTATGCACTAAATATCAAGTGGATTGGAAAATAACTCTTAAACCCCAAATTGGTTAAAGGAAATTTTAGGTGAGGATGAATCCCATCAAAATATGGAACAAACTCCTCCATTTAAATGAAAATTTATATATAAAAAAGCCTCTAAACGACCGACACAGTAATCCTATATCTATAAAAAGTGTCCTGACTTTCCATGACAAGGAAGTAAGATCAGTTCATCCTTTGTTTCTTTGGTCTGAACCGATTCATCTTATCTTCTTCAACAATGGCGTGAATGCACCATCATTTTCAACATGTTTTGTGTTTGAATTTTCCAAAAATAAAAGGGCTTTGGTTGCATGGCTTGTTTTGACTCACCAACCCATGATCATAACCACATGTAGCGCCATTTTGAATTGCAACTTTAATGATGATTTGCCATTCAAGTTCGATGCACAAGATTCTGGCAAAGAATTGATCAATTCTAGTGATGCTCGGATACAGATACACGATTTGATCAAATTAATTGGTATGTACTTGTATTGAATTGCACAATTCATGGTTTAGAATCATGTGATTTAATTGTCATGCCTCTTCTAGTTTGTCCACACCCCCAGGCTATGAACTTTCTAGATGAGAAATAATAATAAGGTGGTCGTTCTAAATGGCATGTTGAAGACTTATTTGTTACTTTTTTTTTCTTATTATAAATATTTAATTTGAAGTTCCTAAAATGTAGTGTGCAATACAAAAAAAATCTTACAACCATTTTTTTTAACAAAAACTCTTAGTACATAGTTAATGGTAAAGATCGATCATTTTCAGAATACATGTGATGACAAAGACTAAATGTTGAAGGTAGGGGATTAGAGGCAATAACTGGGTGAATAGTAATTGTAAATGCGTTTGAAAGTGAGTGAAGTAGTCAACGGTCAATCATAGTGTAATGGCAGAGCGAATGTCAATGTTTCTATGGAAGCCAGTAATGTCCAAGAGGAAGTTGAAAATATAAAAGAAAGAGAAATATAACATAAAAATAACAGCAAAGTGATCGGTGATATATGAAACTAGGTTCTCTTTAAATCACTTTAGTTGTCTTCTTCTTTTGATGCGCTTTTTTATTAAGTATAAAAAAGATTGTAATCCATATATTAAGAAGTTGTTGTGGGATTCCTTTCTCTTTAATTATATCGTTTGTTAGAGGTTTAATTTCAATTAAATAAGTCAAATTTATGATAAATGAATTTATGATATGCTTTAATTTTACTTTGTTTTCATAATTGCTCATTTGTCCCATTCTCTAACCAATACATGTAAACATATTTTTGGGTCAATAATCAAGAATAAAGTTAATGTGCTTGTCAACCAAAATTTTTAATCACCTCTGAGTCTGAGCTGTCATTTGATTTCTATTGCTTGATCTATAGTGTGAAGTGAACTAAAACTATAGAGAGAAGGGGAGTTTGTGTAAAAAGATAACCGAAGAGAATTGAAGATACAGGAAAAGACAGATAATAAAGCAAATGAGAGTGAGAAGAAGAGAGCACTCATTGATGGTCTATATAACTCTCATTTTTATCTACATAGTCTCAATGTGGTGCTGAGTAGCTTGTCTTAGACACTTACTTTCTCTTATATTTTAGAATAATGTTATTTGAATATTAAAAGCAAACACTTTTAATAGACATCATAAAAAGAGATAAAACTTTTGCCTTACATACTATAGTCAAGTGTTGTGAGTCTTTTATTTCCTATATTTTTCACAAAGGAGTGAACTGTTGTATGATATGTTATCTGCACCGATCATGACTAAGGAGAAGTTTTGAACTTGATTATCACAGAACTAGGGGGTATACATTGAATAATGAAGTTTGAAAAATGTTACATAAACTGAATTTTGGTGATAATTCATTTGCTCTAATAATGTGTTATACTTATTGAAAGTTTGATTGGATAGATAATTAAAGATAAGCAAATAATATTACATCGTTCTATATAAATATTATTTCTTTTTTTCAAAAATTTTGACAATCTCTTCTAATCTCATACATTGGGCATGTATTTTGGAAAGTCAATATTAATTAATAAGTCTATACTTTTCTTTTATTCAAAATTAGTAGTAAGATGATAGTAAATTAATATCATGTTGATGACTTATTTGTTAATTTTTCCACAATAAATATTTAATTTAGTTTGAAGTTCATAAAATATGATCTCCAATTCGAAAAAAATTATCATACAACACTTTGTTTAGAAAAAATAAAACATTTCTAAATGGAAAAGATTAATCAACTTCAAAGGATATATGATGATAAAGAGTAAATGTTGATAATGATGGGTTACATGCAATAACTAGGTGAGTGGTAATTGTATCACTATGAAAGAAATTGAAGTAGTCAACAATCATTCAAAGTGCAATGACAACACAAATGTCAATGTTTTTATGGAAGCCAGTAGTATTTGGGATGAAATTGAGAATGTCAGAGAAGGGCATTCATAACATTAAAAATGAAGGAAAAGTGATTGGAGAGGTAAGAAAATGAATTATTCTCTTTAAATTGATTAAGTTGCCTTTCCTTCTTCATACTAGTTATTTTTTTCTAATAAGTAAGAAAAATATTGCAATCCATTCATTAAAACGATTTGTGGGATTATTTTTTTTGCCCATTTTTTGGGTAAAAAAATAGCATAAAATTTTATTGAATAATGTGATAGTTTGGTACATCATGTAATCCCAAGTTACAAACTGTTATAGATTATTTTGTGGGCCCAATGTCAAATGGGTTGGAAAAAACTCTTAAAACCCAAATCAGTCAAAGGAAATTTTAGGTGAGGATGAGTCAAATTAAAATATGGAACTAATGTGAGGATGAGCTAAATTAAAATATGGAACTAATTGCTCCACTTTAAACGAAAATCTATAAAATAAAAAAACCTCTAAACAACCAATATAGTTGGAGTCCTTGCAAATACGCCCCTACCAATTTGGAACAAAGAGGATCATCAATAGGTAGTGTTTTACTAAAGCAGGTGCTTTCTCAATCCAATACCGGTGTTCATGATTAGAAGCAAGTTTCACTAATGTATGGACTACAAAGTTGCCACTTCTTCTAGCTTGTCCAAACCCCCCAGCTACAAACTTTCTCAATGAGAAATAATGATAACATGACAGCTCTAAATGGCATATTGAAGGCTTATTTGTTAATTTTCTCTTACAATAAATATTTAATTTGAAATTCCTAAAATGTAATATGCAATACAAGAAGCATCTCACTACTTTTTGTTTAAATAAAAAAAGGCTCTTTGTATATAGTTAATGGTAAAGATCAATCATCTTTAGAGGATATGTGATGACAAAGGTTGGAGTTGAGGGGAGCATATTAGTGGCAATAACTGGGTGAGTAGTAACTGTGTGCATTTGAAAGCGAGTGAAGTAGTCAATGGTCAATCATAGTGTAATGACAGTGCAAATGTCTGTGTTTCTATGGAAGCTAGTAATGTCTAAGAGGAAGTTGAGAATATAAAAGAAAGAGAAACACAACATAAAAAATGACGGCAAAGTGACTGGTGATATATGAAACTGGGTTCTCTTTAAATCACTTTGGTTGTCTTCTTCTTTTGATGCACTTTTTTATTAATTATAAAAAATATTGTAATCTATATACCAAAAAGTTGTTATGAAATTCTTTTTCTCTTTAATTATATATTTTATTATAGGTTTTATTTCAATTAAATAAGTCAACGTTATAATAAATGAATTTATGATATGTTTTAATTTACAATGTTTTCATAATAATTTATTTGTTCCATTCCAAAACCATGTGTTAGGTAAAGACAAATAAGATCATAAAACTTTAAAAACATATTTTTGGGTCAAGAATTAGGAATAAAGGTAGTGTGCATGTCAACCACGATGTTCAACCACCTTTGAATCTGAGCTACCATTGATTTCTGCTGCCTGATCAATGATGTGAAGTGAACTGAAGCTAGAGAAAGAAAGAGTGAAAAAAAATAATTGAAGAGGATCAAGGATACAGAAAAAGACAAATAATGAAGCAAATGAGAGTGAGAAGAAGAGAGCATTGTTTGATGGTCTAAATAACTCTCGTTTTGGTCTGCAAAGTCTCAATGTGGTGTTGTTTGTCTTGTCTTGTACACATACTCTCTCTTATGTGTTAGAGTAATTTTATTTGAACATTTTGAACAATCATCATGAAAGGAGATAAAACTTTAGTTCCACACACTATTGTCAAGTGCTATGAGTCGTTTATTTCGTATATTATCCACAAAAGATATTTACTTTTGATATATAAATAACAATAATCTACCAGCTCAGATTGACATTTTGAATTTTGACTTCAATTACTTACATTCATGGAAGCCACATCATATGCTTAGAATATAATCAACCATAATTTGAGGCACAAAAGGAGTAAAATATTGTATGAGATCTCACTTGTAACTATTGTGATTAAGTACAATTTTCAAACTTGATTATCACTAACCACATTGTACGCATTGAGTAATGAAGTTTGAAAATGTTACAAAATTTTAATTTGTGTGAGAATTCATTCGTTTTAATAATGTGTTATACTTTTTGATCATTTGATGGGAGAGATGAGTAAAGATAGAAGAATTATGTCATGTCATTCCCTACAAAGAGCATTTCTTTTTTCAAAAACTTTGACAATCTCTTTTACTCTTTTCCATTGGGCATAGAGTTTTGTAAGTCAATATTAATTAATAAGTCTATACTTTTGTTTTATTGAGAATTAGTTGTATGATTTTAGTTAAATATTAAATGTCAAAGACTTATTTGTTACTTTTTCCTCAAAATAAATATTTAATTTGATTTGAAGTTTATAAAATATAAACTGCAATTTAGAAACATCATACAAAACTTTTTTTAGAAAAAACAAAAGTTTTAAATGATAAAGATTAGTCAACTTCAAAAGATGTACAATGATAAAGATTGAATACCAAAGGTTGTGGGGTTACATGCAATAGCGAGGTGAATTGTAACTATATGTCTATGAAAGTAAGTCAACTCATCAATAGTCATTCCAAATATAGTGTGCTAAATCGTATCCTTCCTCAATCCAATATTGGTGTTCATGATTAGAAGCAAGTTTTACTAATGTGTGGACTACAAAGCTACCACTTCTTCTAGCTTGTCCTTACCCCCAAGGTACGAACTTTCTCAATGAAAAGTAGTAATATAAGATGACAGTTCTATATGGAATGTTAAAGGTCTACTTGTTACTTTTTTCTTACAATAAATATTTTATTTGAAACATGTAAAATATAATATGTAATTCGAAAAACAACTTTCAACTTTTACTTTTTTAGAAAAAGCTCTTGCTACGTATTCAATGGTAAAATTCGATCATCTTCATAAGATATTTGATAACAGAGGCTTAATGTTAACAAGCAATAACCGGGTAAGTGGTAAGTGTGTGTGTGTGTGTGTGTGTGTGTGTTTGACTAAAATACTGGCATTGGAGATATAGCAATTATTTCCCAATTGCTAAGGGCATCAGAGCATCCAAAGGACTAGTTGTCATCAGAGAGGGTGTAGCTCCTGTGTGTAATGCTCAGGATGGGAAGCTGAAAGTATACCATGAGATAATATTTCCCAAGAAACTTCTCTACTCAAATGCAACAGGTACAACACTAGTGCTTTTGGTAATTAAATGTGGAACAAACTACGTATATTACAAGTGCAATTGAGTTTATAAGTATACAATTTTCTATTCAAAGTGAGTGAAGTAGTCAACGGTCAATAAAAATGTAATGGTAGTGTGAAAGTTAGTGTTTCTATGAAAGCTAGTAATGTCCGGGAGAAGTTTGAGAATATCAAAGAAAGATAAACATAACATTGATGTGCTTTTTTTACTAAGTATAAAAATGATTGTAACCTATGTATTGAAGTGTTGTTGTGAGATTCTTTTTCTCTTTAACTATATAGTTTATGAGAGGTTTAATTTCAATTAAGTAAGTCAAAGTTATAATAAATGAAATTATAATATTTTTTATTTTACTTTGTTTTCATAATAACTCATTTGTCCCATTTTTTAACCAATATATGTTAGGTAAAAACATATAAGATCATAAGAATTTAAAACACATTTTTGGGTTAAGAAGCAGCAATAAAGGTAGTATATATGTGTGTAACCACGATGTTTGACGGAGATTGTCGCCTACCTCCTCAAATTAGAAATTTATTTTAATACTAAATTGTACCTCTCTCAAGAATGCCTTATTACTTAGTTGAGAATTGGGAATTTTGAAGAATGAGAATTATAAGAATGAAAATTAAAAGATAATAGAAACGGTGGAGAAGGGCACTAGTGCAAGGTATTCCCAGGATTAGAAATCAATTATCATTGACCAAATATTAAATCTATTGATGGCTATTCATAATAAATTACTGGCAATTCTACTAGTGATCAATCAACCTCTAAAATTTGACCAACGCAAATAACTAATAAACGACGATCGCCAATTTATTTAGAAATCACATTGATTTAATGGACCAATTGCTATAGCCTAACCGCCAATCAGAAAGTTAATTCTAATGTTCTCCCTCAAACATAAACCAATAAATCTATCAATTTATGCCCAAAAGGTTTCCCTAAACGATGATCGCCAATTTAGTTATTCCAATAAAGATTATAGCAATCACTACAATAATTAAAGGAATAGAAACTGCAGAACACTAAGAAAATCAATGCATTCAATATAAACAAAGGGTCTCAAATGTCATCCCAATCCATCTACAAATTCCTACACTAGTAAAGAAATCTACTCCTCCATCTCTAGAGGATTACAACAATGAAGATAAAAGAACTTGAAAATAATAGCAATGATCTTTGCTACAATCTCTAAGACAAAGCACCTTCACTAATGGAACCCTTAGAGAGAGAAGAATAGAGAAAGAGAAGAGAGAAATGTAGAGAAAGGATAATGACAACTGAAAGTGGCGGCTTAGAACTGAGTAAAAAGCTAGCTAGAAGTCTATATATATATATATATCCACACATTTTTCTCATTGAGTGGTGGTACGAGTCAAGATTGTTGAACTCTGATATATGGAAACACCAAATTTGGATTCGATTTCATTAAGCTGATCTGGATTCGGTTTCATTAAGTTGCATTTTAAATATTGATATATCATAAGCAATCCTCACAAATTAGAGGATAATAATGCCAAGTACACAAATATGCTTACACAACTAGATAATTGATGCATGTGACTTTGTTTTTGTTTACCCCAAGTGCTAATTAATCAACAAAATGTTATTTGTAGATTCAAAAGTCATTGGATGTTATGGTGACTCTCACTCATCTCTACTCATATATCTTATTAAATCATAATCGAATGAGTGTCCTAATTATATACTCACTTTAAAATTTTAAAAAAAAAATTATAGTTGTGTTGCTTTTTTTTTATCAACATTATAGTTGTGTTATTGTACCAAAGATAATTGAAGATGCAGAAAAAGATAGAGAATGTAGCAAATGAGAAGGAGAAGAAGCAAGTACTCTTTGAATTGGTTTGTAGAACTCAATGTGATGCTCAATGGCTACTTTTGCACAAATACTTTCTCTTATGTGCTAGAGTAATGTTATTTATATATTAAAAATGAACATTTTTAACCGATCATCATAAAGAGAGAGTGAGCATTAATTTTATTTCCTATAGTGTGCATGTTGATCTATGAGCTACGACTGACATTTTGAATTTTGACTTAATTTACTTCCACTCATGGAAGCTGCATCATATGCCAAGAATATAAGCGGACTTAAGTTGAGGCATAGGAATGAAGAAGTATTACATGAGCTTATTTGCACCAATTGTGATCCGAGCTGCCATTGATTTTTGCCACTTGATTTTCTTTGTGAAGTGAACTTAAGCTACAAAGAGAAAAAGAGATAGATAAAAAAAAAGTTGAAGAGAATTGAAGATGCATAAAAGACATAGAATGGAGCAAATGAGAGTAAAAAGAAAAAGAGCACTCTTTGATGGTCTTTATAACTTTAATTTTCATCTTTAGGGTCTTAATGTGATGTAAAGTGACTTGTCATGGACACATGCTTTCTCTTATGTATTAGAGTAATCACTTGAGTTGTTCATTAAAAAATAAAATAAAATCCCTTGACTTGCTTTTTTCTTGCTATACTTTTATGATTATTATTATTATTATTATTATTTTTGGTCTCCTACTCAGTACGCTCCATTCCCATCCCTTCAAGGATTAAACTCGAGAGAAGATGGTTAAGGGAACACAGCCCCTTAGCACCAATGCTACACCAAGTAGTTAGTATTATTATTATTATTATTATTATTATTATTATTATTAAGTAAGAATAGATTGTAATCCATGTATTAAAATGTTTTTATTGAATTCTTTTTCTCTTTATTCATATTATAGTTTAGGGACCAAATGCCTTTTGTGGACTGTTCAGACGAAATGATAAATACAGATTAAGCTTAGCCCATAGAAGTACAATGGGGCAAATGCCCTAAATTGGCACTTGAGCTCTTTCCACTCAAGCTTACGAATCTCTTCAGACCAAAAACAAAAACCTTACAAATCTCATAGGCCGCTAACCAAAAATTTAGTAAAAATCTCTCAGATAAAAAATAAAATAAAATTAAGAAGATAGAGTTTGGACCCAAAACATGTTACTTCCTCCTTTTTATTATATCTGTTCACTTTTAGATAAAATTATTTTTCAAAATATTTATTAATCTCATATTTTAATAAAGTAAAATTTTTTTATTTTAATAATACTTATAAATAATTAATAACTATTAATATAATATTTTATTTTTAACTATTTGATATACTCTACCATTAGTCCAAAAAATAGTTTGCAAATCTCAGATAAATAAATAAAACAGCAGACAAGGGAATCAGATCCAAGCAACCAATACAAGTGTGCTCACATCAGAATACAGAATACGAGGATCGGAGTGTAGACTAGAGTTTGCAGCGAAAATGGCTTCTTGGTGCTTATGCAGGTTTGCTACCTCCTGCATCATCAGCAACAGGCGTCGACCCTTCTCTTTGTTTTCCTCATCACTCTTCTCACCCTCTCTCCCTTTTTCCTCTTCATTTTCATCACCGCCAACAATTTCCATCAAATACAAGTCACAGTCTTCTTCTTCTTTGGCCACTGGCACGTTCACGTGGGACGATGTGTTTGGCATATCTCAATCTGCGGAAGACACCTCTTCTTCCTATCTCCAAGGCTACTTCCACAAAGTCCAATCATGCAATCGTGGCTCTGTAACGAACTTCTCTTACTACCTTACCTTACCTTGCTCCTTCTCTTCTCTTTTTTGATTTCGCATCCTCGTACAACACAAAAAAGAAGCCTCTATTGTCCGTGCCCCCCCCCCCCCCCCTCTTTTTCTGCATGGGAGGAATGAACACGGTCAATCTCACTCAATTTGCATGACCCCAGGAATTTTCCACACACTTCTTCCACCGAGTGAGTCACTCTAGTTTGTTAAGTTAGCTATCTAACTAACGAAACTTACTAGAGTTACCCACTCGGAACAATTGGGCCTTTTCTCCACTCTCTCTTTTTTTTTTTTATTGGTCCTTGTTTATCAAATTAAAGCAGTGTTTTAATTTGTAGGATTTACTCTCTGTTTTTTTTTTTGGAAAAAAAAAACTACTTATGCACTATGCAGAATTGAGTTTACTCGTAGTTGATGTTATTGACATTGAGATTGCTTGTTGTAGGGAAAACAATCTGAATTCCTTCCATTCATCGTTGAGGGTCACACTGTTGGATTCATTCACAATGGGTAAAATTCCCCCAAACTTGTTCTATCTCTTTCATGGAGGATACTAGGATGCTTGTGTTGTTTTTTTTTTTTCACCGAATGCGTAGTTAGTTAGTTATTCATGAATGCTTATTGGTTAACCTTGTCGGATGCTTTCTGAATTCGTGCTTGTGTTGTGTCGTCTCATGGTTAGTTAGTTAGATAGTTAGTTGTTCATGGATGTCTTTTGGTTAACCTTGTTGGATTCTTCTTCCTGAATTCGTGCTCGTGTTGTGTTGCCTCATGCTTGGTTAGTTAGTTAGTTATTCATGAATGGCCATGGATTAATCTTGTCGGATTCTATCTGAATCAATTCTTTTACCCCTTTTTTCTTATTTATCATGAAATGAACTGCCGCACCTGCACCTAAGCTAATCATTGTGGCATGTATATTGGCTAAACTTCGAATTTGTTCAGGTTTGTTGAGCATTTGAGGGGCTTCAGTGATGTGTTCATTTTCCCCAAAGATAATAGGTCTAATGGAGCCCCCTTTGGCGGATATGTTTCATTGCATCCAATGCTGAAAACAGCCAAGGAAAGAACCAGTGCGGTTGCATATGTGGTAGAGTGTTTAGGGGAGGAGCGGATTCCAGGTATACGGAATGAGGTATTAGTAATGACAAGTATAGAACATGTTAGATTTCATCCTTCTTTTCTGTGCTTTTTCTAATACCTAACTAACCTATGCTTCTTTTACCTTTTCCTTATCAGCTATACCCTGTGGCATCATCTTTTGGTGCCCCCATTTTCTTTTCATTAGAACGTGCTGCTGCTCCATATTTTGGCATAAAGGTGTGTGTTAAACTACGCTGGTTGGATAATGGATACTTAATTACCGCACTTGCTTTTTAATTTATCATAGGCACTGCACATGTTTGAAGTCGTATTCAGCTGTTAAATATGTCCACCAGGCCTTTTGATATTCCCCAAGTTTAGATTGTTATTTCTACTCTTCAAAAGCACATTTAGCCATGATTTTTCTTTTTGTGGGCAAAAACCAGTTCTCTCCTCATTATCGTGAACTATTTCATGCCTAAAAAATTTTGTCATAAAATATTTCAACAAAACAGCACCAGTATCACTCATTGTCAAATTGACATTGCCAATTTTCTTAGGCGTTGTTTTGATGAATAATTGATGGTTTGTCTTCAAACAGTTTAAGTATAATGTTAGAGACCGTTTTCCTTCTAAGGGGTTGCAAGTTTACAAAAGAAAGAAGTTTAGGGGTATAAGGGGTAATTCAGAAAGAGAATCAGGCGCTGATGATTATGTGGAGCCCATTAGCGCTAACTGAATTGTGAAAGGTGGCTATTGGCTAAGGCTAGGCACAGGAGAGCAGAGCTGCTATAGTGCTTATTTTCTCTCTTGTACTGTGTTTTCTTCACTGAGCTATTCTATCACAATTTTACTTCTATTTGTTTTTCTTTGTTTTTCTGGTTTCTATCATATAACTGCACAGTATTTGTTTCATGCCAGGCTTTCCAATTGATATACCTATTTATATCCTAAAGCTCTTAATTGTTATAACTTTTAATCTTTAACCTTTAATTCTCTTCAAAGATTAGGCTTATGGAGTCCACATGAATGGCTATGTTGAGCTGGAAGGGCAGAAGCACCTATGGGTAGGGAAGAGAAGTAACACAAAACAAACATACCCTGGAATGCTTGATCATCTAGTTGCAGGAGGACTGGTTTGTAATTCCATATACATTTATTTTTGAAGTAGGCAAATCTATCTCTTTGTAATATATAATTTCTGAAGCACGAATTGTGGGATCACCACATCAAACTATCTTCAGTCTTCTACTGCTGCCACGTCCCAACTATATTCAACTCATGGCACATCCTCATGTTTTAAGTACAGTGATCACTCTTTAAGTGTCTTTTTCAGATCTCTTTCTCAACATTAATCACTCGACACTTTGCTACTTAAAGTACATTTTTGATATTAAAAACTCAGTTACAGTTATGTAGAAACTTTTCCATTTTTCTCACAGTTAAATGGTTTGACTTTAGATGTAGTTTATGAATAGATGCTATGGTGTCACTAAATCCACAGAGCTGATCTCACCTAGAGAGAAAAGGTTCTCTGGTTTGTTGTTCAAATAAACACCCCTTTCCTTTATCATCTTACATCTTTCCTCACTCACCCAAATTTCTCTTTTTCTTCTCTTCATTTATTTACTGTCAAATATTACCTTTTAAATTTCCAGCAAGTTATGAAACTTCAAACTTAAATTGAAAGAAAGGTGTCGTATGATTATAAGCTATTCAATAAGTTATAACAAGTCTATAGCTAGTTAAAAGTTAAAACCTGAGCCTAGGGAACATTTAAACATTTTCTTCTCAAGCCCACTATGACCTAATGTGGAAATTATTTTGCCATTGATAATGTGCAGCTACTGAATTAGGAAACCAATATCAGTAATAAGATCAATTTACTACTAAGTGTTTCCTCCAGTTCAATGGATTGTCATTAAGCATGAGTTGATTGCTATTGTCACAGCCGCATGGAATGGATTGTGGGGAGAATCTTGTGAAGGAATGTGAAGAGGAAGCAGGAATACCCAGGTCCATCTCTATCGGGTATGTTTATCCTCCTCTTAGTCTTGTGCATGAGTTTTGATTTTTGTTTTGGATGGTGCGTTAACCGAATTTCCTGTTGTGCCTATGTAAGATCAGTACATTTTGTCCTGTTTGTGTACTCAACATTTTTCTCCAGCCATAAACCAAGATGGAAAACCCAAATAAGTAATACTCTTTCTCTTCTTCTAATCTCTCTGCACATTGCTTTTCTCACAGAGCCATACCTGTCAGTGCTGTTTCATATGTGGACATTGATGGGTATAGATACAAGAGAGATGTTTTATTCTGTTATGATTTAAAACTTCCTGAAAGTTTCTTACCGAAAAATGAAGGTAGCCCTTTTTAAACATGTTCTTCAATTTTACTGTTAGTGTTAAAGTGGTTGCCCTGATCACCTGAAGAGAATCACCCTTTGGATTGACTGGTTAAATAAAATATCAGATGGAGAGGTGGATAGCTTCAAGTTGATACCACTTACGCAAGTTGCAGAAGTCATTCGGAAGACACAGTTTTTCAAGCCAAATTGCTCTCTTGTAATCATTGACCTCCTGTTTAGACACGGGTATTTATTTCTTTTTCTGCATCTTTTTGTATGTTCTTATCCTAATTGCTAATACAAGTAATTAAATAGTAGGAAGCTTAAGCGGCTACTTTAGCTTAAAATCTTTACATGAGTATGAATGCTAATGTAGTCATCGTTTTTCTGGAAACTGTATGGTATATGCATGCTACAAACTAAGCTCTTATTTTGGTTGTGGGCTATTGTGCTTTTCTGGAAACTCGAGTTTGGTTTATTGCTATCTTTCCCATATATTATGGGCCATTGTCAGAATGTTCACAAAGGACATGGAATTTCCATGCTTTATGAATGTAGATTAGTAAAACATAAATTGCAATTACATTTCATAGAAAGTAACAGTAGTGTATTTCTTTTGCACTAATTCACCTGATTCCCAAGATTATTATACTCAGTGGCTGCAGTCCTGAATATCTGTTCTGTTATTTCAGGTACATCAGTCCTGAATATTTTGGATATCTGGATCTCCTACGTAGCTTAAGAATAGGAGACTGCTCCTAAGTAACACAGAAAGCATGATGACTATTTTAATGTGCCTTTTTTCACTTGTTGAGCTTCTTTAGTTTATTCTTTTCCTTTATATGTTTATACGCCTAGTCCGGTGACTCCAGTGGAACTTTCAAGTTATGTTCATCTTCATTGTGATAGCAATCGAAAAGTGACTGGTTATTATTATTTGAACTATTGGACTGTATTTAAACTTATATTTTTCTGTTAACAACTTTTATTCAAGAGTAAGTGAGAAAAGGGTCTCTCATCTGACAATAAAGAACTAACTAACCCGTGCAAAATATTTGACTTTCTTAGATTTCGTCTAGTCAAAACTTCTGCGCTTTGATTTTTTTATTTATTTATTTTTATAAGTTGCAACTACCTAAAGACAAAAATATTCATGCGTAAATCAAGTGTCAGAAATAAATTAGAAGACCAATGATAAGACTCATTTCAAGTTTCAACCCAATGTTGAACAAATCATGATTCACTGTCCCCACTTTCCTTGCCAGTTTACCAAAGAGAACAAATTCTGAAAAAAGTACACTTTCACAAAGCCAATTCACATCACGAATCTAAAGTACAGGCTACACTCAACAAAAAGGCCAAAAAAAGGGTTCAAACTACAGACAATGATCAATTAACAAATGCCACACACTATTTCCACAACAATTAGCCAAGAAACCCATTTCCTCGTACAAGTACAATAAAGGCGACAAAAGGAATGAAATTGAAGACTGCCCACTACCCATATAAGCTAAGACACATCTAAATTTGAGTGCGACCAAAACCAAGAACACCATTCAACACCTTAACTAGGTCAAAGTGTGCAGTTAGCTGAGGGAAGTGTCCCTTAGTGTCTATGACCTCCAATGTAACTTTCCCTTTAATATTCTTCTCCATGTAATGAGCTACACTGTGTGGAACTACAAAGTCACTGGACATCTGAATAATAGTGCATGGAGTCTCAACTTTGTCAAGTATATCTCTGTAGTCACTGCAGAACACAGTCTTGGCTAAGGAGAGTGCAACTTCAGCCCTCATCCTTTGCAAGCACTCTCGGAATTTGTTCACTGAGGGCTCATCATTTGGATCCACCACTGCTAAGGAGAAGCCAGAGACCCAGTTGTCATAGTTGGACTCGATGTTCCCCAATAACAGCTCAATATCTGAACTTGTAAAGCCCCCCTCGTAGTCATCTATATTAATATACCTGTATGTTATGCCAAAAAGTCAGAAGGACTAATCTCTAATAATTAAAGATGGAATAATATTATGATATGGCTTATAAGTTTTAGGAATTATATTAAAAAAAAAAGTTAAGATGATATATTATTAACAATGATGGCTGAAAAATTTTAGAGTAAATCCTCATTTTAACTCCGCTGAAATATATTGACAAACAAAATAGTACCTCAGAAACTAAAAGTCTCCTGTTAGTCGCTCACAATTCAGGGAAGAGGCAAATTAGTAACATCCCTTTTTGTTTTTTGTAAATTGTGTGAACATATAGGGAGGGACTAATATCTCCTTTTTTTTAATTATATGAGATCACTAGGTAACTTTCGAATCAAAATTAATTTGCCTCTTGATATATTTCTAAAGTATCAAAATAGGTATTTAGTTAAAAATTTGATATTGATTTACTATTAGAATAAAAAATTCTTTAACAGAAATATCTAATTATGTATTATATATTATCATATAACAAAAAGTATTTAACTCTCCTAATAACTATCTCAAAAGACATATCATATGACTGTCCGACGATGTAACACACTTGACATTGGCAATGTATTAAAATCAATATCAAATTAAACATGGGAAGCCATGTTATTTTAGGCACCAATAACCAAAAAGATAAAAGCTCGAAATTCAGACCAACCAACTTCATAAATATCATAACTTCATAAGATCATAAAGATGCTCTGACAATCTCTTTTGATTTCTATATGGACCTATTGACTTGGCCGGCTAATTTGTGGTTCAAAAATTCTCAAAAGGAGCTGAGGAGCAAGCTTCCAAATAGATTTTATCAAAAAGTTTTGTGCCTTATATAATTGGAAGTCAGCAAAGCGGGAGGGGAAAGTGAAGTTTTGTCTTTTTAGTTGGTTACAGCCTGTGTGGCCTCACCCATCTCCATTCATTAATACTATTTCAACACCTAAAACTAAGCATCTAAGTGAGACACTCACTTTATTACCATTGGATCGAATGGTGGTTTCTACTGTCTTTATCCATACATCACATCCAGTGATAAAGTAGGTGTCTCATTTAGACACGTGCTTTTAAGTGTTGAACTAGCGATCTTCTATATGTAAATTTGTGGATGAAAGCACTTGTTGCAACAAACCCACCGTGCTGAAAATGATATTATTAGCACAAGTGTACAAGGAAATTTGGACTCCTCTCACCCAATTATGTTCAGAGCACATGTTTGGGTCGGTTCATATTATTTTTTGGGGGTGCTTGGTTGGTTCAATTTAATATAGAAAAAAACTGTTGCTTCATGGGATATATGATCTATCCTATTCTTCTGAACACTCAAAATTTGCAGGTAGCCCTGTAGATTTGGTGCCTATAGGTCCCTAGAGAATGAAATGGACTTTTTTTTTCCTTTCTAAATCGTAGATTTAAACACTGTTCTAGATATAAGGCGATTTACATGTAAATAATTAAGGATTTTAGTTACGTGTTTAATGAATAGGATAAACATAATTAATAATGAATGTAATATTTCTTAACAAATTTCACAAATTATATATAATTTATAGTTATTAAGGCGTGATTTCTTATATTTTCTTGCAAGTAAATAAACAAATAATGCATCTGCAGTTCCTAATTATTTGTAAATGACTGCTGCGTGTCTAACAGTGTATTGAAAAAAAAAAACAGAAAACTAAATAATGTGGTTGCAGGTAGAATTTTTATGGGGATATAAGTTATTCCAAATCCCCTTTAAAAAAATACTACTATACAGTTCTACTGTAAGGAAAAAGTTGCACTTGCATCAGAAAGAGACAAAATAAAACAAAAACAAATAGCATGCGGGGGATAAAACAAACTATATAGGGATGAAGGGATTAGGGAGACAAATAATACATGCATATTATTATAAGGGAAGTAAAAGGAATTGGTGACACTGTACAAGTAAAATGAGAGAGAGAGAGAGAGAGAGAGAGAGAGGGGAGACAAGGAAAGAGGAGGAAGAAGGGAAGAGAAGAGGAGCTTCTTGCTTTTGATCAACTGATACAAGGACTCCAAATTGGCCCTAATAATAACTTTAAGACTTCTTTACTCCTAAAAAGAGGAGATGAAGTTTTTTTTATCAAATCAAATTGAAAAAAAAAATACAAAACATCAATTTGTTTTGGAAAATCTCAAAGAAACCATCCAAGTAACAATAACAAGCACAAAGGATATGGGCTCATAGAGAAGAAATTAAAAAAAAAATGAATAAAAAAGAGTACCTTGGGGAAGCACCAACAAGAATAAGCCTTTTAAAGAGGTCAGGCCTTTTGATAGAAGCCAAACAACCAATCATGCCGGACATGGAATGGCCAACAAAGTTTGCATCTTTGAGGTCCAACTGAACCATTAGAGTGATCAAGTCATCGGCAAAAGCCTCCAAGGAAGAGTACTTAACTGGGTCATAGAGGGTCTCATCTTTGACAGCACCAGAGAAAGGCCAATCAAAGAGAACAACACGGTTGTTCTCAGCAAAGAAGGGTGTGATCTTGTCCCAGATGGACTGGTCTGTCCCAAAACCATGAGCAAGAACTATGGTCTCGGTTCCTGATCCTTCTGTTCTTGCATTCAAAGCAGTTGAAAGGCACTCTTCTGGTAGCATGTTGTTTCTGTTTTCAATGAGAAAGAGCTAGAAACTAACAGTAAAGGAGAAATACTGCTACGGCTAATTTAGAGAGCTAGCTAGCTATACTGTTTAGCAGGATTTGTGGCTTTATTGGCTAAAGGTCTGGCCTGGTCCCCATTTATAGCTGATAAGAATGGCTTATTAGCAAAAGGAAGAAAATGCTTGCATAGCATCTATTTCTCATTTGTTGAGAGAATTAGAGTCAATAGTCTAGAAATAAAGTACAATTAACTAGATTGAATAAATGGGTTAGCTCAATGGAAGCGGATTGAATTATGAATGAGTTTTACACATAAGATTAAAAATTAAAAGCTTAACGAGTTCTCTTTGAAAATAGTCATACCGTTCATTACTTCAGATTCCGTGAACTTATATAACTTTTTCATCTAGATATAAATAAATAAATAACTCTAATATAAGGTGTATATCAATTAAATAAAGCAGCTTAAACTTTAGCCTGTCATGCATCATCAACATGCACGCTAATCTTATCTTATCTTAGAGATGCAATGAAGTTACCGGTCAGTTTTCTCTATTTACAAGTCTCTTGAACCCAAAATCTTACTTCAAAAAATTAGTATCAAACAACTTTAACCAACTAAGTGTTAGCTCCTTCAGAAGATAATCCTAAAATTTTTATGACAAGGTAATATGAATAAGGTTATGCATTGTTGATGCATTGAATTTAAAGGATTTTTACATAAAAAAAGATATATCAGAGATTAAATCAATAAATAATGAACATCTTGCACTTTCTTTATAATAATAAAAAAAGTAAAACATAACTATTGAAGGTAAAATTCAATTTTTCCCTTTCACCTTAAAAAAATGAATGAAAAAAAAAACTTGTTTTGCTTGGAGTCCTCCTATTTATCTTCATTAAATTAGGTTTTAGCCGAAGGATACATATAAATGTCATTAAAGTTGTTTCTGCCTTTGATTTCTTTTTGTACACAAGTTTTTATAATATTTTTTTTAGAAAAAAAGGGTACACGGAATTTATTATCAAATTGTTCGATAGTTGGAGGTCATTTATTTGCTTTGAAATTTTTAGGAGCACCCTAGTGTATTGCTGCATGCGAAGGGCCACATTTTAGTAAGAGACCCACCAAAACAAAAGAAAATATCTTGTGTTTCGAATTTTCGTTATCCAGACCTCTTTGCTGCTAGCCCACCACTATTCAATCCCTTAACTCATGCAGAATATCAAACAAAATAATACTTTGGCCGTAAATATAAAGGGTATGTAAATTTTATTAATACTTTTGTATTATGGATAGAGTATCTATGCTGTTATTGTTTGCAAATTATTCTCGTAGAGAAAAAAAAATCAACAATATTTAATTTCTAGTGAGTTCAATTCTAGAAGGTTAGCTTTTATTTGCCAAAAACTTGAGATATTTAATTAGTAGTGTGTGGGATTTTGCATTACTTCAATTTTAAATCTTATAAGAGCATTTACCTCTTTTAAGTGATGTATTTCGCCATCATCATCAACTCACACGATTAAAGTAATTACAACACAATATTAAGAAAATCACACGTCAACATGAACAGCAAAGTAGCTTTGAATTAAAATACTTATCATATATCTTATTTAAATCATCGCACTTTGCACCCTAATGCACTAAGAAGGTTTGGATTAATGATAATAAAAAAATCCCCACTATCAAGAAAAACACTAAAAATTTGGAAGAGTAATAATCTGTTAGAAAGATTGAGTTGTATAGTAAATCATAGTCTGATACATATAATAAGATGTCATGCTCAACCTTCAAATTACAGTTGGTCGGGCCGGGGCTATGTTTCAAAAAATTTTATGTGGGTATAAATTTATCATCTCAATTTTATATGTGTTTATAATAAAAATAGATTTTGATAAATTTATGCAAGATATTTTTTTATTTATGTATTTTATTTATTATAAATATGTATAAAAATGAGGTGGTAAACTCACATTTTTATAGAAAATTTTCATTTGAAAGACTAAATCAAAAGCAAATTAAAAGAGAGGGGTCCATGCGCCGATGAGATGGAAAAGGCCCCATTTGTCGTGTTATGTTGATAGCGCCGTGACACTGAGTGGGAAGTGAATAAGTCCAATGCCAACCTTTTTCTGCCATTATTATAACTTTTCTATTTCCCATTAAAAAACTACGTCGACCCCACTGCTTTCTTCCTTCCCTAATGTTCACACTGCTCGGTTTTGCTTTCTATTTCCCTAATGTTCACATGCACCTATAAAATAAGTCTAAAATAGTTTTTCCCAATGTTCACGCTGGTGGCTTGATAACTTTCCACATTATCACAATGCTCGCTAGTTTTTTAATGTCATAAAATCATCTATTCAGAAAAAGTTTAAGTCGCTTGATAAAAATACATGAATCATTTTACATTCAACAGGTTTCTACATATACATATATGAATGTCTCTTTTAAACTCAAGCATAAACATATTTTTGATAATGGAGGTAGCAAAGATTGAATGGTTGACCTCTTGGTCATGTATAAAGGTTTTGATATTGTTAAATTTTATGGTGATAAAAAAGAGAGCAATAATTGAAAGAATAATAAATTAAAAATTAATAGATATGCTATATTATAAAAGCATTTCTCCAAAAAATTTAAACAGGTGAATAGAATCACATAATGGTTCTATATTTAACATTTAAGATCCAACTTAAAAGGGTGCGAGAAAGAAACCTAGAATGAGATCCTAGGGGGGAAATGATACGCACCGGGAAATAAAACAAAAAAAAGCACTTCTGCTAACAGCCTACAGCACCATATATAAATTGTTTCAACAGGAAGCCAATTTTCTAATAAAATAAAATAAAAAATAAACAAAAAATTATAACCATTATGTAGAACTTCATATCGTGTAACAAAAACACATGATGATATACTAATTTGACAAGTCGTTACATAATTAAGACGTAAGAAGCATGTCTACACTGTATTAACAAAAATTCGATTAATTTAAGATGATTAATTTCAACCTACGGTGAGAAGAATTATATTGGACCTTAATGGAGAGTATACTAGAACTTGGAATTATATGACCCAGAGGAATCGACGAATGGATAGCCTTTATCATTATTATATTTATATATATATATATTTGTGGTTTTTAGTTTTCGACTAATTAAATGTTCCGACGAAACTACGCAGGGAGGATAGAAGGACCTACATGATTTGGGTTGAGTGGTTGTGTGAGGACACTAGGTTAGGAAAAAAATAAGGAGCGAGACGATGATGTGTTATAGATAAGCTTTGTTATTATTTTTTATACATGCAGGTCGAGTTTAATTTAATGTTTTGCCTAAATATCTTATTTTACATTATTTATTAGTATTTATAAATCTTCATAATAAATTTTATAGTTGATTTTAAATGATACTTTTTATGATTTTTTTACCGGGGGTATTTTTTTATGAATGGATTGTACAAATATGTAAAGTGAAATATTGACAATTAACTAGGTTCATTTTTTTATTCAAAAATTATATTTTAATTTGTACTGAAATATATGATAAGCTAACTTAAGCATATCAACAAGAAAAAAAATTTAATTTTTTTAATCATATATCAAATGTAAAATTCGTATGTATTTTATTTTCATTGCCATACTTCTTTTACAAATATATTAGCTTTTATGTTGTGATTATCTTGAACAAATTAATTGAGTGTTTTGAAGCGTGCTAGTTTTTTGATTGGATAAATATTAAAGGCCCAACCCCAAATGGAGGAGTAAAGAACAAATATAACAAAGTTTAGCGGTCTAACAAGCTGTAAA
Source organism: Dalbergia cochinchinensis (assembly GCA_031216125.1). Classification (NCBI taxonomy): domain Eukaryota; kingdom Viridiplantae; phylum Streptophyta; class Magnoliopsida; order Fabales; family Fabaceae; genus Dalbergia; species Dalbergia cochinchinensis. Next base: position 2,335,151 of record CM062377.1, read on the forward strand.
TATAAAACAAAAGGCCATCGAGTCATAAAACAGAAGCCACAATTGCAGCTTGTAATACATATAATTATGGCGAGGTAGCAAAAATTATGATTCTTGACTATAGCATGAAAAATGTGTTTTAAAAAAGTTATGGGACCATAATTGGATTATTGCATGCTATGAAAATGTGTGTGTGTGTGTATATATATATATTCTTGAAGAGATTCTTTGAAAAATATATGAGTTAGTAGGTCATTAAAGTTGAAAAATATGTTTTTATTAATTTAAGAGATTTACCATGTTTTCAAGTATTGGGATTTCATATTTCATTGTTAGAATATCCAGTTAAGATATATTGAAAAAATGTTGAACATAATATGATTTAGCTTCAAGAATATATATGTTATTATGATCTCAGAGTTGTAATGATTATGAATCCCAATGTTTACAAGTGTGGTATTAAAGTTATCAAGTTTATGAAAATATATTAGCTCGAGATATGACTTCAAAGTTTCAATTTTATGATATTGAAAGTATGGAGTTTAATATAATTCACAGTAATTGTCAGATATATATTCTCTGGGCTTTTGAAATCACAATGCCTATAAGCTGGTGTCCCTTAGGTATGATTTCATAGTCACAGTTATGCTAAAATCAGATTATTAAAGTTATACGAATTCAAATTTTCAAAGTTTTAAGAGTTTGAAAAGATTTAAGAGTTTTTCAGAGTTATCCAATTTATGTGCAAATTAGTTTTAGATAGTAGTTATAGAGAAACAGACAATGAGTTAATGGCTGTGAGATATCATTAACCTTGGTACTAAGTTGTCTGTCATAGGGCAATCTCGTCCCCAAAGCATTCAGAGAATGGAACCTAGTTAGTTGTCCAATACGGGACCTAATGAGGAATTTCAGAAATTATTATTGATATATATATATATATACAGTGAGAGAGAGGGAGAGAGAGATTATTGTTTCTTTAGTATTTGCCGCACCACAAGTTTAAAATAATTTCATGATAGATTATGAATTTAGGAAGGCTTTTCTATGAATCCATGAATTTTAGATATGTTTATCTCCGTAGCTAAGTTTGTAAATATCGAAGGGTTTTGTTATGCATGTATATCATTCACACACTCATATATCCCCTGTTGGTTGTCCAATTAATGTGGATGATGGGTGAGAATCTACTCACTGAGTCCATTGACTCACCTCCTCTCCCTTCCTCCTCACAGTTGCAGGCCCATTTTTGCTCGGTCGCCGCTTCAGTAGACATAGCTATTTCCAGTGGTGAGCTTTACTTTGTAGTAAGATTTAGTTTAAGTTCATGTTAAAATTAGAGTGTTCGAGCAGGATCCGAGCCATGCATTTATTTTAAGATTATGTATTTATCGTAGAGTTATAAACATCCTTTTGTATTTTTAGATTTCAAACATTGAATTGAGAATATACCTTTAATTAGGATTTATGTAATAAGCTAGAGATGTACTCATGATTCAATTTTTAAGTATTAAACTGATTTTCATGTTACGATTAAGATCATGAGAAAATGAAATAGTTTATGCTTTTTTGAATAGTAGATTTGAGCCAGATGTTTTTAGACCATATATGTTAAATATTTCGATTTTCTGAATTCAAATATTATGTTTTGACTAGACAATTTGATGATGAGTTAGATTTAATTTATGTTTTAAGAATAAAAATTATTTTATTTCATGCATTTAGAGAGATACGCTACTCAAGAGGCTTATGTGGGGAGCGAAACCCCTACGTGCAGGCCATGTTCCCGAGCCAAGCCATGACAACCATGCACATCGATACAATAATTAGCACCATGAGAAGCATGTAGGAGCAATAATTAGCACAATCCCAACTTTAAAACCATCATCAAATATTTTAGGATAAATTACACTCACCTATCTTGAGGTTTGTGGAACTATAACTTACACCCTCTCTAGTTGTCCAGCTTACACTCATACCCCCCTCTACTTGTCAAATTTTAAGTATTTATATTACGGTCACACTCTTCATTCATAGAACATCATCAATAAACTTAATAGAATGATATTTTTGTTATATTAACTTTTCCTAATTAATAAATTATAAAAATACCCTTGAACTTAACAGAGTGGGTAAAGGTATTTTTATAATTTTATTAATCAAAAGTAGTTAATATCATAAAAATGTCATTCTGTTAAGTTTACTAACGGTGTTATGTGAATGAGGAGTGTTACTATAATATAAATACTTAAAATTTGACAAGCAGATGAGGTATGAGTGTAAACTAGACAACTAAACAGGGTGTGAATTGCATTTTCACAAACCTTAGGGGAGTTGATTGTAATTTACCCAATATTCTAAAGCTGAAACATGGCAACCAATCCAATGGCATAACAAAAAAACCAACATTAACATACATCGTATATGCTGTTGCATCCTATAACAGTCCTCTTTGGAATTGGCATAAGGACCAAGAAATAAGGTTTAAAATTCTCAAACACTATTCTATTTCTAATATTCCAAACTAACTACACCACCACATAAAACAGAGATATCGCATACTTCTTTCCAGTCCTCTCCATGGTGGCCCTTTCCAAGCCAGAAAAAGATCAAGGGTTTCTTGCAGGTAGCTCCACACCAAATCCCACCACTGCAGGCAATCAGTCCCGAAGGTCCAAGAGATATTACAATAAAACGAAATATGTGATAGAGATTTGATTGCAGAATGGAAAAAAGGCCAAACAATAACTACATGGCGAATAATTTTTAAAGCAGCCAATTTTTCTCTAGTATTTAGTTTATCTTGGATCACAAACCATTTTAAGGGTTCAGCATGTGGAGTAGCCAAACCTTTCCATGTAAGACTGACCGCAAGAGTTTGAGAATTGACTTCCCAACAATTAACTTACTAACCTCCAAGTTAAAAGATTTGGTAGTAAGAGATCCACATGTGTCAAATCTCCAAGCAAGTGTACCATCATAAACTCTATTCAATGAAAACTATCCAATTATAGCTACATATCTTTCAAAGAGTTCTACCTCCCATTGTAGAAAATCTCTTCTGCAATTAAAGGCCATCGCCAAATGGAGCCATCCCAATATCCCATTGTAGTCAATTGATGAAGCATGCTAGCTAACATTCAATATTGAGCTTTATGTTATGAATTATCTCTCTTCCAAAATTTAAGCTACTAGATAGAAGCGCGTAAATAATTTTATACTCTAATATGTTCTCTCACACAAGAATTTAATTTCTTTGATCCTAAAGTGTAGACAATGCACATACTCTCCTTTTTCTTGCGTTGAATTTGACATTTTTAACTTTAAAAGGGGAAAATAATAACAATCGAATTATAGATCATTTGATAATAGAGGTTCTAGATCATTTCTCTAAAAACCTTAAGCTATTTGGTATGCCTACATGCATCTTTCCCAAAATGGAAAATCATCAATCCATTCCATGCTAGTTTAGTCTATGAAGGAAGTTCAACTTGTTCGATTGATGTGTGCATCTATCGCTATGGTACTTTACTTTATATACGAATTTAATTTTGAAGCATTGAAAATGTAATTATCTTTCAATCCAACTCTTCCATTTATATAATTTTTCAAATAGTAAAGGTGACAGTGGGTGTATTAAAATTGGATTTTTTACATTGGTGTTTATGACTGGCCCAACAACCTGCCATGATCGAAGTTTAATGGGTCAAATACGGGCTCTAAAATATACTCTTCGGACTGAATTTGGGTTATATTTCGGGTTAGTCCAACCTAATCCAAAGTCAAATAATTCCTTAAAAGTTTGATGTTTTAAAGGTGATTAATGATAAATTATAAATTTCATAATTCAACTAATATATTTTATATAAATTGATATTATTTTTATATTGATATGACTTATTTAAATTGTTTTAAGTTCGAGTCAACCTAGTCACAAGTCAGATTACTATCGGATTGAGTTCTAGCTTAATGAAATGACCTAATCAAAAGATCTTGCAGGTTCTAGAATTTGGTCCAACCCATAGTACATATACCCCTACTTTATATATTATCCTCCTTTAATTTACACCATAATTTATATCAAATAATATGAAGGGAACAATAAAATTGTATAATAAATATGTATCACACGCTTTATTACTATTAAATATAATGAGTAGGTGAAATAAGTGGAGATCACTCATCACATCTAATAATAAAAAAATATATAATATGTATTTATTATACAATTTGTTATTCTTATAACATTACTCATTTTATACCCCTACTTTTCTAGTAGCCTGAAAACTAAAGCTGAGGTCCCTTTTTGGTACAATTTTGGAAAGTTGATTCTCCTGCAAATTGTTAGGTCCCACAAGTATTTGTGTACTTAGAACTAGAGCGATAAATTATTACCGAGCCATTACGGTCGGTATGAAAGCATTTTATTCTTCTGGAAAATCTCATCTTAGAAACAAAAAATCATTTGTGTAAGAGTAATACTATTTTAACACTTAATAAATAAGTATCTATTTAAATACTTATTTTATAATTATTAAATGTAATGAATATTAAATATAAATGAAAACTACTATCACACATAATAATTATAAAATAATATTTAAATAGACACACATTTTTTTAGTTTCAAAATATTATTTATAAATTTGCCGCCCCTTTCGTCTTTTGTATCTATGTGTTGTCCGATTATGTGGACAACGCCGAAAATGACGCAAAACTTTTTTGCTTTTCTTGAATTGAACACGTCTCCAATGCCGACAATATGAAAAGATCCTGCAATCCATCGCGCATGACACAACAATTTTTCATTTATTATATGATTTTATGTGGAATTAAGCGCATAAAATTTTGTATATAATTTTACGAGTTTAATTTATACACAAGAAATTCTTAAATGTTCTCAAAATTTTAAAATAATTTAGAGCAACAATTTCTTATTTTGATTGCATCAATATTCTTTTTTTTAATATTTAACAACAGTCATATTAACCAATAGACATCAATTTAAGATATGACAAGTTAGCAGGGTAAAGCATTTTTTTTTTCCATTGTCGAGAGTATTTTCTCACTCGATAGAGATAATCTCTCAAGATATTATCAAATATGTAAGTGGGGATCTCTTCAACCTGTGTTTTTTTTTTCTCATATGTATAAATCTTAAAATTGAACTCAAGATCACGTGCTTAAGGCCCAAGCTCCTTCCAAAACCCAAATTCCTTCGGCTTAAACTAATAACTTGTTGGTAAAGTCAAACACTTTAACATTTGATGTCGTAATGAATATCGAAAGACATTATACAAAGCTTATATACTTAATAAACATGTATTAAATTATAATTTCAAATACAAAATACACATATAAATTTTTAAATTATATAGAAATTAGGTTAGTATGCAAATTTAATTTAACTCAAATTGTATATACATAGAAATAAACAACCAGTAATAAAAATCGGAACCCTTTGTAAGATTTTGCTTCTATTTCAAATTAAAGAAAAATATTAGTTACACATTACTAAGAAAATTTAATTGCATATTCTATGTGAGAAAAAATACATAAATTCAGTATCTTTTATATTATTATATGAAATAAAAAAATTAAAGACAAAATAACAACTCAAAATATTGTGGAAAATAAAAAAAAAAGTTATTGGAAAAGCATAGCATGAGTAATTAATTATAATGTGACTAATACTTGATTTCTTGAACTTGGAAAATAAGAACAGAAATCACGTTAAGTAAAGAGACTCAAGCATGTGCGTCCCAATTTGCTTTAACATAATTCATGCAAACAAATATTCTCTCTCTCTCTCTCTCTCTCTCTCTCTCTCTCTCTCTCTCTCTCCATTTAAATTATTCCAATATTAAATGCTACTGAGAAGCAAACGATAAGGGATATTTTACTATTATATATGGCTAATCTCGTGTCTTTGTTGTCTGTTTTGTGGAAAGTTTTTATTTTTCCCTTTTTAAGGAATCTTCTGTTTATCCAATCCCTCCTGGTGGCTTTTATTAACGGTATAGATGAGAGCTTTGGATCTTCTTTAGGAGGAATGCAAAAGTTGCAATATTTTATTGTGGGTCTCTGAAGAATGCTTATCATCAATAATTTGTAAATAATGAGATAAAACGTTGGTTATCGGTATTTTATTGGGAAAACAATATTAGAATAATCCATATGAAGAGTAGAAATTTTTCTTTAAGCATTAGTTTTTTAGTTTACTAATGTATGTGTTTGGTAGGATTAATTTCCTGCCTTTAACTTTTAGCAACATTTATCAACAACAGGCATTGTTAAAAAAAATTTAATAATATTTAATAATGTTGCAAAAAAAAAGCATTGTTAAAATTTTTTAATTTTTTTTTTTACAAATGTAGTATAAATTATATTGCTAAACAGTTTTAGCATATATACTTTTATGTGATTTAATACTAATACGTTGTAGTGCTAATTAATAGTTCGCTTTTTCTGAATGGTTCCCCTGCTAATTAATACTTTTTCTGAATGTGAATGTGAATGTGGTTTATCTTAGATTGAACGGCTGCAAGGTTTAATTTTGCAAACAATATGCTTAGTGTTTGAATTTTGCGCTCGTAATTGTATATTAAAACAACAGATAGAATGATGCAAGTAAGGCACGTGATGTGAGAGCTTGGACATGTATCTTGAATTGCTTTGCTTGTCTTTCACGAAACTTATGTCTTAATCTTCTGCGCGTTGAAATTCAATCCTTGTGTGCAAGAACATTAGATGATGTAACTTTTCACGCCTCTTTTTGTGGTGTGAGAATAAGAATATTCATTCGACGAGAACATGCCTCATTTTGTTATTCTTTTAGAGGGAGTATCTAATGCTTTAAGAAAAAAAATAAATTTATGTGTTAAGAGTATAAAATGACCTTGTATTATTAGTTGACGAAATTTTAAGAAAGTGATAGATTGTAATAAGTAATTAGCATGGTAAATAGTTACTTATTATAATTTATCACTTTCTTGAAATCTATTGACTGTCTTTGTAAATTTATTTCATATTAATAATTAGTGTATAACAACTATTTTAATGAAAAATTATATTTTGGTAAAGAAGTTAGAGTGATGATGTGAATTCAATAAATGCTCCCAATATGTTAATTTTGATACAACAATATAGTTTTAGCTTTTTTTATTTTTTTCTTTCTATAGTTAAAAATTTAAGTTGAACAAGGGAGGTCATCATATTATGCTTTTGAGTTCATTGAATATTTATACGTACACTTATAAATAACTCACAATAGAAAGAAATTAAACCTAAAAATTGAATGATAATACATGAATGAAATATCAATCAAGTAAATTCTGTCGACCAATTTTTACATTTCGAAATATATCATATTATTTGGCAACAAAAATATAACATTTTAATAAGTTATATGGTACTTTTCTCTTAAAAAAAATACAAAATAGAGCAGCCCCAGCGATATAGGCTCCTCAAGAATATATTTATTGAGTTTGGAGTTCAATGCAATTTACAAAGAATAATGCTCCATTTATATCATTTGGGGTCGAGCTTATGAATAATCATAAAAAAAAAATTGCTCCATTTATATCATCACCAAGCACATCACCCTACATTTGGGTGAGGTAATGAAGTCAAAATATGTAAAAGGTTTATTTGAGCACAAAGTATTCAAAAGTTGGGAGTTTGTAGGCGTTGTATAATCATTACAAAGTCACGAGATATCAAGACACATAATCATCTTTTTTAGTTGAAACTTGGCCATCACCCGCAATGAAATCCTAAAACAGAAAGCATACAAAAAGGCAAACATGAAAGGCATAAAGGGGGTTGTCTTCCACGCTTAATGCAGAGGTAGCAAGTATCTGATGCTTACAAGGCATGCAAAAAAAAATTTGCTTCAAGATTTTGATGGAGATGTTAGTATTAATTTGTTGGGATTTTAAAATTTTTTAAACACAAAATACCCTCTTTTTCAGATTTTTTTTCTTTCTCGTGCCATTATATTATTAGGGACTGGAGCATTAATTTTGTATAAAGATTTTAGTATGTTTATTAGAGATAGGAATTGCCTCCTTTTATCTTTCTTTCTTTTTCATGTGTCTATATACTTGAAGTTTCCCAACAAATGAATTGATCATGAGATTTCAATATATTAATACATAGTTTTCGCAGTAAAAATCGTATGGCAAATTTAAAAAGACAGATAAATATATAGTTCATGTTCCAAATAAATATATTAATCTTTTAGAAATTAACACCCAAATGTAGACTCCAAATTTTTTGGTGAACACCATCCTCTGTGCACTATTTATGAGTAAACTTTCAAATTTATAGAAATACTAATTCACAGATAAATTCTTGCATTGACATAAGTATAGTTTAATACATCATATTTAGACTCATTCACAATAAAAATAAGTTCCATTAAATTTATTCAACATAGACTCATTTATATACGAGTCTCACACTCTTTTTTCAAAAGTGTGTGTAAATTGATCTGAGTACCACATTTTTTTTTTATAATTATATCTAAGAATTCATTCTTAAACATGTACTTAATAAGAATTTTTCTAATTCATCTGTCAATAATATAGTTTAAAATGATTTTCACAAGACCTTTCCTAGAATTCTGAAAATTCATCACCAACACTTGGAAGATGTTTTAAACGAATTAAGTGAGAAGGCATTAGATGGAGGAACCAAAATTGAATGCAATAAGGCTTAATGACACTCAGATTCAAAGGAAGAATGTCATAATCACACCATAGCACTGCACAGCAACTATCTAATGTCAAAATTAAAGCTCATCAATCAAAGTTGTGAATTGACCCGGAGGAGCAGCAAGTTAGGTAGGAAATTTAAGGCTATAAAGGGGAGAAAGAGGCAGGCACACATTGCGTGTGAAAAATGCAGTCCTCCATGACTCTACTGTCTTCGAGAAAATTCAACCTTCATTGTGGTCCCTGAAAAATCTCCTATACTGGGGTCTCTTTTCATTAATAGGGCGGTTCCTAATGTTGCTACTTCAAATAGGACTCAACCACGCAGTTTTAATACCCTTTTGAGAGTAACTACTTTCTTTCCTATTAATGAAAAAAACCCACAACCACCGTCACCCTCACACCCATCAATGGCAGTCATATGTTAATTCATGGAGAAATTCTTATACATTGCTACGTTCGGCTGGAAATAATTGTCCACTTAAATAAATAGGTGCACTAAAAAAATTAATATACATGAATACAAATTATATCCGGATATATTAGTTTTTTAATATGCTACTTAATTTAAATAGGCAGTTATTTCCAATCCAACGGGCATCATACTAAGAAAAAAGTTTTTCTTTATATTAAATATAAATTATTGTATTAAAAATATAAAAAAAAAATTAGAGACAATGATGAAAAGTTGACGCATTAAGTGGTAACAAATGGGACTGAGCAAAACTTTGTTGTTACTTTAATCATGTCAATGTGTTTATCCCATCGATGTGTACATGACTCAGACAAGGTTGAGCTGTGTTAGACCAGCTATGTTCCATGTCCATGGTACTCTGACGAATGATGATAAACCAGCTATGTTCATAGCATTCTGAAGAATGGACTGAAATCCATTAGGATGATGAGAATGGAAAATTTTTAGGTGTTCTATTCTCTGTGGCATTGAATATATACCAGCTATATATGGCCATCATTAAAGGTATTGGGGTTCTTGTTTATGCTCTTAACTGGAAGCTGTCAAATCATCGTACCAAAAGTATAAAAGAATCCACCCATTAAGCCCCAATTGTTGTAATTAGTTACTACTTCTTCCTTCAGCAAATACTTAGCCCTGATATTCTCACATCAGTTTACTTATACTTTCATTTACTTGGGTAATTCCTATTAATTACATACTCTCTCATTGTCAACTTTCAAAATTATATTTTTCTATAATTACATGTCATTTTAAGAAATCTAAACAATATTAAATTATATTTACATTTTATATCCTTATTAAATAGTATGTATTAGGAGAGATAATAAGTATAGGAATTAAGTATGATAGAAAATATTAAGGATAATTTCATAAAATATATCGAAAATTTCCATGCATCTAAACTCACTCAATCATTTCCTTAATCTATGTACTTGAGTAAAATTGAATGCTTATTAAAGATCTGAAATAGTGCATTCTATAATTAATACGATGACGTCGACTTTTGTTAGACTAATGGCAAAAAGCATAGAATTAACTAAATATTTATACATTATTAACCACTTATATATCGTGACGATAATTTATTACATTAATCAGAAAACATGTTGTAATCAGATATTTATAAGCCACTAATCAATATACAAAGCTGGTATGAAAAGTGTGAAATTGATAGAAACTAAGATAGTTCAATTACCGAGTAGAAATCCCCAAAGCAAGCTCCCAATACAAGTAGAGCAAGATTTAAGGGGAGTGTAGGAAACAAGAAAAGCCAAAAAAAGAAGAACAGACAGAGATGGTCCCTGCCCTCCCAATTCCTCACCTGAAATGTCACTCGATGTCCCTCCACCCTCATCCAATCTCCTCATGCAGTTCTAGATTTCTCCTTCCGAATATCATGCTGCTAGCTGTCCTTTATTTTTTGGGTCAGGGGAATTTCATTTCATAAACATGAATAGGGTACAACCATCAATTATAGCAAAAATCTATAGAAGAACTAACAACTCAATTATATATATATATATATATATCCTTAGTTTACACAAATACTCTAGTCTAGTAACAACAACCGTGCTCACAACATTAACCAAAGATCTTGGCTTCCTATACACTAGTAGACTCATAATTCCAAAAGCCTCCTTTGATCTGTCAAGCTTTTTTGACAATCAAGAATTCAATTTGAATAGAAAATTTTCATACAGGTAAAACTTATATGCAAGAACTCTACGAGTCAGTCCTGTGATTAATCACTCCCTTTTTCTTTGGATTAAAACAATTATTGTCCTACACAAAACTCCAAATTCTAACCGAGGTGTGATGAGCACACAGAAGAAAAAGGAAAAAAAAAAAAACCGAAGTCTAAAAATACCATCAATAACATAGGTTATTAATTTATCATGTTTCATAACATGATACTTCAAAATTGTTAAGAGTGCGAGCGAATGCAAGAAAATCAAAATATGAGCTTTATTTCATTGCTCACGATTCAGTCACTACTAGTATGAAGAAAACTCACCAAAACGAAAATAAAAACAAATCTAATATAGTGAGAAGATGAAACGAAATAAAGACAAGGATGTCACCATACCACCATGGAGAGGATTAATCATCTCCCTTGGGTGGCTCCCCCCTTGAGCAAATCCGCCAAAGATGACATTGTTTTGAAGTTACAATGGGGGATTATAGGGTTTGCGTTATAATAAATACATTAGTTGTTACTTTAGAATCCTCATTTCTTTCTCTTATAACTCTCTATGTCTTTCCTTCCTCCTTTCTCTCATACACTTTAGCATATCCCCCTTTTTTAAACTCTAGTAGGCCATTATTTTATGTTGATTGAGGCCTAGTTATGGGTCAAATAATACCTCGTATAACATTCACCTTTTCCTCAAGGTGAAACTTATGGCATGTTTGTGAGTTCGAATTTAGAGAAAAAAGGGAGGGTTTTTTACAATAAACCTTTACTATGCAAACCCCCTCATCTCCACTTCTTATTTGCCCTTATTCATTTGATTCTTCATCTTTTGCTATGCTTTCACAAGTTTACCTTGAGTTTAAACAATTCAGCCTACACACATGAGAGAAAAGAGAGTAGAAAGAGATGATGAAATGCCTAGGAAATACAGAAATAAGAGGTACCCTTGTATGATTAGATATTTTTCTTTTAACTTTTTCATAACTAAAATAATTTTTTTCAACTCATTTTTTTGAATTATCCAAAGTTCCAAACACATCATTTTCTCTTCTCTTCATTCTTTTTTCTTATTATTCTCTTTCCTTGCATTATTTTTTTCTTTGGTTTTGAGGGTGGGAGTTGGGGTAAAGGGCTACAGATAGAAATCGATCCCCTAATACAACATTTACCAAGCTGGACTATTCTTGAGGTTTGCATAAATGACGCTCCACCCCATTCTTCTTAAAATTTGATACTCCACTCCATTTTTTACCAAAATAATAATAATAAATAAAGAATAAATTAATAAAGAAAATAAAAACTATCAATAAAATGACATGTCTCTTAGACTAAATTAATTCTTAAAATCCAAATATCAACTTCTATATCCTCAAATCTATATCTGACTAAAAACAAAATCAAATTAGTTGAGTTTCTAAATAAGGATGATATATGCTCCTTGCGATTGAAAAGTAGTGAGAAATATAGGATAAGTTAATCCATTTTTAGTATTTTTAAAAGATTTGCAAGACAAATTTATCCCTAATTATTTATAATATCGTTCAAATTGGTCTCTAATAAAAATACCAATAGAATAAATAAATCCACTTACATACTAAAGAATAATTAATTTGTCTTATATTTTTAATTATGAGAGATCATGAATGCATTTTTTTTTCCTTGAGGGACTAATCAATTTGTACTATTTTTATTAGAGGTCAACTTAGCAATTTACTCTTATTTGAATATATATGCACTGTTCTTAAGTAACAACTCAAATAAATAAATTATTTTATTTTATTTTAAGTTAGGTATATATTTAAAGATATACAATTTAGGATTTGAATTTTAAGAATTAGTTTAATCTAAAGGGCATGTAGGGATAAAGTTGCATTTATAAAATTTATTTTCTCTCACTTTTTTTTATTTTATTTATTTACTCTATTTTTTTCCAAGAATGGAGTGGAGTGTCAATTTTAAAAAAGAATAGGGTGGAATGTCATTTGAACAAACCTCTTTGTTATTTACCTTTTCAAAATCTAATGCCTAGTTGGCTATCCCTTCTGAAGAGAAAAAAAAAAAAAGTGTTGGCCATCTCTATAGTGTGCCATTTGGTGTAAGGACGATGCTCATAAAATCTATTAAAAAAAAGCTACAAATTTGTTTCATTTTCATTAGAGTTCTGTTATTATTTTTAGGTTAAATTTAATTTTCGTTTTGGTTTATACTACGTTTTTCTTTGGTAAAAAGTTTAAGATAATGAATGACTGTTTCATTACATAGCCAAAAGCAAGGAAAATTTGAGCTTAAGTAACAAGTTTGTTTTAACATTATACCAATTCACATGCGTGATCTACAATAGAATTATGCATATTTATTTCATGACTTTTGTTTCGATATCCATGGGGTACCTGTACCTTGTGTAATCAATAGTTTTGATTTGATCTTCGATTTGATAAATTTCAAAAACTTGAATTAGTGGTACGTGGTTTATTCTTATTCCATAAAGGTACCGGAAAAACTCCTTATTTCATATGAAGATTCATAGCTGAAAATAATGCTTTACCAATGGAACAAAAGGAAGAAACAAAAAACAAAAAAGGAGTTCAGTGAGTCTCAAGGCCAACCTATAAGCTATAACTAAGTAACCAGCAGAATTCTGTATCAAGCTCCACCAATGTGCCTACTCGTTGAGGAATAACTGAAGGGCTATTGAAGCTCTATTAATAAATACATGACTTCCCCATTCCACAAGTACATTAATGCAAACCTATCTGATGCTTTCAATAGCCAAAGTATCATGCTTGTACAGTTGGTAGAGCAATGTCAACATCAACTAACCGTTCCATTGTCTGCAGCTGATCATAAGGAGCAATCTGCATCGCAATGCCAGAAGTCAAAATTAACTATGGAACACAAGCTTCACATGAAACAACTTTTAATGGGGGTATCTTGATAATATACATAATTCATAGCTATTTTTTTTCCTAGGATTTTTCACATCTGACTTTTGCATTATCACCTGATTAAAACCATCAGGCCAAGTTATTGAAACTGCATAGTTTCCCATTGGCCGAATTTCTTCGGGTTCGATGTCATCCGGAACATCTGTGTATTGCAATTTCTGCTCCCCTGTCCATTCATCCTGTTTTCAGAAAATATAGCTCCTCATGAGATGGAGGCCTAAATTGAGTGCGAAAAGATCCATGCCCACATGAATACAGTTTAATCAAACACAAATTACTTTACAACTCTTATATTCAAAGTAGCTGGTATCGACTTTTTGTAATAGCTATCCAGTTTCATCAACCAACCTCTTTAAATTCCTGAATAGCACAAATTTCAACTTCCATCCACAAGTTTCCCTTGACTTTTCAAGTCAAAACAGATGTGGACCAGAGTTTAGGGATTCCAGTTACTGAATCCCAACGACAAAAGCCACACATTGAAGAGTCAATATTAAATTAGCATAAAATAATGCATTCCACTAGCTAGTTTACTTTGTAAATATTATGGACATTAAACAGTTTACCTAAATGACATCTGAGTTTGTTATTGGGCCATGCAAATAACCTTCAAATGTATCCTTTCATTTTATTTTATATTTCTTTCTTTACACTTCATAGTTTCGGGCCAAGCACTTTTGGAATGAATCTATAGTTTACTTCTACATAGCTTTTTGACATATTTTGTTTTCATTCTTTCTAACTTTCTGACTAATGTCTTGTTTGGCTAATATAACTTATTACTACTAAAAAATTCACTTTTAAGGTCCATTTAGGTAAATGACTTACTTAAGTCCTTATGTAAAAGTAACTTCTGAAAAGTAACTTATAAATAAACTGTTTTGTATTTAAGCACATAGTAACAAATATTTATATTAGGTGTTTTCAAAAGTGCTTCTTGAGAGGCAATAAACTATATAGCCCAAAAGGATACGTGACTTTTGACTTTTAAAAAGTTAAAAAAAGTCATAAGCATCTTTATCCAATCAGGCCCTAAGTGATGTATGAAAAGTTACAAATTATTACAGCCACAAAATTTGTTTTGGTGACAAATGATTAGTTCCATCAGTACTCCTATAGGGTTATTCCATTCCATCATCATTGTAAATTATAAATTTAATTGTGAATTAAGATGTGTCTCTTAAATATCCACTTACCACACTCTGAGCAGAACGGTCATTCCGTCTCACTGTCGCAGGGTGCAGGAAGAACTCCTCATCTGAATCTGGTACCTTCACTTTGATTGCCTTGATTGATTTATCATAGCTGACAGCTGTTGAAACTGAATTGAAAGCATAATATTTTTCAGCAAGCATGCTTAGAGAAAATAAATGAAAATTTGCATTTAAGTAATTAAATGCATTAGGCATTAGATATCTGAAAGTTCTTAGATGGACTGGTATAGGTGTACATTGGCTGGATTTGCTAGGGACTAGGGTTGAAGCACAACCCAAACCTCACCCAACAATTGTTTTACATTCTCTAACTCAACAAGCCCACCCAAACCAAAAGACTCACAAACTGATGAACCCAAACCGTACAGAACAAAATGGTTGATTTATTGGGTTAGCCCTTTGCAAGGACGTTTCTCAAGTACTGTATATAACTTATAAGACATTACAAAAAAAAAATAATGATAAAAAACACTTGAATAGTAGACTACAATGTTGTGCACTTGTCAGGTTTCCAAAAATTGAATGGATTAAGTTGATGCTTGTTTAAAGTAAAAATTGCATAATATTTCTCTCAAAAGCAAGTAAGTAGTGAGAGTGAGACTAAGGGAAAAGTGGCATTCATCTATAAGATGATTCTGATTGATAACAAAAATGGGTTTAAACATTTAAACGATTACAAATTGATCAATGGCCAACAAATTGAAATTTACTTATCAATACCAGTTACATACAAGTGAACAACTAGCTTCAGCAGCTTGTAATTAATAGATTTGATAAGATGCATTTTTTATCTCAAATATCATCAAGCTGGAATAGAATACCTTGTTGGCGAATCTTGGCACACTGCTGCACAACACATACTCCTAGATTTTGGAATATCTTGGAAACTTCACCTTGAGGATCAGCCACCACTTCAGGCATTCCACTATCTCCAGAAGCGGATAGCTGTGACAGCAATTCAAATAAACTTGGATTATGTCTCAAATCTTAGTTCGCAGTCAATGAATCAAAGAAACTCATTAATCATTATCTACTGTGTAATCAATGTTCACAAAACAATGCTCCTCTAAACTTTATAAGATAGCAAGCAAAGGTGCACCTACTTTGGGTGATGTGCCAGTGACAGAAACATATCAAACACAGAATGCCTTAATACTGTCAGATGAATATCAAGCATGTATTCTTCTGTATACAATTTGAACACAACTTATA
Organism: Dalbergia cochinchinensis; assembly: GCA_031216125.1. NCBI lineage: Eukaryota > Viridiplantae > Streptophyta > Magnoliopsida > Fabales > Fabaceae > Dalbergia > Dalbergia cochinchinensis. The sequence continues at coordinate 2,351,389 of CM062377.1, forward strand.
TCAGGATGGACTATGGTTTGGATATGCCAAATCAAAAACTTTCTTCTAGTTAAACTGTCAATTTTAACTCAATATATATAAAATTTGAGATCGCTCTTCTTGTAAAATAGCTCTGGAGTTCAGTAGAAAGGAACTTTCACAAAGGAGCAGTGGAGACGAAATTTGGTGTTCAAGGAGGAAGATCATTACAAAGATTTTGCATTCTCTTTCAGAAGTCCATATTAAGGAGGGCCAACAACAAACATGTTTGATTCAGGAGGACAATTTTATGCCCACTAATCACCCTGATTAGGAGTTGCAAATGGTGGTGTCTTGTATTCCACCTTTCTAATTGGTTAAACCATGCATCATGCATGATAACGATATGTTTTTGGTTTTTTAACTCCAGTTACACTGCAACGCAAGGAAATTGTTGGAAAATACAACAGATGGAATAGCACAATGTATCATGCAAGAGCAGAGCAGAATATTTTCAAGTGTAAAAAATGATGTAACAGAAAACATACCGTAGGTCTGATGGGAAGATCAAAGAGATGAGGTATTCCAAACTGCTGAACAACCTGCAAACCATCAACTTGTGTCACAAACAAAAGAATAATTATTTTATTGTCATAGATAACTTTTTCCATAAATAAAAGAAAGCAAATAGAAAGTTAAAAATCAAGAGGCGCTATCCATGCCTGAGAACCTGAACCTCTACCAAATGGGTAATATCGTTTTCCATCCGCATCGAAATGGCACATGTTTTCCACAACAGCAACGCAAGGCACCTTATGCATTGACAGACAGAGAATATATATGTAAGGGTCCAATGTGAAAAATATCAAACACTTCGGCAAACTTTTTTCTTTGGGAAATGTCGAACAGAAGGAGGATAAAGAAAGGCAAATACCAGTTTAAAGCATGAGTTAGGTAAAACAAATAACAAAATGGAATAATTTTGTCACTCAGTTCTAGAAGAATCACCTTTAGTTTTGAAAACATCCGAACTCCTTTCGCAACATCAATGAATGATAGCTTTTGAGGAGTGGTAACAATTACAGCAGCAGTTAATGGGACTATCTGAAGAGATATTCAGCCAAATTCAAATTGAATGAGGATCGGCAACCCAAAATCTGTTGGCAAACAGTTATGGGATATACACTATACAGGCTTCACAAGTCAACCATGGTCGAGCTGGTCAGCTTTCAGCCCAAAGATCAGGCTGGCTCAAATTTCAGCTTGATCTATAATTGAGCCAAATTGGTTGGTCTGATTGCAGCCCAAAGCTGCTTAGGCTGGCAGACCATGATCAGTCCAAATGCAATGTGAAACCAGATAAAGGGAATGAAGATTGACAACAACAACAACAACTAAGCTTCGCCTCACTAGGTGGGGTTGGCTATATCTGTCATAAAGTACGAAATGTAACAAATAGTATTTTAGTCCAGTCCAGAACCTGGCATAAAGTAAGTTGAATATCTCCAGTTCCAGGAGGCATGTCAATAATAAGGTAATCAAGCTCACCCCTACAAAGTGTAAAACAAACCAAGATTACAAAGCATAAGCCATTGTGTCTTCAAACTAATTTCTATACTGGACCAAAAGGAAAAATTAATACATACAGTGTCGTTCTTTTAAAACTGAATACAAACTAAGGCGTGGAACCATGAATAATATAAAAAAAAATCAGCATTACAAAATAAATACAATGCAAGATCCAATAAACTGACAAGGTTTGTTAAGTCAATAAAGCATGTCACTTTTTCCCTACTCTCTTCTTAGCAATTGTTTATGCCTTTCAGAAATGTATACCACTCAGTAGTAGTCAGAAGTTGGTTAATGACTCCAGAAACCATTGGGCCACGCATTATTGCACGTCCTTGTCCAGCATATCCAAAAGAGACCAACTTGACTCCCAAGTACTCAGTTGGAATTATGGTTCTCTCCTCCGCATTCTGCAGAAAGACTCTGAACAATTATGTGTGCAGTATTTCACTCAACTAATACTAAAAATCAATTGATTCATCACATATTACCATTTCTAACAGTCGATTTTCAGGAGAGACCATTGTTGGTAAGCTTGGACCATAAACATCAGCATCAAATATACCAACTCTGGCACCCATATCAGCCAAAGTGTAAGCAAGGTTTACTGCTACAGTTGATTTTCCCACACCTCCCTACAAATTTTGACATAAAAGACATTGATGCCAATGACATGAAATGCAAATCATAGTAAATAGAATGGATCATGCTCCCAGCTAACTAAAGTTCAGCTTCAAACCTAGTTGAAACAGCATAATTGACGTTGTTTTTTCAGAAGCATTCTTCAAATGCATTTAATAGATAATAAAAATGATTTTGTATATTTTCTTTTCATATCTGCATGTATTTTGTTTTCACTTAAAAGCCCGAGGGAAATTTTTCAAGTGTCATGTGCTAAAATATACATATATAAAAAATTAAAGAAATAATATTGACAAGAAAGCACCTCAAATTATGGCATATAATATAACAGAACCAACATACACTGAAGAAAAAGAGAGAAACCCAAAAAGATCAACCTTGCAACTGGACACAGCCACAATATTTGAAATTGTCTGCAGACCTGCTGGAAGTTGCTCTGCAAATATAGGCCTTGCTGGCTGTGCGGACATTGTGACTTTTACATTCTTGACCCAAGGGATCCTTGCCACTACTTCATTTGCTTGCTGCTCAAACTGTCATGCATATATGTTCATTTAGTCTCTACAACACATCAGACTCAAACATCACATTTAAGGAGGATCGAATTGGTCATAATCAAGCAGTAAACATTCCTTTCTTTATAGTGGAAAATAAATGCAGTATTTCATTTATTTTCATTGCTATTTAATGAGTTTAGAACAAAAAGTCTACCACTCTAACCTACATCAGCTGTAGCTCAAACAATGGCAATTGTGTCATTTACCATGTCCTTGATCGGACATGCTGGTGTGGTGAGCTCTAACCGAAATGATACCTGGGATTCAAAGGAAAAACTTTTGGTAAGAACATTATCATTTACAAGTGTGTTGCAGAAAATTTCAGGCCTGTGTTTTTAAGACCTCTCCAAGAGCTTTATCAATCTGCAGATCCTTCACAAATCCACATTTAACAATATCTGTTCCAAAGTCTGGATCAATGATCTGAGACAAGGCTTTCAACACATCATCCTCTGCGGTTCCAGTTGATACTGAACAAGAGCCAACTGCGCATAAGGACTAAATGAAATTGAATTGACACTGAATACGAAGATCCACAGAATCAAGGCAGGAAGCAACCACAAGTATTCCATCAATAAATCATTTCTTGGGTTTCTTGTGGCCAAACAACTTAAGTCTATGGACAACATCTTGCATGTATATTCCTCATCATTCTATCACCTGGCTGACATGACTTCCACACATATATCTCTATAAATCTTCTTTTGATTCACAATCTAACTTGTCTCAACCTTATTAGTATTCAAAAGCCTAGCACTTGCAAACGTAAGGATAAACCAACAGATTTTTACAAAGAAATTTTTTTAAATTCAGTCTAAAACACTCACTGCATATCCTGAGTCACATCCAAAAGTTTTTGGAAATTATCCAAACGATATACATAAAAAATAAAATGCTTACTACCGGGAACAAAGAAAAATAAGAAATATCATGAATTCCATGAACACAATTTGGGTTGGCTTTTCATGAACATTTCATTTCACCCGAAAATAGAATTATCAAGTTCTGCACCAACCCTGCTAGAATTCTATAACAGTAAACAAATCTCTGCCGAGCTTAAGGTTGATCAAGCATTGGACTTACATGATACATACACACCCAACAGACCCAGAAGCCGCAAAACTCAATTTTGATGATAAAAACAGTTCCACAAATCAAACCCATAATGACATTCACAGTGCCCATATCCTTGTTTACAGAACTTGAAGTAAATTCTAAAACCTTTTTTCGATATAGTTGAGGCCCATAAGCACCACAGGAAAAACAAAACAAAAGTTACCTTCAACTGAAGCAGGTCTGGCAGCACCAGAGTACAAGGTGGCCCTTTTGTGAGGGGTCCATAATGAACTTTGGTCCTTTTGAGACCGAAGAGAGAAATGAATGGAAAACAAAGGTGAAGAGCTCACAGAAGGAAACAACCCTGCAATAGGAAAGACATTAAGAAACCCAAAAAAAAAAAAAGAATCAGTGACATGAGTGAGAAGCAGTTTAAGTGGATTACCCCATCTTAAGTGTTGTGTTTTTGAGCTTTGGAATGAAAGGTGTGGTGAAGATGGAGCATGAAGCACTTGCATTTTCAGAGAGAGAGAGAGAGGGAGGGAGAGAGAGAGAGAGAGAGATAAAGTAGAGGGGTTGAGGTGAGTGACAGTTTGTGAGCCTCATGTTTCAGTTGGTCTTATATATTTTCAGATCAATCCTTCTTCTATCCAAAATATTCCTTTATTGCCCCAAAAAAAAATTCAAAATATTCTCTTGAAGAAAAATTATAAAATTAGTTTAGCAGACCAATGACATTTAGGGCGGCATTTATACCTGATTTTTTGGAGTGAAAATATTTTTTTCACTAAAAAAATTATTTTTCATCTAATTGGATAATTTTAAAAAATTATCAGAATTCAACAAAAAAGTTTTCAGATTTTTTTATAAAAGTTAAAAGGAGTAGTTTTTCAATTTTAAATTTTTTCAATTATATATAAATTTAAATTTTACAATTTTTCTTTAAAAAATCTAAAACAAACACGCTCTTATTTATTTTCCAAGACAATGGTAATATCATAATATTGTACCCTCTGACTTGCATGATTTTTCAGAAAAATGATTTTGATAATTTTTAATAGTTAATTCGAACAAAAGGCTATCCCATTTTTTCAATTATATCTCATTACTCGTCGATTTCTTTTTTCGAATGGGGAAAAATGACCCGAATTATAGCTTATACAATTCCCGTATAGGCATAGACACATCAACTTGGTGGCATGTCCGTGTGTTAAATACGTGTCAGTGTCTGATATTCACATGACATCCATACTATACGTGTTAGACACACGTCCAATCAAAAGATAATTTTTTTAAACTCAGACACATACTGAACATGGCTACACACTACTATAATTCATTGTGGATGCATCTTGAACACCCCATGGACACGCCTAAGTTGATTTTTTTATTTTTTTCAAATTTTAATACCAATATGAACCCAAAATCAACCTTAATTATTCAGTTAGACTTGTACTGTTAGTTCATTTTATTTTATTATACAACAAAATAAAAAAAATTATATATATATATACCATGTCCATGTCTTGTAATTTTTTAAGTTTTGTGTGTCTCCGTATCATGTCCTGTGTTCGTATCAGTGTATGTGCTTCATAAATAATTTCTTTATTATTGTTGGTAAAATTCACTATTAACTCACAAGAATGTTACCAGTTTGATTTTTTCAATAAATTAAAATCGAAAACAACTCGCTTTCATTTTTTTTATTTTGACAACTGATTTTAATTTGAATTTGATTTTCCATAGTGTACATATGTAATCTCAGCCGCTCAACTGTACCCTTCATTTTTTATTTTTATCTTTTTGAAAAAAAAAGGTGGGGTCAGCTAGGGGGCATTTTGAGAGAGGGGAGGGGATGGAGATATTTATCTAATTGTCAATTATTTTCTAGGAATTACGAGGATATATCTAGCGAGTGAAGTAATTTTATATAAGAATGAAAAGATTAAATCTAACCTATATAATTACACATGGATGATCATGATTAAAAGTTATTAAAAAATCATATGATCAATTAAAGATATCTAATGATTTTATAATATAAAATCCGATAACTCAGTTTTACTCTCGCTACTCTCATAAAATCACTCCTCTCACTCGATCTTCTCCCGATTTTATTGGTCTATATCTTGGCCATAACCATTATCTAAATTCCAAATCTTTCAGGTTTATTTGAAATAGTTCTCAAGAATTTGGTTTTGAAAATTTTAGATTTAATTATTTTACTAGTTCCTATAGTTTCAATTAATTTTCAACTAGATCCCTATAATTTAAAATTTTTTTAACTAGGTCCCTACAATGCATGAGATTTCTCAATTAGATTCCTATCATTATAAAAAAAAATGAAATATTATGTTTCCATAGTAGGATGAAGAGGAAGATAGAAATGGAATATTCATGAAATATTCTATTTTTATAACAGTATGAACTTTATTAAAAAGTCTCGTATACTATAGGAACTTAAATAAAAATTGAGTAAAAATATATGAACTTACAGAATAATCAAACGAAAATTTCATTATGATAGCTTTGAAAGTTTTAATTTTAATTTTCTTATATTTGAGTTTTTTTTTCTTTTTCTAACAAAGATATTAAGACTGTGAAATTTTTTTCTCAAAAGGGATAAGGGAAGAAGGAGGTGGAAGTCAAACACATAACTACGCACTCAAAAGTATAGGAGACAACTGCAGTCATTAGCTGATAGGCTCAACTATCCTTGTCATACTTTATTTAGCCTAATAAAATGATAGACCTTTCATATTTACCAATATTATATGTGATAATGTAACACTCTCTTTGCATGAAAACACAATGTATTGATTTCTACCGTGAGAAAGGGGTCATTATTGATAGTCTATGAATCAATTACAGCTCATAAATCAGTTCTAATGAAAATTGCACCTAATTTGTTAAACATAATATATCCTGTGTCTACTGTGTTTATTAGAATTACGGGAACAGTTTTGTTTTAATGAGTCTTAAGTATATGGTTAAACAAAAAAAAAAAATCAAACTCTTCACCCCTCACAAGGGTACCCAAGATTGCATATAGACCCATAACAAGAACCACAGCAGAAGCAGCATTACCCTTGCCACGATGAGTGGCAAAGCAACAAAGATGATGAAAAGAATGATTGATGAATAAAGTCAGCAATCACATCATGTTGCTTCGTCAAATGAAATGAAATGAAAGGAAAAGTTTCAAACTTTCAATACTAAAATCTTCCTAATTAAATTCATAGTTGAAAAATAATTGCAATAATTTAGTAAATAGCAAAATGCCCTTCTAAAATCCTGAAACTTGTAGTCCAAAGATCCTCCCTCCAAGTAAAAATGAGTTACTGCCTCTGCAATCATCAATGCAAATCCTTTTAGCAGGACAAAAACATGTCCCCCAATAAAAATGAATCACTTAGAAGGTGAGCAATAAAAAATGCCTGTACAAGGAAGGCCAAGAGTGATTTTGTCACTGCCAAATGGTAGCCCTTGAAGAAGCAAATAGCAGATCTTGTATAAATGGATTCCACACCCTCAATTTGATCCCACAGCTTTACTACAGAACCCATTTCTTGGCCTCTTGCATGATATGATATCAGAGAATGAGTCAACTAGTTGCCCTGCCAAACTACTTGGATCATCAATCAGAGTTTGAATGAAAGTATTAACCACCCTACGTTCTTGCTCCGTCGACCTCAAACTAAACCAAGTCAGCAACTTCAACCTAAATTCCTGTTTTATATGACCCTGACATTCTAGCCAGCGAATTACCTTCACACAATACTCAAAGTTCTCATCCAAGGAGAACGAACCATCTGGTATGTGTAGAGGAGATCCATTAATCAAAGTGCTGTCACAGTCATGTGCCTCTTCATTTGTGCTTGCTAACCTTTTCTTGCTTGCATCTACAAGAGAATCAACTGCTGGCACTTCTCCGATTGGCCCAAGTGTCCAGGTTTGGGAATCACCACTGCCATGTGATCTAGCTATGCAATTTTTGTCGAGATCATGAGAAGCAGCATCGTCATCTGCCTCAACAGCCTGCTGCAAAGTGCAACCATTGTCTTCATCCCTGGAAGACTCGAAAGGAGGTGTAAGTTCTTCATTTAAATCAGGCACCGAAACAACATTTAGATCAAGGCCTCGCGAAACAGATGGTTGCTGCTCTACTGGATTGCTACGCGCGATCACTTCCCTTGGTCCACAGCAATTTCTAATATCAGCACGACAAAACCCCTCCAGGCAACCTTGTTCTTGAGCCCAAGCAAGATGCAAAATTTTTCCAAGGTCTCGAACCTTAAATCCTAAGTCAGCCATTGAGGGATTGGGCTCCATTTTGGAGCCAGATGAATCGTCTTCAGTTTGAAGACTTTCCTTCTTATGATCCATGGCAACCGACGAAGACGGAATTTTTTCCAGGATCTCAATGCTCTTGGTGAAACACTTGGCCTCAGAATGACCCAGGTCACCCTTATCTGTAAAAGATATGATCCGAAAAGTATATTCTGTGCACGGCTGGAGTTCGGATATCAATATCCTCCTCTGAGTTTTGGGAAACACACAAACAGGTTCTTTTGTGTGTGATTCCTCCCTACTCTTGTAATACCAGAGCTTGTATCCCTTGATTTCCTCAGACGACACATTTGACATTTCAATCAAAATCATCTTGACTGAGGAAGCTGTTACCTCCTCAAAAACAAACTTGCAGGCAGAAGGAAGTGAGCCCTCTGAGGGTTAAAAGACACTCATCATATACCATACGGATGAAATTGCATGGATAGGAAAAAGAAATCATGAATAAATTTAAAAAAAGGAAATAATTCCAACCTCTAGATTCTGGATTTACATTGGGTACAGTGGCCAACCACTCATCAGCTTTCTCAATAGCAAGAGAGCAAAGCTTCTGTACATCACTGGCAATGGGGAGTCTGCTGACAATACCACGCGCCATCTTGGAAGAAACACCATTAACCGAACCAACTTCTGTTTCTAGTTTAGTCTTTGCCTCTTGTACCATTTCATGCAATTCTTTGAATCTTGAAGTTCCATCTAGAAGCCTATAGCTCAAACATATCCGGTAACACAGTACATCTACACGCCGTGCATCTTTTGCTATGTTTAGCTGCTTCTTCCAACACCTACCATTATTAAACATGAACCACCTTGTCATCAGCACACAGGCTGAAAATTTAGTCACCAACATACAAGTTTCAAGTGATATAAGTCGTAAATATTTTATATACCTCAATCTTCTGTTCCAATATAAAGTCCAAGGAGCTAAGAAAGGTCATAATGGAATTCATTTATCTAGGAAAAGACACATCAAGGATAGCAAAAACTGTAGTAGTTGAACAGTTGTTTGTTGTTGCAAGTATGTCAAGCAATTGATGGACAGGAGAAGCAGGAAACATGAGCAAATTCTTTTATTTACTAGTATATATAGAATGCAGGTCAATAAATATTTTGCTGCTGAAACACAGAAATTGGAAACGGTTCACAAAAGCCTAATTATATCAACAAATGGTGGGAGAATGGAGGGGGGCCCGGGGGCGGGGCAGGGCAAGGGACATAGTGCAACAGCTGAAAAGAAAAATACTCACCCAAGTATCCCAGTAACTTTACCACAGTATGCACAACAATAACCACCATCTAGTTGCATTAGTTGCCCATGATCAACAACTCCCACTTTTTCATGCTGAAGGGCACACTCGATATGGCAAGACAGCCCACAGGAGTCCCCTTGGGCAGATTCAGATGTGCATACCAACCAAAGACTAGGGTCCTTGTTATCATCAAAAAGGTGGCAGATACAGCAAGAGCACCTTCTACAAAATGTGTCATCTTTAGATAGAATTGCTCTACAAGCAGAATTTTTACAGATCCAGGAGTTTGAATGTCCAAAATCTGAAGGCAGGTCAGGAGCAGGAACAAATCGTGTGGGGTTTTCACCCTTCCGATGTTGCTTCCTAGAAGGCTGACTGCTGGGACCAGAAACTTTTTTTGAGTCCTGTTTCTTCATAATCTTACCAGTTGACTTAGTTTCAGCTATCCTACTTTTTGAAGAACCGTTCTTTCTGTCCTTATCGAAGCATGTTCGCAGAAGTTCCTTCTTTGCACCAGATTTCAGGAACTCCTGAAGGAGTTCTGAACTTCTTGAGGCATCATCTGAATGGCCATTTTTTTCTGGAGTACTTTGCACACTGGATGAAAGGCTTTGAACACCAGAAACTGGACAGAAAGAACAATCAACTTCAAAGTAAGTCTGGTGGAAACAGAAGGGAGGTTAAACTAAAGTAAACAATAAAACCGAAATGGACAGATAAATGTCAATCAACTGAAGATAAGAGCAGAGATAGTAATAAAAATGCATGCAATAAATGATAAATTTAAGTTCAGGTTAAACCAAAGATATATGAATAGAATGGCAGTCAAAGTCCAGATCAACCTTTGACAGAACTCAAGCCTTCGTAGCTGACTCCATCATTCAGATCAAGGCAACATTAAAGATCAGATACAACAGAGCCAATTTGATTTGCTTTCATAAACAAACCATGCTCATAATTGTTTGAATGTGACATGAAATTTTAACTTACTATGATACTCTCAGAACATATAGTCTCTTTCTCACTCTTAACACGTGTATTGTATGTTGGGACCTATATTGCTTGGACACAACATGTGGATCTCATGTCCACGTGTCAATGTCAAATCTTGCGTCACACATTGATGACATGCATTTATACATGTTCAATTTAAAAATCATTTTTTTCAATTCCAAACTGCAGAACCTAGCATGAATAAGGTCATTTAAAATTTTAAAAAGGTAAGAACACACAAATTCTGAGTTTGTTTTAAATTTTAAAGAAATTTTTTAAGATTGAATGAAGAAAATAGGATAGGAGTGAGGCTTATATAATGATATTATAAATAATGAATTTTTTCTTTAAATCGTTAATTATATATATAGTGTCCATATCCTATAATTTTTTAATTTTCCGTATCCTATAATTTTAAAATTTTGGTTTGTCTCTCATGTTTGTGTCATGTTCCAGATCCGTCAGAATTTGTGCTTCATAGGTTGGGACACACTCGCATAGTTTCCCTAAGCGCTTATGAGCTTCATATTACAACATCATACACAGACCTAAGGGTAGGGCAAGCTGGAAATCTTACAACTGAAGCTAACCCCAGCAGGTTGTGTTTGATAATTCCTAGACGTCAGGTATGCATTAAGCAGCAGTGGCTAAAGCACCTGCACTAGATCTATGCATCTAATGGAGAGCATAGCCACACCCCTGTGCTAGGGTCATCTTGTCACAAAAAACAGGCAATGAGTCAATACATAACATAAGAACAAAAACAATTTCATCATAAAGCCTCATTTAGGCAAGGAACAACATACATAGAGGATTTGTAAAATTGCAGGGCAAGGGAGAGAAGCAGGAAGCAGGGGAAGGGTTTGTGAGCAAACGTTTAAGCACTAAAATTGTATTGAAAAAAATAAATACAAAAAATCTAGAGTCAACTCTGGAGATACATATTAACTGATGACTCATGCAAAATCCAAGGACATTTGAAACCATTTGCAAATGTCATCCAAATGAAGTTGCATAAATCTGCTTTGATCAATAAATAGAAGCCTAATGTTAACTCCTAATTAGAACATAATAATCATCTTTGAAGACATTCCTCTTTGGCTCTTTGCATTGACAGAAACAAAGCCAATTCAATATCTACCTTCTACTTTAAAAGCTTTCTAAATCCTCAAACATCGATGTCGAATAATAATAGCCAGATGCTAATACCATCCTAAATCAGGAAACGAAAGAATCATTTAAGGGAGATGGCCAGAACAACAGAATGTGTATTTGGCAACGTTGGCTCAACATGAGAACTGCCAAGGAGAAGTCCAGGAATCAAGTTCCTAGAGTTGAATTGCCCATATCTTGAACAAACAACCAGATTACAAATTATCATAAAATAGGAGTAGTAAAAGTAAAGAGCTATCCTGAGTCGGTTAAAATTATAAAATGATCTCTACAGTACATTCCAGACAATAAAGATCAGATCTCCTCACCGAGTATTCGATAATTCACATTGAGAATGGATGAAACAGAAAAAATATACGCATATTCTTAAATAATTCAAATACCTAAAAGACTAAGGAAATATTACTGGAAAACTTAGAACAGGAAAGTTGATGCCTCAGAAGCACCAGATCGTCCCTACCACTGAAAAAGAAAATGAGAAGAGAAATCCTGAAAGAGCTGACACTGCTGGAGCATTTCCAAAGTCACAATGGAGAGACTCCTGGAGTATGCCAGACTTTGGAATAACCCTTTATATAGACTAGACTCCATGCCTCTATGTAGGCATAAGAGCAGAGCATGTGCTAAAGCTTTAATATTTAATTTAATATGCACATCTCATGTTATCCTCGTTAACCATTCAAAAATACTTTTATGGAATGTAACTTTTGTCAATCCAACCTATCTACACTCCAGCTTGATATTTCATTCAAGATATTTGTAACACTGGCCCTCAATAAGTACATAATTAAAATTTAGGATTGCATACTAATATTATCTATCTTCTTATGAACAATGACAAATCAGCTTCAAATCAATATGAAATGTTAAGATCTCGTTCTAGAATTCTAAATTAAGAAAATTGATAATACAAGGGTAGATTTGTGAAATGTGTTATAAATTGTTTGTTTAATACATTAACAACAGATACAGCATGGGCATGTTAATCAAAGACAAGGTGAATTATACTCAAACACAAAAACATACCTAGTTTATTTAACAAAATTGAATCAAATAGAAGTGATAGCCTAATTCGATGAGTTCATGACCAACATGTACAACAAAATATCAAATATAGTATATTTGACAAATATGAATCCAATAGCCAAATTCCATTAGTCCAAGATTCCTTCCCAAGAAAGGCAACGACAATGCCAGCTTGTGGGATGAGATACCTCTCTTTCAACTCAATCTTGTTGAGATTAACATAAAACTAGGGAAAAATTGGATAATATTGTAATACATAATCAATGGCATACATTAGCAGTTCTGTCTTATTCTAATTTGACAGCACTAAGTGCATGTTTGAGGTAACTGTGAAGAACTGCTTTAAAGAATAAGACGTTTTAGAAGAAATATCTTTTGAAGAATGAAGTTTATATTTTGGTAGGTTCACCAAAAAAAACTTGGAGTAATTGGGCAGAAATACTAAAAGTTACATTGCCAACCTTTAAGACAGAATAAGTTTTAGCTATGGAAGCCAATAGGACAAATTAAGACAGCAGAATCACTTTTTGAGGAGATATCTAAATAAGGACTAAATTCAGCAATAACTCCCACCACCTCTAAGCATTTATAACTATCAAATTCAACAACATACAATTAAATTGGGAATATTACACATCCTTCATATGGCGCATGTTTCATTTCTGTATTGAAAACACAGTTTAATGCATTATTATTTCATATGATGAAAACATAATATCACTGGTCGGTCAAAATTTATAACCATGACTTTTAAAGGGAAAACAACGCGTATTAGACGTGTGATTAAACTAATCAGGAAAGATCCAAAAAATATCCCAGTAAAAACAGATCTCAGATTTGTTTTGTGGAAAATCTTCATCAAATTGCTTAAATTATTATGAAAATTTTGAATTAATCTCATGCCACATAATTTGTTATTATTATTTTCCATAACAGGGTACGATTTGAGTTTGACAAAGTAAAACGTTTCCATATCACGAAAGATAAACAGTATTTTTTTATTTAGTATAATATAACTCCAATTTATGAAAAGATAATAACAGGTAATTAGATATTACCTTGATACAACCCATAGCCACAATTACTTTCCAAAGTTATACCACACTGAGTGGAAAATAGAATGATACCACATAGTAACCATATGAGTTCAGCATTTATTAAAATTGAACAAGCTTATTCTGATATAACATTGATCCTTGACTAAAAATAGCCACATATTGGATTTGATCTCAAGCTTATATATACTTACAGTATGTCATATGTGTTAGCATAAACTTCTTTAAAAAGTACTTGTAATCAGTGTGTTAAAAACAGGACCGGACTGGCTGGTTCAACCGGAAAACTAGTGAACCGGCCATCTGACCGGTCTGGTTTTGCTATTGGACCGGTTCTGCAGTTGAATCGGTGCGAACCAATCAAAACCATCAAAAGCGGGTGAACGGCGGGTCAACCCAATGCCTTCAAAAAAATTCAAAATTTTGTCAAAAACATCATACGTGGGGTTCAAATCCCTTCCCTACTGGAAAGCGAAGGAAAGCACCACTCTCTACCACTAGGCTAGCCAAATTTTAGTGTTATTTTTTTTTTCATATATAACATATATTTTATTATATTAAACTGTATTTTTATATATTAATTTAATTATATCCGGTTCAACCAATGACCCAGTACCTTGGCCGAGTCAATCACCGGTCCGGTTCTGAAAACTATGCTTGTAATATAAAAAGTAGAAGCAGAAGTAGATATACTTCTCAACTTCTGCCTTTTTTCAGTATCTAAGACAAATAGGCTACACAAACTTCAAAAGTGCTTTTGATTAAAACATCTCTTGTAAAAAAAAAAACACAAATAAATGCTAATATATCACATCATATTATCCAAACAATTTTCATGTTTCACCCAACAAAAAGGAAACAAATCTTGATCAAGCACACACATAAAGGTTAAAAGGAAACAAAACATGAGGCTACAAAGTGAAATTATGACATATGGACAAAATGCCTTCCAAAAGAAGCCCCTTTCAAGTTTCAATAATTTTTACCATATAGTGCACAGAAACCGTACATAAAAATTAGACTTTATCACTTATCAGGGAAGGAAGCAAAAGAAACTACACAATTAGACATATTTTCAAACAAGTAGTGGCATGCTTGTCAGTAGTAAAAACTCATGAAATAATTACAAAAATTATACAATGGCAATGGCAAGAAACTTTAAAACCATCAATGCATCTTTCCCAAAGTCCGATTTCAGCTGGCATTCCAGATCATGTTGTGTTTCAACAGATCAACATATCAATACATGACATACCCACTCTAGCTTACACTCAGCAGTCAGCATTACACACCCAACACAATTTGTGGTAACTATGGAGGGAGAAGACTCACGATGAAGCTGGAAAACATACCTTTAGAAAGGGGTTTATCTTCTACATCCATACGCAAATGCTAAGCACTATAAGCGAATGCCCTTGCCTGACAACAATAGAGAAATAGCATTACAAGTGTGTTTACATAAATGGGAAGAGCAAAGGAGTGTCAGGCATGCACTTAAACCATAGATCAATCAAAAAAGGAAATTAATAGCTAAAGTATTATGTTATGGTATCACACCAAAGAAAGTTAACAAACAGTACTTTACCAAAACTTCAGCACAACTACTAGCTTGCTTAAGTACAAATTCTAATTCCCACAAGATTAATTCCCACAGGATCAAGAAGAAACATCTACCAACAATATGAACTCTCAAAAAATCATCATGATTGTTCACTTCTGTTTGCACTTCAACGAATAAAAAAGAATGATATATCTGGACAGCAACAACATTTTAAATACACAAATGCCAGAATGTGGCACATGAACTGAACGAGAAACTCTTAGATACACGTGGAGCGCCATGTGGATATGCTCCACATCTACTGACTAAGTGATACTTCAACTGAAAATAGATGTTAAAGGTGGGGTTCTAACTTTAAGGTCACTTTCTTAGTGGATAAGCTCCATATCCAAGTGATGCTCCAAGTACGTCTAAGAATTTCTCGAATTGAACACAAAAGAACAAGAAACGTACAAAGATCATAAGGCGGGCAAAGAAAACTATGAAATTGGAATAGAAACATAATACAACAATCAAACCTTATCCAATTAAGTGGGGTCATTTATTCATGGATCAAGGACAACACATTAAGTTGCAAAAAATAAGTCAAGCATAAATCAGATTCCAACACAGCTATTTTACCCAGCACATTTCATCTTTAACCCGCAATGCCTCATACAAAAGACCCAAGTGCAATCAACAACAAAAGAGGCACGCTTACTTATGCATTTATTTTTTAATTTCCTAAATACATTCCAAAACCAAAAACAAAACAACAATAAATATAGATATAAATATATAAATATGAACGACAAATGAACGTGAAGAGCGAAAAAGCAGAAGCACAATAATGGCACACACATGACGATTTAACTACTCTTCCCATATGGCATTGTACGCATTAACACCAGTCGAAGGAAAATCAAAGAGAGAGACTTTATACACGTATAAATCTCTTTGTTTACTTTTCACAAAGGAAATAAAAAAAAAAAAAGGGAGACAATTCTAACAAAAAAAGGGAAATAAATACAAACAAATAAAAGCATGTATTTTTTTTAAATAAAATAAAACCTGCAGAAAAATAGGGAGAACGAATCTGCACATAAAGAAGAGATCCCGAAAAACGCGAAGGAAATAAAGGAAGGAGTTGTTAATATTATTGTTATTATTATTTAGGAGTATTTTTTTTTTTTGTTTGGTTTGGTAGAAGAGAATCACTGACCTTGGGAGAATGGTGAGAGAGAAATCAAGGGTTTTTTTTCTGAAGGAGTGAAATTTGGACATGAATTCTTTCTTTCTTTTCCTTTTTTTTTTTCGGTGTTTCACAACAGAAACTTCTGCTTCAGCTTCTTATGTTGTTGTTTCTTCGAGTCTCGTTTGTTGTTAGTTTGTGTTGGAGAGAGAAAAGAGACTTGTGAGAGCTAGTCACGTTAATACGGAGGGCGAGAGAGAGAGAGAAGGTGGGAAAGGGGTGGAAGTCACGCGCCAAGGGTGGCGCGTGGGAGGGAAGTGGCAGTTTAGATAGAGCTGCATGGGGTGGCTCCACTGGCTTAAACACACTCCTTTTTGTTTTTTTTCTTGTTTGTTTACTCTCTCTCTCTCCTACTTGTTTCCCTTTTCTGGGTTAGGGTTGGATTACTTGCATAGACATAAAAGCCTATGTCAGAAAAATAAAATTCCAAAAATACTCTAAAAAATTCATTTACCATATGAGAAATAGTTTCCATTTTCTATTTTAGTAAGTTTCATGTTTTTTTTGGATTTTATAATATAAAAAATAAGAATAAAATTAATAAATTATAAATTTATTTTTTCTCAGTTTTTACTATTTCTATTGTGAATTCATAAAAATAGAAAACAAATTGAAAACTAAGATCAAACTTGTGATAATTATTTTATTTTTCTTTTACTTCATCATCATTATTATCAAAGGTGAAAAGAAAACAAGCAAGTCCAGGGAATTGGCTAACAGTGTTTTACATCCCGTATGTTATAGGTTTGAGCCTTCACTCATTATTTTTTAATGAGATAAATGTAAGTTTTTCTATAAATGCTTTTTGAGTTCAAAATTTTTCTCACCCTAAAGTTCATGTACTAAAGAGGAAGGAAAAAAAGTAAGAAATAATTCATTAAAGCTAGATATAATATTTAATTTAATTTTAATATATTATCAATATATAATTTTTTTATTATCATTTAATTATATATTATTAAAAATTAACTTTTATTATAATATCTTAAAAGTTACATAGATAATAATCTTTGATTAATAAATATTTTACGTTAATAATACATCAAATAATTTCTTTTAACTATGTGTATCGAAATATTCATGGAAAGATGATTTATAACCCTTATGCAAATATAGAATATCACTAAAAAACCAAAGATGAAGATAATGATATCAATATCTATTATGTCCAAAAATATATAAATACTATTCTAAAATAGATACTTAACAGCAATAAATCAAGACACCTTCAAATCATAAAAATAAGTAAAGATGAACCAAATCTCAAAACTAAGGAAGTATAATTAAATTTAAGCTGAATATAATTGAAATTATGTTTATTAGCACAACCAGCTCAATTTAGAAATTTTTTTCACAAAATTTAGTAACAAATTGAAATTACGTGTAATTGAATTGAATAATCCTAATTATTATGTAATGGTTAGAGATATTCAAATACGTCAAGTGTATTAAGATCGGCTGTTTAACTTAAAAATAAATAAATAAATGTGATAAAAGCTCCTTTTATAAAAAGCTATACAATTATCCTTACTAAATTCATATTTTATAACATCAAATGAAAAAAATGAAACGTTATAACAGGCTCAAGATATTTTTTGACGTGAGCTATAACAAGGTTAAGATGATTGAATGATTTGGATAAAATATTACAAAAAATTTAAAATGATAAAATTATGTTTATTAGCACAACTAGCACTTCGTTAGGCTTTAGTTTTTTTTTTTCTCTTATTTGATTTCAGGAGTTGAAAAAACAAAACGTGATTTAAGACAGCCTAATATGAAATTATAATTAATTAAGATCAAATCAAATCAAATCAATCAAATCACATCAAGTTTAATTTAATCGATATTATCAAAAGAGAATTTGGATTAATTTGTATCATATAAGTGCGATCAAAATTTAATACCTCCACTAGTAATAAAAGTTTATAAATAGAATAATTCAGTCTGTAAACACCTTTAGAAATAATATAATATTTTGATACTTCAGAAATGATATTAGAGGTAATAAAATTTGAATCTAGAATCTCATGCATACCAGCTAAACTTCTTACCACTAGACTAATTCTAGTGGCCGTAGAAATAATATAATTTGAAAATTAAAACAAAAATTAGGCAAAACTCATTATTTTTAAATTTATTTGAATCTCATTTATTTTCTTAGTTTCTAAATTACGTTGAGTTTTATTTCTTTTCTATGACAATGTTTGACTAATTAAAAATTAGAATTGGGAATCCTCTAAAATAATAAGAGATATAAAATGTGAAAAAAGAGCCCGTCGTCTTTAAATTATTTAATGGGATTCATTTACGATGTAAATTATTGATTAAATGATAATTATTTTTTTCACTTTCTCATTTTATAAATTAAAATTATCCTTATTTTGAGGATTATCATCCCAATCATAGAATCTATCACAATTGACAATTAATTGGATTATTTTAGTATTTGGTCAGTGATTTAATTTTTTATAATGTGGATGGGATGAATTTCATGGTTAAAAATTTTCCTTTTAAAAAAGTTCCGATCTCAGAAGGATCAGTTTCGGTCATCGACGATGACTATATTGAAAAAAATTAAAAAAAATGCTGTCCCAAAAATAGAAGGAAAATTATGTAAACAAATGAGGTGCTAGAGGATAAAAATGTCCATTAAAATTTTAAGAAACGAGGACAGGTAAAAAATGAGAGTGAGTGAAAAGGTAATGGGTGGGGCCATAGCTAAGGGGATATGGTATTAGGTAGTGCCCTCGCTGCAGCAGAAAGGTACATGAAGCGGTCATTCCTCGTGTGATTGGAACGTGTATCCCCCCCTTCTATCCATTGCGTCTATGGACGATAACGTGATCCCAAAAATCACCCGTACATTTAGTTTTGATAGCTGCTCTGTCACCAGCTTGTTACTTTACGATCAATTTTCAATGCGTGACATATCGTTGGTTGGATGGTAAAATTTGAGATAAAATTTGTTTAGATAAATTTTATATATAAAATTATATATATAATTTAGTTAAATAATTTTTATTTCCTAATTAAATACACTCTTATTAGTTAAAAAATAAAGAGTTAAATACACGATTTATATTTCAACTTTTTCAATATATATATTCATGACACCTTGAAGTTATTAAAGGTAGCGTTTGGTTACTATTTTCAAGACAAAAATACAGAGAACTAAAGATATAAATATATTTGGTGGTAAAGACAGAAATAAAAAAATAAAAAAATTTTCTATCACGGGAACAGGAATATAGAAATTTTTCATACCCCCGAAAAATAGAAACAATAGTGATAGGATATAAAAATAGAAATTTAACATTTTTAATCCAATAATATCACTATACATATTTAATATTTCCCTGTATGTCTTCACAACTATGGGTTGTGCAATGGCAGTCTGACGGTCGATGGTGGTGGTTCGGTAGTGGTTCGACAGGGATACTAATATCTTTTTTATCATGTATTTGTTGTCTTGTTCCTGTGTTTCCAAACAAGAAACGGAGACAGTTATCATGTCTTATACTCCACAACTAAACACGATACAGAAAAATATTTTTTATAGTTCTATCTCCACTGTCTCTACTATTCTAGGACAAATACCAAACACTACCAAGTGCAAAATATCTCTTCTGTTAAATTGACATCTATTTTCACCCTCTATTTTGTGTAATCCAAACTTTAGATGTTTTTATTATGTGCACTTAATAAGTGTTAATGTTGTGTAACCAGACACCTTCTATCTTAAAGGAAATGGATGTCAACTTAATAGAGATAGTGCATGCACGGTTGGTAACTTCAAGTGTTGCGTTATGATATATGCTTTGAAAAGTCAAATTGCACACTACCTAAGGTTAAGGAGTTAAAATACATTTAATCCAAAACTAAAATAAAATAATTACTTTTGTGAGGCTTGTTACTCAACACATTAACTACAATATCCTAAATATAGATGAAGTGAAATAAAAAAGATCCATGATTTTTTATAATTAGGGTATTTACAGTCGAAAATAATTAATAATCTTCTTGAGACATAAAGTTCATAGATATGAATTTTGACTCTAGTCGTGAGATTCTCTCCATACATACTATCATAAATTGAACCCCTATGTATATACTTAATAACCTCAACTAATCTATAATCTATAATACTAATATTTCAGACTCTTATAAGAGGAACTTTTACAGGTGTTATTTCTTGAGCAATTTAGGACCTATAATTTTCATTTGGAATTTAAATCACCAATCTATATTCATTATACTTAATTGATAAGTATCAATCACATCTATCATAATTAATTATTAATTATAAGATATCAATTATAAATCATAATCTCACTCCCATTTTATATCCCAATTTCAAAATCTATTATCAGATACTACAATATCACTTTGCAAATTTTTGTTGTTGTTGACTTTACAAATTTTTATTCTATATTTCAAATTTATGAAGTAGTATTTTTTTCTTTGTAATATATTTCAAATTATTTTTTATAATTATAATTATAATATTTAGCTTATTTATAAAAAAATTATTTGGATTAATATATAGTCATGGTTTCTTTCAAATTTATTATAGCTCTATATGGAACACATGATTTATATATTAACAATGAATATATAATTTGAAATTAACTTATATAATGGTTTTCAATCAATATATAATTATCAATTTGTAATTAATCTATCACAATGATGTCAATCATAAATATTATATGGATATTTTAATATTATATATTTTATTTGAAAACATAGCTATCAAGATAAATAAATTAAAATCTTTTGGATTAATTCAATACAGATTTAAATAATTTAGTTTACCTTTGAAATATATTTTTACTTTTAAAAATATAAAATATTTATTATAATGGGGATAAGAGGTGAAATTCTAAATGAAAATGAGGTTAGGGGAGGGGAGTTTCTAACTTTAAATGTAGAGCTTTTGAAAATCATAAATATATATATATATATATATATATATATATATATATATATTCATCTTACTATATCATATTTAACTTGTTATAACCTAAACACCAATTTATCAATTCTATAATTTTTTCATATTAATTTTTTTGCAAAACAAGACTTCAATTTTTCAACATTAAAATATTTCAAAAAAACCATTCCCACAATTTATACTTGTTTGATAATGATACAAATTATTTATTAATTAAATAATTACATCATTTTTTATTGAAAATAATTGTGTAATTAATATGCTACTTCAATAATTGAGATGACATAAATTAGGATTATATATGATTTTTTTTACTAATTATAACACATTAATTATAATATATATTTTAAAATTAATACTTTAATTTACTAAAAGTATGTACAAGGAAAAATGGTGTAATTAAAATTACATAAATTATATTTATTAATTAAAAAATAGATTTTTATGTTTTTACAACTAAAATATTTTAACTTATTAAAAAGATGTGAATGACTATAAATGACAAAAAAATGCTAACATGTGTACACGTCGAACTAAATTATCTACAATAGAGATAGAAATTAGGACAAATTTTATCTTCATCGGGGTGGAGTCCCCATTTGTTAAACGGTGCAGAGACGGGAATAGCACATCATTATTTTTTCAATCATCTATATTAGATTTGCATTAGATATGCATTTTTTTTTTTAATTTGGACTGTGTTGTATTGCTAATATTTGTTATTATAGATATTTATGTTTCGAATTTCAAAATATTTTTAAATTTTTTTCATTTTGAAATTCTTTTAATAAATCCATGAATATGCACAACGATTCAAATCCCTGCAAAGAGTAAAGAATGGAGACCTGTGATGGTAATGAGGATGGGAATGAGAGACAAAATTTTAAATAGGAACGAGGGCATGGGATATGTCCTATTTGTCATGGATACCTATTATTATCCCTATAAATGGCTCATAATATAATAAAATTATTCACTTATTCTTTTTCATTATTCAATAATTTTAACTTTTGAAATGTGCAAAATTTTCATAATATAGGCTCTATTGTTGTAGGTCATCTATCAAGATTTTTTCTAACCTTATAAACATGATATTCAAAATAAAATATAAAATAGAATGACATATTTATGTTTTATCAATTTATTTAATTATTTAACAATTGATTTATTTTGAAAATAAGCTTATATATTCAATTTTCTATAAGATATATTTAAATAAATTATTTATTTTTGATAATAATAAATAAAATATTTTTATTATCACCCTTGCATCACACGGGTCAAACGACTAATTATCAAATATGTTAGGCCTTATGGTTTTCATAAAATTAACGTAGCAAATAATGATTGATACAAATTAATTTTGTTTTTCTTATTCTCAAATCATCTAAGAATCTTTCTATTTTGTTTCAAATTAATTTCAATAATATATGCTTGGTTGGAATGGAAAATACTCATTCTAAATAACTAATGATCTCAAGTTCAAAAGAGCTATACCCTACAAAATATTAACACCCTGTTTAGTTTTAGTTTTCAGTTTTCATTTTATGTTTTCCAGTTTTTCAGATTTTATGAAGAAAATTCTGAAAATATAAAATTCAATTTTCAGTTCCATTTCTAGTTTTTGGTATTTTTTTCACAAAATTCTAAAAGTTAGAAAACTGAAAACTCAAACCAAATAGACCCTAAATACCAAACAGAATTGCTTTCAGTATAAGAGTACACATGGAAAATCGAAATAAGGGAAAAGAGTATAAAAACCCCCTAAACATTTACCCTTTTGTAAACTACTACCACAAACTTTAAAACCTTCTCAACTAGTCCCTAGACTTTATAAATACTTCAATGAACTAATACTGAAAATTCTGAAAACTAAAAAATCTAATTTTCAGTTTTCATTTCTAGTCATCAGGCCTTCACAAAATCCTAAAAATTAAAAAATTAAAAACTAAAAACTAAAACCAAATAGACTCTAAATACCCAAACAAAATTGCTTTCAGTATAAGAGTACACGTGGGAAATCGAAATAAGAGAAAAGAGTATAAAATCACCCTAAACTTTTATCCTTTTGTAAATTACCACCACAAACTTTAAAGCCTTTTCAATCAATTCCTAAACTTTATAAATACTTCAATGGATTCTTTTGTTTTAAATTTGTTCATACAATAATAGTAAAACAACACATAAAAACATATTAACCATTTATTTTACATTAAATTTGGACCATATATTTCACTAGAACTACTAGTAATTTTAGCTAATTCTTTCATAAAATGATCTATTAAGTTATGAGTCAAAGTTTAAGCACTAATTAGGAAGATTTTAAAATTAATGAAGGCACTTTCCAAAAGAGTATAAGTTTAAGGGGTTTGGACACTCTTTTCCCTGAAAATAATAATCTTAATACATCACAATATATAGTTCCATACGAAAACAATGTTGGATAAATTGGTTTCTTAAACAAAAATACATTTCATGATTTCTTGTGATTCAAAATGGGAGACAAGTTTGTTCCTCCTTAACATTTCGAGAGATTTATTTATTTTGTTTGTATTTTTGTTAGGAATTAATTTAAATATTTATAAATTATTAGAGATTAATTTATTCCATAATTTATTTGAAAATTTTAAAGAGAGACTAAATTATCCCATATTTTTAATCATGAAGGACGCATGCCCTATTTTTAATAAGAATTTACTCTTTTATTAAAAAAATTACAGTTATGTACTAATTGTTTTAAAAAGTTTGTATAATTTTATGTTACAATTTAATTATTACATAAAATTTAATAACTAAGATTTACTTTTTACTTTTACTATTATTGATTATTCTTACTTAATATGCTCCTAATTTTATGTATTTATTCAATTTCTACATACTGTCCAGCCGAAAATTAATTAGGATAGTCTATCATTCAACAACAGTGTGTAATCTTAAAAGATTGCCATTTTGTTTTGCAAGTGATATATGATGATTCATTGTAATCACAGGATCATAAGTGAGTCTGTTAATTTACATGATTGATCGATTTATTTATCTCTTGCGTTACAGAATGAATCTTCTCTACAATTTAAATTATAGATAAAGAAATTAAATTGATAAATACAGTTGTGATCTCGTGATTATAGCCCAGCTTCAAATTACCAGCTACATTTTTTATATATATATACAAAATCTCCATTTTAATTCCTCTAAAATTTCAAGTCAGGCAAATTGGTTCATATAAAAAATAAATTTTTAAGTTGGTCCATATAAAATTGAATCATCAGACAAATCAATCTATGTAAAAAAGCTTTCAAATTAGTCCTTATAAAATTAAATAGTCAAACAAATTGGTCCCTATAAAATTGAATAATCTGATAAGTTAATCAATCTATTTAGTTGGGCTAGGGTGATTAAATTGTCGGGCAATTCATTTTTACAAGCATTAATTTAAGAATTTTTTTTTTACAGTGACCAATTTATCCAACTTTTAAATTTTATAAGGACCAAATTGGGTTTTATTATTTAAAAGGATCAATTTGTTCGACCTGAAATTCTAGAGGGACCAAAATAAGGGATTTTGTCCTTTTTTTTTGGCAAATGAAGCCCACTTGCTCATATTACTAAGTGGGTGTTTATTTCAAAATATATTAATCTATTCACAAGAATATTTGCCTGGGAATTATTTATTTTCATGTTTGTTACAAGCTTTCTAAAATTACTTTTAGATTTTAATTATTTTTAGGAAAGACATATTCTCATATTTTAGTGAGATTTCATTCTCATGTTAAAGGGTGGGAATAAAAAATTTCCATAATTAGGGAATAGTAATTATTGAGTATATATTTTAAAATATCCCTCAATAATAATAATAATAATAATAATAATAATGATAATAATAAATCTATTAAGAATATTTTGAAAATTATGATATATATTTCCAAGAACAAGTATTATAAAACAAATAGGTTTAAAATTCGTTTCTAGGAATCTCAATAAATAATTACAGGATTGTTTAATCTAAAAAACAAAATTTTCAAAATTTATAGGTATTATATTCCTATAAATGAAATTATTAAAAACTAAATTTCAAACCTTAAAACAAATGACCCTTAAATATCCAACTAATTCGATTTGACTCGCAGTCCATAAAGATCTTAGAGGGGGTTTTAAATCTCTCAACAAATTTTTTTAATTTCCATTCCCAATTTTTGAAGAAAAGACACCTCATTAATGGACAAAAATACTTACTACATTCACAAATCTCATGTTGATACAATATGGTAAAGTTACTGTTATCTCTTGCGAGAAAAGATACTTGTATACATCACGAGCAAATCCTTTTCCTTCCTCCATGTGAATTTTAGCCACAAGCACCTGAAACAAAGAAAGAGAAGATATAATCAAAAAAAATTAAATGAGTGGATATAAATAGCTAGGGAGGAAGAATTCTCTTCCTTCAAGAGGAAGGAAGAAGATCTCAAAAGTCATATACTTCAACGAATGATTGGTAGATTGTTGACAACTGACAACGGCAGTCGACTATCGGCGGAGGGTGATTGACCATTAGTGACAGGTGGTTGGCAACCAAGGGCGAGTGAGCGGCCGATGACCGCCCCAACCAGTCAACCACTAATGTTGGGCGATTTGCCGTTAGTAGAGGGCGGTTGACCACCTGCGGCAGCAATGAGTGATGGTCATAGTTAGAGAATGATAAAAAATTATGAGATATGGAATTAACAATTTTTAAGATATGAGTTAATAATTGAAAAAAGGTTTAGGCTAGTTATTTTTCAATTCCATGAAATTGTTATATAAAGTTATAGTAAAATTATAATTATAATTCTAAGAGGGCTATTAAACATAAAAATTGGAATTAGGCAGTCCAATTCCAATTTCATACTCAACGCCACGTGTCAAACGAATACTTAGTTTTATTAGAAAATCTCTTTGAATCATAACCGAACGTTTTTTCGAAGTAGTTTGTGATCTCGTAGCGAAGAAGAGAATGACTCTTCCCACTCCATTTTGGCTATTGTCACTTCCACTCAACTAGCTTTTTATATAGTTGTCCTAAAATGCCATTTTACTCACTACAATTAGTAAACTATTCTAATATTGTTCAAAGTCATTATTATAAATTTTTTTAGGAAATTATGTTAATATTTTATCATTTGTGCTTCTATATTTTTTCCATTTTGAAAGAAAAATATATTACACAAAAGGTGTCATTCTATTATTTTGAGAAAAACAAATTTTCACTAATTAACATAACAAGTAGGCATATTAGATTTTTCGACAAAAAATTGTGCTTCTAACATTTTTATACAAAAAGTAGATTTTATCTAATGTTAAATAAAAATGTTATACTAGTTCTCTCATAATTAAATTTTTTTAATTAGTTATTTCTTTTATTAAAAATTAATGTAATATAATACACCAAGTTAGTCGTTTATCTAATAAGTTACTCAAACCTTTTTCTCTCTGCCTTCTTGCACATCAAAGTATATGTTTAAGGAAATAATCGAATTAATTAAAAATACTTAGAATTTATATATCATTTTATAGATTTCTTAAAAGAAAAACAATAAGATAAAACCGCTCCTCTTCAGTTTTGAAGAGTTGGAGCCTTTCATGTAGTATATTACTGGAAAAAAAAAGTTAAACATGGTTACCCCTTACCAACTGTTTTTTTTCAATTTTTGCAAACTAGAAAAATATTTTTTGTGTGATAATTGTTTTTGTAAAATGAAAAAAAATATAGAAGAATAAATAGTACAATACTAACATAATTTCTTAAAAATGTTTGTAATAATGATTTTGAAAAATATTAAAATAATAATATCTAACTAGTTTATTAATGGTGAAGAAGAAAAGAATATTTTAAGATAACTATATAAAAATCAAATTGAGTAGAAATAACAATAATAAAAAAGAGTGATAATGTCCTCTCCCAGCGAAGAAATATGGTTTCTTTCTCTATGAAATTGTCTGACTTTTGGGAATTAAAGTTTCCGTGAAAAATACTTATTTATTGAAATTGTACATATTTACTTCTGATCCGTGTATTGGTGCCCTGACATTTCGCACCACATAGCACAGCTCTAGCCTATAATGCCACATGTTGCATGAATTTGGGAAGAGATCATAAATTTAATTTCCTTTTTTTTTTTTAAGTGCGAAAGAGAGACATATCTGGGTTGATTAGGGAATTCCAAATAATTATAGATTGAACCAGTGTGGCACAAAAGAATATAGGGGTTAAGAATGTACTGATTAATGATTAGGGGTTCAAATTGATTAAACCATTATTAGCTCTGCACAAGTAATAATGCGTTTCCTTTTTTGACACAATAATCGGTTTCTTTGATGGGTAAAGATGGGGATGAATAGTGCTATAGTCAGAATCTATAAAACACATACACAAAAGGCAGTCAATGAGAAGATAAATTTGATTATATATATACATATGATATTAAATGACATGCTTAAAAAATGCAATGAGCTAATGTAGGAATTTCTCCAATTAAGCTAAAATTTATAGGAAGGGAAAAATTATAGAAGTTTGACATGTAAAAACAAGTGGCCTGAATTAGGATATATGTGTTATTATTACTTTTTTTTTTTCTATAAAGGGATCATATATCATGTATATATATAATATATTTTATAAAACACTCTTAATAAAGGTGTAAAGGTTAGAACTTTGATGATGATACATACAGCGTTGAATAGATACCTAACAAGTATTCAAAAAAGAAAAAAAGAAAAAAAGATAACGTTATAATTGCCATGCATGCGCGTGATATATATAAAAAGGTCCAATTTCTCTCGTTATCAACACGACCCAATCTCACTATTAATTCATAATTAATTAGCTCAACAAAGTTCTAAACTAACGTTGAATCCGGCAGTTCTAAGGTTAGTTGATCGTAATTTTCAAAAAAAAAAAATCCGTTTTCCATCTAGTAATTCAAATTTTCTTTCTATTATTTTTTTAAATTGTTGCATCTTTTTTTGGGGGCAGGGAGAGAAAAGGGATAATGGTATTTTGACGCTTAAAAAATGAATATCTATTTAGATACTCACTTTATAATTATTGAATAGGATAGTAGTCCCACTTATACTTAATATTCATCATATTCAATGATTATAAAGTGTGTGTCTGAATAGACATTCACTTTTTAGGTATCAAAATAGCATTACTCGAAGGTTGGCGTGTTTTACAAATGTTGATAGTATGTTAGTTGCAAATCAAGATGGTGTCGGTGGTGTGGGAGAAAAAAGTCGTAGATCATGTTAATTTAGTCTTTGTCATGTTCGAAATGCCTTAATTATGATGGCTAATAGTAGAACATATGCATGTTGGAGATATTATAACAGCCATAAATTCATAATGCTTAGGCAAAAGTTTTCCTTGTTCATCTCAATCATGTACCTAGACAAGGCAATCAATCAGCAGATATTCTTGTCAAGATGGGAGTGAGAAAGAAGCCACCCACCCTCCAGCTATATTGGGATGAAGATATAATAGGTTTTGTTAATGGCAGATAAAATGGTCATTGTTGGTTCTTTGGCAAGTAAGTTTCTCACTTTTCCTTTTTCATTAAAATGAAGGAATGTCTTGTCAAAGAGATATTCTAATATAAACATAAATCTAATATATTATATTTAGATATGCTTATAAAAAATATAAATTTTATTATTTTTTTAAATATATAATTATTTATTTATAAATCTTATATTTTTTTTATAAGGGTGTCCGAGGAACAATTCTTACACTTATAGTTATGTGAAATTTTTTCTATTAATGACATTGCTGGCATTTGTGGAAGAGACCAATAAGATTATAAATTAAGTTACCTATCGACCAGTACTGATTTTAGAAAAAAGAGGTGAAAAGTGAAAACTATTAATTGCTTATTACGAGATTCCCTATTTCTTATTACTATTTTACTATTGCATGCCTGCAATGACAGTGTATGTTGAATTTTTCGGCTGGCAACCAAATCAAACATTTGTTCCATTATATGTATGTCATAGCTGAACATATTAAATATGACATTTTGGTCACACATACCATCCATGCATTTATTTTGATTGAATTTAACTTTTATGTATTCATGTTATAAAAACTCTTATACTGAAATTTGATTTTTGTTATTTATATGATCTTTTTAATAATGAGTATAAAAATTAATTATATTTAAATATAATTAAATGGTGTTGTCATATGAATTTTTTAATATTATTTTATTTTGATGTTATAATTCAGAATTTACTTATTAAACTAATAACAATGCTAATTGCTGATTAACACTTCACCTTCATCAACTCTCACAAAGAAATTGCCAATTGGTCAAATTATAAGCCAAGTACTATTTGGCAGTCGATTATGACAGCTAATGATAGCATAAGCTCATCAGAGCAACCAAATCCAATTTACTAAGGTTTGAATTTATTACATACCAAAACATGCTATCCAAACTTCCTACGATTATATCATCAAGGCCAATACTTTGATGAAGCTTGTGTTGGAGCAACAGTTAACGGACACGTGTTGTATATATTGCCTGATTTGAAAGCAAGCTAAGAGTGGTTCTGTAAGGTCTGGTGCATGTAAAAGTGTGGGC
Organism: Dalbergia cochinchinensis; assembly: GCA_031216125.1. Lineage (NCBI taxonomy): Eukaryota > Viridiplantae > Streptophyta > Magnoliopsida > Fabales > Fabaceae > Dalbergia > Dalbergia cochinchinensis. The sequence continues at coordinate 2,381,382 of CM062377.1, forward strand.
CAGGAATGAAGAGATTAATTAAATTATCAGTAATATGATTTAATTTGAATTTTAAGTGCAGTTAAAAGAACTAAACTTTAAGAAAAAAAAATTAGAAAGTCACTGATGGCGATATTCAGATTTGTGTGGCGTGGCAGCATTTGTTTTGGTTCTGACAGGTGTTCCTCTCTTTCCTCTGTCTAATGGGAGGGGCCATGTATGATAAACAAGTGTTTTGCTTTGTACTTGGTTTAGGAACTGGATACTTGGGTTTTTAATTTTTATTTATTTTTAATTTTTTGTGTACTGTGTCGTTGCTTTATGGTGTTGATTTGTTGGCTTTGCTGAGTTTGATTCTTTTAATTTCTAAATAAATGGCTAATTAAAATATAATTAATTAAATAATGAGTGATAATATTTTAACATTTAAAAAATTAATATTTATTTAAATATTTATTTTATAATTATTAGATATGATAATAGTCTTTATTTATTTTTAATATTTATTATATTTAATAATTATAAAATAATCATACGAATAAATACTATTTTTTAGGGTTTAAAATATTATTAGGGTTACATAAGTAAATCCCTTGTCAGCTATACAACACGTAACCCACACTTCAACATGTATGAGACATTACTGTGAATCACCCTCTGCAAGCTTTCACATCAAGCAACAAATACAACACGTGTTCATACAATGTTGCTCCAACACACAGCTTCATTGGTGAAGCTTTTGTAGCAGGTTCACCACAGTATGTACCTTAGATCAATTGAAATGGCTTAAACAAATCTAAATTGATGCAGTATATTAATGAATGCAAATATCAAATAACATTTTTACAAACATAATGGTAAAATAAAAGATTATTATTTACTTTTAGAGTTTTACCGATCGCTGTTTGCTAGGCGTTGTGGCAAAGTAATTAAAAAATAAAATGTTTTGAAAGTTTTCACGCACTCAATATATAAAAATATATTTTTTGATTAAATCCATTTTTATATTCTTCAGACAAATAAAAATTAGTTTATACTTTTTATAAGTCAGAGCACTCAGTCAAAAATATGACCAAACTTATCCTAAAATGACTTATATTGTATTATGTTAAAGATTATTTTGATTCATTTTAAAAATTAAAAACAGAAACAATTCACAATTATAAACTTTAAGACTAAAATGAATATTAACTTTTTTTTTTTTAACTTGTGTCTATTGGTTAAAACTATTAAAATAGATAAATTTTAATTTTTTTAATAAATCTTATATTTTTTATTCATTGACCGGTGTTTTAAGGATATTTGTTAAATAAATTCTATTTTCATGTCAGCACTGATTTGCAGCATATATTTACTGTGGTCGTGAAGTTTCAACCAACAAAACGTAACGTATGAAATGACAACTGCAGTTAAGCGCCAAGCTACCTCCTGCCCTGACTCAAAGCAACTACGAAGTGTGGAAGACATATAATTATGGACCAACTAATAAATGCACTTATGCATGTTGCCAGAGTTGCTTTTCATGAATATTATTCTCTCCATCTTATATCAATAGGTATTAATATTTAATAAAGATTGTATACAGTCATACTTTGCAGGTCCTAACTTGTTTTTATTTCTCATAGCAGCAAAAAAATAAAAAAAGGTTAAACTGTTTGAGCTACCCAAATTAACGTTACTGACAAAGATACCCCAAAAATTGATGGAGTGACTGAGAAGTCGTTGATGAGTCTATGACCTAGCCCATGCTGGATTCGTACAAGAATTCAAATAACTTTTACCCTAGCACGTCAAAAGAAAAGTCAAACTGGGAAGAGCATCCTCAACGATGGCCATTAAATTTATTCTTTAATAAATTTCAATCTCTTGGGCAGCGATGTTACTACTTTTTTTTTTTATTATCAAAGCTCCTGATATTCCCTAAACAAGACCCCTCCCAACAATATACATGAATTAAATCCTAACCTAAATTAGTAGAATGGAAGACTAATTCTTAATCAGATAAAGGTACAATTCTCTTAAATTTATAAAAGTATAAGAGGAACTCCTTGAAATGAAGATTTTATTTTCATTTTTGAGACAACTACTATATAGATTAATTTGATACACTACTTATATAAAATATTTTAAAGTGTCAATCAATATAGGTTATATATATATATATATATATATATATATATATATTGACTTTTGAGGTAGTTATCATAAAAATCAAATAGTTTTTAAAATATTATTATATAATTGAATATCTATGTAATTTTTTTTTGTTTGGATAAATGTTTATGTAATACACATGTACATTAATAATGTAGCCACAAAGCAAAGGTTTTTAGTGATGGGAAAAATTTAAGATAAGAGGATGACGTCTTAATCCAAGATAGGGAAATGATATTCATAAAGAAATTTACATACTTAAAGAGTTGATTTACATTTATCTTATCCCAAGTAGACGAGTGGAGGTTTAAATCCGCAATCTATTAAATATGAGATCTTGTTAAACTCCACTCAACCAACTCCTTAGATTAAGTTTAGGTACAATTCAACGAATTACTTTTTAAAACTTGATTAAAGTAGGTCATTCACAACAAGATTAAAATTTCTTCAATATATTTCGTATAAATCAGAAATGGAAGACACAGTTAGAATTTAAGCATGTGATCATATAGTTATTCATCATATGCGGGAAAAGAGAATGTACGCAGAGCAGTTTTACTACTCACTAATCAAAATCATTCAATTGCATTTTTTTGGCCCAATAGTCTTATTAAAAGGAGTTTAATTTTAAAAAACTAATAGTGTAAATATATTTTACATTATTAACTAATTATGTACTTTTATTTGTAAAGCTTTTTAGTTAATAGCAGATTAAATCAAACATATTTTGCTAATATAACACTACATAATTGAATATTTATATAAAATTAAATTACATTAACAGTACATTAAAATTAAAATTTAATAAATATATGATGTACTTAATAAGAATGGAAATAAAAAGGTAACAAAATAATAAAATAACCCAATATTTGATTGAACTTGATCCTCCATTTTCATTTTCTACTCTATTCGATCCATAATATAAGTTACTTTTAAATTTTTATCTTGTTCAAAATATAAATCATTTTTACATTTTAAGAAAATATTAATTACTTTTAATCCATTTTATCCCTATATTTATTATGGACAAGAACAAATAAAAACAAATATAATTATTTAATAAAAAATAATTTATAATAGTGATAAAACATATTTTCATCCTCTTTTTTTTTCTTCAAAATATCAATAAAATCCAATCATCAACTTAATTTTCATATATAATTTTAAACAACTTATGATATGACAGGAATAAGTAATTTTCATCTTCTCAAAACTCATTAGACGAAAGGAAAAAATTGGAGACTATATTTACATGCCACGACTTTAAGAAGGTAGAGCCATTCTAGATGGTAAATGAGAATAAGTTATGTTATTTGTACTCACAATAAATGGGATATCGTGCTAACTCATATTTCATTCATTATTAAATGAGATATAAACTCCATTCAAATAGGATTAACATCTCATTCAATAATAAATAAAATATGAGTCAAGACAGTGTTCCATATATTGTGATATAAATAACATTCTTCAACGAGAATATCAAATAAAATACGTTCAAAGTGGCCTTATTTAACCAATCCAACAAGAAGTAACGTGACCATAAAGTGACGCCAAAGTTGATTCGTCACAGCATATAAATACGATTACATAAAAGCACTATCCCAGTTACAAAATACATAAAGCGGCTTTTAACGTATTTGTACTTAGTGGACACCGACCACTATCGCAATACTAACACATGGAGGCCGCGGAATAAGTGCCTAATACCCTGCATAAAGAAAAAGGAAAACAAAATGTCAAGAATAATGTGAAACCTACGTCAGATACTTCAGACTTCACCAAGAGATAAGGTAGTAGAAAGGAAAGAAAGAATGAATTCCGTGAACGTCACAACCAGGACTTGCATCTATTATTATTGAGTGAAGTCAACTAGCACATAATCTGGGACTTAAAACAACCTGCCTTAGGCACGAACAACCTGCCTTAGGCACGCATGCACCCAGAAACAAAATACTAACAGCGATATTTTAATGAAAAGAAAGCTTGGAATGAAAACCAAGGAAATTTGACATCTCAGTCTTGTAAGAGAAAAGAGAAAGAAATATAAATCAAAGCAAACCACCGTGCATGGTTTCAGTAAAGTCCTCTTGTAACTTGTAAGGGGCAAGTGCCACAGAGATCTGAATAAGCTCTCCAAGGATTGAAGGAAGACTGCTAAAAGTTGCAGCAAACCTAACATCTCGAAGTCCAGCTTAGTCCCCGCTGTCTAATAAATGGAACTTAGCAATGCAGCAGAGACACATTTAGAAGCCATATCTACATGTTTGGGCACATGTCCAGTGTCCATGTTAGATCTTGCATGACCCATGTGTGTGTGTATAATTTAAAATTTATTTTTTTCACTCTAACATAGAAAAACGTAATATAAACAAGGTTATAAAAATGAGATAATACATATTCTTTTGAGTTTATAAGAAAATAAAGTATAAATAAAGCTTATAAAAGGATAGCCCAGTGCATGAGACTCCAATCGAGTGGGGATTTAGGAAATATAGAGATACGCAGTCTTAACCCCACTTTGTGGAGAGATTGTTTCCAGAATTTGAACTCATGACAACCAGGTCACAAGACTAAGATGCCATGTGTCAAGGCTCACCTTCGATAAATGAAGCTTATATAAATGATATTTCAAATAATATATCATATTTTTTAAATTTTTAGTTATATATATGTTATGTCCATGTCCTATAATTTTTCAACTTTGATATGTTTCGCGTGTCCCATGTCATGCCTCGTGTCCATGTCAATGTCTATATTTCATAGGGACTGAGGAATGACTGAAATTGGAAAAGAAGCACAGAGACAGAAAACATTGGGAAAATAACTACGGCTCTAAGCAATCAAACACACAAACAACACTTTAGAGAGATTCAAAAACAAAGTTCCAAACTTATGAAGGGACAAACAAAGGCCGTAGAAATAGCCACTGAGAACCAAAATGAACCTAACTAAATAAACTAGTCAGCATCATCAAAACTAAGCACCTCAGGTTCTATGAAAACAAGTAATAACAGAATAATCAATCACCCAAAAAATTTCAGATGTAGAAATATACAATTGGTTCATAAATGTTGAAACCACCGAGTCCTGGTGATTTGGGGAACTGATGACATGACAAGTAGTGGTGACAATGCATGGTGGAGGAAATTGGTGCTCCCATAGTCTAAAGTTGGAATTCTTGAAACAGTGTCTTTAAACATAATGAAAAAAATCCAAAGCAATATCTGAATGGAGGTAAACGAGAAGTGAAACCAGGCACAGAAACAACCACCTAATTCCTAGAATTTCTTTTGCAATTTTTCTAATTGCTAGTCAGAATAGTACAGGAACCTTCCAACCAAAGCAGTGAAGTAAATAAACAATCATTTAATTCCAGTAATCCAAATGAATCACTTTCAAGTAAAATGATAGGATGGTATAACTAAGATGGAAAAAAGATAAATTAAGAGATTAAAAAATAACAGGGTGTTTTCATAACGGTGTTTTTGTATTAACAGAGATTTATTTTTAATATCATCTACCAAAACATAACTAGGTGTTTTCATTGGAAACAAAGTTTTTCGGGTGTGTTTGGTTAGAGAGTAAAAATGAGGATAAAAATTACTTAAATAAGTTGCATATATTATTTTACACATGAAACTCATTTAGGTAAATTTTATCCCCAATTTTACTCTCCAACCAAACACACCCTTAGACTCTTCAACAAATTAATTCTTAAGAAAAGGACAAAAAACAGTAAAACTAACTCATGCTCCTAAAAACAACAAGAAATGAAGAGTAAACAATGGCAATATGAAAATAGTTTTATAAAAAAAAAATTCATATCCACACTCTAATACATATTCAATGCAGTACCAAAAAACTCAAAGTAGAAATAATAAACAAGACTTTTATTTGAAGATGACAAATGTATGATGAGAACAGAGGAAAGTTTGATATCAACTAATTCAAAAGTGAAAGGAAAGCATAATTAGCACATGACAAATCTAATTGTGTTGCCAATGTTCTCTGAAGATTAATGATGATATGAATAACAGTAACACCATGATCCAAAAGAAAAAAATCTAAAACCCATGCCATTACAGTAACATTGCAGTTGGAATTAGCCAATGATCACAATCACAACTCAAGTGTAATGATATCAAATCTCTGAAAGCAAAGAAGATAACGCCGATCAACAAAGTAGATTTTCAGGGCCCCATTTCATCATCATTTCACAATGAAACAAGCCATAGTGGAACAACTCAAGGCATGAAAATGAAAGCACTACCTAACAGTAGACCTCTCTTTTGTCATTCAATCCTCCTTTCCTATTCCACTAAAGCTTTATGCTCATGCACAACACAAAAACCACAAAATAATTAAAAAAAAAGGGAATAGCTGGCGAAAAAACAGAAAAAAAAGACTATGATTCAAAATCAAATTCGCATAAACCCAAATAAGGGTACGATCCACATCAAACAGATTACATTCCTGTGCAACTAAAAATCAAAACTTTTTCAATTCCCCCCCCCCCCTCCCCCAAAAAAAAAAGCACACATGAAGTAAATCACAAGCATGAAATTTGAACAGAAAAGCCAAAAAGGTTAAAATTAACCCCAATTAACTATAAGTGTTCTTGAATTACTTTGTTTTGAGTTCAAAACAACTCATAATCTTATAGGTTAACTTATTTTGGGTTACAAAAGGCTTAAAAGTTATAATAATCAAAATCTTCACCAGAAAGCTTCCGAGTTAAAAAAACCAAAAAAAAAAACACACACACACACAAAACCAAAATTTCCCATAACATCAATCAAAACCAAACACGTATTTTAAACATTCACATGCAAAAAATAAAAAAAAAATCAAAAAATTGAAAAACCCTAACCTTTTTTTTTCTATTTTTCAGGAAGAGGAGTGCTGGCCCTCGCAAGCGGGGCTTTCATCGAAGTTCTTCGAAGGGTACTTTGCAGTAACCATTCCGACCTCGAAAACGATGTCGTCACCGGAGGACTTGATTCCGGTGATGGACCACCACTTGAAGAACGCGCGAACCCTAATCCCTTCGAGCTCCGCGATCTTCCCCTTCACGATCTTCCCCGTTATGGTTTTCGAGTACGTGGCCACGTAGTTGTCCGGTGGGAGCGTGATCTTGCACGCGCCGCCGAGCCTCACGGAGAAGTGGCCGGAGGTCTCGTTCACGGCGTATCCCAGCACAGTGGTCGCCGGCAACAGACCCACCGGGAAGCCGTAGTTCGTGAGCTCCACGTGTGCCGCTGTTACGTTCGAATTTGGGGTTTTAGGGTTAGGGTTTTGGAACGAATTGGATACGAGATTCAACAGAAGAGCGAAGAAGAAGAAGAATAAGATTCTGGGATTCATGGCGTTTTTCGTAATTACGTTTTTTTTTTCCGGTTCAATTTCAGTTCCGAGAATTGAATCTCTTTCTTTTATTGCTCCTTCTTCTGCGGGTGAAAGTGAAATTGATATTTTTGGTTTTTTTTTTCTCAATTAATATTCAGTTGTCAATTTCTGTGTATCTGTCATGGGTCACGAGAAATTATTAAGAAATAATAGGAATTGACGAGAATGGATAAGGAATCAGAATACTACTTGAGGATCTTTCTACACGTAACGGAAAAAACTGCTTTCTCTTTTGACTTTTTGTCCTCATGGTCACAGCTTAGGCCTGGGCTATATGATCCAGGAATTGAAGCCCATCTTGTCAAATTAGTCTGGCCCAGAATATGAGCAAAACCATTTTACTGTTTTTTACAAATTATAATTGAAAATTGATGTGTTGACAGAAATATAATACTCTGCAATTGACCCAAAAAAAGATTTGAACTTTACAGATAAGTTTGAGCAAAGGCGAGTTTCTGCTGACAAAAAACAGAAAAATAAAAAAAGACGAGTTTATGAATTTGTCTAATAGAGGAAAATTAAAAGATAAAAGTTTATTTAATGTGTATCATGACGAGGTTAAAATATCAAAATAAATATTTATCAATTATTTTCATTACTTCAAGAAATAATTATTAATTGCTTCTTATTTTTATTGAAAATAGTTTTTGATTTTTTAAAAGAGAATTTAATTTTGATACGCTATTAATATAAAAATTTTAAACCATCATTATCCAATTAAATCATTTCATTTGCATAACCATTCAAAACATAGTGTATAAGTAATCATATTTAATACTTTTATTTGTTTAACTTATGAAAAATGATAATATAAACACGGATTTATATGTGTCATGACACGTGACAATATATTAATTATTAAATTTTATAGTGTCTAAATATTATAATATTAAATTATATTTTAAATAATTAATATGTTCTCACCTGTAAAATTGATTGTGAACCAAACTCTATGCTAACGTCACTCTTAACTTGCACCCTTAAAGGCACACTTCGACCAATCTAAATTAGAAATCGAGGTATTCTTATCCTCTGCAACAAATCGTGACATGTTGGTACTTTGGCTTCATTGATTCTCAAAATTTAGCGAAGTTTTATTTCGTTATAAGATTATTGCTACTTCTATTCTAAGCATATTGTACTGTTTTGTCCGCTGAACTAATTTTGTTCATGTGGCCAAAAAAGCAATTAGAGGGGGCAAAAACAGGTGGATATCTAAACTTACTACTACTATATGTCCACCTCCCTTGTCCTTTTATGTGTTGCACATGCCCATCAACATTATGCTAGAAACAAATTTAGTTTTAGCCTGATCATAGTGAAATAGACCCTACTCTTTTCCTCCATGCTTTTGCGCCTCCTTTTTCTGTTTTTAATATTTCATGGCATCGCAGAGTGTGTTGTTATGTAAAAGCTGTATGTAGCTATGAGTTTTTCTCTTGTAATATGGGAACTCAATGACGTGATAAAGAAGGCAAAAGGACAGAAGGGTAAGGCACCAATTAGACCATTTCTTTAATGGTGACGGCCATATTGGCATGTCAGCAAAAGCCATTCTAGCAGCTGCTGCTGCTGCTATATTATGTGTATTCAGCAGATTTGGTAGTGATTCAATTCAGCTTCTTTTAGTCAGAATGCATTAGCAAAAAGAAAATGAGAATCTTTGGTCATGATATAGCCATTTTTTCAATTAATGATATAATTATTTTGTCTGCTTAGAGCACATTTTTTTTTTTTTCATTTTTTGGTTTATTAGAGCTAGTAGAGCATCTTGTTGCACGATGGATCCTCTTTATTCATCTTTCTGCCTTCTCCCTTATTGGCTGTACGCAATAACCATAGATCTTATTCTTGCCTTTTGTAGTATAAAGAATTAAATATCACTGGCAAGCAAGGAAGTGTTTGATGTCAAACTTAGAAGATTAGTGCTAGAACTCTCCACCTTACCATAGTGGCCTTAAAATTTCTGGTCACTGCTATCAGTTTCAATTTTCTGTTGCATAATGTGCTTTGGGAACAAGATTTGAGGTAGAAGCTCCTGCAGCAGAGGAAAAAAGTGTACTCCCTCCATTTAAAAATAATTGTTCAATCTTCAAATTTTATTTTTGCATAAATAATAGTGCGTTTAGGAATTTCAGACAACATTTATTGCTTTTTTTTCCCAGTTATACCATTTAGTAATGGAAAAAAGAGGGTAAATGAGAAGAAATAATTAAAATAGAAAGAATAATTTGGTGATACATATCTAAATTTTTCTAAGATCTAGACTTTCTCGATTATTTCCTTAATCCATGTGCACATTTAAAACTGGATAAGCATTTCAAAATTGAGGGGTATATATATGGTTCCAAATGAAAAAGATACTGCTACATTTTAACAGAAGTGAAAAATTTTAATAATTACTGCTAATGCCTTACATCTGAACCTTAACCAAATGTATTAGAAGATCTACAGTCTCAAAGGTTGAGACATTAATAAACTTCTGTCTTGTAACTTGGTGTTTCTTGCAGCAGAATTGCTGGAGCTTGGCACGGGTATTAATATTATACACTTTATGTAACTAATAAGTAAGTAATAACAAAATGACCTACAGAAATTCCTTCATTTGACTTCAACTTCTGTCTTTGTTGAATCTGCTGCTGATGGATGCTGCTGTGTCCAAAATTATTCCTTATCATTCATTCATTCATTCCAAAGCTGTGCGTTTTTCACCTTAGAAACACTTTCCAACACTTCAAAGGGAAGAATGTCTCCTATAACAACTACCATTTTGGTTTCCAAATCCACCTTGTATGAGCTGACTCCTGTTAAGATAGGTAATATAGATGCAGGTGTAAACAAAATAGAACCATATCACATACTGAAGAGTAAACAATAATATTGTTGACTTTTTGGAATATGACAATACGTTTGTCAAAAAGGAATGGCTAACACAGCCTATGCCATCTCCTCTGGTGGACATTTGAGCAATCCCACTTGGTTTATCTTATCACTGTTCAGCAATGTCCAATAGAACCTTGTTGAGCTTCAGATGGAATTTTGAAAAGAACACACCAGACACAGAAAGCTAGCATGCAGTCTACAAGTAATGTTACTAATTAGTCTTAAATTGTCTTGTCATTTTGTTACAGTTGAAGAATTATGCTACTGTAGCTGTTTTATGATATCAAAAAAAAAAAAAAAATGACAATGTGCTCACCTTCCAACTTTGAGATATGTTTCTCAACTTTTTTGGCACATCCATGGCAATGCATGGACACCCTTAACATTACTATCTGCATATTAGATCCACAGGGAGATAAACTCATATAAGCTGGTTAATAATATATCAAACATGTATTTTCATTTTCATTTTGGAAAAGAGAGAAGAGGGACAAGTGTTGCAATAGAAACTTCATACAGAATAAGACCACAAAAGAAGGCCTTACCTTGGGTTTCAATTGAAAAGCCAGTGTCTGCTTTCCAGCCACTACATCCTTCAACCTTAGCTTATGATCACTGTCACTTGCAACCAATGGCTTTCTCTCAAGCTCATCTTCGAAATCCACTGAATTAATGCAGAAGCAGGTTTTTGAGCCAGTAGAAAGGCAGAAAGTGTCTAACATCCTACCTAGTTTCCCCATTTCAACTTCTTGTTCTCAGTTGAACACAAGGCAAAAGGCTACCGTGTAACAACTAGAACATCTCACTCAAGTCTTAACCAAGGAGGGTAGTAGTAGGAATATCTTATATTAGGAGAGATACGTCAGGGCAATGGGGAAACAAAGAAGCTCAAGGGTCAAAGTTCATTGGGGAAGCCAAAAGCAGCACAGAACCCAATGAATTTTACTAGGAATAACAATAGAAAATACAGGCTCAGTGGCTAGAGTTTTGTGACGTGATGAACCACCAAACACTTGACCAAACTAAAACAAGGATGCACCTAGTTAGCTAGAATAGCATTAATTGTTAATTTAATTGCCACACTATTAAATCACAGATCTTCTATTGTATAAGTCACAACTCACACAAAAAAAAAAAATTAATTATTGGGAGTGGGGAAGGAGGTATATATAATTGATTTCGAGAAATGTGATTTTGTGACTGAAAATACATCATTATGATCAAGATTGAATACAAGTTCTTTCATTTCATCATTTTTCCCTAGAACAAATTAACCCACTAAAGACAGATGCATATGTTACAACCACAAGGGTCATAAAAGGAGAAACATGGTTTGAGAATTGTGTCTCGGTGACTATTTTAGAAATGGAAGAAACTGCTATGTGTTAAAAGAGGAGAAAACATGGCTCACATGATCAAAGGAGGAGACAAGCAAAGGAAGAAACATGCATCGCAGGACAGTAAGTAGCAATGACAAGCTTTCTTTGTAAGCGTGATGAGGCTTAGCCCAAATTGGAGGAAAGGAATATGTATTTGCATCCAAATTGATGAATTATATAAGAATGGAGAAGGGGTCTTAAATAAAAGAAAAGATTAAGACACATTTGTTAATACAACTGTAATGCAAAAATTGAAAAGGATAGGCACAAGAAAATTGATGGCATATTCAGTATTCAGGACTTTGAGAGGCACAGCATGCCACAAATTTCTTAAAAGTTCATAGTATTATTTTAGTAGCTCCCTAACGATGCTGACACAAAGAAAACTATTGTCATATGGCAACAAATGCACAGTGCTTAACACACTTGAATTGAATAACGTATAAATTACATTTGAAACTTGAAAAAGCTACTTACAAGCAACAGGTGACAAATCACTCTCTATATTTGAGCCTAGATCATTAGAAAATGTAGTTGATTGGGAGGCTTTGCATGCTTAACATTATAAATTGTGCCATTAAAAAAAATGTTAATGCGTAAAGGCAAAGGGACAAATTGAAGGAATAAGTGACTGAGACCCCAGTGAGGATTGAATGAACCAGTTGAATTGAAGTCTTTGTCTTCACTTCAACATATCATAGTGCCAAATGGGACCTGCGGCCATGCATTATTGGGGTGCCATGAGAATACAAAGTCTTTCTGAATAATTGAATCATTGAATAATTGTCTCAAAACAAAAGGGTCTTCTTCATATATCTACACAGGTTGGTCCATATGACAGTGGAACCTTTCAATGGAAGCAGAAGGGGAATTTTGAAAAACAAAAGCTAGGGGCTACGTCATGTCAGGGTTATGTGTCAGTCACATTAGTTTTGCTGCTGAATAGCGAATAGGATAAAAGTGGAGGGGAGTGAGAGAGTTTTCTTGGGGTGTTTGTGCGTGATACTCAAAACTATCCAACAAAACACAGAAGAAAGTGGTGCATGGTTTCACGGTTATGTTACCTCACAAGGAATGGTAGGAGGAGGAGCACTTGTGTTACATACACTGCAATGACCTATTGCATTGCACTAACGGCATTTCGCATGGAATCACCCTTGTTGAATTTAATACGAGTATATGCGTAACACCGAGGGCAGGATGATAGGGCGTGATGTGACATGCAGTAGTTGATTGCCTCACAAAGGTGTCCACTATGTTTTTTTTAATTAAAAAAAAAATTAGGTGAATTGGGCAACAATGTCTTATTAAGGTTGGGTTCTACGAGCACTTCCAAGGAATTTATGAGATCAATTACCAAAAGAGTAATCTCAATGACAATGCGAATCAAACTCGCATTTTTAATAGTGTTTGGTTACTGTCTCAGAAACAAAATATAGAGACATTATAGACACAAATCTCTAGAGAAAAAGATATGTACAAAAACATTAAAAAATATTCCTATTGTATAGGATATAATTTGTCCAAATTTCTATCCAACTAAAAAATAGGAACAGTAGAGACATGAGATTTCTGCGCCTACTCTCTTAATGTCTCTATATTTTTTTGTCCGCATAAAATAACTAGTTTCTGAATAATATGTGAATATTATTGAGGTTGGGATGAGTTTGTATACAAATGCACGAGTAATGTGAATGTGAATAACTAACTTCTCTGTAACTTCACTGTTAAGATAAGTGTTTGTATACAAATGCACGAGTAATGTGAATGTGAATAACTAACTTCTCTGTAACTTCACTGTTAAGATAAGTGACTAACTAACTCTGGTAAATCATGATGATTATAATATGAATAGGTATAAATTTTAGTTATATAAATATAAAATGAACATATTATTTTCACTAATTATATAAATTTATTCTTAGTTAATATCATGTTTAGCAATTGCACAGCTAAAATTTATACTTGTTTAATTGATTATTACATATTAATTTGAGTCTCTATTCTCCTAAACGAGCCTATCCTAAATCAGCATACCCTCTTTTGCAAACCTTTCAAGATCAAGCACAACTCTTTTAAACACTGGTCCCCTCCCCCTGCCCTCTTTTTGCGAACTTGATTTATTTTACACTAAACAAAGTAGCTACGTTTTGTTAAATTTGACTTATTTCAACCTTAAACCAATAGTGTGCAAGCTCACATCTCAAAAATTTTGTAGGATTAATAACGTAAATCTCGATGTCTATAGAATAAATGTGTTATACCATTTTAATTTAAAAATTTCTCCTCTGTTATGGGAAGCCTTATGAACCTAATTTGTCGTTTTTTCTTTTTAATTAATTATGTCTTAATACTAAAGTCTCATAAGCTTTATTTATTTATTTTGTTGATGTCTCATAAGCTTTATAACTATGCATCTTGCTAAAAATATATATTATACATGTTTTAAAATAATTTTATTATTACTTTTGAGTTAATAACTTAATATTTATTTAGTTTTACTTAAAATTAATAGTAAGCACACAAATTTGTCCTTAACAAAATATCAATGAGCAAATTTGTCTTTGTAATTAACAACACACTCATGAAAGGGATAAAGGATAGAGGAGTTGAGTTTGTTAGTGGAACTGTTAGAGGTAGTTACAGTTAGTTGAGTCCGTTAGCTCACATAGCTTATAGTGCAAGCTGCACTCATGTGTATATATACGTTAGGCTTAGTTGCAATCTGTATCATTTCATTCTTCTCAGTAATTCATCACTTCAAAATCTCTTTTCTCTCTCACACTCTTTTGCTTCTGTTCTAACCTAGCCTGTGGGCCTGATACCTTGAAATGGTATCAAAGCTTCGAGTGTTGTTGTAGTGACGTCATATAGTGTAACTTGAGATGATACACAAGTTCCTCCTCCTTCATCTTCTTCCACCTCACCGACTCAAGTATATACTTTCTCAAATCCAATAGCCATCAAACTTGATTGGGAAAATTACTTACCATGGAAAGAGCAAGTAGAGGCAACAATTGAAGGTTACCATTTGCTCAAGTTCATCACTGGGGAAGATATTCCACTGAAGTTTGCATTAGCGACAAATCAATAAAAAGGTTTGGTCTGTGCAGAATATAGGCAATTAATGGAAGAAGCAGGATATGCTTCTAAAGTCAAGTGCATGCAATCGTAGAAGGTTTGTCAGAGGATTATAGTCCCTTTATTACTTCAGTTACTACTCGTTAGAATCCTATGTCAGTTGCTGAATTGGAAGCATTACTCATGGCTCAAGAAGAGTATATTAAGAAGTTCAAAAAAACTTGAGAATTCTATCAAGAAAATTCTATCAAGCATTACTCTAGCCTCCTTGACTGCAGAACTTTTATGGATCACCACATTACTCTCTGAATTGAGAGTTCCTGTTTCTACTCCATTGGTGTATTGTGACAATAGTGGAGCTGTATTACTTGCGGCTAACCCCCTTTATTACATTCCAAGTCCAAACATTTTGAGCTTGATCTCCATTGTTTAAGAGATCATGTGTCAAAAAGGTCATATATGTGTCAATCATATTCTAGCCCATGTTCAGATTGCTTACGTCTTTACTAAGCTTATTCCTTTAGCCAAGTTCCTTGAATTCCACTCCAAACACTCAAGATTGATGATCCTCAATCCATGCATTTGAGGGAGGATGAAAGGGATAAAAGATAGAGTAGTTGAGTTTGTTAGTGGAACTATTAGAGTTAGTTATAGTTAGTTCACATAGCTTATTACAGTGCAAGCTGCACGCATGTGCATATCTACATTGGGCTTAGTTGCAATCTGTATCATTTCATTCTTCTCATAATACGACACTTTCGAATCATTTTCTTATATTTTGTCTCTCACACTTTCTTGCTTCTCTTCTAACCAGCCTGGGCCTCATATCATTTCAAGTCACGCGAGTATCATGGATATTGTTAAACAAATTAATGCTTTTTTAACTCATCAACACTATTAAAATTAACAAAATTGCACAAGTGTCACATTAATCCTTTGAGACGTGGCGTGTTATCATCTAATATCTCAAAACGATGTCAATTTGGTTAATGCCGTCACAACCCAAAAAATCGTAACCATCACATAAGTGATATTATTCCTTATGGAAGCCTTCTGAAATTAATTTCATGCAATCATGCATAGTAAATTATTAAATTAATGCTTATAATAAATCATAATAATAAATAAATAATTAAATAAATAAATTCCTCAAAACTTCTTGTAAACTTTATAAATAAAATACATAAAATATTTAATTAATCTAAATCGTTCCAAAACCCATAGCTGAAATAGACAATCTTAAATCATATTTCTGGAAGAAATTACATAAAATGATACGACATTAAAATAACCATGCATGTTAAATGATGTCCGAGAACCCTGCCTGCACACTACTGGAACACTCTATTCTAACATAATGCTAATTTAAACTTCACTATAAAGTGAAGTTCAACAATAGAACAGCTACATGGCTTCTGAGGCTAAGACTCAACAATAATAAGATCTGCAACTGTAACTGTAAAGGAGAGGAAAAATGAGGGGTGAGTTCATCAAAACTTAGTAAGTGTGCCTCTACTCACAACCCACATAGAACAACAACAAAGTATATAACATATACATGTAACTGATGTAAAACATTTGATATATATTTACATATAACTATACTGAAAATAATAATTTAACTGAATCCATGATAATAATTAGTAGAGAAACAAGAATTATTCTATACATAAATATATGAGTTGAATAGCTGAATCTGAGCCAATGACTAATCTGATAGGCACCTAACTGGGTCCCATAAATGGACACTTTACTAGGTTCCTTAGTGTGAGTGAGCTAGTCCTCTAGTGAACTACTTGGTACTATGGTTAACTATCATTCCTACAGCCGTTAACTCACTGTTCTGTTTCTCACTAATTATTAAAATATCAATAACTTGCAATAAAATTGAATAAATCTGAAAGCTCTGAATTCATATAATTCTAACAATATGACTATAGTATAACTGAGGTTCTAAAATCATGTCAAGGGATCACCAGCTTGTAGACATAGTGATTTTAGAAGCTAACAGAGTATGTATCTGACAATTATTATATTCTAACAATCACTTTAGTATAACTAAGGTTCTAAAATCATGCCCAAGGGATCACTAGCTTGTAGTCATAGTGATTTCAAAAGCCAACAGAATATGTATCTGATAATTGTTATGAATCATACTTTGTTTAATACTTTCAATAAATCATATCTGATATTCTAAAATCTTCATAGGAAATATGTAGTCTGAAAATATAGTAATTAATATTTTTGCTGTAAACATTAGACTGCGGTCTCATAATTTCATGAACTAAAAGAAGATATTCTATAACATACAAGGTATCAAATATGGTCCCATGAGTTTTCTAAAATAAGATTTTCATGATAACTGTGAAAAATAATTTTCTAAAATTTCTATAATCCATAAAAGTATATTTTCTAGGCATAAATCATTCTAATATTCTATAAATAATTTATATAATATTAAAATAATAATAATAATGACCAAAAGTATGACCATGAACTTAAACTTACTCATCGTTGGTAGTCGAGAGTGTGCTTCTATTGACAACTCGATCTTGGGGAGCAGGAATGGCATCGATAATTGCCAATCAACATAATGAAAACACAAACAATCTGATTTAACCACCCAAACTGAGTTTGGAATGATAGGGAGGAAGAATGTTATAAGAAAATCCTACCTGACAGTACCCAAATTCACAGACTATATAAAAAGGGGAATGAATTGACTGAATTCTATGGAGATCACTTATCAGAAGAGATTGATCGGAGAAAGTTGAGAGAAACCATATTTTTCTATCCAAGGAAAAATCCTTGGGTGACTAGGATTTTTGGTAAAATATTTAGGAGTATTGTGATGTGCCAAATATATACTAGTGATATAAAAAAAAAAAAAAAACTCCAAGCGGTACTGTTACCCGTTCGCCCAACTCAAGCGCCGTGGCGTTACTTGCTCAGTGGAGCGTTCCATATATATGGTTCATACTTAGTCTTATTTGTTTGTGTATTATAATATATATATAACTACATGTAGCAACGTGCATCAACGCAGGCATAGTAGCGTGAATAATAATAATAATAATAATAAAACTAGTTGTGGTAATAACAACAACAACAGCAATAATAACACCATAAATATAATTGATAGATATCCAAATAAATCTTTAACATAATCGTAGTAACTATAATAAAATCAATTTCTAAAGAACATATGTGAAAGGAAAATACATTATATTTCATCTTTTGTAATTTTGATAAAATATATAATATATAATTCTGATATAAATATAACTATCAATGATACTTATTAATATATTAGATCTAATAGATTTGATAAAATAATATTTTCAAAGTTAAAAAAAATCAAACATAATATCACAAACTGAACATTAAATTTTATAAAAAAAACAAATATCAAATTCAAATAATAATTGAATATTAGCATATAAAAATATTCATGTACAACATTCATTAAAAATTTATAATTTATTTTCTCTTTTTGGAAACTATATATATAAGGCATTTGAATTTTTTTATGCTTTATCCAATATTCTCATAACTTAGACTTGATCTTCTTAATGATACCTATTTTTGAGATATTACAAATGCTAAGGATGAATTTGCCCCTGTTTCGTCGGTTACCCTTGTTCTCGTTATGATTTTTGTTCTCATCCTCATTCTGGAAATGGATCCCTTTATGTGTAAATTAGGCATGAGGGGGTCATGTTTCAATCCACATCCTTCATCTTTGTATTTTAAAATGAATGAGAAAATATAGTTGAATAAATGAATGATATGGATTGAAACCTGATCCCCTCATATCTAATTTATATATATGAGGAGATCCATTCCCCCTCATTCTCATCCTCACCTTTTACCATTTTGACCCCTCCTCTACCTCTGCCTTCCATCATCACCCTCACTTTCACCACCTTTGCCACCCGCACCATTACCTTTCCTTTACCCTTGCTCCTAGCTCCACTCGTCCTTTTCCTTCATCCTCTCTTTCCTCTATTTTTTTTTCTTGAACAAACAAACTACAATATGTGATAATAGTGTTATCGGCCTATAGAAAAGAAAAAATAGAGGAAGGGTGCAGATTCTCCCTTTTTTTATTTCTTACTTCATTTTTTTTTATTTGGTTGATGATGTGAGACATGATATATGAGGAGGAGTTGATGAAGGATAAATGGGGATGTGGTGAGGATTAGTGTAAGGGTTTAGGGAGGATTGTTAGTGGGTGAGGCTGATTGTAGTGGGTGAAGGTGAAGGAGTGGTGGTGATGATGAAGATTGAGTAGGAGGGCGAGAGTAAATTGGATAAAAGGGATAAATTTGTCGTTTTGAGAGGATTAACGTGATACATATGTACTTTTGTTCAATTGGATAGTTTTCATTTTTCAGTTTATAGAACCAACTCATTTCATGATAGGGTGAGGTTATTTGTACAAAAAAATGAATGTATCTGGCGATATTTTCATCTTATTCGATTTGTCTGTATACTCCCAAACATATGCAATTTTGATATACTATAACAAACGTCCAAGATTTTTTAGTTCATCGAAGGCTAAAGTTATGGATATCTCGCATCCCAAAATGACGTCTTGCCACGAAGCATGACTCCAAGTGGCCACGGGTTCTGTAATCCCATGTGTGAACTACCATCTACAATAATCATTAACGAGATCGCACTTACACACCTCACACCCAAAATTAGTAAACTCATCTCACATTCTCACCAAAATTATGAAAAAGCGACGTCTAACTTTGATCTTCAAACATAAACGTTTGGATTGCACGATCAAACTACATAGTGTGCAGTTTTATTAATAGGATTTATCTAACAAACTCTCTAAAGGCACTAATTAAAGTTTTAAGAAATTAAAGTTTGCATTAAAAAAAATGAATTTTTGTAAGTTTCCAATGCATTAAATATCTCTAAATCTTCTAAACTTTCTATTTTCTGCATATTTAACCATTGACTTTAAGGCACTGATTAGTAAAACCTTGTTAATATATGCACTGTAATTTTTTATTGGTTAGTGAGACATCAGTTAGTTAAAATATAATACAATATAAGAAAACAACCGAGTATTTCTATATTGTATGTCGTATTTACAAGCTTGTGAAATCTATACTTTCATATCATATTGTTACCTCAAGATATTAGATACTATCCCTCTCAATGACAACCCATTTTTTCAGAAATTAGTTGAATTAGGAAGGCATGCAAAATATTTCATCCACGGACTAGCTATTTTCTCAGATCACGCTATCAGACATTCCAAATTTCAGAATGGAAGTGACTATTTGGCCTTTTTTTTAATTTTCTATTTTCAATATTTTTTATTCTAATTAACTACTACGTGAGATTCACTGTTCGCCAATTAATATGGGTAAAGTTGGGTCGATCCACCGTGAGGTATATATAAACCTCTTTTAGCACTGTTTCTTTTTTTCTGTTTACAAGATTTAAATCCAAGCCTTCATTTAAAAAGGAGACATGTTTATTATATATTCTTAATATTAATTACCAAATTATCATCTCAGTATTTTTTTTAAACAAGTTTTTTAAAGAATTGAGAAAAATGAAGAAATATTGTTTTCACGTATATTTTCACCAAATCCCAAGCACAAGAAATAAAATAGAAACAATTTATCAATTTTATAATTATTAGTAAATTAAAAATATATCAACTAGGAATATGTTTGATTAGGGAATAAAATGAGAAATTTTTTTTATGGATAAACATTATATATAATTTTATACATGGAACTCATTTATAAAATAATTAACTCAATTTTACCATTGAAATAAAAACACCCTACAAGTCAAAATAGAAAACCGAACAGTGCAAGAAGTCCAAAATACATAAAGCAGGGAAGACGAATAAGTTCATCACAAGTCCCAAAATCGAAATAAAAAGAGTTATTGCCTCAAATTGTCATCTGGAAACAAGTTGAAGCTTGAGAATGAGGAGCACCTTCAACCACTGACATAACAGAAGCATGCATGGTCAGCAACAGCACCCTAATTAAGGCAGGCAGCATAACTGGATGTTGACACTGAAACTGGTGAAGATTCTACGTAGCCAACGATTTTGCAACTTTTCTAGCAAGGCTTTGATTTTGATCGCTGCCTCAGTGACAAGAACAATGAACTGTTGTATTATTCAAGCCCAACTTGTGATGAAAAAAAGATGTCCTATTAGGTGGGAGTACCTTGCAACTACAACTAATGCAACTGCGACCATGAAATGGAGCATGTTATGTCAATTTGAGAAGCTATAATAAAATACCACACAAAACTATTGGACTTTCCACCATGCTTGTGGGTTTTATTTAATCATCATCACCTTTAGGATTTGATAGTCTTAACATTCTAGTCCCCTGCATTTACAATGAGTATAGCCCTTTAAGTTTGATATAGTTTTGAGCAAATTTAAAGAAATAAAGTTGCCTCATTACTAAAAGATGTACCTTTTGGTCTAGTGGTAAACATTTGATTAAATAAGTCGCGTATCAAAGTAAGATTATGAGTTCGAATTCCCCAACTAACACTAGGATAAATTATTGGTTTTATTTGGCTAACGTGATCTTTAAGATGAACATAACATCTAGATTCATGATGCCTATAATAAATGCAAACCCTTAAACTTAACGTGATTCTAAGAAATTTAAGGAAATAAACTTTAATCTTTGCAAAAAAACTATTGTTTTTGATATAGTGATAAGTGCTTAATCCAACAATATTGAAATAAACCTTTTTGGTTTCCTTGAAGGATACCACTTCTTGTTCCAAATAAAACAATGTCCAAAATTACTATTATGTGGTTGTGTTTCTTTCAATGGATGAATTTGCCACTATAGATGACAAAATGTGCGTTTGTTTGTAATTATTTTAGCTAATAATTACCTTTTCATTAAAAAAAAATTCAATTTTCTTGTATTTGGATAATTTTTAAAAAATAATCAAAATTTAAAAAAAAATCAGCTTTCTACCTTTTTAGTTATATATAAAATTTAAGTTTCATAATTTTTTTTTTTTAAATTTGAAATAAACGCACCCAAAGTTTGACACATGTTGAGATGGATTGGGAAGTGACACAGATTGCTTAATTATTGTTATCTTTCATGTAGAAGTTAGTGTGTATTTACAACTTTGATTTTTGATTGACTGGATAAAAAATTTTTGTTTCCAAATTATGTCTCATTTTCTGTTAAATATTTGACAACTATGTTAAAATTTTAAATCTCTTTCAATTTTTATCTCCTACGTGGTAATATAATACATGATTGGTAAGATGGGGAAGGGACATGGTTTGGAAAAAGAAGATTTCCACCCCGTTGTTGATTACTTGTGTATCTTGAAGGTGTCATGGTATCTTGGACAAAGCAGGACCCACAAATAGTTGATGCAAACTGCTGCAATATTCTAGTGCCCATATTTTACAAGCCTCTCTTCCTTTAAACTAAATAATTCTTGATATCTTGCTCTTATGGTTTTCCGCAGATGTCAAGGGACCAAAATTGGTTTGTTTTTGCATGCCTATGGCTATGGCCCTTGCTTTGGTTCTTCCACCGTTATTAATGATGACTCTTTTGACTTTTGAGCAATTTTTTCCTTAAAATACTTTAAATATAAGGTGTAATCTTCATATTTTCACCATTCAATAATCAAAGTTTACAATTCATCACCACCTTTAGGCAAGAAGTATTAAAAAAAAGAATGCAAAAACAACTAGTACTTAGCATCATATGGCATGTAAAGAATTTCAAACGAATATGCATTTTTAAACTGTTCTTTAGTGTGCGGCGTCATGTGAAAATACTTGTGCTACCCTTGAAGGACAATCATAGCATCGCTGAATGACACATAATTTAAGGAGAATCCATGCATTCACTCAAACAAATACCGATCATTTGGTCAAAAAGTAGCCGAAAGGATTAAAAACAAAGATTCAAAGATGGCATAGAAAATTACAAATTTATCATTCTTATAATGACGAATGATTAAAACATGAAATCTTATTAGTTGTCATGGCTTCATTTCAAAGTATAATTCTGGAAAAGCTCACCTTCTTTGAGAATGAACATCGTAATAAGATGCTACATGCTACCAGTAACTAGAAGGTTTGAAAGCAAAGCGGCAAATTAGAATGGATGATTCTGATTGCATAATGCTATAAATTTTTTTTGCTTTATCCATGTTGATGTCACAAACATACAACTGCGGTAACATAATATGCGACAGAATCAGAATCATTGTAATTCGATAAGTCAAATAGACAAGAAGTAGCTGAACATGACTGCAGAGGATACTTGATTGAAAATTTTAGTTGGCATCAAAGCACAAACTTGTACTGCTATATATGAATTATGTCTAAAACAGTTTTCATGATTTATGTAACTTTTCAAGCATACACGAATTTTTCTTCGATTCACATACTGAAATATATTTTCATATATAGAAATATATTTAAAACATGGAAATGTCTTATCAAATCGCGAGATCAATTCTTGTGCTGACAAAATGAGTAAGTTAAGTAGTATCAATGATAATAAAATTAGGTTTTGACAAACTCCCACTCTCATCTTATTGCTTCACCTTAGGGAGGATACATTACGGAGTAGGTATTTGCATGGTTAGCGATCTTTTTGCGTTCGTTATTTGTTTTCATCCATAACAAAAAAAAATCGCATTTATTATTCGAAACATGTTATCAAAGCTAATTTGAGTAAATTAAATATCAATTTTTTTATCATTGGAATATAACAAAATAACAAATTTTATTTTATAAAAGTGGTTTTTTTTTTTTCATGATGCATTTGATTCAATTACATTTTAAGCAAACATAGCCTCTTAACGGTGAAAGTGAACAGTGAAGATTCAATGTTGGAAGATTTATTGGTCCTCTGCTGCATGTGGTGGGATTATGTGGGACCAACTGGTGGCTTTTACTGTGGCTTGGTGTTGTAATTTGGATGCCTTTACTATTTACCCTTGCTGAGTTGTGGGGTATTTTTTTGGAGTGCATCGATTATTCATGGTTTAGTCTATCAAAATGTAATTGTTCAAACTGATTCAAGTTGTGTTATTAGTTTTATATCTTTGGGGTGCCTTGTGCTCACTATGCTTTAGTAGCTTCTATTAGAAATCTATTCTCAGACATGTTAAATGTTGTTATTAGACACATTTATAGAGAAATAATTACATGCGCGGATAGTTTTACCAATTTTGAGCATAAGATGGATAGGGTGATTACTTTATCAAGAGTCCCCGTTTGTTATTCACTTGATTTTCTTACGAATACCTCATGGCAGGGATGGTTTAGTCTCATTCTTCATTGGTGTTCCCATTGTATTTTTTTTTTTTAATCTTTTTAAAAACATAGCCTCTTAATGTTACAAAGTTAGTAATTAAATTAGCATCATAAACTCTAATAAACATAATAACTAAATACATAACTAGATCTGATCACAAGTCAATCTATGTATTGAACCTTATAAAAACAGCAAGTTGAGTTGCATTTTGTAACTTGATAATTAGGCAGATCAGCTTAGCCCGCCTCGTATAGTCCATGAGCTGTGACAGGGAGCCGCGCAATGTGCATTGACTCACTTAATCGATCATCTTTTTTTACCTTATCAATTTTTAATTCAAGCTATCGTGCTGAGTTATTTAACTCAATAGTTCAATTTATTTTGGCAACGAAGCATGACACGGGCCGTAAAGGCTCAGGATGTACCCTAAAAGAGCAGGGTTCGAGTCCTCCTTGTTGCTATGAGGCCTTCGTTGGTGGGTCATTATGTAAAAACCTTTGTAAGCGCTCAATGAATTCAAGGGTCGTGCCGTAACTATGTGAGATGTTTGGTACCTAAACTTTCATATATAAAAAAAAGTTTAATTTATTTTTATATAAAGTAGCTTTTTTACTAGATATATTGCTCTATCAATTTGCAATAATTTCTTTTAGTGTATTCAATAATCTTTTAACTAAAAATAATATTTTTCATAGAAATTAGTTATCCGTTGCGGTGAAAAGTATCCAATTGAAAAAAAATACTTGTTTGTTTAGCATTTTCAATTTTAAGATAAAAGAGTAGTGGCAGGAAGAATTGATTTTGGTGGAAGTAAGATTTTGTTACTTTGTTGAAAGTGGCTCACATTCCAACAACAATCAAGTTGTAAAAGTTAGCAAATTACTCACCCCCATTTTTCTTAAAGATGATAAGAGTCAATTTTTCTCACAACATAGCAATGTCTATTTTAGTAATTAGGTCTTTAAAAATAATTCACTTTATTATTTTTAAATTAAAATACTATTTTTAAACTTAATTTTTTAATACTATTTTCAAATATAAATTAATTCTTTCAAAATCAATTCTTTAAAAATTAATTCTTTTAATATTAATTATTTTTAAAATAATTCTATCAAAATCTAAATCAAACGGACCCTAAATTTTATAAGAATTAGGTTCAGTTAAATCTCCTTTTTGGGAGAGTTTAGTTGGGGAAGAAAACTGACAAAAATTAACACATAAAACTTGTTTATTAAAAATACCCTTAACACATTCCATTTTTATCAGTTGATCAAACATATCCTTGATAAAAAAAAAAAATCGATACAAATACACCTAAAATTAGATGAGTAAACAACTAGAACTAACTAACTAAAATAATCGATCTATTTTATTCCATTTTAAAGCAAAACCACGATCGGGGCAGAAAGAGTCAGGCTGCCGGTTTCCCACCTCCAACCGGATTGCAACTTGTGTTACATCTGCCATGGTATGGTAATCTTTAAACATTGATGTTGATACTCTGGCTAAACGACAAAATGAAGATATAATATTTTTTGTTTGCAACAAAGATTGAAAACTATTGATCAAATTCCAAATATTCCACTATTTTTCATTTTGTACGGCGACAGCATAAACCAAAAAAAAAAAAAAGAAGATGAGGAAGAAGAAGAAAGTATTTAATGGTGTGTTTCTGAATTTTTTCAACGAAAAAATAATTTTTATAGAGATTATTCATTTTTTATACTTAAAAGCTAAAAATTGCTTAAAATAATCTTTTTCAATTTTTTAATAGAAACTGATATATGGTATGTTTGTTTGAGTTTCTTAAAAAAGTTAATATGAAACTTAAATTTTATATTTAACTGAAAAATTTAAAAAGGATTTTTTTTGAAAAGTTACTTTTTTTAATCTTTTATAAAAAGCTAAAAATTGTTATATTTTGATTATTTTTGAAAAATTATTCAAATATATGAAAAAAATTGTTTTTTTTCTTTGGTGGAAACAATGTGTTTAAATGTTTGCGTTGTTGATATGAAAGAATTTAGTCAAATTAAGCATTGTGTAATATTTCACGTACAAATACCAATTAGGAAAAATAAAAACCTACCTTCTTGCTTTGTTATACCCAAAAAAGAAAAAAAAAAAGTCACTTGGAATAAGCTAGTAATGAAGTGCTTGGGTAGTTTGCAGAAGGTTATAAGTTTAAATATCATTGCTACCAATGTATAAAAAAAATAGCAATAAAGAAATAAATTTAAAGAACTTGAAACAAGTAAAATTATAAACTCTAAAAAGTTTATAATAAATCCTAGTAATAATAATAAGCGGCAAAGAAGTCAAAATAAATCAGTAAAATTGCAGATTTAAATATTAAATTTTAGAATGTATTAACGGCATTCAAAAAGAAACCAGACACAACAATTGTAAAAGAATTCGAAAGAAAAACTACTTCTTTTTTCAAATTGATAAACGAAATTGACAAATTTACTTGATTATTTGATTGAAAAGATGGTTTGTAAAGTCACGAGTTTTATCAACTCTGAATTTTACATCTCTGCAAGGTAGGCATAAATCCAAGAGTTGCATGTTGTCCACAATCTAGGAGTAGAAAAAAACAAGAAAATGTGACCCAAGAGTATACCATACAGCAGTGGGATATATTATTTATATATGAAATATTATATTAATCCATACTCTATCCACTATTTAATAAAATATAAATTTTATTTAATTAGAAATTACGACATATTCAATAATAAACAAGCGTGGGTTCTATCTATTATCGAAACTAAGCCATGGAAATGTTCCTAGCTATTTCAACAGATAAATTGCTTTCCCGAACCGCAACTCACGCCATTGTCACTGTCAGATAACACTGGTGCCCACAACACTTGAAGTTAAAACGATCAAAATAAAAAGAAAAATATTTATTGTTATATTTTATGAGATTTATTTTGATATACTCCCAATGTACTAAAAGTTTTATTTTATTATTTAATTATATGAGCAAACACTTTTGTTTATATATTTTTTTCTACACTCTCATTTATATAATAATACATAATTAAATATTCATATATAATATTTTTTATGTTGTGAATAATCAAAATCAAAATCATATTTTATTTATGAATTTAATTTTGATATAACATATTAATATAAAACAGGTTTATCCTATCATCTAATCATATACATCAATTTGTAATAATATTTAGAGTGATAAAGGATTGAGTCAAATATTTATATTAATATAATAATACATAGTTGAATATTTGTGCCAAACTTTTACACATTAACAAGTACATTTAAATTAAACCTCTTATTTGTTTATATTTTTTCTTAATTTCTAAAATTATATTGATGGTAATAAGTTTTAAAACTAATATATCATATATGTATATTTTATATAAGTTACCAGTAGACAGTTTTATTTATTTACAAGTCTTTAAACCCGTATGTTAATTAAAAAAAAAAATATTTATTTATTGTTATCATTAATTAGGTAATATCAATGGTGCAAAATGCAGAGAGAGATTATAGGCTAAAACCTCTATGAGCTGTACAAAGCCGTCATTACACTGCCAGCTAAGACAGATCTGCGAGTCTCTCTTTCTTGCCCTTTCTCTCTCTGCTTTTTTCTTAATTTTGTTTTATCTTTCATTTTATTTTTTTCCATCTTTGTGTTGCGGTGGATCTCTTGTGAACTCAAACACCAGAATAAAAAAGAAGAAGAAAAAGCTTCGGAAAAAAATAGGTTGAAACCGCTTCTTCATTCAGTTCAGTTTCGGTGAGTTCCCCATTCCCTCAACCCTCTAGGGTTCCACCTATTTTCTCTCACTTCATCTTCTTCAATAGTTCGCAACTTCTCTACTCTCAGATCTACTGTTAGTTTTTTCGTTTTCGCTGCGGAAATTTATCAATTTACCACCTGCGAAAATCGATGATCTAGTTTTTTCTTTTTTTAAGTTGCGTTATTTTGGAATTTGGACTGAATTGACTTGCTTTGATGACGATAACTATTTTCGAAATTGTTGTGATTGAAATCAATTGACTTCGTTTTTGACTGTGTTGGAAGGTTTTGAGGTGCAGAAAATTGGATATGGCGAGTAGGGTGAAGGAAGATGAGAAGAACGAACGCGTAATTCGCGGTCTTCTGAAGCTTGAACCGAATCGAAGATGCATTAACTGCAACAGCTTAGTAAGATGCTCCCCGCAAGTTGTGTTGTAAATTTGAACTTTCTCCTTTTATTATTGTTGTAGAATTGTGTAGTTGATAATGTGAAATTGATTCAATTTAACTCATTAAATGGTAGATTCAAGTTTAGTGTACAATCATGTGAAGTTAAGTTTGTTAGAGGATATAATTGGAATTAGAAATTAGTTAGAGTTGGTTAGATATTAATTAATAGTTAGTTACATTCGTCGGCCTATATAAGGTTGTAAACTCACTTGCACAACTCACTTTTTCTCATTTTAGTACATTTTAGCATTCAGTGCCTCTCAACTATTTCCATCTCTTTTTCTGTTACCATGGAATTCAACAAACTTTGAATGGATTCCTGTTTAGTGGAGAGTAGAAACGAAATGATTGGACCACTGGGAGTAATTCTTTGCAGATAGGAAGAGTGTTGAATTTAATGATATGCAGTTTTTTATCCCTTGTTGTATGGCACAAATAGTTTCGTATAAGTAATGACTTCATCTGTTTATGGAATGTGTGAACCGGTGGAATCTTCCGTTTAAGAGTCAGTGATTGAAAGTTATGGTATGGAATTAGATGTGTAGTTGTCTTAAATATGAGGATTTATTTGATTAATAACATAACCTTTGAACATGGGATTTCCGTATTGAATTTGTTGGAATGCACTCCTCGATACTATGAATCCAGCTAGCATTGCGGTAACTATCAATTAGGAAACATTGAAATGACAGATTACATATCACCCTCAATTTCATCCTTGACATACATCACAGAGTGATGTTTCCAGTAGTATCTAATGTCAGTGCGGTTGTTGACTACCAAAATTGCAAGGATGATAACAGAGCCCAGCAACTGTTGATACATCTCTAGGTTCCATGGTTATTAAACTCTCGAGTTAACTTTTAAACTTGTACGAGTTTATGATCTTACTATACAAAAACAATTTTATCTAAACTTTCGAATTTGATAGCTTTGCAAAATAGCATGGTTATTAAACTCTCGAGTTAACTGTTAAACTCTTATGAGTTTTATCACACAAAACAGATTTATCTAAACTCTTGAGTTTGATAACCTTGTTAGGTTCCATGCAGACACAGTAGCCTTAGATGAAGAGATGAATATGAATACATGCTAGATTCTGATTGCATTACTCTGAACCTATCAAAGAAATTATTGCATTTGATATTATGACAGATCTTTACATTCTTTTCTTTTTCCCTTTTTTTGTTTTTTTGAAGGGACCACAATATGTGTGCACAAATTTCTGGACGTTTGTTTGCACAAACTGTAGTGGAATACAGTAAGTCCATACATTACTTTGGCCTATTGTAGTATCTTATGTGTGCACTGTGACCTGTATCGCTAATTTTAGTGGACTTGTATTTTTCAATTTTCCATATTTTATTTTTTTTTGCATACTTTGAATGTGTTTTGAAGTTTGAACCATCTCTATACTGATATTGTGTATAGTGTTATTTGTAATGGATTGAACATAGAGTTCATAAAACTGTATATCTAAGAAAAATCTGTTTTTCGTTGGACCAGAAATAAATCTCAACTAAGTCTAACCTTGTGCACGCTCTCATATGCTTTGTGTGTACAAAAACTGTATTTTGTTGTGAAATATATTATCCTGTACCGGCGATAGGACAATAGTGTTCCTTTCTACTGCACACTTTTCTTTGAAAGTCAACTTCTTTTTGTGTTAATTTACAGCCGGGAATTCACCCATAGAGTAAAATCAGTTTCAATGGCTAAATTTACTTCCCAAGAAGTTAGTGCACTTCAAGAAGGAGGAAATCAGGTATAGATGCCTCTTTGTGCTAAAACACATGCTAGTGACCTTTCCAGTCTGCCTGATGTATATTTCTTACCTTGATTTCTGCTTTATCTAATATTTGCAGCGTGCAAAAGAAATTTATTTTAAAGAATGGGATGCACAACGTCATTCTTTTCCTGACAGCAGGTAACTGCTTGTTTGTAAGCTTTTATGTATAAATGCAGGGTGCATTATTTATTTTTTTATTCTGATTGGCAATTTTGGTGCCAGTAATGTTGACCGGCTCCGAGACTTTATTAAGCATGTTTACGTGGATAGAAGATTCACTGGAGAGAAGGCTTATGACAAACCCCCAAGAGGAAAGCCAGTGAGTTGTCCCCTTTTGGATTCATTGTTTCATGTGTATATTTTGCAATTTTGTCCCCTTTTTGCTTTAGAATTGCTTGAATCTATCTGGTAAATTTAACTCTTCTCTGTGTTGGGATGTTATACAGGGTGACAAAGAAGATTTCTATGAAAACAAGAGACTTGAGATGTATCAGGGAGGACCTAAAAGCCCTCCATATGAGGACACATATGAACGCCGTTTTAGCGACAGGTCTAGTCCAGGTGGAAGAAGTCCTGGATATGATCAGGAAAGTAGGCAATATGGTGATTATAAGAGAAGTCCTGGTCGTCCTCCAATAATCAATGATTGGCGTCGTGAAGATCGTCGAATATCTGATGGGGATTATAAGATAGAAAGCCAATCTCCTGAGCGATCCAAAGATCTGGGTTCTTCAAGCCCACCTGTTGTGCGGCCAGTTAGAGAGATTTTGGGAGAAAATGTAGTACCTCTTCGGATAAGTGAACCCCCCAAACCAAACACTGGAAAGGCTGCCGATGGCTCAATATTGACACAGGTGAAATTATTATCAATTATGTTCCATATGGTTCAGTTACCTGGGTCTTCAATCTTTATGCTATATTTCTATATGACATGGCTTTGCTGTGCAGTTTCTTCGGGGTTCATATACATTGTTCTGCTATAAGAAATTTCCTATTTGTTTTTTGCATTAAATCTGATATTTTATGCTGTTAACAGAGATGTTTATTCATTTGACATAATGTTTTTAATTTGCACGTGAATTTATTATCATTGTATGTTTCAAGTTTTCTAATGAACAAAGGGAATATACAAGTAGCATGAACATTAACTGTTAATCATAATTCTTTCTTAATTTTTCTCTGTGATGCGGCTCTGTGTTTACTTGGTAAGCATGAATTGTTTAGACAGACCCTTCCCTTCATCCCCTTTAGTTAGGGACCCAAACTTGATTGTGAACATGTTATACAGCAAGAGCTGACTGTTTATAATTTCAGAGGACTGCATCTTCCAGCAGCTTGGCATCCAGCAATGGAAACCCAACAGATGTTAAGCTTGAGACTGCAAAGAGCCTTATTGATTTCGATGCTGATCCTGAACCTCCTGTTGCTCCAGCAATTCCTCAAACCCAACAAACTACTGTGCCTCAACCTGTTGTGCAGCCAGCAAGTTCCAGTGCTGACAATTGGGCTTCTTTTGATGTTGCTCCAGCGGTGAAAGCAACTCCAAGCCCCTCGAATGTAAATACACTTGAATCAATGTTGTCCCAATTGTCAGTGCCAGCATCGTTACCTGCTCATGTTTCTGGAGTCCAAGGTGGTCCACATGTTGCAGCAGCTATTCCTGGGGGCAGTGTGACACCATTACCGAGGATGGGTGACTCATCTGTTTCACCTGAAGTAGCTGTTCCAGCATCAACTCTTGCTTCTGCTTCTGGAGCTGCAAATATTAGTGGTTTCTCAGCTTTCCCACCCAGTGGTGCTGCAGGACCATCTCCTGGACTTGCAACAGTACCACCTCTTAATAATGCCGGTCAGTGGGCCAGTTTACCGAATCAGCAATTGATGTTCCCTGCTAATGCTAGTCAGTCTACTCAACAATTTGCACAACCTGTAGGTGGAGCTGCAAACAATCAGGTTTGGCTAATTTTGGTTGATGGAGTAGTCTTCTCAATTGTTCTGTCTGTGTTTCAGATGTATTTATTCACCCTTTTATTGTTAACATCTTGCAGCCATGGAATATACATTCTGTACCCACAGTACAAGGGCATCCTAGCACATCAATGCCACATGCATACCATCCTTCAAATCCCACCAAAGAAGTTACATCCACTGTTGTCTCACAACCTTCCACTGCCGGAGTAAAACCAAGTGGAAGAAAAGAACTTCCTGAGGTATTCTTTGCTCCTTATTTTACCTTTCAATCAGCTATACTGTGTGCATGCTTGCTTGCATGTATTTATTATTTGTCTAACAGTTGTGAGTTTTGCAGGATCTGTTCACTGTAAAATATCCATCCTACCCTGCTATGGTTCCAGGTTGGCAAATGGGTCTTCCCCAAGGCATGGGTATCTATATGCAATATAATAATGTCGTGGTACTGTTGCAATCCAAAATGATTAGCTTGAAAGATTATCTGGATCTTTGGCTAGTACATAAGTTTGATGAATTTCTCTAATATAAATATCTGCCTACTGTTACAGCCCATGCCAAGTTTTCCACAGCCATCAAAATCAGTAAATCCATTTGATGCTGGCAGTGAATCAGCCCCAGTTCAAGTGTCAACAGTATGTGACTTTGCTTGATTTCAAGTTTAAACTACAAATTTGTATTATACTATCATTGCCAATAATTGTTTATACTTCGTAGTCCTTAACTGTCAAGTGTTTGGATGGTCATGGATGAGTATTGTATTAAATAAAAAATATGTAATATTGCTTATTGGGGTTTTGCTTGTCTAAAGTGTCTTTTTGGAAGATAAATGGTATAGTTTGAATTTTGTTGAGTCATAGATTCATGAATTTTTTTCTGTGTCAACTTTAACTATTTAAGTGTATGCTGCTTGCTGAAGTTTGCATCTTGCACTTTAGCTGAACCATATCTATTATTAACTATAACGGGTCTATAGTAGATGTTTGAAAATTGCTATGTTGTTCTCTTTTTGATCTCATATTGAAAAGGCGAGAATAAGGAAGCATGACATGCTGACTTTCTGATGTGTTAATTTGTTGGTTAATTTAGACATAGTATATACCCTGTCTGATTCTTTTAGGGAAGAATAAGGATAATCATGGTTGATGATTTTCTGTTTATTGTTCCCTGGATGCAGTTTCCTTCCATGTCATCTTTGCATGGTGCTCTGCCTAGTATACCGCCAGGCACAATGCACCCTTCAAGCTTGGGTAATCCATCACATGCCTTGACTCCACCCCAGTCGTCACCTTATGTACCAGTCCTGCCTGCACAAGCGCAAACTCACGTATCAGCATTGGGATCAAGTATATTTATCCTTTTACCATTCCTCAATTAATTATTGTTTGCTAAAAGCATTTGCTTGTTTGTTATAAATCTTCATCCTGAGTCTAATCCATCTGAAAATTTCAGGGGGATACATGGGACAACAAATGCCACCAACTACCCTGCCAATGCCAAGGTGAACTACTTTCTAACCATGATTATATTCAATCCTTCAATTGGCTGTTTTAGGTTTACATGCTGCATCTTTGAAGCTCATCTTTTGGGTCCAACTCTAATAAAATATTACCATCCCAAGTGATGATTCGTAGCATGTATTTCAATGATATAGTGAACCATTTTTTTTTTTTTATATAAAAACACATTTTGGCATCTTATTCCATAGTTTCCCATGTGTTGTTTCTCGTGAAGGCAACTATTAGGTGCCAGTCTGTGCCACCACTGGGAAACCTGCGGGTTTCCTGGTTTGTGAAGTGATTGTGCCAAGCAATTTTTGCGTATTGATAAAATCAATGATTATTGATCCCTCAGCATTACTTAGCCTGCCACTTAGAGATTTTTAACTGAATGTGTAGGCCAGAAGCTGGTAGTTTTGGTACTGTGGGAGCTGTTTTCGGCTTGTCAAGTCCGGATCAGCAGCTAACTGGTGGGTTGTCAAACACTCCCAATCCTAACCCGTTCCCTGCGAGAGGAAACCCATTTGGATGATGTGAAAATTTGTCCTCCTAGACTTGTAAAGTCAAGCATCATGTCGCTTCCTGTACAAATTTGGGTGAGTTTTAAGTTTCTATTGTTTGTCAATCAAAGTGATGATGCACTTTCACATAATGAGAGATTTGTGGTAAGCCCTGGGGTCGAAGTCAAATATTTGCAATTGGCCGTGTAAATTGTTTGCTGCTATGGGAAAAGGTAAGGGGAAGACACTATCTGCCTTCTTGGAAGGGGGTGCTAGAGAAATGAGGGAAAGAGAGCGGGTAAATATTGTACCCCTAGAGGGAAAATTTGAGAAAGAAAGAGCAGATGAGTATGAAGTGGGTGCAGAGAACCCTTCGTAGAGACATAATTTTTTCATTTTGGGTGCACCCACGAGTTCATTTCAAATTGTAATGTAGATTGGGTGATGGCGTGCTAATTGGTGCCCACTAGTTGTATTCTTTTTTTGTTGGTTTCACTATAATGTATGATTTTGTAGTCTCAATTTTGACAAGGTCCTTTTTTTTCCGGTGAAGTACATGAAATTATCTAACTGCTACTGTAGCCAAATTATAGTTCTATGCCACAAGCTGTTTACTTTAGTTTATTACTCAGTGTCTAAGTGATCCTCCCAGTTACGATGATTTTAGAGGGATAATGGCTTATGATAGTGGTTGATAATGCCTATTTTATTATGTATTTTAAATATGTATGGGCAAATAAAACAAGCTTAGGCACTGTAGTATATTGTATAGGACAAGATTTGCTAGTAAAAGTATTGAGTTTGATGATACCAGGCTTGATAGGGTAGTATTACTTATGCACAATATAAGCCTTTCATATTATTCAATGTTTGGTACATTGCATAGTTTTATCTAATAGGGGTTTAGTGAAATAATTTTAATTAATAAAAATATTTTGATAGATAATGTTGTAAATTTATCTTGTAATGAACTTAAAAGTAAACGATTCAATTTGATGTTTAACCAAAAAATAAAATAAAATAAAGAAAGAGTAAAATCTTAATAAGTCTTGTTAGATTTAAGGAGGCGTAATAAACACGTTCCATAGTCATTGTGGGAGAAAATGGGGACATTATATAAAAATACAAGCGGATTCGAAACTTCATCATATTGGCTGCATTTAACATGAGGCGGCAATGACCCCAAAAATAAAAGTTCGAAAGCCTCATCCATCCTTCTCTCCCTACCATTCTATTTCTCTCTCACCTACTTTTCAGCTACCCACTCCTCTGCCTTTTGCTGCTGCTGCCGCTACTGTTCACAATTGTTTTCAAACCCCCAAATGCTACACAATAATTTCTTCAATTCACATCAATTTTATTCTCAAGAATCGATGTCACAATCAAACGAAAATCCAGCAGAGAACAAAAAAGGAAATAATGTGTCTAAGTTTCTATAAATTTGATTTTGGATTACAGTTTACAGGGATCAGGAAGTCCCAGGTTCTTTACGAATTCCTACTGGGGCAGTCACACCATTTGGATACATGGAATTGAAACTAGAGAATTGCAACTCCAGTGAAACATTCATTGTTTCTTGTTCAAACCTTTGTTCCTTTGTTACTTAAAAAACTATGTAGGTCATGGTGAGATTAGAATTCACAACCTCATTTATACCACTCCAACCTCTGACACTATATTAATCCGTAGCTTTAACTAATTATTATCATATATATATATATATATATATATATATATATATATATATATATATAAACTGGGGGGGGGGGGGTTTATTTGATCAATAAGACTAATAGTTGGGGGGGGCTCTTTTGCTGTATTGATTTAAAGATAAAATTGTTCACTTTACTTTCTAAAGTGAGATCCTCCCTTTAGAGGATCTAAATCCAAATCGTTTATATTTTAAGTTGTTTGAACATAATAAAAGTTTACTTTCCTTACTTGTGATTTTTGGGATTCTTCTGTTTGATATTTGGATTTAATTTCTATATACTAATAATATAAATTTTATTTATATAATTATCTAATCATGTATTTTCACATTAATTGTGATAATTGACCCTTCTATCAATTACTTTAAAGAGTTATGCAAATAAAAGATTATGAAATATCTTGATTGGATGGGAGTGTAAATCATTCTATCAAAATTAAACTCTAATGTTTTGTGATAATTCTATGTTTTCTAAATCTATTTTAATTATTTTATAATAATAATACTATAATACTATTTCCATAGCTCTATTCAGTCCGCAATTTGAGGAGAGTT
Organism: Dalbergia cochinchinensis; assembly: GCA_031216125.1. Classification (NCBI taxonomy): domain Eukaryota; kingdom Viridiplantae; phylum Streptophyta; class Magnoliopsida; order Fabales; family Fabaceae; genus Dalbergia; species Dalbergia cochinchinensis. The sequence goes on from CM062377.1 coordinate 2,417,831, forward strand.
AACAACATAGTTTATTAGGTCTGCATTTACTGAAAAGTGTAAAGAGTTTTTGTGAAAAATAAAAATAGAATAAGAAATTAACTCTAATCACTGAAACTGATGAACTGGAATGAACAGGTAAAAGGGTGTACATTTCTCTGTTCTATCTTGTATCCTTTGGATGGAGGGTGAGGAATGTGTGTATATCCCTTTTTGTTCTTTTTTTTCGTATATATTTAATGTGTGTATATCTTCCAAGTTCCAACAGCAAATGTGCATTTGTGCCAGAACCACCGCTTCTGACAGATAATGTCCTCTGTTGCAGTTAGAGTTTCTTTTCCTATCTGAGAGAGCAGCAGCCGGGGGAGTTCAGCACATATGCATAAACTTGTGTGTGGCAATTTGAAGACATTAATTCTCACAATATCAAATCTATAACAGGGAAGCTTTCATGTAGAATCTGTGTATCTGCTTTTCCATACGACTGGAGCTAGCAGCATCCATACTGTGAAAAAGATAAATGCTACTTTTTAGTTCGTTGCCCCTTAGCTCAAGAAATTGCACAAAAAGTGTTTACATTAAATTAAATGTCAATATCCCTATGTGTTTGAAATTTTTTTTTCCCATTTTTCACTATGCCTCATGCTAGGCCTAAGTTTAAGAAAAAGTTAAAAAATAAAATAAAATAAAAATGAAGAAAACTTACCATAAACACATGCTGCTAACCATTCATTTACTATTCTGACCCAGGCGCTTGTCCATCCCACATCAATTGTCCATCTGAAGAAAGACAAAATCAACTTCAGACATTAAAAAAAAAAAAAACTTCAAACAAACTTGCCACTAGCACATGGGAGTGATAAACTATCGGAATAAAAAATAAACTAAAATTAAAAACAAGAAATCCGAGAAAGTGTGTAAGAAAAATATCTATGCAGGCTTATATTAATCAATTTATTTTGTATAAAATGGGCTGATGGGATTGTCCATAAATAATTAGTCCTAACAAACTGATATAAAGTATAAGGTTTGACATGGTTTATTATAAGTCTAGTTGAATAAAAATATAAGTCAGATGGGTTTCGGATCTCTAGTAACCAAAGTCCATGATGAGAGGCTTTGGTAACTATAAAAAGGTTAGTTCTCTCTAACCCTAACTAAAACATTTGTGAGAATTGAACAGACATTGTTGAGAGTTGTGTCCTTCAGTTTTCTCTGATTTGCCCATTGAATAAGAGCCTAAGGATAAGGGTGAAAAATCTTGTACAAAATCAAGAATAATCAATTGTGGCATAATCGAGATCCTCCATTCATCGCTATTCTAGATTGGTGTTCTAATAATACAGTGTATTGAAAATCTTTGAAATAAAGCTTATGGATGTAAAATCTTCTAACAAAATGCACACGATATGATATGGGAAAATTTTAGGATGGGACCATTACTTTCTCATAGAATGGTGACTATTCCATCCGATCAGTAGCATTGCAAAGTACATTGCACCCGTGGCAAAAACAAGATGGAAGAAGCCATAACCATATCGAACATCATCTTCTGCAGGCACATCTTCCTTCCTGAACTGCAAGAATCTGTCAGATATGTATTGGAGAACCTAACATCAAAGTTGTTCAAATTGAATTCATATTCTGTAACACACCTGAAAGCATTTGGAATCTATGCCCGTTGAAAATGTTGCGATAACAATGGCTAATATTGCAACAACAAAGCTCTGCAAGCAATCATGTGACACATGTTAACCAACAATAAAGAAAGTAATCATGATCATATAACTACATTAGAGATTAACATAACACACACACACATATATTTGTAAGTTCACAATTATTATGTCCTGGAAAGCAACAACACTAAAGTCCAAATTTCAGTTGAATATGAAATCAAGAAATATTACAATGATGCTTTGCCAGTCTGTTTTGTTTGGAAATCCTGACTTGGTGATGCAGCTGCCTCCTGCTGGTTCACTGCATGCACAAATGTGTTTCAAAGCTCAAATTTAACAGAAATGGAAACAAAAAGTTATGAGGATCATAAAATCAATAAATGGACAAACATTTAAGTTATGAGGGATCATAAAATGCATGTCCTGTGGGTTTAATTTTAATTTGCATCCATGCTTCCTTTAGTGGAAAACTATATTCTAAACATTAGAAGCTAAATGAATTAGCCAAAGATTGGTAGCCTTGCCTTCTAATTGCACTCCAGCAAAGGAATACAACATAAAGCCCCATCAACCCTGGACTAAGAATGCCACCATTCACCTATTGAGAGAGAAATTTAACATAAAATTATGGGATAATATAGTGTGAATTGAGCAAGCAAAAAACCTGGACACAAATGGAACTTACTTTTGGGTGCAGTGATACACTTGTCATGAGATGGACAAGTACCAGGGTCCAAGTAATGAAGAAAATGTTGAGGAGGCAAGATGGTTGTGGCGCATACCAAATATACATCAAAACGATCCCCACCAAACATATTAAATATGCAGCAGTTGCAAATAGCATCACATGGATTTGGCTGCAGGATGATTGATGATTAACGCAGACACATACAAAATAAGGCATCACATCACTGATGTTATACTAAATTGATAAATATGTTTGTGAATAATCAACAGCAGAAGTGGGATTAGAAAAAAAAAATAAAATACGAGAACTATAGTTTCAAGTTTGTTAACAGAGGAAATCTTACCATCTTTGTGCATATTTTTCAGAGAGAAAATAATCATTCAGCCACGTAATGAAGCTGATTATGCTTATTAGCTGAATCAGGAGGAAAACCCTAAGAAAGAGACAGAATTTTTAAACTATCACAGATAATAAGCTTAAAATAATGACATAGTAAAATAATTGAGAAGAGGCATAAACTAATTACCCTGCACCAAAATGTGCAACCTCCCCTGCCAAAAACACAAGAAAAGAAAAGAAAAAACTATGTCAGAAGAATGAACGGAGGTAATACTAGCAAAAAATTCTTATATCAGAGCATGCATTGATGCTTGGAGACTTGTTCAAGAGATACAATTTACCCACCATAGAGCTCAATAAACTCAGAAGGGAGATAAAATGGGAAGATAGTCATGGCAACCCAGAGAACAATCTTGACCAACCACCATCCGGAGTGCCATTTATCTCTGGGTTCATTCAATTTCGAGGTGCCAGCAGTTGACCAAAACATTGTCATATAAAATAGCTGATCGAGTATTAAGGTTCACAGACTATAGAACAAAAGTACAAGAACCACTGAACTGAACTAAGATATGTGGTTGATGATTGAACACTTCTACTAAGAGCAATCATGTGTCAAATTTTCATTTTTGTTTAGCCATCACACATGAATATAAAATCTTGATTAGTGATTGATCTAATGATTAGTTCTTTCTTTTCTTTTCTATGGACCATATTATAAAAGGAGTATTATCAACTATTTCATGCATGCAATTGAAAAAGGATACAAAGCAGCCAAAGCTCACACGCAAAACACCTTCAGCACCCAAACAATCTTTTCCAACCTTGCATCCTCTTATTCCTGTAGGTTCAACATGCGTTAGATTTTCAGTTATTGGCGGCACAAAAGTACAATTATGCTCAAATGGAGACATCATGTATGATATGGGCCCATATGTGTAACTTTGCCAGGAAGATTAATATTTCTATCATATTTAAAAGAGAGATGTTTTTTGAATATCAAAACTCAACACTAAATACAACCCCTCTTTTACACAAGCATACAATATATCTCTTACCTCGATATACACATATCTCGATAGAACATTTTTATATTTAAAAGTGAAATACAAATGGTATAGCCTACTCTGAAAGATGCAACAGCAATCAAGGGACATGTTTGGTTTCTTTTTTCATTTCCTATGTTTCCTATTCTCAAGATTTTGTGAAAGAAAAAGTGAAAATGATAAAATTCTGCTTCCTGTTTTCTCTATTTTATTCACAAAATCCTAAAAATAGAAAGTATAGAAAATGAAAATGTAAACCAAATAGGCCTAGATGTTATGGTGATGGCAAGTGAAAGTTCAGAACTTCAAGGATTGGATTTAAGCAATTATTCTTACCCTTCATTTCTGTTAAAGCTTTAAGACTAGTAAGTTCATCACGGGCAGCCCATGCCAACATGTTGGCCACTAGAAAAATCAAGCCATAGACATATCTTGCCATCCATGGATTGGATACATTTCTAAATTGACTCCACCATGAAGAGTCCTTGGATAGTTTACAACTCTGGTTAGCACTATTGTTGCTCTCCCCAGTCTCCATCTCCTCTTCAACAAAAAATTGATACAAAGTGCATGAATGGAGCACAGAACAGAAGAAATGGTGCTCCACCCCCACTATGCTCTTCTATCCTGTTCCACACAACTTCAATGCATTAGAAAACTCACCATTGTGATGAGGATATCTCACATAGGCCACAAATGAATCAGGAGATTTAAAAGAACAACAGTTAGCAGTGGCTTTATCTTCACGTAACTTTAGAGAATAATGGTCATTTGACTTTTTTCACTTGGTCCAACCGGTCGTTGATTTTTGTTGTTGGTTATGCATGACCTTACCTATCAATGTCATCATAGACTAAAATTCCAATCCCCACACTTTATAGGTGTGCCTACCATATCATAAAAATTCCTTCAGCTCCTGCTAGTAAAGTGGTCCATATGGTGCTTCTCTAATGACTCATAGTCCACAAAACAAGTTACCACCAACAGGTGAAAAGAAAATAATCTGAAAAAGTTTTCTGATAAAATCCCCCTCCTTTCCCCGAAAGAAAGTCTATGGAATATTCCTTGGTTCAATAAAGCCTTACCTATAGCAGATTGGATTCATAACCATTAAACTCCACCTTCTTCAAGTGGGAGAGGGTATTTCCCATAAAGCATTATTTTTGTAAGCTTCAAAAAGGGAAATTTGTATATCCAGACCAATTATATTCCTATTGTGATTCAATGTTGTCATCCACTCAAATGAAAATAGACTCCAGGCATATTTGTATGATTGATAATATAATAAGATTTCTATAAAAAATCAATCAATTGTAGACCCTTTTTTTTCCCTATTTATGTAAACTATTATTATATATATATATATATATATATATATATATATATATATATATACTGAACCAATGCAGCTAGTGGGATAACAATGGCCATTATCTATGAAGATTGGAGAGAGTACAAAGAAACAGAAACCAACTTTTTTTTGTCCTATTTCATTTTTTAATATATATATATATATATATATATATATATATATATATATTGAGTTTAATTTTCAACCATTTTAGGAATAACTAAATTTAATAAGTTTGACTTATCTTTTAAAAACATTGTTGATATTCTTAAAATAAAAAACTCAACTAATAATTTTACCTAAATATGTTTTTGATCACTGAAAAATAATTAAATTTTAATTTTGGTTCCAAGGAAAAAAAAAAGTTTCCAAAAATGATTGGTTCTAGTCCCTACCGCTAGCCTATTTGTGTTAAACATCAATCTAACTAGTAGAAAGTCACATCATCTAATTCTATAGTAAATAATTATAAGTGGCATATTATAATCTTACATATCAAGACCCACCCAACAACTAATTATACCTAACCTAATAACTCATTTTACCTGATCCAATAACCCATTATACAATAAGATAGTGATATATGGAATTATGTGTGCTACATTGAATTACTGGCTATTATGTAGGATTTGATGATATAATCTTTTGTTAATCAATTCGGCATTTAACAAGAACACACTAATAGGACTAAAACCAATCAAGTTTAGGCTTGTTTGGACCAAACCCCCCCCCCTCCCCCAAAAAAAAAAAGGAATGAGAAAAGGAAAGGAAAAATTTACTTATTTTTTAATGGCTAAAAACATATTTAATCCTAATATATATATATATATATATAGGTAGATATTATAAATTCCCAAAAACAAAAGGAGCACAAGTTGGATGAGTATGAATTTTGAATTTGTCTTTCTTTGTTGAAAGATTCCCAAAACAATACGATAAAAAAAGAACCTTATTATCAATCTAATGGACTATTTGTAACAGTTCCATTTATGAGAGTTTTTGCGGCAGAATCTTTTTCGCGCAAAACTCCTTGACCTTTCAGCATTACCAGTTGCCACGTATTCCTCTTCTTCTGCCACTCCTCCTGCAGCACTAATGATTTGGTCCTCTTGGGCCCACGTCCATGTTGTAGGTTCGAGATGGCACCACAGAACCCAAAAAAGAAAAATATTCCTCTTCTTCGTTTTATTTTTTATTTTTTAAGTTTTCTTCCTCACTATGGGTATGGCTACATGCATTGCTTACTTACTGCAGTAAGGTTGTGTGCAGGAAATCCTATGCTACTAGCCTTATTCCAAACAAAATAATTGAGAACAGTGGATTGATTTGTTATCGTCCTTCTTGAAATAAGCGTTCAAATTCTGATTCATTTCCTTTGCCTAATTTTCTCGCCAAACAAACATCAAAACCATGGATCGATCATACATTTTAATTCAGCAGTTCTTTCACCGAAAGCGGGAAAAAAAAAAAAAGTCTACGTGCTATGTGTAAACATGTTATCTACCAAGAATTAATACTGAGCAAAAATCAGTGAACAAAATAATTAAAAAATAAATTTTGATGCACTAATTTACATGGTTATCTAATCTAATCAAATTAAATAAGAAGCTTTCATGTAACCAAAAAATAAATAAATAACAAGCTTTCAAGTAGCCAATGAGAGAATAAACCTTAATTGCTAATGAGACAATATATGATTAGATAGTAATAGTATATCAAAATTACAAATACTTTAACAAAAAAAAAATGGAATCTAACAAAAGCTAAAAAACTTCTCTACAATCAAAACATTTGCAGTATCAGATGCAGGCATTCATAAAGATACTGCCCTATGGCAAGTTGAAATGGTATCAAGAAATGAAAGGAACACTTAGAACATATTTGGTTTGAGTTTTCAGTTTTTAGTTTGAGTTTTTATCTTTTTAGTTTTTCAGATTTTATGAAATAAATGTTGAAAATTCTGAAAATTAAAAATCAAAATCTGAAACTACAATAACCAAACAGACCCTTTAACATGATTGATTTTCTATTTATAAATCTCCAAACTATACTCTAGTCAAAAGGTCTTCATCTAATTTTGTAGATTTTGCTCAAAGTTTAAACAAAAATCCATACACACATGATTAACAATAACGCAAAAGAATGAAACAAAATCAACAATGAATTCATGTGAGAAGTACCTATAAGTAAGTAAGGCGAATTCGAAGATCACAGCATTGGAGAAGAGATCAAAGAAGCTCGGATCGATGAATGATACGGTATAGGCCAACAACACGAATCACAGTTTCATGGAGCGCCTTCCCTTCCCTTCCCTTCTCAATCTCTCTCTTTTTAAGTTGAGAGAGACAAAGAGACAGAGAAACAAAATAACAGACAGAGAAAGAGATTAATGTTTTTGTGCTTGTAACTTGCCTGTTCTTTTGGCTGTTTTTAAAATGACTATTATTATTATGATTATGATAATGAGGGACAGCAGTTAGACTCAGACAGAGAAATTGCTTTTCGGTGCAGTTTTTTTTTTCTTTGCTTTTGCTTCTTTTTTCCCGCCCTAAGCTTTGCCTTTCATGCACTTTCTCCCCCTCGCCCCCCACATTTTTGTACCTTTCAAGGTAAACTATTTCCATTGAATTTAATTTTAATACACTCACAATTTTTTATACTTTCATCCATTGGACTTATTTTACTTTGATGACATTTTAAGTACTGAAAGTAAAATTTAACTATTTTTATTGATATGACAATATATGATAAGATGATAATATAAAAAAAATTCTACATTGATGAATATTATGCAAATAGCTTTAATTTTTCAAGCAATACCATACATGACGTCGTTTTTTGTTATTTTTTCACAAATAATTTAATCAGCAATTGTTTCGGTAAATGTAAAGTAATTACTTGTTACTTATCATAAGACTAAGAATGCCACAGTTAGCTCGCATGCTGCATGAAGTGGTTGGTTTATGAGGATCATAATCAATTATGATAATCATGTCACCATCCAGGCGTTAAATGAGCCTATAGATAACTTTTGGTGCTGCTTTCACGCCAAAGTAAATGATTGGTTTCATGCTTTCTTTTTATTAATTGTAGTAGTAATAATGGGACTCTATGATTGTATGAGGCATGCAAATAGCCGCATTCTACAATGGCTATTGATGTTGGCAAGTCTTTTTTTGTTTAATTATTATTATGCTCCCTTTTGAGTTCTCAATTTTATGAATTATTCCCAAATTTTATTTTTCAAAAAAGAAATTCACTTTTTTTTTCCTTTTTCAAGGGAAGAAAGAATGAATACTTATATGCGTTGCGTGAAAGTAATGAAATTTGTGCCGAATTTAGTCTGACCTCAAATAATACTTTTTAAGAGAAAGTTAGTGCCCCACTAAAATTTAAGGGGTCATTTTTTTCTGTGTGTGATTTACATATAGAATTTGTCATAAAATGGGTTTTTGTGATTATTTACAAGAAATAGTATTTTGATAAGTAAATCTTGCCAACAAGATTTGAATGATAAAATATAATTTTTTAACTCAAATATTGTTAATAGCAATTTTTAAAATCAAATATTGTCAATGGCTAGATTTACATAATGAAATATTATTTTTTAAATCAAATCTAGCTAATAGCAAGATTAAGAAAATAAAATGTTATTTTTCAAATCAGATCTGCTAATAACAGGATTAGTAAAATATCATATTTTTGTAAATTTCTCTATAACCTCATACGAGGAATTGTTAAATCAAAATACTTTATTAAAAATTAAAAGCCCAAAATTTAAGCTCCATACTCTAATTTCTTTTACTCTACTTATGTTTTTATTATATTGGAGATGAGTCTAAAAATACAATTTTGCTACATCCTTGAATAATTGTAGTGCTGTACGTAAATTTGGCGTGATGCAGTGTTCTGAAGAAAAAACGTTCGTTTTTAAGTGGTGGGTTTGTGTACACTAAAAGCATTATCCATCCATTTTGTTTGATGTTCTTAAAGGAAAATAAATGGTGGTCCATTCTAGTGCAATTCTGCAAGTGAACGCTATCTTTTGGTCTCATACGCACACATAAACATCAAGAATAGCTAAAAAGGAATGTATGCTTCTTATCAATTCTCGGATTCTATCCTTAGAAGAGAATGAAAGTGCAATCAGAGATAAGGATTCCATAAAGAAAGACATTCATGAATAAAGGACCTTATTAAGATGCTCATAACATGTCAATAATTAATAATTTCAACTGAATAATTAAAATTGAATGTGATTAATGGTACATCACACTTGGATGTGCAACTGTGCAGTCATCCAAATATGAGTTAAACCATAACAATAAGATAATCAAGGAGATTGTCTTTTAAATTGGTGAAGCATATAACAATAACGTGTATATGTATAGTTCACACATAAAGCCACTTTCGAATATTAGGACGGGAGTACATATCAAGTAAATAAGTGACGAGGCATGAAACTTGAAAGAAATTAAAGAGAAAAGAGAATTATACTAGCCAAGCCAACAACATTCAACAACATTCATTTTGGAGCATCTTAGCGAGTAAACAAGTATTTGTCCTTTTTAATCCTTGGAAGCCAAAACGTTCTGTTGTTTGCTATGAATAATGCTAATTGTGTAATATCCCCAGTTACAAGATTCATTCCAAAATCGTGCAGTGCCCACCAAAATTAAGACGCTTCCTTCTTCTTTCTTTCTTTTGGCAATAAAGCTATATACACTAACAAATCCTTGTACATTTCATAAATTTACCTTGTTGTGAGCTACTTGTTAGAATTGCTCATAAAGAAACTGGAAAAAGGTAAGTACATATATGAAGTCTCGTGTTATTATTCCAATGCTAAAGTCAATGTGTATACCAAGAAATAGTTGAGAGCATAATTATATATGGGTGTGTTATTTTCGACTTAAAAAAATTATCATCAAACTTAAATTGAAAATTTTTCTAGTAACCTATAAAATTCATAAGTAATAGTATCTTCTAGATAATTTCTGACTGAAAATTTATCATGTATCCCTCTAACTAAATTTGTTAATATTTTAAATATTCATGATTAAATCACCGTCTTTGGATTCAAAATAGTACCGATACTCTTAGGATACCATAACAAAAAATATTTAAATTTTATATATAATTATAAAAACTAAAAATTGATTTTTTTTTTCAAAAGCTACTCATTTTAAATTTTATAAAAAAATTTGAAAATAATTTTTTTAAGATTCTGATTTTTTTTAAAAATTGTTCAAATATATAAAAAATGAATATTTTTTGTTTGTGAAAAAACTGATTTTCACCTCAAATAATCTCATCGAAATGCTATTGAGTGTCCTAAAGACACTTGTTGCATAAATAAAAGTAGTAAGTTTTGAAAGAATAATCTGTCTAATATATTGAAAACTTAAAAATTTCATTTTTCAATACAAAACTTATCACTTAAAAAAATCCCTTATATATATGTGTGAGGATTTTTGAGTCCTCTTACAATAGAAATCGAAGGGTGCATTTACGGGGAGAGTCTATTAATTCTTCTCATAACTACGCAATATGTGGAGAGATTTCTAGGTCATCCTTCCTCAATTAATATAGAAGTGGTGAGGGGAGGAAGATATCCAAGGGAATTGGTTCTCAATTCTCATGAAGAACACAATTCCTCTAGATATTTTTTCCCCAACATAGCATGAATGTTCTAGATTTATCTCGTAATCAGACTTTCAATCTCATTCACTTTAACATTATTATATAATTGCATATGTAACGATGTAGTATATTGGAAAGATGTTACATGGGAACAAAATAAGTACGCTGAGCCTTCCCTCCTCTTAGCAAGTTTGATCCATGAGTGGGGATGGCGTACCTAAAATTACTCTAATGTTTAGGTCAGCAAAGAGCTTTCGAGGTTTGTGTATAATCGAAAAATTGCATACTTGATGATTGAGTTCCCTTCTTATGCATGAGGTTTTCACCCGTTGCCACTTTGGGCGCACGCAGGGAGAAAGAGGGGGGCTTATGCCCCCATAACAATTTTAATATTTTTAATCTCATAGTCTTATTGTGTTTGATTCCATACTAGCTCTAAATAAGACAAAATAATCAGATATAGAACACAATGCACTTAGTTTTACATAGATACTATCTCCACTTAGTTTTACATAGATACTATCTCCGTTCTCTAATAGATGTCCATTTACAAAATTTTATTTTCTACTATTATCTATCCTTTTAAGAATTCTAGACAATATTAATTATTTTTTTTTTCTTTAACACTCTTATAAGAGAGAAAGTTGATGGACAGATCAAATATGAAAAAGAGACTATTAGAGTAAGTAATAAATTTAAGTTAGATACTTAAATTTATCTAGCTTCAAGTTCATCGAATCATTTCCTTAGTATGTGTACGTAAATGAAAAATGATACTTACTAGAAAATGGAGGTAGTATATGAATTTTGCCCTAATTATCAAAACTGTCTAGATCCATCACTACTGTCTAGATTCGTCATTGGTTTCCACTATGCTGAGAAGTTGGAGAGTGGCGTTATAAAAGGACATGCACACCCCACATTTTGTGCTGCATGTAGAGTGCGGATTAAGCACGTTTAGAGCCCTCAAAAAGGGTCGAGCTCGATAGGTCGGCCGGAATGGCCTGAAAAAATGAGTAGGCTGGGCTGAAAAAAGGAGGAAAAATAAAAACTGACCAAACTTGGCCCAACTCGATTTGGCTCAACCCAAATGGGCCTAACCTGCCTTAGACTGGACCAACCCGATGACTCAAATATTAATTTTATTATTAATTAATAAATTGCATATATAGGTTATAAATACTTGAATTTAGACCTTTTAACCCATTTTTTAACTTAAAAAGTCTAAACTAATAATAAATATTGATGAAAAATTATATATTTTTTTATTCACTTCACTATTACATCAAATTAAGTAATTGAAATTTAATTAGCAATAAAAATTAAGTTTTATTTATCATTCTCGCAAATAAAGCAAGAATAATAACACCACTTACTAGTAGTTTACTTTTTAATCCATTACAATAAAATAAAAAAGTATTTTTTTCATTGACATTTTACATGAACTATACAATTAAAAAAAATAACAAGAAGAATAATTGGCCCATGGGTAGCTTGTGAATCAAACAAATTGAGCTGACTCAGCACTTTTTTTGCCTGAAACTAACATGGCCCAAAGTGGCTCAGGCCCATTTTGACATGTTTAAGCACATTAATGTTATGAGCTAGGATCCCTAGTCGGGTCGGCTCCATCCATTTGGTCGTTTTGTGGTGACATTGGAACCGTGCCCCCTTTTTTGGGTCGGGCTTACAATTGGGCCATTTATGCCTTGGTCCTTTTCATTGATTGGGTCTATCTATGCAATTAGGTAGTAACAACATATAATTTACGATTAAATGCATTTTACCTCCTTGAATTTTAGGTTATGTGCAATTTAAATCTTGACTTTTCAAAATGTGCATTACGATACCCTGAACTTTCCAAACTGTGCAAAAAACCCATACTTTTCAAATAGTATATTACGGCACCCTGAACTTTTCAAATTGTGCAAACAACTCTCCAAAATATTAAGTCATAGCAGGATGTCGAATTGCACATAATAAAACAAATCAAGGGGTTAATTGCACATAGTATTCATAGACAAGGTATCGGGTTGCACAAATTAGAAATTTCAGAGGGGTTAAGTGCCATAAATCTCACCTTTATTAGTTACCAAAATTATACCGAGGGGTGTTTTGCACAGTTTAGAAAGTTCAGAATGTCACGATGCATATTTTGAAAAGTTAGGGGGTAAATTGCACACAACCTAAAATTCGGAGGGTAAAATGCATTTATCCCTATAATTTAAATACTTTTCTCTTTACCCGGCCAAAAAAATAAACTTCTCTTTCATTTTAAACCCATAATAAATACACCCTATAAGTTTATATATATATATATATATATATATAAGCAAAGGCTATAATGCTCTTTACAAAGTAGAGAGCTTCACACACTTGTAACACCCTATAACCTCTCCTATCAAGACCACCGATGCACCACTAGTCCAAACTTCTTTTTCTTGCTTCCTATAGTCCTCTAAAGCAATTTGGCCACCACCCCACCCCCTCCCTGTGCCACAACACTTCAACCACCTTTCTAACCACTGTGCTTGCTGTCAAGTTCTCACCCATAGCTAAGCAAGTTCATAAAGAAAAGTGGTGAGAGTCGTGGGGCCAATCAAATGAAGAAGGGGTGTATTCATGGACAATAAGCAAGGCCATGTAGCCACCATACAAAGAAACTTTATGACTGCATGTAGTGGTGGAAGTGGTATGTTCACTTCCTCTCTACCCATTAGAAACACAAATGCAAGGAACAACATTTAAAATTGAGAAGGAAAAAAAATTGAACTTTTTAATATATTCATGATCCAAGTATCATATTAAATCCTTATAATATTTAGACAATTCCTTCTCAATTGATTTTCTTGGATGAAGACCCATTTTGGTGAATTTGGTGTGGAGAAGAAGGAGAGTTACTGGTCAGAGGTGGTGGTGGCCAGTGGGCAAGGCAAGGCAGTGTGCTATGACTAGGGCAGGGGGTGGAACGATGGTGGAATCGCCGTTCTTCACCGTCAACAACGGCCTCAACGGTGGTTCACCATCAATGGTGGAGCCATGAAAGTGGGTAACAAAAGATGACAATGAAAGTGAAGGAGATGAATTGCCTATAGTGTGCATCATTATTAAAAGAAGAATAGATGTCTCACTTTATCATTGATGGATGAACTTATCTCAATTTCAATGGGTCATCATGTGTCTCCCTAAGTCTAAGACAGTGATGTCTAAACAGCCTGAAAAGGATATCATATGTTTTTGGCGGTTTTGGATCTTTTAACTCAATTTAATTACATGTTTCGCCGAATGAAGAATGACCCACATGTATGGGATAAAACATAAAACTTTGGGGGAAAACAAAAGCAAAAGACATTTTTCTAGCAAAAGAAGAAAAAGGATAAAGAGAAACACAAACTACACTATCGATTGTTCTTTTTACTAAATTCACCACGTGACTTTCTGCCATTTGATTTTTCAATTTCAAACCAGTTTTTTTTCTCCGAAGGAGGCCAAAAACCTTAAAAGAAAAAAACATCGTTCAAATCCTTCTTTCTCAATTCATTTTAAAGAATAAGAAATGAGTAAACAATCTCTTTCACCCTAATATTTTTAATTTTGTATCAATTTAATCTTAATAAAATTTTTTACATCAATTTAGTCTTAATATTTTTAGTTTTAATATCAATTTAGTCATTTTGTGTTGGATTTCAACTTTAAATGAATGACTAAATTAATATTAAAGAAAAATATTATAAATAAATTTATATATTATCATTAAATTAATATTAAAATTAAAAATATTAAAATTAAATTAATATCAAATTTAAAATATTAGGACTAAAAAAATTATTTACTTAATAAGGAACTTGCTAGATGCCACAAATTTGATAACGAAAACTTCATCATGAAGAAGTTTTAAAGCAAAGATAAGTCACGAGCTCAATAGGAAAGTTATTACTTATTAGCCCTTGACTTTCTTTTTGGTCAACAAATTAGCCTTTGGTTAATCCCAAGGTGATATTAATATTTTTTTGTTTGTCCACCTAGGTAGCATTTGCTTGTTTTTTGGTTGGACCGTTTAGGAGAAAACATATGGGCTGATAAAAATCAATCCTTCAGTGCCAAAAACAAAAATGAAGAAGTCCACTAAACCAGTTGCTGAATTACTCATTTCCTTTAATTGTTTTAATGTTGGAACCTAATTATGACTGAGTAACAAGTGGGGAAAATCCTAAGAACTTCTTTGATCAAAAGAAATCCTGAGAACTATTTTTTTTAAAAAAAAAATTGGATCAAAAAGTCCTGAGGACTTCAAACGGATTATGGGGGCACGCTTTTGTTTTTGTCAACGGAAAGCCTCTGAGCCAGAAAAACAATTGAATCCAGATGAATATATAAGGCCTTACGACCCCCAAAATAAAAAAAGCTAAATAGAAGGGCTTGGGCTTAAGAGAATCTGTCTGGAGTTTGGACCCCAAGACTACCATATATGGGGCCTCATTTGAGAGACCCATCAAGCAGACTAGTTATTTGGGAAAGTGTTGTATACTAATTAGGCCTGGCCCAAAATTGAGACAAAAATCATTGATGATGACTAGTTAGGTAGTTGAGGCGTTGTAAAGGGCAGCCATGACTGACATGGTGAAGTATACGATTTTAAAGGATAATGAAAAATTAATGGTTTGTAATTTTATATAATATGACTATCAGCATTATAAATTTGATTTGTGTGTGATAATTTACATTATTAATTGAGATTAAATCCAAAACGTTGTCTGTGTAAAGTATTTTATGTTAATGAAAATCAGATTTCTTTGTATGTGCGATTTTTAAGATATTTGGTTGTAAAAGTCAACCACTTGTGATATGATAACATTATAATTAATAACCGCATAAAAAAATCGTATATTGATAGTCTAACAAAATTATAAAGTCTTATTAATTTTCTTATCAATTATTAAAATTATAGAATTTAAGTTTGATGCATTGATAATATAAAAGAATTTTATATTATTCATTATTATTGAATTATGTGCTTATATGTGAGATTTTTTTTAAGGTAATGGTTGTGAGGGTCAATCATTTTTAATGACATATTTAACATTTTATATATCATATGTGTTTTATATATTTGGTTCTTTTTATTGGAAAAGTGATTTTTTTAATATATTATATATATATATATTCAGTTTATTAAACCCGCTAAAACAATTTTCCAGTCTCTCTTTTTTTTTAAAAAAAGTATGAATCTATTCAATTTGAATATTTATGTAAATAATTTAAATAAATAAATAATTTTTATTAAAAAATAAACCAAGCAAAAGGGTTGTCACTTGCTGACTTCATTAAATAATGTAATGATATTCTATTGAACATTAATGTAAATTTTTAAACCTTAAAGTTACATACAATTAGATTCATATGATAAAATAAATTAGAGAGAGTAGAGAGAGATACACGTACTCGGTAGCTAAATTGCGAAAAGAGCAATAAATTATGTGTAACCAATTATGTGTGCACGAGAAAACAAAGCAGCAGGAATTCACGCCTATCTTGTCGGGCCATTATTTATGCAGAAAATGACCACAAGCGTGGCATATATACTTCACTAGTTTTGAAGAAATTACAAGTAGTTGTATGGTGTTTTTGGAAAGGTAAAGTATATATTATATGCCTATGGCACATAGAACTAGAAGTGTATAAATATAGGGATTTAACGTTAGTTTAGACGAAAATCTCAGGCGATAAGATAAAATGAAATTTATCTTAAAATAAATAAATAATAATGCCCCTCATATTACAGCCATAACTAGCAATAGAATTCTTTTTATTTGTAATGTATTTTCTCATCTTATTTAATAGTTTAAGACTAAATACCTATTTTAGTCTCTCCAAAGTATATCATGATACAAATTAGCCCTTCAAAATTTAAAAGTCTTATATTAATTCTTTAAGATTCACAAAAAAAAATAAAATAATCCATTTGTAAAGATTATATAGTTTTATATGGAGAAACTAGCTTATCTTCTTTTTTAAAATAATGAGGGGCTAATATGAAATTTTTAAATTTTAGGAAATTATATATATATATATATATATATATATATATATATATATATATATCATAAGCAAATAATATGACCCCTCTTGAGTCTTCAAGCAGGCTCCATTTCACGAAAGTTTAATTTTTCTAGATTCGAATGAGAGAGAACCAATTTTTTGGAAAAGAAAAATTCTTCACCTTTTAAACTTTTTATCTATTGAAAGTGGCAGAAGATAGTTATGTGTGAGGGGGCAGCTGGCACCCAAAATTTTTCAAAATCTATATATCTAATTATTGGGATCTAAAAAATATATATTTATATGATTATTAGAGAATTAATATGTCATGTTATATGACATGGAAAAAACTCACTAATATTTAATAAATTTAAAAAATTTTATTCTCTAATTTATGAGAAAAAACAATTAAAATTTTTTTATGTTCTTTATATTGTCATCAAAATGTTTTATTTGCATATTAACATTTTAAAATTTATTTAGTTAGTATATTTTTCAAGAAATGATAAATCTTTCTAATTAATATGTACAAAAATTCTCTTAATTTAAAATCTCTATTATATGGATTTAATAGTGATTGAATATTGTGTAAATTATAATTCACACTATTATGATTGTAATTTAAATTTCAGAGAATTGATTATGAGAAAGATATATATTACTATGTTTGCCCCCTAATTTTTTGATAATCTTCCTCCACTATTGATCACCAACTTGCACTGTAGTATCGCTTTACATGAGTTGGACCAACGACAAATTAAAAGGAGACTGCTTACATTCAAATACCGTGTTTATAGTATTGTTCAATCAAAACTGAATAAATAGAATTACAAAAAATAGATAGCAGGAGCTTGTCAATGCATATGAAAAAAAGAATTATAAGTCCAATACGCTAACCGCGGGCAAACATTCTCATGATTGGCAACTAGGAATTGAATGAGTTGTGGACAGAAATTTTTAAGGGTCTGATTCTTTTGTATCCTACATCAAAATCTAAACAAAGATGGGTGTTAACATCATTTTCCAAATATGCATATATTTTTCTAAACATCCCTTTCAAGTCTCTCTCTCCTCTTTAGGGTTTAACAAAAATAAGAAATTAATTTTAATGCACAGTTAGTATTATATTATACAATCACATATTTTTTATTTATTAAATTTTTAAGACAATAAATAATTAAATCAAACACTTTTATTAATATGATAATATATAATATAATTAAATTTTTGTATAAAATTTTTTTTGGGGGAAATATACAAATTAATTTCAGGAAACAAGAGCATCCCGGTATGTAACTCAAGGGTGACTTTCTCGTGGATCCACCAATTGCGGCAAGATTTTCTACTTCCCACAGGGTAACATAATTGTCCCTTTCTACTTCTTCCTCTTCCTCTTCTGCTTCATCTAAGTTGCTTGCTACCATATCTTTTACACCGACAATTTTACATTCCATTTTCACTATGTGTGTGCCACTGCTCAATTATTGTACTGGCAGAAAATGGAAACTGAAGAAAATGGGCAACTCAAATAAGCCACAGCCCCCTTACCTTAACTAATGAATCTATCACTCTGTCAGTATTGCCATTACATTACATCCATGAAGAATATGATTAGGTATATGCAAGTATGAATATTGAATTAACTGGCACTGTCCCCCCTCTTAACCCTCACCAATTAATGAATTACCTAGAAACTTAAATGGAGATTAATATTCCTCACTATTCATTCCTTCCGGTCCTTATTAATAATTATGGTGCGATTCACTATTTTAATATATTGAAATACTAATGTATTGACTATTTTGGAGGGAGTAATTAATAAGATAATGATTCTTTATGAAAAAAGAGTGATAATGCATCCTCCTAACAATCAATTTAAATACCCTTCTAATTCAAAATTTCACCACAATGATATAAGATATAATTTACACAATATTCATAAACTATTGATTACTTGTCTCTAAATATTCAATTTATGAATATACCAAAAAAGTGAAAGAGATATTTATTTTAAAATGAAAAGTACATATTAATGTGATTTTAAATTATGAAGTTTTTAAACAGATCAATAAAGAGAACATATCATTTTTCCTGAAAAAAAGAAAAACAACAATGGCAGTGATAAAATATTTTGAAATAGTGTCCCAAATCTAGTGTCATCTCTAACTAATCAGACACTAATAAGAAGACAAGAAGGCTAGATCGTAAAAAAATATTTGAGAATTGTGGGACATGGAATCTGTAAAAGGAGTGGTGGTAAATCTCAATGTTAATTTGGTTTAAAGAAATTTCTAATATATTAATAAATATGAAGCAGCGTTTTCTTTTTCTTGCTTGAAACCGAGACTTGTCTGTTCTTTTTAATGTGACAATGGGGTCAATATCATGAGCGCCACTTTATGAAATGCCAATAAATATGCTTGACCTAATCACAGGCTGTCCTAGAACCCTAATTAAATGATAGTTATACTTATATCCCGGTTGAGGTAATAGAACAAGTCAACCAACCTCTAACATTAATATTTTCATATACATGTTGGATGTGAAAAGCCTTTACATGCCATGTGAATATTGTATGTGGAGGGGCCCTTTCATTTACGTCACTATCCTCTTGGTGGTGGGATATGCTCTCCTTGTTTTGCAATTTTTTCCATTTTTCCCTTTAATCCAAGGGTAGTAATAAGGATAAGTCGAATGTGTATGCCTTTTTATTTTTCCACCCTTTTTTTCTCATTCCCCTAAAACAAAGAGCAGCGAATTGAGTGAAAGGCCAAGCCCGCCATGGTACACACAAGCTTCATGTCACTTGCCATGGTTTCCATTGTTGAGAAAGTGACTAAAGGTCCAAAGCTGCCTTCTACACCTAAAATTTTTTTCAGAAGGGATTTTTGCACATCCTACTTGGCGTGCATATTAAGTGGTGTATAAAAAAATAAGCCATAAAAAATAAGGGTTAAATAAATTTAATTGAGTCCAGCTATAATTTTTTTTTTAGCCAAATATGCGTTTCTTTTTCAAGAAATATGCCTAAGGAAATAGTATACTTAGTTGAAAATTACCTCCCTCATTTGAGAAAGGATAAGCAAACAAGTTAAATTGAAGTACATGTTAAAGTACAAATAGTAAGTGCAAATGCTCATCTTTCTTATAAGTGCAAACAAATTTATTTGATGCCACTTCCCTCTGTTTCTTAATATGAAGGAAGAAAATTTGCTATATTCAATTCAAATTGTGTCTCTTATCTTCAAGGATGGAGTACAACATAACTTGGGAACTGGAAACTTCTTTTGTAGAAGAGGATCCCACAACAATTGGGAACTCCTTTGCCATTTATATATATTCTACAAAGGGACTTATGAGAAGGAACAATTGGCCCCAGTCCAAATGAATCCCAGGAATTACAGAGCCAAACGTTTCTTGGTAAATGTTGGTCCCTTTAGAAAGGGTATCCTTCGGTTGCCTCAGTTATAAAGAATCCACCATGGCACATTGGACTTCAAAACTCAAAAGCATTGAGCGACAAATAGTACCTTCATTTTTGTTGGGTTTATTTTCATCTTGCCTGACTCTAATTTTAGGGTGTGAACCGTGAGGTTTGTTTGACTTATAACTGGCAAATCATGATTTAATCTAACCAAAAAGTACTTGTTTTCCTTCTACTCAAGCCATTTTGGTTTTCCTCATAAATATGTCTATTTCGTTGATCTTAGATATTTTTTCTTATATATTTAAATCTACTTTAAAAATTAAAGGACATAATATATTATTCAAATTGCACTATTTTTCATAGTGATCTTCAATATGAACTATACTTTAATATTGATAGTCTTTGATTAAAGAGTATAGTCACAAATAATTGATTTGTTTAGAGTCTAAAATGTATTTATTTTTTTATTCAATTTAAATCTAACATATTATTTTGTTTTGTAAATGTCATTAAGTTTCTTGATGAATAAAATTCTCTTTCATGTCATTAAAAAAAAAAAATCTAATGAGAAGCAAAAAATTATGTTAAAATATAAGTCACTTTGTTTTACCAAGTATTTTAAAATAAACTAAAGAATCTAATTTTAATATATTAACAATGTGAAACTATTTTATAATCGTGTAAAATAATTTTAAAATGTGGGTGCATGCAAGACCATCAATTCCTAAACTAAAACTCGATTTGAATCTTTTCGCCCAACGGCAAAATAAGCACACACCCTGTTTTGGACTAGCTTCAGTGACCAACACCCGAGGGAAGGAAAGCAGAGGCACAGCCAGTAAAAAGCAAAAGGCAAAAGCTATATTATTGCAAAAGAGACAAACGTAGCGACAAACCAAGGGAAACAAAAAAAAAAATTTGGTGTCGGTTGCCATGGTAAAGTTGAGATTATAGTTATACCCATGCATATGTAGCAAAAAAGAAGAGAGATAAAGGAGGCATAATGCTAAAGTGACTTCTTATCTTGAATGGGGTTTTGACGAGCTTAAACACTATTGAGGTCTCACAATTTCCACAATTTCATTGGGAAAAAAAAAAGTGTGCATTAAATAAACGGATTTGAATTCAAATCTCAAAGCTAAAGATGGATGGGTGCACATGGAGGGCAATTTAAAGAGTATTTATTAATCAAAATGAAATACAGAGGCGCTCCTTCTTGGGATGGCTATTCATCAGGTCCCACCACCAAGACCTGAGTTTATGGCCGTGTAGACCCTGGTGGTGAACACCGAGGGAGATCATTTCAAACCGCTACTAGTATAATCTTTTATTACACCACCATAGTTGCAGGCCTAACTCGCATTTAATTATTAAATTAAAAAATGTTCAAAGCAAACAGGGTCCTGCTGCTTTCCCACCCCTCTCAACGTATGTCTCATTTATGCACGTAACGGGGAATTAGAATGTCATCGATATTTGCATTGTTAGAAAATAAAGTTGTGTTTGGTTGCATAAAACATGTTTGAAGTTCTATTTCCTGTTTTTAGTTAAACAATGAAATCTACAAAGATTATTTCTCAATTTTCATTTTTAGTTTTTAATATTCTCTTCATAAAATTTCAAAAATAAAAACCAAATTGAAAAATAAAAAAATGAAAATGAAAACTGCTCTACAAAATTATTGATTTCAGAATACAATTTTCAATTTTTATTTTCTATTTTCAATTATTTTTTTCTTGAAAACCGAGTGAAAAAAATAGGAAAAACTATAAAATATAATTTTTAATTTTTATTCATTTCTTCACAAAATCATAAAAATAAAAACTATTTTCCGAAAACTCTAATTTTGTGTATCTTTTTTTCCAAGAGACAACGGATACAATGATAGGACAGTGGGAATTGCTAAAAAAATCACATTGATACAAAGGATAGGATAGTGGGAATTGCCAACCATATATATCGACATGTCCATTCCAATGACAGATTGGACTAATCCTCTGAAATGTGTGGAACTGGAAAGAAGCTTGTAATCATATCAAGAGAGAAATAAGTTTCATCATGTTAGCAGAGAAAATGAAGAACACTGATGCAGATTTATTGGTAAGTTAACAAAAGCACACAGCCACACAACATGCTAATAGCAGAGACAGATTTGAGACACTGATAAGATAAAAGGAATTAACCTCAATTCTGAAAATCAATACAGGTGAAATGTTCATAAATTATACCACTATAAATTGGAAACAAAAGAAACAAAAATTAAAAAAAGGGGGAAAAAAAAGTATGATATAAGAGAGACAATAACAATAAAGCCCACAAACATGCAGAAGCAGCAGAAGGAAAGTGCCACCACTGTCATTGCAGCCGAGAATTATGGTCTCCAATTCATCCATATTCCATCCCTATACATACATAATTTTTTTTTCGGTTTTTTTCTCTGCAACCTACTCTCTTTCTCTGCCATTTTTTATTTTCACAACTCTGAATATCCATAACAATTCAAATCAATATGGGAGAGACTTTCTCCTCTTACCTCAATCCACTGTAACCTCTTCTTCTTTCTTCTTCTTCATCTATGTTATCTATTGACCCCACAAATGACATAAATCAAAATTAAACAACAAACCCCATGTCTTTCTATTGGTTTATTTTTAACCCCTCACAAGCGACGAGAGTCGCGTAATTTTATAACAAGGCACAGGAGAAAGGGTACAGAAGAAACGGCTACCCAATAATAAAAATTGTGAACTTTGATTATGGTTGTTGGTAGAGAGACTAGAAGGGAAAGAGGGGTTAGAGGAGAGGAAGTTTCTCAAAAGAATCTCAATAGAAGGGTGGTGGGGGGGGAGATGCATATGAGACTCCAAAAACAGGAGGCAATGGACCTTCATATACAGGTGCAGGTGGTGGAGATGGGGATGGTGGTGGCAGGTAAGGTGCAGGGTGTGGTGATGGTGGTGGTGGAGGAGGGTACTCTTCACAAGGTGGTGGTGGTGGTGGTGGAGGTGGAGGTGGTGGTTCTATACAAGGTGGGGGTGGTGATGGCGAAGGTGGTGGTGGGGGGTAGACTGGTGGTGGAGGAGAGTGGACTGGAGGTGGCGGTGATAGGTAGGGGTAAACAGGTGGTGGTGGTGAATGTGGTGGCGGTGGTGAGTGAGGTGGTGGTGGTGGCGAATGTGGTGGCGGTGGTGGTGAGTGAGATGGCGGTGGCGGGGAGCTGTAATAATAAGGCACGGGTGGTGGTGGCGAGAACACTGGAGCGGGTGGTGGCGGTGGTGGTGAATTTGGCGGCGGTGGTGGCCGGACGCAATAAGTTGGTGAGGGTGGGGGTGGTGATGGCGGTGGGGGGAACGGTGGTGGATACACCACAGGAGGTGGCGGCGAGGGTGGAGGTGGAAATGGTGGTGGCGGAGATGGTGAAGGTGGTGGTGGGGAAGGTGGCGGTGGTGAAGGCGGAGGTGGAGGATAGACCGGTGGAGGAGGTGGTGGTGGCGGCGGTGGAGAATAAACCGGTGGCGGTGGTGAAGGAGGCGGCGGTGGTGGCGAATACAGTGGCGGTGGAGGTGGTGGTGGGGACGGCGGTGGGGGAGGTGGGGAGTATACTGGAGGTGGGGGAGACGGAGGAATATAAACAGGCGGAGGAAGCGCAACAGGCGGCGATGGCGGCGGCGGAGGAGGCAAAGTAGGAACAAACGGCTTGCATCTAAAAGACCCACAATCCACAGGCTTTGACAAGAACGCCCTGCATTGCGCCGGGGACCGCTGTAACGGCCTCGTCGGCAAGCAGTTCCTCTTGTCATCAAACGCCGGCAAAGCCAAACACTTGGGCGGCTCCCCAGTAAAGAAGTTATACGAGTAAGTAAAGTTCTGCAAGTTCGGCAACTGACAGATACTCGCCGGAATAACACCAGAGAGGTAGTTATGAGCCACATTCAGCTGCTCTAAGCTCACCGCACCTCCAATTGCATCCGGCAAAGGCCCCAGAAGCTTGTTAAAGCTCACATCAAACACAGTTAAATTCTTCAGAAGCCCCACTTCCGGCGGAAAGCATGACCGAAACCCGTTGTTCATGAGAATAATCTCGTTAAGCCTCGACATGTTCCCCAGGCTCGAAGGGACACACCCGTGGAACTTGTTGTTCGCAAGAACAATAACCGAAACCGGCGAATTCCCGAAATTATCCGGTAAATCGAACACGAAACGGTTATGGTTGATGAAAATTGCATCAAGGTCCTTGTCAAATAACTGTTTAGGCACAGTGCCTTCGAATTCGTTGAACCTCAGATCCAGAAACTTCAGCTCCGGCAACCGCAGCACCACTTCAGGAAACTTCCCGGCGAAGCGGTTGTTGCTGAGATCCAACTCAAACAGAATCTTGAGCCTGTCGAATTTGTGAGGCACGGTGCCGCAGAACCTGTTGCTGTTGATGTGGAAGAGAGCAAGATCCGTCAACAACCCCAGCTCCTCCGGGAGGTAGCCGGCAATGTCGCCGTGGTTGAGGTCAATGCCGGCGACGGTGCGGATGCTGTGGTTATCCGGCGCGAGTGCACAGTAAACCCAGCTGTAGTTGCACACGTTAGGACCCACCCAGTTACCGGTTAGATTGTGAGGATCTGAGAGAATGGCTTGCTTCCATGCTTGTAAGGCTATGTAAGCGTTTCTGATGCGGTTGTTCTCGAAGACCAGGGAAGGGTCTACGGTGACGTGCTCTCCCCTGTCGCCGAACTCGTCTCTGTAGTAGAGGAGCTGGCGCTGCTTGATGTACATGGCTTCTGCGTCTGTGAGTGCTCCATTGAACCGGTGCTGTGTGGTGGATTCAGCACAGAAGAAGAAGAATGAAGCAATGAGGAGGGTAAGGGTGAGATGGAAATGGTGGTCGGGTATGGCTTCTCTCTTCCTCATCTCACATGAGGCATCTGAATGCTGCTATTCTCACTCTTTTTTCACCGTTTGGGGTTCTTGGAAGACCTTTTTCCACCGTTGAGATCTGAGGAAAATGCAGCAATGGAGGATTAGAGAGAGAGGGTTTTTTGTTTCTAGGGATTTTGGAACTGTGTGTGGAGTGTATATCACTGAGTGAAGAGAGAGAGAGAGAGAGAGAGAGAGAGAGAGTGTGTGGGCATGAAGAAATAATGCGTCAAAAGGACAGCTATATCACAGCTCAAAGCGCACCGGAGATTCTCTCTCTTAATTTTTTTCAACTTTTTCCTTAAATTTAATGTTTATTATTTTCCTAGTTTTTTAATTTAGGATTTCATTTTAGTTCATGTATGGATGGCCCTATTTCTTTTGGTGATAAATATTTGTTCCTGCCCTTTTTCGCGATTCCTTTTCTCTCGGCAAAAATAGAAGACTTATTATCTAAGTATTATTACTAACACTAATAAATCATGTGTGTTTTAATTATTAGATTTTCTTATCCCTTTCCACACTACATTCCTTCAATTTAAAACTTAGTTGTCACTCGTTAAGGATTTCGCATAAAGTGAAAGAAGACGCGGAGAGAGAGCCAAGCGTGACTTGGTAAACAAATGAGGTACAAAAATGAAAAAAATAAAACGGATTAATGTCTTAACTCATGATTGTTTCCATTATTTTTCAAAGCAAAAATTATTTGCAGTAGGTGTAACCTACAAGTTATATAACGACCCACTTATTTGAAAAACAATAAAATATCTCAGAAAAAATAATATTAGGAAGCTGTTACCATGATTGTGGAATTTTATATGGGGAGTCGGTGGTGCCGAATTCCGGCGAGTTGACCAGAAACACCGTCTCGGCCGTTGGCCTGGATTTAATTAATTTAATTTAATTGTGGAATTTTTGTTGGGCGTTGATCACGCGTTACTTTGGAGTTATTTATTCGATTGAGGAAAATTGGGGACCCTGGTCAGTGACCGCTCGCAGTAAATGAACTGCCGGTAACTCGTTTTTTTAATTAAAAATAAAAATAAAAACAATATACAATTGCGTCATAGCCCTTGGACTTTTTCCGTTTTCCACATTCCCGTGATAGCGTTAACTTGAATGAACGGTGCCTCTAATTTATGGCGTTTTGCATTGCAACAAATTCCACCGATTTCCCGTTTTTTATTTCCTTTTGTGAATTTTTATAGACGATTATCAACTAGCGATAACTACAGAAGACAACAGTTTGAGGGTTTGATGGAATTCTGCTAGGCTCTAATAGGACGTGGATTGAGGATTTTCCCGATTTTTTTGGGGATGAGTCTATTTTATTTACTGAGTTTATGGCAATCAGAGTTGATCTTGCTAGAGTGTAGGATAAAAGCTATCGTTTAGTTTGGTGTGAAAATGACTCACTTCATATGGTGACTCTTTTTAGTCCTAACTCCTGGACTAATTATCATATCTATGCAGCTGTTTTCACATAAGTGTCTCATCTCTTAAAAAGAGACTGGGTTGTTCGCTTATCTCATGGGATTCGTGAGGTTAACTCTTCTACTGATCAAATAGTTAAATTAAGTAGTATCAATGAGGATCTTATTAAGTTTTGACAAACTTCTCCTCCCTTTTTATTGTCTCACATTCGTGAGGATACTTTATGGAGTGGGTATTTACTTGGTTAGTGCCGATTTTATTTTTGCATTGTTTGCGCTTATTGGTGCCTGTTTTTTACTTAGTTTCATATGTAACAAAAAAAAAACAGTTTGATATGCCATGATTTGAGAGTAAATTAGAAAACTTGGATTCCTTGAGTATAAATTCAAAGTAATTTATCAGTAAATAAAGCATGTTAGTCCTTAAATTTAGATTGCAAAATTGTTTATATTGGGTAATAATATTTGTCATTAGACATTATAACAACTAAATTAAATTAAATGATTAAACAGTCTCAAAAGATGGTTGCAACAGGTAGTTCAATCGCGAATTATTGCCAGTGACTATCATCAAATCAGCCTTTATTTCACCACCAAAAAGATCGGCCTTTATTCATACCTTGTTTTCTTTTATCTCTACATTATTTTCAACTATTATCTCAGACAATTTAAAAGTTTTAAAAATGTCACCAATAGAACTAGAAGGGTTATGCTTTAAAATAATTATGCTAACGTCGTGCTCTCATGTCGAATTTGACTACCTTTCATTTGATAAGCTTGAACTCTACTTTTTTTCAATCACACTTGTTACTTATTAGGCCTCAATTTTATTTTAATTATAATGTATTTTGACAAAGTAGACTTATGAATTTTATTCTTTTCTTTATTTATTCGGTAACACTTCGTCTCTCTCTCTCTCTCTCACTTTAAGTATTGTTAGATTAAGTTGTCACATATTTACTAAATTTTTAGTATATTTAACAGGCATCTAAATGTTTATGATGTAATTAATTGTTAATCAATGTTTCTTTTTCTCAGCTTTAGCACCAAGAAAAATTGTTAAACAGTATTTAACAATTCAATCAAAATATCCTATCCTACCCACAATATCCATAATAACTTATTCATTTTCTTCCGAGCACAATGTTATTTTAACACTTGTTTTTTTATATTTCATTGAGATACTCATTTTATCATTGTTAAATGAAATAGATGGACAAGGATAAATATAAATCATAATCTCATTCAATAGTAATAAAATGAATGCGAATGAGACACTTAAAATTAATATTAAAATAATATTATTGTTCTTCCAATGACTTCTTTTGTGTTTTTTTTTTGTTTTTTTTGACATGCACTTATCACTTCTTGAAGTGTTTGATCCACTGCACAAGAAACGCGTTTGGACCATGAAAACTGAAAGGGTTAGCAACAACTGGCGGTAATTACTTAGTCGAAATGGCGTTGCTCTTGCTCAATTCTTTTAACTGATTCGAAGATATATCGTTAATATCCACCAAAGAGTGACATTCCAACCGTATCACTTAAAATTGAATTGTTTTTCACAGTACCTTTGCCTTCCCACATCTCAAGGTCAAGATAGAAAAATTGAAAATTCCAGAGAAGGTAATATCGGTTGTGTTATTTGTATTAGTAATGCAACTGAAATCTCTTCATCGGAAAAAATAATAGAAAGTTATTAGTTAATTGTTTCAATGTTTTTATACCTGCGTTGTAATTCTTTGTCAATTTCAAAACTTAACTTTTAATTAGTACATATTTCAAAACTAGCCATTTTTACAGGTATTTTAAAACTTTTAAAAAGAATTAGATTTATGTCTCTTCATAGTAGGGTATAAAGAACGGGTCAGATCAAGTTTAATCAAACTCAAACCCGACTCAAATTTTAAATTAGGCCAATTTTTAAAACCCATGTGAACACGACCTGGGTTGACCGAATTTTTAAACAACCTGTGAAGATTTTAACATTATATATAATAAATTTATAAAACTTCCTGAAGAAGAAATAAAATTCAAAAAATATTTTGCAATTCATATTTCAAATCAAACTATATGACTCTAAATATAACACTAAGTAATCTAAATTATATTAATTGAATTATGAAAACTTATAATTTACTCCTAATTATTACCAAAAAAAATATAATTCTAAAAAAATTATTTATCTTTAGCTTTGGCTGGGTCAAGCTGAAATATAACTCAAATTTGGCCCCAAAAAATGAAATAGATCAAATTCAAATACCAAAACCTATCAAAATAAGGTTTGGGTGATTGGACTTGGTCATAAAAACTCCTATCTCCTTGTATTAGTTTGCAATGCGGTAACCTGTGTAAAATCGACATACAAAATATTAGGCTTTTTTATTGGAATAAATTAAAAAAAAGAAGATTATATATGAAACTCCATCATTTAGAACTTTATGTTCATATATGCATTTTTTTTGTATAATAGAGGAATCGATCAAGTATTAGGTGATTTCATAGAAACAAAAATCAGAGGAAGCGGTTGGCTCTCAACCAATTTTTATGACTTTCTAACACATAGAAGTTGGTTGGCATGTGAGTGATTTCCATTCTTTTCTTTTTTTCCAATGAAAACAGTTAAGACCTAAGTGATTTCTACACAAAGGAATTGGTTAGGTGTTAATTGCTTCCTATGTGCTCCCCCCTCACCTGCGTCTATATAAACGTGTTCTCTCTGTCACTGCAAGCTAGTGTATGTGTTTCTTTTCAGTTTAACTTGTGTGAATTTTTTTTCGACAGATGAATGGCAGTAGGAGATTATCGATCATTTTGAGTTTTTTTTTTCAATTTAGCTTGTGTGAATTTTTTTTCGAGGGACTAATGGCAGTAAGAGGTTATATTCTTGTGCACTATAATTGTGAAATAGTGCAAAATACACAAGATGGAGTAAAGTTTCGTTGTCAAAATCCAATATCTATGCATGTTTGTTCATCCATGGCTATTTTTGAGCTTCATGAGAAAATCCTTCACAAGTTACAGCAATGAAACAAGCAAATAATACAGATATTGTATCGGTTGCCATTGTTGATAGGGCAAGGTACGTTATGCTTCACAAGTTGCTTGATTCAAACTGATGATGACATCGGGATGATGTTCAATTGTCATGCTTGATTTCCTGGTCTTAGTGTTATGGAGGTATTCGTAGCTCTGGGAGACTTGAACTCAAGCTTTGAGGGATCTGCTCCTGATCCTGCTTTTGTCGAAAGGCAAGCTCAGCGTTCTCCAACATTTTCTATGTCAAATCCTAAGCAAAATGAAAATTTTATGCCTGAAAATGAGAATGACTTGTTTGGTGGACAAAATCTTGAAATGAATGTTGGCAGTGATTTAGGCCAAATCGAACCAAATTCAAGTTATGATGAAATTTCTAATGAAGAGGACTTCGAAAAGGACCCGAATGAAGGTAATAACCCAAACTCCTTTTATTAAATTTTAATATTTGTAATATTTTATATTTGAGTATATAATTTGAATTGTAGATTTGGTCGAATAAATTTAAATATGTTGTCATATCTTATTAGTGATAATATTTAATTGTGGGAATGGCTACTTAATTTTGGCTAATAATGTTATATTTAAATATATTAATATGTCATATACCTTAATAAATTTGTATTGGCATGTTGTCATCTTAGTATTGGAAAACTTTGTATATAATATTAAATATACTTTAAATTCTGCAGAGTTGTTCGAAGATGAAATTGACGAAGAGGTAGTGCCTCTTACCTAGGTCCAATCGTCAACAGCACAAACTCAATCACAATCTGAAAGTCAACAAATTGGTCACTATTCAAGTTTAAATTTTAAAGGAATGCAGATGAATCAGTTGGATAATAGTGACCCAATGGGACTACATAGAGTGAATCAATTGCATGAAGGCCATCAGTTCCCAAATAAAGAATCCGTACTACTTGCGCTAAAAAACTATAGCATCCAAAAGGGAGCTAAGTACAAGGTATGTCAGTCAGATAATCTGAAATATCAAGGGCAATGCAAGCACTTTGGGATAAGATGTTATTGGAGCATTCGTGTTATATATATACAGAAGAAAGGACTACGGGAGGTTAAGAAGTATAACAGGGAGCACACTTGTTTGTCCACTAGAATTTCTCAAAAACACTTTCAGTTGGATATTCAAGTCATCGTTGCTAGCATCCATTCTATAGTTGAAGCTAATGCAACAGTTCCTATCAGGACATTGCATGCCTCAGTTTATTCAAAGTATGAATTCTAGATTTCATACAGAAAAGCATGGCTTGCAAAGCAAAAGGCCATTGCTCGTATTTATGGTGATTAGGAGGAATCGTATAATGAGCTTTCGAAATTTCTATTGGCTTTGCAATCATTTATGCCAGGTACAATCATTGAAATTTCAACTATGCCTTATTATGTTGGTGATTTGGTTGACCGTAGCTGTATCATGTTTCACCGTCTATTTTGGACATTTCTGCCATATATAGAGAGAGCTTTAAACATTGCAAGCATTTTGTGATTGTCGATGGAATGCATTTGTATAGCAAGTATGGTAGGAAACTATTAATGGCAATTGAACAGGATGGTAACTCAAATATTTTCCCTATTGCATTTGCTGTGATTGAAAGGGAGACGACAGAGGCTTGGTCTTTTTTCCTAACAAGTCTTCGGCCCCACGTGACACCTCAAGAGGGCATACTGATCATTTCTGATAGGAATGCCGCTATCAAAACAGAATTAGATGCAGAAGGTAGTGGATGACATCCTCCAAATGCCCATCATGCTTATTGTATTCATCACATTGCATCTAAGTTTGCACTAAGATTCAAGAGCAAAGATGCGAAGTGAGCTTTGATCAATGCAGCATATTCAAAGACTCGAAGTAATTTTCTCTATTACTTTAGGCTTGTGAGAGGTGAAGACCCAAACATGGGTACATGGGTGGACAGGATTCCTCTAGGGAAGTGGACATATCGCCAAGATGAAGGCGCATATATGGTCATATGACTACTAATATGTCTGAGTGTATAAATATTGTCTTGAAAGGTGTCCGTAATCTTCCAATAACTGCATTAGTGAAGGCCACTTACTATCATCTTGTTGCATTATTTGTGAAGTAGGGAAAGCAAGCAAAGGCCCAACTAGCAGCTGGTGGGAGTTCTCTGAAGCCTTGATGCGAGCATATCATAAGAACAAGCAATCGTTGGAGACCATATTTGTTACTAATTTTTCATGATCAGATCAGTCCTTTGTTGTGGAGGAGATACAACCTATAAGGAATTGGAGCCAAATAACTTATAAGGTCAGACTTGGGGCTCAATATTATGATTGTGGAGAATTTCAAGCATTACATTATCTTTGTCATTATGTACTTGCTGCCTGTGCACATACTGAAGCACAAGTGCAATAGGGTAGTTATATTGATAATGTCTACCGCATAAATACTGTTATGGAAGTCTACAAAGTGGAGCTTGCTACTGTTGTAGATGAAGCATATTGGCCACCATGGTATCGTCCTCCAATACGACCAAATCCTGAGCTTAGACAAGCCAAAAATGGCCAACCAATGTCAACTAGAATTCGAAATGAAATGGATGAAGTCGAATCCAAACATGGTAAGAGATGTGGACTATGTAGGTAGGAGGGTCACACTAGGCGGCGATGCCTCACCTTAATGCTTACCTCCTCGAATTAGCCAGGCCCAAGTACTTAGAGAGTGGATTTTATATACGGTGTGTTGTGTGTTTTTTAGTTGTAAGTTGTAAAAGTTCACGTATCAGATGATTTGATGTATTGCGTAGTATTTATTTTGTATCTTGTAAGCGATCATGTAGAAGATCATTTTGTATATTTCTTAGCTTTTAATCTTGTGAGCGATCATGTAGAAGATAATGGTATGTGTAATCGAAATGCAGGAGTCGACACATTCTGTCCATATGATTAAAATATCATTAAAACATTTCCTGTTAAATCATAACGAAGTAACTACTTAAATTAAGTTACAAGAACTGCATAATAGCCAATACATCATAGCCTACAACATTTATATCTATTTGCATCATCCCTTACTTGGACTAGTGATCTAGCTGGTTGTGCCGAGCTCCAATCAAATGGCCACCACTTGCGTAGTAGGTGGGCCGAATCTGGCGGGGCCCAAGGTCCTCACCCCCATGCTCATCTCCCCCATGATCCTCGCCTCCAATCTTAGGCGGTATGTGTGTTGCGGCAAATGCTGATGCAGGAGTCCCACCCAACAGATCAAAGGATGGAATGTCATCTGCATATCCCTGTGCAAGGCTGGAATATGGACCTAGTAATGGGGTCTAGTCTAAAAAGCCCTAACATGTAGCAATGTCCATCTGATTAAGCAGTGGGCTCAAACTAGTACTCGGACTAGGCAAGTAGTTATGAGAACTAGAACCGGGCACATAATCAGCCACTGTCTGAATGTTAGAACCAACAATGTGCTCTTGAGTAGGAGCACCCATGCTATGCCCGCTAGAACCAGCCATGTAACCTCTAGAACCGAACATCTCTAGACCTGCACCAGCATCATCATCATCATCGTCAAACTTGTTATCCTCATCATGCCTTTCCTCCTGAGCATGCATACGTCTACTGCGAGTCCCTGCTTGCATTCGACGAGCTCGCCGATGTCAATCTAGAGCATGAGGAGGCATAGCTACAACAGACAACGATGCGGCACCAATAGTGCATCAGCTGGTAGCTGCACATGATGGGGGTCGCTAAACACCTGCTCACCTGATAAAACCCTCTGTGTAACATGTCTACACCAATCAAAATACTCTGGCAAAGGCAACTGGACTGAACTGGGAACACGATGATATGGGATTACCCATTCTCTTCATTGATCCCATAACTGATGCCATGTCCTATGATAATCTGGCCACCAAGTACACTCCATTCCCCATGCATCCCTCGCATGCAGGGCATCAATATTCAGCGGATCAATGGAATGGGTTGCTCAACCCCAAATTGTCTAAGCACGCGATCAACATGATGCCACTCAATACATGGGAAGCAAATTAATGATGTGAGTGATGCCTAAATTTCAGACTCAAAGATCACCCATGCTGGTGTAATGTGTTGGATCTGCTGGATATCATAGGGTGTCCACACAAACTGTTCAAGAAATTGATTAGCATTTCACTTATTTAAATATGTATTTATATACTAAACTCATTAAATAATATTTACAAACTTACATCCATATAGTGGAGCTAATCAATTTGTGCCCTAAGAATAGGCACACGTCTCTCATGCGCATCTGGCGGCGCTACAAATCTAATCCACCTGAAAATATACATTTGTTAATAATTTGTTGCAATGTAATTCTAAACAACATAATTTACATAACAATTACTAAATTTTAGTGTAGTAATATATCTCCTAGCCAATGGAAACCTAAAACTGAGCCGGTCAACTA
The DNA here is from genome assembly GCA_031216125.1 of Dalbergia cochinchinensis. NCBI lineage: Eukaryota > Viridiplantae > Streptophyta > Magnoliopsida > Fabales > Fabaceae > Dalbergia > Dalbergia cochinchinensis. Next base: position 2,451,828 of record CM062377.1, read on the forward strand.
TAGGACTAAGTGATGGCACTCTATACCATATCCATGATTACAGCAAGACAAGACACACGGCAAGATCACATACTGAGATGTTAATCGCACGGCATAAACCATGATACAATGTGGATAACATGGCAGATCCCCAGTTGAGCCGCAGAAGAGGCAGCCATCTCAAGTGAACTTTGGCAGTTGACTTGTTTGCAAATAGCATCCTGCCAATCAGCAGTATAATGTAAATTCGTGTTGCTTGCATGACTTGAAGCTAAGTCACATTTTCTTCTAGAGGTGCAAAGATGTTCTTCAGCCATGCTAATGTTACTGTATTAGCATTTTTCTTGCACTCATTCTCAGATGGTACAGAACCAAGCAATTCGTGGCACATCTCCCAAATATTTTACGCACAAAACCGGTCCCATGCTCCTGTGCAGCCCCTCATAAGAGCCCCATCCACTTGTAGCCCCAACTGAAGGGTAACATCCTGGAGTGTTATGATATACTCTTCATAGGACAAGTGGAAGGTGTGAGTATCGGGATGCCACCATTCCACAAATACACACAGCAGATCATTGTCGTACTCAAAAAATTTTATTTGTGTAGCATGCCAAAAACCGATCTATTCTAAGTATGGCCTTATGCGGAGATCTACCTTTGTCATATGGTCTCGTCTCCCACGCAGTACACAAGTAGGCTGAAGCACAAAATAAAAAAAATACTCATGTTAAATATATTATAACCTAACCAATTTAATTAAATGAGAACTAATCTAACCAAAAGGACTAAGTAAAAAATCTAATTACAAAAAAAAAACACACTATTTCATATAAAATATATTACAATTTTAAGGTGCACTATTCTCTCTAAATCAATTAACTAATCTAATTAGTAATATAAAATTCGTAATCTAATAACATTTTACTTTCAATAAGTAGGTTTTACTTTTCATTATATTTACTTAGTTAAAATAATAAACTAATTAAAATATATTATTTCCTAACCCTATTCATCACTCTAATTAAATGGCATTATTTACTATATATATTTATTGCGTAATCTAAGTACAACATTTACTAATCTAACTAAATTTTACATCTAACATATCTTCAAGGTACACTAATCTCCCTAAAACAATTACCTAATCTAATTAAAAATAAAAAATTCTAATCTAAAAAATATTAATTTCAATAAGCAGGTGATACTTTTTAGTATATTTACTTAAATAAAATATTTCACTAAACTAAGCAAAATATATTAAACCCTAAACATGTTCATCAACCTAACTAAAATATATTATTTCCTAGACATATTTTTAGTATAATCTAAAAATAATATTTGCTAAACTAATTACATGATACAACTATATAATATTTAATGTGCACATGTCTCCCAAAACAACTAACTAAGCTAATTACAAATAGATTTTACTAACAACCAAAAAATAGATTTTACTTTCCAAAATATTTACTTAGAAAACATATTTAACTAAACTAATTAAAACATATTGTTTCCTACACATATTCATAAATCTAATTACAATATATTATTTACTAAACATGTTTATAGTGTAATCTAACTATAACAACCACTACTTTAATTAAATTAAAGAACTAAAATAAGTTTAAAATGCACCAAACTAAATTTAAAATATCATTACAGTAAGTTTCAAATCCACTAAACTAATACAACTAAACTAGATTTACAATGTACTAAACTTATTTAAACCATCATTAAATTGATAATAAAAAATAAAAATAGAATGAAAAAAATAATTTATTCAATAAATTAAAAAAAACTTACCTCTACATGAAGATTTACTGCAATATGTTCAAAATTATCATACCTTCTTATATAATTTTCTGCCATATCTTTTGTTCTTACTATTTTATACCACTTTTTATTTACAGTACCACACTATTCTTTTTTTTTTCACTCTCAGATGAAGAATGCACCTGGAATCGGTGAACTCATCCTCGCATCCAGCATCCACAATATATAGGAAGATGCACTTGGTGATCGGACGACTGGGGAGTGTGGTTGGTGGATCGTGTGACTCGGAGGGCTCCTTCTCCACGGTCCGCTACATGCATGACACATTTCTCCACGTGTCATGCATGCAGCGGACCATAGAGAATGAGCCCTCCAAGCCACACGATCCACTAACCGCACTACAAACTCATGGAAATTGGTTGAGAGCTAACTGCTTCCTTTGATTTTTGTTTCTATGAAATCACCTGATACTTGACTAATTCCTCTAATATACAAAAACAATGTATATATGAACATAAAGTTCTAAATGATGAAGTTTCGTATATAATAATTTTTTTTAATTTATTCTAGTAAAAAAGCCCAAATATTGAAGTTAGGCGGATTCTATGGTGGGAAAAGGTGACTTTGGGTTCAGGTGATCCCATAAATAAGTGATATTTATAAGGTATAATTAGAAATATAATTTGCAATTTTGCGGATTCTATGATAGGGAAAGGTGATGTTGGGTCCAAGTGGTATCGTAAATAAGTGATATTTAAAGGGTAATATTAGAAATATAATTTGCAATTTTGTGGATTCTATGTTGGAAAAAGGTGTCTTTAGGTTAGTAGTCCCATAAATAAGTGACATTCATGGGGTATAATTAAAAATATGATTTACAATTTTTCGATCACTCCTCTGCTACTATCTTATTGCCACTCATCAACCTAATAACTGTCATTTTTATTTTAATATTTGAGTTTATGAAACAATTGTTATTGCTTCTCTTGTTGTTTCAACTTTCATGTATAAATTTAAGAGAGATTATTTTTTATACATTATTAATATAAAAAAATTACACTATTATTTAATCATATATAATTTATATAAAACCTTTGACGTAATGAATGTAAGAGTATTAAATACTTTTGCCGACAGGACAATAAATAATTGAATGGTTGTTAAAATTTATATCTAAAAGACATTAATTTTAATATAATATTAATATAAAATGTTTTATATTATTAACTAATAAAATATCATCTAAAGATGATTAAACAAGTTAACATACTCTAATCAAGTTGTGACATAACACGGTTTAGGCTTAGAATTATCAAATTTATAAGGTAGTTTGAACTTTTCAAGACACTAATTTTTCAAGACATTTAAAAGTGAACAAAAATAATAGATTGTTTGGGTCCATGCACAAGTTAATCCATCCAACTCATAAAAATAAGAGAAAAATACATTTTACCCTTTCAAGTTTAACTCATGTGCAATTTTGACCTTGATATTTTAAAGTGTGCAACCCAACCCCCTAAAATTATCAGACCATGCAAAATGACCCTTTTGTTAGTGTGCCATTCAATTCTTCTTGTTAAGTGTCATTTGCCCCTCATATGTCACTTTTATAGACAAAAATACCCCTACTTAAATTTAATTTTCCAACCCAACTTTATCCCTGCCTAAGCAAACACACACCTTTACTTTTAGAAACCAGTCTCTGAACCTTGAAATTTGTAATGCCCTGATTTTTCCCCTGTGTACAAATGACCAAAATGCCCCTGAGGTCATTTTACCCGAGAATTGAGGAAAGCTGGTCTAGGTAAACTTCGAGTGGATGTTTTAATGTCTGAAGGGGATTAATTGTATTATGTGTTATTAGAGATGAAAATCTCAATTTTTGATTTTTTGTGCAAAATTACCAAAATAACCCCAAACTAATTAAGACAGAATTAATTGCCGATTGAGCTTGAACTTCACACGAAAGTTTATAATATTATTTTTAAGGAATGTATGACGTCTGTATAAGCCTGGGGTGGTCCTAGGGAGTTTTCTGTAAAATTATCATTTTGCCCCTAATTAAAGGCATAATGAGCTTAAATTGCATACTTAACAAAATCTAAGTAATATTAAGCTCTAATTAGAGATTAATTAATTTTAATTATTAATCTTGAGTCAAAATAATTAATTAAAGTTGATTAGAACTTAAGATTGCTTAGAGAAAACTAAATTTCTTTTTAAAATCAAATGGTCTTCAAGTCTAAAAGTGAATAGTGTACAATCCCATGATTTAAGGAAACATATTGGTATTTAAAATTCAAATTTATTGAGTTTAATTCAAATTCAATGAACTTAATGTTTATGACCACTCTTTAACCATAGTCTTGAAATGCCTAAATGCATGATCATCCACCTAAACACCTAATTACCTATTCTTAACCTTTCTCCTAATTAAATCAACCTCTAATACACACCCTAACCTATATTAAAAATGAAACTTGGTCCCCAAGTCCTTTTAGATGGCCATCCATACCTTTATCATGGGCACCCATACCTCCTACCATACCCTCACATGTGTCTTTATATATAACACATGCTCAAAGAAACATACAAACTCTCAATTCTTCCTATTCACTTTTTTGGCCAAGTCTTGTGTCCCAAAAAGTGCTCTCAAATTCTCTCTTCTCTCACCTCTCAAAAACTCTCTCTTCTTCCTCCACCGCTACAAGAGCTACCACCCACCAACACCCACCACCACCTCTCAACCTCAAACCACCATAAAAAAACACAACCTTTTCATCCCTAAGCATCAAAGCTCAAGAAAAACCCTTCCCTCTTTTTCTTCCTTTGGCCGAAATTCTTCTTGCCTCAAGGAGAGGATTTTCTTCTCATTTTCTTTCACAAAGATCAAGCTTTTCCTTGCAACAAAAAGATACCTTGGTAGGGAGTTGTTTTAAAAGTTTACATCCTTTTCTTTTGAATCATTTTGGTTGGAATATTGAAATGTTGGTTCTTTCTTTTTCTTTCTTTCTTTTTCGACCGCAAGGCCTTCCTTTTTCTTTCTTTCATTTTTTGGCCTTGATGGCTTTGTGGGTTGAGAATCATGGCTTGATTATGAGGATCTTTGATATTGGTTGTAAAACCATAATTTAATTGACCTCTAAAACTTAAAGGTTTCACTTCCAAAAGTTTTTAGCAAATGAATGTTATGTTGTTTTAAAAAGTTAAATGGTAATTTTGAGCCTAGGACTCAAAGAAATAATAAATGGGTTGCATTCATATTTATATTTCAAGTCTTTACATTTCATATTTATATTCAAGTCTTGTACTTCATATTTATATTTATGTCATTAGCTAAATAATTAAACTCGAAGCCTACCTATTTCAACCTTAAAATTGATTGTTAATTTAGAGTGAATACTCAAAGGGGCCTAGAGCACTAAAATAAAGAATTGGACTTGCATATCATATTTATTTCCAAGTCATCACCTAAAGTATAAAGATAAGAAATGAACTTGCATTTCATGTTTATATTTCTTGTCTAGCATGTTTATATTTCGAGCCATCACCTAAACTTAAAGATTAAAAATGAGCTTGCATTTTCATATTTATATTTCAAATCTTTGCCTTTCATGTTTGTATTTGATCCTTGCATATCATATTTATGTTTCCATTGCCATCACTTTATAATATCAAGATTAAAATGAAGCTTGCATTTATACGTTTAAGTTTATGCCATCACCTAAATAATCTAGAGCTCAAGACTTGCCCCTTTCAACTTACATGGGAATTTTGGTTCCATTGGCATTTGTACGTATAAAAAGGTTTTGTTTTCAAAGGAACGAGGTCTTAAGGTTTGGAGTATTACTATCTTAAGGATTCAAAGTTTGTGTCTTACATCTTTTCCTTGGAGAATATGTTAACTCTTAAAATGCTAAAACATGGTTCACATAACCAAAATTCTCTTATTGAGCTCTTTAACTTTGCCAATGAACTAAGGTTATTATTTGTGTTTCTATGAGGATAAAATAAATTACAATTGTGTTTCTTGATCCATATTTACTGCTAAGAAAGACTAGTTACTATAAATACTTATTTTGTGACTTTGTATGTTCTTAGAAAATTAAATTTTTGATTCTATCCAAACCTTTCCAAGTTTGAAGAATGTTGTTTGGAGTATGTTAAACATGTAAAAATTGTTATTAATTAGTGTGGTAATGATTTTTGGTAATTAAGGAAAGACTAGTAACTAGGAAGAATCAAAAATTTGATTTCTAGAATCTTTAAGAGTGAAAAATATGATTTTTGTCCAGCATATTATTCTTTGACAAAAAGGATGTTTAACACTTAGTAAATGTGTAGGAATCACTCATAATTGACTTAGGAATTTATTCTAGCATCATAGGAAAAGTTGGTAATGAGAAATGGTCAAAACCGTAACTTCTAGAACACCGAAATCACTCATTTTTTATTCTGCCCAAATCTGTCTAGCATAGTGCAATGATGTTCTTGAGGTCATTAATTAGTGGAGTTCATTGGAATTAGTCCCTTAGATGCATAAAAGAATAAATACAAAAGTTAGGTTTACCCGATTTAGAGGTTTAACCGTCTAAGGGATAATGAAAGTGCTTATTTTATAAGATGAGGGGTTTATGATATAAATGAGAATTTGTGTGATGATAATGTTACATACTTGGCCATCCATTTATATGATTCATTGTGGCATGTTATGACTACACTTGGAATATTTGAGGTGTACATGATAAGTGAAATATAAGCATGTGATATTATGTGATATGATAGTGCCTTTGCATCTCAAAACAACATGCTAAGTTTAAGGTAACATAAAGCACATGGAAATGATCTTCTAGACTCCCCAAATTAAAGGTTATGAGAGGTGATCTAAGTAAGTTACATATTCATAATAAGAAAGACAAGGAAATGATGTGTTTCTCCCTTTCTATTATCCCATGTTAAATCTAGCGACGACTAGTTAGGTTGAGCTCATCCTAGGCAATTGGTAGGTCGGTTGGTTCTGGTGGTAATTGCAAAAATCACCGGGGCTGGCATGTTGGTTGGTTTTGGTGATAATGTAAGAAGGTGGAGCAAATAAGAAAGAAATGTGAGAATTCATGCATGAGAAAGTAAAATTACTATGGGTACTTCTACCTTCCCATGCATGTTACATGATGTATAACTCATAGCATTGCCCTATCATGCATCCATTTGCTTGCTGCTATTTTAGTTTTCTAGCTAATCTCCTGCTCATGTGTTTACCCTTATCTTGTGTTTTGAACTTACACATTGTTGAATTATGTTACATGCATGAGGCATTGCCATGCATACATGAGATACCTGTTGCATTCATGCATTAAGATTCATGCTAAAAGATATGGGCCTTGGTTAATGATATTTGAAACTTAATAAATGAATCTTATTTATACCCACTACTTTCATAATTAAACCCGAGATTCTTGAGGACAATGATGATGACACGTGTATGGAGAGAGAAACCCTACTGAGATTCTTGTATAATTTTCTCACTCCCTCTATCTTTCTTTCCATTTTCGTCTTTAGACAAGGTTGATGGTAGTGACGATAGACTTCCTCGCAATGCCGGCACAGAAGTTGCACGATGGCCGAGATCAGAGTGGCGCAACAGAAATGGGGATATAGTCTTTCATCATCGCAACCTTAGAAGTTGCTTTGTCTTCGTACAAGTTCGTAATTTCATCACAAGGGATTTCGTTACACCATAGTTATGATTTTCTTTTGAGTTATTTGTATGCTCAACCTCCATAGGCGGGCTTAGTACTATTGTCATAGTAAGTATGCAGAATATTCCTATATTATCACTATTGTTATTATTTGACTTGACATTTGAAGTTAATGTTATGACATGATGATGTTCTCGGTTTATGCTAGACTCTATTGTGATCTGTATGTATGCTATGTGACGAATAATTATACGCTATAATGTATAAGCGAACGGCTCATAGTTTGGTCTTTCAAACAAAAAATGGGGTTGCATTTTCTATAGACTTATTTTCAAAAGCCTTACAATTAAGTAAAATTCTGAGACGAATGAGTAACAACTAATGATTAACCATAATACGTTATAGGCGTATAGTGTTGAAAGTTAAGGTGTTACAAAACTCCACCTTATCATCTTCACCCTCCCCAACACAATCAAACCCACCATGACACCATACTACCCCTTCATCCTCACCCCTTCAAACACCATATCTCCCTCTTCCACCATTTGTTACTTTCTCTTTCTCCATTGCAACCCCTAAACCTATCCCCAAATTCATCTGTTCTTTGAAAAGGTTGTAGACTTGCACTCCCAAGACCAACTGAAGAGTGAAGAACTAGATCAAAAACTACAGCTCCACCTCAAATTTGAAATGCAAACCATACCAAATTGGCAAAGTTCACCGGACAAACAAGAACAATGATGTTGATGCTTTTTGTCAAAAAACCTCACTGGGGATGGAGATAAGGGAAGCATGATCAGATCCACCAGCAATGGCAGAGAGATGCTGCGAAGGAAGCCAAAAACACTAGCAGAATAGTATGTGTTGACTTCAAGCAACATAGATGAACAGTAGATCTGGCAAAGCTCAAAACGCAGTCACAAGATCGAAGCTAAGTCAAACTTGCAACAATAACAATGACAATGAACAGAGGTGCCAGCGCAAGGGCCACTGCGCCGCGACGAAGCAAATCAAGAGATATGAGGAAATGGAAAGAAAGGCAATGAAGCAAATTAGAGCAATGAACAGAGGATTTTCATTGTTTTTCAGAGGAAAGAAGAGGATTGAAGAAAATGGAAAGATATGTGATCAATGATTCTATTTAGGGATTTAGGGATTTTTGCTGGAAAAAATAAAAAAAATGGATGAAAAAGAACAAGAAAATGTATGGTAAGCTTTTGAATATGTGTATGGAAGAAAAGAAAAAGTGAGATACATAAAATGAAAATTATGAGTTCAACGAAGAACTCAAGTTGGTAGTAGAGTTGGAATGGAAAATCAAATTTAAGTAGGGCATTTTCGTCCATAAAAGTGACATGTAAGAGGCACATGACACTTAACATCAAGAATTGGATGGCACACTAACAGAATAGCTATTTTGCATTTTTCCCTAAAAATAAAAAGTAAAATAATCCATTGAATCAATTCGCCACAACATGCAAATTATGTGAGACAAGTTAAAATAAAATGTCATTGCAGAGGTGTGAATTGAGATAGGAATTGCCGTCTCTTTGATGGAGAACATGATATTACTCAACCTTTCTTGATTCGAATGGGAGGTGATGTACTCTTTCCATCCACTTTTAACTGCCTTTTAGGAGTAGGGAAGCACGCACCTCAAAGTGGTAGCTTGAGTGTTCTTTTTTATGGAATATTACCTTGAGCTAGCTGTTGAATTGAACCTCTTGATCTAAGTTCTCGGATCATGTGTGGGGAACTGAGGATCACGAAACTATCGCGTCTCCTTGTATATGCATGCAAGAGATTGGGCTTGCCTTCCCCATGTGCTTGGAATGATCCATGATTTTCCATCAGAATGATAATAATTTAGTATGCAAAGTCATCTGAATACCTTTAAATTGAACATTTAATACGTGTTTAATTCCTTAGAATTTAGTGCTTTAATTTCATAAGTATTTGCTCTATATTTTGCTTTTGGCTATATTTTAGCTTAATATTGGGGTTTAATTATAATTTTAAGCGTAGGAAAGCTTTGGGAAGCTTAGGATCAAAGCTTGGTAATTGTTGGATATCCACCACTCAAATGTTGGACTGTCGCCACTCAAGCGCTCCTAGGCAAAAAAATTTCACACATCGGAGAACCACCTCCTTAATTATATAGGTCAAGCGAATCTTAGTAGTTAAACTTTTATTTTTTTTATAATCTTAGTAGTTAAACTTAAAAAATTGGTTTTGATAAAAGTATAAAATTGTATAAGAAGACGAATTTGCCTCTGCCCACTTTCATTATCATAATTAATACACCGCTCAATCAATATATTACTTCAAATAATACAATTACTTAGATTAAGGGTATTATTGTATTAAATAAATTAATACTTTTTTATATTAAAAGATAAAAATGGATGAATATTCTAAAACAAAACAAAATGTTAAAGCTATGACGATAAATTGAAACAAATGAAGTACAAATTGCACCTACTTCGGGCAATGTACAGCGCACATATGACTCCTTTTTGGGGAATCATAAACTGATGGAGCAGGGTAGGTCCTAATTTGGAATCAACTGGTTACTAATAAGAGTTTTTGTTTTTGTTTTAAAATTTGTTTCGAAAATCGCTCCACTAACGTTGCATATATCAAAATGAAAAATAAAATTTGTTACAGCGTCAGCATATATGGCATATGAGTTCAACTTTAATGTGTTTAATTTAAAGTTGTTTAGTATTAACTATTTTTATAATGTCATTGAACTATATATTAATACTTACTTAATAGATTTAATTTTATTAACAACTGTATGAGACTAAATAATATGAGAATGTATCATTATATGACTTGTAAATTCTTTATACACGAATAATATAATGAAGTTAATTTATAAAAAAAAGTGCTTAGTTTATGATTTATAATAATAATGTTATATAAAGCTAAATGTGTTTTGATAATTGGATTTTTAAATTAACATATTGAGGAAATAAAAATGAAAATATTAATAATAACTTGAAATATCTAGATGATTATTATCGATAATTTAGATGAATTTTAATATTTTCTATGCATATAGAACCCACTTACAACTTTAAAATTTACTCTTATTTTGTTTTCTTAACTACTGTACTCAGCAAAACCTGTAAAGTTATAACTATAATATTACATAAAGCACAATTTTATATTAAAATATATATAACGTACAATTCATCCAATAATTGAAAACATCATGTGTCATTTCCAAGTGTAATGTTACTCAATCATTCAAATTAATAATAGTAGAACTTTAACGCATTTGTAGTTTTTACTGATTTCCCACTTTTGTTTCAAGAATTCTATCGAGTTATGATAAGGGAAAATGTCACTTTAACTCTTTAATTATAAGTTATCTGTATCATATATATATATATATATATATATATATATATATATATATATGTATATATATATATATATATATATGTATATAAGAAATAATATAAAAAATTAATACATAAAATGTAAAATCACTCAACTTCTTAAATCACTCAACTTCCTTTAATTTTCTTTACCAACTATCAATTTAAATTTTAAAAATTTATAACTATCTATCTTTGTACAAAAGTGTAGAAAAATTTTTCTCCCTAAAATTACTCTACTTTCTTTTTCTTCTCTTTTTGTAATAAGATTTAAACTACGTTACACTATTAAATTATCTTGCTCAATTTATTTTATTAATTGAATATACAATTATAAAATATAAGACAAACAAATTTAAATTTTGAAAAATTTGTAACTACCTATTTTTATACGAAAAGTCTAGAATTATACAAATAAATACCTTTTTTTTCTTGGTAAAGAGATACATTCTTATTTTGATATTATTTTCATATACTAATTTATAGCATCAATTAATTACATAATTTTTTTATATGATACTTATGATAAACATAATAAGAATCAAACAATTTGAATAACACTTTAATAAAAAAAATTGAATTGAATTATAATATCATCCTAAAATGATTAGACGTTGATGAACATTTAAAATAATATTTTATTATTTTGAAGAGATTAACATTGATGTCTTGATAATATAAATAAATTTTACATTGTCATTTAATTATGTCTTATATTTTATTTGTAAAAATTGATATAATCATGTACCGTATATTACCATATCGGCAAAATAATTGAATTTAACTACTCAATGTCTATCTTTAAACTTATAAATACGAAGCATATAAACATTTTAGACTAAAACCCCAAACTGGTTCCTCGGGTTTGTATTAGGGGACGAGTTAATCCCTCAGGTTTTGAAAATCCCAAATTAATCCCTCACATTCAAAAAGGAGACAAATTGGTCCTCCGTACAGTTCCATATAGTATACGGAGGGACCAACTTGTCCCTTTTTTTGAAATGTGAAAGACCAATTTAGAATTTTTTAAATCTGAGGGACTAACTTGTCCCTAATACAAACCTGAAGGACCTGTTTAGGTATTTAGTCAGCATTTTATTCAACATCCTAAAAATGTAGTACGATGTTTTTTTATTCACCCAAATTTGAGTTTGAAGTTTAAAATAGAATTTATTTTATGCACATAATTTATTAAAAAAATATTTTTAATATTGACTCTGTATATGAATTAATTCCTAAAAAAATCTTAGCATGATTTAGTTCATGTAAATTGCAATTAAAGCATGCAATTGAGTAATTTTTCAATTGAAAATAACCATATTTCATAAAAACTATCTACATAAGTTTTTACTCAAATATTGAAAATGTGTATATAATTTATCAAATTTAATTGAATATATTATAAATAAAAATATTTTTCAATGAATTATAAATAAAAATATTAAACAATTTAAATAAGTTTAAGTTGAGAAAGATTTTGAAAACTAATTTTCTATGCAATGAACAAGTATCATCTAGTTTTAAACTAAAATAACAGACAACGAAATCAACAAAATTTTATTTTAAGCTAAAATAATGGACAACGTAATCCCCAAAATTTTCTGATTGTGCATTTTAATTGTTACATTAATTATTTTTTCAATTTTTAATAGATAAAAGTTGATTTTATACCATTGAACTTTTGATCATGTAAACATTCCTTAAAAATAAAAACAAATACAAATGTTATTCTCTTAAATTTCTTTGAACGTGTATTATGTCACTTAACAATCGATAAAACCTCAATAAAATAATTAAAATGCACATTTTGACAAAGTTGGAAGGATTATAATGCATATTTTTCAAGTTTAGCAAAAGATTTACATCACCTATGTAGTTAATGAGGTAAAATGAAATTTTCCACTGATTAGCAATAAATATTATGGATTAAACCTTGACTATGAAAACTAATATAAAAACTTGATTGATTTCATTCTTTGTACTATTACATTAACGGAAAAATTACATTTTATCTTCTAAATTATACATCATATGCACTTTACCACACAATTTAAAAAATATGCTTATCGGTAGTTTACAAAAAGGAGCTCTAAATTCTCACTAAGGGAATGTTTGATTACGGGATAAAAATATAGTGTAAATTTTCATAAATGAATTTCATGTATAAAATTACATATAATCCTCATTTATAGAAAATTTATCCCCATTTTTACTTCTCTATCAAATATACCCTAAGAGAAAACAGTAAAGCCAGGACTTCACAAATTACGACGACCACATGAAACCATGACAATGCAAGACAAATCCCGCAAAAAACAGAGACACCACAACAAACTCCGATCAAACATAACATAGAAAACAGGATCCTTCAATTCGTATCCTAATGCGATCCATTTTTTCGCTTGGCTTTTCCTATGTCTTCTACGTGCAGAGTTACTCTTAGTCATATCATCATGCTTTGAGGAGAAGTTTCGGCCCATGTACTAGGGCTTCAATAATCACGTACAGAGATTCCTCATTATTCTCAGCATAAAGCTGAAGGCTTTTTTGCCTAGGCCTCACGTTCATCTCTCTCCTCGTATAATAGATCCTTGTCACGATTGTTACTTAAACTCTTCCTGCTCCAACTCATATGAAGATTGGTCACATACGATAAATTTACAATACATGTCATGTGATAACATATTCTTTAGTAGTAGGTGAAAATTTAATTTTTACATCTTCTTGTTAGTTCAGTTGTTACTAAGAGCATCAATATGTGGTAGGTGATCTCTTAGGTAGCGTTTGGTTTCTGTCTCGAGCAGAAAATATCAAGCGAAAATATAGAAAATTTTCAGTTTTGGAACACAAAATATAGAAAATTTTTATACGTCCAAAACGAAGACATAGTAGACCCTCTTTGTCCTCATCTTCATAAGTGGTCCAACAGCGATATGAAGGGATAAATAATGTTCTTTTCATGTGTTTTTTTTCCCTGCTCCTTTCCAAACAAGATCCAGAAATAGTCCTCATGTATTATACTTCACTATTAAATACAATATAGAAATAGTATTTTGTATGTCTTTATCTCTACTGTTTCTATCTTCGCTATCATGGGATAGAAACCAAATACTACATAATAAGTACTTATAAACATGTCATAAAGCTAAAAGCACATTCTGATATTAGATTTGGGCAAGTCATCTTTTCAATATAAAGAAAATACTTTTTGTTTCATTTCTTGTTTTCCTTTTTTATTATAATGATGTCACCTTATTTTCAACCAATTTCATTTTCTTTGAAAAATTCTATAAACAAAATAGAAAAAATAATAAAATTGTTGCTGTTTATATTGTTTTACACTTAAAATTCAACTTTATCAATCATCAAACGGATGCGCATGCAACCAGAAATTCTTAAAATAATTTATTGAATGATGAAATAAGACATAACTAATAAATATAGTTTACTATATATATTTTTGTTTTAGTTATGAACAACTACACCATTCTGTAGTTTCTATTTTCAAATCAAATGATATAATCATAGGTTACCATAGCTAGTTGCCTGTTTTACGATCGGTTCGCTTGTTCTTTGTATTCTTCCATCTTCCATGGATTGATCTTTTTTTTCCTTTTCTCTTATCTCGTAATGATAGTGCATCATGAGGAAATTATAATTATGGTTTCTTCTACATGGGGATACCTGAATTGGCCGGGCAATAGAATATGTATATGTATAATCTTACAAGTAACTTTTTTTCAAAGAATATATTTAAGATAGGTCATGTTTTATCTTGGTTTGGGCTTATCACATTTACCAAACCTAAGCTTGACTGACCGTTGATTTAAGCTCACTAAGTAATCATTGAATCCTTTAATTAGATAATAGTTTATAGAAAGGATATCATGGTATCTCTAAATTAAGAGATAAAACTCCTTTCAATCCCTAAATCATATGGAATACCACTTCGTAAGCAAGCACTTACTCATCACATTAGTGAGGGTCACCTCAAGATTTAACTTAAAAGCAATGATTTTTTTTTTTTAAATAAGCCCCTCACCCACAAATCGCACAACGGCACAGGTAGCATTAAAAATTTAAAATCAACACCTGCAACCGTGGATTCTATGATATAAAATGTGATGATATACACATGATATAAATAATTTAGTGAATGATCATGTTAGTTTATTCATCGATAATAGTAAAAAAACATAAAATGTATATTAATTATACATTTTTTTTATTTTTTGATTAAGGAATTAAATTGATCTCATAGATATATAGGATAAGATAACTCTTTGAAGAAATATAATTTAATTATGTTACTGTAATATTTTTCCGATGATCCCTGAATCGAAACTAAACAAATGAAAACGTTTGTTAAATCACATATTTAATGATCAGCCAAATAAATTAATCAAATTAAAGTCCTATCATATTTAAGAGTTGTTATCGAATAAGACACGATATTTAAGATTTCTATCATTTCAATAGTCAATGCCAATTCGTTAAGTCGAATAATCATGGATAAAGTATTATTTTCCATCATACTGCTAACCATAAAAAAACAAAAGAGCAAGTTGTATTAGCTGCAGTGAGAAACCGAACGAGAAAAATAAAATCAATCTCATTGATATTGAAATTCAAAATAGTAGGATTAAATTAATATAAAAAATTTGATTGAAATCAAATTAATACAAATTGAAATTATTAGAATAAGAGAAGTTAAAATTATAAGGCCGGTTTAGTTTTAATTTTTATTTTTAATTTTTAATTTTTAAAATTTTATAAAAAAAATTAAA
The DNA here is from genome assembly GCA_031216125.1 of Dalbergia cochinchinensis. Taxonomy (NCBI): domain Eukaryota; kingdom Viridiplantae; phylum Streptophyta; class Magnoliopsida; order Fabales; family Fabaceae; genus Dalbergia; species Dalbergia cochinchinensis. The sequence goes on from CM062377.1 coordinate 2,467,455, forward strand.
AAATCAAAAATAAAAATTTAAAATTAAATTTTATAATTTTAATTTTTTTTTAATATTTTCTTCATTAAATTTAAAAGATTAAAATCAAATAGACGCTGAGCGGTGGAGAGAATCGTAGGTGCCAGTGGTTTGCCACGTATTAATGTGACACAATTCGAGTGAGACAAAGTTGCCAGCCGGCAAAGCCAGCTGTAAAATGTTCAAGTTTCAAGTCAACACGTGTCGTGCTTTAGAAGATACACGTAGTCATGCATACGTAGATCTCAAATGGAGGCAGAGGCTTCTCTTTTTTTTATTATTTATTTTTTTTAATATTATTATTATTCTTAAATATAAGCTTCTCTGGTTTCTAGTTGACTGTGAAACATTCAAAACCTGACTACGTGCTTTATTTTCCTCAACCTTGCGATATCATCATAACTAAATATGCAAATATTATTTCTTTATTGTGAACTAAACACAAACATTTCAACCCAAAAAAAAAATGGGGAACTTCGCCAAAAACTAAACACAAAACACTGGTAAAGTAAAGATTAGCTGTATAAAGAAACAGAAGTTAAAGCAAAGTTGAATTGAGTGAACCTGTGGAATTAAAATATTTCAAATCATTCCTCAACTTTAAGATCACTTGTCCATTGGTAACAATATAGGATGGTGCAGTAGATATGAGTTGTATTTTAATTTTCAGTAGAAAAGGGTTTTGATTCTTGTGTAAATCTTGCAAGAAAATAGTCATATTTTTAAAAAATTTAATTTTAATATGTTGTTATTGTAAAATAGTTTTACACATATATTTAATTATATATCAATATATAAACAAAAATATATAACTCAATTACATATTATTTAAAAATTGTATAAATATAAACATATAATAATATGTTAATATAAAACTTTTTTATATTAATAGTATATTAAAAGTAATCCCTATTATTAATTTGATTCATCAACTAAAACAAATTGAGATATCAAAACAATGCTAACTTATGACACGAATCTATAACAACTTAAGTTTTTTAACATAAAGTTAATAAAAGCTAATTGATACTTTCCGATGGGAAAAAATTGCCACTTAAGATTTAAGAAAGAAGAGCTACTAATTTATTTTTGCTACTAATTAATATCTTACCATCTAAGATATCACCACTTTATTACTAACCCGCGTAATTTATGGAGTAAAAAAGCCTCTAATTCTTTATGCTGTCGCTAAGTAAGGTGGAAGAAGTAGAAACGCAATGTGAACGAAGTGCATACTTATTACTATTAGAGACCAAAAACAAAAAAAAGAGTTAAGAATATCACCCTATCCTTTTCTTTTTCATTTTTTTCCTCTTAATTAATAAATATATATTTTTTGTGGGTGCTTTTTTTTTATCTTAATTAGTGATATTCAAAATTCATCGAATTCCAATTTTAATTTGATTCTAGTTGAATTAATTCACTATGAAAGCAAAGTTTTTAAAATACTAATTGCTTTAGAAACACAAACTAGGAATCAAATTAATCCAAAGGACAATTCATAAAAATAAATTAAAAATCAGCTTATTTTCTAGTTTTTGTGAAAGTTAATGAGTTTGATTAGACTTAACAAAAATATTTGATATATATTTAATATGTCTAGCTAACACTAGATTTCTACAACATAATTAATATATAGTAATCAATTCAAATGTTACTAAATCTTGAAAAGCATTGTTACAACTTTTTAACAACATAAACTATAGGTTTAATATGTGGTACACCAATTGAAGTACTCACAATGAGTTTAGCTATGTTTACAAAGTGTGATTATTCACTACATTTTTTTAATGTATTTAGCCATACTTTTTAAATATAACTAACTATCTAGTGTGTGATATATCACACTTTATCTATATACCATAGCCTTCACCAAAACTATAAATTACATTTTTAGCAACCATTTTTAAATATTACAAACAAAAAGTTTAGTACCATCTTGACCAGAATTGGCTATACAAATTATCACATTGTGCAGGTTGTTCCTGAAAATAAAATGCGGATGGCTATGAAAGAGTTTGCTTCATTTCTGACATTTAGCCTTTTGAGGTTAAGAGGAGCTCGAAAAGTATATAACATTAGTCGTTCATTGGTAGAATTCTATATCAGGCAGTGGATTATGTAGAGTAAGGATACTTGTTGTAGTGAATATTGATTCTCACAATGTGGAGGAGTATTAGTTTTCCTTATGTTGGTATGTTCATATGCACATGGTTGGGACTCTTGACTCTCTTTGGCCTTTGCTTATGGGCTGAAGTTTGTTTCATTAATTCTAAAAACAAAATGTTTAGCACTGCCTTTTATTAATAATTTTAGTAATATAATAAAGACGTATAATGTAATCCTCATATCCAACGGATAAGTAAGGTAGCTTAGGTGAAATTTATATCAAAATTAAACAATCTACGTAAAACTTGATGAAATTTTTTTTATGTGAGCATAATTCTAACATTCCTATTTTTCACACACTCATAATAATATTGATGACCCATAAGTAAATGAATGTATCATGAATGAAATTAGTGAATCTTATTTTTATTATGATTATATATAAAAATAATATAATAAAATTGTGCTCACTTAAGAACTTCTCAAATTTGATGCCTAAGTTTTGCAATTACGATATGGAAAGGAAAAATAGAAAAGTCAAAACAGAATAAATTGAACTGAGTTGAGAGTTGAGACAGGGAAAAAAGAAAAGCACAGAAAAAAGTACGGGGCAACGCAAATTACGGAGAAATTTAAGTAGTCAAGATGGCTTCTCTTGCTTTTTGTTTCTCTCCTTTTAGGCCCACCACTCATTATTTTATAATTTTTTTGGTTCTTCAGATGCTTTATATTTAATTGTATATTATACTATTATTCATGACTTTTTTTTTTTTTTTACGGTACTGGGTATTCATTATGACTTTGATTTATTCCCTTTTTTTTTTTTTTTGACACTTTGGTTATTCTTTGGGTCAACTTGTCGATTTATCTAATTTATACATTGTTTCACACGAGAAACTATATAATATATACCATGTTATTTGGCAGTTTCTTATGTGGTTTCCAAAATGTTTGGAACCAATAGTGACTGTAAATATACTTTTAAAATAAGGTATTTGTACAAATATGAAAAAAATATAAAGGTAGTGTATAATCATAAATTTTAAAGTTGTGTAAAACAGAAATACAATACAGTAATTTACTTGATTAATAGAGTCATTAGCCATTAAAAACTAACATTTTTTTCTTAGATCTGGTTATATTTTTTTTTTTAACTCAGATCTAGTTTAAAAGAATAACAACTCATCTTTAAAACTCGTGTTTTTCTTGAGTCATCTCCATGAACTTGGAGCACCTTTCTTAAGCCTCAATCACCTCCTCGAACCAATCCACCAACAGTAGCACCACCCATGGTCGTGTTCCATTCCTTCACCAAGGACACCATCCTCGCCATTTGCAACACCATCATCGACGCTCTTTGTGGCCACCTTGCCATGCTCGCCACCACCTCTGATGACTACGACGTTGTGCTCGCTGTCATCCACTGTCCCAGGCTCAACTGGATCCTTGTCTTCTAAATGCAAAAGTACCAGTACTCTATCGATAATGTGGTGCTTAAGCTCTGCTGGGTCGCTGAGAAGAAGAAAAAGACTAGAGGGAGAACATCGATGAGAGTAGGCTGAAGGGACGTTGAGGAACAATTTTTTGACAAGTTAATCAATAATGTTAACAATCATAATTAACACTTAATCATTAGTATTGTTTTGATATTAAATTAATCATCATTATTAACTTTATTAAATAATGTAAATAATTTCAACAGATAAGTTTAATAACTTCATTGAAAATAATTAAAATATGTTTGCGACATCTAACTCAATAAATAAAAAATGTGAGCTAAAGTAATATTAACAAATTTTAAATTGACGAGAATATTGGGGGAATATTTGTAATATTAAAGATTATGAAATAATTTTCATGTCAACCATAGGATGACTTTTTATGCAGCTGGAATTTCGTCACTACTGTCAAACTCAGTTGGCTCCACGTAAGAACTAACCGATGTTGTTTATTAAAAAGTTGAGAAAGGAGATTTTCTCATGAAGCATTCTCAACCTTTCGTTCTCGCCACTCCGTGGAATGCTCGAAGTGTTCATGGCATTTGTGAACTTGAAGCCTCTACTCTTTTCCTCTTCTATGTATATTTTCTTTTTAACTTTAATTTAATTTTTAGTTGAGCTTTCGAACAAATTATGTTTATATTTATTCTTGTGTAGCATAAAAGATTTAAATTTTATCCTTTGACCTTTTGTATGTATGATCTTTTTTCATACAATTATCTTATATGAAGGAAGTCAATGAGTCGCATATCCATTAGAATTATGCCTCTTCAAAATTATAAATGAAAACCAAAAAGCCAATGACAACAATCAAAGCAAATACTACAAGAAAAATAAATATTTTCAACGATTCTAGACACTTAAAATATCGATAAAATTATCTTCAAGAAAAATAATATTAACAGAAAGTAACAGTTAAAAATATTTATAAATTTTTATCGATAATTATTATACATAAAAAATATCCAATAATCATCGATAAAATTTATAAATACTTTCTATGATAACTTTTTATTAAAATTATTTTTGTTATAATACTTTTATTGATACTTTAAATATCAATAACTGTTGAAAATATTCTTTTCTCTTCTGATGAAATTTGTTGGATATATATACTTACTAGTCATTGCACAGATGCTTCTCTGGAAAATATCATTATTTTTTTGTTTTTGTTTTGGTATTCCAAGAGTACTAGTATCTTTTTGAATTCAAGAGTTGTAATTTAATCGTTAGTATTTAAAATATTAATAAATTTAATTAGTGAGACATATAGTAAGTTTTCAATCACAAGTATCTAAAATGTACTGCTACCCATAAGTTTTATAGGGTACTAGAGAAATCTTTTTTTTTTTTTATACCTATTCGAAAATGTGTTGTTTTAAAACCTAAAACATTAGGGTATTATGCCAAACTTGGTGGGATGTCATTGATAGGAAGGAAGAAGGCCTAATGCCGCGCTAAAAGAATTCGTGAAATAAGAAGTAAATTCAATTGTAATATATAAAAGTTCATTAAAAAAAATTTTAGTTTTGATGCATTCATTATGTAAAAAAAAAGTTTAGACTATTATTCAATTAAATTCTCTTATTTACATAATTTTGTAAATAATTAATATAAAATTTAATAATCTCTAATAATATGATAATATATAATTAGATGATAATGTATAAAATCATATACTTCCATTACATAGAAATTAAACTGAAAACAGTTGCAATGTACGTAATATAAGTGGATGACATAGTGATTAATAATTCAGGAAATCTTTATATTCAAACTTAAATTAGATTTTATTTTATTTATTTTTTATGAACAAACTTTAAAATTTTAAGAGAACGTTAATGTCTCATATATATGGGTCGTATAACATATAATATAACATAACTATCCATATATTTAAAAAAAAACGCAAGTAATGTTTATGCACAATTGGTCATTATTTTCTTCTAAAAATAACTTACCTATAGGAGGGGTATTTAGGTGTCGGTTGATAAATTTTAACAAAAGGACTCCAAGAAAAAACTTCTTACAAAAAGACTTTATAAAAAAATAATTTATAAATAAAGCATTTAGTGTTTAAATATGAATTAACAGAGGTGTTTGTTTAATTTATAGTGCTTGTTTTCAAAAAATTGTACAATTTTTTTTATTTGAAATCTAGATATTTCAATTTCTTAAAAAACACTAAAATTAACTTGTTGGGAGATAATAAATTATGCCATCCAAACTCCCCATAACTTAAGGTTGAGATAGGTCAGTGTTTGTTGCTAAAATTAGAGAGATTGAGATAAGTTAAGAATGCTACATCGGATTAGTTGAGTAGGGATATTTCGATCAGCTTAACTAATTTGAAATTAACAAATAATGAAACTAAAGTTAACTTTTATGACAATAATGAAAGAGTTGTTTTTTTGTTGAGATAATGAAAGAGCTAATTTTTATTTTAATTAAGATATTAGGGAATAAAAGGTGAGAATGAGAGTTAAACTCAACTTCTCATATCTCGTTAAGATATGTAAATGTCTACCTCTAGACTATGGATTCACTTGTATAATGAAAAAGTTATTTGATGATGATATCAGTTGAGAGATTAATGTTGGTAGCCAAATGGCAATGTGATATAGGTTTCCACATGGCTGGCTATAAGCAAAAACTAACAAAGCCAAAAAGCATTAGACCCTCATTTTCTAAGGGTTCTCTGATTTAATTTTAGAATAATATAATTAATTATATTAACAATAAATTTAGTATTTAAATAAAATATCTACATATTATTTTATTTCTCCTAAATGAAGTGCTTAAAATTTTAATTATATTTTACTTGTTATATGTCTTTAATTCTCAACTCTAATCCTCTTTTAAAAGATATATGTAAAATTGAAGATGAATAATAAAATGACATATTTTAAATTTTGATTGCAACCTTCAGAGATTCATATTTTGGAGCCTCTTCTAAAGACGCTATGTATATATTATGTAATTATAAATTCTGGCCCAAACTTATATGAACAATTTCTATGATAAATAACAATTCTTAAGTATCTAAACTTTTTTTTATCACTACATATTTCGAATTCTTAACCATTTCTGTGAGCTAATAGTAACATGTTTTTTTTTTTTTTGGTACAAAAGCTAAAGAAAGAAAAAAGAGAGAAAGGAAAGAGAATTATCTCAAATGAAGAATTTCATAAGAGTCCAACAGAAGAATAAGTTAAAGTGTGTTTAGAAGCCTCTCCCAAATCATCAATTGTAGCTAGAGCTTGGCAAGCAAATCCTCTGCTTCCCGAAACACATGAAAAAGAGTACAATGCGAAATTGATAAAAAAAAATTGTTTTATAAAAAAAGATAAAAAGTTTTATAAAAAAAGTTGTTGTATAAATTCTTTTAATTCTTACGGCTAGGAAATTACTTCAAGCTCATATATTTTATCACTTCTATTTACAATTTTGTTTTCTTTTATTATCATCTTTGTTCTATTTTCCGTTTTTTTTTCCAGATAAAACTACTTCAGATATGCTTCTTCTTCTTTTTTTTTTTATCGAGGTAAGAGATTTCGAATATTTTTTTTCTATTTACTTTTCTAGGTTTTTATCTATCTATCAGATTATTTGATATTGCATTGATTTTTTTTATCTTTAGTCGTTCTTTGAAAAATGTTTTAATTGGTGACAAAACAAAGTTTTAATCCAATTTATTTTTTTAATTCTTGGATTTTCGATGTCCTACAAAAACCCTCCTATTATAGAGGAATATATTTGAACTGGTTTGAACTTATCCTAGAAGGTCTTTATGCGATCTACTGCATTGCCTTTGTGTCGATCGGCGAGATATATGCAAAACCTCACCTAGAAATTACCCTTATTATATTCTTGATACATTCATGCAACCAAGTCAGAGTACCAAATATTTTTGTCTTTGCAATACGGTCTCTTATACTTCTTCAGTTCTTCGTCCTGTGCGACTCAAATTTTCTTCTGAAAAACGTTACTTGCATATACCAAATTTTGCTCTCCGCGTAGACTTTGTCTTCTTCCCTCTGGCTTATATCTTTTTAACTTTCGATTGAAAATGTATAGGAGAAGACAACAACAATAACAAGGAAGTAAGATACTTCAATTTTTTTCTCTCGCTTGTTGTCTTGTTTGTCCTTAAAATTGAGAGTGAAAGATGTTGGTAACGTTTTTCATTCTAGTACTCATAAAAGATATAAAAACTCATTTATAAAAAACTTCACTCAAATTTTAAAAAGAACATCAAACTAACATAACGAAATTGTTAATTCGAACCCGTTGACTTATTATTACTATTATTATTTTGGTCCTAATTTTTTTTTGGTCCTGTTAACTTCCTATTGTTATTGTATTTATTGATGCGGTATATGTGTACATCTTGGATTATTTTATGTCACCGGCCTGGTTAGAAGGCAAGTTATCCATCTTAAAATGAAGAGATTTACAAAATAATAGCAATGTGAACCACAGCAACTAAACTAAATTGCTCCTTACATTCGCATTGTAGCTAAAGTAACTTATTCAGATTGATTAGTCCTGTGTTGAAACACCTGTAGGCCGAAGCTCAATTGAGAAAAAGTTAAGGAACCAACTAAGGCCACAAGCCATGACACTAGCCACCAAGAATTTGATGGGTTATTATTACGCCTCTACCGAACATACTCCAAAAGAGTTTTTTTTCAGTCTTTTTCATGATGAAAAATAAAAAATAAAACAAACTCATAAATTATTTGTCACCGCTCACCAGCAACACTTGGTCAATTTCGACATTTAGACAGTTCCTTGGATGCATTCTTACTTATAGTTTTTATTTTTTCGCCGCATGTTATTATGTCTCGCAGCCAATATTGCCTTGCATGTCAGGCTACATTTGTATTGGTGAAGATAAATTTGTGGTCCAAGATTGGATCAACTTATTGAAAACTTGTCAATATTCTAGTAAATTGTAATGAACATAGTTTTCATTCCTAAGTGAATATGAACCGTGTAAAAGAATATGAAAGGCAAGGGACGACCAGCAAATCAAAAGAAAATACCAAACTTGGTGGCGGTCCCTTAATTCAAAGTGTAATGTGTGGGTGCCATCTGCTTGGCTCTCATCTTATCAGGAACATGGTACCGCATGAAGATAAGGTAGAGTTAAAAAGGTCTCTTAACCATGTTTTGTGCCATTGGTCTAGCTCTTTTCTCAGCATCAACACCGCATTTATTATATCCTACATGCCCACAGATATTAGATGCTGATATTGACATTTCACTCTACCCTTGGGCATTGGTGTCAATGACACACACCAAAACTGTACAATTTCCCTTGTAAAATATATATAAAGATGATATCCTCCTTTTTCCTAGGTTTGGAAAAGATGAAGTTGCTTAACATGCATTGCACCTGGCACTAACCTTTGGACAAAGCAAAAACTGAGATAACACTATTGCACATATATAACCCATTATAAACTTAGTAGTTAATTGATGTGTGATCCTACCATTTGGAGTGGGGAATCAGAATGGAAGCAAGCATGCTTAAACCAAACAAATTATTAACTAGAACATGAGAACCACCAACTCCTACTTAATTCTACCCCATTTTATAAATGAACCGTTCTTTATCTCATTCTGAATTTAGATAAAGCAGATATGGATGGAATAGAAGTGGCCAAAACCCCCCCAGAACTACTCCCTAACTTATGAACTTGTCGGCACGTTAGAACAAAAAAATAAACAACATTGCATTGTTCAAACTAACCGTGACGAATTAGATTCGTTAACAGACGCGTATTCAGGGGAACCCCACACCACACAAGGACGCAACCTCCTTAAAGGCCAGCTCATTTCGCATGCCACATTAGAAACGGTCAGCTAAGATACAAGCATAAAGTCCAAAAGATTATTATTATTATAGTTCTTTTAAAAATTGATAAGTTGTTTAGCATTAGATGACAATTTCGGCTAATTTTCTGATCCTCTAGTTTACGACCACTTTCATATTTGCGCAAGTAATGCTTATCAAAAGGTAACCATATGATTGGCCATGATTGGAACATTCTTTAATATGAGTGCGGAGCTTGGATTAAGAATGACAAATGGCATTAAGCCCAGCACAAAAATGCTGAACAAACGAACAAGATCAAGAAAGGGATATGCTGATTACAAATAAGGAAAACTAATCAAGAAAGGAACATGGTGATTACAAATAAGGATAAACTAGTACTTCTGTTAACCTACAATTATTCTACACAAAAACATTGTAAAGACTAGTTGCAAGTGGCAATTAACTAAAAACAAAGGCCATTTGGGGCACCTGGTCCCTGTGATTACCTGCTTCTGGCCCACTGACAGCCTGCTAATAGTTGTAGAGCACTTCCATATAATCTGATCAACTTTTGTATCAGTTGACAAAGACACTTCTTTTTCATTTTTTATTTTTATTTTTATGTAAAAGCTAAAATGAATCACAAGACTAACTACCCGTACCAGGAACAGTTGGGGTCATTTTGGAATATAAACAAGGAATTAAGGAAATAACAAAGACCATGCTGCAATTGGGAGTAGAAAATACATAAATCTATGGTATCTAGAGAAATAGACAAGCCTGGGTGCATGAAACTGCCAAGAAAAAAAATGCTGAGACAGCAAACATATCTCTGTGTACTATAGTGGCATAACAGTATCCCACTTTGCTGCAGTGGTCAGATATGTGGGCGGCTTGTTGTGGCACTAAAGTGGCATCATAATGTTCCGTGTGCTGGTTTTTTAATTAAATCCAGGAGCCTGCCTAGCGGTCTATTATTTTAAGGAAATGTGATGCAGTAACTCAGAACCATTCATGACAATTGTATATTAACATATAGTGGAAATTTCTTATCAAGACATGGAATGTATTAGATTACAGAAGTCCGAGTTATTAACAGCAAATAAAGTAAGAAGTTAAGAATATCTTACAAGACTATGCAAGCTCATAAGTTTAAATAAAATAATTCATAAATAAAAAGAAAAGAGCACAGAATTGGAGGGGTGCTAAAAGAAACAATGAAAAACAATACACTGGATATTTGGAAAATTCTCAATGTTTTGGAAAATTCTCACTGTTCAGTAAGAATTACTCAGCACTAGCAATATAACTCATGGGCAAAAGGTCCCTGACTGCTTGGTAGCAGCCTTAACAAGTAAGGGTCAGGATCAGGGACAGGTCTAGAATTCCACTGTCGGGTAACATAGATAAAAAAATAACAAATACAAACTAATGAGGGATTAAATGTCAGGTGCTGCTTCAACTAGATGGCCATAACAAGAACAAAAACGTAGATAGCCATATTATTAGAAAAAAACAAAGACTAGCACAAATCACTAACCTGTAAATATAGTTCTCCGTAATTTTAATAAATACACTGCCTTTAGGATGATGCTGATATTCTCTAGTCTTCAGTATCCTAGGAACCATGGAGCCAAAATACTTTGTATAACAAACCCTAGAAAGGACATTATTATACACATAGAAAGTAGATATATTTTGCATAAAATTAAAAAGATTATCTCAAGATTATCTCAATTATATAAAAATAAATAAAATCATTTCTTCTAAAGTCCTAATTCACCCCCACACTCTCATTATTAATGGAAAAATATCAATTTCTTTTCCTCCCTGTCCATCATCTGCAAACATTAAGTTTTGGCTCATCCAATGATAAATATGAAAGTTCAAGTAGATCAAAAAATGGCATCATCTGTTCTAACATCCCAAATCTAAAGTTCTTGAGGGAGTCAACTTATTTCCCCTTCATAAAGAAAGAATGAGCATGGTTGCACAAGAAGGCCAAATGCTAGTTTTGAAGAATGAGGGCAGAGTAACCATAGTTCAGTCGCTAAGATTTTGAGTCAATCTCCCACCCATCTTCAATTGAATCCAAATTCAAAAACATAATTGCAAGTAATGAGAGCTTAGAAAATTCAATAGCAACCTTATTCCTATTGAAAAAGTTATCTTTTTAAACACTTGTTCCTCTCTATAGAAATTTTTTCATCTTGATGGAAAGAAACTCTATCAAGCTCCTTGAAGCCATTAATTTTAATAACATGTTAGATAATAGTAAAATTCAATAACTAATTTAATAAAATATGAACTTACTTTTGGGTTCAAAGAATGTGCCATGTAAGAGAGTATGGTACTCCTCTTTGTTTATCTATCAATGAAAATAAATAAATCACATGGTAGAATTTCGAATACTCATTTGATCTCTTTTATTCATGCCTATAAATAGCTATTTTCACATTTTCTACCACTGTGTTCTACATATCATATATTAAGTGTAGAGTACAAGCATCCATGTCACCAACTTGAAGCATTTAATAGGTTGGATTTGTGAAATTGATTATGTAGTCATTTTTATTCTATCACAGACCATCTAAGATGAAAAAAAACCTTTCACAATTGCAGCTTTTCGTAAGTACCGTGTGTTACTCGAGTATTAACACAATAATTAAAAGAGTGTTACTTATTTTCATAACTTATACTAGTAGCAGGGCTTAAAAAAATAAAATCAAATAAAAATAGTGTCGGCGATCTAAAGTACTAATGTAGATCATCAATAGCCCACTGATATATATATATACACACACATCATATGGATCATTAGCAGCAGTAATCTAATCATGCCATAAACATATATAATCATTCCGAATGTTAAGTCCAACTACTAGTAGAACTACTCAGGAATCAATCCCAAAGCCCATCACAATTATCATCTTCTAACTCCGACTCCTCTACCAACTAGGGTGTAGAGGCAATGCCATCATCCCGATGGCCAACGGTTTCCATTAGAGGGTTTAGGAGGTACTCAGGAACCCCACTTCCTATATAGCCATAACCTAGTCTAGTGCCTTGTTAACCTACTGACAACTTTTTTATTGTTGTTAAGACCTTTTATGTACTTATGTTATTTTTGTTGGGTCTTTGGGTAGAGCAAGTTATATCATGATATTTTGCTGTACTTTGGGGTTGATTCTTGAGTAGTTCTACTAGTAGTTGAACTTAGCATTCGGGATGATTGTATATGTCTGTGGTATGGTTAGATTACTACTACTAATAATCCACATGATGTATATATATTAATGGGCTACCGATGGCTTGCATTAGTACCTTAGATCACTAACCCTATGTTTATATATATATATATATATTTTTTTATGCCCTGTGACTGCTATAAGTTATAAAAGTAAGTAACACACTTTTAATTATTGTATTAATACTCGAGTAACACATGGTAGCTAGGAGGGTGTTACACTTTTTGCTCATAATCTCTACAAGTGTTCAATTCTTGACTAATCATTTCTTGCAAAGTCATCTTTATGAGTTTGAACCTTTTTAAGATCACTATAATTGATGCAAATCTTGTGTCAACAATAATAAGTTTTAATGGCACAGATACATTAAAGACGGTCAATCTCATTTAATTATTCATGATAAAGTTTCTAATAAATAAAACATCATTAATTATATGAGTGATCCAATGACACTCAACATGTGCAACTTCATTCTTTTTGGTGTACTTTGCAACACATATTCTTCAAGGTTGATTTCAATGTGTGCAACACAAAAGGAGTCCAAAACATATGAGGATAATAATCTTCAACTAGCAACCATACGGCTTTACATACAAAGGCATTGTGAGTTATGATTTGCACAACATTATCAACTCCTACCTTAATGATTGCTTTTTACAAACAAGCGAGTCGTATAGTGGCCGCTTCTTGTATTCCATAGTCCTATCAATCGACTTCAAGAACATAGGACCTCCCTCACTTGCATCCATAAAATAGGTGAAGGGCCTTTTTTCGAAACTAGTCCACCCATCAGCAACAATGCCAATACCTTTTAAATCCGTAAACTTTTAATTGGTTCAATCATTCTCTTAAAATTTGATTTTTGACTTTTGTAACATTGTTGTTCCCAAAGCATTATAAGCAAGGGATATATAGCCAAGTATAAAATGGCTTGAAGGTTGCAGCAAAAATATAGAAGCTCATATACTAAGAATTTCAAAAGGAACACATCTAGTTTTAGAAGGCAAGAAAATATAACGTATTCCTTTGGGCTCTAATAGTTTACTAGGGAAAGAAGCAAAGTTAGTCATTTGGAAAGAGCTTTCAATAATGAAGATGGAGCTTACCTTATTGAAGAGATTGCTAGGATGTTCTATTCTTTGAGCCTGCTTTCTATCTTGCCAAAAATCTTTACTATATGACCTTCTATACTTTTGTTGCAAGTCATTCTATATCTAACTATATAATTCCTAGTTACAATGCTTTGAGAACGACCATTTTAAAAAAGGAGAAAACATATTTTGAAAGAATGTTTCAACTCATTAACAGTTTGGAATTCAATAGGTGTTAGCATTGTTGCCGATAGGTCGACTAATTCTCAAAGAGAACCTTAGATCAATTTTACTGTTCCAAGTGAATAAGGTTCTATCTACTTGAAGCCATTAATAGCACTATAGAATATAAAGATAAGCACTACATGACTCGCTTGTTTAAAGAAGTAATCATCAATATAAGACTTGAACATGTTGTGCAACTCATAATGCTTCTATATGTAAAATATGTAAAATTGCAGGGTTGCCAATTAAGATGATTATTCGTATTTTTTGAACTCCTTGTGTGTTGCATATGTTGAATTTAGCTTTGAAGAATATATTTATCGCAAAGAATACCCAAAAAAAAAAAAGAAATTAATAAAGTGAGTGTCATTGAATCACACAGATAGCTAATGATGTTTTATTTATTAGAAATTTTATCATGAATCATTCAATGAGATTGGTCATCTTTAATATGTTTGTGTCATTGAAACTTCTTGTTATTGCTAAAACAAGACTTGCATCAATTATATAATCTTGAAAATGTTCAATCTTATAAAGCGGGTTTAACAAGAAATGGTAATAAGTCAATAATGGAACACTTATAGAGATTATGATAAGCAAAAAGCTGAACCTGTGAAAAGTTTTATCTCAAATGATTTGTAATGGGATAAAAACGACTACATAATCAATTTCATAAATCTAATCATATGAAATGCTTCGTGTTTGTGACACAAATGCTCCTACTCTCCACTTGGTATATGACATGTGGAACAAAGATAGAAAAGGTGAAAGTAGATATTTACAAACATGAAGGAAAAAGAGCATATGAGTGTACTTAGCATTCTACAAAGTGGTATATTCTTCACTCACTGATAGATGAACTAAGAGCAACACCTCATTCCATTGCATAACACATTCTTTGAACCCAAAGTAAGTTTATATTTTATTAAATTAATTACTGAATTTTATTATTACATAACTTGTGATTAAATTTATGTTGTATATTATAGAAGAGGTGGCTTCAAGAAACTCCAAATAGAGTTACTCCTCATCAAGATGAAGAAAATTTTACAGAGAGGAATAAGTGTTTAAAAAAGAAATTTTTCTAGCTCAACGATAGAAAGAAGGTTGCTATTGAATTCTATTGTTTCTCATAAGTTACAATTGTGTTTCAAAATTTTAATGCAATTGAAGATAGATGAGAGATAGACCAAAAATCATGGTGGGAAAACTACAAATCATCTACCCCTTTTTCTTCAAAAGCTAGCATTTAAGTTGTTTGCGCAACCCTACTCTTCATCATGCTAGGAAAGGAATTGGAGTACATACTCATTCTTTCATTTTGAAAGGAGAAACATTGAATCCCTCAAGAGTTAAGATTTGGTATATGTAGATACTAGTCTTCAACTCTAAGAAAGGTGAAGATAACCAAGAAATTTCCAAGATGTGGTATGTTAGAGTGAACGATAATAGTTCTGATCTTCTTAGTATCATACTCATCACTGGATTAACTAGATATGAAAGCTATAATGTGTGTGGATGATGGACCTGGAAGAGAAGAGATTGATACCTTACCCATTATTAGTGAGACTCAAATTTTTAATAATTGCAATATCAAAAGATAATTTTTTTTTTTAATTTGACGCAAAATTTATCTGTTTTATGTTTATAAAATGTAATTTTTTATAAATATATTACTTCTATGTTTTATTATGCAATGTATCATGGCCATGTTATGTCCTATATTATTAAAAATTTGTTGTGTCCTTGTATCAATGTCATGTAAAAATTGTGTCGCATGCCATACCCGTGCATGTGAAACATAAAGCAGCATGTGAATCAACCCCAATTCAACCATCAATAACAATCCTCAAAACCCCCAAAGCAGCATGTGAAACATAAAGTCAGTCATCTAAAGCTAGGAGTGTTCGCAGGTCAGGAGGGGTAAGGTTGAGGGGGAAAAGACCCAACACAATTACTTGAGATTCGGTTGGACTGGGTATTTTTTAAAAATTCTGCTACTCAACCCAATCTACCAAGGGTTGGGTACACAGGTTGCTTTATTTTTAAAAAATAAAAACACTTCAATATCTGACATATGGTAACAAAATACCACTTGCAATAATGAGACCTAGAATTAACCAAGTATCAAATAAAATATTTACAGAAGCACAATATAACCATGTAATAAAACTAATTCACTAGACCAAAATCAATCCAAATGGGCCAAATCCAAGACTTTTGTGTGCCGCTTTCTCTCATATTCATTAAGAATGCTTTAACATATGAGTACTAACAACAAAGTAACTCAAACCAGACCATTAGAGTCACTTCTTTTGTTCTATAGCCATTAGAAGGTGAAAGCAGCTGTTCGCTTTACAAGTCTAAATTAATTTTTCTTCCTTCTATATTTTTTCTTTTTAACAAAAAAATGCTACTTATGACAATTAAAGTGTAATTCTTGCTGTTCCTACTTCCTAGGATGCCTTCAAATTAATATTAACAATTCTCAAAAGGCTTAAGTATCAAGTCCTATTAAATCACTGGGATTTCATTTATTGAATTATTTGCCTCTAATTTCTGTCAAGGACCAACTCTGCTAAAAGCTAAAGCTGTGAGGTGGAAGCTCAACAGTAAATTCACACCTCAAACAAGTGATTTAAATTTAATCTGAAAGTGATCTATCAAGTAATCAGAGACATAGCACATCTAGTGCATATATAAAAGAAACAAGGACCAATTTGTCTTTCCTGCTCATGTATGGGTATCCAAGTAACCCTAAGGGAATACAGTTTACATACAAACATAAATCCAGATAATGAACAACAAAAATGGGTACATCACCTGCCAACCTAGATTAACAGAAGCGATTGGGAAACTTACTTGACAATAGAGATAACAGGTCCCCAACCTCTTTCACCATTAAAGGAAGCCTTTCTCCTTCAATAACCTGCTTTTATAGTTTAAAGGAGTTATCACATGAAACGTATAGATCCTTAAAAGTTTTATACCTATGATCTATCCAATTGTTTTTATATTAACTGTTTGGAATTCATTATGATTACCCCAAATAATCTTTCTACTAGTATCCAAAGCTAACAAGCAAGTCTTCTCGACCAATTCACAATAATAGTTCCTTCATCAAAACCAATGAAAACCCTGTAAATAAACAAGAAACATCATGCAAAAGATATAAGTAACAGCAACCAACTTAAGGAAAGAGCATACTTAACCAGCCTTCAAATCTTAATCTTAACTTTCTTGTCTGAGATGAGAAATAAACGTTGCTAGCATGCTATCGGTTCATATTCTATTACTCTGTTGAAACTACAAACCAATAAAGAAAGTCAGTAAGAATGCTTACTAACAAGAAACTTCCACGGTAACAAATAGTGAATAGGGATGATTCCAAGATTTGAGTCTTCCATCTAATGGAATTTGAGGAGAGTAAATGTATGCCGTTCTACACCACAAGTGAAGAGGTTATTTCCAAGATTTGAATCCCTAACTTTATTGTTGCAGCAAGACTCACCCTCAAAGAGTGCCAAGGTATAAGTAGGTTAATTGCGGTTAGTGGAGTAAGTTAGAAGCCAATTGAGTTAGTTTGAGGACCCAATAAATTGGTCAGTAGTTAGTTACACTCTTTAGTCTATATAAGCAATTAAGACTGTATCAGACTTGTATCAAACACTTCCCACCATTTGGTAAAAATCAAGCATCTCATTCTACTCTCAATTCTCCTAACTCCTTAGGCTTTACCCTGATTTCAAACAAAAAGCCAACAATTATCACCAAAATAAAGTCCATGAATTATTCATCATCAATTCATCGATCAAACAACAAACACCGTAAAGCATCACACTAAAATCAGCATGAGAGCTGAAGCCATTAAAGAATAACATGCGTGATACAAAAGTACATCATAATGTAAGAGCTAATAAACAAGACATAAATAAGTATAACAATTAACGGGGAAAAAAAATCCCAAACTCTACAACTAAATCAAATTAAAAAAAAAATACGATAAATTAGCGAGGCTTTTCCTCACTGGTTGAAGCTAACAGAAGCTTAAAAACAGATCCAATATCTAGTTTAAAACGAATGATCACGCGTTTTCAAAATTTAAGCGCCAAAACAGTGGAAATGTCTCAAAGAAGATACATACATACATACTTTTATTTCTTATTTTTTCTTTTTCAAAAATTCTCAGAAACCAAACTGCAAAGAATATAGTTAATTATCGAAGGAGAATCGAGATAGAGCGAGTTACCATCGTTTGTTGCTGGTACAGATGAATGAGTGAGTCTTCGTTTGAATGCTACACTGTTACTTAGCTAGCAACGATGAAGGACAGTGTGCGTAACCGAATGCGAAAGAAATAAATTGAAAAAGAAATTGCGTAGCGTGTACGGGTATTTATAGTTTGATGGATTTGGGCCTAGTTGGGTCTTTGTTTGGACTCAAGTATTGTAGTTGTTCTTGGCCTGTTTGTGATAAATATTTCTGTTTGGTAGCGGGTGAATTGAGGAAAAATGGGAATTGATTTAATTTAAAAAGCAAATTTCGTGTTTAGGTGTTTGAAAAATAAGAAATAATTTTATTTGTCCTATCCATGAGATTTTATTTGATTCCTTTATTTTAGAAGATACTATCAAATTTGATAGCATTTGATGAGAATTTAATTTGATTTTAAAATTTAAATACAAATCAAATCAATTCTTATTTTAATATAATGATTTCAATCATTATCTAATAATATATTTTAAATATTGAAATTTATTTATAAATTAAATTAAAATTATATTTTATATAATCATTTTAAATATAAGATTTAACATGTAAATTAAATCATCTGAAATAAAATCAAATTAACTCATAATTTTAATTATTCTAAACACTACTTTTTGTTTTCTTTGTCTAGATCATCAATATTTAAAAACTCATCAAACTCCAACCAGTCTAGCTTGAATTAAGTTGGCCCACTGTGAGAGTAAAGCCTTCCTAACATTAATTTTTATTTTTAATTCATAACAAGTGTTTGACAATCTCACTCTCAAGTTCGCACTTGCATTGCTCGTTTCTAATTTTGTTTTGTAAACACTTGGGCATCCTTTTTTGCTTCTCTTTAAGATAATTTCTTCTTACACTCATCATATTTTCTCTCCAGTCAAATTCTAACCTTTGGGTTCTTATCATAATATTGACAAGTTAAAATAGTTTTTGCTTCTCTCTCCTATGTTTATTTGACCTTTTGTAAAAATTTTGATTTATTACCTTTTTTTTCTACAATGTTTCAGGTCAATTTTAATTTTGTTCCAAACCACTTTCCGTCAAGTAATCGACAAAAAAAGCTATCATGACACAATTTATATATGTCACATCAATGCTATTTTTATCCAAATTAATATTTTTCATCAATTATGTGAAAAAACTATGACTTATAGGGGTATAACGGAATTGAGTTAGTTCAAAATTTACCCATTTAAGTGAAAAAAAAATCCAAATTAAAGATTTGGTTTGGGCTCAATTTTTTCTGTCAAATCACAACTAAACCAACCAAATTTGGGTGGGTTCGCTTCGAATAATCGAATCACTAATTTTTTTCAAAAAAAAAAAGTCAAGAAATACAATAAAAAATAATACAGCATCACAAATTTCAATTTGAAAAAAAACAATCATCTACAAATTTCTAGTTAATAAGGTGCATACCCGAAAATTTTCATAACGATTTGGGAAATATGACTCATCAACTACATATAGATCAATAGTCAACGGCATAGTTAGCAATAACGTTTATAAAAAATAGTTAGTAATAATATAAATCACTATATAATTAAGTAAGGGTGTAGAGAAATTTTTAAAAAATTTAAGGTCAGATCATTGGTTCAGATTTTGGATCACTAAGTTTAGAATTACAAAGTCTGATACTCGAACCAATGATCTGATCTCAAATACATTTTTTTTCTCAAAAGAATGTTTACACGCTTACTTAGTTATATCATAATTTGTGTTATATTACTGTGAATTAGGTTATTGGCTAGTGATCTATATATGGTTAATGAATCGTATTTGCTAATTGTTGTGACATTATTTGTTTATGTATGTTATTGTATCAAATTGAAATTTGTGGTATCTTTAATGTATTTCATGAATGCATAATTTTTGTCTGAAAAACAAGAAAAGAGAGGCTGTGACCCGACCACCATAATCAAGCAAGTGGAATTTGTTTGATCCAGCTTTGTTCAGATTTGACCATGATGATGATGATGATATCATCTAATTGAAATCAAATTAAATCAATCAAATTTGATTTGCTTTTCACCTAAACCCAAGTCACATTGAATTTTTAGTAATTATGAAATTACAATAATTACAATAAAATTTAAACTGAAGACTTCATGCATACTACCTAAATCCGTTACTATTAAATCAATCTAAATGACTTATTAGATTATATATATATATATGTATATGACATATGAAATTTTCATATAATGGAGAATTTCGTAAATAATTTCTTCAACAAAAAATTAATTAATGGTGCAAATGCAAGTATTTAACTTTTATCATTATCATGTCAACACACACTAATAGAAAATCACGGGATACTAACGAAAATTATCGGCGGGCAAAAAACCGCCGATAACAACCGATGGCATCTCCGACGGGTTGACGCATTTTTTGAAATAATTGTGGTTGTTTCCATACCCATTGGTAACACCTTTGATAAATGCCGGCACCAACACACGCCACTTTGCGTGCATAGTGTCTGATTGAGCACTGATGGTAATTTTTATTTTTTTGATTTTTTTGTTGTTAAAATTAACCAACAAGTATATTGACTGGTTATTAATATTATATTTTTTTATTATTTTTATTAAATATTATTGACGAGTTCTTCGACGAGCTATTTAACATTATATTTTATTTTTTATTAATATTAACTGTCAGGTGTATCGATAAGTATTTAATAAAAAAATTTAAATTATTTTTATTAAATATTACTGATAGGTTGATTGACGGGCTAATTAAATTATTTTATTCCCATCCTCAAACTATTTTATTTATAGGTCTCACTTAAATTATTTCATTTAACTTTTTTTATTACTTAAAAAAATTAGCCTAATATATTTTATTCAAAATTGTGAAGTCAAAACATTTTTCTTAATTTTTTTACAAGAGATAAGAGAGGTTTTGCTAGAAAAATTAGTAAATTAATTAATTAAGTGAATAAAGCAATTGATAAAATGGAATGACAAGTATGACAACAATAACCACTTTCATAAACATCTTATTAATAACCATAAGGCCTAGTACAATTGATACCTAGCTTCTTTAAGCTTCTAGTCAGAAGTTTGATTTCTATCAACCTTCTGTAAGTGGATATTCAAGGTTAAGGGGGAAAAAAAAAGAGAACACCTTGAATATGGAGAAATTCTTAGAATTTCTCTATATTCTTACCCACCATAAATACAGTGCAGGAATTTAGCAAATGCTAACTTCCCAAATACTTAAAGTCACTATACAACATTGACTAGTAGGCTACTGGGAAGCTACTAATCTCTTGGTTTACAACCTATTGTTTGATGGGTAATGATATTTTAACACCCAAAAAATGAGTATCTATTCAGATACACATTTTATAATCATTGGATGTGATGATGATCTTCATTTATTCTTAACATCCATCACATTCAATGGTTATAAAATGGGTGTCTTACGTGTCAAAATATTATTACTCTCGTTTGATGTACTTAGGCTTGGTCCCCTTCAGTGTTATTTGTCTTCAATGCACGAAGGGCGTATTGACTTGCAACCACTGCATCATCCAAATTTAGATAGAACGAATCCTTGCCAATCTTGTCAACAAAGTTGGATGCTACCAGCTTCTCTAGAACCTCCAGCCTTGGGTTTACTATGGACATCTACATAATAATATGGAAAAAAAACCAAACATATAAATCAAATTAAACTTCTTTCATCAATTCGATGTATGTAAAAAAGACAACTTGGAGGATCTATATTGGCACCTGAATTCCATTCTTTTCCAATATTCTATGTATCTCCAACAATCCTTCTATAGCAGTTGTGTCAACGGATGTCACTCCTATATAGGCATATAAAATCATGGAAAACATTATATATATCACATGCATAAGAGTAAGATTAATTTTGATGAATTTTATATATTATCATCCAATCATATGCTTTTATTTGTAAGATATTCAAGATAGTGATTTAGTCAAACATTTTATTAATGTGTGTGTGTGTGTGATTAGGTGTGTGTATAATGTATTTTATATTTACAGCATATATAAATTAATTTCTAGGTGCAATAACCTTAAAAGATTTTTTTTATCTAAACTAATCAATCTTAGATGGAAATTTCAACAGTGTAATACCTGACAAATCGAGTATGATGTGCTCAACAACTTCGCCACTGGAGCCTTGCTGACTTCGGATATACCTCATAATCCTAGTGAAGAAATTTTAGAACTTTAGATTCAAATACTAGGATGCATATACCGATGGATTTTCTATATGATTATAAATAAGAGAATCCGAAGTTTACCTTTCTTTAACGTAGATAGAATTTGCAAAGTAAATTGGGGAACCAAGTTGTACAATCTCAATTCCTGGGATTGTAGTAGCAGTATACTGCTCTACATCTCTGTACAAACCTAAGTCAGGTAACTTTCCAAGCCTACATGTCGCAGGTCTAGCCACATATAAGAGTGCTCTGAGCAGGCCGAGCCCAACCTTGATTGCAGATATTAAAACAAAAAAAAAAGTCAGACATATATTTTTTAACAAAAATTAAGTAATTGAATTTAATAATTAATTAAAATTAAAACAACTGAGTGAATTGATGAATTGGAAAAAACTTGAGTACTCACAGATATCATGAGGCCTTCATCCATGCTTAGAAGGGTGACTCCAAAGAAGGCAGCCATGCAAATTACAAAATCAAACTTGTCAACTTTATAGAGATGGATAACTTCGGTATAATTAATCAGCCCCAGCATGGCAGATATAATAATAGATGATAGAGCAACAAGAGGGGTGTAGCCAAATAGTGGTGCCAAAAACAGTAGTGTGAATGCCATTAGGACTGCCTGCACTGCGTTTGACATGGGTGTCTTGCACCCCGCATTGTAATTCACGGCCGTTTTGGAAAATGGTCCTGCAAAATAGATTTAGGGACCGAATATATTAGCATACGACGCTGATATTGCTCCTTAATAAAGTCAAAATACTTTGCGCTATTGTAAAATGTGTGTCCAATATTATTATTAAAGAACTGTTGAAAAGCCATAATTTAGCATAATTTAATAGTCTTATATTGTGGACAAGATGTTCGACTCGTGAATGAATAATGTTTGTTCGTTTTGTTGGTTGTTTGTCCCTTGAGAGTCCCATACAGAAAAACATGTTTCGGTATTGGTGAGTCAAACTCACTTCAAATCTACGAATATATAATACTAATATTTCAGACTCTTAAGAAAAGTTTTTCAGTCATCGCAACAAGAATAATTTAGAGTTCACAATTTTTGAGAAATTAATCATCAATTATTTTTTTTAAAAAAATTGCAATTATGTCATATTATTATAATATTATTAATAATCATCGATATTTAATAGCAGGATTGTACCATAAAAATTAAATATATTTAAAACTTATCGATATTTAATTAAATCTATAATATTAATATTCAACATTTCTTTGGATTTTCTAGGTATAGCTTTGAGAGTAATTTAGAGCCCACAAATTTCATAACTTTAATAATTAATATTTTTTGAAAAAATTATAATCATAATTATTATATATCATTAGTTTACTATCGTTAATTTATATAATTTCAATATTAAATATAATCATTTTTAATATCTAGATAATTTATGCTAAAACCTGTGGCAAAAAATGTTATACATTATTTTGATAACCTTATATATTGGAGTTATTTAAAATAATTAGTGATAAATAAAATAAATTAACAATCAAATGTAATTTTAAATTATATAGTTTATTTTTTAAAATATAAATGTTTGAAAAAAATTTAAATCAGATAAATTATGTTATTTTAATTATATACCCCTAATTATTAATTAATTAATCAATATATAATATTGATTAATTACTATATAATTTTAATACCTATTGATAAAATGATAACATATATATATAGACTTTTAATTTTTTTTTGGAATTATTTTAATAAATTCACAAATATCCCGTACTGATTTAAATCCTTATGAGAGATAGCAAATAAGAACCCGTGACGGGAAAGAGGATGGGAATAGAGGACAAAATTCTAAACCGGAACATGGTGTGGGAGACATATCTCCTCTTTTATGGATACCAATTGTCATCTATATTAATGGTATATGATATTATAAATATATCCACTTATTTTAATTCATTATTTATTAATTTTAACTATTGAAATTTGTAAAATTTTATAAAATAGGTTTTTTATTGTTAGTTAAAAGTCATCTATCGAGATTTTCTTAACCTTATAAAAATGATATTCAAAATAAGATGTAACATGTAATAACACATTTCAGATACATACTTATGCATATTTTATTCATTTATTTAACTATTAACTTATTTTCAAAATAAATTTATATACTCAATTTTCTATAAGATGTATTTAAATGAATTATTATTTATTTTAAATAATGATCAATAAACTATTTTTCATTATCATCCCATATATCGCATGGGTAAAACAATTAGTGGGTCATAATAAGTGGGTTATATTTATATGCGTAAGAAACTATGATATAAATGTGTAACATTGTACATAAAAACTTACCACTAGTCAAGTAACATGATGTGAAAGAACCACATAAGTTCATTAATCCAAAAGCTATCATCTCTTTGTTCCCATCATGAGGTGTATTTTCAGCAACTGCAAAGCTCCTTCCTATTGCTATTCCTTCCTACATACAAGGAGTAAAAAATTAATGTATAAAATATTGACCGTGATGTATATATAGTCATATAGATGAATAGATTCATAACAGAGATTTGTACTTTCTTACCGCCAATGACAAAATGCCTGTGATAAGGCCAGCTTTCAGCACTGCTGATAAATATTTACCCTCAAAGTTCAAATACTGGATGGACAAAGGGTTTAATCCTTTACCTAGATGGCCCACCTACCATTAAACAATAGATATAAGAACAAAACAGATTGTGGCACCCTACACACGTAAGAAAGCTTGGTAGTTGAAAAAGACTAGCTAGCAACTTACAATTTGAATTCCATGATTTTCGCCCTTGACTAGGTAAGTGAAAACGCCAGCAACTACTATAGTTGTCATTGGAGCTATAGCTGACACCCAAAAGAGCTTTGGTTTTTTGTTCCTCTGAAAGATTAATATTGAAAAAGACAAATTCATTAGCTAGCTTATTAAGTGAACAATTACTAATAACTTGGTGGAATACAAAGCATAGCTTTCCGACCAAACTTGCTACATTTTATTAATTTTGTTAAGCGTATAGCCCCCAATTGAATTCAATGATTGTGGGCTTCAAAATCCTAGTGGTCCACAAGGTTAAGTGGCGCACCAAAGTCTTCTCACGCCACCTTTCTTTGTTCTAAACAAAATAAAATACATGCGAAAGCGAAAAGTTGTTGAGAATTACTTCCATAGAGAGCACTCACCAGGTGCCTGGTAAATTGGAGGAAAACAAGGAAGATCACACCAAGAACAGTGGTTTCCCACCTTATCTGTTAGATAAATAAGAGAGATGTTATTTTGTGCATCAAACTTAACACTAAATATGTCATTTCTCACATAAATATACAATAGAACAAAATCGTATCTGGATGCACACATATCTCAATATTCATTTCCACTCACATTAATAAACGATGTTAATAAAATTTTCATAAAGTATAGGTTGAAAAAAAAAACCCAATAAATGGAGCAAAAGAAAAATAGCAGATTGTTTAAAACTTGGTCAAGTCTTTGAGTTAATTATTAGTGTATAAGAGTCACGCATTTTATTGTATTATATTCTCTGCCACGTTCTAATAATACTCAATTTAACTAAACAAATGCCAAATTGCCAACTTTTTTGAAAAATTAGTGAAACTTTATTTATTTAAATTAAATTTTCTACCAATCAAAATAACTCATATCAGTGTGCGAATCTGAGAGGGGGGTGGGTGGGAGTATGATTATGGAACTTGGTGCTGTGGTGCTTTTATCTCTAAAAAAAAGTTACTGCAAAACAAGCAATAAAAAAAGTTCAATATGAAGTTAAATTGTCGTTATCTTTTAGAGGAACTATCCCTGTAGTTAAGTAATAATAATCTGATCTCACATGAAAATTTACCTGTTATTGTTAATTTTGGTCAGCAAGCAAATTAAAAAGAGAAAATGACAAAAAAAAAAAGGGACTAATGTGTTCCATATTCTATACTAACCTCACGTCTATTGGCGATGATGGACTTCACCACTGCTACAACGTTTGTTTTGGTCGAAAAATTTTTCATACCAAAAATGCCCTTCAGTTGTTGGAGGATGAGAATTACTGCGGTCCCACCCATGAAGCCAGTGATGGTAGAATGGGAAAAGAAATCCACCAATATCCCCAGCCTGCAAGGTGTGTTTTCTCATTCTCAGCTATATATCACCCAAAACACACAAAAGTAGAATGAAAATAATTCAGTTACAATTAACCTTTACCACATTTTACTCTTTTTCTTAACACCCTTTTGGCGCTAAACATAATCCAATCGGAATCACTATATAGTTGATAACATGAGTGGGTGGTTTTATGAAAATGACATGTTATCTTTTTCTCTTTGATTTGATTTTCCCACCTGAAAAAACCCAAACAAGCCTGGAAGGCACCGGTGACAAAGGTAGTTGTGAAGATCAAATGAAGATACAGCGTTGGGTTTTCTGTTGGGTCTACAACTGTTTTTATGGTTTGACCAATAAGCAATGATGCTGCTGCTATCGTCCCCACTGCCATGTGCCTAGAGCTCCCAAAGATAGCATACACTAGAGGCGGCACAAAGCTTGAATCTGATGGCATTACAATGGCCAAACATCTAGTCAGAACTTTTATTCTTAATTGAAAGCAATATAATCTTTATTGTACGAAAAAAAAAAATGAACCCAGGATGGAAAATTTGAATGTCTAGTCTTAATCACACGGGAAAAATGCCTAAGGAAGTAAATAGTGTCCACCACCCAGGTTGATGATATACAATGATATGCAATGGAGTTGAACTTCACGAGATCTAATTATAAAAAAATATATTATCAAAATTTAACAACACTAATTTTCAAATGATAACCCCCTGTTTTCTTTTTTGTACGTGAAATTCGCATCATAATGTTACTGTCGAAAAAAAATTCATAATTTTTCACGAAAGAAAAAAATATGTTATTGAATCACTTAACTATTCAATGATTTATATGACAGATTAATTTGGACAAAAATTCTGACCGTTCTGAATTTTCCTAATTTTTTTTTACGTGAAATTTTCCAAATTCAATTATATCCCTGCAACCTTATATATATCAATCTCCAGGCAAAGAAAATGGTGTGAAAAGCGGAAAAAGTTTACCAAATTCCTTGCTTGTAATAATAATTAACAAAAGAAAGAGAAACAAACTGATGAAAATTGGCCTAAAGTTAAATCAATTGAGATCTTACAAAGGCCAATGAGGGGAGGGAGGTCGGCAAGTTTGCCATAGCTAATGCCTTGAGGGATGGCAAGGCTAGTGATGGTGAGGCCAGCGATCAAGTCAGACCAAAAGAGGCGCAAAGTGTAACTGGGGAGCCACTCAAAAATTGGGACAAAGTACTGCACCCCTTTCACAACCCTTCTAAATGGCTTCTCCTCATTCTTGAACTGCCTGAAAGAATCATCGGGGAATAACGTTTCTTTCAACCCGGATTTGAGTTTCGTGAGAAATCCTCTCCGGGTTGAAAAGTTCACCCCATGATGAACCTCAGGCTTGTTCAAAGAACCCATTTTGCTCGTGTCCCTTTGTGCAAAGCAAAACTAATAAACACGAGAAAACCCTCCGCACAAACGAGGAAAAAGGGACAGGGGAATTTTTATGTGAAATCAATGACTAGTTAAAGGGTGACATGCTCTAAACTGGGGGTTGGTGGTGCGAGAAGCGGGGATACGATGGATATATATAGGCCTTCGCTAGTGGCTAGTATTCGGGTAAATGATAATTTAGCATACGTGGGGACAGGATAATAATAGTGATTTTAAAGTTAGCTTTTTGGTCTTACAAAGACTTAAACTCTTATCTCTTTGGATTTTAATTTTGCTAAGGATGAAAAGTGGCTGAATGATGCGGAATTTGAGATGATTTTGGATCTGACTTTGCTGGTGGTTCTTGCATCTTGGTTGATGATTTAATTAGCTGAATGTTTGATGAGTCCAGTTCAGCAATTTATACTTGATGTCGGTTCTTCCTTTTATTACTAAGAAATTTTATCTGCACAGCAACAAAGCACAGCTGTAAAATAAAATGAGAGAATATAATTCACTAAGTTGTTAAATAAAATGAGAGGATATAATTCACTAATCTCTTGAAGATATAATAATTATATTGTAATTATTTTACTGATTTAATTATGTCTTTGGTCCTCATAAATATAGGTTATTTTATTTTAGTCATTCAAAAAGAAATTTGGTTTTTAATACCTTTTTTTTTTCAAATATTATATTTTTGGTCCATACACTTTATATTTAAATCCCTAAAAATAAATTAGAATATGCATTTCATCCTTGTGAATATTGAAAATTTTATTTTTTGTCATTATAAATATATTTGAAATCATTTTTTATTCCTTATGAACACTTAATAGTACAAACTAATAGTAGAGACCAGAAACGCATATAATATTTTAAAAATGAGGGGCTTAAAACTAACACAAAAAAAAATATAGCGACACTAAAAACATGTTGAAGTCTTATTTTAATAATTCAATTTGACATAATTTCTAATTCTTTAGTACTTTTTTACGAAATTTATTTCCCCATCTATAATATTATGTAATTGAAACTAATAAATGAACATTCTATTTTATTTTTTTGGTTTTTCATAGTATTCTCTCACTCGATAGATAAAAGACTAATATCTCGGAATATAGTTAGATGTCCAAGCAGGGAGCACTATATGTTATACTACCTTTGGTCCCAAATAAGTGTCCCGTTTTAACTAGTTATATTAATTAAGAAAATTATTGAAAGCATCTTGATTTTTAATAAATTTAATTGATTATATAAAATTACACCAATTATTCTTATATTCTCTCTTCCTATTTTTTTTCTCTCACCTCTGTTTAATAGAGGTATTAGCAGAAAAAATTAATGTTGTCTAAATTTTCTAAGGCCGATGGTCTTATAAAGTTACTGGTCAATAACGCAACGTTCCTGCATTTAGTTGGTGCCTGCAATGTATAGAAGACAGAAGAACCATTATTTTACTGTTTTGTGATTTATCATTATTATGATTTTTTAAAATGTTAATTCATACAGTGATTTAGACCCCACTTTTCTCAATCTTTATATCTAAAGATTTTTTTAAACTTAATTTATAATTTACTTAATAATTCTTTTTATGTGAAATATGTAACATTCTCTGCTGTTTTATGGATTGACGACTGTCTCCACAAATTAACACGGCTCTTTTCAACATGCTCTATCCTCACTCACACACTCCTTGGAAAACTTCCCAGGAGGTTACCAATCCCAAAATTGTTCCAAGTCAAGCATGCTTGATTGTGGAGTTCTTTTAGTTTGGGCTATCGAAAAGAAGATGGGAGAGGTACAGGCTCTGATACCATCTTCTTTTCGGTGGCCCAAACTAAAAGAACTTCACAGTTAAGCGTGCTTGACTTGGAGCAATTTTGGGATAGGTAACCTTCTAGGAAGTTTTCATAGGAATCCTATGAGTGAGGACAAACCATGCTAAAAAGACCCATGTTAGTTTATGGGGACAGTTGTTAATCCATAAAGCAGCAATGGATGTTACAAAATAAATCAAATATTACAATCATTATCAAATACTATAATCATTAAAGAATCAAATATTACAATCATTAAAGATTACAATTTGCACTAAGAGAGAACTAATGTCAATATAATTACGATCTACAATCAAATTAAGAACTATTAATAGCCTCATGTTATAAAGATAATATAAAAAACTATAAAGAAAATATTTTCAAAATAAATAAGTTTTGAAATCAGCATTTTTTTTAAGAAAACGTGTAGATCAAATTATTAATGAATTGCTAATTGGTTGATTTTGATATAATAATAATTCAAAATTCAATTTCTACCAAATTTATTCTTAATCAAATATGATAATCATTGATATAATACTAATATTTAAAACTCATTACATAAAAGGTCTTCCATGTGTTATTCATAGAAAAATTTTACCCATCATTTTCATAATCTTAATACGTAAAGTATGTTTTTGAATTTAATTTATCTTATAATTATCAATTATTTTTTCAATAATACCTTCATATCTCTCTACCATCAACAAAAGTAATATAAAAAATAAAAAATAATATAAACAAAGTTATAATTCAATATATTATACCATAAAAATTATATATATATATAATTATAGTATTAATGATAACAAAGCTATTATAATTGTGCTATATTAGTAGTATTTGTTATTATGGATATTTATATTTTGAAGTTCAAAGTGTTTTTAAAATTTTTTCTTTTTGAAATTTTTTTAATAAATCCGTAAATATTAATAGGGATTCAAATCTTCACATGGAATGAGGAATGAGAACCTGTGACAGGGATGTAGATAAGAATGGAGGAAAAATTCTAAATGAAGACCGAATTAAGGGAAAATTTTCTAACTTCAAATATAGAATTTTTGAAAATCATAATAAAAAAAAATTATCTATTTACCTGTATCACTATATCCTATTTAATTTTTTATAACTTGAACATTCTAATATATCAATTCTATAATTTTTTCATACTAATTTTTTTTGAAAAAGTACCTTCAATTTTTCAACACTAAAATATTTCAAAAAATCAATTTCACAATTCACACTTATTTGATAATGATATTAAATATTTATTAATTTTTAAACATTAAATAATTATATTATTTTTTATTAAAAATAATATTATAATTGATAAACTACTCTAATAATTGAGATTATATAAATTAGAATTATATTATATATGATTTTTTTACTAATTATTACATATTAATTATAATATATATTTTAAAATTGATATTTTAATTTATTAAAAGGATATATAAGGAAATTATGTGTAATTAAAATTTATAAATTAAATTTATGTATTACTTTTATTAATTAGAAAATATATTTTTATAAATTAAATATTCTAATTTACTTTAAAGATATAAATGACTCGAGATGATAAAAAAATTAAAAATGGATACATGTGAAAATTATCCACAATGGGAAAAGAAATTAGGATATATTTTATCTTCATACACATGATCGATGGGGACTAAATCCCAGTTTGTTAAATGGGATAGGGACGTGGATAACACACCTTCATTTTTTTAATTATTTTTATTATATTTACATTATGTATATATTTCTAATTTTAATTTGGATTATGTTACATTAATTTGTTATTATGGATATTTATGTTTCAAATTGTAAAATATTTTTATAGTTTTTTTCTTTTTGAAATTTGTTAATAAACCATTGAATACGAAATGGGGACCACTAAGGGGGATGGGAATGGGATGAAAGACAAAATTATAAATGGTGATAGGAGGCATGAAACATGGTTTCTTTCTCATGGATACTCATTGTCATCCCTGTAGATGACTTATAATATAGTAAAATTATTTATTTATTTTCTTTCTTTATTCAACAATTTCAACTTTCAATATATATAAAGATTTCACAAAATAAGCTCTTTATTGTTATTCATGGGTCATCTATCGAGATATTTTTAATATTATAAACATAATATTTAATATAAGATATAAAATAGAATGACACATTTATATTTTGTCCACCTATTTAATTATTTAACTTATTTTTAAGAAAAATTTATATACTCAATTTCCTATAATATATATTTAAATAAATTATCATTTATTTTTTATAATAATGAATTAACTATTTTTTATTATTTTTTCATGTATCGCACAGATCAAACGACTAGTATATATAAAATCTAGCCATTTTCTGTCGGGTGAAAGATATGCTTTAAATTTTCAAAATCAAAATCATATTCTTGAAACTATTTTTTTACTACGTCACTTTTTTGTTTGACTAGTACAAATTAATTAACTCGGCAAGGGACTAAAAGCTAATAAAAAATAGAGAAACTAAAATCAAAACTATTTTTATTTATAGGCACCAAAAATATATTTAAGTTGAAAATAAATTATTTTTAGGAATTTATTTTGATACCATGACAATATATGAAATACTTATATTATCATTCAATTATTTTCTTTTTATTTGCATAACATTTCAAGTAGTAAATATAAAATTTAACTAATTATTTATATGTCAATATATAATTAAATGTGTAAAAGTTTTTTTATACTGTATCAATATATCAAAATTAAGTCTATTTCTAATGCTAAACTAAAATTCAAATTAGAATTGGAATTTGTAAGTTTAATTAACCAAATATATATATATATTATTTTTGTCGTTCATATTGAGGCACATTAAATCTTGAGCAGCAAAATCAAATTTAGAAAGGAAAAAAAAAACTTGGGCAGCTAGGTGATATCTTTATACATTTTGCGGGACATACGGGGATAAATATAGGATCTTGGAATTGTATTTTAGATATATATACTAATTTAACAGGATGAGTTAAGTGAGGTAAATGATTTATTATAAGTAAGATGGATAAATCCGAAATATATACATGTATAGATGATCAAAAATTAAAATTAATTAATAATAATTATTGGTCACATATAATTTTAAAAGATCACATAATTTTATATTTTAATTTTAATTATTTATCATTCATGTAATATTCAACACTCAATATTTACTTTTTCACTCTCAAAATAAATCATCACTCTCACGTGAGTCATTCCCACTAATGTAATCTTTCTTGCCGTGCCTGAAACTAAATATTTGTCGAATTCTCGTACGTATGCATGCCATATACTCGTAAAGGACCTCATATCGGGCAGGAATTGACGCATGGCTATTTCTGTCTATCAGTCTAGAGATTGAACACTTCATATCATTGATAGAATACTTACAATGCATGAACAAGATGTGATGGAAGGAAAGATGTGATGGAAGGAAGCGACCTTTTTGCCTGCACACTTGCACGTAGAAGAACCTTCGGGTGTACTACCTATATAGAATATGATATGTAATCACATCAGGAAAATGTATAATGCCTTCCCCAGACACACACAATAGCTTTGATTAGTTGGGTGAGATAGATGTTGTGACATGGCCAGTTAGGTGGGGCTCTCCGGCCCGTAGGCTATCCATCTTGACCTTTGTATGGCATAACAGTAGTACACCTAGTTGACAATTGAACGTAAATAATTTCCACACGACATGAATCAATTAAATCAACAAAATAAAATTAAACAACATAAGAAAATTAATGTGATTCGTCCTTAATTATTTATATCTATGATCTCATAAATCACCATTAATTTAATGAAAAATACAATCACCAATCTCAAATCTCAAATCTCAATAAATCTATTACTATTTACGAAACATGTCACCTAATAGTACATTGGTATGAAGATTTTTGACATAAGCTATCCTTACTTGCATTGCTGCTACTCACGGAAGATAACATCATCAATATAGCTTTTGCCCTCCATCAAAGCAATTTTTTGGTAAAAGCTACAAATCCTCTACCAAGGTAACTTTTCTAGTAAAAGTTACAAACTTTTCATCAAAATAACTTTTCTAGTAAAAATTACAAACCTTTCATTACAACAACTTTTCTGACAAAAGTTGCAAACCATTTATCAAGCCAACTTTTCTAATGAAAGTTGCAAGCCTTATATCATGATAACTTTTCTAGCGAAAGTTGCAAACCATCTATCAATGGTGAAGCATCACATTAATTAGTCTTATCAAATTTCCTCTTCATTATCCATGTCATCGTCTCCATCACCCTCTTTCTCTCCACTATCCATTTTTAATCTCTCAATTATATTTTGCTCACATATCTAAATAAGTCTCAAAACGATTATTTATAATAGTTTACACACTCACTAAATTTGATTCAATCCTAATAATTAATAATTTTCAATTCTAGAATAAAATTCTAATAAATTTTTAAATGTTAACAGATTTTTTAAATCTAAAAAGATTTTCCATTTTTTTTTCTCTTTCAAATTTTTTTCAAATCCTTCTCAAATATTTTTAAAATCGAAAACTATCCATATTTATATTCAATTAATTAAGATTTTGGATCAATTCCAACATTGAACACCCATAAAGCGCATATAGTTAATTAATGAATGAGTTTGATTTGATTGCTCTTAATATATTAAGAAGAAACACAAGCAATAACGCCAAAAGAACTGGAAGGGATATCCAAAATGAGCAAAACCAATTTGGTTTTTTAGCCTTCGCTAGGGAAATCTAGATTCCACAAAGCTTCAAAAAAGTGTAGCAATTTTAGGATTAGAGTATGTCTTTAAACTACCGAGTAAGCCTCCCTCAGTTGAGCAATATATTGATTATTAAATGGAATGGCCAATATTGATTATTGAATGGGTGTGGCAACTCATAAAGCTTAAACACGCGAAGAGTGTGCAACACACATCCACATACCAAAAGTGAAAAGTATACGTCATTCAGGTTTGAAAAAGAAGTGAGTCGTTAGTGGGGTTATCTTCAAAAATATCACTTCCACAAACCTCAATTATTGCAACGTGTTCTATCTAAAATGAAGGGAGCAAACACATGTTTCGGAATTCATAAACCTAGATCAACTGACAATCAATGTTAGTGCTAGCTAGCTCTGGCTCCAGTTGATCTTTGCATAGTTTCCAAGATAGTTCAACATTTTTTTTTAAGTTGCCGCATATATCCACGAAATTTTTTGTTTACCAAATATTAATTGTATGTGTCTTCACATGCACTCTTATAAGAAAACAATATCTTTAACCTATATTTCAAACCTCATTTAGATACTTATTAGGGATTGATATAAGTAATATTTTTCGCGGGGTGCTATATGTTACAAACGGTTTTATGTCAAAAGCAAACGAATTGAAAATGTACGGCAATCCATTTTAACTCAACAATTAAAAATTAAAATGAAAAGACATATTGAATTTCATAGTAATCAAAGAAGAGACGGCAATAATTGAGAGAATAGTGAAAAGAAAATTTTACTATTGATGAAAAGGTGAAGTAATACAAGTGTAAATATCCTTATATAGAGTGGGGAGCATAACAAATTACTAACTAAACCAACTAATTTCTAATTACAATTATATCCTTCAATGCCCTTCACAAGTTGGAAGATATATACTTTTCGTATCTCCATTTTGGGATGAAAGTATAATACAACTGAAATAGGAAAATACAATGTAATAAAAAAAATACAATGTAATCCAATGAACAATGTAAAATGAATGCAATGGTGGTGGTGCTTTGTTCTAATTCAATGTCTCCATGACACTCATCACAAAAGGAATACCAAAGTCATCAAGCAAATGGCGATGGTGCCTACTCCCAAATTGATTCTCCATGATGCTTGCCGCAACAAAAATCACCAATAATAGGAACATCATCAAGAGCTTAACCACCAAGTAGAAGCTAACCAATCTTCAAATTTAGCCACTTAGCAGAAACAAATATCAAAACCAATTAAAGGCCAAATCAACAAATGCTTAACCATCCTTAAACAAGAGGTAGAAGCAAAAAGCTAAGATTAGAGGTTATAGTTATAGGACTTTCAATGAGGTTTACATCATAAGATGAGCCATAAGGCTAAATCAATGCTTAACTAGCTCTTAAAGGGGGAAGCTAACACCAAAGCCATACAAGGCTAACAAAATCAAAAAATTCTTGATATAATGTCACATAGAATGCTCTAAATAAGAGATAGAAAATATCAACAAAAGGTTACAATCTTCGAACTTCAAATAACTAGTGAAACTCACTGAAAAACTAGATACTATAGCACCAAGAATGAGTACGAAACATGCCATATGATTCCTGAACTAGGAAACAATAACTAGACAAACAATCAATCTCCAAACTTGTACAAACCCTTGCCAAATAATAAGGAACCAACTCCACAATAGCTAAAGACATTTCAGTAAACACTTTATTGGTTTGTTCAATAAACATTGTCACATTCACAACAATCCAAAATAGCGAGAACCAGCATCCTCTTAAAAAAATCAACAGCAAAAGTCCAAGAAGCAAATCCAAAACGCGAAACCTAAGCAGAAGTAGATCAACCAAGATGAAGACAAATCACGCTTGAGAGATAAAAGGAAGAACTAGATTAGATCTAATGAAGTCGAACCTCGCTAGAAAACTGAACAAGGCCGTCAAAGAACCATGCCAAAAAATTGAACAAGAAAATGAGTGACGACTGAGAAGAGATCCACCACTGTGATGTTGAAACCTGAGCAAGAAGCAAAGAGGTCGGCGAGCCCCCAAAAACATGAACTATAACTTGTCGGAAACACAAGCCGCACCGGCTACTGCTTGCCGGCGAAGAACATGAACTGGATTTGAAAACAAGAAGAGCTAATGAACCATCATTGAGAGGATTAATATATGTTAAATATTAAGTTCATTTACATGTTGTTCAAAATTTATACGTATTCATGTAATTTTAAAAAGGGTTAAATGTATTTTATCCCTTTGAATTTTAGGTGTGCAATTTAAATCCTGACTTTTCAAAACGTGCATTATGACTCCTTGAACTTTCTAACCTCTTACTTTTCAAGCAGTGCATTATGACACTTTGAACTTTTTGAACTGTACAAAAAACCCCCCAAAAATTTAAATCCTAGCAGAGTGTCGAGCTTCACACAATAAAAAAATCAGGAGGGTTAATTGCACATAGTATTCACGGATAAAATGTCGGGTTGCACAAATTAAAAACTTCAAGAGAGTTAGGTGTACATAAATCTTACTTTTATTAGTTGTCAAAATTATACTAAGGGGTGTTTTATATAGTTTGAAAAGTTTAGGGTGTCACGATGCACATTTTAACGAGTAAAGGATTAAATTGCACATAACCTAAAATTCAAGGGGATAAAATATATTTATCCCTAAAAAAATTATTGCATTCTTTTAAATAAATTTATTAATTTCTATAAAATACAATACAAAATAAATAATTTAGAAAGGTATAATAGTAACTAAATAATTTTTCTAATATCATTCATGTAGCATACATATTATGAAACAGAGAAAATCATAACTAATAATCAATTTTGCGATAATAATAAGCTGTAATATCATAACATCACCTTTTCATGTTCTATAAAATAACAACATATTTAGATATTGGTTAATCAGCATTTGACATTAGTTTAATACATACAAGCTATAGATAATAACATATAAATTAAATTAGAGTTAAAATTTTTTTTGGAATAATTATTGTTCAATATAATTGTTTCATTCATTACCATTTGAATGACAAAAGCAGACGCCTTCGTTGGATGACACATGAGATATTCTCATTTCTCCAAAACTCAATTTCAATATTATGTATATAATTTGAATAAGATATAACTAATTGTATCTAGTACTGTATTATTATAATTGCACGATCAACCTAATTGACTTATTTTTTAAATCATTTTTCAAATCCTATTTTAAATATTAATCTTTAAATAAATATCTAATCTAACAAAAAATTGTATATCTGATTTAACTGAAAATCAGGAATCATGATTTGTAATCAAATTAGAGTCAATTATAGATTATATTTATTATTATAATCATTACATTCCCTGCGTAAATAAATTAAGCGACAATTATTAATCAAACTAAAGTGAAATATTGAAAGCAATTATAGTTAATAATATTTGCCATCATAATTATTACAATTGGCATTACGCATAAATATGCTTTTGACAAAAAAAAATATCAAAATAAACAACATGAAAGAAGAAAAGTAACAAAAAATTGTTCATTTTTTATAAATTATAATTAATTGTATTTATTATAAAAACAGCATATTATCTTTTGGTACGGCAAGAAATTCATGTATATAAGTAAATATAGTTAATTAAAGAAATACACGCTATCTTCTCTAAACAAATGATTTAATAAAAAATTATGAATAATGATTGGTAATATAATATAATTAATTATACTTATTATAATCATTATAAATGATACGCTCTTTAAATAAATAACCCAAAATAAAAATCTGATATAGTTTTTCCATATCCTATATAAAATATTATTCTTTAAAAAATATAATTTAAGAGAAAATTAGTATATATGAAGCCATTACTAAAAAAATGTCATATTACCAAGAAAAAAGAAATAATCATACATAATCATTTCAATCCTTTTTGCCACAATTTAATTATGTTTTAATCAATCTTTAATCAACCCAGTTTACTTGAATCAATTTTTATTCTTTTTGAATTGACTTTATTTCAATGTATGATCAATCAATTCTTTAGTTTTGTAATACATCGATTACACGTGGCCCTAGAGAGGTTTGGTATGGTTTTAGAGTCCCTCAAGATTCACTCTTATTGTTAGGAAAGCCCCAGATGCATGAGTGACTCTTCAGGAGTTGAACTGGTATATCTGTCACTGCTATTGCAGGAACTGCTATAGCGGTCAAGAGTATGAATGAGGTCATTCACTCTACCAACCGCTATAGCAGTGATAGATAGTTCATAATACCCCTCACCGCTATAGCGATGCCCCTCAAGTTATGAATAGTGTAAAATAATGCAGTTTTTGTTAAGTGATGTCCCCTACCCCTTCCTTTATAAATCCCCAAACTCAGTTTTTATCCCCATTTCTCTGAAACCCTTATCTCCAAACACCCTTCCCACTCACTTTCTCTCAACCCTACTTAGATCTATCTCTCCTAAGCTTCAAGGTGTGAAGTTATTGATAAATTATGTCTTCTTTCTCTCCATTCTTTTATGTTATTGGCTTGGGTATCATTGTTCTCTCATTATTGTCAAGCGTGGGTGTTTTTCCAATGTTGTTAGAGTTAGTTTAGGATAATCTAGAGGTACCCATATAACAATCTTGAGTTTATTGTTGTTATGACAGACATTGGTGCCATCCTTACTGTCTAGAGCTCATGTGGTATTGGTTCTTCATGTTCCACCTCTCCAAGTGAGTGGGTTTAATCATATGGCCTTATTTTGGTTGTTATATTGCTATTTTCTAGCACTA
Organism: Dalbergia cochinchinensis; assembly: GCA_031216125.1. NCBI lineage: Eukaryota > Viridiplantae > Streptophyta > Magnoliopsida > Fabales > Fabaceae > Dalbergia > Dalbergia cochinchinensis. The sequence continues at coordinate 2,506,841 of CM062377.1, forward strand.
TGAAGTATTTAGAGATTTAAAAGTTGGGTTTTCACATGATATGGACTTTACATAAAAATGTGCAATAGTTATAAATGCTTCCTTTGAAATTGTTGATGAAAATCTATGATTTTAGAAATGCATGGGACCATATTTGGTTTACAAATGCTTTTATATGATTTCGTTCATGATTTTGACATGATTATGGTGATGGAGATTAGACATGGTTGATGAAACCAGATGTGAAGCTTTTTGTTATTCACAAGATTTATGAGATATTGACTTATAGAATCATAGAACCCTTTCTTATAACTTTAGTATGGTTTTAGAATAGGGAATTACAGAGAGAATAGGGTTATGAGTTAACAACAGTTGAATCGTTAACCTTGGTATACCAAGTGCCCACTAGGGACAAGTTGTCCTTACTCAGATCAGTCTGCCAGGGATGCGATTCGCAAGGGACTATTAAGATATCAGCTAGGTGCTCTTGTCCGCCAAAGATTGAGCATCACATTACAGTTTATAAATGGTCTGTTCTCTTTGGTATTTCTTGAGAAATAAATTTATAATTCCAGCAAACTTATGATTTCATAGCTACTATATATTATCAATGAAATAATTTTAATGTTGCATTATTATTTATGTATCTTCTTTCTTGTCGCATGTATGGTTGTAGGTGAGATCCACTAATTGAGTTTTAAGATAAAACTCACTCATCTTTCCCTTTCCTTCTCACAGATTTACCAACAACATTGGATCCTCTACCTCCTCTCCCTCAATAGTAGTATATTTCCAATTGGGTGAGCTTTATGTTGCAGTGAAGTATTTTCATTGTGTAGAGTGCTCCAGTGATGTTGCGGGCAGAGTCCTGGTCTACATATATACATATTTTGCATTTTGATTTCCATGATTTTTTTGTATTTAAAATGATATATCATTCATGGTTCTTTTATATAAATAAGCAACTCCGTATATTTTATATTACAACCGCAGTTCATATTTCATTATGAAAAAAGGTTTATTGTGATGATATTGATTTGGGTTATGCAAATTGATTTGTGATTTGAAACGGATTTTATGAATAAAATATGCATGTAATACGACCCAATGATCACGAGGCTTATATGAGGATAAAATTTCTCACGTATCGATCACAATCCAAATTGGGTTATGACAAGTTTTTTAATTAATTAAAGATTAATATTTGATCAATTCAATAAATAAATAATTTTTAAAAAAATTTCTAATTATTTTGCTTATTTGATACCTTTTTAATCAAATCAAATAAAATTTGTCTAGAATCAAAATAATATTAATGACTAATTTCATTTTAAAATCAACATAGTGCAAAATATTAAAAGAAATCCGTTCTGAATTTTTAATTTCAAAAGGATATATGATATTCTAATGTCGTAAAAAATGGATAAAATATTTTTATTTTAAAAAAGATATAGTATTAAAGATTAAGAATCATGTAAAATAATTAGTAACATTCAACTAAGAGATAGATTTAATATTAAAGAATCATTTAAAATAGACATCTTTTGTAATTTTAAATAATATTAATTTTCAATTACAATATTAAGAAACTAATATCAAATAATAGTAATGATAAAAAAATTTCTCGTCAATCATCATCCAATTGATTAAAATCAACATAGTATAAAAGATTAAAAAGAATGGATGTAATACTAAAGATTAAGGATTTTTTAAAATAATTAGTAATCCAATATAAAATGGATATAATATTTCAATAATAATTTAAAAATTTACATATGGTATAATAATTTTAAATAATATAAATTTGGAATAAAGTAATATTTAAAAGTCAATTAAAAGAATATACTACTAATGGTTAATTTTAATTTTAAATCAAAATATTATTAAATATTAATAAAATATATGTTATTTAAAGTTATATACATACAAAATAAAATAAATAAATTTAAAAAATATATATATAATGTAATACTAATATTAATATTAATATTAGATATAGATATGATTTCACTATGGAATTCATTTAATATTTATGATAGAAAACATTTAATATTTTATCCATATAATTATAAGTAATAATTAATTAATATGAAAATCATTGCAATAAATTTATTATTAAGATTTCATAAACATAGATGAATTCTTAGGTGAGAAAATGAACTCACGTGAAAATGAAATGTGAAATTATCCTTATTTGGAAAGATTTCTTTTTATAGAATATCAAATATTACCCTTTAAAACAAATATCAAATATTAACTGCATTTATTACAATTATTATAACTGATACATTCTCTAAATAAATAATCAAAATAAAAAAATATGATCAAATTTCCCCCAATAATCTATATCAAATATATTTTTGTACAAAAAACTTACCATTTTATGTGCATAATTAATCCCATGAAATAGGAATCTTTGATGTTGATATCAGTATTGAATCCCTTGAAATAAAAACTAAACATTCTATAGCAGGAAAAAAAATTTTCCATTGAAATATTGCATCAAAATCAAAACTTGTCAATGCACAACTCATCAACTAAAAAACATGGAAAAAATAACTTCCTTAACAACAAAATAATCTAAAAAAAATTTCTTTCTACTATACCAAAAAAGATAAACTAAATAAAGAAAAAACAAAGCAGCAGCAACAAATGCCGACCACAACTTGAAATGTTCTTATGCTATTAGCAACCACAATATGCATGATAACTTAGAAAAATATCTTAATTTATCTAAATTATTTGATCCCAGTCACATTTAAATTGAATTATTCTTAAGTAATTATGTGGAAAAATCAATTCAAATTCTCTTAGTTAATTTGTTTAGTGAGTTGTGATTTATTGGAGATGTTGTAAAATATCCTCACTAATTTGATTTAATTTGTAGCTGGAGATTGAAGAGATAATTGGAAAAGATTTCGGTATGATTTAACGAGGAAAGACTATTGAAAATTTGGATATGATTTGATTTGATTTGAAGGAACAAAAGGGCATTAGAGTCTTTTTTTTATTTTTAATCATCTTTTTTAGTTTCAGTTTTGAGTATAAAAGGTAGTTTTTTAGTTCCTTGAGGACACTTTCTACTTTTACACTTATCATTTTTGAGTTTTAGAGTTCTCTCTTCATTCATTCTTAGAGAATTGATTTATATCCTTTTTATTATTTGAATTTTCTTTTTGTTATTCTTTATTTTCTAGCAATCTTAATGTTATTCTTGACTTAGTCACCCATTAATTGATGTATGATTTTATACTGTCAAAGAGATTTCACATTATAAAATAAATCAAATTAGAATTAACATAAATTAAAAAAACTAAAGATAGAAGTGCTTATTCATGCGGTCTTTATGAATTCTTATTCTTCAATTTCTTCTACTGGTATAGGTGACCGCTAGTGATGGATTTTGTACATCACGATTTCTACCTTAAGCTCTTATCGTTTTGAGATTGGGTGACGGATCGAGCTCCCAATCTGGTGGTCGGGAGATTCCCTGTAACTTTTTTTAATATTCATACATCAACAGATAAGAAGAGTCAATATATATACATATATAATCAAATTAACATTAACCAATGAAAGTTGGGTATAATAGTAAGCGAATGGTATTCAGCGTGTAATAAATATATAAAAACACAATCTTAGAGTTGTCAATTTATTCTTAGTTGTGAGAGTGGGTGTCAAAAGATGCAAATATTTTAGGGCGTGTTTATGGGGTTATATTATGGAGGAGAAGGAAGAAAACGAAAGGGTTTAAAGATTATTATCCTAAAAATATTACTCTGCAAACGCTTTCCATTTCCTCCCTTCTCTTGCAAAGTAAAACCCACAAACATGCCCTTAAAGATTAAAAAAACTAAGCAACTGGATTATGGAGCATCATATTTGGTGCCGTTGGTTTGGTTTTTGAAGTTTAATTTTTGCTCAAATTTCAGTCTTTTGTTGACATTTTATCTCTCCACTTCAAATCATTCTGTGTGACATTTTGTCAAGAATTGGTTCTGATCCTGTTTGCCTTACATGACTTTGTTTTAGCTTCTGCCTTTAGGATGGTTATGCATTGGTTTGATACCATCGATGGTTAAGCACAATTGATTGGCTTCTATCTTTGTTGATTAAACGATGTATAAGATATTTGCTTTTATCAAGTGGTTAAGTTTAATTAAGATGAGTTTGTTGTGATTTTATTAATAATTATATTTCAAAGTTAACTATGTTTATTTTAATTATTATATTTGATGCTCTTTTCCACGTGTTAAAAAAAATATCATTTAATATAAATTTATGATTTACGTTGCAAATTCCAACGTTATAAGTTTTCAATAATAAAACTTTCCTTTCCTTCGTGTGTATAACTTCCTCTTTATTAGCATATCTCACAAAATCATTTGGCTAATGAAGAACGTTGGGTAACGGGAAGATTTTCTTTCCAGACTTATAAATAGTCATATCAACCTGGTAGACAGAGAAGTTTGAGTATATACTTTCATAAAATATATTATTCTCTATTGAGTTCTCTTGAGCACTCCAAATGCGTTGTTCTTGTAGCCTCATTAGTCCAATTACAGAATTAGTGAGAAGTGATTGTTGTATCTTAGGGAGTATTAGTCGCGAAAACTATCGATCAGCACCAGCTTATTAGTTTATGATGACAAAATACTCTTAAACTCAGTGTATAGCATGCCTTAGCCATAAATTGATAAGCAATTTACCTTTAATTGTGTTATATTCTTATCATCTTTAGCATTGTAATTGTTGGTCACTAATTATTTATATTATTTGTAATTATCTCTTATTTTATTAGTTTATATGTACAGAGTTTGCTTCTACTTGAAAAGATGTTGTTCGGAAGTAGAATTTCTTCACATTTGGAGGCCATGGTGCCCATTAAGGAGCAACGTTTGAAAAGTTTTAAACCGCCAAGTCAACTCAATTTTCAGATTTTTCATTTGATTGGGACGAGAGCCATGGAGACGCGAGGAGAACTATGGATTTCGATCACCATCGCCCATATTTATGGTTTCTATCATTTCTTATTTGCTAGTGTATTCTCTCATTTTTTATTGTAAAACTTACATCCCCCATTCATTTATTGCCATATGAAAAAATAAGAGTCAAAATAAATTTATAAATTTATAAATTACTAAATATACAATATGCATCTTTTACATGTCAATAAATGATTGTAAGATGAAAAATAAGACAGAGGTCAGAAAATTTTCATCCATTGGGGTAACTAGAATTTGTTAGTAAATAGGTTATGATAATTAGTGAAGTTCTCCTCCTATATTAGTCAATTTGTAAATCCATTGTACTCAACCTTTCTCATTTTATCAATATATTACTTCCAGGTTCCTCTGAATTCTCTGGAGTACTCTACCTGCCTCTTTCTCTTCTACCATGGAGTTTAATAGACAAGATCAACTAATTAATAATATTCGCTCTCAATTTTGGTCCGTCATTTTTCCGTATCTCAGGATGGGTCATCCTCCTAGCTAGCTATTTCCGTCCTATAACTTGAACTATCTCGGAAACTGCATATAACATCACGCTACAACATTTGGGGCCATTGGGCTAACTAGCACCAAAATAGTAAATAAATCTCAATTCGTATGATTTAAAATATTTACAGTTCGTTTGGTCCCTTTGTTTAATTGGAATGCAATGCAATGATTGAGGTTGTGGAAGTGATGTGAAAAGCTAAATATATCATTGAAGACTACCCACCATAGACTACTTGCCATTCAAATTTGTTCAATAGTTTTTCCTTTTAATGTATGATTGTGTCTTACACACTCTTCGATCAAATCTTCATGTTTAGTTAGGTGGGTTGGCAACCCCCTCGTCGTAATTGAATTTTAATTGTCCATCTGAGGGAGGCTTATTTGGTGGTTTAAAGACATACTCTAATCCCAGATTTGTCTCTTTATTGGAGCTTTGTGGCAAGGAAGGTTTTGCACTCTCAGTCTGTCTCTTTGGCAACAATCCCCATTGGTTTTGTGCTTATTTTGGATATCCTTTTCAGTTCCTATTTGGCATTATTCATGCATCAAGCTGATTTTCTTCCATAATATAAGATCAATCAAATCTGTTCGATTCCTTAGTGAACTTTATGTGTTTTCAATAAGGTGTAATGCGCCATTACCATATGAAGGGTAACTAGAGAATCCCCCAACATATCTCAGCCAACTAAAACTAATGATAGTGCCTGGGGAAGGCATTATTTTCCTTTGTGATTGCATAACGTAAGTTCACCTGAGATTCTTCTACGTTCAAGTTTGCAGACAAAAGAGGTTGTTTCCCTCAATCACATCATGTTCACCAAATTTGATCAATCATAGACGTGCATGGCTGTCAGGTTTTTCTCAATGAAGTGTTCCACCGAGTCTGCGACGGAATTAACCTAAGCCTAATGTTCAAACTTAATTCCAAAAAAAAAAAAACTCCAATCTATTGTACATAACATAAATTATTAATTAATGGTTGCATCTAATTTCATTTCGAGATCATATATTAGATCTATATCCTTGTTTTGCTAATTTAAATATAATTTCTGAAGTAGCATGATAATAATTAATAGTCGGAGTGAGATTCGAGTCCCTTAAATATATATATGATCTTATGTTTAATCCCAACCTTCATGGGTGTGAATTTTGCCAAATAATTTAATAGTATTAACCCCCACTACTCATTTCTAACCTTATCATCACTTTAGATAAGTACTTAAAATCCTTTAAGGGTTCGTTTGGCTGTGGAATTAGAATATAGAATTAGAATTTTAAATTCAATTCTATTTCTATTATTTTAAATTCAATTCTATTTCTATTACTTGGATATGCAATCTATAATTACTGTATTTACAGATGATGAGTACACTTAGAAATTAAAAAAAAAAAATCCTCCCTTTTTCTCTTCTCTTAAAGTGGTTGATGTTTACAAATCTAACTGGTAACAGGATTAATTATTTAATTTAGGCAAGAAAAGGTGTGTGGAAAGAATATCTTTGATACGCAAAAATTTCAACCACTACTAAAAAGACAGCATTTGCATCCACAATGAGTAAAAAGGGGGAATTGAAAACACATATACACATTGGATTTTAATGGTCCTTTTGACAAAATTCTCAAGGAGGGACCTTCATGTTTTCTAGTCATCTCGTTGGAGTAATGGGATATGACGCCTTAGCAGCGATTTTCTACGAAATTCTTCAAAGCACACGTATGACGTACATAGGGAGATGAATCATATTGGACTTTTTTTTTTTTTTTTCAGGAAACAGTCTTTCCACTTGTATAATTGCTTACTTTTGACTTATGTGGGGTCTTCCCATGTATCATGTTACGCATGAAAGTTTGAACATTTTTGGCTAGTAATATGACATTTTCATATCAATTATATATGGCTCTTCAACTTAACTTGTTCAGTAGTATCACAGCCTGATTTGGAAGCGTCATCAACATGTGGGGGATTGAGTCTCCATGAAAGACTCTGAATAACATAACTAGTAAATATACGTAATAAATATATTTTTATTCCAAAAACTTGATTAAATATTAGTTCTGAATAGTAACAAATCAATTCAAACACAATTTCATAAAATCTAAAATATTTCCAAGGCATACAATTTGAATCAAAATTGTGTAATCTTTGTCTGAGGTGCAATCATTCATAAATTAATAAAATAACTGTAAATTAAAATAGGATAAACATAAAATAATGCATGGTCAGGAATGTTACTTGCATAACTACTAGACCACTCTATTAATTCTCTCATGATCCTAATCTAAACTTCACTACAAATAAAGTGAAGCTTATCACTAGAGTAGCAAATAGCAGCAAAGCTACTGAAGCTGAGTTTGAACAATAACTGGATATGCAACTGGAACTGTAGGGGGAAAGGAAGGGTGAGTTCATCATAACATAGTAAGCGTGTCTCCACTCTCAACTCACATGAGATAACAATGGAATACATATAATATATATGTAACTGACATAAAACATTTTAATATTTACATACATAAGTATATTGGGAAAAACATTTAAACCTTATAGCGTCAGCAATCAATGAAGAAACAATAATCTAAACTGAAATAATTGAATTGATAACTGTACTGAAAAGGGCACCTAACTAGGTCTCATAAGCCAGATACCTCACTAGGTTTCAACTCTAACTGGGGGTTGAGTTAATCCCCTAGCAAAACACTTGGTACTAAAGTTAATGATCCTAACAGCCGTTAACTCATTATTTCGTTTCTCACTAATAATTATTATCAAGCTAACTTGCAATTAAATTGAACAAAGCTGAAAGCTTTGAATTCACTAACAATCAGACTGTCAAGGATAATTAAGGTTCTGAAATCATAGCTAATGAATCATCACTAGCTTGTAGGCATAGTGATTTTAGAAGTCCAGAGAGTTTTTATCCAGCTATTGATGTTATGAATTATACGTAGTTCAACACTTTCAATCACATAACTAGAATTTTAAAAGTTATGATAAGAAAATCCATAATCTAAAAATATGATATTCAATAATATTACTGTGACCATTAAACCGAGGCTTTTCATAAACTGGAAATTTTTATAATATGCAAAGTATCAAACATAGTCCTATGAGCTTTTTAAAATAATGTTTTCATATTAACTGTAAAAATAAGACTTTAATTTTTTGGAATTGGCATAATTCGTAAAAACATGTACATGATATAAATCATTATGAAATTTCATAAAAGTGTGTATAGTATGAGAGAAAAATATTTGCAATGATAAAAAATATGGTCATGAGTCTAAACTCACTCATCATTCATTACATGCACTGCCTATGTGATCTTGAGAACTTGAAACAGTGTTTCCAACTACCAACGATTCATTGGAATACTATTTGAATTGATTTAGAAGTATTAGAGAAGAGAAAAATACACCATGAGAGCCTCAATAAAACTGAACTTAAGAATGAGATTAGGGATATGAAGAACACACTTACTGGTAGGATTTAATTGGTGGAAATCAATTGAAATCGCTTAAAACCACTTGAAAATGCTTAGAAATTCATGTACAAAGCTAGGAGAACTCTTAGGGGTGAGGTTTCATCCAAAAGTGTTTGCGATATTATAACATGTCTATTTATAGTGAGGGAGGTTAAAAAATATAAAAAATGTTTATGTCACTTTCTGATATCTGGGACTTGCTATAGCATGCATGCACCAAAAAATAGGTCATTGTGCTCAGATCGCCTTGCTATAGGGAGTGCGCATGTGACCGCACACGTATTGCAACTTAATTTATTTATAACTCTTAATACGATTGGAATTTTGCCTTGGGACTAGAAATACTAGACATGTGTCATGCTTGACTGCATAAGAACAAAGCTATATTTTAAAACTTATATTTCGATTTTCACCTAGCACATATGTAAACTAAAATATATACCTGATGACAATGTTGAAGGTCACTCAGGATCTTTTTGGAATATCTATACTTGGGCCAAGGATTAGTTGGTCCCTCTATGTTGGGGACCAATGTTAGTTATCCTAAAAAAATAACAAAATCATCCTTCCATATAACTTTTAAAGAGGATACAAATTTTTTTAATTTGCAAAGGTGCCCTTTGCTCATCTCTAGATTATTATCTTTAAGGAAGGGTGTATTGATTAATGACTAAATAAGGGTGAAAATTTTATGGATGAACTCATCTATTTAAATTTTATCCCTACTTTTATTTATCAATCGAACATACAATATAAAAAAGTATGAGAAAAGATAACAAATTAAAGAATGAATGGTGAGTGATTTGGGAATTGTGTAGATCAGAAGACAAAATGATTTCCTCATTAGAGGAAAATAGAACTACTCATTGCCATTCTGCTACAATTTAGTTGGGCCCTCACCAAATTATGTCTCAAACCTTTTTTTTTTTTTTTTGGCAACAGTCTCAAACCATAATTTAAATAGAAGTGGAGTAAAATAAAAAGAGCTTTTTTTTTTATATAGGATAAACCTTCTGCACACTGCTTTGTCAATCCTGAACACAACTTATGGGAAAAGCGGCAATTTCCCTTGAGGGAATACTAAAGCTCCTGTGTCAGTCTCCTTCTTTCACTATTGGATCACCTCCCTTTAAAAATATTATTTTATTAATAAATTAACTTTTCATTGAATTCATTACAAAATTTAGCCCCTCCCAACGCTCAATTTTAATTTAAAAATTGTATAAATCTAAATTAAAGTAACACTGAGTTCCTTTTTTTCTTTCTTTTTTTTTTTGTGTGTGATGACTTCATAGTGTGTGTGTGTTTGTGTGAAAGGGTGAGGTAGGGAGGGGACCAGGAGGCACGACGGGATGTCGATGACAACCTCCATTGCATGCGACGGGTTTTTGGGGCTTAGGGTTTTGTGTTCTTGTATTTCTTCTTTGGAATTTGGCAATGAAGAACGAGGCTTGTAGAGTGAGAGACAGAGGAGCTTGGATTAGGGGTCGAGGTTCAAGCTATTGATAGAGGAGGCGGACCTGATGAAGCAAAACAAGGTTTCCATATGCAAATAATGTATACAATAGTGATTTATCTACAAAATCATTGCAAATTCAGTATATTCAGACTTCAAACTGTTTGAAAATAAAAATTGAACATCCAATAGTTGAAAACTATTTATATCGAAGGGACGAACGTTGGCAGCTAACTAGGGCCGGACTAATTAATCTTGAGGCCTATACTTGAGATATTACAAGTAGGCCACTAGAAAAGCATAGAAAAAATAAATAGTTCTGATTAATAAGAGACACGAAAAAATAATAAGATATAGCCTTAAATCAGAAAATACACGTGTATGTTGTTTTAAATAAAGAGAATTTAAGTTTTTTGATAAAAATGGCAAAAGATGGTTAATTGTGAGAGCGTATAAAATTTATTCGAATCTCACAGTTGACTACTTCTATAACAAAAGCGTCAATTCGATATATTTCTATCCACTCAACTTGTAAGGGGTTGACTGCATCGCACCAAGCTTGACCAAAACTCCACATGTTTATTCCATTCTATGAGGATATATGAGTGTTCTGCACCAGAAAGTCATGCACATTTCTTAATTTTCAAGGGCCACTTTTGAGTGCGCTACACATAGGAATGCACCCAGTCCTTTTACAGTGCGCCGAACTACGCTATCTTTTTTTTTTTTTTTCATATTTTTCCTATAGATGTTGGTTTGCATGTGATATACAGTTCACATAATTTACATTGAGGATTATATTTGTGTTGAGATCAATAAATGAAAAGAACGGTAATAATGAAGGTACGCCTAAATTTATTGTTGAGATTTGAGACAACTCTTCATGCCCTATCATGATCGCAGGCAACAATTGTCCTTTTTTTTTTTTCTAGACCATTAATAGCAGAAGTTTCACCAGACCCCACCTAGTCCGACTCAAGTGAAAATTTATTATGGAAGTAAAACTCTCTCAATACACGATTTTTGTCCTTTTACAAGACTCGAACTCAAACCTTGTTCAAGTATAATAGGTGCCGAATAATGTTTCATAAACTAACTCTCAAAAGATTAAATTGTTGAATAGATATGCAAGAATGATGTTATATCCACCATGAAAACAATCTTTTGTTCTATGTTTGAATTTTGATTCTTATCTAAATATTATAACTCACTTATATACGGTACCCGATCTTTAATTTGTTGATATTTTTTCTTGCTTTTTGTGTAAGTATCATTATTATTTGAGTTAATGCTTATTTTATTCTATGATTTTACATTTGTAAATCATTTTTGTTTTGAACGGTTGAAATGAGTCAAATTAGTTTCCAATATTACAAAACTTTAGTCAAGTTAGTCACTCATCCAACTTTTATTTAACATTTTATTAATTAAATGATGATGTATAAAATTAAGTAATATTTTAATATATCATGTGTCATCCAAAGCATTATGAAGTTTAAAATGATTCAGTTTATTGTCTAGAATTTTATAAAATGAGTTATTTAATGACTTGAAAATGATATTTAAATGAGTTATTTTATGTAATTTTAAATAACGAAATGACTCATTTTAAACTTAGTGCTACTTCAGATAATATAATAAATGTCAATGTCTCACTTAACCTTACATATTATCATTTAATTGATGGCATGTTGAATAAAGGTGGACTAGGGATTCACATTTACATTGTCAGTGATTAATTTGACTTATTTTAAAACTCTATAACTAAAATAACTCATCACAGGTATAAAGTTAGAGACTAAAATAATAATATTACGTCTTATATTATTTCTTCTCCGAACAAAAATTATCATTATTTCTTCCATTATCTTGCAAATAAAGCAATGTAATTCACCCTCAATGAAACACGCTTATTTAAATCTTCATTCCCTCCGGCAGCTCAATCCAAGCCAAATTGAAGTCATAAAGTTCGTACTACTATTTTATTGTGTCAACACCCAATAGTAAGACAATCATTTCATTTTTATTGAATATAATGGTGGCCCACATTATCCATATTCATTCATTGCATCCCATAATAACAGAGTGAATATCTCAAATGGACACATAGTTTTGGGTGTTAAAATAACATTATTCTTTATTAAAAGATTGATCACCTAAAATTAATTTGATAAGATACATAAGTACTACACAAATCAGGTTGGTTACTACTCTGATTAAGTCTTTTTTTTTTTTTGTGGTCAAGATTAAGTCACTTGATATAGATGTTTTAAAAACTATAATCTCATCACATACTTACCATGTAATGTAACCTCAGATTCATGAATTCACAAGATCGGACAATAATACATTTACTTATATAATGTAGAATACAAATATTTTTGGGAAGTTTTACACACGGTGAACACTGAAGGATTCAAGCTACATGATTTATTTGTTGGGTACATGAACATTATTGGAAAGAAGATAAATGAACAAGCACTTAGCTAGGCCAAACTAATTAATTAAGGACATGAAACACTAATAATAAATTACTATCACAAATTAAATCAAATTGAACACTACTCCCCAACTTTCAAGGCTTATTTTCTTCAACATTATGGTGAATGCCTCCAACGAAACCACCAACTCCACCTATAGCACCTGCACCACCTCCAATCCCTCCAACGCCTCCACCAATTCCTTTGTAAACTCCTCCATAGCCACCAATTCCACCCACAATTCCTTTACTTATTCCTCCTCCATATCCACCACCTAGACCACTTCCACCACCATATCCACCTCCTAAACCACTACCAGCTCCTCCTCCGTACCCTCCACCGTCGCCTGCACCAGTCCCTCCTCCACCACCGTATCCTCCTCCAGCACCACCTGCACCCACGGATCCTCCAGCGACACCATGATCAAAGAACCATTGTGGCTTTTTCACATCTTCCTTTTCTTTTTTCATGCTCCTCCCATCCACATTTTGGGACATTAATCCCACGACCAAACAAATCCCCAGAGCAACCACGGAAATGAACTTCCTCCCCATGATTAACTATGGCTATATGTTATAAGAGATTAACACACACTTCACCATTTGCGGCATATGTCTGCATGCATTTATATAGTTCTCCATGCATTGGGAGAAAATGTAAGAATAGTCAAAATTATATAAAAATGTTAAAAAAGATGAAAATATATTCAATGTGAGGCAGGAGGGTTAGGAGAGTGTGGTTTATTGCTACCTCACAAGTTACCTTCCGTCACAGTAATCGCCAGCTCTACCGCACCCACATGCCAAGTAACGTGTTGGTCCGTTCACATTCATGATTGGCCATTGCATGCCTACTCGGCTATTCTAACATGAATTTAAATTCCTTCATGTTTTTAGAATAAGAAAAAAAATATTATGTATAGTTTATCATTTAATATATAATTTTTATATTAAGAATACAAGAAAGAAGTAAAAGAATAATTATCCACATGACTCATAATATATATACATATATATATATATATATATATATATCAAATAATAATGAATCATATGGAATAAAACATTTTTTCTTATTGCGATGGGATCTATAACATGTCCTCTTCTTTCTTTTGGCCTGGAGATGCATGTGAAGGTATTGTGGCGCATGGAGGGCATTTACTTCTGAATAGTACAGTACTCTGACAAGCGCAGAGGCCACTACCGGACAGCGGTCCATGCATGACTAATTTGCATGGCAGCGGAATACAGAGTTATAAAAGACATATTGGCATATTGGTCCCAAATTAAAAAAAAAAAAAAAGACATGTTGGCATATATTTTAGTGTGATTATTTTGTCTGGGAGGTGGCACCCACTTACAGGTGGCAGATGGTGATGGGCTCATAAATATGGACCGTATGGAGTCCCAAGTCTTTTGGCATGTCAAACACAGCATCAACAATTTAATTAAACACTTTAATGGCGCGTTCTTAATTTAAGTATATGTTGATGGGAATGTATTCCCTCAATTTGATTTCTCAATCGAAAACGTCAAATGTTGGATCTCACTATTGCTTTCAACTATGATCCCACTCTTGATCAATGATAAGATCCATTAATACTTGACATTAATTGAGAGGATCAATTCTCATATGTTCATAGAATAATATATAGTCGAAGATACGAAAGTTGTGACACATACAAATCGCTCAAAGATGATATGAAAGTAGCTATTATTGAAATTGTTTTATTCCACATTATCATTAAGAAAATAAATGGTTATTGATATTTTTTTTTTGGTAGAGAAATGGTAATTGATAAGGGGCTCATATTCATAGATGAAGAAGCTTGGTTATGTGTGGGATTTGCATCAATTTAAAACAAGCTATAAATGTACGAACAGGACCAGCGTCCATTGTGCATGAAGCCGTTTAAGCTGTTTGTGGCTCGCTGCATGATATAATTTATTCACACACACACACACACACACACACACACACACACACACACACACACACACACACACACATATATATATATATATATATATATAGAGAGAGAGAGAGAGAGAGAGAGAGGGAGAATACATAAGGGCAACCTTTTGTTCGCTCTGAAAATTCAAATCATAAAACTAAGCATTTCTGTCTAACAGCATTGCTATATATGATACGAAAGAATCTGCAAAGTTGCTTTTGAATTGTTTTTGGTTTTTAATTTTCTGTTCCAAGCTTATGAATTGTTTTTGATCAATCAATATAACTAACCATATATATATATATACACCGAATAACTGTTAAGAAGAAAGAATAGCAGCCAATATTTGCACCTACTTTGCAACAACTCATTGTACTCTTTAATATGAGAGCAAAGCCACAAGAAAAATATTTTATATATATAGAAAATAAGGAGTGGTTTGATTTTGTTTTGTTTTCTTTGTCTACTTGTGGTTTGTTTTTGGTTTTTAGGATTTTGTAAATGAAATAACAAAAAAAATCATATTTTTTATTTTTTATGTTTTATTTTTACTATTTTTGTCACAACCCTAAAAATATTATAAAGAGATCGAAAACAAGAAATAAAAATAGAAATAAAATGAAGACTGTCGAATGGAATAATTAAAAGGTGATGACATACTTACCCATTTGGCAGACGATATTTCTCTTTTTATTACACATTCAAGAGATAATATGAATTCCAACTAGGGTAAAAATTATAACTCCTAGAATTTTCTTATTAGTTAATACTATTCTTTTTATAATTTTTATAAAAAAATTAATTTAATATATTATCATTAACATAAAGTATTTTATAATATCAATCAATCACATACACACACGACTTTAAAATAGTTGATACAAAAGTGAAGCACATTTGATAACAATACAATAATATATTATAAGATAAAATGTGAAAAAAATTCAAAAAAATAATTTCATAAAAATTAAATAATCATTTTTTTATAAAATTAATTTTAATTACGTTTGGTTTTTTATTGTATATATGGCGATTGCACTTTACATCACTACTTAGCTTGTTTGAAAAGAAAAGATGAGATGAAACTGAATTCAACTATATTATAAATTGAATTCATTAATTATGTTATTATTTGAATTCTTATATTTGAAATATATTAAACAAGTAAATTACATAGTTAAATTCAATTATTTTGGTTTGAACTGAATCTGAAAATGAGCTTAATTAATTATTTTGACTATTTTACTCTTTATTAATACTATATATTAGGGATATAGAGATATTTTGGGCATACCATTTTTTTATCCCAATTCCAAGGGCACATTAGACCTATAGATGGGTCTGATTTAGTTTTGAGCTTTTTAAAAGAATTTTATTACATTTGGATTTTAATTTTATGATATTAGTTAGTTTTGGTTTGTGTAAAGGTGATGGAAATAAAAGAATTTAAATGGATAATAATATAAAAGTCTTTTATCAAAGGTAAATTTTTTATTTGTTCAATTTATCTTAATAATCTAATAAAAAAAAGCAAAGAGTGGATTCCACAAAAGGAAATATCTTTACAACTTGTGTAAACGAAACAAAAATGAATCCAATCTCATGAATAATTTTGTTGATAACAACTTACAGAGAAAGCTAGACACTTATCTATACACATATAAAGGTGATTCAACTAAATAATTATCATTGATATCTCCTGCTGCATTGAAGATCTTTTTTCAATTTTATAAACATATAAATTATATCATTTACAGAAAAATAAAAATACTTTTAAAAATAAATATAAAACAAGTCAGATGTTCTATTAAATATTTGCCATAAACTCATTATCACCTACACTAGGTTTTTTCCATTCTTCCATCCAATGAAAGAAGTTATTACATTTTTTTAATCTTGATAAGCGCAAAGTGCCTTTCAATAGACTAGTAATTTATAAAGAAAGTGGAGCGCAAATGAAATAAGGAGAAAGATAAGAACCCTAAACCCTAAACATAGCATCTAATTACACTGATTATCTTTCCACAAATGTTTGATCATCCTATTAAATCAAATGAACCAGTCAAAAAAACCTAACAATACTCCTACCTTTACCTTGCACCTTGGACCTTGCACCCAATAAAACCCAACCTAAACTCCTTCGACATTGCCACCAAAGGTGTCCTTGCAGTCACAATAGAAATTCTTCACCATATTTAGAGAGAAATGTATTTTCAACACCTAATATTATTGGACCTCATGTCGACATATCTAATCTAATCTATCATCGTTGAATTATGTGTAGGCTCCACTTTAAATAAAAAGTACTTTGATCTTCACCCTTGGATTTGAGTAGGTGTCCATGGACACCTCATTTCTCATGGTACCAACAACAATGCTCATATTTAAATCACCACTCAAATTATGAATGAAAAATATTATTTGTACTCACAATATATGGGATATCATGTCGATTCACATCTTATTCACAGTTAATGAGATGTGAACCCTATTTAAATAAGGTTCATACCCAACCAATAATGGATAAAATGTGAGTCAATACGATGTTTTATGTATTGTGAGTACAAATAACATATTTCATTATGAACCCTTCAATCAAGCTAGAGCGCCAAATCACCATGTTAGAGGTTACTTCTTTGTTTTTGTTTAACCAATAGGCAAGTAAATAGTGAGTTAATTTGTAAGTTAATGTTGCATAGGCGAATCTCTTGGCCTTTTAAAAAAATATGATTATTTGAGGATGTCTACCGCTTTTAATATTATTTACCAATATACATTAGTTTTTTTAAATAGCAAAAAATGAAGCTTCAATTCTCAAGCCATGCTTCGCACAGTCAACGATATTGTATCCTAACAAATTTCAAATCGATTTTTGATTGACTATCAAAAGGAGGAAAAGAAAGTAACAGTATTATAGTTTGTATATGTTGGACTATCAGCTTAGTTTTTTGCTAATAGTTAGCCATATTGTGCAACAATAAAATGTCCAATAGTGTGACATTTTGCACACACAAGAGCTCCATATATTCACTTTAGCCCATAACTAGCTGAAGCATATCAAAGAGCGGTTTTTGAGTATGTGTGAGTAGTTTTTTTCCTTGGTGAGTGACTCTAAGAGGAAAAAAAATGGATGGATGATAATATATGCTCGTTCACTATAATTATAAGATTATTCAAAGTTCATAAGATAGAGCCCAATTTTACTGTCAAAATTCAATACTTATAAGTATTCATTCATCTATGAGTCTGTCTGAGTTTTATGTCAAAATTCTTCACAAGTTGCAGGAAAAAAACAAGCAAATAATCTAGATGGTATATTGACTACCCATGTTGATTGCTCAGGGTACGATATGGTAGAGAAGTTGCAACATTATTACCGACGATGATTTCAGAATGATGTTTTATTATCATAGCTAGTTTCCCGACCTTCGTGTTATGGAGGTATTCGTAGCTCAAGAAGAGTTGTAGTTGAGCTCTGATGGATCTGCTCTCATTCAAACTTTTGATGGATTGTCATTAGCTCAACCTTCTCTTATAATTTTGATGCCAAGTCCAGCACACAATGAAAGCCCTTGAGAAGTAAATGAGGAAGATGCAGTAAGTGACCTAACCTTGAGACAAGTTGTGCTCGTGTTGGTGGAAAGCTTCCACTAGATGGCCCAATGACAAGTTGGAAGCCTTATAATGAAGTGGTTTCTAAAGAGGAGTTAAATAATTGTAACAATTTTTTTTGCAATGTTATTTGTGAATTAATTTGCTATTTTTTTTAATAATGTTTGGGGTTAACTTATTCTTTAATATTGTTTCAATTCTTATTTATGAATTAGTGCAATATTTTTTTTAATGCAATTATTTTGATTTTACTTGAAATTCTTTTGTGTTGCACAATGATGATGAAGAGATAGTGCCCCCTAGCTCAAGCCAGTCTTTGACACAATTTCTCATGTGATCCAAAAGTTAACGGTGGTTCAGTATTCAAGTTCAAATATGGAAGCAACACAAGTGACCATGGAAGCCGGGTTCAGGAGCATTGTGGATAAATAGTAAGGACATGCATTGTGCAATTATCTAGAGAGCCCCCTTTGCAAGAAGAGTGGCAATTCCCGAATAAAGAATATGTTGTATTTGTAGTTAAAAACTACAGCATCCAAAAGGGTGTTAAGTATAAAGTCCAAGAGTAAGATCAAACAAAATATCAAGGGAAATGCAAGCATTTTGGGAATAGATATAATTGGAGCATCTGCATCACATATCGATGGATGAAGGGACTCTGAGAGGTTCAGAAGTATAATGGAGAGCATTATTGCTTAGCAAGAGGAGTTTCACAACGTAACCCCTACTTGGATGTTGATGTCACCACTTCTTGCATATTTTCTGTGGTGGAATCTCATTTGATAGTTCTTATTAGAGTGTTGCAAGGCTTCCTGTATGAAAAGTACAGATTTTCAGTTTCATATAAAAGGGCATGACTTGCAAAACGAAAAGCTATTGCTTGGATTTATGGAAATTGAAAAGAGTCTTACAATGAGCTTTCAAATGGCTATTTGATTTGCAATCATTTATATTAGGTATTTTTTTTATCTCTAACTTATATTTGTTTTTCATTTTAGTCCTTTAATTAATTTTACTCTTTATTCATTTATATTAAATACAATCATTAAATTGTCGACCTTATCTTATTACGAGGGAAATTAAAACTACATAAACTAAAATAAATTACTAACTCTATTTATATTAAATTTAAATACTAAACAAACTTGAACTATTTCACTTGAACTATACTAAGAAACAAAATTAAAACATTACTAATGTATCGAGACTTGCTAAGATGTGTCCTCAATGATCCCGATGGTAGAGATTCTTATTGGCCGTTTTACACTTTTACTACTACTCTATAATTTTACTTTTTATCTCTCCCTACTTTTCTCTCAATTTTCTCTCTAACTTTCTCTCTTTACAAAACAAAAAATGAGGCTTTAGTCCATCCCGTTGGTGAAGTACTCAATTTTGATTCTTTCACGATACACTTTAACAAATTTCACAGATTTTGTTTTGCTCGTGTACGTAAAAAATGTCACAAATTTCACTGATAAATAAGTATATTTCAGTAATGCTGTATGATTAAATAAACTTAACAGAATTTAGTCAGAATTGGTTAAGATTGAAAGGTGATTGGTGAATAATTCAAAATTGTAAAATTACTAATTCGTTTGACCATAAAATCTGAATATTTATTATTTTTCACCATATTCTAACAATAAAACAGCCTCAAACGAACTACATTCAAAATTTTCTTTTCGCCAAGTTGGACTTAATTTAATTATCTCTATGTCAATAATTTTAGTAACTCTACCTGACAGAGCTCGAGTATATAAAAGTATATATTAATTTGTGTGAGTAAATTTATTTATTAAATTGTAATGGATGTATGGAATAAAAAAGCATTAATACATTTTGGATATTATATTTCAGATATCTTTTGATGATATATATTATAGTTCAGGTAACCAAGTATGGTGAAAAACATTTA
Organism: Dalbergia cochinchinensis; assembly: GCA_031216125.1. NCBI lineage: Eukaryota > Viridiplantae > Streptophyta > Magnoliopsida > Fabales > Fabaceae > Dalbergia > Dalbergia cochinchinensis. Next base: position 2,527,223 of record CM062377.1, read on the forward strand.
AGGGGACCAGAGTTGGAGACATTATTTTTTGGATTTTGATCCATTAAAATAAGGATCTTACTTTAGAGAATAAAATGATGAATTTCACTCTTAAATCAATAGAATACAAAGGAGTTTACTTATAATTTTATTAATCCAAAAGTAAAATTATCTTATTTTACTCACTTTAAAAGATAAAAACCTTTAAGTTCTTATCCTGCCATGTCCTATGATTAAGTAGGGATGTGAAAAAAGAGAGAGTATACTTTGGTCCGTAAAAGATCTATGTTTTAACCTTTAATCCATCAATTCTATACACTTGAGTGTTTTTTGTTTGTCAGACACTTCGGAGCTAAAACACAGTTAAGTTGACCCCATAAATGTTGGGCCAAACTTGATCTAAACCCCTTTAAGCTTTATTTTTAGGTTTCAGCCCATTAGTATTGAAGTTCAACCCATCCTTCTTGAGGCATATGTTTCCACAAGTTTCCCATGAGCCCAAAATAGGCCCATTTTTCTAACACCAACACAGAGAGAACGAGAACGAGAAACACAGAGAAAGACGAACACACGCACGCCTGAAAAACCAAAAAAAAAAAAAAAAATCCCGAAATTCCAGTCTCCACGCACACACGCACACGCACAAAAAAAACCCTAACCAATTCACCCACCAATCCTTTGAATCCCTCCCAATTTTGGCTCCCACCTTCAATTCCCAAATCGAAATTCCCCCTTAAACCCCCTCAAATCCCAAACCTTTCGCAGAAAATCCGAATCATAACCTCCTGAAAATTCAATTAGGGTTCAGTTCTCAGCTTCTCAAGTTCCTCATCCATGGACGACATGGAAGACGACGCAAGGTACCCTCCAAAATCATCCTTCCCTTTGAACCGTCAGAACCCTTCCCACAGCCACAAACACCCAATCCGAGCCCAACCATTCAACCACAACCGCCCCACCACACGCTACCAGGAACAAGGCGACGATGACGACGAGGACGAAGATCACGAGGAGTTCGACGGTTACGAAAACGACGCCGTCGACGATGAAGACGACGAAGAAGAAGAAGAAGAAAACGAAGAGGGGCAAAACGGATATTTCGAAGACTCAGGAGGAGGAGGTTTCAACCCCAAGAAGAAGAGAAAAGGTGCACGAGGCTCCCCTGTCCCGAACTACGAGTTCGCGCCACGTGTCAAGTTCCCGCACAACGAGGAGTGGTCGGAGCACGCGAGCTTCGTGGTGCTCGAGGTGTGGGGGGACAAGTTCCTTCAACTCGGGAGGACAAGCTTGAGGTCCGAGGATTGGCACGATGTTGCTGAAAAGGTTTCGGACGAGTTGAAGGTGGAAAGAACCGTGGCACAGTGTAAGAGTGTGTTGGATAAGCTTAAGAGGAGGTATAAGAAGGAGAAAACAAAGGTTGAGGAGATGGGTTTGGGTTCTTGCAAATGGGCATTTTACAAGAAGATGGATATGTTGATGGCTTCTTCTCCAAGGCAAGAGTATGGGCTTGCTTGTGGTGTTGATGGTGGTGAGTATGTGTTCATGAACACTAGGGTGTATTTGAATAGGTCTAATGGGTTTGATGAGATGAGGGATAGTCCTGGGGAGAGTGAGAGTTCTGAGGAAGAGGATGATGATGATTTCGATGGGGTTGGGGTTGCATCCGCGGCAAGGAGGAGGGGTCGCAGTCGCAGCGGTCGTGTTGGTGGTGGTGAGGAGAATGATGAGGAGGAGGAGAGTTCGTTTAGAGTGCTGGCAGATTCGATTCAGAAGTTCGGGAAGATATATGAGAAGATTGAGAATAGTAAGAGGCAGCATATGATGGAGCTGGAGAAGATGAGGCTGGATTTTAATAGGGAGCTGGAGCTGCAGAAGAAGCAGATTCTGGAAAGGGCTCAGGCTGAGATTGCGAAGATACAGGAGGTGGATGAGGATGAAACAGATACTACTTCTACGGACAATCTCAGTGAATGAGGTTGGTGAACTATTTAACTGTAATTGCTTGGATTGGAATGTTGTATTTGTATCCCTTATGATTATAGGGACTTAACTAGCATTTGAGTAATTGCCTAGTGAAAGTTGTTCTTGGAATTCTTGTTTCTGTTGAAAACACTTTTTTTAGATGTTAGTTAGGGTTTAGTATCAACTTGGAACATAATTGGATGGAGGGTTGATTGTAGACTTTTCATTTTGCATGGATCCATAGTAGATCGCACTGCAAAATTAAGTTACAGCTGTACTTCTATTGCACTTCCATATGATAACATTATATAAAACAAGTAATTTACTTCATGCTGTGAATAACCAAGTGTTACTCTCGGCAAATTATTTGAGACTGTTTGGTGGTGCTTTAAAAATAAGGAAAACTGCTTTTTTTGACGAATCAGAAAAAGGTAAGAAACAGTTTCTTTTAACTTTATCAATGTGAGTAGTGAGTGCTGGCATAGAGGAATGGTCAAGGGTCCATCTCATTAGTTTGTCTAAACTAAATTCCGGTATTAGCTAGATTCAATTTGAGAGAATGATCATATGTATATTGAATTGCTCAGGCTATATGATAATGGAACTATGGAAGAATGTAAGGTGTTGACAATATGAAATGTCATTTGTTTTAATTAGTGAAAGGAAGTGCAGTTGATACAGATTGTTTACTTGGATGGAGAGGTTAGAATGGTGAGATTGCTCAATATTCACTATTGGGAATGCCAAACAACTTCATTTGAGGGAGCATGGTCTGTTTGCCCCCCCAAAAAAAAAAGTGTCTAAAGATTAAAGACAAGGAATGCTACTATCTCAAGAAGTTGGATTATGTAATCCTACTTACACTGATTATTTTCCTCTGTAAGATGAACTGAAGAAATGGTCTCAGAGGGCATGTTTTTTCTTGACTTCATTGCTTAGTTCTGTCATTTTGATTTAACCAGATATGAAGGAATTAATTATGTTGAAGTTTGGAGCAGAAGAGTTTGCATTACACAGATTCTCTGGCCCTTTATGCTAGAGGAAGTGTGCTTTTATGCTTTTAATGAACAAACCTCTGTGCCATATATCAAATCTGTACATCTCTTATATGGCTAAATTTAAATTGTGCAAGATTCCGATAATATTCGAAAATGATATTGTGGTGTTTTATAAATGCTTCTGTCATAGGAGTTGGAATCTTGAAATGGCGATATCCGAATAGAGCGCAACACAACAGTTTTGGAGGAAAGATTTCTCTACAAAGCTGAAATGAGCTGCTACCAGTAAGGTTTAAAACCCTATGGTGTACTGTGGCTATGAGGAAGCTGGTTTGAAAGTAAACTGCAATAACTTATGGAAAATGTTAATATAGACTCGAGTTTTTGCTACACGTGGCCCGATATCAACCAATGTTTTTATAATATCTATATATGTATAAATTTATGTTTTCAATGATTGATATATTGTTATGTGTAGGGTTCTGAACTCAACTATAGTGTCATTGCTCATAACTTGTGGTGCATTTTCAATAAATTGCAGCACGTTCCTGTGACCCATTTCAGCCACATTAGTGGTTTCATCCTTTATGTTATGGAAGCTTAATGCTTGATAGTATGTATGCCAATACATCTCCATTTAGAGTTTTCGCTTATGACTCCCAGAGTCTTTCTAAACAATTTTAAAATATTTAGTATCTTATTTTACTGTGGATGAAAAATAGCGCAATTGCCATTAAAAATTAAGCCCCAAAAAAAAATGACTTCCTGTTCTACCAGATATTCTGGAAAGCGAAATATCAAGTCTTATTGTGGAAGAGATGCCCTTGCAAGCATTAATCAATAGCATACCGGATTTACCGTCCACGGACCAGATGATCCTTTGTTGCTTGTGATCATCATTCAATTTAAAAGTTTTCAGTTCGTTGGAATAAATGACAGATACATCATACTTGAACAGACAAACTGATTGAATTGAAATAAATATTTACGACCAACCTGCCCAAAACAAATTACCAGAATGCTAAATGCTATGAAGGGAAATTTGCAAAATGACGAACGAAATCCAGGCAGCAGTTGTGTTTGGATAAAGTAGGATTTTTCTGGGTGGGAACTGGGTTGTCTCTAGTTCACATTCTTTGGGAGGGGAATAACTGCGCTGATTGGCTTGCTAAGGTTGAGAGTTTCCATAGAGAGTAGATCTAAACATGAAATAAAAATAGAAAATGAAAACTGAAAATATTTTCACAAATCAAATATGATATAGGTTTTTTTTTTTTTCTCTTAGGTGATATTTTCAATCCGGATGGAAAAAAGTTTCAAAGTATTTTTACATAGTCTCCTTGATATATTTACAAGGAATTGTTTAAATAACAGTTACTCATGTTAAAAAAATAATAATAATAAAAAATCTTAGTCAATAGCGATGCTGAAAAAGATAATCTATGGCCAATAAAGTACAGATTGAGTGTGGATATTTTTGTCGGTACATAAGAAATTGTAAAGGTAAAAGACGTTTGAATTTATGATCAGTTGATACATATATATCCTACTTGAGTCACTTACCACCAGTTTAGTGGCTTTTGAGTAGTGTTTTTTTGTTGACACTTGGAAGGATTTGTATACGTAAATAGAAATTGTGAGGAATTTCCTTGAGTTTGCCTATTTAATAAAGTAGAATCAAGGAGGCAGCAAGATGACATTGGAGCCAAGCATTTAGCAAACAATTCGTTCACGGGTAAACCGCAATTAGGACCGTGGAGGGTTGAATTCACACATACCATAATCTCTTCCTTCTCTTTCTGTTTAATATCTATATTTAAAAAGTCCCGTGTCACTTGTTTTTCAAATTTTACATGATGAAATTAGGATTTCATCAAGGTAGTGAAAAATGAAAATAGACTAGCGTTGCTGTATTTTGAGCATGTGAGAGCAAGGAGAAAAATGTCTACTTCATATTGAGAGAACTATACATTAAAATTAAGAGTACATTACATGATAATGGAATAAATGCAACTGAAAATTTAAAAGTATGCTGCAAACATAAATTAATGAGGTGAAAAAAAAAATGACTCATTCAATACACATTTCATAGCCTTACAAAGTGCTGGATAATTTTTCTCACCATTGATTAATGTCATTCCTCTACAATGGGAATAGCTCATCCTTGATAGCAGGACATATCCACTGTATCTGGATGTATGTGATCTCCCACATATCATCATCTTCTTTTGGCACTAAAATTTCATCATCCTTCATTTGTGTGATTATCTTTTTCAACAAATCGGGGATTATTTCACTCAAAGTTGATGGACCATAATGCCCCAAGTCAGCCTTCATGCATGTGTCCATTCTCCTCAATATGCCTAACCAAAAACTCCTAAATCCTGGGCTCTCAGCTATTTGTCTCAAGGACTGCAAGTACATATCTGTCAATAGATCCATTGCAAGCTTAAGGGTCCCTTCCATACTCCTCATTTCCCTCTCTGCATGTTCCCTCCTTGAGTACTCCAACATCTTCTCATGAAGCTCATCAACCATGGCAAAGATCACAAGGTTGAAATAGTTAATGCAGTTGGATGATATGTAAAGCAGTTCCTCTGCTAGCATGAAACTTCTATGAAGAGAATGAACTGCATGATTTCTTATGTCTTCCTGTCTTGATAAGGTTGTCCTCCTAAATGCTTCTCCAAGTTTCACAAGCAGATTCATGTTATAGTTTGCAAGGCCCCTTGAATTGTCCTCAAAGGAGGAATTGCTATTGTTGCTTGTTGCACTAACATTACTCCCGGGATCTGAGTATTTGCTCCTGTGCCATTGAATCAATAAGTTTACTGACTCAGATAATAAATCCAGTATCTTCTTCTTTTTCTCCACTGGACTGTTCTTAGCTAGAAAACAGCCGAAAGCGCAATCTATGCAATACGCGTAATTTGTTCTTGACACATAAGTGCCATCAGAAAATAATGCGATCAAGGCTTCAACTCCCATATCATAGGTTTCAGGATGCCTCCATGCAACTGATAACAAGTTTAGCACCGACTTCCATCCGAAAGGAGTCTGCAAATTCGCGGGGGATTCAATGACTATTCTACTAATTGATTGTGATATGATCTCATGACATGTGTCAAGGACTTCTTTATCAAGCTTCCACATTAATGTTATGGACTTGAAAATAGCCTCCTCGGCTAGTTTGTCATCTCTTGGCATAGAAAAGAGCTTCAGAGCAACCTTGAGAAGAGCCAAAATAGCCTTTTCTGCAAATGGGATTGGCGAAAACATGGGAAACTGAACTACTGCTAGCAGATACTCATGGAAGTATGGCCAAAATATATGGAATCTGTGAATATTAGCTGAAGCTATTGCAGTGATCAAGTCCCAACAGAACTCAACAGTTTCTTCCTCGTCAACTGGAGTGCTAAACTTTTGGCCTTTTCCAGCAGCTGCAAATATCAAAGATCTCCCAAGGTTTTGTAAGGATTCTTTGGGGATGTTTGAACTATTATTGAAAATCCTACCAATTCGGCATAGTTTGATCATCTTGACATTTTGTTCAAATTCACTTCCAAGGGTCAAGCCATCTTCCATGATGTCTGGTGAAAGTTGTGAAAAACGACTCATTATGCTAACCATGTGATGACTTCCAAATTTATGACCATCAGTTGGAGAAGGTGCACCTGATTCAGGTGTTGTTGGGACATCAGCTGATGCCTCAGGATCAAGAAAGGAATGGGGAATCAGCTTAAGCCTCTTGAGTTTTAATAAGCAATCTACAATATTCTTCCAACCTCCTCGAATTGAGTCTCGGAAAATGTTTGCTATGGTGAAAACAGCAACTGTTGCCATTCTGGGCTTCAAATCATGGGTAAAAGTGAACATGGTTTCTTCTATAGAAGCATATGGATTTAGCAGTGTCGTGAATTTACAGAAAGATGTTATGAGCTCATCAAGGGTATCTTCTAGTCCATACTGTCCAATCCTTGCAACTGAAAACAACCCTTCAATGCACTCATGGAGCAACTCCTCTTCATCAGCATGCTCAAAGAATGCTGAAAGTGCGGCCATTGATGGACCAGCAATGCAGGCAAACATATCTCTGCACATCCTACGATCAAAGTTGCATTGTATGAAATTTTGCGATACTTTGGATCGGTTGATGAGCTGAATCCACCTACTTGGGCTCATGTCTAATGACACGGTACTATTAGCAGGTGCAATTGCATATGTTGAAATAGATTGAAAAAGCTCAGAAAGGTACTCTCTAGGCAAATCCTGTCCTGCATTGATTGCTCGGTTGTTCCTAATGAAATCCTCTTCTGTCATCTTCTTCTTGACTTGGGGATTGTGTTGATCAGTGTTAAGCATGATGAGGGAGTAGCACAAGATGAGAACAGTGTCCTTGCTTGCAAACATGTCTGATGGTTGATGATCAAAGAATCTCTCAGAGAATGCTTCTAGTATGCGTTGAATCTTTTGCGACTCTCCTGGCAACCAAAAACTCTCTAGATAAAACCGAAGCGCAGTGTGAAGGACCATGCCATTGAAATGAAAGGTTTCTGTGAACTCTTTGAGAACTTGGAGGTAGAATTCACCGGGGTCTCCTAGGTGTTCCCCTATCATCTTCTTGTCTAGGCCAGGAGTGTAACGAAAGAAGTAAGCATACGCTTTAGGATCTGGAGGATCAGAGATTAGTTTAGCATGCTTCAAGTACTCAAGACCCTTCTTGTTATCTCTGCTGAAATGGTTTGCAGCAATCAGTAGTTTCTTTTTCTGCATTTTCCTCATCCTTACATGCTCCACCCACGCTTCCAAGTCATCATCATCTATGTCTTTCTCCCCCCAAAATGGTTTGTACTCAGTCAGTTGAATCAAGTATTGGCCTAAAGGGGTTGAATCATCTTTGTCAATGTTATCTGCAATCTGGTGAATCAAAATCAATAGTCCTTCAAAGGCTTGGATTTGAATGCTTGTCAAGGGACCATTCCCTGCAAATGAGTGCTTGCAAAGCAGCCTGCCAACTTCCTCAAACACATTCCTACAACAAGGATCACAGTCATAGTTTGCATAAATTTCAACGATGAATGTTGGTTGTCTGCAGAAGTTTATTATTCCCTCAATTGCAACCTCTTGAAGCTGAATTGTGCTTCCAAAAGTTGCAATTCTAAGCAGCACATATCCAAAGAAAGCCTCTAGTTGGAACCGAATAAACCTACAAAAAATAAAATTCATAGATAAATAAAAGGCTTCAATAAGAAATTGTTCCGTATATTTTATTTTTGCATTCATTTTAATCCTTACATTTTTTTAATTTACTCTGTGATCTCATAATTTATCATTTACACGTACATTCAATATTAAACTTAATTTCTATTCCAAGTAGTTATGTTAAACGAACTAGGTAAGTTTTACCCTCTTCAAGCTTTTATTCTTTTATTTAAGTTAAAAGAAGAAAAAAATATAATAATCTAATTGTTGATTTGAAGGCTTGACCTTTCAAGCCAATAGATAAAAGCAATTGTACAAGAAGTCCACTCATTTAAAAAGTCAATCGATCAAATCAACATATTGTTGAATATCAAATTTCATGGATGACTCTGTGAGAGCTCTGATACCACATTTTTGTGCTTCTGCTGTGACAACACTAACCTTCGTAAAAAGTGGTAAGCATTCAATACGGTGCTGCAAATCATGGACAAAACAAAGGAGTTAGACCATGTCCCATAGTAAATCAAGTGGTGAAACAGGTCATCTTGGATCATTATCAAGAGCTTAGGGTGCCTCCCCATCTCATCCCCACTCAGTTCAATAGCCGAGTTGATCAAAACCAATGCAAAAATCTGAACATCTTGATCAGCAGTGTGAGGTGTAGACCCATCATTGTCAGCAATAGACACAACATTCAACAAGGAGCACAAGAAATGAAATATGTCAATGGCACAACGAACCCCATAACCAGACTCCAAATCCACACCCTCATCAGCATCCTCGGTCTCCGAATCAGAATTCCCTTCACCACCACCACCCCCTTTAACCTCAATCTCTGCCAGCCTTGAGAACACAACCTGGATAAGCTCATGCATGGTGTACCTCGCACTCCTCTGCAGCAAATCACCCCTACTTACAGATTGTTGAACAACCTGAAAACAAGCATTCACAAGGGTGCACACTGCTTGATCCGTGAGCAAAACTGAAGCACTATGGTTCATTATCGCTGCCAAAACCTGCAGTATCTTCATCATCACTGCATCCTCAGAAACTGGGTCAGTTTTCTCGAGCCTGCATGCTGTGATACCTATATGTTGCACAAATACGGGTACAAGTATTAAATACGATAGGTACAGTATGATAAATGGAATGAAACAATAGATGGATACATAGATAGAATATTAGTTGAAAAAAATTAGTCATGAACAAAAGAGAAGTCTAAGGCAACAATACTTGATGCACATTTGGTATCCCAAGAATATCTATCGCCAACAATAGTGACTAATTTCTTTGACTCATGGAGTTCACTTAAGGGGTAAACCTTTAGTTACGAGATCATTTCCATACATATTATCTAGAATCAAACCCTTAACTAAATGCTCAAGTAGTTTAGTTAGCTAACAGCCATGCTAGCTAAGCCTAGTGGTTATATTTGATGCGTACACATATACGGTATGCATACAATATGCATATATGAGCAAGTCCACATTCCACCCAATTGTGGATGAGGCGTTGAGTCGGCATTATGTCTCATGAATAACATTTTTATACGAGCAAAAGTGCAAAACTGCAATCATAGTTGCGTTGATAACTACTTTTTCGCCACAATTTAAAATCATGGTATTTAAGCATCATAGTTGTGATACCGTTGACAATGGACTCCATGGCTTCTCTTGCACCTGGGGTCTCATCATCAAAGACTTCGAACTTGAGGACCTTGAGAAGGGAAGAGAGTGCAACGCCTGTGGCTGAGGCTGGCATGTCATCGCTTTGTATAACATCAAGGAAAGGTGAGAGGTAGATGGAAGGTTCAATGGTGCGCCATTCTTGTTGGGGGTTGAAGATGAGGGACCGAAGGGACCTCAAGGACGTGACAATGGAGGAGTCATAGGTGTCTTCCGCGGCAGGGGGAGCGATGTGGTAGAGAGGGTTGAATTCTGGGTTGCGACGAATCAGGGCTAAGACTGCACCAACTTCTGTGTTTAGCATGCATGAGAGTGCAAGTTGTTTCCTTTTGGATTTTGTTGTTGAGCCCCTCTTGTTGTTTTTGTGCTCATCTTCTTCTCCGTTCATGAAATCTGATTCGTTCACCATTGCGGAAAATCGTTTCATCATCATTTTCTAACTATGCTATGGTTAAGGGAAAAACATGGGTTCATACTCAAACATGAAAAAACAAAACAAGTGCACGCATGATTTTGCATGCCATGTAGTTTTTCACTGTGTGCATAGGAATACTGAATTTTTTTTCTACACTTTGTTATTGCTTCTGAATTTTGTGCACCACTTGATGTGTAGCGAATGTTTTTGCGAAAAATAGAAAGACCATTTTGATGTGGCTGATCTCGTTTTTATTTTTCTTTCCACTTCTTGGAAATACTCGGTTAGCATATGCAAGTTAAAACGGGAGTGGAGAAGACTACGTACAAAGCAGAGAAAATTTCGGATGGCGTTTCGCATGTGTGAGGACACAAAGTGTCACGAGAAAAAAGATTGCCGGATTGAATGGCAAAGCAGTGGCAGATTTTAATTTGTTGTGTTTATACCGTGTTAATTATTTCAGTTTTCCATATATGTTTATTACCAATTACCATTTGAAGATAGTCGAAACATTTTGTTGTAATTTCATATATTTTCTTTATTTTTTTATTAATAGTCACCGTTAAAAAGTACTATTTTGTTATATCAAATAACCAAATATTTTTTTATATACCAAAATATATAGTTTCTTAAGAATAACTATTTATAAGGAATGAATTGAGTATATTTATAATTCATTAAAAACTTCACAGATGTTTTTCACCACATTATCTATAAAAATAGTCTAACTTCTTAGATAAAAAAAATTTTAGATTATTACTCTCCAATTAAAATGCTAAAATGTATTTTATTGCTTAATCTCTCACTTAAGTGTTGTTTTGAAGTTCTGCAAAATATAAATAAAATTTAACAATGAAATTTACATAAAAAAAAGCTTGCTTCTTAAATTTTTTTTTCCATCCTATTAAAGGAGGCAATTCTACTCGAGTTAGACCAACCCCCTACTAGCTAATCTTCTGACTCATTAATAATTTGTTGCTAAATAATTTTATTAAGGTAGATGATGGAAGGGAAAAATGCATAAAATATAACATGCACTATACTGTTGGAACGTACATCAAGTTAGTTACCATCGTGCCCAATAAGTACCAATTTGAAGGCGTTCTTCAGAAGCGTGAAATAAAATTTATTGTGGAAAACCATCACAGGAAGAATGTAATTGCATCTTGCAAGACAGAGACATTGGTGCATTCTCTTACAATTTAGATTACATGTTTCCACTTTTCCCATACAAAACAAAATAAGGAAGCCTTTTTTTATCCCCAGAAGTGAAATAAATGTACTTAATCACTAAAATATAAATTTACATACTTCCCTATGAAAATCAGATTCCAGGGCCACCCCACTCCACTTGTCATGCTCCACCTCTCTACTTGCCTGATTTAAACGAAGTTTTCAGTTCATACCATAAACAAATCAAAGTATCAAAAACATCTTCATCTAAAGATTTACAATCCTCTATACGAGAGATGGACAATAAGGTCCTCAACCAGTCTTCGTGGAGAGTTGAGAACTCTGCTCTCTGTTCACTTGACCTAAAGCTTTTTCCAATCGATTTTTTCATCTGTTGGCTAGCCTTTGAAGCAATGTTTACGGTCTCTTCTGGAATCCCAGCCATAAGGGCAACCTGCAATCCGTAGCTCTCAGGACATGCTCCAGAGGCAAGTCGATATAGGAAGACTAGCTCTTGATCACATTTGGAATAGGCATCAGATTTTGACTTGAAAGCACAAGCCATGTGTTGCATTTTAACATGCGGATGAGAGGCAAACTCTTTCGTGAGTGGATGGTAATGTGTGGCAAATAGCAAGCGGCAATTGACCTTCTCAACCAGATGGCGGAATACCTGTGCACATTCAGAGAATTATTAATCAAGACAAAATATAAAGCTTTATCAAGTCATGGATTAATTTAGGTCAAAAATAGTGCCATTGATATACTGCAATTCTAACTTAAAAGAGTCTCTAAATTCTAAGGACATGTTTGGTTTACTTTTTCTAATTTTCAATTTTCAATTTCCAGTTTTCTAAATTTGTGAAGGAAAAATTGAAAAAACTGAAAACTGAAATTTCAGTTTTCAGTTTTTTCTTTACAAATCAGGAAAACTGAAAACTGGAAACTAAACCGTTTTCAGCAAACCAAACAGGCCCTAAGCATGTCGATCTTACAGTAAGCATAGAACAGCAGCACTTAAAAAACAGAACCAAAGATGTCACTTGGAAAAAGACAAAAAAGAATGGTTAAGAGCAGAGCCTCACTGAAAATGCAATGGCATAGCCATCAAAAGTGCTTGTTCCTCGACCCAATTCATCAAGTATAACCAGAGAATCTTGGGTGGCATTCTGAAGTACTGATGCAGTTTCTGTACACTCAATAAAGAAGGTACCTGAAAATAGAAGCAAGACTTGTTGGACTTGACAATCCAATGCTCGAGGTAAACTACATGACAACAATTCTGCATATTCCAAGTCCTCAAAAACTCTATCAACGCAAGTGTTGATCAAGCAGGCAACATCCTCTGCATGCTAATGCAGTGTAAAGCACTTTGTTAGAGAACTTAGAGAACTTACTCTCGCCAGTCATGATTCTATCTGTGGCTCCAAGCCGTGTGAAGATGATATCCACAACTGAGAGGACACAATTTTCACACGGCACATAACAGCCTATCTGCAAAGATATCAGAGGCATATTATAAAGAAAGGCATCAGAACAAGATGACAGCAAAATGCATAAAATATAACCCGTTAAGCTTTTATAATATCAAACATCAGCCCCTTGAATGCGTTTAAGTAACAATGACCCCCCTAAATTCAAAACGTGTAATATTTTCCCCTTCCAAGAGGGAGAAGATGTTACAGTTTCTCTTCCTTCGTATCTATTAGCTTGGATAAAGTGAGAAAAAAGTAGTTTCGAAAAAGAAAGAAACTATTGGTGTCAAGCCTAACCAAACAGATATGGTAAACAATATGAAGGTTTACCGGGGAGAAAAAAAAAGAAAAAGAAAAAGGAGAGAACAGAAGAGAGAGAACCTGGGCCATTATAACAGCTACACAGGTAGCACGCAGAAGTGTTGACTTTCCACCCATGTTTGGTCCAGTCAGCAGCAATGTGCGATGATGATGCCCAACTTTACTCTCACCAAGAATTACGTCATTGGGGACAGGCAAACATCCATTTTCTCCAAGGGCAAATGGATGCCATAGCCCTTTCATTTTAAGCACAGGTCCTCCACTGTCTTTGCTTATAGAACTTTCTGATGTTGACACTATGATAGGCCTACTCATAGTTCCAGATGAAAAGCTAGAAGTAACAGCAAAAGATCTTAGAGCATCAATGCAATTGATGGCCTGAACAACTTCAAACCATTGGGCAGCTTTCTCCAAAAATAATTCAGCAAGTATTGTAAGTGTTTCAGCATCTGAATCTGTAACATTATGATTCTGGAAACAAAAATGTGCTCAGTCATATATACAAGTGTAATATTCTATCCTAACCACCACCTTAATTATAAAAAAGCAAAATTCAAACGTCATAATGAACAATTGCATGTTCTCACGAATAACCATATAACATGGATGAAAAATTGGCAATCAGCATTTGAGATACATATCACACCGAAATGCAAAAACTGTCAATTCTATGTAGGTAAGGAATGCAGTCAAAATTATACTGCCGAAAACTTGCCCATTTTTAATAAAACAAATTAGAAATGTGACCATTCCGTGATGGCCCTCCACCGCACGGAGATCGTGACTCTTGGCACAGTTGACCGCCGAACTTGAACCGGGGCAGCCCTCCCCTGCACTGGCGTGAGCATGACAGAAAGATGGAGCTCCCTTTATTCTCCGGCGACGATGCACTGGGGTGGCTGGTGAAGATTGAGCAATATTTCACAGGGAACGGGATCGAAGGCGAGGAGTGTCTGGGGGTGGTTGTCTTGGCTTTGGAAGGTCGCGCTCTCAATTGGTTCCATGCTTGGGAGAAGCAAATGTCTTTTCCGTCATGGCGAGCTTTCCAGGAAGGACTTCTACGACGTTTTTAGCCTGTGGTTGCCAAAGAACCCTATGGGCCATTGTTGCAACTGAAACAGGTAGGCTCCGTTATGGATTGCATTGAGGATTTTGAAAAGGTTTTAGGGCCCATGAGGCATGTGGACTGTGAGATATTGAAAGGGGTGTTTCTTAATGGGCTCAAGGGGAGTTTACGGACTGAGTTAAAAAGTTCTGAGTTGGGCCCCTTGGCTGAGATGAAGGACCAAGCCCTTGTATTAGAAGAAAGGAACAAAGAGTGGAAGATGGGTGGGATGGCCCCAGTAGACAAATCTGTAAGTCACCCTAAGGCCCCGATGACACGTACTACCCCACATTTCTCTACCTCTCACTTTTTCAAAGGCAAAACTCACACAAATGGGGGTACAAGTGGAGGGACGAAGGGCACGGCAGGGACAGGTGTCAGAAGCAGAAGATGGTTAATGCAAGAGGAAGTTCAAGATAGGAATCGCAAGGGGTTATGCTTCAAGTGTGGAGAACAATGGGGGCAAGATCACTGTGCAAGCTCAAGAACTTCCAGCTGGTCCTCCTAGAATGTTCCGATGAGGAAGGCCCGACGTAGGAAGTGGAGACACAGCCGGAGGAGCCAGACCATCGTGATGCGGTCGCTCAACCTCGCCTTCAATAGTTTTTAAGGTTTTACCACCACCAATAAATCCTTTAAGGTGTGTGGTAGGATCAGGGAGATCGAGGTGGAAATTTTGGTGGACACTGGAGCGGAAGGTAGTTTTATATCAAATTTTCTTGTAAAGCGGCTAGCACAGGAGGTAAAGGACCTACACTTCATTGTGGAGGTGGGCACTGGGGATACGCAATGTGGCTCAGGAATTTGCAAAAATATCGAGATCAAAGTACAGGGAACCCGCATCATTCAATCGTTTTTCCAATTAACATTGGGAAGCATTGACATGGTTTTGGGGTATGACTAGATAGAGAGTCTAGGGGATATCAAAGCTAACTTCTTGAAACAGTGGATTCAGTGGAAAGATGCAGAGGGGTGGCGATGCATAGAGGGGACCCTTCATTGAGCAAGACTCACGCATCGTGGAGAACTACCTTGAAGGCTCTTAGAGCAGATGGTGAGGGGTATTTTGTCACCCATTGTACTGAGGAAGCAAGACCTAAATCAAGGGAAGAACCGTTTAAGAAACACGAAGTGCCAAAGGAAATTTAGGGGTTCTTGAAAGATTATGGAGACATTTGCCAACTCCCAGAAGGGCTACCACCATCTTGGGTTCATGACCACGCAATCAACTTGAAAGAAGGATCCACCATTCCCCACGTCAGGCTTTACAGGTACCCCTATTTTCAAAAAAATGAGATTGAAAAGGTTATTGTTGAGATGCTAAGTTCTGGTACTACAAAGCCTAGCATCAGTCCCTTTTCCAGTCCAATAATTTTGGTTAAAAAGAAGGATGGCAGGTGGAGGTTCTGTGTAGATTACCGGGCCCTGAATAAGTTAACCATCCCGAACAAGTTCCCTATTCCAGTAATTGACAAGTTACTGTATGAATTGGGTAGAGCTCAAATATTTTCTAAGCTGGACCTGAAGTCTGGGTATCACCAAATCGGGATGAAGAATCAAGATATTGAGAAGATAACATTCAAGACCCACAAAGGGCATTACGAATTCCTTGTGATACCCTTCGGGTTAACCAATGCACCATCGAGATTTCAAGCCTTGATGAATCAAGTCTTAAGGCCGTATTTGAGGAGGTTTGTTTTAGTCTTTTTCGATGGTATTCTTATATACAACAGAACAGTGGATGATCATGTGTGGCATTTGCAGAAGGTATTAGAGTTACTTAAGCAACATAGTTTGTACATAAACCGGAAGAAGTGCTCTTTGGCGCAATCTGAAATTGAATATCTGGGTCACGTGCTTTCGGGAAGGGGAGTATCAGTAGATTCGAAGGAAATAGAAGCTATGGTGACCTGGCCAGTTCCTACAGACCTGAAGGGATTGAGAGAAATTTTAGGCATCACCGGATACTATCGAAGATTTGTTAAGGGGAATGGGAAGCTTGCGTGGCCACTGACGCAACTCTTAAAGAAGGACAGTTTTCAATGAGGGATGGAGGCCCAACTAGCCTTTGAGAAACTGAAGGAAATCATGACTTCCCTACTGGTCCTGGCAACTTCGGATTTTGAAAAATTGTTTGTGGTTGAAACTGATGCATCAGGGAAGGGGTTAGGGGATGTCCTCATGCAAGAAGGGCGCCCAATAGCATTCTTAAGTCAGAAGTTGTCTAAGAAAGTCCAACACAAATCAGTTTACGAATGGGAGTTAATGGCTATTGTTATGGCCATGCAAAAATGGAGACACTACTTATTAAGAAGACAGTCCATTGTGCACACTGACCAGAAAAGTTTAAAATTTTTGGTAGATCAACAAATCATGGGAGAAAGGCAGCAGAAGTGGATCACCAAGTTGCTAGGCTTCAATTTTGAGATACAATATAAGGTCGGGAAGGAAAATGGAGTTGTGGATGCACTCTCCAAAAGGATTCACTTTGATGCAATTTCGGCGATGACTTTCCACAATTAGGAAGGAATCAAAGAAGAGGTTAAGGCCGATGCAAAACTGAAGCGTATCATTCAAGGGCCAATCCAAGGGGCTGAAGCGCAGAAAGGGTATGAGCTAAAAAGAGGGTGACTATTCTATCAAGGGAGGCTGGCTATTCCCAAGGATTCCCCAAGAATTCCTGTGATCTTACAAGAGTTTCACAACTCAAGTTTGGGAGGACATTCAGGTTTTTTCCGCACTTACAAACGCATAGCAAGTTTAGTTTGGTGGGAGGGTATGAGAGACAATTCAGAGGTATGTTCAGGCTTGTGAAGTGTGTTGCAGGAACAAATATTTAACCTTATCCCCAGCAGGGTTGCCTCAACCACTACCTATTCCTTCACAAGTTTGGGAAGACATCTCCATGGATTTCATTAGAGGACTTCTTAAGGCGCAAGGTATGGATACTATCCCTGTAGTGGTTGACAGACTCTCAAAATATGCTCACTTTATTGGTTTGGGTCATCCTTTCTCTGCTAAAGATGTGGCTAGGGTGTTCATTAAGGAGATGGTGCGGTTGCATGGATTCCCTCTAACCATTGTGACAGACCGAGACAAGATTTTCATGAGCACATTTTGGGCTGAGTTATTCAAGCAAGTTGGAACCAAATTGAAATACAATTCAGCCTATTATCCTCAAACGAATGGTCAAACTGAAGTTGTAAATCGGTGCCTGGAGACTTACTTAAGGTGCCTTACTAGTTCTAAGCCTAAACAATAGGCTAAGTGGCTGAGTTGGGCAGAGCTTTGGTTTAGCACCACCTACCACGCCTCCATAAACACATGTCCCTTCAAAGCCTTGTATGGCCGTAACCCCCCTGCCCTTATTAAAGGAGATGTGTCACCCTCAGCAATAGAGGACGTAAACCAGATGTTAGTTGAACAGAACGCCATGCTGGAAAAGCTTAAAGGGCACCTGGACAAGGCCCAAGAGAGGATGAAGCAGTATGCTGACCTGAAAAGGATGGAAGTAGAATATGAAGTGGTAGAACATGTGTATCTCAAAATTCAGCCATATAGAATGAAGTCCCCAGCTAAAAGGATCAATCAGAAGCTAAGTCCTAGATATTATGGACCTTTTGAAGTGCTAGAAAGGGTGGGCAAGGTGGCGTATAGGCTGAAACTTCCCTCGGATTCATTAGTGCATCTTGTGTTTCATGCATCTTTGCTTAAAAAATGCCTTACGCCTGAAACCAAGTGCCAACCCCTGCCATCAGGACTCTCAGAAGAATGGGAGCTGAAACTTCAGCCTGCTGAAGTGCTGGCTACTAGGGTGAATACTCAAGGGGATGCTGAAGTGCTGATTAAATGGCAAGATATGCCAGAGTTCGAGAACACCTGGGAATTGGCAGGAGGCATACATCACAGTTTTCCTCGTTTCCACCTTGGGGACAAGGTGGTTGTTCAATTGGGGGGTATTGTTAGGGACAAATTTTTGAAAGGGCTAAAAGTGTACCAGAGAAAAAGAATTAGGGTAGTTTGGGGACAGGATTAGTGGCTGACTCAGCAGTTGCAGCTGATAGTGGGGAGTCAGGGCCTTAACGGTTTTGGGTATAGTGTGCGGAGTGACTCTTGTTGAGGCTTAGTGAGGCTTGAGTCACGTGATTCTGTTAGAGGAAAGGATTTATTTGGCTGTGAGTGGGGGAATATCTTTTCTTAGGCTATTTTGCTATTTTAGGCTAGGAGAGGGTGAGCTGCTGAGTGCTCTAATTTGTACTCTCTGCTTTTGTGCTACTGGTTGTTTTCTTCTTCAATTTAATACACACTTGTACTTTACACTATCTGTTTTATCTGTCACACTATCTGGTTCTATTAGTATAATGTTCTAAATTTCTGAATAGGACATACATAGCATGCTGCCAAAATAGAGTGAGCCTAAACAACCCGCCCAAATGGTGCAATGAATAACATGGGAGAGTTAGCAGAAATACAAGTCCAAGTAATTTTGAGTCGGCTCATATGCACAACACACTCAGCCTTTGGGATTTGGCTTAGAAAAATACCTGATAATTCGGGAAGTCACTATCCACAGCTGCTTCAAACTGAGTAAGAAATTGATCAAGTCCATCATCACCAGTCAGAATTGGAACTTTAAAGACTTTGGTCATGGATGATATCAAAGGTTGCTCATTCTGTAGAAGAAGCAACAAACTCAAAGCAATCCGAAGGCCTTTCATAAGTGACCCAAACACTTTCACCTGTATTACATTAAACATCATTCATGTGCACTAAATAACACAAAATCAATTCAATACAGATCATTCTATAACCTCTAGTGCTGATTTTCTAGATGTCATTATAAAATACAGTAAGCAAATCCAAAATGCATACTGTGCCCAGGTTGGACAACTAAGTTATCGATTATCAATGTGATCAGCTTTGTTCTTCCTTATGGTATAGATAAATTTCACCACTACCATTTACAGTGTTTGTGTAAATAGCAAGATGCCTTTCTTTCCAGGTAATGCAGCCCCTGTCGTAACATGATATATTCAACTAATTTAGGTATGACTTACGAGAGACTTTATAGCTGTCATATTAAAATGAAAAGTTCCCAGCAAGTCAAGGTGTATTCTTTGACATTAAGATGTGAAGTTAGCTCACGAACATGAGTGAAAAAATGTTCGGATATCAGAGTGAAAGAATTTGCATATCCTAAACACGTGACGCATAAAACAGTGCTAGAACTCACCCTCTGCTTCAATATTTTCTTTCCCAACAAGGGCAATAAGAGAGGGGCTGATAATTGAAGGCTGGACTTGATTCGACCAAGCAATAGTTCCAAATCTGGAAGCTTGCGAAGATGTTGAGCAATATGGGACACAATCTCTGGGTGAGCCATTAGAACATCGACCACATCAAGCCTGTTGTTAATTCCTTCAACGTCTTTTAAAGGATGGCAGATCCAGTTCCTAAGAAGCCGCTTTCCAGATGAAGTCACACAGTTATCAAGATATTTGTATAATGTACCTGAAACCCAAGGAGAACTGATTTTATGGCTGCATACTGAACTTTAAAATGAAAATATATTGTAAAGACTTAAAAGAGTGCTCAGATAGAACAAGCACTTGCCTGCTTTGCCACCATCTGCATTATTGCCAAAGATCTCTAGATTTATCAATGTCTGACCATCCATTTTGAGGCAACCCCTATAAACTTGGTAAGGATATATATCCCCATCCTGAAGGACATCCTCTAACTGTACAAAAAAATAGAACAGATTAATCACCCATTAACAACATACCTGAAGATTCTCAGAGTATTAACCGTCTCTAAAAGGGTCATAGTAAGAACAAAGCATACCATCAATCTAGCCAAATGATCAATCAGTCCACTGAGAGCAGACATTGTGATTTCACAGTGAGTCACTTTGCTCAGCACATGATCTAGTGAATGAGATGAACCCTTGAAGTATCTTTTTGAGCAAACTAAATCACTGATTTCTGAGTTTGATGAGTCAGCAATTGACTGCACTGGAGTCAACTGTAGTGTAGTCGAA
Source organism: Dalbergia cochinchinensis (assembly GCA_031216125.1). Taxonomy (NCBI): domain Eukaryota; kingdom Viridiplantae; phylum Streptophyta; class Magnoliopsida; order Fabales; family Fabaceae; genus Dalbergia; species Dalbergia cochinchinensis. Next base: position 2,547,578 of record CM062377.1, read on the forward strand.
CCTGGGGAAAAAAATTGAGGTTCAAGAATACTTTCTAAAATTTAAAATATGTTAAACAGAATATGATGAAAATTTTATGCTATAGAGTTGATGTTGTTATGTCAAAATATACAGCTGAAGAGTAACGAAGCGCTACAACCTCCAAATCATTCTTAATGAAACTAGTCTCAAATTATATGTATAGTAGTTAATACACATGACACAAAGAATATGAATAGGTGCATAATCTGTTCTCTTTTTTTCAGTTGAACAAAAAATTATCAGCAACTCAGCAAATAAAACAGAATATGAAATATGCAAATATCACTATTTACAGGTACATTACAAAGACTTATGAAGGTATAGCCTGAATTCCCACAAAACCATCTTGTTCTATATATGTTTGCAAGTATCATAGGAATGGAGAAATAGTACAAGTAGAAAGTGTCTATGTCATTCGGAAGGTAAATCTTATACATATTTAAACATTGCTCATTTTGAGATCACAACAAAACTAACCGCACTGAGGAGTCAATCATAATGGTTGCCAACCATGAGACATTTGTTATTATACGAAAAAGTGAAACATTATTGCATGCCAAGTAGTGTTGTAACTCGTACAGCTTCCAAGAAAAAGAAACGCCCATTTAAATCCCAAAATGCTCTCTTATATCATGCTAGTGTATTCCTAAACCAGCATCAGAAGATCATATCTCACCATTGAATGAGAATTTTCTAAGTGCTTTCTGAGCTTCTTTGGACAACCCTGCAAAACATAATACTTTAACATTAAGTAATAAGCTTAATATATAACCTTCACTTCAGAATTGACGTGTATTCAAGTTAAGGGCAAAGCAGATAAGATTGTTCACCTCTGCTTTCATATATAACTTCCTTAGGTGACACCTAAATCCCAAAGCCCACAATCAAATCAGCTGACTATTCAATAAGTTTGAATGATCATTCATAGAAACTAACTACAAAACACAAACAGGTAAATTAAGAGGTCCCTGAACATACTTGCATCAATAAAGCTCCCAAAGCAGAACATGAAGCATCATCATCAATGGAACCAACCCAAAACCGAAGACGAGCACAGTCAACAAAAGCAAATCCATATACAACTGAACCATTATCCAAGCTATTGTTAACCTGCAAAAAATTTTAATTCACCATCATGCTGATATTCAAAGTATCAACATTTAACATAACTATGCAATATAAACTCTTAAAATAGCAAACAAAAATGAATAACTCAGCAACAATGCAAACCTCTTTTATTGCAAGAAGATGAGCGGCATCAGGGCCAATATTACCATCCACATTGGTTGATGGAGTGACCACCTGAACTAATTTTCTTTGAATAACCTGCAATCAAACAGTTAGAATAATTCCATGCAAAAAGGCAATCTAAATTTGAAGGGTCACAGAAGAAGATTTATTACAATCCAAAGGCATTGTGGATTATTAAATGTTATATAAAGAATGATCTGAGTTCAGTTTCAATATTTTAAACAACCAGGAAAGAAACATTTTCAACTGACAATAGCATGCCCTGCAAAGTTTTCTGTCTCTAATATCAGTTGGGAACTCCCTAGAAAAGTTTCCAACATATTGGATGAGCTAAGTTATGAGAAATTCAGAATATTTAACTGAATAAATAGAGACCTCGAATAATCTCCCACCCAATTATGCACAGCTAAAGTGCAAAAAATAAAAAAGGTATTTAAAAACATAATTTGAAGCAAAACTTGTCATGCACAACCAAATAATCAAAATAACTACATGAATTTAGTGAAGCCAACACTACTGTAAGCATGGAAAAACTTACAGAATTAGCTCCTCTAGCCTTTGCTTCTTCAGATGTCTCCAGCTGTTCCACTCTTCCAACCTTATATCTTCAAAATTAAAAAAAAATAAAGTATACTAAATCCTCAACAAGTTAAGCAGGAAATTATCGTGTAAAACGATTATTAAGATTTAATGCATATGGTTCAATCCATCTGGAATTAGCTATGATCATCTGTATGTAGCACAAAATCTCCACTTCAGATGTACATTACATTTGGTCATATCAACTAACAAATGAAATCTCACGCATCACTCCATCCTTAGTCCTTACCCACGAGCAACCAGATTTTGAACAGCATCATCAATCCCACTTTCAGATATACCAACCTGAAGCAGCAAGTAACAACCACTCTCTCTCAGAGATGAACAAATATATAAAATAGGTCAAGAACCAAACAATTATGCACTTCAAATCACCTGCCGACATTTTCCCACACCACTTAATGTTATTTTCCAATCAAGCTCCTTATGGCCAATTTCAGCATCCATTTCATAAAGCTCATAAAATTTTCCCTGTGATGAGCATTAATAATGCAGTCTATCACTAATCAAAGGTTATGAATCAAAAAAGTAAATAAATAAAGAGATAGACCAATCGAATTAAGACATCAATATTCACAGCACTTGAGCACTTGATCGACTAACCACTTTAAAGAATAGCAAAACATCCATGTATTTACATTTGACACTCCAATACTGTTTCTGTGAAGCTGACATTTTTTTCAAAACTTCTGGAGGTATATAAAGTGACGTCCTGTCATACAAAGGATCATTGGGCCTTCTTCCATTAGCATCCCTGATTCGAGAAGGATCAAGCCACTCAAACCTGCTGGCCACTTCTGCTTCCTTCTTAGTCAAGTTCAGAGACGGCGAATCATCAAGAAACCTGACTCGTTTTCCAGATTCCATCAACGAACAAGACTTGGATCCATCATCTCTGCTTCGCTTTGCATGAGAAGCAAGAGGCTGCATCCCTGGGGTTTCAGGTCCAATTATGTCGTCATCAATTTCAATAGGCAACATGTTTAGCTGATTTGCCTTTTCCTTGATATTTACAGCAGTATCTTTCACCGTAGTATCAGCACATACACTTGATGGCACAGAAGTTTTGTGTGAACTTTCATCTGATGACTGGCTCCTGCAAATATTGTAGCAGCAAAACTTAGGGAAAAAAAAAAAAACACTTTTCATTTACAACTGCATCGTTCAATCAATACTTTACAGTTCCAACTGCATCGTTTAAATCAGCAGTGTCTAACTTGCTAAACAATGAAATTCCGTTTTAGAACTTCAAAATGGCTTAACGTGCTTCAATTCAAACATTCTGAAGTAAAAAAATTACGCTTCCTTAACTATTTTTTTTTATTAATAAATTGTCTTGAAACAAATTGGATCAACTTTTTTTCCGTTTGAGGCCAATGAAAATGCAACATTGGAAAAAAAAAATTGAAATCTCGCGACCAAAAAATACCTTCCATTTTTCTCCTTTGTTTCCACGAAACAAAACCCTAACTCTACGAACGCTTCAAAGCAAAACAACGGGAAAAAAAAACAACGCTTACCTGTGACTAGGCTTTTCACTATCATCGACCTTGACAAATTTGTGCATGATGCTCTCGAAGAGAGAAGGATCAAAGCTGCTGTTCCCGTTCGAAGCAAAGCTCGCCGGCAAAACCTGACGCGGCACCTTCTCCGGCGGCGTGTCGGTTCCTCTGACATCCTCCGACGGCGGCGGGTTAACGGCAGCCGTGACATTACGGTTTAGTTGTCGGACCGACGAATCGGGAGCTGGCCGGGCGCCGGAAGCGTTGTTTTCCGGCGCGGCTTTCTGGAAGAAGGAAAGTATGGATTTCTGGCGATTCATGAGAGAGAAAACGAGAAAGGGCTTTGTAAAGTGTGAAAGCGTACAAGTGCAAGGTAGAATAGGGAGTGTATGTATCTGTTGGGAAGTGAAAACTTTTGGCGCCAAATAAAAATTTAGCGCTCGACCCGTTGAATGGGGGCGTACAAGTAGAAGAAATTCGAAATTGTAAATTTAGAAAGAAAAAAACTAGCTCATTCCCTTCCTTGGTTCGCTTCAGCTAATTATCTCAGTTAGCTGTACTCTAGGAACCATCTCTTTGCCCTTGTAGAAAGTTTTGCTTGCATGTCTCCTTTACATATGGAATTGGAGTTAGTGAAATACATATTATTTTTGGGTTTTGATTTTTAAATTTTCAAATTAATTGTTATTTTGAAATTTTTAATATATGATTGATTAATTTTGACTCATTTTACCCATATTTTTATTGAAAAAAGAATTACTGATATCAAGTTTAAACAAGTTAGTGAATATTTTAATCTTATTATTCAATACAACCAATACATTAAAATTAAACTCATATATTATATTTACTGCTTATTTTTATTTATATATTAATTAATTATTGATATAAAGGTGACCATCAAAGTTGATATAAAAATATCCTTCACAAACATTAAATAACTCAATGTCACTCTATTCACAATGCCAATTTTGATATTATATATAAATTCAATTCTAATGCATTACTAATATATAAGTATTTTATATAATTATCTCAATCATATATTATCATAAAATTTGAAGTATTTTATTCTTACAATAATTACTTTAAAAGTTTTATGTAGATATTTATGATTAATTAATAATTGATAGTATAAAACATTTCACATGATTAACACATCAAAATTAATATAATATATATTTTATTTAAAGATATTATTAATATAATTTTTAATTATATAATATTAATTAATATTTAATTTTAGATGAATTATTTAAAAACTAGAAACATAATAAATTGTAATAATTATTAATTAAAAATGAAAAGTATATCAAAATCAAACCTCATTATCTTTATGCCTGTTCCCCTTGCTTGCCGAGAAAGCATGTTGAAAAAAAAAAAATTGCAACGTGGATTAGAGCGCCACGCAATCATCGAATCGGGGGGCGTCGTGGAACTTTCTGGAGAAAGTTAAATGCAATGAAAATGGCTGAACCAGCTAATCCAAACACCAGTACACATTAGAACGTTCCAGACAGTCACCACCTATAAATAACCGTCCCTCTTCATCGAAACCACGCTCGATCATTTCATTTCGTTTCCAAACGAATCTCTCGCTCATCAATTTCCGTCATCCGTTAACTGCCACCTCTACGATGCCGAGCCGATCAACGGGAGTCATAGCACAAGACTGGGAGCCCGTGGTGCTTCGCAAGTCACGGCCCAAGGGCCAAGACCTCCGAAACCCAAAAGCCATCAACCAGGCCCTGCGGTCCGGCGCTGAGGTCCAGACAGTTAAGAAGTTCGACGCGGGCTCAAACAAGAGGCCCGGGCCGGCTCTTAACGCAAGGAAGCTGGAGGAAGGAACGGAGCCCGCGGCACTGGGGCGCGTGGGCGTGGAGGTTCGGCAGGCCATACAGAAGGCCAGGCTGGATAAGAAGATGAGCCAGGCTGAGCTGGCGAAGCAGATCAACGAGCGGCCACAGGTGGTGCAGGAGTACGAGAACGGGAAGGCCGTGCCTAACCAGGCCGTGCTCGCGAAGATCGAGAGGGCACTGGGCGTGAAGCTTAGGGGCAAAATAGGAAAATGAAGTTTTTGGTTCCGATGAAAAACTGGCCTGTGTTGTTGGTGTTTCTGTTCTGGATCAGTGTCTGTTTTGGCGTCCTGATATGATGGAAGGGAATGTTAACAGGTGTAAATTTTAGGGAACAGAAAGTTTGATAGCAGTGTAATAACTGATGAGATCTCAGTTTAGTATAATTTGTTTTCTTTCTTCTTTTGGGCCAAAATTTCTATGTATGGTTCTGTTAATTTCTTCAAGTTGCTCTCTGCCTCTTTGGCTCCAGGTGTAAATATGGGTTTTTAACTATTAAAAAAATGATATTTGTACACATATGAACTTATGGAATGTGGATCATAAATCAATGGAATCTATACTCATACTCACATCTGTTATGGATTATAAATATAAACAGCATAATCCTAACTATTATTGCTGAGTGGCTTGAAACGGAAATGCTCGTTTCTAAATCATTTACTGACGTATATTGGTCTCATGGGGAATTTGGTTGATCTTCATGTATGGAAGAGGGATTGGTTGGATAAGTGCAGAGAAGCACGGGAAATCCGAATTGTGGTGCATGGCAGCTGAAGAAGAGAAATTTTTCTGTAAGGACAGGTTTAATATTGCATATTTATATATTCCTACATTGAAAGTCGTCCTCATTAATTTTATTTCAGATATATTACAAACAAATTTCATTGTGAATTTGTGCAAGAACATGACCTTACATCCGTGTTTATCTAAAAATTGTTCGACGAAGGGAACCAGTGGCTGTTAGGCTATGGTTTTACGTGATGCTGTGGGAGTGCATGCCCCAGATTTGGTTCCGTATAGGATCTGCGTTGTTTTTGGGCCTCCGTTCTCTCCTATTACTGGATATAAAAATCAAATAAGCCCAAGAACTCATTTCGTAAGCTTTATTAAAAAAATATATATCAACATCGAAGACGTGAATTCGTGATTTACTTCATCGGCTAGATACTGAATTTATTTGCAAGATTTACGTTTCACTGAAAAGATTTATTGTACACGGATATTTTGTCTGCATTTTATCCCTTCAAGTGAAAATTTCATATGATCATGTATCAATTTTTTAGCCGTTGATTGACAAAATGGATCTTACTTTGGCCCCCACAAAAAGTAACTATCAATCAATGATAATTCATTCATGATATGATTATGGGAATTTTCAGTTTAGAAGATACAAATGAAGGCGTTCCCCTAAATTTTTAACACACCAAAAGGAAATGACAAGTGAGTTTGGTTGAGATATAAGAGTGGGGTAAAAATTTCATAGATAACCAAACACATACTAGAAATGAATTTTATTTGATGTGTGTAAAAAAAAAAAAAATTACACCATTGTTAAGTGCAAATTAAACCAAAATCATATCAGAAATATTTTTCTTTCACCCACAGTAAGTATACTGCTTAGCAATAAGAGTTGTGTTATGCCCATCCAAATCATTAGGAGGAGAATAATGTGGAAGGTGTTAATGGGGCCTCACAAAATTTAAAGATAATAAATTGGGTATCTATGTAAAGAATAAGATAGAGGATTAGAGGATCTTAAAATAATATTTCTCTAGTAATAAAGGAATTAAATTGTTAGCATTGATTTTAGAATTTGAGATGCACCGTTTTACATTGTTATATGTATTTAGATTACTATTAATAATAACTTTGTGTACAATCCCTCAATCTTAGTATATACTTTTATGTATGTTCCATTGTGCATTGTTGAGCCTCCATCAGATAGAAACAGATCGAATTGATATAAATTGAGACAGACCAAAAAATTGGCTGTGTACAACATAACAGAGTATCTGGAAGCTCAGAATTGAATTCATTTTTTTACTGTGAAACTAACTAATCATCTGGAATTGAATTCCAAATGGAATTCAGTTCTTACAAGAAGTTTGAAACTAAACTGAATCCAAATAGGTGTAATTTGTCTATAGAATTGGGGGTTAAAATTTTATATACCCAAAATACCCTCGTCGAATCTTCTTTCTATCTCTATTCAATCAACTGCTCAATCGATGCAACAGCTGCACATTCCAACCATTTTTTTTTTTTGTGCACTCGGAGGCCAGCTCTGATGGTATGCCATACCTTCGCAAGATGTGCACATGGACAATGGCACAGGGTTCCTGTCCCCACCCCTACCTCTCCAACCTAACCCCCCAAAAAAATACACCTTTTTCATTTTCTTTTGTCTTTTCTTAAATTTTTCTTTTTTTTCACAGGATATTCAACACTACATAAATTTTTCCGTTGCTCGTTCCAACACTACAAATTTTTCCTTTCATCCTTTCAATTTTATTTTCATTAAGCTTTTTATCAATAATATTTTAGGAAGTAAGATAAACCCAATAAATTAAACTATACGATACACATTAAATAAAAAAAAAAAATTTCAGCTTTCATCTACCTAAATAAATATTAAGAAAATATATCACAATATAAATATTAAAATAAGACAGCCCCATTATCAATATAAATTATAAAAGGCAAAATATATTTATTAATGATAGAAAAAATAGTAAAAGATAAATAAATCAATTCTTTTTCAAATACATTTCAAATCAAATAATTTAATTTAATTATTTAATTTATTGACTTATTCCGAATATAAGAATTGAATTAAATTCAATTTCATATCATTAAAATATCTTGAACACCCTTTATGACGGTACACTTTTACTGCTTCGATGAGTTACACAGGTAGAAACATGTTTATTTTGCTCCCTATAGTTTGCACACGCCATCGGCAGATGAGACATTAATCAAAGCCAAGGGGAATTGTGAATGGGAGTTACGACGGATTTAACTTGCAGGTACTTGTGTAGAGCTTCCAATCCAAAATCTCTTCCAAATCCACTCATCTTATATCCTCCATAAGGAATATCATTCCCAAAGGCAAAATAACAGTTGATCCAAATAATGCCTGCACGAATAGACCTTGACACTGTGTTTGCTATATCCAAGCTCTTGGTCACAATGCCTGCTGCCAGACCATACTTGGTGTTGTTAGCACTTTTAATTGCTTCTTCAATGGTCCTGTTGTTCATATGTCATACTAAAATTTAGTTTTCATGGACAAACTCAAAATCATATACTACGACTACCAAAACAAAAAACAAAAAATTATATAACTTACTTGAACTTCATTAGAGCCATCACAGGACCAAATATTTCATCCTTAGTTATAAGCATGTCCTCCTAAGAAAGGGGTTGTTCAGAATAAGAGGGAAATGATGACAATGTGATGTTTACTTATCTAGTTCCCTTTGAAGAAAGCCTATTAAATAATCAATACTTTTGTGGAGATAAAATTCACCTTAACATTTGAGAAAATTGTTGGCTCAATGTAGTAGCCCTTGTTTCCCACTCTTTTACCACCAGTTAAAAGGGTAGCTCCTTCTCTCTTTCCATGCTCAATATAGGAAATAATTTTCTCAAATTGCTTCTTGTCAACCTACAATGGAAAATTGTTAGTAAACACCGCAGAATCCTAATTCTCTTCTCTCATATTTGTTTTTGCTTGCAGCCATGCTTTGTGCTTGAATTATAGTAGTTGGAGCCATGAAAACAGAATTGAACATTACTATTTTAATATCTAAAAGTGAGTGTCCAATTGGGATATCCACTCCATCACCATTGGATGTGATGAATTGGTGCAAAAAGTAGGGGTTACCATCATATTCAATAGGAATAGAGTTAGTGCCCCAATCGGACACCTATTTTTAGGTGTTAGAAATAACATTTGTCAATTAATTATGTTGTGCTATTATATGTCTATACCTGAGGCCCTTGCTGAACTTTAGGATCAAAAGGATCCCCAACAATCCAAGCCTTTGCCTTTTCCACCAATTTCTTCTCAAATTCATCATAAATTCCTTCCTGAACAAATACACGGGAACCTGCAACACAAATTTCTCCCTAAAATCGAACAAATAAATTGTTAATTGTTGTATAAATGGGTTAAGTTGATAAAAAAGGAATTGGATATAATTTCCTAAGAGAATTTTCACCTTGTTATATACAACACCCAAGAGAGCAAGGTCAACAGCTTTATCTACATCAGCATCATCAAAAATTAGGAGGGGTGACTTGCCTCCTAATTCAAGTGAAACTGGTTTCAAGTTGCTCCTAGCTGCAGCCTGCATCACTTCACGACCTACTTCTGTGGAACCAGTGAAACTGACCTACACATGCACAATTAATCAAGACAATCTAAGGAATCTCACTTAAATCATGGTACTATATGTGGAACATTATTACATTACTTTATCAATGTCCATGTGTGAGCTTATTGCAGCACCTGCAGTTGAGCCAAATCCAGGTACTACATTGAGCACTCCATCTGGAATTCCAGCCTTCAAAAGAAACAAATTAAACAACAACTAATTAGCTTAGCCTCAAGTAATTGAGAAATGTGATTTAAACATTAAAAAAGTAAACATAAAGTGGACATCATATAGAGAGATAGAAAGGCATAAAATCTTGACTTTCTGTTTTAACGCCTACCAGCATCTATGATTTTGTCCTTCTCTTTATGATGTCCGTGTGAATATGTGATCTATATTTCTTATATGCACCTATAATTTCACTTAATTTTTAATTTGGACTCTATAACTTAAAAATTTATAATTAAGTTCTTATATTATATAAAAATATTCAATCAAACTTCTACCATTTAAAAATTTATAATCAAGTTCCTATTTTGTACAAAATTTTCAATCAAGTCCTTATATTGTATAAATATTTTCATCCAATCTCTATATTATACAAAATTACAGAGATTAATCACAAAGTTTTTAAGTTACAAAGATTTAATTGAAAATTTTTGTATGGTATAAGGACAATTGACACAAATTATTAAACAATAATGACTTGGTTAAAAAAATTTGCACAATACATGGATTTAATTATAAATTTTTAAACTATAAAGACTTAGTTGAAAACTTAGAGAAACTATGGAAACGACTTTCGGACTAATTAAACATATTTTTTAATATACAAATAACATTCATCCAAGTAATTAACTAGATGTTTGACGTCATATTTTCAAAGCATACCAGTTTAGCTAGATGAGCATAGAACAACGCTGAGAGAGGTGTTTGCTCAGCAGGCTTGAGGACCATTGTGCAACCAGCAGCCAAGGCAGGACTAGCCTTGGAAACAAACATGGCACTTGGGAAATTCCAGGGAATGATGTGCCCCACTACACCAATTGGTTCCATCAAAGTATATGCATGCAACTCCCTAGCTGGTTTTAGTACTTCTCCATGAATTTTGTCAGCAGCACCAGCATAGTAACGTATAGTGTTTGCTGCTGCAGGAACTTCAGCATCCTTACACCGATGGTACAACTTTCCAGCATCAATGGCATCCAGTGCTGCTATTTCTTCTCTGTTTTGATCAATTAGTTCTGCCCATCTCATCATAATTTTTGCTCTATCCTGAATTGGTCCACCATGCGAAGTTTAATACGTTGCAAAGGAGGATTAAAATTTACAAGTAATTGAAGGAAAAAGTTCCAAGTTCTAACTACAATTTATTATCTGCTTGACGGCAATTTTTATTTTTTAAATATCAATATAATTAAATATATTTATATTATTAAATAGTTTAAACTTTTTTATCTTTGTTATTATTAATAAATAAGAGTGAAAATATGAGAAAGAAAGAAAATAAAATAAAGCTTACATTTAATAAAATGTTCGCATCCCACTTCTTTGAAGAAAAAAAAAAAGAAGCAACGTAAAATAATAAATAACAATCTTTGAAGCAAAACAATTTAGAAAATTCATTCTATTATATTACTATGAGCATATTGTACGGACTAACGAACACTTTTTATAATGATTATTTTTTAAATAACTCTTTATGAAAGGAAATCTCTTTTATATGTAATACAGATATAGATTTGAATGAAGGGCATTTGTTACTATGAGCATATTGCACTAACAAACATCTTGCTATGAGATTATTTTTTATCAACTTAGAGTGTACAAATGTCTTATACAGCCATTCAAGTCAAATACTTTAGATGCGGTAATATATAACTGAATATCTATAAAAAAAAATATTTATATTTTCAATTCATATGTATTAAATTCAATTTTTATAGTGGCAATCTTTCTTTTTTTTTTGTAGATTTATCTTATTATGACATACAGTCCTAACTTAATGAGATTAGTTAGATTTTTATTTTTTTATATTTTTTGTTCATTTCACAAAAATTAAGATGGGTTAGTATTGGTATTTTGGCAAGGTCAGGGAAGATCTCCAACCTACTCGAGATGAGATTACACATTGCTCCACCAACAAGATTATCACACCCATCAATAAATTTGAACTCGCCCCTTTGTAAGCTATGAGTTAAACGTTAACCAATTACGTATACCATCGTTGACGAGATTAGTTAGAATTTATGATTCCAATAAGAATAGTTTAAATTGTAAAAAAATATAAAAAAAGACAAAATCATGTGTATTTTTGTCTCCCACTTGATATCTAGTCTGAAAAGCCGACTAATCTTATTCGAGTACCACGGGGCCCAAGCGGGGGAGACTCTGGCCATAAGTGACGCTCCATTCTCATTCTTCTAAAAATTGAATGCAGGAGGATATGATTAAGGGAACACAACCTCTTATCAGCTTTGTCACACCAAATTGTTAAAAGAAAGAATGCGTTTTTGGACCAACCTAAGAAGCACGAACACACTGATTTGATGGCGTGTCTGTGTGTCAAACACGTGTCAATGTCCGACACCCACACGACACATGTTGGACACACGTCCATATGCATCCAATTAAAAAAATAATTTTTTTGAGCTCGAATACACACCGAACACGACTGGACACTGCTCTAATTCATTGTAGACGCAGCTTGGACACCCCACAGACATGCCTAAGTTGGTTTCTTTATTTTTTTTCAAATTTTAATACCAACATAAACTCGAAATCAACCCTAGTTTTTTAGTTTGACCTATGCTGTTGGGTCATTTTATTTTATTATACAAAAAAAAATAAAAAAATTATATATATGTCATGTTCGTGTCCTTATCATGTCCTGTGTCCGTGTCAGTATCAATGTCAGTGTCTATGTTTGTGTCTATGTGCTTCATAGGGGCCAACAAAGGCTAACCGGTTAAGAGGCCAACCACAAACCGACAGGTAAGAGGGCGAAGCCCAGTTTGTCGACTTTACTTGCCCTTTCGCTAGAAGTGTCAAAGTGGACCCTGTAATCATTTTGAGGAAATTCAAGCTTTGGCATGATCAAACACACCAAAAAAAAAACCAAAAACAAAAAGAGCTTTGGCATGACGGGCTTGTCTGTTTAAAATTACAGTACATGCACTTGTTCAGTAGCTGAAGCGAAAATTTACATATATTTAGATGTAATTCCAAAAGCACTTTTTTTTAAAATAAAAAATGGTTAAATTATTTAGATAGAATAGATATACAAATAATTTTTTGAATAAATTTACAATTGAAAATATAATTTGTAATTTAAATAGGATAATGAGTGAATGATTTAGTGGAAGATTATTTTTTGTCTTTCATAAAATTTGTAAAAATAGAGGGTATTTCTCAGGTGCTTAAAGTGATTAATGGCTATGGTGCCTATGCCATTGTAGCCATTAATTAGTGATACTGAAATAGAAATATAGAGATACTGAAAACACAAATCTATTTGGTGGTGAAGGCACAAATAGGGAATAGAAAAATTTTCTGTTTTCGGGACAAAAAAATATAAAATTTTTGTACCTCCAAAAAATTAGAATAAGATACAGAAACATAAATTTAATAATATTTTTTAATAACATCTTTATACATATTTATTATTTCTCAATATGTCCTCACCAAAGGTAGTGATGCAGGGTGGTGCGACGACTAGCGAGAGGCGGTCAACGGCAGGTCAACACCGACCGGTGGCAGTCAACGACTAACCATAAGTGGTCAATGAAGGTTCGATGGCCAACCAGCGGTGTCATAGGCACCATAGCCATTGAACACCATAGACACCATAGTGTTACCCGAAATTAGATATGTAATTCACATAATTTCAAAAAATAACTAACAACATTCTCTCTATCCTAATGTTTTTGTTTTTACTAGGTTTTTAAAAAAATGCAAAAATACTTATTATTTTTTACTTCTGCTTTTTTTTTAAAGAACAAACAAATATGCAATCAAACCCAAAAAATACTTTTTAAAAACTTTTAAAAAATGCCTTTTTTCACCTAGAAATTTATCCAAACAAACTCGATTTTTTGTTGAATTAAACATTTTAAGTATAGATATTCTAACTAAAGCAAATGGCGTTTTCTCCTAACTGAATACTCAGAGAAAGATTCATTTCAAACCTAGGTCTCTTTTAGTTTTGTAGGGGGCCTTTGAATAAGTGTGTCGTCTTTCATTTATGTTGGAGTACACCAACACTTATTGGATGCCTATTCATATATACTAGGTTGGGCTACAAGTGAGTTGAGCTAACTGGTAACTTATTTTTCAGCTCAATTCGTTAATAGATCAATAAGTTAAGGTCGATAGTTCATGAATCAAGCTTAATCTAATAATTTGAGCTCATTTATTAAATAGCCAAGCTTGAGCTTTACTTTGCTCAATTCACTAGTGTGTGTATATATATGATCTATTGTATGTTTTTAATATATATCATGTACTATATGTAAGTGGCATAAGGCTACTTTTGAAAATTCAAACCGTGCACAGTAGAATTTCTACTGTGCACGCGTAAAAAGAAGAGTATTAGAGGTAAAATTTTCAAACTTGCACAGTAAAATTTACTATGCACAGGTTTGGTGCACATACCGAAATCACGAGAAATTATTGTGCATTGATTGTATAGTAACTTTCAAGCGTCTATAAATAGAGGCCTCCTCCTCAATTCAAATCATCCCATCCCAGAGAAATAAATATATATATATATATAGTGTGTTCTGAAAGTTTCTCCTATTTTTATAGAGAGACGTGTATTCTCCTTGTATAAGAGAGAGTGTTATTGTTTTCTCCTTATATTTAGAGAGAGATATAATTTTATCTTCCACATAATGAAAATTTTTCTCGGTTCTTACCCGTGGTTTTTCCCTCATCATTAGGGAGTTTTCCACGTAAATATTTTGTGTCAGTTCCTATTCTCTCAACTCTATTTTAATTGCGTTGATCTGTTTTCATAACTCTGGTACCCAACAGTGGTATCAGAGCTTTTGGTTCAGTGGGATTTATTCTTAGTATGCTTTGTGGTTGCAGTTTAGTCTGATCTTTCACATCAGAAAAGAATTTTTCCTGGAGATTATCATAACCTTTGACTATAGTCCGCTGCAGGTTACTACTTTTGGTCACTGTTTATACGTATAGTTGCATACTTTTATAGTATTGTTAATGTATATTAGATTTATTCCATATACGGTATAAATATATGATACTGTTCATGTATATGATACTATTTACGTATAAGTCACTGTTCATGTATATGGTACTATTCACAATAAAAAAGGTAACCAATCTAGTAGAGAAACAGATATCGGTAAACACTATGGCAGCGAAATTTGAGATTAAGAAGTTCAATGAGAGTAATTTTTCCCTGTGGAAATTGAAGATGAAGACAATCTTAAGAAAAGACAATTGTTTATCAGCAATTGAAGGCAGACTTGCTAATATTACTAACGAAAAGTGGAAGGAGATGGATGATAATGTTGTTGCCAATTTGCATCTTACAATGGCAGATTCAGTATTGTCCAGTGTTGCAGAAAAGAAGACAGTAAAGGAAATCTGGGATGCTGTTGTCAAACTGTACAAGGTCAAGTCACTTCACAATAGAATATTTCTAAAATAGAGGCTATATACTCTTCGGATGAGTGAATCCACATCAGTGACGGACCACATCAACAATCTGAACACCTTATTCTCCCAGCTCACAGCATCAGATTATAAAATAGTGGAGAATGAACGTACAGAGCTTCTACTTCAAAGTCTACCTGATTCATATGATCAACTCATCATCAACATCACAAATAATAATATTGCCAACTATCTGTCCTTTGATGATGTCGTCGGTGCTATTCTTGAAGAAGGGTCCAAGCGTAAGAATAAGGAAGATAGATTGGAAAGCTCAAAGAAAGCAGAGGCATTGTTGGTGACGAGAGGGAGATCAATGGAACGTGACTTCAGTAGGAGTCATGGTTGGAGTAGATCAAAATCAAGAAGAAGGAAGAACTTCAAATGCTACCAATATGGCATGAGATGGCACTTGAAGAGCGATTGTCAGAATAACAAGAAGAATGCAGATAAAGCTCTAGAGGCATCAATCTTTCAAGGATGTGTTGCAAATACCTCTGAAAATGGAAAAATCCTCTGCAGTGAAGCAGCAATTAGTTTTAAAGGCGGTAAACGGCTCACTGATATTTGGATTATGGATTCAGGAGCAACATGGCACATGACTCCACATCGTGACTGGTTTTACAATTATGAACCTATCTCAGAAGGATATGTGTTCATGGGAGATGATCATGCCTTAGAAATTGCTGGTGTTGGTACTGTTAAAATAAAAATGTTTGATGGTGTCATTCGTACAATTCAATGAGTACGACATGTGAAAGGCTTGAAGAAGAATATGTTGTCTGTTGGGCAACTGGATGACCTCGGGTGCAAGACCCATATTGAATGTAGGATCTTGAAAGTTGTTAAAGGCGCTCTTGCGGTGATGAAAGCAGAAAAGATCGTGATAAATCTATATAAACTTCAAGGAGACACGTTGCAGGGGGCAGATGTATCAGTTGCATCAGCAAGTCAAGAAGAAACGATAATGATGTGGCACTGCAAACTGGGCAACATGTCAGAACATGGTTGGAAGGTTCTTGCGGAACGTAATCTCATTCCCGGGCTCAAATCGATGAACTTATCGTTCTGTGAGCACTGTATTACAAGCAAGCAGCATAGATTGAAATTTGGTAGATCAACTGCTCGGAGTAAGCACATTCTAGACTTGATTAATTCAGATGTGTGGGAGTCACTAGAAATGTCCCTAGGAGGAGCAAAGTATTTTGTATCCTTCATAGATGATTACTCCAAGAGATTATAGGTATACCCAGTCAAGAAGAAGTCAAATGTGTTTCCAATATTCAAAGACTTCAAAGCAAGAGTGGAACTTGAATCTGGAAAGAGGATCAAGTGTTTGAGGACAGACAATGGAGGAGAATATAGAGATGGAGATTTTGTAGCATTTTGCAAGCATGAGGGTATTCAAAGGCAATTCACTATTGCACATACACCTCAGCAAAATGGTATAGCAGAGCGGATGAACAGAACTCTCCTAGAAAGAACAAGAGCAATGCTGAGAACAACAGGTTTAGCCAAGTCTTTCTGGGCGGAAGCAGTCAAAATTGCTTGTTACGTGATTAATCGATCACCATCAATTGCAATTGGTCTGAAAACACCAATGGAGATGTGGAATGGCAAGCCGGCAGATTATTCTTCTCTGCAAGTGTTCGAATGTCCTACATATGTGATGTACAGCACCCAAGAAAGAACTAAGTTGGACCCAAAGTCCAGGAAATGTATATTCTTGGGTTATGTTGACGGTGTAAAGGGGTATCACTTGTGGGATCCCACTGCTTGCAAGGTTATTGTCAGCAGGGATGTTATATTTGCAGAAAATAAACTACAAAGTGAAGAAAGAAATGACAACACTGTCAAGGAAACAACTACGGTTTAGATAGATGAGAAATCTAGAGAAAAAGATTCTGAAGCAGAACCAGAGCATGATCAACAAGTACCAGATGAGGCTAATAATCTATGATCGGGCGATAATCACGCCAGAACCACGACCAAGACATTGCATTCAGACTATGTTATGGCAAGTCATGATGCATTTTGTCTTCTAACAGAAGAAGGAGAGCCATCAACCTTTCAGGAAGCTTTGAGTAGTCCGGATGCATCTCTGTGGATGGCAGCAATGCAAGAAGAAATAGAGGCCTTGCATAGAAACTAAACATGGGAACTTGTTGCACTTCCAAAAGGTCGAAAAGCCATTGGCAACAAATGGGTCTATAAGATCAAACAAGATGACAATGATCGAGTGGAACGATATCGTGCAAAACTGGTGGTAAAGGGATTTGCTCAGAAGAAAGGTATTGATTTCAATGAGATATTTTCTCCAGTTGCCAGACTTACCACTATAAAAGTAGTGCTGGCTATGTGTGTCACATTTGATTTACATCTTGAGCAGTTAGATGTGAAAACTACTTTTCTTCATGGAGAACTTGAAGAGGAGATATATATGCTCCAACCAGAAGGCTTTGAGGAAAAAAGAAAAGAAAACTTGGTTTGTAGGTTGACCAAATCTTTGTACGATTTAAAACAGGGGCCAAGGTGTTGGTACAGGAGATTTGATTCCTTCATAATTCGCCTCAGGTACAATAGACTGAGTTCAAACCATTGTACATACTACAAGCGGTTTGATAACAATGTTTTCATCATTCTGTTGTTGTACGTGGATGACATGTTGGTAGTAGGCCCCAACAAAGATCAAATCCAAGAATTAAAGGCACAGTTGGCTAGAGAATTTGATATGAAGGACTTGGGACCCGTAAACAAGATTTTAGGGATGCAAATTCACCGAGACAAAAAGGACAGGAAGATCTGGCTTTCCCAGAAGAATTACTTCAACATGCAAGATTGTAAGCCAGTTTCAACCCTACTTCCTGTAAATTACAAATTATCCTCAGATATGTGTCTTAGCAGTGAAGCAGAGAGGATGGAAATGTCTCGAGTATCATATGCATCAGTGATGGGGAGCCTTATGTATGCCATGATTTGTACTAGACCTGATATTGCTCAAGCAGTTAGTGTGGTCAGTCGGTTTATGGCAGATCCAGGAAATGAGCATTGAAATGCTGTGAAGAGGATCCTTAGATACATTAAAGGAACCTCAGGTGCTGCACTATGTTTTGGAAGATCAGAGTTCATTGTCAGGGGATACGTTGATTCAGATTTTACAAGTAATCTTGATAAAAGGAAATCTACTACAGGCTATGTGTTCATACTTGCAGGTGGAGCTTTGAGTTGGTTATCCAAGTTACAAACTGTTGTAGCTTTGTCTACTACAAAAGCTGAATATATGACAGCTACACAAGCTTGCAAGGAAGCTATTTGGATTCAAAGGTTAACGGAGGAACTCGGACACAAACAGTCAAAGATTACTGTATATTGTGACAGTCAAAGTGCCTTACACATTGTAAGGAATCCAGCCTTTCATTCCAGGACAAAGCACATAGGTGTTCAATATCATTTTGTTCGAGAAGTAGTAGAAGAAAGAAATGTGGATATGTAAAAAATTCATACGAAAGACAACCTAGCAGATGTCATGACAAAACTGATCAACATTAACAAGTTTAAATGGTGTAGATCTTCCTATGGCCTATCAGAAATGTAAGCAGCATGAAACTGGCAAGATGAGAAAAGGTTTTGAAAGCTCACCAAAAGTGGCTTTAAGTGGGAGATTGTAAATGGTGTAAAGCCACTTTTGAAAATTCAAACCGTGCATAGTAGAATTTCTACTGTGCACACGTGAAGAGAAGCGTATCAGAGGCAAAATTTTCAAACTTGCACAATAAAATTTACTGTGCACAGGTTTGGTGCACCTACCAAAATCACGAGAAGTTATTGTGCATTGATTGCACAGTAACTTCCAAGCGTCTATAAATAGAGGCCTCCTCCTCAATTCAAATCATCCCATCCCAGAGAGAGAAATATATATATATATATATAATGTATTCTGAAAGTTTCTCGTATTTTTGTAGAAAGATGTGTATTCTCCTTGTATAAGAGAGAGTGTTATTGTTCTCTCCTTATATTTAGAGAGAGGTGTAATTTTATCTTCCACATAGTGAAAATTTTTCTCGGTTCTTGCCCGTGGTTTTTCCTTCATCATTAGGGGGTTTTCCACGTAAGTATTTTGTGTCAGTTCCTATTATCTCAACTCTATTTTAGTTGTATTGATTTATTTTCATAACTCTGGTACCCAACACTATATGCATGTATTTATTATTATATGTATGATACATGATGTGTTGATTATAAACAATTAATGCAACATGATAATTTTTTACATCTTGTGTATGATATGTAAATTATGTTGACAATAAGCTATGTATTTATAGTAAAAATTCTAACCTATTAAGCTAATAGATTCAATCCATATTTAAATGAGTCAATTTATCAGTCAACTCAAGTTTAATGAGTTTTTAACGAGCCGAGTTTGTATTTGAATTTTAGGCTCGATTGTTATTAAGTTAAACTCAATATTAATGAGTTGAGCGTGAGCCTTGTCCAACATGGTTCATCTCGGTTCACTTTCAACCCTAATACTAAGTACAAAGATGAATTTGCAACCTTTGGCAACTTATGAGATCTCTTACAATAAGTGCATTTTTTTTCCTATCTCCTCACTTGACATACGATTTAGAATATGATTGGAAGCTTAAGCAAAAAATTGCTTATAATGGTACTTTTTTCATACACACAAATCTTGAAATCAAATCCAAGATTTCATATTTAAAAGACTCAAGTTTCTTCTATTCATATCAACACCTCCCGATTGAAGTGCCTGTGCATTTTAGGTAATTTTCTTCAAAAATGGACAATGATCATGTCTTTCAAGGCATATTCACACAACTTATGAGTATCATGAGGGTATTTTTTTATTTTGAGAATATATATTTTATTTTTAAAAAATTAAAAGAAAAATAAAATAACGTATTATTATTTTTTAATAAAACTACTATAATTTTTTATCATCTTGTTTTAATTTTGTAAAAATGTGCAGCCCTGAAATCTGAAAATAAAATATAATAATATATATTTTCCTTTTTAACTTTTCCTCCAATCATAGCTAAAAGAACGAAGATTATTGTCCAATCTGGCGTTTATTTAACGCCAAAGACAACCAAACACATAAATATGGTTAGGAGAGTACGTTTTTTCAAAGGCAAATTGGATTTTGACTGCAACAATATATATATATAACAAACAAGCACATTATGTAAATTGATGGATTCAAGCGGAAGTATCTAATAAACTATTCGCCCAATCAGTGGCAGCCTTAAAAACAAACAAGCAAACATACAGGGATGGATTATTCAAGCGGAGGCATTGGATACTCTAAATCTCGAATCTAATGCATTCATTCAAAAAATAAAAATAATGACTCAGCGAAAAAATAAAATAAGAGAGTAAAGCGATTTTTTTAGTGAAATGATATTCACGTGGATAAATAAGTTGTGACTTAGTTTTGCCCAAAAAAATATATAACTAATTACTTTTAAATGAAAAGTAGACTGCAATTAACAAAGTGTTTTTTTATTTTTTCGTTACAATTTAACAAACGTTTGATTAGCGATGAATCCAAAAAATACACAAACTTGTATGCTTCTAAACAAATTATAACACTTTTATGGATGCATGCGCTCCAATAGTTTTTTAATATATCCGTCCCTGAATAGATATTGTCATATCCTTATATACTGTCACTTTAATAATAAATATAATTCTCATACTTATTATTTAAAAACTTATGTGAATAAAAAGGTTTAATTTTTATGTATTTAGAATGTATAATTTTTTTTATATTATCATCCAGTTATATATTATCATATCAGTAAAAATAATTAAGTCTCATATTTATTATTTAAAAAATTATTCAAATAAGCTAATTTAATTAGATAATAATATCGACATATAGAAATTAAACTTATAAAAAAATAAATAAATATCAATGTAAGTTAAAATCAAATTCTCAAAGAAAACTATAGTAGTGATATTTGTTAGAGAAAGAGCAAGGCCAACATACAGCACCGGGCATGCGAGGCCATGGACCACTGTCAAAAGCCACACGTGCTGCTTGCACAGCAACATCAATGTCTTCTTTCCTTCCCTCAGCAATTCTCGCAATCACTTCCCCTGTCCTTGGATCTATGGTCTCAAATTCCTTTCCTATTTTTTTCCCCAGTTTTTCGAAGAAAATAAAACGTTAGCCTCAGAAGAACATAAATATTTAATAAATTTATTTTGAAACAGACAAATAACCTTTCTCAGTGGTTATGTATAAAGCTCTCTAAAGTTTACCATCTTTGTAATTGTAGACAATTTTATTTTATTCATGAAAAAACATAAAAAAAATAACGTACCTTATAAGTTAGAGAATTTTGCATTCTTTGTGTTAGTGCAATTTAAGTATGAATTTAATTTATATATTATTGTCAGTATAAATATATTTTAAATATATATTCAAATATATATTGTTACATCAGTAAAAATATTAACTCAACCACAAACTACTTTAAAAGCTTTATAGATAGAAATATATGATTAGATAATAATAA
Source organism: Dalbergia cochinchinensis (assembly GCA_031216125.1). NCBI lineage: Eukaryota > Viridiplantae > Streptophyta > Magnoliopsida > Fabales > Fabaceae > Dalbergia > Dalbergia cochinchinensis. The sequence continues at coordinate 2,569,411 of CM062377.1, forward strand.
AAAAATTGTTATTATTGCATCAAAATTGATCTCTTTAAGTCAATAAAAAAGATAATTTTAACAATTATTAAATAATAAAATAAGAAAATACGAAATAATGTAAACATAAATAAAACATTTAACTAAACCCACTGTTTGAAAAAGGAAAAAAGTCATACAATATTCCTGCATGTTTGTTGCATGATGGAGAATTACTGTTGGAGTAACTCATCCATTGAACCGACTCAATGCAACCTGGATCTGGATTTCATTTCATCTCCATCTATCCTCGAAATTGGCATGTGATCCTCGGTTTCGTGTCTTATTATTCCACTTTCATGTGAAAAACATACGGATTAGAGAAAAAAACAAAGGATAAATATGTTGGTTGTGGGTCTTGACAAATCCCATATGAAATTAAAGTCAAATCAAACTGGGACGTTTAATAATAGATTATTTTTTATCTATTGGTAACCACTCGATCCGACAAGTACTGTCAAACCAAAACTCAGGGTTCAATTCGCGGAAAAACCCTCGGAAAGGCACAAACCGCTCGCCAAGTGGGTTAAAATAAGATCAAGTTGGAGGGCCGAATTTTGAAAAGGCACAGGTTGTAGATGGTAAGTGCTGGGGGGATTTTTGGTTATGGACCTACATCTTGCAAGGCACGACATCCTGATTAATAGGCATGGCTTTTGGTCTAACGGTAAATGCTTGATCCAATCGAGCACTATTTTGATCTCCCAAGCCGAATTATGTTATGCATCTTGTAATTTGACAGTGAAGATCGCCAGGTATATTAATATACTAATTATTTTCGATACGTTGCGGTAATTTTCTAAATCTAGCTAAACTTTTAGATGAAAATGAATAAAATTTATCTACGTGATCTTAATATTAATAAAAAATTTGAATATATTCTCAACAGTGTTGCTAATAAAATATCATAAAATATCTGATTACTTATTAAAATACGTCAAATTATATTTTGAAAATTAAACTAAAATTAAGAAGTCACCATGATGAGTGGTTGATATATATTGATGCACTTATCATATTACAAACACATATTAAATTAAAAAAGAAGAGGACAATAAACAAATTTATAGCATAAAATTTTAAAGATTTACTTTGCAAACACTCCATTTTGTTTCACAAACCAAATTCACAAATATACGTGAAGAGTAAAGACATGCTCTGCAAACCCTTCCTTCACTTTTAAAAATCAAATTCACAAGTATAGTTGAAACATATGTTTGTGAATTTGGGTTTTAAAGGGGAGAAGAAGAGAGATGAGACTACAAGTTATTCCCCTCCTCCACCCCCCTCCAGAATTTTCACAAACATAGCCTAAATGATGCGAAGAGCATCACAGATGCACGCAGCTAAAGAAATGCGGAGGAACCTAGAAAGAACCCAAATTAAAATAGAAAGCAAAAAAAGGAAAGAAGGGAAAGAGATGGAGGTGTTAAGTTGAAATAGTGAAGAATTACCTGAAAGGGAATCAACAAAGTGTCCATTGATGAAGAGCTGGGTGAACTTGACGGTGGGGATCTTGAAGGAGGAACCGGCGGTGAGGCCATTGGAGAGATCGACAGACATGTTTTGTTCCGTGGTGATGAATTGAAGAGTGGGGACAAATAAAGCAGCCTGAAGTAAAGGCTATTAAATTACCGAAATGGGGAGGGCGCTTCGTCAGGCGTATACAGTAGTACTATCTATATAGAATATGCGGGAAAGACAGAGACGTGTAGACAGAAGCGGTCAGCAATGCACAGCGCCCTCACGGTAAGGATGGCAGTTGGGCAGGCAGTTGATCAGCCCGACCCGACCGCGTACGAGATATCCTGAGTCTCAATAAATCCCATCTCAATTTACGCGGTTTCTTACCGCGGTTGTTAGTTAATGCCTATCCTGTAGTAATCTAAGATGGCCAATAAAGAATAGATATGTGGTAATGTGAGAGAAAAGACATGGTGAATTAATGACATGGCCACTTTGCAATAATAAAGGTGAAAAAGATAAACCGATCAAAAATAAATATTTTTTTCAATCTGGTTTGTTCAAATATTTTTTATTTTTCATTTCATTTTATTTGATTTTTTGAATTTTAATTGATTTTAATATTTATGTTGTAAAATATTTTTTTAAATAGTTATTTTTAATATTTAATTTTTATAATTTTTAAAAAATTCAGCTTGTCTGAATTATATCTAGTGTAAAGTGATTTTTATTTTATTTTTCATTTCATATTTTTTTGATTTTTTTAAATTTTATATTTATATTGTAAAATTTTAAATATTTTATTTTTGAATGTAGTTATTTTTAATGTTTAAATTTTTAAATTTTTAATTTGTAATTTTTAAAAAAATTGGTTTATCCAAATTGTATCTAGTGTAAAATACTTTTTATTTTATTCGTCATTTAAATATTTTTTTATTAATTAATTTATATTTTTTTTATTATGAATTCAGTTTGTCTAAATTTTTTATTGGGAACAGTATTTTTTTTTCAATCTGATTTGTTCGAATGGCATGTAATGTACAGCTTTTTATTTTTCATTTCATATTTATTTGATTTTATTAAATTTTTATTTTTAAATGTAGTTATTTTTAATATTTAATTTTTATAATTTTTAATTTATAATTTTTAAAAAATTCAGTTCATCTGAATTGTATCTAATGTGAAGTGACTTTATTTCATTTGTTATTTTAATATTTTTATTAATATTTTGTTTTAATTATTTTTCATTTACTTATATTATTTTTTGTTATGAATTCGGTTTGTCCAAATTCCTGTTTAGGAAGAGTGTTTTTTTTCATTTCATTTTTTTGATTGTTTTTAATTTATCTTTTCACTTGAATTGGAAAAAAATATAAAATAATAAGTATAATGACTAATTTATCCTTAAGCTAATCACCATACATTACTAATCTCACAACCATCTGTCTTTCTCTTCACCATGCCCACGACAACTCCATGAAAATCATTGACCACCGCCTCCATGGCAGTAGACACCCTCTATTTATTGGTTTTACAAATTTAAACTCATCTTGCTTTGCTATTTTGCAAAAAAAAACTCGTAAATTATCTCAAAATCTATAAAATCAAACACAAACATATAGAATACAGCTAATATTAATATTTACATTCTAAAATAGCAATCATTAGTATTAAAAAGATAACAAAACATCCTTAATAGAAAAAACAATAAAACTCCAAATAAATTTAACATAATTTGGTATTCATTACTGTATTAGTATATTAAGATTAGATAATTTTCTTTATGTGTGTGTACACACACAATATATTAATAATTATATATATTTTTAAATATATATAGGGTGCGAAACCGATAGGGGCGAGTTCACCCTAAACTCGCACCCACCTAACTCGAACCCCCTCAATCCAAACCGGACGGGTAAGGTGGGTGCCCCACAAGTAAGATTGTAATTGTTATCCCTACCTAACAGATGGAAAATACAAGGGTTTTTCCTACTTTATCCATCATTGTTTTATTATCTATTACGCATGCCTCTATACGCATTTCATCCACATTCCAGTCACGCACTTTGACACTAGTTCGTTGACTTAGAGCCCAAAAAGAGGAGTAAGTAGCTTTCCCTCCCCGGATCGAGCTGTGAAATGTTACATAAGCAAATTAGCCTTTCATTCAAAGCGAAATATTGATTATTTGTTGTTGAGATAAAGAGCCAGAATTTGCATAAAATAGATATATTGGATGATTATTATAAACTTATTCTTAAATAGAATATATTTTTGAAGGATTTTTTAAAAAATACTTATTGGATAACAATATATTTGATTAAATTCAATTAATCAAGAATAAGCATTTTGTACACCATGCGGTCTCCACAGGGAAAAGAAACGAAAGAAAAATGTCCAGGAGTAAAATCTTTGATAATTTGTATGATAAAATTATGTGAAATACTTATTGATTTTTGGGTTGACAAGTGAGTCTTATTATATTATATTATTTTTTCATATTATATTATAAATATTTACCAATATTTTATACTAAAAAAATATGACAATTATTTTTTATTATGTAATATTACTCACAAACATTCTTAGAATTGAGTGGGACTAGTTCTAATTCAACAACCCAAAAATAAGCTTAAAGGATAAGAGTTGTCTAAAACTTATAAAAGCTATATAGGTCTTATCTCCAAACAGTATATGACTTAATACACCCCTCGTACTCAAGACTGAACAAGGATTTAACGTGCGAAATTTGATTAACTGTATGCTCTGGATCTAATAATAACCATAGAATATACTCTAATACCGTATCATGAAATCATTTATATCAAAAGTTTAAACCTAAAAATTGACTTTCAAATGTGAACATTGCACAGACTCATATACTTTATGCTGAATTTAATTATTTTTATTTAAAAATAGAGGATAATAAGGATCAAACTCTAAATTATTTAATCATAAAAACTTTGATACTATATCATAAAATCATTTAAACCTAGCAACTTAAGCCTTTAGGAGAGATAGTCTCATGCCAAAGTGAGAAAAAAAGAAAAAGGTAAATATTTTAAGTTTCAAGAGCGAGCTTTGACAGATTAGCAAAGTGCAAAATTGGTTTTAGGCAGCATATATATAAGATGCTCCACTTTTATTGCTTTGATGAAGTACACAAATAGAAATTTTTGTATTGCTCACCGTAGTTAACACGCACAGTCACAACCCACGTATATCACACATTCAAAGCCAAGGGGAATTGTAAATGGGAGTTACAACAGATTTAACTTGCAAGTACTTGTGTAGAGCTTCCAGTCCAAAATCTCTTCCAAATCCACTCATCTTATACCCTCCATAAGGAATGTCATTCCCAAAGGCAAAATAACAGTTGATCCAAATAATGCCTGCACGAATTGACCTTGACACTGTGTTTGCTGTATCCAAGCTCTTGGTCATAATGCCTGCTGCTAGGCCATATTTGGTATTGTTAGCACTCTTAATTGCTTCCTCAATGGTCCTGTTCATTCATTTATCAGATTTAAACTCAGTATTCATCAACCAACTCACCAACATCAACTTTTGGCACTACGACTATACAAAGAAATTAAACTATAATTAAGAAATAAAGCTATGACTTACTTGAACTTCATCAGCGCCAACACAGGGCCAAATATTTCATCTTGTACTATAAGCATGTCGTCCTAAATAAGGTAAGAATAAAAGAAAAAATTAATATTATATATGGTTAATTATATAATTGTTTTGAATCCACCCTATTTGATGCTTTTGTGGAGTTAAAACACACCTTAACATTAGAGAAAATTGTAGGCTCAATATAGTAGCCCTTGTTGCCAACTCTTTTACCACCTGTCAAAAGGGTGGCTCCTCCTCTCTTTCCATGCTCGATATAGGAAAGAATTTTTTCAAATTGCTTCTTGTCAACCTACAATAGGAAACTGTTAGTCAATTGAGGAGGATTACAAATTTATAATTACTTATCTAGTTTTTTGTTTTTTCATGAAACCAATCATAATGCTTGAAGTATAGCGTTATTAGAAAAGAACCTAGATATGTTTCAGAACTAGTTTACATATAATTTTGCTACTATATACATCAATATACCTGAGGCCCTTGTTGAGATTTAGGATCAAAGGGATCTCCAACGACCCAAGCTTTTGCCTTCTCCACCAACTTCTTCTCAAATGCATCATAGATCCCTTCCTGAACAAACACACGGGAACTTGCAACACAAATTTCTCCCTGAAATTACACAAGAAGAAATTCAAAGTTGTTATAGAAGATGTATAACTTTGTTGCTTATTGTGAAAAACAGTAGGATTTCCTAAAAGAAATTTCACCTTATTAAATAGAATGCCCAAGAGAGCAAGCTCAGCAGCTTTATCTACGTCTGCATCATCAAAAATTATGAGGGGTGACTTGCCTCCTAACTCAAGCGAAATTGGTTTCAAATTGCTTATAGCTGCAGCTTGCATTATGTCACGGCCTACTTCTGTTGAGCCAGTGAAGCTAACCTACATAATGCACAATTAATCAACAAACAATCTTAGCATTGTTACTTAAACCATGGTACTTCTAAGTTAATATATGTGACATATATAAATTATACCTTATCAATGTCCATGTGTGAGCTTATTGCAGCACCAGCAGTTGGGCCAAATCCAGGTACTACATTGAGCACTCCATCTGGAATTCCAGCCTTCAAAAGAGAAAAACAAAGAAAATCAAGGAAAACCAATCACATTAGCCTCAAGTAAATAACTCAATTAGGAAAACTTTGATAAGGGAATGAGCCTTTTGTTCAAAATAATACCTGCTTAGCTAGATGAGCATAAAGCAAAGCTGAGAGAGGTGTTTGTTCAGCAGGCTTAAGGACCATGGTGCAACCAGCAGCCAAGGAAGGACCAACTTTGGCAACAAACATGGTGCTTGGGAAATTCCAAGGAATGATGTGTCCCACCACACCAATTGGTTCCATCAAGGTATATGCATGGAACTCCCTAGATGCTTTTAGTACCTCTCCATGAATTTTATCAGCAGCACCAGCATAGTAACGTATAGTACTTGCAGCTCCAGGAATGTCAATAATCTTACACAAATGGTACAACTTTCCAGCATCCATGGCATCCAATGCTGCTAGTTCTTCTATGTTTTGCTCGATTAGATCTGCCCATTTCATCATGATTTTTGCTCTTTCCTGATTGATTAGCACAAATATCAAGTTTAATGTATTGCATAAGAAAGTGAAATTTGACTAGTGATAGAAGGGAACAATCTAAGAGTATCTAAGGTTTTAATTAGGAGACGGTTTTCAATTTTTATTTTTTGATTTCAATCTATTTTCAATTTTATAGGATTTTGTAAAAAGAATAATAAAAATTAAAAATGGAAACTGAATACTAAATTTTCTATTTTTGTATTATTTCCCTCATAAACTTCTAAAAAAAATAAAAAATTACTTTCTAAAATCAAATAGAATCTAAGTTTATTTCAACTATCCCCACCCCTTCCACCGGTCATAATAATAATAATAATAATAATCCATTCTTGTTTATAGCTATGGAACTATGCAATATCTATATTATCACAAATTAACCATGTCTTGTGTCCATTGGAGACCTTTTAATGAAATTAAATGGAGGGTAATGCGATTATCTCTCCAGGATGTGTTTGATAAAGGATAAAAATTTAAAAATTGAGGAAGAAAATTTAACGGATGAGTTATATTTGTAAAATATATATATAGAACTCTGATAAAATTTTCTCTTCAAATTCTTAATTACCCATGCCAAAAGGAGGATAGATGGTCCATCTTTTTGCCATTTTAGGTCTACTTGTTCTCTGTCCCGTGTGTGTGTGGGCACTACAATTCAATGTTGGCCTTCTGTGTTTAACAAATCAAGGTACTCATCCCATCACATAGACACCTGTGAGCAAATTGAAGAAAACAACCTGTGTGTTGGCCCAGCGCATTAATTCATTTAATTGCTTGCGTACACCAAAGACTTTTCATTAACGTAAAAACATCTAAGTCAAACTACTTAATAAATTCAGATCTCTCTCGTAAGCAAATGACAAAAAGGCTCTTTCAACATTTCATTCCACATCCCCAAATTAATCATCCTAGATGAATAACGGGTGCATTTGTTTCAAATTTTTAAAAAAAATATAAAATTTAAATTTTATATTCAATTAAAAAATTTAAAGTTAAATTTTTGAGATACTGATTTTTTTTTAAAATTAAATTTTATAGTCAATTAAAAAATTTAAAGTTAAATTTTTGAGATACTGATTATTTTTTTAAAATTATTTAAATATATAAAAGTGATTTTTTAAATTAAAAAAATAATTTTGGGCCCTAGAATGCAAACAATCGCACCTATCATCATCAACGATATAAATCGAATTTCAAGCCCAACACAAACACTTGACACACCGATTTAAATATTAGACCGAATTAAATTTTTGATGTACCAGAAACTAACTATTAAAGAGATGGATTCCAGTTCCCCTTCCCCTTTTTATCTTTCCAATTGCGGTCTTTTTCATTTTCCTGGTTTCTGTACTTCTTCCTATTGGGGTGTTCAATGATGTGGTTTTTCACTACAAAAAATAAATATTTTTAAATAATTAAACTATTAATAAAAACATTAAACAAATTTTTTTTAATATAAAACGATCTTTGAAAATACTTATAAATCGTATCAAAACTTTCATTGATTTTAATTATCAATAAAAATTTATAAGTACTTTCAACAGTTATTTTATGTCAAAACTTCTTGAAAATATTTTTATTGATATGCTGAATATTTGAATGATTGAAAATTCTCATTTTTCTTATATTGTTTTTAGCATATTTTAGAATGGAGGTGATCAAACATGCCAATTAAATGAAAATATAATTTATTAAATTAAGAAATTCTTCATTTAATTTAGCAAAAATATCAAAAAATAACCCCAAAAAAATCATGATTAATACTTCTAATTTTTCTGAATGAAAACAAAGTGAAATACTTTTTTGGGGAAAAATTGCAGACATTTTAAGAAGAAGACATAATCTTTCCTCCAACTAGTGATGTGTAGGGTCGGTCGGCTGTGGATTTCTACAATTTACTGGCGTCCGGCTAAATGATTATTCAACAACTTAAGGACAATAACAAAAAAACAACTGATTTTTCTCGCTTTTAGGCGTGGGCTATGCATCATTTAAGATCTTTTATGCTGTCACACTATGTTGACTTTACTGGTCCAATACCTCGGGTATAAACTATAAACTATACAAAGCTATATTATATTCATAAAAATTCATTTCCAACAAATAAAATACTAAAATAATATTGCTGACTTACTGTACAGTTTGCGTTACAATTTTCTAGGATTGATTCCTAAAGATCACATGACGATTAATGTTATCTATAAGGTTATACAACAATTTTAATACAAGCCAATTTTAAAACAAGCCGACTGCAGGCTCCAAGATAACATTATTTATCTGAATGATTTATCAAAAGAAAGAAAAAAAAACACTCGATAGTCACAGAACAATATATCACAAAACAGCTGTCTGAATTAGTTGACTACGTAACCTAAATGATTTTTCTTCAAATCCAATAATATATATATAGTTTAATTTTAATACATTAATAATATAAAACTGTTTTAAATCGTTATCCAATTAAAATAATTCGTTTGAATGATTTTTTAAGTAGTAGGTATAAAAGTTAAATATTATAATTTATGTGACAATATATAATTGAATGACAATTTAAAACAGTTTTACACTGCCAATACATAACAATAACCCCACATGCATATATGGGTATTCTAATAAATCCAAATTCTATGCCGGCAATTAAGAGTGGCGACCTTCGCATCATACCACGTTTAACGGACCAACGGCATGCAAGTGGAGAATTGAAAAATCAAACCTTGACTGGAATAATAAATAAACAATAGTAATAACGTAATTGAGGGAGAAGAATAAAGGGTAATGATATATGCTCCCAAAATATTTTTCTAATCATTCTCTTAAGTACGTTTTTTATGTTTCACGATAATTTTTCTTAGGATATGCCTTCAGTATCTATAAAATACTAGCACTCTTTTATATTTAATTCTTGTCATTTAATCATTGATTATATAGATATTAACAATTTGGATCAATAAAACATGCAACTCACTTCAAACTACAAAAACTAGAAGTATCGATATCCTTAATTCTATTTTTCCTATTTGAAAATTAGGAGGATCATTGAGATGATGTTGACAAGATACTGTACTAATTTAATTGGAGAATGAGAGGGAGAATGATAACGTACAGCGCCGGGCATGCGCGGCCATGGACCACTATCAAAAGCCACACGTGCCGCTTGCACAGCAAGATCAATGTCTTCCTTTCTTCCCTCGGAGATTCTCGCAATTACTTCTTCTGTTCTTGGATCTACGGTCTCAAACTCCTCTCCTGTTTTTCCAATTTTTTTAAATAAAAAAGTTCAAGCACACAAGTACCAATGGTTTAAATTTCAACAGCCAATTTAAATAAAAAAAATTAGGGTGGTTGCGTGTTTTATGTCAGAGTTCTACATATGGGCTCTTCACCCCGTACCTTTATGAAAATTTAGTTGACACGCAATTTCCACGGAAAGTTTATATATCAATATTTAGTATTATAAAAATTAATTTTGATGGATCAATATTATCAATTAAGTCACTACTCACCAGAATTAAACTAATGGTGAAGAGTTCAAGTAATTTACATGAAATCATACATTATCTTTAAATTTTGAGATACTCAAAAATTTAATTTTTTATACAATCTATCACATTAATAAATATGCTCAACTTTATCATTACCATTACTGCTTAAAAATTACATGTATAACAAAATATAATTAAATAAATTAAATGATAATATAAAAATTCTTTATACGAAACTATCAACATATATTAGCTTCGTCACTGTTATATTACTACACTATCAAACGATGATTAAACTGAAGATAATAATTTTCGTGTTCCAGTATATTAATAAATAATAATGCCATATGACTTGAAATTGTTTGCACGAAACGGAAAACAAGTGCAACTTGACTAATTTGATTGAAGAATAGTCACATTCATGTGCTAGAAAAAAAAGGTGTTTTGTTGTGGGTGGTGGTATTAGCATGCAAGAGACTATTTGTGCAAATCTTACGATTTATTATTATTTTTCCAACAATCACTATTCATCAATAAAATTTTTAAAAATTACTGTAGTTATTTTAATACCCTCGACATCATCTGATATTATAAAATCATTTTTACAAAACTAATATATAGAGATCATTATCTGAATACAAAATGTAAAACATATCTCACATGTCAAGAAAGGTTAAATTTTAATACACTGATACTGTATAATAATTTTACATTATCATCTAATCAAAATATTTAATTTAGATGACTTTTTTGGTATTAAGTATAAAGTCAACTATCATGATTTATGTGGCAATATATGATTGGATAACTGTGTGAAAAAATTTTATACTGTCAGTGCATGATAATTAAATCCTATCAAGAATCAAGAATTTAATTTTGATGAAATATTGGTATAAAAAGATTTCAAGATATATCCAATTCATATATACCAATAAAATGGCCTAACGTAATCACCTATAACTTTAAGAGAGAATTATGTTATTTATATTCATATATTATGAAACGCCATATTGAAAGGATTTTGATCTTTTAAAGTAGAAATTTCACTTTAAGGGATAAAGTAGACAATTTCATAATCAAGTGAAGAGAATCTCAATTTTAAATTTATTGATCCAAAGTAAAATCTTCCTAATTTACTCTTCTCACTTTAGAGGATATTTGTGCCCATACCGACACTCTCTCATCTATCTTTGAATGAGTGTGGATCTTACTTAATTTATATTTCAGATCTCATCCAAAATATATGAAATTATAGTGGTACGATATCTCATATTTTGAGTTCAAATAAAATTATTGCTCCTTCAAATGTTTTAGCATAAAAAGATGTAATTGAATTACAATATAAATAATTTCACATAAAAAACACGTCGAAATTAATCTCATATACCAATTAAACTTAGTTTTTACTTTCTTTTTTCAAGCAAAAAATTCATAATACTTGCAAGTCAACTTTACCATGAATATTACTGTTGCGGCATGAATGAATTTAACTGTTGGATTTATATAGAAAGAAAAAGAAGATGGAAAAGGAGAAGAGATAAGTGTTGACGCAAGTAGTCACCGCTTTAATTATTCTAACCATTAAACGTATATGTGATTTTGATGAGCGTCATCTATCTATCGAGAACTTCTAGCGTACTCCACGGAGGAACAATAAAATTCTTCATTCATGGAATTTTTGAACCATTAATTTGACTTTAGGGTTTTTTTTTTCCCACCAGAGAAGCAGAGGAACCTAAGAAAGTAAGAATGAACCCAGAATGGAGGAAAATATATAGAGTTTGATTTGTATGGACGAAAAGGTGTAAAAATTTGATACAGTGTCAGTTCATCATGTACTTCAATCCACTACTCACAATAGACTCTTAGAAATATATAAGAAAAGCGAGTTATTCTGAGAGTCAAGAATAGTCAATTTTAATTATTATATCTTATATGAATGGTTAAGATTAAAACATAAAATTTTATAGCTATTAAAATAATTTCAATTCTAATCATCTATATATAATCAGATTAATTTATTTCACTCTCATAAAAAAATATTTCTCTCTTATTATATATATATATAGAGAGAGAGAGAGAGAGGTAGATAATATATTGGTAACAAAAGGGGAAAAAAAAAAGAGATGGAGAGTTGGTTACCTGAAAGGGAATCGACGAATTGGCCATTGATGAAGAGCTTGGTGAACTTGATGGTGGGGATGCTGAAGGAGGAGTTAGCAGCGTGGCCGTTGGAGACACCTGCCATCTTTGTGTCTATCCGTTAAAAGAAGAGACTTCTATATATGTGCCTAACAAGGACTCGTGGGACTCTCTCTTACAAAGACTAGACGGGTCTGTAGGCACAACAAGGGGGAGGAAGGAAGGAAGAACGAGTGGCAGTGGAGGCGTGGCGTTGAAATATATTGTGTGTCTTTTTGTCATTTAATGACGGCATTCACAATGCCACTTGCTATTTCTTTTTTCTTTTTTTTTTCAAAAGATAAAATAGATAAATATTATTTATACCGGATATATGTAACATATTATATCGATTCATACTTTATTTATTATTTAATAAGATATAAACTATATATTTTAGGTACTAAATTTGGATTCCATTGTAAAATTAAGGCTATAGATGATAAGATCATATAAAGTTTTGATATGAGAGGATTTATGTCTTATATACTTATTTTACTCATGACATTGTATTAATTTATTTATTATTTATTACTCTTTAATTTTTAAAATATTTATCCATTTTTAGATAAAATTATTTTTTAAAATATTTATTAATTTTATATTCTAATAAAATTGATTTTTTTTTATTTCAATGGTATTCTTAAGTAATTAATGATCATTAGTGTATCCCTTTATTTTCAATTATTTGATGTGCTCAACAATTAATAATTATTAGGGTATCTTAGTCCATATACTATTATTTTACATAAAAATACTCAATTATCATATTATTTATCATTTTTTAATACTATATTTATCCAAATTTAACATATATTTGATAAGGAATGGAGTATTTGCGTGAAGTGAATTCAAAGAACATAATTATTCTTTTTTGTTGTACCATATAATTTTTTAGAAAAAATTGAACCTGAAATTTTTTATAGTAAGTACCAGAATTTAATACTTGTATTGTGACAGTGATACAAAGTTAAATATTTGTATTGAATATTTTCGCAATAATATATCAAAATTAAATTTATAAAAAATGATAGTTATAAATAGAAGTTATTATAATGATCAGAATATTTGTTATATTTTAAATGAAGTTGACTAAAGTACTTTTAAGTTTTTGAATGAAGCCAATGGGTGTGCTGATGCTTTGGCCAACCATGGGCACACACTAAGTCTTGGTTTACAATTTTACACGAGTTTGGGGATCTTCCTTTATTTTTACAATTTCCGTTATTTTTTTATTACTCAGGAGCTGCTGCTTGCAGGCAAATAAGGGCGTAGTTTCCCTTTGCTTTTTGGGTCTTTGATCCCTTTAAATCACAAAAAATTAAAATAGAATAAAATAAAATTAAAAATTAAAAAATAATAATTTTGCATCCCATCACAAATTTTGTGAAAGATACACGCCGGATGGTACTTCTCCATCAGAGTAAAATAGTACTCAAGTAGGTCCATTATAATACCCTCTCAAGTATAACATCATTTTTAAATCATGACATCAGATTTAGAAATTGTTATTTATAAATTAGTAGGTCTTACTTAATTATCTATAACATATTTGATCAAGTCGTGTTGTAACTAATTCTTAGTTCTACTCAAATATGTAAGAGGGGAACAAAGCACGTAGAGAATACATATTCAAATACATAAAAGGGCTCTTCTTTAAGCCTTAATACACACCTATCTTCTTAAACATTCAACTAAAAAAATATTAAAAGTGTCTTCAACCATTGAGCTATTCTAAATTAGGCACATCCAGCACGAGCAACTTCAGTATTCTCGTGACCTATCTAGAGACGATATAAGAACACACAAATACAGGGGTGAGAATTATAAAATTCTTAGTAGGGTATCCCCAAATACACAATAATCAATGTCATCATCATCGTCATAGCCATTTTGGTTTATTAAAAACATATGATTATGCAGCACATATCAAATATTCATTTTAGAGTTCAAAATCATTCTTCCCAAGTGGGTTTCTTTTAACATTCAATCACTTAATACATATATATCATAATGCTCAATTCATATTAAATCATCATAGGCAACTACTTCAGAATAATATGAGTGTGCATATAATAAATGCAATGACTATATTTGCTTTGGTAGCTTTCTTATTTTCACGTGCCCTTTATATGTTGAAGGGGTTCTCATATATATTTTTCTCATCTTTACGTGCCCTTGACATATGGTGGCTTATTCAAGTCCTGGGTAATAGATTGCTTATCAGAGCTGAGCTTATTCTTATATATGATTATCGGATTTGCTTTCTCCGACTCTCATACGGTACTATTACTAGCCAAGTTACTTTCCCTAACTCAATGTCGAAGGGGATCTCTTATTCATTATGAATTACTTTATCAACCCATGTTTTATGTTCCATGTCCTATACATAAGTATCATAATCATATATAACTATCATCACGCTTCATGTCATATGCACAAGTAATTATATAGTATACAATGCACACATATTACTTATAATGACAATTCATAATCTTAATCTTCTTTCCAAATAGGAGCAATTGTCATAAGCATTTCACATTTACATGTACATAACATCATTATCAAACTCACATAGTATAAATGATATCGAGTTATTGACATTTAATCATCATTCCAGCATACTAACATTCTGTCCAAAATTCTAGTCTTGAAAAAAAGTATGATTAAATTACTAAACATAATAGGTACAAGGTAAAATAATTTTCAGAGATATTTTAATATATCTATGAGGTTCTATAAAAATTTCAAAGCAAAATAAGATCTCTAGACATATCAACAAAATTAGATAATTTCAGTGGTCAGTAACAATCTAATTTCAACCAATAGTCAGAGTTTTTAATTTTGTTATCATATTAAATGAACTCAATAAATTATGGAAAAATTCAAGATTGGACCTCAAGGTGTCCACAATATATTATAAAATTTTCAATCAAAATTTGATCATTTTGTATAATAACAAAATTAGATAAAATTAGTGCGTCAGAATTGGCTGTTCAAATGAAAACCCTCGCCGCCTTTGTTTCTAAATTTTTAAAAATAGTAAAAGCCTTCAAATGAACTAAATAAAAATGTTGGAGTTGCCTCTATATGTTAGCTTCATTATATAAATCTAGCTTAAAAATGTCTCCTACTAAGTGAAAAAAAATCATATAACATAACATGTCTGCTTAAAATATGAGTTTCCAGCAACATAATTTACAATTTCTTCTGACAAAAAGGATTTTCTAACAATATCAAACTACTCCACCTATACAAACACATCAACATCTATGTATAACTATACATAAAACTAAAAATCTCAAGCTTAAACATTCAATAATTTTTCAAAACCAATTTTGAAAAGAAAAGGCTATAAAGAAACCCTACTTGTTACTTGGAGATTTTTGCACTTGTCTTAAATTTTCCAAGGGTTTCTACACCCAATTTCAACTCAAACCAGCCAAACCCTCCTCCTAGGTAGTAATACAACAGCTACTCTTGATGGTGAAGTGAGATGAGAATTTCTATTAGAAGTTGACTTGAAGATTTTAAGAAATAGGTTTGAGTTTGTGCTTTGTTTATGGGTTTTTGGTGTTTTAACTTGAGGTTTCTAGTTAGTTTATGGTACTTTGGCGGAGAAGAAAGTGAAGGGGCTGTTAATGGAGAAGCTTGCTGAATTTAGAGGAGAAAAGAGTGAGAAGTGTGGTTTTGTGTTGTTAATATATGGAGATGTATTAAAAATGTCTACCACAAAAACATAATTTTGTAATAAAAATTAAGATTTTTATGTGGCTATTATAAAATCTTGAGAAAATGATAGGTGTGGCTATATTCTACCACAAAAAAAATGCTGTTAAATTTTTTTTACTAACATTCAAAAAGTGTTACTAAAAGTATAAGAAAAATGTTGTTAAAGTTCTTTTCTAACATTGTTTCAAGTGTAGTATTTAGTTTATTTTGTTGAAGAGGCTTGCTAACATTATTGCATGATTTAGTAACATTTTTTAAGTGTTAGTAAAACTCAATTATGTTGTAATGGTGAAGCAGCATACAATATGTAATTCTTTCTGGAAATCCTCATAAATTATAGGAGTCTTGGTCTTGATGAAATACTAACATTTATCCCACATAAACTTTTGCTTCACCAAATAAAGTGAGAAAGTGAAAGAATATATATACTTCAATAATAAAATATTATATCCAAAAAATTCACCAAATAATTTAAGAATACACAACTCTTAATCATTATATTATTTTAAAGGTAAACTCACTTTATATAGAATAGCTTCATCTTTATAATATTGACTAATAAGCAGCCATTTACTATATCGCGAATTGTATTTTCTTTTAATTTGTTATCTATCAAGGAAAAGAGAAGTTATATTCCATCCTATAGTTGTTACAATATTAATTCTTACGTTTAGGTAATAGCTGAAAAGGGATAAAAGCATTCACACTCCCTATACTTTTAGTTAGTTATAAATAGTTACCTTCAACTTTCAAATCTTTTAATTAGATTCTTAAAGTACTACTTAATTAATTCTTTTACTCAATTTAGAGTTTAACTTGTTAATATGCAAAACTTGCAATATAATTATTTCTCCTTTATGATTTTTTCTCTTATTATATTTATTCTTTAAAAAATTACACATTAATAAAAAATCTAAGTGAGTAAAAATAGTTAAAAAAAATACTAAAACCTTTTAATTCCTGGTTAAATAAATTTTACCCTTTCTTCTGTTTTTTTTAATGGTTCTTGTCTTTGAATTCTTGAATTAAAATGGTGACTTGTGTTGAATTGAGTATTTTGTATCTTTTAACTTCAAGTCAATTGTTATTTACATTTTTTTTAATTTATTGTCCCAGAAATGCAAAGGACATGAACAGGTTTTTTTAAAGAAAAATTAATATATATATATATATATATATATATATATATATATATATATATATATATATATAAGAGAGAAGCATTAATTGTTTTTTATTAGGGTTTGGTCTAACTTTTTGATGAATTAATATGTATCATAGAAATATTAAAAAGGTAATAAAAAAATTAAAAAAATTGCAAAAAACTATGACATGTCGCTTACATATATTTGCCACATCAATGATCTAAACTCAAAATTGAATAGAAGGACCAATTTTACGATAAGAAATTCTTAGATGGTCTTAAAATAAAACAAAGTATTTACTTTGCTTTATTTATTAATTGATAAATCAACTATTGCATTAAAAATATAAGAGAAGTGAAAGACAGCAATAGCTCACAACACTTATATGTCGACTAATAAATGAATCAGAGCAAATACTTTCTCTTACTCTAAGTGCATCTGAATATTGCTCTTTTAAAACATAGTTTGAGGATCTAACTGGAAAATTTAAAAGCCGAAGGTGGCTATTTGCAATATGTTAAAAATTTGAGGGGTGTATCTGTTCTTTTCCCTATTAAAAATTGATATGATTGTAGTATTCAATCAGAGAAGTAGATAAGGTCCAAAAAATGAAAGAAGTAGGGAGATTAAAATATACAAATCCAATTAAGTTAGACAAAGGATAAAATATATTTTAAAAATTGTGTTGCTTGTTTTAAGAATTTAAAGACTGAAGTATACATACTTTTATGAAACAGAGAGTAAATATATGGATATATAAATAATTGGAGTTTTATTTATCTTTACGTAACAAGGTGATTAAAATGGCTTGTAATATATATAGGTTTAAAAAGCATTTGTGTTAGATAAACGGAAGTAGGTCAGATTGAGTTAGACTTCGATTTATATAAATGAACGGAAGTAGTGTTTTAAATATGTAACTTGAGTTTAGATCTATTGTTACTTACTAGATATGAACTCATTTTAAGATTTTTAAATAGATAAAAAAAATAGTCTTAAATAGACTAGAATGCTTCTAAATAAGTCAAAACAAAATTTATTACTAGAGTTTTGAAATATTACTAAAAGATAAACTCATTAGGGTCAACATGCTTATTTATAATCTGTAATTGCTATTCTTTATTGGGAAAACATTTTAAAATATCTCGATATCTTGTACTGATTATTAATCTATGAAAATGAATTTTTTTTAGAAAATAAGTGTCAGAATGACATGATATAAATAATAATTTTCAAATAAATAAATAAATTTTATTATTATATTTAATCTAATCACTATTATATATTTTATATGAAATTCTGATTATTTTATTTTGATTGTATATAATCATCTTTTATTTATTGCATAAATAAACTAGGCGGATCCAGGTTTAATGCGAGCTAAAGCGAAGCGCCCTATTTCTGCCGCTGCTTCTAGAGCTACCAACCACAATAATTGAATGAATATTGATCCACGCATGAAAGCCAGCAAGGTCACATACACGCAACAGCGGTGGCAAGGTTTGAAGCTTCTGCGTGCGGAGTTATGATTTTGGTTTTTCTTTTTCGGTTAATGAAGTTGTGTTTTACACACACACAGGCCCACGAGGTGATCAATCTTATTGTTCGTATAAAAAAAGAAAAATATTATTTGTTTTTATAATATAGGATACCATATCCACTCATATTTTATCTATAATATAGGATCTATGAATGATGTGTGCATTAGTATGATATCTCTTATATTGTGTGTATAAATAATATATTTTATACGAAAAGTCATGACCTGATATCGGGACCAATACATAATGGACTTCTGTTGTTTGGGGGTGAACGGTTTAGTTGAATTCGTTGTGAGTGAAAAATAAATTTAAACTATTGAATTTAGTTGAATTGGTTTAATTTTTTTTTTTTAGCAAATTGGAACAAAGATCAAATTAGTTTTGGCATAGTTTTAAAACTCAACCCGATGTTTGATTCGGTCAAGGTATTGAATTACTAGATCATTAGTTTAATCGATGAGTCACTAATCGAATTGGTTGAACTGGATATGATTAATTAAATATATAAATATATTAAAAAAATTTTACCAAAAAATATATATATTAAAATTTAAATAAATATAATAAAATTATACAAATAATTAATAATTTAATATATTTGATTGGTAAAGCAAAGTGGAAAAAAAATGACATAATTTATCACAAATTAAATTATCCAAAATTGAAAAATAAAGTAAGATTATAAATTTTTTGTTTTTTGTTTTTTGTAAAAACTAACATATTTTGCAGTACTGCTAGAAGCATGGATGACGGATCCCAATTCCCAATTCATTTTGCATTTTTACTATACTTAGCTAGTTAGTATCCCTTTCACCAACAGGCTACAACCCTTCTCTCTTTCCCATTGGTCCCCCACGCAACCCTCTTTCACAACACCATTCCTAACCCCTCCTCACACCCACACAACCTTTTTATCTCCAAGCCCTCTTTCATGCCACCGCACCTGCAACCTCACTGAAACTAGAACCCACCACCACACTTATCGACCACAGCCATTGAACCCAAAGCCTTTGTCACGCTATGCTATCATCACCACATCTAGTTGTGTGGGCAGTGGTGTTTTGCAACAACCAACGAAGCAGCTTGGCGGTGGACTAGTCACTGTGGTTCTTCTCACGTTTTATGACAAACTTGTTCCCTGCTTCTTGTCTTCTCCTCTCGTGATGATGACCTCTTTTCTCCCTTTCGGTTTGTTTTTATCTCTTTCAATGTTTGCGCTGAATCTGAAACAAATTTGTTAATTAAAAAAAAAATGACTCGATCCGGTTTTGGTGAACTGTGCAGGTCACCGGCTTTGCCTTAAACCGGCCCAGTCACACCGAGTTATCTCGGTTTGAATGCAAGTCAGATTCAATAGGTGACTCGACCCGACTCTTTGACCTGTTCACCGATTCATCGATTGAACCGGCCGGTCCGAGCTGAGTTTGATAACTATTTGCTTACATCATCAAGATATAATAAAAAATAAGAAGTTTTAATTTTAAAGATTTTCTATCCTTATTAAAATTAATAATTGTGTAAAATATAGTATGATGATATACCTAATAATAGTGTAAATGGATAAATATTTTATACATATATAAATAAATATTATAAAAAATGACTCTATTACTAAACTTAAGTGCAATATTTTGGAAGTTTAGAAATAAATTAAAGATTAATTGATCGAGAGATCGAGTTAGACATCTAGATTATCGGGTTGAAAAGTCATAGATTTCAAACCCTTAAATTGATTTCAACTACAAATTAACTAATTATCCCTTTGATTGGTTACTCCTCGTGCAAAATATATTTTTTGCCCCGACCCATCAGACATGCGATACATTGGATAAGTTTTTGGTTCTTTCAAATTAAACAAATTTAAATAGGGTAGATAAGATTAAACACTCTTAAAATTTGAAGTTACTGTACTCCACCATATTTTTCGATAAATATGACACTCTACCTAATTTCTATTATTAAACTCATCTTCATATATGTATATTTTATTATTTGATGAACTATAACTTCAAAAATTTAAAAAAAGAATAATTTTAGAGTTTAAAAAATAAAATTATGCTTTTAACTTTTCCTTTCCAAGTGTATAAAACTACTTTAATAATTAATCTCATTTTTCCATATAAATGCATAGTCCATTTTTCCTAATGAAGTATCCCCTTTGTAGGAAGCCTCCAACATTTGTAGCCTCTGAAAATGAAAGACTGCAGGGTAGCTTATTAAGTTAAAAGTTGTCTTATATACATGCAAAAGGTTGAGAATATAATTTTGTTTTTTAAACTCTAAAATTATTATATTTTTAAAATTTAAAGTTATAGTATTTCATTAAATAATAAATTTTAGATTTATTTTATAATTTTTATTATATATATTAAGAAAGATGTGAGTTTAATGAATATAAAAAAGAAAAAATGAGTTTAATAATGAAAATGAGGTAGAGTGTCAGATTTATAAAAGAATGTGTCCTCAACCCTAATTTATCGCCAATGGTGGTAGTCCTGTTACGTTATATATATTTGTTATTATGTATTTATTATTTTATTCTTGTATTTTCAAATAAAATATAAAAATAGTTATTATGTCTTATACTTCATAGCCACATATGATACAAAGATAGTAATTTTTTATGCTACATCTTTACTCTGCAGATGCTGAAAACAAATGCCACCGAAGGACGCTTGTTGTTACTTATCCATTTAGATAAAATAAAAAAATTAATTGGTCCCTCGTATCCTCTAAAATATTTACTTTTTGAAATGGCAACCAACATTTTTTTTCTTTTGGTAAATGATAATAACTAAACCATCCCATGGAGATGAGAGTAAAAGACGAGTCATACATAAAATTAGATGCATGCCAAAAGTAAAGAAGACACCCTTGAGCTAGAAAATTATATCAGAATCCCTTCTAGCATATACATGAAAAAAAATAAATCAAAATATAAGGAGCCACCAAGTATATAATATGCAAATATCATCAACTGGGAATGAGCAATTCCCTTCTATTAAAAAACTGAATTAACATCCAGCATATCTGCAATAAAGTTCTAGAGTGACTCGATAGCAAACTTAATCATAGGCTCGCTTTTGCTTCCAATTCTTTCCGTGTTTTCTGTTCTAGTCTTCTTCCATGGAAAAATTTCAGCACAAATATTTACCTTGAGGATGGAATTATATTAAAAAAAAAAGGATGTGAAAATCCATAGAGGCTTACGGTACTTGTGCTCGGAATTGTTGGCAGAGGTGGCTCATGCTCGGAAAAGTGTGCTTGATAAAAGAAAAAGATTTCTTATTGTAGATGCGGAAAGAAAAGGGATTTGAAAAGATAAATTTTGTAACTTTATTTTATTTTATTCTAATTTGTTTAGAAATTGGGGGAAAAATATTTTTAATTAAGGGAGCATGAAAGATGCACCATCCAATGTGTCACACATTTAATAGATTAGAAAAAAAGGACATATCTTTTGCACCGAAAACAACTGAGAATTCCTTCCCAAATCAAATCAAACCAATTCCATCAGTTTTGTTTGAATTATTGGGTTCATTGCATGAGTGATCAAATGAGATGACTCGTTATTTAACCTGTCATGATCAGCCTGACTCGGCTTTTTATACATAGAATTTAACTTTTTACAAGTTAATTGTCGGATATAAATACCATACTTGAATTACCATAGTGATGATGTGCGTTATAATATTTCTATTGAGATATATATTCTGAAAATTTCACATTCAATTTTATTCCCACAACATAGTTACCTCAGCTGATTATCATTTCCTCGTGATCCCCATGATTTGAGTTCTATTTTGAAATTTTCCTTGTTGATAAGTGTTCAGGACGCACTCCTCTATAAGTACTCTTGACCTTTATCTTGTTTCTTTTACCAAAAACATTATCACAGTTGTTCGGTTGTATTATATAATATTATTTTTTATATACAAATACTTATTATAGTATTTCCTCTTAATTTTTTTATATGCTTTATCGATTCATTAATTATATAAGGATGACAAAATAGGCTTTATCCGTCTTTTGATCCGCTTAACCCATAAAAAATGATGGGATTGAGTTGAATATTTTAACTTGTCAAATTCTTTTGACATGCCTAACTTATAGGTTAGGATGGATTTAGCTCGCCGGTTAGATATTGATGTTTTTTTTCAGTTTATTTTTTTCTATGTATTAACTGTGTATATAAATTAAATTCTTTTTTTATTCGTAGGCATTCTTATAAGCTTATGATGCTTAGTTATTTGTAAGAATTTTTATTAGCCTACTATGAATATAATTTGTAAATATTAACTATTACAGTATTATGTTTGAATTTGTATATAAATTATGTAATTTATTCTTTAGCTTATATGAATATTAATGAGGGTATTCAGTCATGTTAACTGTTCTAAATATATTAGTACAGAGTTGCTTTGCTGGGCTTTTATCTGGTTTTGGTTTGCTAGCAGATTTCTCAAGCTATATGTGCGTGTTGGTTGTTTTATTCGGGCATTGTTTCCTTCCCCCTTGTGGGATTAAGCCCCTTTTATTTAATTAACGGAAAAAAGAAAACAAGCGAATGAGAAAGGTAAATAGAAGAAACAAAGGAATGATCGAAACCAAAAAGTGGAATCAGCGGAAGTAGAGCTAAAGCAGGAATATGTAAAGACAAAAGTGGTACTAGGGGAAATCAATTCGGAAAGGATGAAATGGTTTTCGAGGGGTATTGTCGGGGAATCAATCCAGCCTATGATTTTGCTATGATGTACCTTTTTTTTTTTTTTATAAAAAGAAAATTATGTGTCAGCTCCACTTGTTCTTTAATCATGTGATCGGGGGTTTGATCTGTTTGCTTCTCTGAAAAAGTTCTCACAATAAGGGGATTAAACACTGTTATTAATGCTGGATACCCTGATCTTGATAAAAAAAATTAATGTTTTTTTTTTTAATTGGGATGTATCAATGCCTTAAATTTTAAAATGAGTGATGTATCCGTATCATATTTCTATCTAACTAGTCAACAGCTCTTGCTACGCATGGAATATAGGTGATTAAATTCTTTTGATTTTATGCTAACAATTTTTAATGATATTAATGCAGCTTAAGTATTCGTCTATTACTCAAGACTACGAACCTACAATTTGCAAATTGGTATCAAAATTTCGTTATTTTTGCTCTTGAACACTCACTCCTGTACTAAAACAGGTCCAATTACAATTAATCCAATGCATTATCAATTTCAACTTTTAACATTAGCAATTTGAACTTTAACATCTAAGTACTTATTCAAGCTACAGTGTACAACAAAAGAATTAAAATTGTATTAAGTTCTACTCCATCCGTTTTACAAAAATGTCAAAAACTAAACAATACACATATAAAGAAAAATCAAAAATAATATTTTGATAAATATAAAAAATTATATAAATTGATAAAACTATCCTTATTTAATTATTACTACTCATCTTGGTAAATGTATTAAATACTTAACTAACACATTTATATTGAGGATATAAATAGAAGAAAAAATTAATGCTACCTAAATATTGTAAAGGGACAAATATTTTGAAAGGTCAAAAAATAAAAAATTGATAGTAATTGTGAAACAGATATAGAAAATAGCTAGGTTTATTTTGAATCTTCAATATAGAAAACATAATAGTATCATGTAATCCAAAAAAGGGGGTAGATTTGAGTACTTTTTGCTAAAATAGATTTGAGTACTTTGGCTAGGAACTTTAGTTGAACTAAGAAAAAAGAGTGCTAATTTCAAAAAACATTGTGGATCAATATATTTTACATAAGTACTCATTCCATAAATTCAATTAGCATCAAAATAACAATACAAAGCAAACTAAATAAAAATCATGAACAACTAAACAGATCAAATACGCCAACAGGCTAGAATGAGTACTTGCATCACAATATTTCAATGCTACCGAACATACAGTGGCCATAACTAATTATATATTATCTAATAATATTAAAATAGAATCACAAACATTCCTATTGTTTAAGTTAGATGGCCAAGACCATCCCCTAATGATAAATCTGAAATATATTTAGATTTTTAAACATAAAATATATAACGATTTATTTAATGTCTCTTTGTTATATATATAGTAGCATGATTGACAAATTTATATAAAATTCTCAAAATATGTTATGCTCATGCTTAAGAAGATACATACTCAAGATTCAACAATAATGCAAACTCTTTTATAATGATAGTCTATTGCAATTAATATCTTAAGATTATCTTATGGTCCTTTATAAAATGACAATTAAGCTAAAAAGAGAATTTAGT
Organism: Dalbergia cochinchinensis; assembly: GCA_031216125.1. NCBI lineage: Eukaryota > Viridiplantae > Streptophyta > Magnoliopsida > Fabales > Fabaceae > Dalbergia > Dalbergia cochinchinensis. The sequence goes on from CM062377.1 coordinate 2,594,493, forward strand.
ATTGAATTTTTTCATCCAATTTGTGTTCGGTTAGAGGGTAAAAGTGAAAGTGAAATTTTCATGAATAAGTTTTAAAATTATGCAAAAACTTATTCATGGGTTAGGGGTAAAAATGAAAGTGGAATATTTATGGATGGGTTTTTTATATAAAATTATCCATAAAATTATATAAATTTATATTTTAGTTGTTTATTTTGAGTTTAATTTGTTTTATTAACATTATGATTTATGAGTTTAATTTTGATTTTTGATGTAGTAAATTCATAAAGAAATTTTACATTATTATCCAATCAAATCTATCTAATTATATTATATAACTTTTTAAGTAATGGTGGTGAAAATTAATTATATTTGTTGAGATGATAATATATAATTGGATGACTATAAAATCTTTTTACACTATAAGTGCATTATAATTAAATTATTTTATATTAATTTTTATATTTTATATTATTAAAATATTTATTTGTGCATTTATTTGTTTTTTCATTTAAGTCAAATGTTTAATGTTTTAAGTATTAATGCATAATTATCCAAATCAAAATGAATAAAAACATAAAATTAATATTAAAAAGTAAATTATAAATACCAAACCTTAAATGAATAAATATTGCAAACATTAAGGGTCTGTTTGATTTGAGTTTTTAATTTTTATTTTGAGTTTTCTAGTTTTTCAAATTTTGTAAAAGAAATATTGAAAATTCTGAAAACTACGGGTCTATTTGGTTTAAGTTTTTAATTTTTAGTTTTTCAGAATTTATGAAGAAAAAACTGAAAATTCTTAAAATAAAAACTAAAAACTAAAAACCCAAACTAAACAGGAACTACAAATTTTAATTTTCAGTATTTCCTTCGTAAAATCTTAAAAATTAAAAAAATTAAAACTGAGGGGTGAAATCAAATATGCCCACAGTTAAATTTTAATATTTCTTTCATAAAATCTAAAAAATTAAAAATTAAAAACTCCAACTAAACAAACGTAATCTTTTGTTTACACTGATCAAAACATTATTATTTAAACTTATGCATTTCTCCCTTTTCTTCTGGGTACAAAACCATCACCCACGATGCCGAAATCCCGGCACCCACGTTATGTCCAGTTATAAGCCATGTGAAGGAGAATAAGAAAGCAGGTTGGTAAGAGAGGCACGTGGATAGGTTAGAAGTGAATGGACTTTGGCACAGTCACACTTCAATTTTTATGTTTGTGGAGCCGGTTGAAGGCCCAATTCTCAAGGAAGAATTAAAATAATCTTAATAAACCACAGTGAAGAATTGGCTCTCTGGGGTAGCGTTGGTTTAATATTCTCGGGCAGAAAACTACAGGATCATGAATAAAAATATAGGGATAATAAAAGATTGTAAAGTTAAAAATATAAATAATAAATATATATAAAGATATTATTAAAAAATAAAGATATTAAATTTTTATTTTTATATTTAAAAGTATAGAAATTTTATATTTTTTTATTTTGAAGATAGAAATTTTTTTATTTTTTATTTTTATCTCTATCATTAAATAAATTTATATCTCTAATATCTCTATATTTTTTTTCTCAGACACAATAAATAACACTACCTAGATAAATTTGGTGCTGTCCATGTGGAAAAACAATAAAGTTGGTTTTTCTCCGATTGTAGTGTACAGGGATATGCTCTATTATGATTTTGCCCCTTTATTATAATTCCAAATTTTTTGTCGATGAATATTTATCATCTTTAGAGCTCTATTATTTAAAATAATTAAGACAGAGTTAAGTTGTGTCCGTATCAATTACTTTTTATTAGTTATATTATAGTTTTTTAAATATTTTATTAACATTTATTCTTCTATTATATTTAATACAATAAGAAGACGAATATATATTGTCACCAATCATCCTGGGAGCCCGGGTCCATAAAAACTGGGATTCTTTTATGTCAATGTCCATTTTATGCTTAGCGAGGGGAAAAGAATTAACAATTTAGAGGCACGCAATTATAAGAATTGACTTCAATACAGAGAAAGGAGGTGCCAAATGATATGGCAAAAGATCCTCTCCACATGATTTGCTGGTGGGCTGAATCTGTCATGTTCAATTACCGAAAAGAAAAATGGAATGGCGATAAAGGGCCAAAAAAAGGTGACCCGATATTATTTAATTAGCTCTGACGGAAAATGGAAAAAAAAAAAAACGACGTTACGTAGCCGTGTACGAAACACTACTGTTTGTTGTGGCTCATGTTGGAGAATTTTCTATAGAGAAATATTATTCCAAGATCTAATATTTTGAGGTTTATGTTGATACTCAACTTACTACTTTTAAATTCTACATGGGTCTTACTTGAAGTAAAAAAAAATTATAGCCCTCCTTTAAATTGGGTGAATTACTGAGTGTTTATAAAAATATTCTTTTAAGGAATTTTGCTAACCAACACCTTTATTCATCATTATCTTTAAATCACTAATTAAAAATAATAAAAAAAGTAAATATTAAAATTTTATAATCAATTCTTTATTTTAAGAACATAAAAATTTCACTTTTTGATAAAAAAAATTCTTTTTTAATTCTTAACCAGTATTTCCACAGATTAGATAAACTCTCTTTTGATTGGTCTAAATATCCCCACTCATTACTATATTGTCCAAGAAACGGAGGCAACATGCAAAAGAACACCGTTTGGTTAATTAATGCTTCTTCAAATTCTTTCCATCCTCTCTCCCTGGTCCAAATAGTGGCTTCGAATGCGAGTTTTGTTAAAGACCTAATTATTCTTCTTTTTCCCGTATTTTGGGTTTAAATTCTTCTTTTGTGAAAAAAACATGTATCAATTGACTCTAAAATTAATACTATTGGAACTAAAAGGAAGCTAACAACCGCATGCTACAAACACAATCTACATCGGTTGTGGCGACTCTTTTATAGATGAGTGGTGTTATTTACACCACTGTTTATCATTGGATGCGGTGTGAGACTCAAATTAAGTGGGGTTCACATTCTATCCAATAATGGATAATAGTATATTGACATGATATCTCATCTTTTGTATTCCAAAAAGCATTTCGCTTCATAGATAGATCATAGATCTCCTTCTATAGACTTATTACCTTCATTTATTCTTTAAGTTAGGCAAACAATCTTAATAAGCCTAATGTTATATTTTAACCTAAAACTTTAAGAAAGTAAAATAAGTTTTTATCCCCCAATAAGTACAAGGGTGGAAGTCTCAACTCTCAACCCATATATGATAATGTACGTCTTTTCACTAATTATATGATTGCATTAGGAGTGTAAGTGGATTGGACCGATCCCATGAATCTTACGGGGAATCGAACCAGTGCAATTGGATTGGTTTGGTTTGGATAATCAAGTCAATCGGTTCGGATCTAACTAGAACCAATCATATATTTATTCAAATATTGGATCACTTCCAAAACCGAACTCGAACCAAATCACCTGATCCCCTATAATTGTTTTTTATTCCTATTACACTAATTGCCAACATAAACTTACTATTAACACAAGTTACAAACCTCTCTTTTGTTTATGTTCCAACTTCCTTTTGTTATAAGCTGTTGATATCCCATTAGTTGATATTAGAATTGTTTTTATATTGGAATTGTTTGGGTTGCGGCATTGTGTTGTAGTATTATAAGTGGAATTATGTTCAGACTTATGTCTTTTTTAAGTAATTTTTAATTGAATTTTTGGGCAGAAATTGTAAGAAAAAAAGAGCTAAATCCAATGAATCAATCCGAACCAACTTAAATATGATCGGATCGATAATTTAGTTCGAATTATGCAAAAAAAATTAAAATTATAAATTCTAGCCAATCCAAAACAATCAAACATTGATCGGTTCGAATTTGTTTTTCTCCCAAATCCAATCTGATTCAATATGTTTACACCCTTAGATCACATTATCATTGTTCACACTTTTTTCTATTCTTTCTCAATATAGAAATACCTTAATTCCTAGCAATATGAAATTATGAATTCAAGTGTGTAATTGATTATAACTATTTGTCAAAAAAAGGCTAGAGTCCATATGTTGGTGTAGCTATCACCCAGGATCTTAGCCTGTAAAGAAGGAGCAGTTAGAGTGTTAGACCCGGCCAACCGGGGGTTTTGTCTAAATTAGATGAAGTGCACACAAGTTAACTATCAATTAAGTGTTTGGTTAATATCTTATATCATGCACTTTCTCTATCAAAACTAAAGAAAGACATAGACTTAAAGCAAGGAACTTAACCAGGTATGTTGTATAGAAAAAGAATACTTAACTAGGTATATTACTATAAAGATAAAAAAAAATTACTAGAAAAGTTGAACTTAACCTCCATTGCTTGCCTGCAGTATGAGTTGATAGAGATATAATCGGTGTTGTCCGTCTTTGCTTCATTACATGGAGTCAAAATAATACAAGGTTCCTTCCTTCTTCCATTAGCTGACGCATGAATTGGCATTTTAGCGTTTTTATCTTTTGTCTTTATTGATTAGATCAAGTCAAAATAATATGTATATAATTGCGTGTTTGAACTACACTAACGCAACTTAAAAATAATCTATATTTAAAAGGCTTAAATACATTTTTAATCTTTGTAAATATAACTCATTTTAATTTTTGATTCCTCTGAAATTTTTATCTTGATTTTGGTCCTTTTTTTTTTTCCATCCATCACAATATTTTTGGGTCTAAAATAACACTTATTCATGAAAATGTGTAAAAAGCATTGTTTTTTATATAAAAAAGAAATTAAAAAATGAGGGTTTAGATAATTGAGCATGCCTAATATAATAATCCTAGAAAAAGTGATGTGTTAGCCTTAATATTACTGTATATATTCAAAAGTGTTATCTTAAATAAATGGTCACATTTAATATAATAGCTTTACAAAATATAATACACTAGCCTTGAAAAGAATAGCCTTGTTAAGAAAAGGCAATATTTTTCATGCATTCTCAAAAGTAAGTGTCGTTTTAGGCATAAAAATTGCTGTAGTGATTGTTATATTTTTTGTTTTAAAACTTGTAATAATTAAATGCAATTTTTTTTTCGTGAAACAAGTAAATTTATATTAAAAATGATAATTGGGATCAAAATTTAGAATGACAAGGACAAAAATAAGGAAATGGGAAAAGAGAAATACAAATAAACCAAAGAAAAACTTTAGAAGGGCCAAATCAAAACAACTTATATTTATAAACACTAAAACTATATTTAAAGATAATAAAACCGACATGTCATGTTTACAGTAATTTCTAATAGCAGCATGCAACCGTTGTTCTTACTAGTGTCCCCATTCTTTCATAACTAGTACATGCAAAAACAAATTATGGATCCTATTGTCAAAGTCAAAGATGGAACACAGACAAAACGCCACTTCAATTTCGTGCAGTGCACAAGATGTACCTTGTGAAGTTCGTGTTAGCAGCAAAAACGTTTGCGGTTCGGTTTGATTTTGGTTTTGACAATTTCAAAATCCTTAACCTCGATGGAAACGGTGCGGACGACGAGGCCATGTTTTCCAGTGAAGGCAAGGTAGGTGGAGATGGACCACTGGTCACCAATTTTTGCATCGATTCTCCAGATCTACTTGATGAAGTGTCTTCCCTTTTTGAGCTTGGTTAGACAATATGAACTCACATAACCCAATGGATGTTCGACGAGTATTCGCTTCAAGGTTTGAAATTATATTATCATGAATCACTTTCTTAGGGATGGTATTTCCAGATATTTTAAACAATTTATTCATTTAGTATTAAATATTTTTTGAATTATATTTTGAAATTTCTATTAATAAATTTTAAATTTATTTTATAATATATATTCCTATAAATATATGTCATAATTTTTAAAATACTCCTAACACATTATTATTATTATCATCCAAAATAAAATTACACTTTCAAAAAAATAACATAAATTCATATATGTTTCTTGATCAATATAAAATTAATAATTAATTTTTTAAAGTTTGTTCATCTTATTCAGATCTAATAATTAAATAATGTATTAAAAAATAATAAATATGTCAAATGAAAACTACACTTCTAAGAACAAATAAGAATAATAAATTTAGGAATATTTTCTGATCAATATAAAATAACAATAAATTTTTTCATCTCATTTAAATCTAATAATAAAATAAAATGCTAAAAAATAACAATTACATCAAATAAAAATAACAGTTCCAAAAATAAGAAAAAAAATAAACAATCATAAAATTCAGAAATATTTTTCATTAAAACAATCATACGTAATGGATATATGAATTGCATATGAGTGCTGGTAAATAAAAATTGAGAGGGGAAAAGTTAGATAGTTGAGAGATATATTTATATTTGTACTTAATAATTGTTATTCCCAAATTATAAGAATTTTTTATTCTCACTTTTCATTGTATTATGGAAATAAGATTTCACTAAATCATTCAAAAAAATTTTCTTTGAAATAATTGATGTTTGGGAATAATTTTACAAAGCTTGTAACAAATATGAGAGCACATCATATTTATTATTTTTGGGAATAACTAAATATCCTTGAAACTTATGGTTTATAAGAGCTTTTTACTGGTTTTTTTTTCAGCACCAAAATGAGAGATAAAGAAGAAGGGTGGTGGCTGTTGGCGACAAAATGTTGTCTGACTGTTTGAGGGTAGATGTGAGAATTCTCAATTTTGTTTAATCTTTAAAATTAAAAGTACTTCTTCAATCTTGATTTGTTTGTTTTTATACTATATCTAACGATCTTTAACAGTGTTGAACGAGAGGACTAGCATTAGTTCAATAGTAGATGAGGAATAACGAATCCCTAGACGAGGAATTAAAGAAAAGAAGTGCAGCCAGCGTTATTAAATTCGGACCAATGATCGATTTGGCCATATCATTGGGACATTAGTCACTGGTTCAACCAGCAAGTTACTAATCAAATCAGTTGAATCATATTTAATTAATAAAATAAATAGAAAGGTATTAGATATGTAATATATACAGTAATTATCACAATATATAACGAGAAGGAAGATGGTTCAGTGGTTGGTCAGCACACCTTCTGCTTGCTTGGACGGGTCCAAACCTAAGATTCCAATGGGAATTTTTCAATTTATTCACTAATTTCCTTTAGGCAATTTGAGCAACCCGTGTCTACGATTCAGCTTTTGATTGACCGGTCGGTGCACCCCAATTTTGACTGGGTTTGACCGAGTCAAATGTTGGCCCAATTCAACTGTAGAATCGAATTGGTCAAGTGGCTAATTGCTGGTTTTCGATTTGAACTGGCCAGTTCGGTCTGGGTTTTACAACTATGAGTGTAGCCTTGTTAGTAAAACTAGGTATATAATTCTAAGGACTTAAAAAAATGAAAAAAAAATGTCAGCTGTTATATGTCATTAAGAAATTATGAGTTTGATAACTGAATCAAAATAATTAATTTTTATTAAAAAATTTAAAATTGAGTTAAGTAGATTCAATTTTCAGAACCTGTTTAATCAGATAAGATTGATATAGTTGCAAGGAATTTAAATAGTACACATGGAGTTATAGATTCAAACCTTATTGCAGTCAATTTAATTTCAAAACTACTAGAAAAAATCACAATCCACCTAAACCAAATTGTTAGTTCAGTTCAAATTATTGAATTTGTGATATTAATCAGATCCAAATCTCTACACTAAATGGTGGATTGAGAAGTGAGAACTTTCAAATCTTGGAGAGTGGATACTTTCATGTAATTTTTTAACATGATAGGGTCATATTTTTGTTCTCACCACTAGTTAAAATCTCTCTTTCATATTATCAACTTTTTTTTTTTTTTTAACTTAATCAAAGGTAAAGATCAAAACATAACCCTCTCATATTAAAAATTGACATGAGAGGATCCACCTCTCAAATTTTGGTAATCAAAAGTGAGAATTAAGAATTGATAAGCTGTGCAGAGTCGCTAGGAGTGGATTTTGGCCCAATAAAACCCTACTGTTCATACTTGAGACGAGATATGTTTTGAAATAAAAAAAAGACTAGATGGGTCACAATGGAAGAAGAAAATCTTTATAGTATGTTTGGATTGATGGCAACTAGAGGAGTAGAGTGAAATAGAATAAAATAGAGTGGAGAGGAGTGAAGTTGATTGATGTAATAAAATTGAAAAAAAAAATCTATTATTTGGATATTTTAATAATAGAATGGAGAAATATCCCATCCAATTATTTGAATGTGTCAATGGAATTTCTATTATCCTATAATACCATTGAGCTATAATAGAGTAATATTAGTAATATTGATAGAGAGTGATAATTTTATTAAATAAAACAACTCATTTCTCCCACCTGGGAGAACAAAAATAAAAAATGATGGTGAAATTGAGTGGAATGAATTTCATACATCTCTCCACTCTATCCAACCATGGCATCTCCAACTAATGGAGCTAATAAAAATTCCCATCATTTTATTTTCACTCCATCCAATTCTACCAATCCAAATATATTCTAGGGTCTATGACATTTTTTATTCCATTTTTACTTTATGATCAAACACATCCAGATGTCCTTAAGATTTTTTTCCCTTAATGTTCATGTTTGATAACTAATCGTATCTAAAATTTTATCATCTTGTTATTTAAGTGGTTTCAATTTTTTTAATTATAAAAAAAATTCAAATTAGAAAAATTAATCCGAACAAATTAGTGCATGTTTGGTTATGTATTTATATAATTGATATAGTTAGGACTGATTTTAAAATAAATTGAAATTCATGTTTGGTAGCTCTTCTAAAAATAATTAGGAAAAGGTAAAATTAACCCCAAACTCAAATCCAAGGACACTGTTAGACTTCATAGTAGTATCATTTGGTAAAATAATGCAAATGGTGTTATCAATAAGCAAGAGTTATTGAAGTAGTGCTTGATAAATATAAAATAAAGTGATTTTCAAAATATAAAATGATTATAAAGACATAACTATTTGTGGGAAGAATAAAAAACTAAAAGTTTGAATTAATGAAAAGATAAAATTGAATTTTTATTAAAATTTAAGGGTTATATCAGTCTTTTGATTTTTTAAATTTTAGAGAGCAGAAGCCAATTCTAAAAGTATCTCATGAAATGCTCTTAAAAGCATACTTAACTTTTAAAAATCTGGAGTAAAAATGTCCAAACATTTTTTTACCAAATAGAAAAAATTAACTTATATTTTTTATAAGTTTAGAACATTCAATCAAAGAGCATTTCCAAACGGATTGCAAGTGCATCTGCTCGGCATTCATACTTGCTCAGCCACTAACACAACGCGTTACCCTTTTCCGATTCACTGATATGTTATTTTAAATTTTTGACACTCTTAAGGTATGAAGCACAGATACTGACACGAACACGGGATATGACACGGACACGGGATATAATACGGATACAGAAAATGATACGGACACAGTATATATATATATATATATATATAATTTTTTTATTTTATTATATAATAAAACAAAATGACCCAACAACATAGGTCTAACTAAATAAGTAGGGTTGATGTTGGGCTTATATTGGTATTAAAATTTGAAAAAAATAAGAAAACTAAGTCAAAGGTGTCTGTGAGGTGTCCAAGCTGTGTCCACAGTAAATTAGAGCAATGTCTAGCCTCGTTTGGTGTGTGTCTGAGCTCAAAAAAATTATTTTTTTAATTAGATACGTGTCCAACATGTATCGTGTGAGTGTTGAACACTGACACGTGTCGTGTGGGTGTCCAACACTGACACATGTCTAATATATAGACACACTACTAAGTTGATGTGTCATGCTTTTTAGTCTTGAGCGTATTTTTTATTTCTTTTTCGTTCAACAAGTTTTTGAGGTTTGCGCTTCTTCTTTTTTGACTTTTTGTTATTAGTAGAAAGCTTTTACTAAGTTTTGATTCAGAAGCAACGGACATTGCGTGCCCGCGGCCAGGCCTCCAAACACACAACCCATAAAAGTCTGGGTTGGGCTAACTTATTCTGGGCCGATGTTGTGTTCGGTTCAGTCTGAATCAAAGGACCCAACTGGACGCTCACAAACTAGTAATGATCCAGACCAAAATAAACAGGAAAAAAAAAGTAATGATAATACAGTCTCAGGTTTATGATAAACCTAACACGTAATAACATATCAACTATTTAAAATACAATTTAAAGTTAAAAATATATAAATATTTTAAAATTACTCATTAAAATCATATAAACATTTTCCCTTACAAAAAAGGTAGACTAATTGTTGACAAAAGAAAGTATTCTCGGACCAAAAACATATATAAAACAGTACTGGATAAAAAAAAAAGGGAAACTAGAAACGCTTCAGACCAATAGTAATTAATCCCTTATTTTTTTCATTTTACAAACTTTCTCGACCCAAATCTCCAACTAAATTATTATTTTTAATTTAAAATTTTTTTTTTATCCAAACCAATGATATGACAATTAACAAAAGGTGTAAGAGGACAAGAATACAAGTATCATTTCTCCTTCGTTTCTAGTAAACGTAGGCCACTTTGGTTGAGCCAAGTCATACTTGTTTTCTCTTTCTTCTGTCCTTGTTTTATACACAGATGAATTTTTTAAATTTTCGAAAGAAGACTGGATGGTCAAATTTTAAGGGCCAAATCATACCAAAATCTCTGGACAATAGTATCCTAGGTCCATTAGTCATAAGTGAGGCTAGATTTAATCTTTGATAATACGAATGGGTATGTTTAATCTCTTGAGAACCAAGGATATACCCAACACAAGAGGGTAACTTTTTTTTTCTGTTTAATTTGTTTTAATAATTCTAATTGGTTCCGTTGATGAAATAATATTACAAAACAATGTTAGTTTATAGCCCAGAAAGACTTTAAATTTATGTTGAGTGGCCACAAATTTTGCAGAGATAGATGCAGCCAAAATTAAATATTCAGGGGATTTCTGGTTAGAGAAAAGCTATTCCTTATATGTGCTTATAATTTGAAGGATATCATGTTGATATATACTTATTTATTATTAGATAAAATGTAAATTTTACTTAATTTGAATCCCATATATTATCCAATAATATATATAAGTATATCGATGTGATATCATAAAAATTATGAGTGTAAATAATATTACTATTCTGCTTAGAAGTTACACATGGAACATGCTTTGACTTAGCAATTTGATGGTAAAATCTTCTTTTTACATAAAATTCAGAATCTTAGAAAGAAGAAGATAATTTCGTTAGGTAGGCAGAATGACATGTTGAAAATAAAGCACCGGCTAAATGGTTGGTGCAATTATTAGGATGGTGAAAGAAACTTTACTAAATTCCAAGATCGATAAGACTGACATCCTAACATTTGTATGTAATATATTGTTTTCTCATTTTCATTCTATCATTCGAAGATGAGATTCGAATTCACGTTTTACACCCACTAAGAGGTAAAAAAAATACCCTATCAATTAAACAAGGCGAGCTTTCAACTTCATCAAAAGGCGTGACTTTTGAAAGAGAGAGGTTCAATAATTTGTTTTAACAATAAGGCTGATGAAGAAATTAAAATTTTTAGAACTTAGACCACTGGCAGATATTTTTCTTAATCTTGAGTCAATAAATGATGCTATGCCTGCTCGAGAACTTTTAATGGAACAATGAGGTCATTAACTGTCTATATTAGTAATATGCTAATTGATGGCTAGATAGCTATAATTCATTTATTGCTGTACCTCTGAATTATTTGCTGAGTACTCTCCCGTCTCCTTTCCCACATCACGCTAGTTACTAGAGTTCAATTCGGAGATAATTTACTGTGAGAGCGAAAAGAATTAATTTTGATTATTGAATTGTATATAAAGGGTTATGAATAAAATATAAAGTTATATAATTTTTTTAAATAAATATGTGAGTATTAATTATTATTAATTAATTTTAAATTTTAATTATTTATATATAATTAAACATGCTATATTTATTTCTTTTATTCTTATAATAAATAACTTCTACACATAATATATGTGTGTGCATGTATATATGGAAAATGCTAACAACCTACCCATTTTCATTTAGACCAAAAATCCACTCTTTTTATCTGAAGAAACTTTATAATTTTGGATAATTTTCTTTTTATTCTCATTTATTATGACTTTGACTTCATTTATCACCCAATTAAAATGCTATCTCATCTTCACGACTTTTTTTTAGTAATTAGAGAAATAAAAAATATTATACAAATAATGAGAAATTGTAAAGAAAGAACATTAATTATTAGGAGAGAGGATAGCATAGTCCACATTTTTAGTTGGACATAATGCCCATTCTCCCTTTTTCTTAATAAAACTTATACTTTTGATAAATATGTCATTTCATCTTTGTCTACATTAATTATCCTTTCAACTTTTTCTCTCACTTAATTGATATTCTCCCATTACAATTTCTCACTATTTGAATAATATTTTTTATTTCTCTAATTAAAAATGTCATGGAGATGAGAGAGAATATTAATTGAGTGACAAAAAGAGTCACAGTAATAATAAATGAGAGAGAAAATTATAAAGTTATCCAAAATTACAACATTTCTTTACATAAAAGAAGTGGGTTTTTGACGTAAATGAAAATGTGTGGAAATGTTATTTTGACTCACATTTTATGGAGCATCGTATCAGCACATTCATATTCATCATTGGATGGGGTGTGGTATCTAAATTAAATGGGATCCATATCTAATTTAAAGGTTGATAAAAGTATATCAACGCAGTATCTTATAACGTATGGATCAAAATAACACTACTCATCTTCATATGAAGGTGTGGAGGCCATGTGGCTTAGTGATAATTAATGATTACATGATAATTTTAAAGTCATGTGATTATATTTTAATTTTAATAATTCATATAAAATATAATGATCAAGATTTACTTTTTCACTCATAATAAATCACACCTCTCAACCTATATATATATACACACACACACAATTCGTGAAAGAATTGGAACTGGACCAAGAATATTAAAAATAATTTGTGATTTGGTACATAATTGACTCACCGTTTGCACCATTCTTTGTATTCCCACAAATTCTGACCATGTTATGGCATTCAAAGAGGAAAATGAACAAGAAAAAAAGGGGGGAAAATCCCATGCATTTTCATAAGCGAGGCCAAGAACTAACAAAACTTGTTTGAGATTGATATTTGGAAAATGCTTATGTAATCTAATAAACACTAAAAGAAAAGTAATATCCCATATTCAATATCATTCATCATTTGACATCCAAGTCATTTTACTAAAAATATAAAGAAACTGAATAACAATGATAACTTGCACGCTAGCGTTAAATCAACATATCCAAATAAATCTTTATTCTTACTTGATTATTTAACAATCTCGTCATTGTTGTCTGCCAGTTCCAGTCACCTACCATGGCTGCTATAAACAAGGTGCAAACTCAGTAAGTGAGAAATGTATGTGCAGTATTTCAGTGCCCATATAAATAACTATCATACCTTCTCTACACCAAGGCCAACCACACACTCTCTACCTTAAATTACTCTCTCTAGAAACTTATTGGCACTTATCCAGATCAGTCGGAGAAAAGGTATATACTAGATACAGAGATGGAAAATCTCAGCAATGGCGGCCACAGCCACAATACTGGCTCCTTTGTCAAGGTTCCAGCTGTAAAGTTTACTCAGCTTTTCATCAATGGAGAATTCGTGGATTCAGTTTCAGGTTCTAATTCCTTTTCTGTTAGCTAGTTCATGTTTCACAATTCTTTTTGATAACATTATTGTTGTTTGCACTGTTTCCAGTCAAAGTATGGGATATATTATATTCACAAAAAACCGAATATGAATTCCGAGCAATGCCACCTAACCAGAATAAGATAACCAGAATTTTGTATAGAATACATGCAGGTGATTGGGTTAAATATAATATAGGACCCATCTATTCATCCAAAAATATGCCACGTCCATTTGTTTATTGAAAAAAAATTCTGGATGCGTAGCATTTTTTGTGGATTAAACCTATGTGCATAACATAGAATTTTTTTTCTTCTAGAAACCGGAGTACTAATATTTAATTACAAACAAAGTGAAAAAGTTGAACTTTAATTACAGATGGGGAGGAGAGGTTCGCTGATTAAGAATAATGCTAAACCATCCTCTTGACATGCATCAATGTGTGAGTAATTAATGCATGTTAAATTGGTACTAGTCTATTGCTAAGATCTTTACATTATATTTTGGGTGATGAGAAATTTTAAAATATAACATCACCACTCATTTGTTAACATATTTTATTTAATTTGCTTAATATTTTAAGAAAGAAAATTACCTTTTAGTAACCAAAAATGCTAAACAAATAGAAATTTTGTACCCATAATGATGTTGCTTAATTGTTAACTTTTAGATGAATTAGTGAACTATATCACTTTATTTTATTTATTAATCATCATAATTTCTGTAAAAATTTATTTATATATTTATCTGCACATAGAGCATTACTATTTCGTACCAAACAAAGACGCACGAGCAATGTCAATGTATAATGTTACCTTTATCATGATCCGATCACGATTTCTGTCAAAGTGCGGAAGGATAGGAGAATATCTAAACGTAGAAAAATGTCTCAGAGAAATAGCTCAACTTAACCTCATTAAACAATAAATTCGAGAATGTAAGATTTTTGTAGTATAATTTCTGCTAGCAAGTGAATTTGGCAATCATATAACAGGGCAATGATTCCACACTCTTTTTAAAAAGTTTTCAAACAACTGAATTGACTAGTTAACCTTTTATGCATCTTGGAGAACAAAAGGAAAAACGTTTGAGACAGTGGATCCAAGAACAGAGGAAGTGATAGCAGAAATAGCAGAGGCTAACAAAGAAGATGTTGATATAGCCGTGAAGGCCGCACGTGAGGCATTTGATTCCGGTCCATGGCCACGCATGACCGGTTCGGTAAGTTCATCCACCTTCACCCATCTTTTATTTCTGTCATCGTTGATTAAAGAGAAAAAATATGCACCCATCAATGGCTGAAAAAGCAGAACTTTGAATTTTCTATGTGAAATGCTTAATTACATTGGAACTCCTTATAAATTTACTCAATTTTTAATTAAATTTCTATAGTTTAAAAATTTATAATAAAGTCAGTATATTTTATTAAAATTTTTAATCAAGTTCCTATAGTTTAACAATTTATGATAAGTTCTTATATTATATAAAAATTTTCAATTAAATTCTTATAGATTAGCAAATTTTCAATTAAGCCTTTATAGTTTTGTACAATATAGGGATTTGATTAAAAATATTTACACATTATAGGGATTTGATTGAAAACTTTTATATAATGTAGAGACTCGATTATAAATATTTAAACTATATAGACCTGATTAAAATTTTTTGTAAAATATAAAAACTTAATTATAAACTTTTAAATTACAAAGATCTAGTTAAGAATTGAGTGAAATTATAGGACTTTTAGTGTAATTATTCCTCTATGTAACTACATGAAACGTATTTTAATTATTTACTACTTCAGTTCAAAGTGATCAAAATGAAAATATATCACACAAAGTATGTGAAAGGTTCAACTATTTCCTAATGTACCACTTCAGTTAAGAATTATGAGCTATGAAATAAAATAAGTCTGGGTCTCAACATTTTACATTACACAGAAAATAGGCAATTTTCTCAAGCAGTGAGCGACATATACTAATTTGATCATGGGGCATTTTATAGGAGAGAGCAAAGATTATGCTGAAATGGGCAGAGCTAATTGAGCAGAACCTAGAAGAGATAGCAGCATTGGACACCATTGATGGAGGGAAGCTATACAGTTGGTGTAAGGCTGTGGATGTCCCTGAAGCAGCCAATATCCTCCGCTACTATGCTGGTGCTGCTGATAAAATTCATGGAGAAGTGTTCAAAACTTCTAGGAACCTCCACTTGTATTCGCTTATGGAACCAGTTGGTGTTGTTGGACACATCATCCCTTGGAATTTCCCTACCATCATGTTCTTCACCAAGGCTAGTCCTGCTTTGGCTGCAGGCTGCACTATGGTCCTCAAGCCTGCTGAGCAAACACCTCTCTCGGCTCTCTTTTATGCTCATCTTGCTAAGCTGGTATGGCTGACCAATTGGTTTGACTTGCTTATCAAACTTAGCTCCTTAATTCAGTTAGGAATACTAGCTTGTGAGATATCTTGGTTGGTACCCTAGAAGTTTATGGTAAGTTTTTTTTATTTTTTATAGGGAAATGGTTTTTTGAACATGATATATATAGACATGAGTCATAGTATACTTATGTGAGTGTGAATGAGTATTGAGATACGCGTGTACTGAGATAAGATAATAATATATTGTATAGTTATGTGAGAGATAATTGTATTTTGGTGTCCTAATATGATGTCTAAATAATGGAACTCTTGATATATTAGTAGAACTTCAGTGCATGGATGGATGGAATCATGGAAAAATAAAATGCCTAGGAATCAAATTGACAATCTGTTAAATGCTGGAATTATTATTATTATTATTTTTTTCTAATGGTGTTATACCAATTGAATTCCTACACAATTTAGTCTAGTATCTCACATTTTCTTGTATATAATTTGCATACCAACCACCTTTGTGATGAGGCTAAGCTAACTAGGATTTTCTTGTTTTCCACTTTCGTCAAGGCTGGCATCCCACATGGAGTGCTCAATGTAGTTCCCGGCTTTGGCTCTACTGCTGGGGCTGCAATAAGCTCACATATGGACATTGATGCGGTAACTTGCGACTCAAAACAATCTATAGCATTAATTGAGATAAATTCATTGCAATGCTAAGGTTTACTTTGATAATGTTTTGTTATAGGTCAGTTTCACTGGTTCAACAGAAACAGGTCGTCAAGTAATGAAAGCTGCAGCCATGAGTAATCTGAAACCTGTTTCACTTGAATTAGGAGGCAAGTCCCCAGTCTTGATTTTTGATGATGCTGATATTGACAAAGCTGTTGACCTTGCACTCTTTGGCATCCTACACAACAAGGTATGATTTCTTTCAGGGAAATCTAATAACTTAAAAAAAGAACAAAGACTGATTGATACCTTTAGTAACTCTCTTCTAATTTTTCAGGGAGAAATCTGTGTGGCTTTTTCCAGAGTTTATGTCCAGGAAGGGATTTATGATGAATTTGAGAAGAAGGTGGTCGAGAAGGCAAAAGCTTGGATAGTTGGGGATCCATTTGATCCTAAAGTTCAGCAAGGACCCCAAGTAAAAATACTCCTAGTTGACACAAATGCAATACTTGCTGCGTTTACACTAGAACTTTATAATATACCTTTAATAGTTGTAACTCTTCTACTATATTCTATTCCAATCTCCGTGTAGCTGCTTGCATAAAAAGGCAAAGTGATAACACAATCTCCTCTCCATATGATTTTCTACTGCAGACTTGTGAGGCACAATTCGATAAAATTCTTTCCTATATTAAGCATGGAAAGAGAGAAGGAGCCACCCTTTTAACTGGTGGTAAAAGAGTGGGAAAAAAGGGCTACTACATTGAACCTACGATCTTCACCAATGTTAAGGTATATTTCAATTCTACAAGAAGCATAAAACTGCCCTTTTTATTTTCTTCATAACATGATATATATATATATATATATATCTTTCTCTTTGAAAAATCCCTTCTAGGAGGACATGATAGTAGCACAAGATGAAATATTTGGACCTGTGATGGTACTGTCTAAGTTCAAGTAAGTCCAAATTGTATTCCTTTTCACTCTCAATGTACAAAGAAATTATGTAATTGTGCACTTAAATGATGAATTGAGTAATGGTACACGTACAATAGGACCATTGAGGAAGCAATTAAGAAGGCCAACAACACAAAATACGGCCTAGCAGCAGGGGTTGTGACCAAGAACTTAGATATTGCCAACACTGTGTCAAGGTCGATCCGTGCAGGCATTATTTGGATCAACTGCTTCTTTGCCTTTGATATTGACTGCCCCTTTGGAGGGTACAAGATGAGTGGATTTGGTAGAGATTATGGATTGGAAGCCCTTCACAAGTTTCTTAAAGTTAAATCTGTTGCAACACCAATTTACAATTCTCCTTGGCTTTGAAATTTCATGATTTGGGTGCTTGTAAACTCTGAAACCTACATGCATCATTGGATCAACTACTTAAATCATTTTCTTTTGGATGCTGAACAATGTAAGTCTTCTTTTTTTCCTTTTTATGAGTGAACAGTGTTGTTAGTTTTATACATTACCAAGGAAAAGGCAAAGATTTAAGAAGTTTTAGAAGAAGAGGATTTACAGCCCTTTATTGAGTTATTTCTAAGAAATTACTTCTTAAATATAAACAAGAAAAGAACTAAGAGCCTAAGATGATAATATCTATCGGAATTCTGAAGTCTTAGTAGATGATAAAATCATTAACTTCTAAACCAGGTAAATTTCTTACGTGCACACTATCTTTTTTTTAATTTTTTCAAAATATAAAGAGAATAAAATATTTTGTTACCCTCTTTTTTCAAAATTTTCACAATCGACATGGACACAAAATGGTGGACAAAATCATTGTGCCAAAATTAAATGACGTACAAATATCATCACTCAATATCTGTCTTACTTTCAATTTAACCTGCACACAACAGGGGACCAAGAAGACATGCTTAGGCGTTCATTTTTAGCAGAGGAAAGTTCTCACTCTGAGTAGTCAATGCGTTAAATCTCAATTATATGACTCATCACTGACCCTATCTCTTACTTTAATAGCACCCTTATTTTTGGTGGTCACTTTAACAACAACTTTAATATCAGTGCGTAAGTGGCACACACTAAATCATAGAGTAATAACTTTTTCTGTTTTCTTGATCTAACAAGACCAAAAAACTTCCCTAGATGAAAGAGCTTTAATGGGCCAAAAAATTGGACCGAAAGGAGAGTTTAGAGGCAGAAAAAGGGTCACAATAAGGAAAGGAAACAAAAAATTGTATTTTCCTTTTGCCTATTATCTCCTCCGCCCATCCAACCAGACACCTAAATAATATCTGAAGAAATGCATATATTCACATATTGTACAAAATATGCAGAGAAATGATGATAACATACAAAGAGAGGAGCCTGGCCAAGTGTTGAGAGGAAAATGAGAGCCACAAAGTCATATATATATTAATATTGGAATCATAGATAGAAGAATACAGTCACAAACTCCAATGGCCTTGCCTTAAAGTACTCTTTTCTTCACAATCACTACTCTAGAAGGATCAGCAAACCGAGCAGAGAAAGATCTAGAGAGGTTTTCTGGTTCATCCTTTGCAGTCCCTTGGTCAAAATTCTGAGAGTATGTGTATGGATCATAAGCGGCCTGATGAAGGGGTGGTGATGATGCAGACTCAAAGAGCTTCCTCTTCTCTTTCTGGAGCTTCATCCACAGCACTTTCCACCTCAACTTACTTGATCCAATGGCTGATAGTGACATGGAATTTGCATCCTCAGTGTCATCATTGCAACAATAACACTTTCCCAATTGGATAATGCAGTTGCTCCTGCAAGATTGGCACCTGTTTTTCATATCCATGTAATATGGCTGCAGTAGAACTAAGTTAATTTTCTGCCGGTTGGACCCGCGATGCTCTTGGTGGTAGACACTGGTAGAGTGTGCTAAAATAAGCAAGGTGAGAACTGAGAAGACTATGAATATAAGCACACGGTCATGGATATCAAATAGAAAAATTCTTATTCTAAGGAAACAATTTTAGGCACGCACACCCATAAAAAAATTTAGCGCAACCATGAATGAGTAAATATATGTTAAAGAAAATTGATGTGATCACTTTTATTGAGCGTCTAACTAAATATGATGAATTAAATTTGTGTCCATAGAGAAATCTCGATTGGCTAATCTCTAGGATCTCACTTTTCCCTTTTGTGTTTTTCGAGAATGTTGTAGGTCACTTGCATAGTAAAAAGCTAGTAATAATATAGCTAACTCAACTCATGTAAACCTTGCTCTTTTATTAAAATGCTTTGCTGTCATTTTGAAACTGGCTTGTTAAACACAATCAGAATACATGGAGGGTCCAAATTAAATAATTAGACATTTAAGTTGTATTATTGATGAATTTATTCAAGAAAAAATTATGAGAATCATATGTGAAACAACTGAGAATTTTAGTTATCTTATAGGCAAATCATGTAACAAAAAATACCGCGTTTGTGATTAATTACATTACCGCATCCAGTACTACATTCACTAAAAATATAGTTGAAATCTCATTTGTTTACCCATTGATCTCAAGTGTCTAGAATAATGTCTAAATGGCATGTTAGAGAAACAATAGGGAAATGTTTGTTGTGGAAATAAGATTTTACCCCTCTTAATGTATAAATTACTGATAATGTGTATCAATTGGTTATGGCAATAGAGCAGACATTTCCCATCTTAAAAGTAATGATCGTTAATTCAATAATTAATTGTTATGTGCTTTATATATATATATATATATATGTATATAAAAGTATTGACATACTCTTTGTTGTTAATTAATAATTTATACATCGTCAGTCCCTTGAAGAGTGTCAAAAGTATGAAATTACAAAGAATAATGGAACTGAATTAAATTACAAAGACCCCACCCCAAGACTTACTTCACCAAATACTTGCGCCCTGATTATATGGATCATATTCTACATTGTAACTCAGGCACGTGATGCACCTGACAGTCTGCCTTGTGTAACTGTACTTGGAGCAACATGCCATGTGATGAGCTGATTTTTTCGAGTAGCCTTGGTATAATTCCCTTCAATGGTTGGGGTGCTTGTTTCGAAATGCTCCAATTGGAGATACAATGCTACTCTAGATTCTTATGTGTTATTGTATCTACTTTTTACCCGTAGTAAGATTTTTTGGAGACTATATCATTACTCTATTGAATATAGAAAATTTCAATTAGATTAACCTATTGGTTGATTACGGGGTTGATAAGTTTAGCTGCAAATTACCTTGGGTTATGAGTTAATGCCTAATTAAGAGTTACTCTTAAATATTTTTTATCTTTTCTGTATTGGTCTTAGTATCTTTTTCCTTTGGTATGATGGTTTTTTGTTTTTAAGGTCTGCAAAGTTCTTTTTTTTGTGTCAAAGAAGGGATTGTTAATTAGCAAACAAAGTCCAAAATATAGATGCAAAATACCGATTAATATGTCTGGTATAATTCATCAAATTCAATTGTTACGAAAGCCTTGAGCCTTAACCAAAGACGAGAGAATTTGGGATGTTGGGCTTTTAGGATGGTTTTTGTCATGGGCTTTTAGGATTGTTTGTCATAGTGATATTAAGTGATGTTGGAGGGGAACAAACTTGGCCACCTAGTGTACCTCACACCATACACATGCTAAGAATGAGTTTCTCATTTCCTTATCCTTTTATGTTATAAGATTTAAATTTTCTAGGAAGAGAAAGACAGAAAGTAATAAATCATTTATTTTTAAACTATGAAACACAAACACTTTTATGGATACAGGACACAATACGGTATTGGATTCAAAGATATACCAAACTAAAAAAATTACAAAATACGGACACGATCTGTATGTGTGTGTGTGTGTGTGTATATATATATATATATATATGTATTTCTTATTTTGTTGTATATTTTTTTATCTTTTTTTGTTTGAATTTTTTTGTCTTATTTGTATAATTTCTTTATCTAATTAATTCTTCTTTTGTCCAGTCATGTTCGGCGCGTGCCTGAGTTTAAAAAAATTATTTTTTTAATTGGATGCGTACAAATACGTGTCCAACATGTTTCATGTGGGTGTTGATACCTGACACACGGACATACTACTAAGTCAATGTGTCTGTACTTCTTAGCTTTTAAATCATTTAGTATCATGACTTAATATAAAATGTAAATTATTGATCTAAATATTAATAGCTTTCTTATTTCCTTTTACAAAGCTTCATGCATCAGAGGATTCTAACCCTAAATAGATATCACCTAATTAACGGTCCTAACCCTTTGTTATTTGTCCGGAAAGACAAGAAAACATCTCAACTTATGTCGAATAATATATTCAGGTTTAAGCTAAGAAACTTCCAAGAAAGTAGTAAATAATGCAGATGCCTTTCTCAACAATGGTAAGTGGTCTGGAGGGTGACAAATGATATTTCCATACGTAAAAGTGGGTGTCTAATTGGAACACTTATTCTATTATCACTGGATATGATGGACACCCACTCTATCACCATTGGATGTAATGAATTGATAGAAACCATCACATCTAACAGTAATGAAGTGGGTATCCAATTTTAAATGTTGAAACACCAATGCTCGATGGAGGGCACTAGCTAAATTCAACATCCTCGAGTATGATGCTAAGAATAATTTCATTTGTACTCACCATCCATGGGATATTATGTCAACTCACATCTCATCTATCATCAGATTAGACGTGAATTCCATTTAAATAGGGTCAACACCTCATCTAATGGTGGATAAAATATAAGTCAGTAGGATATTTTATGTACGATGGATACAAATAAAATAAGCCTAAACAAAATGAGAAGTTCCATTTAGATTGGTACTCTGTGAGCACTTGGCTGACAGCTTCTGTCAGATGTGGCTGCATTGGTCCAAACCAGGACACCTAATAAATTACTATGTAAGATGTCATTCACACTCCATCCAAACTCAATTGTTATAATTGGAATTCAAATACGTTCGGCTTGACCTGTGTGCGCGTCAATGCGTCCATAAAATAAGGAAAAAAAAAACCCAAAAAATAAAAACTATCATACAGCAAAAGCAAAGCCACGCCTCTTTGGTACGACGATGATGATATAGACGGGTTCATCTGTGTCTTAGTCTTGACTTTTGACTATTTATATATTATAACCTAATTTATATTTTGAATGATTGAACTATCGAATTTAGAGAAAATTATATTTACTTTTTAACTATAGGTTATGGTGCACTTTAACCCTTAAATTTAAAAATATGCAAATTAAACTGATCCCTTAATCTTTTATAAATCTGTATTTTAATCATAATAAATGTACCATAAATTATATTCACCTCCCTTAAGGTCTGTGAAAATACAACTCACACCCCCTCTAGTTATCCAACCTACATTCACACTCCATATGTTTATCAAATTTTAAGTATTTATATTATAGTCACACCCCTCATTCACAGAACACCATTAGTAAATTTAATAGAATAATATTTTTATAATATTAAATTTTTTAATTAATAAAATTATAAAAATACTCTTACCTACTCTATTAAGTTTAAGGGTATTTTTATAATTTTAGTAATTAAGAACAGTTAATATCATAAAAATATTATTCTATTAAGTTTACTAATGATGTTCTATGAATGAGAGATGTTATTGTAATATAAATACTTAAAATTTGACAAGTAAAGGGGATGTGAGTATAGGTTGAACAAATAGAAGCGGTGTAAGTTGTATTTCCATAAACCTTAGGTGAGGTGAGTGTAATTCATCCATATATGTATATGCTTCCAAATTTTGAAATATGTACTAATTTGCTCTCTAAATTTTTTTAAGTATGCAACCTATTACTCTAAAAAATTTTAAATTTATGATTTTTTTAATAATTGATAAAAAATTAATAGAAGTGTCAATTTTCATATTTAAAATGTTCAAAGATTAAATTGCACATTTTTAAAGTTTAGGATTTAAAGTGCACATGACTTAAAATTTGGAAATTAAAGTATAATTTTTATAGAATTTATTATAAAATGTGAATTTATATTAACATCACTCATATAGTTAAAATAGAAGTTTGAACCAAGACATAATCTGTTGGAATAATAAATGTTCTTTTCCCTTAATTAGTAGTATTAGTTTCGAGTCTAGACTTGAAGTAGTAGAAATTAGGAGAGTTATGTCCCATGAGATTTCATATGTTTAAACTAGATAAGAAAGAGAAGATGAAACAGACCAGCTTTGGATTAAATAAGTATACTATTTAATTTCATTATTAATAATTACGGTATAAAAAAATTTCTACAATTTCCTCATACTAATATTAAGAGAAAATACATTAAAAAGAATATGACGAATCTCAT
The DNA here is from genome assembly GCA_031216125.1 of Dalbergia cochinchinensis. Lineage (NCBI taxonomy): Eukaryota > Viridiplantae > Streptophyta > Magnoliopsida > Fabales > Fabaceae > Dalbergia > Dalbergia cochinchinensis. Next base: position 2,618,548 of record CM062377.1, read on the forward strand.
CTCATAACAGTAAAAATAATAGCCAAACAAAAAAAATCAATGGAAGATGTATGTGACTGCCAGCGCCACCAGCATAAGAACATAAGCAATTCCTTGATCAACAGTAGTGCCTGCGTTATATCAAAACAAGATTAGATTAAAAACTGATAGAAAACAGAGAATTTAACTACTTAAAAAATTATTAATTAAGAACAATTTCTGAAAAAATGGTAACATTATTTTCACTTGCCATCACTGGTAGGAGGAGGTGCAGGAGAAAGAGCCAAGTCTTGAGCTTGGGCCATGCAAGAGATTGCCATGATCATCACCAAGCTGATCAGCACTGGGAGAGCCAAATTGCTCAATGCCTTCATTTCCAAAAAGCAATAAATATTTTCCGGGAAATAAAGTAGGGGAAGAAAATAGTGGAAAAAGCTAGGAAAAACAAAGGGAATGGAAAAAAATCTCAAAAGGGTGTTATGTGCGTTTGGAGGGAGAGAGAAAGCGTTAGTGGCATTTATAGGTGAGGGAAAGAATCAGGAGCGAAATTAGGAAGGTGGCGGCGCCACTCAGAAATTTCAACGAAAGAAAAAGGGTAAGGTGTGAAGGCGCGACAGCGGTTTTGATTCGGTGGGCTACTCATTGACTCGGTATGGACACAAAAGGTTAATTATATTTTGATGACTCACTCTAACTAGTTACTCTATTATTATTGGATATAATAATAATTTTTATTATTTTTATTTATTTATTATATATAATAATAATAGGATAAATATTTCACTTAAATATCTAATTTTAAATATTAAAATAATATGGTTCCTCTACTCCATATTAATATTCACCCTACCATAAACATGTCTGTATTTTTGTGCCGTACAAGTTTGAAATGGGTTCAGAAACGACAACCATCAAAGGTTCAACACCGACAACTTCTCTAGAATCTATTGACAGGTCTAGATGGATCATTGGATTAGCATTAACATCATATCATAGACATTCTTGCATGTTCACAAAGCATTAGATAAATGTGATCATCCCTATGAATGTCGTGTATTGATATGAAAAAAAAATGTATATATTGAGACACAGGTAGTTAGATAGGATAAAGATGAAAGGAAAATATGTTTTTTTTTGGGTCTGAAAAGGAAAATATGTTCATGCAAAATCTACTTATATACGAATAACCATTCTCTGATTATTTAATGGTAGAAAATGTGGGTTTTATAACCTCAAATTGAATTTATTTATTTATTTATTTTTGGTTCAGCTTCGAATTTTTATATATATATGTATATATATATATATATATATATATATATATATATATATATATATATATCATTTTGGCGTTTTTGGGTCAATAGTATTTAAGTTTGGACTTGAATATTTGGGTTGGGAAGTGTTGGGTTTGTTGATTTTTGGGTTTTAACGTCGTTCGGCATCTTGGGCAGTGAGCTTTGTTTGCCCGGGTTATCAGGCAATTTTGGAGTCAAACCAACTGGACCTCAAAGTTCAATCTGTGGGTATAGCCAATCCAATATAATAAATTACTCTTCTTCCTCGAAGTTTATGCGGGTGAAATTTGTCCTCCTCCGATCCCATCGTGTACGTATTCACACGTTTTCAATTTCTAGCTAACAACTATATTTATTTCTGTGTGTTATCACTAATTTTATTTATTTTTCAATGTTATTATCCTATGGAAGCAGTACATTCATACATAGGATAAATTGTGCTAACTAACCTTCCCTTAGATTACGTGATATCACATGTTAGTTGTGTGTCAGCATCCTGCCTTGACAAGGCCCAAATTGGATTAAAGTCAGATCAGACTATAGCATTTGATAATAGATTTAAAATAAAAAGAATTGAACCGTGACTAAAGGCTGAAGACTATGATCTAGTGATAAGTGGTTGATCAAATAAATAAATATATAGTGGTAAGTAATTGATTCAGCAATTGATATAAGAGTCAAGGTCATGGATTGAATTGCCAAAGGCACAGATTGCAGAGAAGTGCTGGGAGGGGGAATGTTGGTTGTAGGCCAACATCCTGCTTTGGCAAAGCAGGGTAGGTTGAAGTTAAATACGGTTGAAGGCCCGATTACCAAAAAAGCCCGGATTGCGAACGATAAATGTTGGGAGGGGGATTGTTGGTTGGTATGCTAGTATCCTATCTTCACAAAGCACAGGTAGAGTTGGAGGTAGATCAAACCATGATATTTGATAATGAGCTTAGAATAAAAAAAAAAAGTTGCACACTAACTACAAATCATAACTTTTAATTAATCTAATAATAAGCGCTTATCTAATAACACACGATATTTTTCAATTTGTCAACCTTATGCAAACCACCCTATAAAGATGCTCGATTCCATGTTTTCAATGATACGAAGTGTCAGGCACTTCGTTACAATATCAAGAATCTTGAATATAATATTATCTAATTTCATAGGAACTCATCGTAATTTTTGCAAATAGGGATGTACCATACACATATAATATTGCTTGAATTCATCGAAGATCACTAAAATCTCTATCTCACATAATAACACATGGAAATCTTAGTTCAATTTTCCAGCACGTTGCAGTTTGTTATAGTGTGAGGCATATAATCCTCCCTCTGTTTTCTAATCAATATTCACTTTTAATTTTTTTATATTATTCTCTATCATTTTAAAAAATGTAGACAATATTAATTATTTTTACCTTTTATATTCTTATTTAATATGTATAGGAGACAAAATAAATAAAGGGATTAAGTATGAGAAAAAGTGTTAAAAAAGAGAAATGAATTAATTAAGTGATACGAATAATTTTGTAAAATATACGTAATTTTTTATAACCCTAATGTTTCATAACATCTAAGCTTATTCATTTATTTCTTTAATCTAGGTCCATAAAAAGTAATAATATAGCCAGATTTAGCAGCTCGCCGCAGCAAGGTTAATTTTACACTACAGTATAAGCTCCAATAAAAGATTTCACATTTCACTGCTTTCAAGTTTCTTACATGCCACATATCACCTTGTTAGTCCAAGGTTTTTGACATGTCATTTTTTAACTCTTGTTAAGTGGAATGAACAATTGATTCAATTCAATTCTCTTAATAAAAAAAATTAAGAAATTCAATTGTAATAAAACTTTGTTTGACCGAGAAAAAAAATGGAAATTTGATGAACCAAACTATGCAAGTCCAGGGAACAAAATGATCGAAAGTCGTTGCCATTTGGCCAATAGGGAATAGCATACGTGAAATGTGGCTGCAATGCACGTACCTAACCCAAACAATAATTTTGTAGAGTGAATAAATAACTGGAATTCAAATTCGTGGGCTTGACCAGCTCGTGCGTGTTTGTGAATGTCACATACTCACATTGTCACCCCCTCCACAAAATAAGTAACAAGAAAAATCAAGTCTAACAGAGAAAAGGCAAAACCGCGTCTACAAAGAGGGATATACTTAGTACACTGAAAATAAAAAAAATATTTACTATAATTTATTTATTAATTGATATATAAATTTTATAGATTATTATTATTTTATATTTTTAATATAATAATTAATTTATTAATCAATAAATGAATTGCTCTGAAAACACGTAAGTTCTCAAAAGAATATGGAAGCTTGAATGTCAAATGTACTGATAACAAAGGATAGATAAGAGACCGAAAAACAAAGAAACCATTTTCTGATGAGCAATATACCCGATTAAATAATATAATAATACAACTACCAAAATTCATCAATAATAATTACAATATAAAAGAATTCTCTAATTTCCTCATACTAATATCAAGAGAAAATACAAAAATAAAAAAGAACATGATTAATCTCATGGTAATAATATTACTAATAATAGTGGAAAAAAAAGTCAATGGAACATGTATGTGATTCCCAACGCCACCAGCATAAGAAGGTAAGCAATTCCTTGGTCAATAGCAGTGCCTGCATTAAATAAAAACAAGATTAAATTTTAAACTGAAAAGAATAGAGAGTTTAAATACTTCAAAAATTAAGATTTAAGAACAATAATTTTTTTTTCAAAAAATAAAAAAAGGAAAGAAAGAAAAATGGTAAGATGAAATCACTCACCATCACTGGTAGGAGGAGGTGCAGGAGAAAAAGCCGAGTCCTGGGCTTGGCCTATTTGAGAGATTGCCATGATCACCAAACTGAGAATTGGGAGAGCCAAGATGCTCGCGGCCTTCATTTCCAAAAACACAAATTTTCCGGGAAAAAAAAGAGAGGGAGGAAATAATAATACTGGAGAAAGATGAAGAAACTAAGAGAAGGTTAGAAAATCTAAAAGGGGTTATTATGTGGCTTGTTTGGAGGGAAGGAAAGAAGGTTTTGGTGGCTTTTATAGGTGAGGTAGAGAAATGAAATGATGAGGAAGGTGGTGGCGTCAGTGAGAAATTTCAACGAAATGATATGATAGGGGTGAGTTTGGAGGCGAGTCAGCAGTTTCGACTCGGTTGGCGACTCGTTGACCTGGGTAGTGACACGTAAGGAGAAGACAAAGGTGAATTGTATAGATGTCTGAAAATAAACACTTGTATTTCTGTGCTTTTGTGCCTTATAAGTTTCGATTCACAAGCAACGTGGTAACAACCATCGAAAGATTCAACACCAAGTTCTCTAGAATCTATGGACAGGTCAGTCCAGGAAATTGTGCCAGAAATTTGAATAGCAGAAATATCTGTCCACCTTGAAGAATGTTACGTAAGATGTGACACTTCATTGTCGTGAAATTTTGAATATTTAATTATGATTAACCCAACCAAATGCATATTAGAATTTAGAGGGCGTTTCAATGGATTATTTTGGCTCAAAATTACTCTTTTTTCAAAAAATAAAATTTTTATATTTAGATAAATTTTTAAAAAATAAATATTAAAAAATTAAACTTTTAATTTTTTTTAGAAATAAAAAGGAGTAGCTTTTAAAATAAAAAAAAATTGAGTTTTACGATTTTTCAACTATGTCTAAAATTGTAAATCGCTCCCTTGTATGGTTGTACCAGTTATTCTAACACACTTGTAATTGTACGATTCCCATTCCACATCCCACTAAACAAAATTCCCTTCCCTCATAAAAATAAAAGAATGAGTTGTGCGATTCCCATAAATTTCGTAGTTTGCTCTCATCACTAATATGCTATCATCATCCGAAATTCCAAATCATTAAGGGGCCTTGTGCAAAAGCCCGTTACAAGCTACTTAACTTAAAAGCATCCCACAACTGAATTTGCTCTAATTTCCTCCGGCTGTCTGGCATCTAAAGAGAGAATCATTGCTGACAGCTAAGTCGGGTTATGCAAGCACATTTTATACTAACTTTTAATATTCCGCAGCCAAAATACTCTGTATTTTTCAAGGACGAAAAAATTAACTGCCCATCAAAATGGTCGAGCTATTTATTTAAAGATTTAGAAGTCTAATCGATTTAACTAAGGTTCAGCTGGAATATAATAAAAAATATATAAATATATATATAATTAATTAAAATATAAAAATATATTAAATTATTAATATTAACATAATCAACCAAAAAGAATTTATAGATCCATAAGAATAAATATAATCCATATAAAATTTCTCTTGTCTCAGCTTCATAACACGATCACAAAGTATTTGAAAATAATCTTTGTTAGTGTTCAGCAAGATTTATAGTGAATAGTCTGTGAATGACAAAGAGAGAAAAAGAATAACCTAGCAACATTTGTTAATGCCTTTCTTTAATTTCATATTTTTTTTGCTCTGTGGCTGCTAAAAGATGACAGCATTTAACCTTTGAAAGGAAAACAAATTCAAAAGTTTCAAACTGGTTAACGTGGCAAATCGAACCAATTCACCGGTTTTGTCCAGTTTTGGGCTCCGATGGTTGAAGGCACTTGACTAGACAGGCAAGGTAATTGGTTTTTGGTTAACCCGATCGAATCGGCCGATTCGATCCGATTTTTTTTTCCCTGGTATTTTTCCCTCGATGATAGGGAAAATAATTTTTAACAGAAAATTTGAGCATTGCAAACTTATAAAATTGATATAGGTAAATGGTGAAAGGCACTAATGCCTCACAAAATGTCCTAACAAGCCAACACAAAGACGAGATAATAGCAAAACAAACTTGAAAGAACATAGTGATAACAAACTCTGAAGTTTGACTCACAAGAAACATGCCCTAAAAGGACGCATCAAATGAGCATCGACATCCAACCACAAGCTTGAGAATCCATCGGTACAGAATCTCAACAATGACATCATACTTTCCTTCCACAAAACATGAATACTAAAAATGCATGAAACACACACAACACAAAAACACGAGCTCGAACACGAGACCACTGGATCAGAATCGTACTCAAAAGTAACATCTTCATACCTTCCTTCCACGACAATGCAACCCATGAGCTCAAACGCAAGACAAACACAAAGCCACGCCAATCACAAGAAGCCCCATTATTACACCGATCTTGTCTCAAGCATAATAGGCATTTATATTATGCTAAAGAGATTAACTTTGATATAATATTTTTATATTATCGTTCACAATGTTATTATGTGAAAATTTTAAAGTAAAGGCTGTTAAATTCAAACATTTTTATTAAAATAACAATTTACGATTTGATTTCTGAATAAGATATTTTTGCACAAAAACTGCATAAAAATTTATCTCTATTATGAATGTGCAGGAGCAATCCACATAATTATAAAAGTTGAAGAGTAGGGTAGCTTGCTTATTACTCTGATCATTGTTGTCTCCCCCTACAATATAGTTCATGCTTCTGCTTTAGGGATAGATATTATTAAGTGAGTTTTATATATTTGATATGCTTTCCAATTAAAAACGTAAGGCTCCTTTTTTACATCAATACATGCGTGTCAGTGTATGTTATAATGTTTTGAAAAATATGACTTAAAAACCATTATATATATTATCAACAAAAGGGTATGCAACGGGGGATCCTTGTTTTTTAGCGTTAGGAAATTGGGATTTCTCGAAGCCGTAGTCAAAGGAGACAAGCAGAGGCATGTCAAACTAAAACTTGAAAAGTCAAAGGAACGATGAGCTTTGACTATGTCATGGCATGCCCTTGTTTTACCATTATAGTTTGTATATTTGTGAAGAGTCTTTGGTTCTCTGAGGTTCACACGAACTGGTTTCTCGAAAAGCCTCACTGCTGAAGTTTCATAATGTTCACATGAATCGTCTCCAGGCTAGCCAATAATGTGTGTTCATTTTTCCCGTGATGATGAACAAATCTTTATTTCAAGGAACTATACAAAAGAGTGGATGCACGGTTAATTTGATGAGGATCAAAACGAGATGGCGTGGAGTTCATCAGGATATTTCCCTGCCGTTACCAAATGCATCCATTCATATCGTTCTTAAGCCACTTTCTTGTGTTGGAAAACTTCGAGTGGGTTTGTTTCAAAAAAATTTCTGTTTTCAATTTGACTACTATTTTCAGGATTTTGCAAGAAAACTGTGCAAAGTATAAAATATAATTTTTAAATTCATTTCTGATTTTTTGTTGTTTTCTTCGTAAAATCCTAAAAACGGAAAATGAATTCAAAATTTAAAAGTATTTTATGAAAGCAAACGCACCCTTTAATTTATCTAAAGAAAAATCACAAGAATCAAAATGAGTGAAAAAATATAAATTTTAATATAGCACAATGCATAACGAAGATATGCTTGATTATGCATTTTTTAACATACTTCATGAATGATTTCCATCCTTGAAATTTGGAGATCATGTAAAATCAAAATCCAATAAAAAATGCTACCATCACAAAATAAAATAGGAGGAAGGGGGGAGGGGGTGTTGGTATCCTTATAAGTATAAAGCGATTAAAAACTTAGAAGTGCCAAAGTGTGTGATATATGATTTGTGGCTTTGTGCTTTGTTCTTTCTGCTTTCTACATCATAGTTTAGTACTGGTAGACATTCATTCATGCATTTGTGACAACGACCCCATGAGCTTTCATGTCACCAAGCCGGGTCCCCAGCCGAGAAAAAAGCTGCAACTTGGGTTAAGATTGAAAGAGAACAAAGACTTGGGTCCAGAATCCTACAAGGAATTCCATCACACAATGTTCCTTTTGTGTCATTATATACATCGCTAGGCAAGACCCTGATCAACCTTAGTTACCACCCCTACAAAATCGGAAATGAATGACATGACTTTCTAATCTATGAAAGCACCTTAAAAACAGGGGTCCTTGATGGGATGAAAAAGACATGATGATGATTAAACTATGTGAACTTAATATATCTGATATAAATCTTTTATGTCTTTTTTTTAATAAAGACATTAAAGATTAGGAATTCTTCTCAGAGGATATAACAGGAAGAGGAAGTGGGAATTAAACATAGAACCATCTATTTCAAATTGTAGGAAACAACCATAACTATTAAGGTGCAGAATCAATATCAAATCTTATATATATATATATATATTTGTTTATTATTATTATTGCATGGAACATTAGTCTAGAATGTGGCTTCACTTTATGTGAAATAAACAGAAGTCCTTGTAGCAACGTGCCTGCCTATATAAGGACATGTGTTTTAATTGCTAACCACACACAATTTTACAAAAAAATTTCACAAAACAAAGAAATACCAAATAAAAGGTAGCATGAATACATCCCAAACAAAATTGAGGAGGTGATGCTGCACTCTCCTGCCTATGAAACATGTTCATTTATATCCCACTAGCGGCACATGCCTCGCAGAAACTGTTCTTGGATTAGTCACTGAACACAACCAGGTGGCTGCATCAGTGACAGATGCTTTGAGAAAGGTTTTTGATCACTAGTGGTGGGGGCAGCACTAGTTTGGAAAATTTTCTTCGTGTAGTGGGTTTTGGACCAAGGCAAGCTGTGGCTTGGCTTAGCCTCTTTACACACACACACACACACAAAAGGAAAATACACACGTACTCAAAACCTCATAAAAAGCCTTGCAAATTGCAAAATATAACACAACCCTATCTCGAAGGGAATCTTTCTAAAATGTTCTTCATGCCAATGCTAAACACCGAAGCCTTTACTTATACACCACCTTTTTCTCCCTTGCTTTTCTTCTCCTATAATGTCATATAACCCCGAGATTCTTTTCTTTTTGTACTCTTAACTTGAGAAAGAGAGCCACGTATATAATATAGTTAAAAAGGGAGAAGAGTTTGAAGAGGACAAAGAAGAAGCAATATAATGTGTCACCCCGGAGTTCCTTTTGAGAGCCGAGAAGGCTTGGAGGTGCACAGAAGATGGCTTGTCTTGCAGGTGCCAACGGTGGCAAGGCATGCACCAAGGGGGGTGGCAAGGCAAGTTCATGGTGGCGGTGGTGGCGGCGGCAGCAGCGGCGCCTCCGGTGAAGGTGGTTCAGAGAAGCAATGCGTGTGTTCGCCGTCTAAGCACCCGGGATCATTCCGGTGCCGGCAGCATCACGGGCAGTATGTGTGGCGTGGCAGAACAATTAAGTAGTGGTGGAACTGTGGAAAGTATTGATGATTCCATGACATGTATTTAATTCCAGTCTAAATGTTATAATTTATATGCATGCTTATAAATATATATTAGTTTCTCTTCTTTTAAGATTTTCTTGATAGAATTTGATCACAAAGTTTGTCAGAGATGCTTTTTGTAACAAATCATGAAAAAATGTGAGTGTTTTCTGTGATTAGCCTGTGCTAAAATACAGCATAACTACAAGATTCGGGTTCAAAAGGGAAAGAACAAGATTTCTTTTAAATGGGTCTTGTAAGTACAGAAACGTTTGCTTTGAGACTTGTTGAGGGCACTGCTCTACTCACCCCTCCATTAGAATCAGCAAGGTTGGGTAGGACTCACAAATGAGAACTCAGTTCAGAGAAATAATACATGATCTGATCATGTATATATCGCTGTCATTGATTTCTTACCTTTCTAAAACAACTTGATCAATGATGAGAATGTACAAACTTGCACATGAGAGAATTCGATCCCAATTTTTTTTCAGGTAATAGGTTTACATTTCCAGATATAGTCACAAAAGTAAGGCAGCAAGGTCAGAGGGAAATTCACACTATGTAGCACCTGTTACTAGCACTTAAATCACCGGTTAAATCACTGAAAAATACACCTATCTCTTACGAAAAATACCTTAATTATTGATACAGGTGGTAACTACAATAAGCAGTGTCTCTTTATTCTTTTCAGACCTTCTGCACTGTTTCTATTGTTAAAAAGACGCAATCTACTGCTATCATCATAATAGTTCTGCCACTGTGCAAAGCTTAATTTTGGAACCAGATGGTGAAAGATGAAAATTATAGAAGCATAATTTTGAAAAGGCTCTCCACTCCTTCTCTTCTCTGTGGGAGAATAGGACATAAATCAAGCTCCAGATCTTTGAAGTAAGATAAAAAGAAAACAAGTATCTGTACTCGTAGTTTATATTCCAATATTAATTAGAGGGCATATTTGCCACCCCCTACAAATCACATGCTAGAACGACTCTTTGTTCCTTTGGCCATTGCTAGAACCCATTGTGGCCAAGAATATTTGTTAAAATAGACTGCTACCAGAAATTTGATGCTAGATTGCAACTCAATAACCACACATGAAGAAGATATACCACCAACAGATTGAAATTGACATTGAAATTCATAATTCAATTTTGTGCTAATGTGCTGGGAGGACCTGTGACCTTCCAAACACTTCGAACATTCTACATATCACACTACGAGGACCTTCTTGCCCTCACTCGGTCCAATACATCACTTTATTTGTTTTTTTTTTTTTTTGGGGGGGCCAACCAATACATAACCTAAACAAATGACCAAATATTCAACAGGCTTTGAAATGTCCACACACTTAAACCCAATAAAATAAAGAGGAGTGATATATGATTATTACTAAATTTATACCATATACTTACTGCAAATAAAATGTTATAAATTAGTGTATAAAAAATTATAAACCATATACAAAATATTGTAAACTAATTTGTAAAAAGTTGTAAATCAAGATGGTTTACAATATTGTATATTGGCTTACAATTTTTTCTATTTTAGTTTATAACTTTTTGCATATTGATTTACAATTTTTTAATTTGCTATAAGCATATGGTGTAAGTTTGGTAATGGACATTTAACATTTCTCTAAAATAAAATAAAATGGAAACAAGAAGGAAGATAAATCCACTTCAACATTTTTGGAGCACATCAGCACGTGTTATTTAGATTTGTATTTTCATTGTGGCCATTTATTATTACTATCATCAAAATCCAGGAAGTTCAGATTTTTAAATTCTTAATACAGCAATACATCATAATCTATCGAAAATTTATTTACCTTCCATTTTTAGTTTGGTCAGATACACCTTTCATTTTTTTTTTTTTGTGGGTCACAGATATACCTTCCAGTTGTCAGTTTGCATATATTTAACGGGAAGGGGTACCCAACAACAAAAAGGTTGAAATCAAAATTCCAAGCACATGTAGTACAAAATTTGAAGCCTAACCGTAAAATCTTAGAAGCTGCAAAGGGGGACAGTATTTTCAAACTAAAACAAAGGACTGTCTGAAAGTACATTCTCACCCTTTCCCCCTTTTCACAGTAGCGTATCAGTTTTCAGATGAAGGAGAGTTACCCCATAGAGGTGGTGCATTTTTTCTACAGTGGTTTCCCCTTTAAGAGTAGTTTTTTTTAAAAAAATTTTTTTTCTGGGTCCAATTCTCACTTAGTTAATGAAGTATTTAATCTTTATACTTACTGAGTTATCGTGATGGTAGGACATCCAAATCAAATACTTTACTTTAAAGTCTTGCGATTATAACTAACTTTTGGGTTGGATAATTATGCTTATGACAATGATATATCGATAACTTTTATTAATGGATATTGGTTGAGATTTTTTTCTAAAGCAATATGCCTCTTTGTATAACATAAGATTGTTTTTGAAGACTTCATCTATTTGATGCATATCACGTTGATAAACTATGTTGTTGTCCTGTCATCGGCATATGTTTATGTTTGTTTCTATATAACCAAAGAATACAATGTTGATTTGATGTGCTCAATGCTCACCTTTACGCTTATGAGGATCTATACTATGATGTGACGGTGTTCATGTTGCAAACACCTTATTAAAGCTATATAATTGTCAGTGATTAATTTTTTAGGCTTAGGCTTTTGATGTCAATAGAACGTGATATATTCTATCCATATTCTAGCTGATATTCTGATTTTGTGCCGAAGTTAAGTTTTCTTTATTAATCAATTGATTAATCAGTGAAACTCTTCTGATGCAAAAAATAATAAAACAACAAAATAACTACTGTCCATGTCAGGTATTGTGAAACTAGAAACTGATGCTATCGCAATTGGCTCAACTGATGTCCCATTTTTCGTTTTTTCTTTTAACAAATCTGGTTGTTTCTAGTTGGTGGTAAACAATTAATCACAAGGTAAATCTGTCCAAATAATATGTCAGCATAGTTTAGACATCGAAAATAAATCCCGTTATATTCCAAAAGTATAATATATCTTTGACAAACTTTACTAGAGAAGAGAGGAGAGAGATAGGAAGAGAAGAGGAGGGAGGGGAGCAGCAGTATCATTAAGGCCAACCACGATATCAATTGGTTTAGTTTCTTCATTGCTGAAAACACATTGCTCTTTTGGACAACCCTCAATTAACTCGAGTTTTGACATCTTGATAGTAAACATAAAATCTTGGTTGTACCAACCAATAAAAAAAAGACATAATCCACAATGCACTTGTAAAACCCAACTGACACCAACAATGTGTAGACATGGAAAGTAGATTTTTTACCCGTCATTGCTTAACTTTCTTTCTACATAAGCATGGTGTTTACAAGTAGAATTCAAATAGTTTTATCAGTAAAACCTCCATGATTTTATTTCTCAACCACTGGACTGACAAACTCTCAGGTGCCACTCATTAATTCTACCTCATAATCATAATAAATACAAGATGCTGGTAGTTTTTGGTGAATCAGAATTTACAAGGGTGTGTCGTGTAATCCATATGCAATTATACAGCACGATAAAATCAGTGCAATGAACAGACCACATCTCTGCTGTATGAACAAAGCATGCTTAAGGATAATACCACATCATGAATCCTCAGCTCCAATGTATGTGCTCTGATCATCCAATGGGTCGCCCAGTGACTGAAGCAAATGAATAACAGATTAGTAAATTCTTTCTATATGAAATTGAAGAATGCATTGAATACCAAAAGATTCTGCATAGCCAAAACTTAAAAGTAGGCAAAACAAGAAGCCCACAAGTATCATTTAACCATTAACTTAGGCAACCATGTAAGGACAAACAGGTAGTAGACGAGAAGGAATGACACCAAGGGTAACCTTGGATTTTAAGAAACAAGGATAATAATTAAGGCCTTAAAGCTTCCATGCTAACAAAAATTGGCTCAAACTCAACCCCCATAATGCAAATGTCGAGTTCAATCAAACCAGCATAAAACAAGGAATTCTTCTGGGTTTCAGGTCAATTATGCTGAATTTCATAGAGGTATATATATATAGATATATCTATATATATGTATATATATAAGAATGTTTCTATAGTTCAAGTCCCCGGTTGGTAAAAAGGTTTTGATTAGCCAGTGATACCAGATTCACTAAACAGTGCGAAAAAAAGAATCATAGATGATTATATAAGAAAGGGAAAAAGAAAAGGCTGGTATCCAATTCCAAACAAAAACTGAATCCAAGGTTTCAGAGTTCAGACTAAAACAATGAAAATGACACGCTCAATAATCAGTGATCAGTTTCAAATATATGGGATCCTACAATGTTTACACCATTGTATGGTGGCTAAAACTTCCCTACCTATAGGTGAAATAAATCATTCATTGGCCATAATATGCAGACAAAATGGTACATTGTTTCACGGAGGAATAAAAAAATCTCACCTCAGGATAGCAGTTTTGACGAACAATTGTCTGCTCACTTACATTCACATCCACTTCACACGACACGGTTGCCTGGATTGATGAACAGGAAAAAAAAGCACTCACATTAATCATGAAAACAGCCAGATGACAAGTCAACTTCCACACATGAAACATGAGAATTTCAGCAGATTGCAGGGTTACACATCCAGACCAAAAAAAATAAAAAAACAAAATAGACTCAGCAGATGTAAAGCCAAAAACTGTTATTTTCTCCAAAGGAAAATTCACCAATTCACATGAACATACTCACTAGTGCATCTTTCAAGCAATTCAAATCTCACAAGCTCAACAAACACCGTTCCACTCAATTCAAACAATGTGAAAACTTAAAAGTCCACACAACTAAAGATCCCCAATTTTTCACATACCCAAACAAGCTACCCCAGTAAACCACAAACAAAATTGAGAAAAAAAAGAAGAAGGCAATTTTGGCATGTAAACCTCTGCAATGACACTCTCCAACTTCAATAAATTCACTTTAAAATCCCTAATATTAAGTCCCTAGTTAGTCAAACCAGTACCTGACTTCTGAACTCAAAATCAAATTTCATAAAATCAAGGACTACTACAATCGACAAACTATTACCATCAATGATGACAATTTCAGCTACTAAAATGAAAATTTTATATAATTTTAGGGACTGAAGCGAATGTTCATGAGTTGATACTCATTTTGGTCCCCAAGTGAAATTACACAAGTGATTCCCTTCAGTAATTTAAAATATGCCTAATTGGTTCTTTAAAATTAGGAATCACATTAGCCCCTGTCTGGACAAATCCTAAAAAATATTGAAGAAGCAGAACGTACCTTCAAGGGAACATCGAAGAAGAAAAGCCCTAGCTTCCCTTCAACGCGCGTTTCGGTATCGAACGGAATCACTCCCTTGGCCAGGTCCGCGATCAGGTAGAACGCATCGTAGATGACCTCAAACCCATCGACGGTGAGAGTCGCGTCCACGTAGGACGACCCGCGGGCTCTGATGCGCCCTCCGGAGGCCGCCACGTGGCCCAATTCTCGGCCGCGGTATCCGACGGAGACGGCGAGGGAGTCATAGGAGAGGGAGAAGAAGTCCCTGTTGCGGACCCTAACGGTGATCGAGAAGGATATGTCGAGGGTGGGTAGCGGGTCGGTTCGGATCTTGATCCGGTTAAGTCGTATCCTGGCGAGTCGGATTTCGGGGTCGGAGGGGTAGAGGAGGTAGACGGCGCCGGCGAGGAGGATGAGGAGGATGAAGGCGGCGGAGTATGTGAGGCAGCGGTGGCGGCAGTAAGAGTGGGGGCGGTAGCGGGGGAGCAAAACGACGACGTTTTGAGGGGCCGGGTAAGGGTAAGGGTAAGGGTAATGGTAAGAATTGGAATTGGGGTTTGAGGGAAGGGGGGAGTATGGGACGGAGTTGTCCTTTCCGGGCATCGTGGGTGGTATGGATGGAGGACGTATCGTATCAGTGCTGTTCTCGTCCTACGGCTTCGGACAAACGCATCTTTGTTAATATTCATTCATTTACACCACAGTTAAAACGACGATGCTTACTCATTAAGAATTTCGTTTTGACCAAAAGTTTGGTGCTATATTTTTTTCGATTTTTTTACCAAAGTAAAATAAAAGAGGAGAGATGTTACACCCTTCCTCCGTTTTCAATTTAGTTATGCAAATATCTTTTTTTTTTATAATGAAAGTCGACTTAAAGCGACTTCTTCGTGCAATGAAATTTTTGCATGGAAAATACATTGGAGGTGGCTCAAATCGTCTTCTACACTGTAAAATTACCAAGAAAGCTAAAATCATGTCGAGCAAACAAAACACATACAGAAGTCGACTCAAATCAGCTTCACATAAAACAAGTCAGTGGGTGCATCAACTTTTGTGTTATATAGAAATCAATTGTACCCGACTTTGTATTATTCCTGACATGCTCTAACACTATTTGAGAACACGATTTTAATCGACTTTTGAAATCAATTTAACTCGTTTTCGGATTGCTCCACCTTGATATATAAGAGCTCTTGAAACTCAGATCGCAAACCGGAGAGGCAAAGTGACTTAATATACATTTGGTGAGTTAGTATACAAATTTTGGTGAGGCAAACTATAAGTGTAAGTAATTTAATTTAATTTATTATTTATTGACACTATATTTTATTTTATTGTTTAATTTATTATAGTCAAATTTGTAATATTGACATATAATTTATTGCAGTATGGTATTAATTTTACTTATTATTCTGGTAAATGTGTGAATGTTAAAAAAAATTTTTTTGCTCAGGCATCATATTTTAGTTTAGGCAATTTAGTTTAATTTAGTAGAAGAATATATTGTTTAAATTTATTGTTAGTATTGTTATTATATTGTTTAAATTTATTATTAGTACATTTCCCTCATTATTCAATCGGTTATAGATAAGTCATTTTCTTACCAAAATTTTTGTACTAACTCACTCTACCTCTCTGGTATGCAAACTGAGTTTTGAGAGCTCTTGTTTATCAAGATGGAGCAGCCCAAAAATTAGTTAAATTGACTCCAAAAGTTGATTAAAATCGTGTTCTCAAATGGTATCCGAGCGTGTCAGGAACAGTACAAAGTCGGATATAATCGACTTTTGTATTGTACAAAAGTCGATTGTACCCAACTTTGTACTGTTCCTGACACGCTTTGACACCCGCTGACTTGTCTTATGATTGTTGCATGTATAGTGTTATATGTATATTACTTCGTTGTCCCATATAAGTGATGAGTGAGAGCTTACTCACTAAATCTATTGACTCACCCTTCTCTTTTTCTCTCATAGATACAGATATAGGTTTAGTTTTAGCCCTATTTGGTAGACGTAACTTTCCCAGTGGCAAGCCTTATTTTGGAGTAAGGCTTAGTTCAGGTTCATATTAGTATTAGAGTGCTCCAGTAGATATGCAGACAGGATCCGAGCTATGCATTATTTTCAAATTATGTATTTAATTTCAGCATTAGAAATAGTTATGTATATGTTTTTAGTTTACAAGTATGGATTTGAAATTATAAAGTTTGATTAAAAACATATACAAGCTAGAGATGAATTTACGATTTAGTTCAAGTGTTAAATTATTTTTCAGAGTATGATTAAAATGTTTTCAGAGCTTTATATATCAAATATTTTAGTTCTATGATCCTAGATATCAAGTTTTGAATAAAGATTTAGATAAAGTCATGTTTTCAGAATAAAAGTGTGTTATATTATGCATATAGAGAGACATATAGAGGTTACGAAGCTTATGTGAAGATGAGATTCCTTACGTATACTGCTCATATTCCCAAGTTAGGTTGTGACACGAATATATTGATTTAAATATAACGGATCATATTACCGTGTATATATATATATATATTATCATTTTATCAATAGATACAAAAATTATATAGTAATTAATCAATATTATATATTAATTAATTGATAATTAGGAGTATATAAGTAAAGTAATATAACTTATCTGATTTAAACTTTTTTCAAACAATTATATTTTTTAAAATAAACTATATAATTTAAAATTACTTTTGATTATTTATTTATTTTATTTATCACTAATTATTTTAAATAACTCTGATATATATGGTTATCAAAATAATGTATAACATTTTTCGCCATGTAGTAGATTTCAATATAAATTGCCTAGATATTAAAAATGGTTATTATGAATATTGTATAAATTAACAATAATAAACTAATGATATGTGATAATTATGATCATATTTACTTCAAAAAATATTAATTATTAAATATGAAATTTATAGGCTCTAAATTACTATGGAAGCTACACCTAGAAAACCCAAATGAATGTTAAATATTAGTATTATCACAGATCTAATTAAATTTCGATAAGTTTTTAATACATGTAATTTTTATAGCACAATCCTGCTATTAAATATTGATTATTGTCAATGCTAATAATATACTTTAATTGTAGAGTATTTTTTCAAAAAAAATAATTAATTATTAACTTCTTAAAAGCTATGGGCCCTAAATAATTTTCATTGCGACTTTTGGAAAACTTTTCTTCATAATAATTTGAAATATTAGTATTATAGATAGATATCATTATTGTTCAAGGATTTAATTTTAACATAGTGATTGAGTTTTATCCTATAGTTAATTTTCATTTTAATCTCTTACTTTATAGTTATGAGTTATTTTAGTTCTTAACTTTTAAAATGAATCGAATTAGTCCCTAATATTATGAGTCAAGCTAGTCCCTCATCACATTTTTATTTAATATATTGTCAATTCGATGATGATCTGTAATACTGAGTAATATCTTGACATATCATATGTTATATGAAATATAATAAAGTTTAAGATGACTCATTTTGGTATCTAGAATTACACAAAATGAGTCATCTTATGACTTGAAATGAAAATTTAAATGACTCATTTTATATAATTAAAACAAAAAATTTAAGTCATTTTAAACTTAATTTTACTTAATATAAGGTATATCAATATATCATTTAAGGTTACATATCATCATTTAATTAATAGAATTTTAAATAAAAGTGAACCGAGAGACTAATATGATTCACATTTTGAAATATCATGGATTAATTTGACTCATTTTAAAAGTTAAGGACTAAAATAACTCACAAATATAAGGTAAGGGACTAAAATGAATATTAACTAGACTTTAATATCTTAACTATTTTTAAATTTTAATATGATAACAGTGTAAGATAATTTTAATCACTACATTAGATTATTTAAGTGGGACTCATATACAATAAAAGTTAATAGCACCTTGCTTTTTCACTCTATCAATCTCCTCATTTCAAATGATTCAAATCCATACACTTTAATCACCATAAGTTTTCCACCAAACACATTCATTCTCGGAAATATACAGTACATGAAATCTCAATTTTTAACATAATACTCCTATAAATTTAATTTTGATACATTGACAGTATAAAATACTTTTATATCATCATTCAATCAAAATCTTTTATTTGCATGACTTTTTAAGTAATGATTAGGAGAGTGAATTATCATAATATAACAATATATGATTAAATAACTGTGTAAAAGACTTTTACCCTATCGGTGCATACAAATTATATCACCTTAAAAAGTCATTTTTTAACATATTAGTCTTTACTCCAAGAAAATAATTTCTAGTATATTAATAATTTTGGGAGCTAATGAACATATAGTTTTTTCTATTAGGAGATTACTTTGTTTAATGGGAAATATGTTGAAAATTAAATTGTATGTATTTATTTATTTTTAAAAAAATGAAAATGGTTTTTCCCTTTTTATAAAAGATACAAATTTATTCAAAGGGAAAAATCTAGGGTTATAAGATCAAAGATGCAATCAAGCACCTCCGCTGTCCAAACATTAGACCCATGGTCTTTTGCAAAATGAATAAGTTTATCAATAATCCTATTACATCATTTGGACACAAATTGAGCTTTGAAATCTAAGACTCAAATGAGCCATTTCAAGAAACTTTTTTTTAAAATAATAAGTTGTTAAAATGAAGATTTTTAAAGATTAAAATGTAGATTTAATTTACTCAATTTTTTTAAATAGTAAAGTTCGCTATAACTTTTTTTGATACTTTTAAAATTACATTGACTGCAATTATATTTGAATCTATGACCTCATATATATTACTTAAATCTCTCACCACTAAACCAATCTCAGTAGCTTAATTCGCTATAAACATTTAGGTTTTGAGGAACTTGATACAATTGAGATTAGAGTTGGCTATATTAGGTTTTGAGGAACTTGATACAGTTGAGATTAGAGTTGGCTATATGAGTTACGATCCATAAGTCGATCCGTTTGAGTTAATCTGTTTGAGTTACAATCCATAAGTCAATTCCTTTAACTAGTAATCTACCCAACGACAACTAGATAATTCCCTAACCCGTTAATTAGTTTGTGAGCTTTTTGGCCTGCTTTGCTGAATGGGCTAAACATGCGGGCTAGTGGATCAACCTGTAATTTTAGCCCCCCTTTTTTTATTTATTTTTATGTTCAAATAGGAAGTTTATGTCTTCTTAGAAAACAAAAGATGTGCTTCAATAGACAAGACTTAACGACACAACTTTTAATCATAACTTAGTGGTAAACGCTCTTTGTACTAACTTAGGGGACTAAGGTATAACTTTCATCTAGTCAAGTTTTGCGAGTTTAAATTTATAAGATAAAAACATAAAAGTAAAATCTGCTAAGTAGACTAACCCGCGACCATGGACCTACGCGGTGCGAATGCAGGCCTAGAAAATGGGAGTCCATTTAATAAACAGATCAACATAATTCCGCCATTTAAGTTTAATCCTCCATTGTGAATCATGTTAAACAGGCCGTACTGACCCACACACCCACTTCTAGATGAGATCATGAGAAAGCTCCGGATTTTTTTTTTTAAATCAATAAAGATACTTGAACTCTATATTTCGGGACTTCTTAAAAAAGAGGGAGAGAATTGTAACAAATTACTTGATTTAATTTATTATTCTCACTTCACTCTTCATTTGTTGTTTGGATAAGCTTCATTTACAGCTAAACAATAATCCGAATTCCGTGATAGGTGTGATATTGACTTAACTCATTAACAAGAAATCATCACTCCAGAAACCAAAAGGATTGAAAAATTCAAAGATGTTTAGAATATCTAGACCAGTGACAGTGACATCTAGTATATATAGTTTAGAATAGTATTATCTTAAAATTGGGATAAAGTATCATGCGATTTTTTATAATAAATACATAACTATCCTTAACATGATCCAACATAATTATCTCTAACATGATTCAACGAGTAAGGGAGCCTAATTCTATGCATAGGCCTACCTTATAATATATTAATTTCTAAATGAAACATAATTAGCCAGAACATGTATGATGGCAACAAGTTTGAGTGCCAGTCTAATCATATCATCACGATCTCGGGCAGGTAGTGCAAAATTTTCTTCCAAATGGTAGAAATGCTACCCGGGTAGGCATTGGATTCTTTATGACCATGGGGTCACAAATCAATGTAATTTCATCTTTATTTTCATCAAAATTGACACTATGTAATTATTTATTCACCTGTCAGCAATATTTAAGAGAAATGTAATTTTACATAAGAATAAGATAGTACTAAATGGGACCCGTCAAATGACTCATAAAATTTTGTAAATTTCACATCATTGAATTAGATCTCGACCCACTAACCTTATGGATAAAATTTAAGTCCATTTTTTCTATATTCATTTCATTTTCATTAATTAAATCATGATAAGTGGATACTTTTTATTGAAATAGATAATTTAAAATTTAAAAATATACATTTATTTATAATTTTTTTTTACATATTGAAAAATTAATTAGATATAAAATTATACCAGACTTGAAAGCAACTGTCCCTTTAATATCTCAAATTATGGGTATAAATAATCATGATTCTTCATTATATAAAAGCAACGAATATATCATCCTGTCTTCGTGGGGCATCTCATGAGACTTTGCATATGCTTCATGTTTTGAAAGTTAGTCAGAACACAGAAGCATTATCCGTTTATATATTCATTTTATGTTAGTCAGAACACAGAAGCATTATCCGTTTATATATTCATTTTATTTCCTAAACCTTCAAGGTGCATACGTTTCAATGCATTTTGATTCATAAAATAAGAAGGGGATAGTTGAAAGATGAACAAGCCGACAAAGCAAACAATCTATATAATACAATTGCAGTGTCTTTATCGAGGCCCATAGTTTTCTCGTTTTAGGGGGGCTTGGGTGGTTTTCTTTTGTTCTGAGTCATTTAAAATCTTGAATCCATGATTATCTTCAATCTCAATTTCATTATATGCAACACCCCTAAAATCACAGGCCATACAAAGCTCATCCAAGCCAATTCTTTATTGTCCAGAAGAAAAATATCAGTAATCAAAATGGGTGAATCAAGTAAATTATCAGATATGATATATGTTCTGAAATCTTAATCACTTATAATAAGTAGAATTGAAAAAAAAAAACACATCTCAATTTTCCAAATTTTGATGGATGCACAAACCCCACTTCCTTTTCAGTTACCAAAAAATCTTACCTTGTTATTATTATTATAATTTAATTTTGATCCATCTCCAATTAAATAATCTCATTTGTTTAATTTTTCAAACAATAAATATATAAGACTTAACTATTTTTATTAATATATTAATACATGATTAAATGACACTAAAAAATTATATACAATCTATACATAAAAATTAAACTTATACTAAAATCATATGATAATATTTATAGACAGAAGAAAAAACAAAAAAAACAACAAGCCTTTGTAATTTTATCCAACTCCATGCAAACTATCACTCCGTGATATCTGGCAAAATGGATTTTCCACTTTTACAGTCTGATGATAATGTTTCGGAATATGAATCTCGCGTCTGGTATTAAGGGTCCTCCTTTGTCCCATGATGTATCAATCTTTTTTATTTTTTTAAAGAAAGAAAAAGGATCGCATACAATATGTCAGACTCATCTAGAAGGGCGTAGGATAAGGATCTAAATCCAGATAGGATGTTTTGATGAACTATGAAAGCTTGCTTGAGATTCACCACTTTCATTTGTTTTCTAATTATTGAGAATTAAAATCGCCTTTCAAATTTAAAAATGTCGTTTCTGATTACGGGAAGAGGAGAGAAATTCTGCGTGCTAAATAAGCAAGATATACACCCTATTTATGTCCTATTGGATAAACAATTTATCCAAACTCTTACACTCAAATAACTTTTTAAAAATAATTTATTAATAAATTATTTTATATCTAAATATATAACAATAAAAATATTTATTTTTAATATTTTAAAATATATTTTTTAAAAATTTAAATATTTTATCCTTTTAAAAATACTAGAAATAATTTTTAAAAAATAATAGGTTATTTAGTTAAATAAGATAAAAAAAATAAAAATGTGAATTTTAATTCTAGAAAATTTAAAAAAGCCCAAAAACAAGTTTGAGACAAATTTGTGACAATATAATCACAAAGCCAGAGTCAATTTGAGAGCTAGGTAGCAACTGGATCATTAACTCAGAACATTAATTAAAAATCACCTACACTTACCTACATAATAATAAACTCTTATGCAACTAAGCACAGGCAAATTGGGAGCTAGATGAATACAAGACTGAAACAAGAAAGTTTCCTAGCCACCATCAAAACCTTCAATTCCCAAGTAATCAACAGGCTGCTGAAAGCAACGATTCACTTATATAAGGGGTACACATACAATACACATATGAATGGTAAATTAAACACTCACAATATATATATATAGCTTGTGTTTGTGACTAGCCTTGTGCCATCCATATAGCAAATGATCAATCATATATATGAATGATCATGTGGATTGTGGAGAGACAGAAGCATGAGCCTTATTGGCAGGCATGGACTTGGAGCGTTTCATCCAAGCAGGAGTGGATGAAGAAGAGCGATGCAAACGGCACCTGAAGGAGCCTTCATGTGTGGTTGGAGAACACAAGCACTGCCCCTTTGGGACCCCACCACCACCACCGTTGCCACTGCCACTGTCACTCTTTGGTGATATGGAAACGGTGAGTTTTCCCTCATGATGAGCTTCAGATTGGGCAGCCATGGATGATGGATGATGGATGATGGATGATGATGGATGGGAAAATATTTTTTAAGCTTCAAATCAGGTGGCAGTGAAAAACTAGGATGTTTCTTTATATAGGGAAAAACGCAAACCGAGGCAAGGATAAAGATCTGAGAGGTTTTTGTTTTCTAGTGTGAAGTATGTATACGCACTTATTCCTTGTTTGGCTATCTGTTTGTAAATTTAATTATATGTAAACTTGATTGTGATATAATTTAGTTAAAATTAATTTATGTTCGACGATTTTTAAAAATTTGTTTTGGCATAAAGTAAGAAATTTTTCGCTTATCGTAAAATCAATTATAGAAGCTATAATTGATTCTCAATGAGAAGAATCCAAACAACATAAAAAATTTGGATCCGACGACTAAAAACCAAACACACCATAAGTCTTGATATTTACCTTATCCTTCTTGAATAATTTGATATCCATTTTAAGTGTTAAAGGTATAAATTAGATGCATAAAATCTTACAGAATTTTAAATAGTAATTAATATTTCATCACGCTAGT
The DNA here is from genome assembly GCA_031216125.1 of Dalbergia cochinchinensis. Taxonomy (NCBI): domain Eukaryota; kingdom Viridiplantae; phylum Streptophyta; class Magnoliopsida; order Fabales; family Fabaceae; genus Dalbergia; species Dalbergia cochinchinensis. The sequence continues at coordinate 2,642,683 of CM062377.1, forward strand.
TTATTCAGAAAGTATAAGTAAATGTTAATTATTAAATTACATGCTTATGAATTTTAATTTATATATATGAAGTTTGACCATGATGATATCACGTGATTAGTTTAATTATTAATTTGATTTATTGGATTTAGATTTATAAAATTATTAAAAATAAAAATATTTTACATAATTAACCGATTATAATTGTATCATCAACATTGTTTAACTCTTATTGCAACTACTTCAAAAATCACAAATATTATAATATGGACTTTTTCATTCTTATATTTCTTTATTTATATTTTTAATATAGTCGCATATCTACAATATATTTATCTTCAATTTGATTCAAAGCACTACAAAATATTTACAAGTAGTCCCTACTCATTATTTTTATCATGGAATTAATACAATATACTAACGAGATAAAAACGGTGTCACATTCATTTGTGCGCTATGTGTCAAAAATGTTTTTGTCGTATCAATATTTTTAATTATTTTCAAGACTAAAATGTGCCTAAGGAGTAAGGGCCATTTTTTTAAAAAAAATTGGAATCAAATGTGAAAAATAAAATATGGGGCCACAACTGAAAAAACAAAAATATGAATGACAAAAAGGTCTTTTCCACCTATAATATATATCTATTAATGTAAAACTCTCTATATGGACAATTATATCAAAATTAATCTCAATTATTAAAAAAACTTTATTTTTATGGAACTATAAGTATAGAGTTTTTTTTATATAATCATACAATTATGTATTAGTGAGTGATGACGATCTTACAATTATGGGATATATCAAATGAAAGAGATGCTTTTATATGAGATCTAATCAGAGCAGAAAATATTGAATATATAATTATATATTGATGATCATAATTAAAAGCTATTTAAAAGTTGGATGATTCTTTAAAATAAGATTCAATTAATCATTCATATAATATAAGGTTAAAAGATGAAAATGTACTCCTTTTCCTTTGAAAATTAACCAATTTTCTCCCTTGATTCTTTCTGTATAATTAATACCTAAAATATTATATAGATAATATCATTTAACTAATTGAAGGACATTATAAAAATCTTTATATTGAAACTCTATAAAATTGCTCTACTACTAAAATAAGTAAGTTTTGGTAAATAATTTCATCTATAGCTCTGATTCATATATAATAGAGTAGAATAGGCCAAGAGAAGTAAGAAATATCTCAAATAGTTAAATATGTTTTCATATATATAGTTGTAAAGTTCTATTTTTTTTTTATAATCAACGGGGCTAAAAGCCCAGTTGTAAAGTTCTATGCCTTATCTAACAAGAATTTAATTGATGAATGGGGTGAAAATTATTTTGCAGGGGACCCAATCTGATGAGGAATCTAATCAAAAGAATATGGTGGCAGATGGGAGTGGCAACATGAAAGAGAACAAGGTAATTGCCACGTGGGATGCTCATGGTTTCATATGGTTGATTGCACAAACGAAAGAATTTTCAAGACGTATGACAAGAAAAAATCACAGAAAAACAGAATCTGTGGTCATATTGCCGAAGGACGACCCGGTATTGCCATATGGGCCTCCTCTTTATTCTGAGTGAAGCCAAGGATGAAGTCCACCACCTGCTACTTTGTAATGCAACAAGTTTTATTATTTGATTTTTTTTTTTTTGTTGATGAGTCAAGAATATTATTAACATTAACATTAAACATAATATCCTCAACAACTTGTTAGCGAGGATTTTTTTTAATTACCTTATCCCCACGTAAGTCTTGTGATCAGTATACTCTTTTTTTTTATATATATATATATATATATATTAATACATAAATTTCATTAAAACATAATATCATTTCTAGAAACAAGTCATCTGTTCTCTGAAATCCATATAAGCATGGCCAAAAGGTTCATAATCAATGTCCAAAGTCTGAAATCATCATATCATCTATGTATGAATATATATTAAGTACTTCTCATTATCCATAACTATGCAAATCCTTTAATACAAATCAAGATATAATCAAGTATGCAAAATAATCTCTATATAAATTAGGACTCTTGCCTACCATGACACTGGAGCACTCTAAACTGTATCAAGAATGTTTCACTAAAGTGAAACTCACCAACTGAATCTCTATTACTATTGGGAAATAAGAGACTGGGAAGATCCTGCAGTAGCTGCTGTATTTGTAGATAGAAGAGAAAAGAGAGGGGTGAGTTTTTATACAAAAATTTAATGAGTGAATTCTCACTTAAAACCCCCTTCATGGGATATCAAGAAAACAATGCAATAAATCATAATAACAGTAGTAGTATAAAGCTTTCAAAACCTTTCATACTTATAATCATAACATCAAATCATAATTTTCTATAATTTAACCAAACAGCATCCTAATAGAGAAACAGAAACCTCTGTATAATAATCTATGATTACACCTGGGCGTTAAGTGTCGTCGTTCCCAGTATATCAATAAATTATCTTACAAGAGTTTTTGGTCACCTCTAGGCATTACGTATCTCCGTTTCTAGTGTGATAATAACTTTTGTTTTCTCTAGCCTTGAGCTACTTGTTACCAAGGTTAACGGATTAACTATCATTAACACGCAGCCTATTTCTCTATCACTACTGCCAACTCAAACAGAATCTCATTCCCTTACTACATTTCATAAAGTCTTCTATCCTAGGGTTCAAAAGTCTCTATCATATAAAACAATAGTTCTGGAGATCATATCATCAATATAACGTCTCTAAACAGTCATATATCAAAATCCAAATCTTTATGAACTCATTTTAGCAACAATAGTCCTATGGTTTTCATAAAATCATATAGTTCATGCCACTTCTAGAACCACATTTTCACAGTTGATAAACCAACAGAAATCTCTCATATCTTTGCAGAAACCTCTAAAATCACAATATAAACCAAGTTTTCATGAAAATAGCTCTAATACACAACAAAGAGATTATAGGTTTGAACCCACTCACCTGAAAGGGTGGACAGCGAATGATCAACACTAGCTGAGCTCTTTGGAGCAGTAATAACACAAATATCTGCCATTGTAGCAACTTAACTCTAGATTAATCTCTAGATAGCTCAACTCTATTCCTAGTGACAATGGAGGTGCAACATTGCTTGCCAGCATTGATAAAGCAACAAAACCACCCCAAGAACATGGGCAATGGAGGGAAAAGGAAGCTAAACCACAAACCAATTTACCTTTGAGCTTTGGAATTGAAAGATAGGATATGGTTGAGAGTGAAAGAGGCAGGAGAAGCATAGGGGCTAGGGTTCGAGTTTCTAGTTTGGGGGACCGAAATGAGGTGTTTTATAAAAGGTAGGGTACTGATTCCAAAACTGTATTGTTTTCTACTGTTCTGATATCGGGCTTGTTCACTGTAGCAAACCAGATTTGCTGCACTAACCCTGTCTAGTTCAAAACTCATACTAAGGCTCACTTTCTCGTTGTAATGACCCATATGCATTGCCGTGAACCTATTTTTGCAGAATTCTGCTGAACTTGGCTGCAACATGATTTCTGATTTCTAGGGCCTTCCTGGCTTCACGGGTGGGTTTCGAGAGACCTTAAGACTATACAAAACTTGTCTACGGATATGTATACCTAAGGTATTACATATTTACTAGCTCTCATATTAACATATAATATTTTGTACAATATTTATATGGGGCTTAATGTTTACAAAACATTTTTTTTATTCAACGCAAGAATTAAACAATAATATAATAAAACATAGATCGAATATTAGTAACAATGTTTGTATAATGTATATTAAAAAAGTTAAATTGCGCAATAGGTGATTATTGAATTTCTATTGATAATTCTAGGGGTGTTTGAGAATATTTCAACATTTTTTTATGATAAAATAAATACGTTTATATCAAAATGATTTTATACATAAAATTTATTGAGAAAATTTTATCCTGCAAATTTACCCCCATATATATTCGATACGATCAGACGAGGTGAAAAAACTCGAGAGTTGCCTTGTCAAATTGTGGTGACTCAAGTGAAAACTATTAAACACCTAAAAATGATATTCAATTTATCAATCTTAATTCCAAAGCTAAATTAAATTATACGCACCTTCATAATTTTGTTTTTGGATTGGGCAAAGTACACACATTGTTTTTTGAATTTTTCCTTTATTAGAATCTTTCCTTATGTACTATTCAACATCATTTCAACCTTGCTTTGTATTTCATGCACCATCTACACCTTCACAAAATTGCTAGGGAAATCTTGAGATTTATGAAGAATATATTACTGGTCCTTCAGAATAATGAGCTCCAATAATTGTCCTTCAATGAAAAGCATATATATACAAAAATTGACAAAGATGGAATTTAGGTACGTGTCACTTTGCAATTATTTTGTTTTCTAATTGATAAATGTTGTACCAGTTTTATGGATGTCCAAAGGAAAGAAAATCCAACAGTTCAGACAAGAAGAGCTTGAACTTAGTGGCCTTGAATGCTATATCTGTTTCCTACGACATATTTGAGGGGAAAAAAAAAATTCAAGGTATTAGTTTCAAATATTTTATTGAATTAATATACTTGGAGTATAAATATTGAATTTAAGTTATACATATTATTAGTATAAAAAAAACTTTATACAAACATTCAATGATCCAATTATATATTATCATATTAGACTCAACCATCCATCTCACTTGTTATATTGAAAATTTTATGAATAAAAATATATCAATAAATAATAGTGTAAAAATATTTTACATTGTTAGCATATCAAAATTAATTTTTACATAATTGGTTATATAAAAAATATTATACTTTTAACTGATTGTTGAAATAGTTTTATTCTAATAGTTTCTCCAAACGCACATTAATATTACATCTAATCCTAAAAGACTTAAGCGGGTTTCAATTGAGGTATGAACTATTCGACTTGCCCTATATTTAGTCGACCATCATGCACAGAAGTTAATCTCAATTCGTACTAAAAAATGTACATCATTTATAGCAATTTTTAGTAAAAAATGTTGAAATAGTAAGTTATGTTAAGAAAAATAGAGCAATCATAAATTGCATTTATCTCTTTCTCCTTATGCTCTGCCTTGACCTTTCCTATTCAGCATTATTGTCCTCTCACCAGGTTCCTATCAATCTCTTTCTATCCAGATACAATGTGATCAGTCTCGTAGTTCAATTCATGTCTCGACATTATACTTCTAAGTTTATCTTGAAAGTCACGTCCTAATGAAGTTTCTTGCTTTTTGTGTGCTTGGATACTTACTACTAAATTCGAAGTTATAATTATTATTCTCAGTACAATTTTTTTTTTGACGTGTACAATTGTTTTTTCTTAAGTATATTATCAAACACTAAAATTTCTTTTGACTTTAGTCTCGCCTACACCATTCCAGAGATATATAACAATAGTCTACACCCAATAATCTCTATTTTAGCACTTACCGTTGACAATTTGCATTTTTTTAACTCTCTGACTCATCCCCCGGTGTTATCGACTATCAAGATAGAATTCTAACTTACAACTAACATTTTCTTTTAATACTTGTCCACACTTCAAAAATTTTACTCTTTTTTCATTTAATTTGATGGGTCAAGTACTAATTGTCAGGTCAAAAATTATACGTGTCAACTCTTTTTTACTTAGATTCGTTACCAAACATCACAATTTGATCTAGCTAATTAACTCACCTTGCCTAAATCATCTTACTAAGGTAGGATTAGTCCACAACCATCATCATGCAGTATTCGATTAAAGTATAGCACTCCTATAAATCTTATACACCTATTTCCCCAAGATTGAAATTGTTGGGGTTAAGTGTAAAAGGTGAAGTCCCACATTGGTTGAAAATGGATTAAGTAAGTAGTATATAATGTGGAAGGATCCATAACTCATTGCCTTAAGATTTTAGGTCAAGATGTGGTATCCGACCCGATATTATGGTGCTCTCACTTAACACCATAACAGAAATGGAGATAATTTCTGTATATCTCTCATGATTATTATCCATCTAAGATGGTTGCCAAAGTTATACATACGGTCTGTCCACAGACTTGACCGTGTGATTAGGAAAATTTAGTTTTCACAAAACCTTAGAATCATGATTCCATATGGTGGATTTAGTGGGGCATTGAACTAAACTAAGTAAATTATTAGCTGAATCAGAGAAGAATGGTAGTTTGTTAGTTGGACTGGTAAGTAAACGTAGTGACCCTCAATTTGTGGCTGCCCAATCATATCAAGAATGCTTCCGGGGAAACAAGATTTGCTCTCTGGCAATAGCAACAAACAACCTTTTCCTTCATCTTAGTCATAATTTCCTTCTCTTTTGTTTCTCTTTCCAATCCTTGAAAAACCTTCTCCAGCATACTCAAGATTTTTTTTTTCCTTCCTTTCTTCCATTGATTATCTGAGCTATGGCAAGGCAAGGAAACAAGATTTTACAAGCCAAACTGGTGGGTATGTCTTCCCTTTTATTGGTTTTATAAATTACAAAAAGGGTAGGCTCCATTCATAGAATGGATTTAGCTTCTATATGGATTAGGAAGGCATACTTGTAGGTGTTAATTCGGGGGAAAAAGTGTACAAAAACTAGAAAGACCATCTGACCAATAACTTAAATTCAACCAGTTTCAAGTGTGAGCTATCCTTCAGGTTCTAGGCAACCCATTTGTATGATTGCGTGAAGAGAATCATTTGTTTGATGTATTTAGTTTGATCATTTATATTGTACTATGCTTGCGTCTTGCTTTGGTTTCTGTCTGCTACAATGTGGTTAATTATTGTTCTAATTAATGTGTAAACTAAAGAGGTTATAAAAGGGCTTAATGCACAAAACTCTTATTTAATGGAGTTTAGGAGAGGATTTATCCTCACAAAAAGGAAGTTTGTATCCAATATTTGAATCTTAAACTGAAAAGTAAAAAGATTATGTCCCCATAAATCTGGCCATGCCCCTTTTCCATATTTGGTTCTATAATTATAATTAAATGATGATGTGGAATCTTCCAGAAGAAAATGCTTTATTAACATCACCTAATATTTCTCAGGTACTTCTTGGGGACATGGGCACAGGGAAGACCAGTTTGGTTCTTAGATTTGTCAAAGGCCTCTTTTCTGAGTACCAGGTTATACTGTTTTAATTACTTTTTTTCTTACTTCCTTATCCTCATTCTCTTTTCCTCCTGACATCATCATCATTGTATAGATTACCTTAATGTATGTAAATGTAAGCTGCAGGAATCAACAATTGGGGCTGCATTCTTCACTCAGGTGTTGTCATTAAATGAGGCAACAGTAAAATTTGATATATGGGATACAGCAGGGCAGGAAAGGTACCACAGTTTGGCTCCTATGTATTATCGAGGTGCTGCTGCTGCTATAGTAGTGTATGACATCACTAGCATGGTAATTTATTCATCAATATTCCATACTCCTAAGTTCAACATTCCTTTTGGTGACACAGCAATGGATTTCTATTAATTCCCTTTCTTGATGTAACGATTCTACTTGCTTTTGTCTGAAGTTGTTCCCTGATGATGATGAATAACCAATTTTATCATCAATGATGCAAGATAAAATGTTTCACTTGTTTGTGAGGGATAGCACAACTGCTACCTTCCTCTCAGAGTCTCATCTTATCTCTTGCTCATCATTGTTTTCTTTGCTGCTAAGTGACTAGTGCTTTTAATTGAAATTCTCTCTGGCCGATAAACTAACTTATTTATGCCAAAACATAGTGGTGATTACATTTATATTTTACGTTTCTGTATTCAGAACAGGAGATGTGCATTTATCTCATCGAAATAATTCTTGATTAAAATCAGATGTTCATGTCTTGATCATTATTAGAGATATTAGTAGTTAGTGGGAGTTTAATTGTGTCCAGATATATCGATTTTGTAATGTATCAAATTTTTACTGATTTCTTAAAAGATACTTAAAAAGAGACGTAAGCAATAGTTAGTTACATTCATTGCTTATATAAGGATGTATTTCGCTTGTATTACTTTTCACTTCTTAGTAAATTCACACTTTCAATTTACTCTAAACTTGCTCAACATTGTCTATTTATTCTCTCTATTACCATGAATTTTAACGTGGCATCAATGCCCTCTCATCCACCTTGAAACTCTTAGTTCCGTTGCACCGAGCTCTCTCAAAGAGCAATTTTCTTTTTCGTTTTTTTTTTTTAAAAATTTCCTTTTCACTAATTACTAATATCTATTAACCATCAAAATTTGGAGAAGCAACTAGGTTCGTCCATGTTTTATGTATTAAAAAATGTCCACAGATGAGGAAACAGTGTATGTAGGATCATTAAAGTCTAGACACATGAATGATAAACCACATTCTCCCAGGAAACTTAAGCTTTTTCAGTAGATGGTGGTTCATATGTGAAAATTTTTGAAAATTCAGGAGTATTTATTGAAGTTGATTCTAATGCATTTATCCATTTGGTCTGATGGAGTGGGTGATCCATTTTTCTGACCCAGGATTCTTTTGTGCGAGCAAAGAAGTGGGTTCGAGAAGTGCAAAGGCAAGGTAACTGCCAAAAAAAATCCTGTGAGGAAACTTTAAGAAGCAAACAAGTTAAATTTAAATTATTCAACGTATCTTTTTGGCAGTAAACTAAAATAATCTAATGCCAAAGTGATATGTTAACATTTGATATATATTACCTGTTTCAAATTTATTATTAAGGATTTGTTTGGTTTAGTTTTACGGTGAAAATGAAAGTAAATTTTTCATGATTGAGTTTCATGCGTAAAATTACACATAAAATTCAGTCAAGGAAAATTTATTATCCATTTTTACCTTTTAACCAAACATAGCCTAAGGGTGAGTATCTTATAAAGTATGAGATTTGCATCCTCTTAAGTGAATATATATATTCTTGTAAAGTAAAAAAAGTGAACAATTAATTATCATTATACCAATAATTTGTATTGTGTGTACATTACATCAAATAATCTAATGGTGATTTACCATTTACTTTCCCACCTTGCAAAGATATTCAATTCAAAGGATTCAAATTGTTACATGAAAAATGGTCTTTTCTATGGCAAATTCTGTGATACACTAACTTAAGTTTGGTGTATTACATACCATGTTATCATATGGTGAGGATTTGATGATGTATTGGCACACCCTTTCTCTTTCCTCTTCTCCATCTAACAGAGTCCAGCAACCACCACACCCACCTTCCCCTTCCCCTTCCCCAAACCATTCTTCCCAACTTTATCCCTAGATGACAAAGCTCCTCTGGCCTCCTTCACCTTCAACTTTGCCTCCACCTCCTTTTCTTACTTCTAATTGAGTTTTATCACAATCGTTTAACAAAACATGTTTGTTTTTCAAAGCCATGTACTTACTAAAGCTATGTTTTTCAATGCCTCAATGGTCCAAGTGCTGGTACAATTACTTCACTGGGATATTTAGAGACCTTCCCTACCAGAAACTCATTAGCACTTCTCTCAATCTTCTTAGGTTTTAATTAGGGGTAGGAATATGTTCCCCATTCCATCTTTACCATGAACAAAGTCAGCAAGACGAGGTTTTCCAACCTTTTGAAGAATACAACAATGTTAATGCTAGAAAGATGGAGTAAAACCGATAGGGCAAGGGTTGAGAGAGGGGAGTAATATCAGATACATTGGGCAAACTCGTGTACCCAAAAAGACGAGATAAGGAATGGACGCAAAGCACACATTTGTATAAAACTTGATTGAATTAACTTTGGATTGGACCAGGTCAAAACTCCAAAATCAAAGCTACATATTAAGGTGTTATTTTCAATGGCTTGGGAAGAATGGATTGGGGAAGGGAAATGCTGGTGTAGTGATTGCTAAGCTATGTTGGACGGAGGGAAGGGAAAGAGAAAGGGTGAAGGAGAGTTGTTGTAGTAAATTATATAGAATTGGCCTACCAATACATTATCAAATCCTCACTATGAGATAACATGGTGTGTAATGCTCCTTACTTTGTAGAAAGCATGGCAGCCTTTGCCTTTTTCTATTTCCTTTTTTGAAGCTTCAATCCCCTAAGAAGAGTCCACCGTATATCATAAAGTTGCTACTTCTAGATTTGAAATTTGGAGGAATTTTTTGCAATGTTCAATTTGTCAATGATGCAATATGCATGACACTTCTGGTGATTTGATAAACTATGCCAGCAAATCCAAGTTTGACAATGTTTTTGGTGGCTAACAAGGCTGATTTGGAAGACAAAAGAGAAGTGAGAAATGAGGTATTTCTATTTTCTAATGCTAGCGTTCTCTTTTAACCTTTTTTTTTTTTTGTTAATTCTAGATGTGTAGGTTTTTGTTTTTTTGGTCTGAAGATGTGTAAGTTTTTGGACTTAGGATTTTGACATTTGGACTCGGAACAACTCCAATTGAAAGAGGTCAACTGAATGCATGGCTTTAGCCCATTGTCGTTTTCAGACCTAAAACATAAAAAAAGGGCTGTCACATTTCTTTCTATGTGGATCTCCAAGACTATCACATTTTGCAACCAAAAAAGGACTATCACATTTTCAATAATAGACTAGGCTTTGAACCTCTGCATTTGTTGACCATTAAAAAACAACCTCTATATTTAGGAACCTAAACTAGATGTTCACTTGACCAAAAAAAAAAAACCTAGGTGACTCTCTGTTGACCGAAAAACTAGGTAATTACATGAGCTAGAGAGAATTAGAGAATTTGTTTTGGTACTCATCATCCATATATATGATCAAAATATGTATTGTTGGCCACAGGAGGGTGAGCAATATGCCAAAGAAAATGGCTTATCTTTTGTTGAAACTTCAGCAAAAACTGCTCAGAATGTCAACGAGCTCTTCTATGAAATAGGTACAAAATTCACCTTTGACCCTTTAATTATATTGGTCGAGTCAAATTCTGTTCCCAATTAAGTTTATTTAAACCTGCAATAATAGATAATGCAATTGAGTGTTATTTCATATTTAAGCATGTTCCACATTCAACACAGTCTCTAACTATTATCTGTTGTTTAGATACTAATACGAATATCCAGCACGATATAAGTAATTCCTGCTTTCTCATAACTAAAAAGTCTAAAATGTAAATGTGGTGGCAACAATGATGACTAGTTAGGTGCAAACATTTTGCAGCAAAGAGATTGGCAAAAGCTAGCCCTTCACGTCAAACTGGAATTAGACTCCACATCAGACCTCAAGAAAGCCGAAGAAGAATGTTTTGCTGCTCTTAATGGTATACAACTGAACTTGCAACTGTATCAAAGCATAGTCATCAACTATCTTATGGCAGGAGCCTTGGCTCGCCTACCCTTTGTGATATGTCTATTATATATACTCCAAATAAACCTGATTCAATAGCCTCTTTCTCTTGCCTAGAGAATCACATGCACACATATATTTGATGTTAAATTTTATATAGTTGACTTGTATTGCTATACGTAATCTTCATTGTTAGTCTTTACCTTTGGTTCTCTTAACTTGTTCAAAGAAGGAGAACGAGGATTTGTTCAGCTTAATTACATTGTAACTTGTAAGATATCACGCTCAAAATCTTTATTTCCCTTTTAATTTTTCCAGAAGGCTTATTAAGGACACTGTCCAAGAAGATGAAAATTTGTGTTGTAATTTTACAACATAAGCTCTGGCACTCACTGCCAAAGCTTTTCATTTTTGGTTTAGTTAAATGTTAGTTTTTTTTTGGTTACGAGTTAAATGTTAGTTTGGCCCCATCACAATTGAACTTTGAATATATATATATGTATGTATTCAACTGAAATACTATAAGATTTAATCATGATTTATTACACTTTTACAGGCATGATTTTACTTCAGTGCGTGATTTTTTACACACTAAACAATGAGAGGGAACAATGCAACCATGTTAAGGCTGCTAGTTTTGAGAGGATTAGATCTTTTTTGGGTTTGCTTGAGAGGACTAGATCTTATCACATGTTTTGGAGATAAGTGGGTATAAATGTATCATGAATCATTATTCATTAGATAACATATTGAAAGGATTGAGGTACTAACGTTTGATTAGCCGTATTAGTCAAATCGTGACACATTCATAGTACAAACTTGTTCTCTTTGCTAATTGATTCCAATGAGATCCACCATTTCTCCAATGTCTATCATCATTGGAGTTAAACCAATTTAAATCGAATGAAAATACGCTTCGGAAAGGCCAGCGCCATCAAATTTACCTAAAGTTGAAAGGAAAGTACACTGTTTATTGGGCAATAAGCGTAATAAAACGTTGACCACTTTTTCCAAGGTTTTTTTTTTAATTTTAATAAAAATTAACCCATTTTGAATAAGAAGCTTCTTGTCCTTTTTTCCTTTTTTTATATTTCGTTCTTCTACATATCTAGGTCTAAGCAATAATTGTCTCTCGTATATAATTTTCTCCATTATAGAACATATCATATTACGAAGTGATTCAGAACACACCATTCACCACAATCCATACTCCCCCACCTCAAAACACAAAAAACCACCAAAAACCAAAAAAAAAAAGGAAGAAAGAGAATTATATTGAATTATTTTACTGAATCGTTGCGCATAATTTCTTTATTATTGTATTGCAGAGATTAGTTTCTGAACAAGACTCACATAGGTTCTTCTATGTGGTGCATTGCATTTCAGAATAGATTTAAATACGGCTTTCGATATTTGAAAATATATTAAGTTTTGGTATTAGTCTTTATAAACAAAATTAGTAATCCAACTTATGTTAAAAATTTTATTTTTGGTTTTTGTTGTTTTAATTCTATTTCCTATAAATATTTGAAAAAATATGTATTTAGTACATGTAAATATTGGAATCTTTGAATTTAGTCCTCATAGATATTTTACTGTTTCTCCTTTTGCTATAAATATTACTATTTAATAGTATGATTAATGTAGTGGGTACAAAAAAGAAATATATTAAGAAGATAACAAATAAATCTTGACAATAATATAAAACTGTGTAAGTGTACAAGATTGTCACTGTCAAGGGCACACTCTTCGAACATGACCACAATGCTTTTACAAACCAAAATTAGATCAATATAATTAATTATGTTAAAGGTAGTGCTGGTGAAAAAAAAAATGTTTCCCTTATATGACAAATGAACAAACATTTTTAAACAAAAAAATCTTAAAAATTTGACAGATGGATCGAAATAAAGGGAGTAACGTTCAAATATTATATATTCTCATGGTTTTGATAAAGAATAAATAAATAAAAGAATAACCATTTCGTTTCCCCTCTTTTACCTTATACTTGTGTTTGCATGGTGAAAATAGAATCTCTTTCTATGGCTATGCCATGCAAAACTATTTCATTGAACTCAATTTAATTATGGTTGAGTGAAGTGACGTATACTCATTTTCATGGTTCAAATTAGAGTCTTGATGCACATGAGACGTGGATCAAATGGTAAGTATCACCTGCCTCTAATAAGGTGTACCTGGGTTCGAGTCAACCAAAAAAAAAATGTTAAGAGTCTTGATGAATATAGAGAAACTAACATCAAGACAAATGTTTCCACTTGAATCTCAAATACTCGCCTGAAAAAATGAGTTGAATCTGTGTAATAGAGGAATAAAATAATATTTTTAAAAAATGTAATCGTTGAGCAACTGCTTCTATGATGAAAAATAAAAGCAAGGGACGTTCCCAGCACAAGGGACTTGGCCCTCGTTGCCCGTCCCGTCCAACGTCCATCCCACACAAGGGACGGTCCTGTCACGGCAATCCACGCACCAAGGGATTGCGCTGGAGATGCTCTAAGGGAGTTTCCGCAAAAACAACCAGAGTTGTCCTTATCGGAGTGGACCAAGGGCTCCCAATAGAAGTCTTTTGCTTTCAGTTGCAGTGACATTGTTTGTTTGTTTTTAGCCTTCAATGCATCACACATCGGAATCATAAATCGATGCCCCTTAAAAACTGAGATAATATATAAACATTTTCATTTGGTTCTTATGAAAACAAAAAGCAAAAGAAAAAATAAAGGGGAAAGAAGTTACTTTTTCTTCCTCGTAGTTTATCCTTCAAAATTCACGTGCACACTCTCCCATTGCCCAAAACAGATAAAATAAAAAAGAAAAATACAGAAGCTTGTCCTCTAGTGCTACAAGGAAATGCAACAACAACTCTTAAAAACTACGCAAAAGCGAATCAAACAGAAACAATTACTATGCATTCCACTTAGGTAAATGGTAAGAAGTCCTAAGAATGCAAAGAGATAGACATAAAAGATTGGGATGAGTCTGACACTATGAAACATAGAATACGGGGACGCGAATACTTAAGAGACATATTAAATCTAAACAATTATAGGATGTGGATACAATATATATATGTATATAATTTTTTTATTTTGTTGTATAATTTTTTTATATTTCTTTGTCTGAATTTCATTTTATAAATTGTATAAATTTTTATCTAATTAATTCTTTTTTTTATTTTTTTTAAAGAATTTTCAAAATAAAATAACTCAATAATACAGGTCTAACTAAATAAGTATGATTAATTTTAGACTCATGTTGGTATTAAAATTTTTAAAAAAATAAAGAAACTAACTTAAGCGTGTTTGTAGAGTATCCAAGTTGGGTCCATAATAAATTAGAACGATATTCAATCATATTCGGTGTGTATCCAAACTCAAAAAATTATTTTTTTAATTCGACACGTATGTATCCAATATATATCATATGAATATGACATGTATCCGATACATAGACACACCGTCAAATCAATCTGTCCACAGGGTTAGAAGCACTATGATCACGCCTGAAAAGTAGAAAGTAAATGGCAACTCTGTCTCTTCGTAGTCTAAGTAGCTTATACTGTTGGTCTCACCAATCACCGTACTATTGTGTGCAGCTTAAAAAAATCCATTACTTAAAGATTAACTTATCTACATTTCTAATTTTTTTTTTGGTAATAAATCTATATTTTTATTGATAAGGGCTATTACATTTTATATTTTAGGTCAAGTTTAAAACATATAACTATTATTTTAGTATCAAAATATCATATCTTTAAAAAATAGCTCATTTTATATCAAATTAGTATTGTACAATGACCACTTTAATTCTTAAAAGATTATATCTTTAACAAAACAATCCATAAAATAATTACTTTTATTAATAAATATAGAAATCAATTGATGTTTAGATGAATTTGTGAAGTAGAATGGATCTTTGAAGTGTCATGGGTGAATATATGGAACAAGATGGATCTTTGGAGGATTATGGATGTAAATATATGGAATATGATAAATCTTTGGAGTGTCATAGACTTGAATATATGGAATAAGATGAATCTTTGGATGTGAATATAATTTCATTTTTCAAGTGAGTGATATGATTTTTCAATGGCTTGTATGGTGATTCTCCTCATAAAGATGTATAAGGATAGTACAACGAATCATCGTTTCACATAAAATAAAGAAGTTATCGAGAATGTGCTATGATTACATGTGAAAATTGAGAGATTTTAAGAACAAGAAACTGAGGGTGTATTTAGTTAAAAGATGAAAATGGAGTAAAAAATTTTATAGATTAGCTTCGTATATAATTTTATATATAAAATTTTTATATAAAAAATTCTTCATAATTTTACCTATTAACCAAACATATCATAAAAATATTATATTTTAAGAGGAAAAAAAAAAAGCTCAAAGTATTCAGAATTCTATCAAAATTAATCAATCTCAGAAGAGGAGGACACCCCAAGCAAACTTTATCAACAATTTAGACCGTCCAAATTTTGGAGTTCACTTTAGAAAGAGTTTTATCTAACTATTCTTGGCCCCATAATTACAAAACAATTCTTAAAAAAAAATAATAGTATATTCACAATTCTAAAACCTAACCAAACAAGAAAAATTTACTTACAATGCAAATTAACTCCATATGTATCACGCACTCGTAATAAATTCCATATGTATCACATACTCGTAATAAATTTAGTTAATTTGTATTTTAAATAAATACTAAATGTATTAATTTTGTATTCATACAAATATCTCTCCGAGACAAACCTTAAAAAAAAAAAAAAAAGACTAAAAACAAAACAGAGTAGAGAACAAAAGCTTTCACATTCTACTAGGCCATTGATGAATAATCACAATCACCATGATGGAGAAGTTCGAGGGGAAACAGAGGAAGAGGAAGAGATGCCGTTGTTGCTACGTGAATCACTGACCGAAGTGCCCACCAAGGACCTTGCATCCCTTAGCGAAACAGAACAAGCCTCTGTTGGGAGCTTCTTCATCGGTGTCAGAGGAGGTGTATATGGAACACACACTACAATATCATTATCAGCACCAACAACAACATCATCTTCATCAGAAGAACCACCACCGCCACTTCCTTCCAAACGAGAAGGTGAAGTATCTGGTGTCTCAAAGGGGGTGTTAGTTGCTCCAATATCACTTGCTTTTCCATCTTCTTCGTTTTCGTAAACGGGGTTGGAAATGTACACAAGGTGGTGGTGTTGTTTTTGTCCACCACAAGAAGACTTAGGATCATGACTTGCAGTACCTTGAAGAGGGTCTTCTTGAACTTGCTTAGGAGGAGCCCTGGAAATGAAGGAAGCAAGTGGGGAAGGAACAGAGACAAGCCCAATGTGATTTGCATTTGCATTTGGTTCTTCCATGCAAGCAATATTATTGGAAGGGAAAAGGAAGATTCTTGGAGCTTGAAGGACACCGTGTGAATAAACGTTGTTGAAGGGGGGTGGTGGAGGAGGAGGAGGAGGAGAGTGAGGTGCACGTTGTGAAGGGGAATAAGAAGAAGGGGTGGATATGGTGGTTGTGGTGGTTTGAGGGGTGGTGGTGGTAGTGTTGTTTCTGAGGTGGCGGCGGCGGAGCAAGAGGGAGCAGTAGAATTCAGCAAGGAGGACTAAGATGAGGCCTAGAACAACTGCAAGGCTTACAACCATCACCAAGGTTGCTCCCATTATTACTCTTGATGTGCTCTTCATCTCTTAAGGTTTGAAGTTAGTACACTGTGGACTATGATATGTGTGTGGTATGGCCTTAATTTAATGATGATTTCCCGAATTAAGAGGGTATGTGTTGTGTTGTGTTGTGTTGGTTGGTTGTGTAGCCGGGGGAACTTGGGATGGTATGAGAGGGCACAGTAATATAGAAGGGAAGGAGGGAGGGGTGGGAAGGGTGAAGGCCCTTTTTTGGCGGGAAAGGGTACTATTACCTTTGATGACAAGGAGTGGTGGTTATGGTGTAAGGACCGTGGAATCTCATCTTGAAAAGGGTCGATGGTCCTAGGGAAGGGCAAAGTCTTTTGTTTCTGAACTAGTTAGGTGTTCTGACAAAAGGTCAGAGGTCAATTTCTTTGTTTTTCTGCAATAGGTACTAAAATCCATATAGGGCAAAGACATGATGGCCTACCCCGCCCGGCTAGGCGGCCACCCTCTTCCTTTCCTTCCTTCTTCCTAACCCTGTGATGGCTTTTTTTTCTTTTTGTTTTGGGTCTGAAACCCTCTGATGGTTTGATTAGGAAAATAGTAGTAGGCAATATGGGTGCTAAAGTGGGCTGCTCCAAGCCTAGCCCACCCAAGTTAGAAGACGTTTGGTAGGTCGTGGCTAGGAGGCCCACGTTAATGTTCTCTTAAAATTAGAACCCACCATCACATTTCTAATTCCAAGATTGATTTCGCCTTGACCCAAAAAGAATTATCGATTTCGCCTTCTTTAGTTAAATAAAATCACTGCAACAATGGGGACACAACTTCGGACAAGTTTAGAGGTGTTAAAAAAGTAGGGGATGAACCTTGACCAAGTATTCTCAAACAATACCCGGTGTCGCAATTTTATATATCCTTAACCCGTGGAATACAGGAACACCACCAATTTCTATTACAAACTTTTACAATCATGAAGGGTCAAAACCATAAATTACTGTTGCGTACAATCACCATTAGTAAAGATGATGGCAGAGCAACTATAGTCAACCAACAAAGGTAAGAATAGTTAAACAACTTCCATCATATCACCACCCACGATGTTCAACAAAGCCAACAGTAAATGATATTTAGGCACGATGATCATAAATCAAGCCAAGGAGCATTCATTCATCCTACTTCCATCCCTTATTATCCTCTCAAGGCTGCCATCCTAGCAGCTAAATCGTCGTAGTCAGGTAACTTGGGATGCACATGCCGAGCTTCGTTTGATCTATCTGGCTGAAATGAAGCAGCACGATTAAATACTTTGTTAACTTCCATCGCTCCTGTTTCTTCATGAGGAAGGGAAGCTGATCTCGGTGGATGAGCGACCATCCGTGGTGTCTCATCAGGTCCATTCTTCAGGTTCGAGTTATCAATTTGATGTCCATGGCGACTTCTAGACTTTCTTCTTGCTTTTTCAGGCGCAGGGTTGGATGGCTTTTTGCTGTAATGGATCAGTAATCTATCTATTATTCTTTCCTCTTCATCAGTTTTGTGCCGCTCATCATCAAACAAAATTTGCAGGCCGCGTTTTGTTTCATCCCGTCGCCTGCTCCTCAAATTTCTACCAGCTTCAGCATCTTCGTTACTGGCATCAGATCGTGATTTTGAGAGCTTCCGCCTCATAGATTTGTGCTTTGATACGGGGACATCTGGAGCAGCTTCATGACTTTGTTTACTTGGTCTTTCAGGTCTATTGGCTTGCCAATCCTGTTCAGAATTATCCAAACCTAACTGGATCCTCTCAGACGAGGATGCGGCATCAGGCTTTTCATGTACTGGAGGATACGTAGGGACGCCATCGTTGTCAACATGTGAAGATACTAAATTGGTTCCAGGTGTGTTGTTCTTCAGTTTAGAATTAGGTTTCACATAAGGAGGGGGAATGGCATTATTGTAGTAGGACTTTAACCTAGGAGGTTCATCCCTTTGAACTTTCCTCTCATTATCGGCATCTTGTAGGCCACCATGATTAACAGCATATGGCACGTCCACATTGTTTTTTGAACGGAATCCTGTATGACTGGGAGCCTTCCTAGCAGTGGAAGTGTCCTGGCTTTCTCTTAGAGGGGTGGCATTCCCCCAACCATCATGCAGATTGGAAGCACCTTCAAATTGTTCCACTCTGTTATCCCGGGATGAGGATCCAGTTGGTTTTAGCATACTGCCATCCTTCCAATACCTTCCATCACTCTTCTTAGAAGTAGGCTCCTCTCTCTGTGGTAAGGGATTGCCATGGCTACCCCTTTTCAGATTGACTTCATCAAAACTATTTGGTGGCTTGAACCCATTTTCAGGGACAGGGACTTTGGGTTTAGAATGAAGAAAGCTTTCGTCTCTTTTTGAAACAACAGCTTCTTTTCCGTGCTGGAATCTGTGCCCATCATTAGGAAACTCGGGACTTTTCTGTAACAGCACATCATGCTTGACTCCTCCTTTTGGGGTAGCATCTTTTCCGTGTAATGGTTTATTATAATCAGTCGAACTCGAATGGTTAGACTTGAAAGTATTTTGGCCCTGCACATGTTTTTTTTTTTTTTTGGTATGTACACAAGCATACATGAGTGATGTTACAAACATTCACAAAAAGGTTTCCCACCAGGAAAATAAAAAACAATATGTGCAGAAAAGTAATTTTCTAAAACAATATGGGAAAAAAATTAAGAGCTAGCAAAATTTTCAATTTGAAAACGAAGCTAGTCAATTAATTAAAAACAAAAGGCAGAAGACCACACCTGCGCAAATGCAGCGGATTTTGACATCCTCAGCTCGAAAGCCTTGGAGTCCCACTTTACTGAAAACTCTGAAGCAATGTCCTGCATCAACTGGACCTTCTTCTCCAATGTAGAAACCTTCCAATTCAAATTTGCTGCAAACTGATAATTAGCAATTTAGTGGGTCAGTTTATAAACAAGTCATAAATATGTAAAATCCTTATTACATAGAAAAGTGAAAAGTGACCTCTTGATTGACATAACACTCTAAATTCCCGTATCTCTCCTGAAATATTTGCCGAAGATCACGTAACTCTGGTAGATCAGAAAACCTTGCAGCAGCAAACATCAGAGAGGATACAGCCTCCCTGCATTCCTCGGGGCATCCACTGTAAAAGAAATCGGAGCAGTTGAAGCATGTCAATTATCCATTTTGACATATGGGAAAAGTTTGAATGGCTACCCAACTCCAAACGTTTAGGAGTATTAACGAAACACATGGGTCCAGGCAACGCATATCAGCTCCCCCCCAAAACCACACACACACACACAAAAAAAACTCAACATTGAACATCAGCTTTCCCCATTATCCTGATAAAATAATTGATGCCACCTAGGAAATCATTAACGAATATTCCTTGGCCATTCTTCTACGTTTCTGTAATTCACATGCATATGATAAGCATCATTATTTATTATTTTTAGAGAATGATATTTAGACACACACAATTCATATAGGACCACATTCTAAAAAGATCGGATACAATTTGAACTTTGAAAAAATATACAACCGTGATTGAGTGTCTCTTTCAGACAACCCCCAACCCCAAAAATAAGCAGCTGGACATATGACCATTTAATTTCTATCAGAAGTTGTTCGGGGCATGCCGCCTGGTTTGACTTGCTATACCCCATCACCCATGCTTATAACCCAAAATTTTACAAGCCTGACAAATTGCCTATAGCCCTTTATCAATTATCAGCCATGACTCAATTGAAAATACAGCAAAAAAAACAAAAAAACTATTTTTTTCCCCCAAAAAAGGACATAAATCTCTAAGCATAAATCATTAAAACAGATTCACACCTTAGTTTCTGCAGCACTGAGAGGTGCTTCAGCACCAAATCGCATGAGTGCTCAACATAATCATAACAAGATGACAGTGTCAACTCAACAAGGAGCCCATCAGCCTGTATTAACCACCTCACGAGCAAGATTAAAACTCAAAATTTGAAAAACATTGCATTGCAAAAAATAAATAAATAAATAAAAAATAAAAACACTAATAACTGCTGGCACAACCAAAGAAAAAAAACTTTCATAAAATCCCTTCCAGTCAGTTAAGGGAGAGAAGATTTCATTCTTCAGATGCTTCAAATAGAAAGAAACATTTCTCATCTCACTAACTAAACTTCCATTGTAAACAAACAATATCTCAAAAAAAAAAAAAATCGAAAGCAGCGCATTGTTCTCAGAGATCGAGTGCAGCGAAGAATCTCGCGTAACCGAATCAATAAAATTTAACGAAACAAAAACACAGATTATTAATTGACAAAAAATAAAAAATAAATTACCCTGCCGTAAGCATTGTCGTCTAAACGATCCGCGAGCAGATCAGCGATGTCTTTCTTCAGAAACTTCTCCGTCGCCTTCCTCTTCCTCCTTATCACATCGATCCGATTCTTCGTTTGCTTGATCAACGATTTGCTGAGAAAAAAAGGAAAAAAAAAAAGAGAAACGCAAGTTGCAATCAACGTAACCGAAATTAGGTGAAAGCTATGAAGGAAGAGAAGAAGCTGAGAAATCGAAGTGCGAAACCATTTTGCGGCGAATCCTCCTCGACCGAGGAGGCCGTCGAACATGGCGGTAGATCTGACCCGGCGGATCGACTCAGTGAACGATTCGTGACTCGGGAGCTCAGAATGTGAGATTCGCCATTGACTAAGGTTTCTTTGTATTTTTCACTTCACAGAGCAATAGCACAGAGCTCCATGTAGTGGAAGACCAACAACTGAAACAAAGAAGAAAAGAAAAGAAAGAAAAAAGGAAACAGAAGAATATTTTTTATTATTGCGGAAATAAAATCCATAAAATAAATGAATGAAAATGATATGGATTTTAATCATTTATTTATCAGTTTAATTCTAATATATTAATAGCCTAAAAAATTTTAGATTGCCATCTAATAAAATTACTCTTGTTATATGATTTTTTAAGTAATTAGGATAAAAAATAATTATGTTATTGATATGACATTAATAATTAAATAGATATGTAAAATTTATTTATATTGTTAATATATTTCAATTAAAATCTATATTTATTTCCTTTATCCGAGTTAAGAAAAAGACACTTTTTCAAGGTTGGTCAATTTTACGGTAATGGCCTTTTGGTTTTTGCGGGCCGATGACGCTAACTTTGTAGGGGTGTTTTTGGTGGACGGGTGGGGACCGTGTTCGGTGCGGCGTGAGAGAGAGGAATGGGGTTTACTGATGAGTGATGTGTGCCGCTAGATTTGAAGACTTTATGAACGCGGGAAACTTGATGGACGGTTACGATTTCAAGTTTGTGGGATCGGTGGAAATCAACGTGCCGACGTGCTTATTGGCTCGGACAGAAAACGGGGTTCAGAGCTGTTGTGTCAGAGAGGTGGTAGGTTTTAACCGCCGTTTTAACGGTTTTAACGTGAACAGAGAAAATTTTGCAAGAAAATCACGCCTATTTGCTTTGCCTATTTTCAATTTTCAATTTTCAGTTTTTAATTTTTTCAATTTTTTCTTTATAAATCTGGAAAATTGGAAAATGCAAAGCAAATAGCCCCTAATATTTTTCTCTTATTTTCCTTTTCAATTTTAAAGTTGTCGTGCTATTTTGTTTTTATCGATACTGGTGGGACGGACTGGGATGGGATAAATTGACTTATTTTAATTATTTGAACTAAAAAAATTAACGCGCTTCGTAAAAAAATAGAGAATTGATAAGTAAATCTGATAGATTAATCCAATTTTAATAAGATTTTAACTATTTTTATTAACCTGTCCCAATTCATCATAGGTTTTTCATAAAACGGAACGGGACAAAAGTTGAAAAATTCAATCCACCCCATCAAAAATGGTGGACTCAACCCACTACCAAACTCAACGTGTTTTGCCACCCTAATTCAAAACAATTACCAATTATTTTTAATATAAGCAAGTTTTTAAAGGTTTATTGACTGTTAATTGCCGCAAACGTTTAAACCAAAATTTCGAATTTATTCTAAAGAGGGATTACCAATTACCATAATGCGAAAGACGAAACTTTATTACAAAACCATATTCGTTATTATTTGTAAAAATATATGTTTCTACTATAATATCAAAGAGCTTTGAGATTTATGTACCCAAAAACATATATATACAGCTTTGAGATTTCTAGCTAATTATAGTGCCGTCGGGATGTTTATTATTTTGGTGGTGAACATCATGAGGCGAAACTAGCATACATAGTTTAAATATTTGTCTGTTCAAAGTTAACTTTCATATATGATATTATATTTTTGATACCGTAAACATATACGTATAACGTATGTGTTTAACAAAACCTCGTACGATATTTTTTAATAGAAAAATAGAATCACGGAAGCTTGGAAGGAGATATTTGCTTTATGCTTATTTTGTTGGAAATCTTAGCACATCAAAGTAATTATTTTTCACCGTAAGTCTTGGTATTTTAAGTAAACGGTCATTCTATTTCAAGAACAATTGTAAAAAAAACAGAAAGACCCGTAATAACATATATGTACTGCATGCCTCGTTATATGGAAACTACTGCAAACCTCGAGTCGTGTCTGCCAATATATATACGTCGTGCCTACGTATTTCATTATCAAAATTGTCGTCGTCAAATTTTATCATTTGTCAAAATCTGCATATATATAGCTGATTTGACCTTTTCATGAAGAAACAGGAAATAAGACAGCTGTAGATTAACATTGCTTGGTTGGATCATTAATTCGAGAGAGATTGCTTAATTATTTAATTTCATTAGCCTTGTTGAAGAAGACAAACTAGTTTTGAATATTTGTATGTGTATTTTATGCTTAACTAAGCATATAAATATTAGTTAGACACACTTAGACTAATAACAGAAAAGAAATCAACATGACATGAACAGCCACGTGAATGTGTCATCCCAAAGACCAACCTACCAAAATTGTCCAACACATTATGTTTGTTTTTACATGCCCTTCAGAAGAGGACTAAAAACCGAACTAGTTGCAACCTACAACAAAGGATTAGTAAATATATAGTATGATTGGTATGCTGATTTGATTTTGCGTCAAACTTTGGGATACAATGTTTAATATTATAATTAAAGCTGATTAGAATTGTGAATAAAAATCAGACAAGGTGCTCGGACTTTCAGAATTTACAAATGGAAAATTGGAACCTGCTGAAGTGCTTTTGTCAGAAATTAAAGTAATTATAAAGCACCTCTACAATTAACTACCAAGGAAAAAATTGTAACTACTGATTTTTTTTTTCCGGAATTATTGTTTAAGTGGTGCAATCCACGTCAATTGAGTATTCACAAAAAGACCAACCCAAAAAAAAAAGTACCCACAAAAAGATTCTATTTCCACCACACTACAATGTGACAATTCAATCCGCTAATTAACGATATTTTTTTTAATAAAAAAATAAAAAAGCTATTATCTGCCAAGCACAATCAAGTTTTCGATGAGAGTTTATTTTTTATGCATTAGTATAAATTTTTTATAAAATAATTTTATATAATGTCATTCATTTTTACTGAAGTGGTAACACAGATTGGATGACAGTTTTAGTGTATAAAAATTGTCTCAAAACTATCTAATTGTTGCTGAAATTAATGGAGTTATGGCAATTCACATTTCAATTTTAGAATTTTTGTATATTTCAAATTAATTATCATTTTAATATTTTAATAAAATATTAATTAATTTATATTATATATATTTTATTTACCAAAAAAATTATATTTATTTTACCTATATAGTTAATGTGTTGAGTAAATTAAAGACGAAATGTGAAAAAAGGTTATAAGATAGCTATACAACGAGCACATTTGTCACATGTTAATAGCTAGCATATGGTTTCTTATGGAACAGATATTTGTAAGTTATTGTTAGTTATTTCTGTTAATACTTAATAGCTTCTATGATAAGGCTTTGTGTATATAACAAGCCAAGACTGATCTCTGTAAAAACACAATACACAATCAATAATATTCAAGTACACATTCAGTTCATTGACTTCATATCAGTAGCTTGCCATTCTCCTAACATGGTATCATGAGCTCTTTTTGATCCATGGCTCCATCATCTTCCATTGTCACCTGTTCTCCATCTTCCACTTCTTCCTCTTTTGTTCAAACCCTTACAAATGTTGTCTCTTTTAAATTGGATGAAGACAATTACCTACCATGGCAATAAGAAGCTTTGGCTATTATCATTGGCTATGAACTTGAAGACTTTCTCAAAGACACCAACATTCCAAAGAAATTTCTCACTGATGAAGATATTGACTCAAACTCCATTAATCTTGCCTTTAATTTACCACATGGAGAAAACAAGATAATCTTCTTTTATCTTGGCTCCTTGCCTCACTTTTCCCATCTTTGTGAATTCAAATGGTTGGATATAACCACTCCTATCAAGTATGGAGCAAAATTGAAGTCATCTTTGTAGCTCAAACCAAAGCTCATATAAGCAAACTCAAGATACAACTCAGAAACACCAAGAAAACAAGTTCTATGCATGATTATCTTCTTTCCATAAAGAAACTTATTAGATCACCTCATTGCCATAGGTGAAATTGTAACTACTTCCAATCATCTTAAAGCCATTTTTGATGGTTTACCTAAAGAATATAGCCCCTTCATCACATCTCTTCTTTCTCAGATTGAAACTTACAAAGTTCTTAAAGTTGAATCTTTGCTTCTTGTTATTGAAGAAAAGATTGAAAAGATCCAAAAAATTGATCTTAATCCTCTCTCAGCTCAAACTAATTTTGTTCAAACCACTAGAAGAAGTCCTAACTCAGCTCAGTTCTTATCATCTCCTGGTCGTGGTGGCTTTGGCCAAGGAAGAGGTAGATTTGGTAGAGGTGGTGGTCATTCACAGTCCTTTTCTAGTTTGGAATGCCAATTGTGCAATCGATTTGGTCATAGTGTTTGGGATTGTTTCCATCGATTCAATCCCAATTTCACTCTTTCACAGCAACAACAAAATTCTCTACCTCAACCTTCCCAACATCTTCCTTCTAATCAAGCACAAAATTACTTAGCCATATTACCTTCTTTGCCGTCTTCCATCACACCTGCACAACCTGGACTCCTAGCCACCACTCCACTGTCTAACCCACTATGGTACCCTGACACTGGTGCTACTAATCATCTTACTCCTGATCTCAATAATCTCAACACTAGCACATCCTATGCAGGATCAGAACAAGTGCAAGTAGGTAATGGTCAAGGTATACCTATTACTCATCTTGGCAAATCTTTTCTTCATTCTTTATCCTCTAATAGAATTTTTGTCCTTAATAATCTATTACATGTTCTTGCAATAACCAAGAACTTATTGAGTGTTTCTCAATTTGTCTTAGATAACAATGTCTTTTTTGAATTCCATGCTTTCAAATGCTTGATTAATTCAGGGAACCAAGGAAATTTTTCTGCAAGGTTTTCCTAAGAATGGCATGTATTACTTTCCAGACTTGGACACTATACCTAAAGATTCTTTCATTTCTTGTATCAATAAATCAATTCTTGCTTCTGTTTTTCATTTAGTTACTGCTACTACTTCTAAATTTGTAGATTGGCATGCTAGGCTAGGCCATCCATCTAATAAAATTGTTTAGCAAGTACTATCGCTTTGTAATATAGGAATTGATATCAATAAAATTCCTAACACTTGTCATGCATGTTGTCTTGGCAAAGCTCATCAACTTACCTTTTCTCCCTCTTTTACCACATATTTTGGCACCTTTACAATTAGTATATTCTGATATATGGGGTCCTGCCCCCTTACTTTCTACCAATGATTCTCATTATTATATTATTTTTGTTGATGAATACTCACGCTTCACATGGATTTATTTTTTATCGCACAAATCTCAAGCCTTTACTGCCTTTTTTCATTTAGGACAATGGCTAAATTACATCTTAACACTAAACTCAAAGCTTTGCAAACTGATAATGCTAAGGAATATCTTAAGTTCTCTAAGTATTTGCATGATCATGGCATTACACATAGATTCAGTTGTCTTCACACTCATGAACAAAATGGCTATGTTGAGAGAAAACATTGTCACATAATTGAAATGGACCTTACACTTCTTGCTCATGCATCTTTTCTTTTCAAGTTATGGTATGAAGCCTTTGAAACTGCTGCTTTTCTTATTAATATATTGCCTACTCCTATTCTACAACATGCTTCCCCTCATGTTAAATTGTTTTTGCATCCTCCATCTTACAACTCACTCAAAATCTTTGGTTGCGCTTGTTATCCTCTTTTAAGACCATATAATACTCATAAACTTGATGTTCAATCTGCACAATGCACCTTTTTGGGATATTGTCCAAACCATAAAGGCTATAGATGTTTACATCCTTCAAGCAGAATCTATATTTCCAGACATGTACAATTTAATGAACACTTGTTTCCCTTTCATTCAACTACTAATTCTCTGTCTCATTCAACTTCCACTCCCTTATCTGCTTCTTTTATCCTTGTTCCTCCTTTATTATCTGCACTTGCTGCTTTTGTCTCTCCACATTTTTGCAGGCTTACCATTCTTCCATCATCTTCTCCTGCACCAGTTTCTTCACCAACACACCAAGCTACTCCTCAACCTCAGTCATCAGAGTCTCCAACCAGATCTGTTCCCACTCCATCTATTCAACCATCAATTCCTCAACATCCTGTGACCACAAGAGCTAAGGTTGGTATCTTCAAATCAAAATCTAATCTTATCTCATTTCTCTTGAACCAAGTTCTGCAAAGGAAGCTTTTCCTCAACCTGTTATTTGTTAGTTATTGTTGGTTATTTCTGTTAACACTTAATAGCTTCTATGATAAGGCTTCATGTATATAACAAGCCAAGACTGATCTCTCTAACACACAATACACAATCAATAATATTCAAGTACACATTCAGTTCATTGACTTCATATCATTAGCTTGCCATTCTCCTAACAAGAGGATTAGAGTTGGTCTTTTCCTTTTACCTTTTTTTACTAAAGGTGAATATCAATATCATTCAATCATTGTTTAAATTTTTTTACAAGACTCTAAAACGATATTCATTTTACAATAGAGAGAGTGCATATATCTCTCCATGAAAATTAATACAAAGCATCACCATTCATAATGGTATCACCGATTATTAAAGTTATGAACAAACCAAAATATTGTTTTGGATACATTCTAATTTTTTACCTTACTCAAATACCCCCTCCCCTCTTCTCTTTCTCTCTCTGCCAAATTTACAAACCACAAAATGTAGATTGAAAATTATCAAAAAAATAAAAAATAAAAAAATCTTGGCCTGTGTTCACCAAAAACAACTCATGAAGGCAATGAGAAAATGGAAGAGGTGGTTTTCTTGATCGAGCAACTCATGCCGCACCATTCTTAGCAGAACCACATTTTGAGGCAATAGACCGCTGTAATGTAGCAAAGTTGCGATAGAAGTAGCAGGTTCACTTATTAACGATGTTAGAAGCCTCATCATGGACCTAAACATCAAAACTGTAAGAAACTGCAACAAAAACAACCAACAGATTGAGAAAAGCTAACATAAAAAACAGAATTGTGTATGCATATAAGTTAGGCCCTGAAAGAAAGCCTTTTTAATTTGCTTTGCTAGACAAATCAAAAAAGGAAAGGAAGAAAAGAGTTAAAGGTAAAAAGGATAGGATATGCATACCATGATTAATCTTAGTTCCGAGTGAATGGCGAATTAAGTATAGTAGAATACTTATAGTTAAGCTGACCAAGAAGGTTTTTGAGTTGGAGTCATATGGCTTTAGATTGAGGATTAAAGAAAGTGTCATTGGATTCATTTTTTCACGTGTTTCTCAAAGTTTAGCTAGCTTTATCAAAGCAGTACCTGTAGCGAATTTTCAAGCCAAACGGTCAGCATGAGTACAAATGTTAAAGTGGACTTGAGAAGTGGGAAGAAAATTGTGTAAGCTCATGAGTCATGAACATGAAGTTAGGTAGACCTTGGCTATTTGAACACCAAGGTCCAAAGAGTAGGACGTCAAAAGAAGGTTGGTGATGCTTGCTAAAGATAACATTGAAAAATAATAGTAAAAGTACAGTACATTGCAGGAGGCTCCCACCTAATCGTATCTAGTGGGGTTCTGAGAAAATAGATATATATAGTCTTACTTTTACTTTATGGATAAACTATTTTCAAGAGTTAAACCTATGATCTTCATGTCACAAAATAATAATCTTATCATTACACCAAGGTTCTAATATTGAAAAATAATAGTAATCATGTGATAAGATTAGTCACCTTCATATATTATTATTATTATTATTATTATTATGTCATTCGGATTACTGTATGCAGTTTAGTTAAAATACTTTTATTACTATTTGGGATTTGGCATAACATATTGATAGCCAAATCTATCGTGAAACATTGACGGAAAAGGTGGATTATATATTGATTTAGATTGAGATAATATTGTAAAAAGCTGAATAGTTTTTACAGAGTCATATGTTATTCGTACATGTTTATTTCAGGTTTCCCTCTACCAACCAGTTAGCCTAGTTCTACTTACCAAGTTCATATGCATATAAAAATTAAATATCAAAGGAACACAATCTTAATATTGTAAATAGGGCTAGAAGTGAGTCGAGTCAGCTCCTAAGTTATTTTCAGTTCGATTCGTTAATAGCTCAATAAGTTGAGCTCATGAGTTAGCAAATTTGAGTTAATGATTTAAGCTCATTTATTAAATGAGTCAAACTTAAGCTTTACTTTGATTTACTATCTTCAGAGCTAGCTATATGTGTGTGTATAAGTATTATATTTTTAATTTTAATATGTAATATTATGTATTAATATATATTATGCATTATATGTATTATGGTCCGTTGATGGTAAACAATGAATGCACCTTGATTGTTTTGTTTCGTGTATATGATATAAAAATTATGTTGAAAAATAAGTTTGTATTTGTAATAAAAAATCTAATTAATTAAGTTAAAAGATTCAATCAATATTTAAATGAGCCAAATCACAAGTTAACTCAGTTAAATGAGTGTTTAGCTAGCCGAACTTGAGCTTGAATTTTAGGCTCAATTGTCAGTGAGTCAAGTTTTGAACCGATTTTAATACTAATGAGCTGAGTTTGAGCTTTGCCCAACTAGACTCACTTGTAGACCTAACTATAATACACTAATAATATAAACAATATAAAAGACAGGAATGTGTGTTGCCTTTTTTGTTTTGTTAGAAAGGTTGTTTGATTTATACACGGAGGCCTTAGTTTAGGTACAAAATATCAAGTAAAATATCTAGGTATAATACAATAAATTGTATTGATACCAAAATCTTAAGTCTATACCAAATTAGGTACAATGTTTAATAGAATGTTTAGAACATATACACTATATCAACAAGCTAATTATATTTATAAATACAAAGATGAACACGCCAAATCTCAAAATTATCTAAAGCACTTTGTGTAAAAACAATTATATCAGATAATACAAGTTTCTTTCCTTCAAAACATGATTTAAAGATAAAGTTTTTTTAGGTAAGTTGTTCTGTATAAACTCTCTGAATTTTTTATATGATTAGATTTATTACTCTTCGGATCAAAATAGTTGTTAATTTAAGCTAGTTATTCTACAAAACACGAAACTCGGAAGTGTGATGAATACATAGATAAACGTGATGAACATTTAAATAAAACAAATAAAGAAAATAGAAGTTTCAATATACTACCACTAATATAGTTTGTTGATTTTATCTTTTATGATGCAATATTCTGAAACCGCCGAGAGTGTGAGTAACCCCGAGAAAACCAAGATATGAGATTTATTGTACTGCTCACGATTTAAGCATTGCTGTTATAAAGAGGTATTCATCGGAAGAAAAATCGAGAAAAAAAAAGTAATGAAGTGAGGATTGCGGGGCGCTTCCTCCCACAGACGCTGAAAGTGCTGTGTTTATTCGTTTCCAGTGTCTTTTGTTTGTTGCTCTTTCTTTTTTCTCTCTCTTTTTTTCTCTCTTCCTTTTTCTCTCTTCCTTGTTTTCTGACTACCAAACAGAAGCAAAGAAAACAGAAATGACACTGAGAAAAAAACAAAAAGGAGAGGTTTGGCGGGTGCAGATTAATGTGGCCAGTTGCACTGTGTTGCTATTATGTATTTTTATTTTGGTAGAAAAGAAGAAAGCATTGTAAGGGGCCCAAGCCCAAACTAACTACACTGGGGGAGAAAAGGCAAAAACCAAAGGGACATGGCCCCCTAGCTGATAGAGACATAGCCCAAAGACACTAAGGCCGATCAAGAAATACAAAATTGTTCAGACCAAAATTTTGAAGATCAGGTTATCTACTGAGATTTTTTGTTTTTGGTCATGATCTACTCACAATCAGTTCTCACTTCTTCTTCCCGTTGCAGCCCATATTGGGCTTAAGTGACAGATTATGCCCATTGTTTTGTTTTTTTATCATGGTGTGGGGTGGCTGATTATTTACCTTGACCCTTACAACCCACTAGAATATAGTAATATATATTAGCTACGACACTCAATTTGATGACTCATCCATGAGTGTGATGGAGAGGTTAGTTGAGGATTAGAGATTCGTCATCTGCAAATGGGTCTTGTTTTAGAGATTAGGGTTTAGATAAATGGTTTAGGTTGGGATATATCTTAAAAATTCTAATAATGAATTTAGAGACAACCCATATGATCTTAGAGCACCTTCATTAATTCAAAATTCAGTCCTAATTTTACCATGAATCCGACAATTTGGGCCTCCCACTTCTCATGTCGCCATTGGACCAAAACTGCGAATTGGGTCCAAGTTATGTGAGATCAAAACTGAGACTTTTCATTGGTGAGAAAACTTGAATTTTAACCCAAATTTATATATGACTAGAGCATGAGCACCTATGGAAAATCAATATGTGGGGCAATTTTAATCCTACTTTTAACCCAAAATGAAATTGCCCCACTGAACTGCGACGTACCATGGACCATAAGGGGGCCACGCTCTTGTCGACGACGTGAGACCCATTAACGCCGCCGAGAGCCTTTGATATTTGACCAGTTACCCACCTGACCAACGACCACTTCGTATCAGAGTTCACACGTCACCATGTTTAACGCGCCAAAACACAGCGCGTGGTCAAACATCATATTCCCACGTGAGGGACCAAGTCTAAAACGCACAAAAGCCGCATAACACATTAACACTGCCCGCTTCAGCCCTTTCTTTTTCAAAATAAACTGGACCCTGGCCACGCGCTATAGTCCCCTCCACAATCAACTCGTGAGCACACGCGCCTCTGCACCACTAGTGTGTAAGTAATTAGCGCTTTACCCTTTTTTGAAGTTTAAAAATCATTTTCTTTCGCTTTTTTGTCCTCCTATCACACACCAGGCACTGTTTGTTTCTCGAGAAAATCACGCGAGAAAAGCAGAGAAAGTTAAAAAAAAAAGAAAAAAGAAAAATTCAGCGTAGAATCCACAGGAGAAGCAATCAAGTATCCTCTAACAACTACTTCCTCTCAGATTCTCCACAGTCTCCATCTCCATTTCTCGCTTTGTGCGTGGTACAACAGAAATTCCGTTTTCGTAAATTTTCGAAGTGTTTAGAGCTTCGTTGCGACACAGATGCCGCGATCGAACTCGCACCATCAGCGTCAGAGCTCAGACAACCTCATATTCGAAGCAACCTCTCGCGGAAGATGGTTTCAGCAGGTAAGGTTTTCGTTTTTTCTTTGTCGTCTTCTTTTTTTTCCTTTGATCTTTTCGCTTTTCGTTTCTGTGTAAATCTTACTCGGAAAAAAAGAGAGAGTTATGCTAATGCGTACGGAACGAATCGTCGTTTTTTTTTTTGGGGCAGGAGTTAGGGTCTCGATCTTCGAGCTTGAGGAAGAACGACGATGATCGTGCGTTGACCAGTGGCTTGCTTGACCTGCATTCCTTCGATACTGAGCTTTTACCTGAGGTCGGTGACGGTGTATGTTTAGATTAAGCTTATTTTGTGATCAGAAAATTTAAGGGAAAAAAAAAGACAAAAGAAAAAGCTTTTGATCAAAGAGAGCTTTTAGCTGAAAAAGCTGCTGTGTGTAAAAATTAAGCCAAAAGAAAAAGTTTTAGTTTCCATTTAGTTTGAAACTAAGCACTGTTGCTTGAATGAGCTTAATGTTAATCTTAATGGTTGTTTGTCAATTGCTAGTTGATTAGGTTTTTTTAAGCATGATTTATTGTGAACATGGAAGTGGCTGGGAATTTTAAATTGATTCCGTTAACGGGTCATATCGTTCAGGGCCAAAGTTTTGATGACTATGCTGACCCGATTCTCGGCGGCAACAGACTTGGAAACAGGCCTCGAGGGTTGCCTGAGAGTAATGTCCTTAGGAGTTTCTCAACCGATAAAGAGAGAGCAAACAATGTTGCTAAGATCAAAGTTGTGGTAGGTATGCTTAAGTTGTGTTTCATCTTTCCTTTCTATGCCTTGTAAATTTTTGCTTTTTCGTATTTTTGGTAATCAAGGGACTTTTATTGGTTCCTTTAACAGTCGCATTTTGATGAGTGTGCTACTCACTGCTGCAGGTTCGGAAGAGACCATTGAATAAGAAGGAAATAGCAAAGAAAGAGGAAGACATTATTACCATTGATTCAAATTCTCTCACAGTTCATGAAAGAAAACTCAAGGTGAGTGTGTGGTAGGTTTTCTTATACATTTTCATTTTAATAACATTACATTTTCTGTTGCTTTGGGTTCTTGTATTTCATACCAGAATTTCCACATATGTAGTCTATAATGCCTTGCACGTTCCATTAAAGATTTTTTTTTCAGTGCATAAGTTCCTTTTCAGGTTACTTATCATGCCTAATAGCATTCCATAAATGAACTTAAGGTTTAAAGTAAATAAGGGATAAAGGGAAAATAAACTGACCTAACCATGGGCAACATTTCTTTTTAATGCTTCAATGTAGTTCAAGCCAGTGTAAATAATAATCACTCCTTATTCAGTGATCTAGGACTAATCAATTCAGATTGTATTACACCTTACATTAATCATTAGAAAGACAATTACTAGCAAAGGTCAACAATTTTCTGGCTGATGCTGATGCATTTATGTTAAGCCTTTACCATTAAAACTTTCAAACTGCATTTCCTAAACAGATGGTTGTTCTACCTTTCAGTTTTACTTCAACTTCACCTATATCTGCAGGTTGACTTAGCAGAATATGTTGAGAAGCATGAGTTTGTTTTTGATGCTGTGCTGAATGAAAATGTTTCGAATGATGAAGTGAGTATTTATTTAGCTGATGGTTCTTCTTACCACATTGAGTAATAATTCACTGTTTTTACTAGATTGGTTACTTTATTTTTGTTTAGGTGTATGCTGAGACTGTGGAGCCAGTAGTTCCATTGATTTTCCAACGGACAAAGGCAACTTGCTTTGCCTATGGTCAAACTGGTAAGTATTTTTTTTCATGTGAATTCAGAAATGTAGGAGTACTTACATTAAGCAGTGACTACCAAATTGCAAAAATTAGGAATATCTTTCAATTTAATGTTATCATTTCAGATAAAAACTCCATGTGGTATTTGGTTTCAACTTATGCAAGTCAGGTACCCTTTTTTTTGGCTGGTCACATGGTTGAATTTCATGTTGCATATGTCACTTATAGAATTATGTGGATCAGTAGTGACTACCTAATAATTTCTTTTTCCCTCTGTTACTTTCATTTTCAAGATTTTTCTCTGAACTCTATAAACCTATTCTTCCATTTCTTATTTGTACTACTCCTCTTCTCCTTCTGTTTTTTAGCTTCCCTCCTATCCTAGTTAAATTTGAATATGTTCCATGTAAAAAGAAAAAATTGTGATGCCCTAGAAATAAAAGGTGATGGTGTTTTGATATATATATATATATATATATATATATTGCGAGATGTGTTCATCTCTTTCTTGTCAAGAAATGTATAAGGTTCTTTGGTAAAAATGTGAGCATTCTACTTACCTTGATGTACATGTACTCCTTTTTCGAAAATTTTTAGTTGATATGAAGATTTTATCTTTTAGGAAGTGGGAAGACATATACTATGCAACCATTGCCTTTGAAAGCATCCCATGATATTTTGAGACTAATGCACCATACATACCGGAGCCAAGGCTTCCAATTGTTTGTTAGTTTCTTTGAAATATATGGGGGCAAAGTGTTTGATCTCCTCAATGATCGAAAGTAAGTCTTCAAGTCTTCAACTAATGGGCTAGAAGTTGTCCTGCTTATGAGATTATGTGCCTGATTGATTTATGATTTTTACAGAAAACTTTTCATGAGGGAGGATGGGAAACAACAGGTGTGCATCGTTGGCCTGCAAGAATACAGAGTATCTAAAGTTGAGACAATCAAAGAATTTATTGAGAAAGGAAATTCCGCAAGAACTACTGGTACAACTGGTGCAAATGAGGAATCCTCTAGATCACATGCTGTACTTCAGCTTTGTATCAAGAGATCAGCTGATGGGACTGAATCAAAGCCTGCTCGAATTGTGGGCAAGCTATCTTTTATAGATCTGGCTGGAAGTGAACGTGGTGCAGATACTACAGATAATGATAAGCAGACTAGGTAGGATTTTAATTTTAAAACTTAAAATTTCTCAAATCATAATGTTTCATCAAATATTTCCCCTGTAACTGGAAGACTCATCAAATGATGTATGAGTTAATCACTAGAGGTTACTATGTTAGATTGCCTATTTGATTCAGTTAACCTGATTTCTATTTTATATTCCAGAATAGAAGGTGCTGAAATTAATAAAAGCTTACTTGCATTAAAAGAATGCATCAGAGCTCTAGATAATGATCAAGGGCATATCCCTTTTAGAGGAAGCAAATTGACTGAAGTTCTGCGAGACTCTTTTGTTGGTGATTCCCGCACTGTGATGATATCATGCATTTCGCCGAGCTCAGGATCGTGTGAGCATACTCTCAACACATTAAGATATGCTGACAGGTATGCATTTTGAAATTTTATTGGTTAAGGAATTGATTGATCTTGTGGCATGAAAAATTTCTAATTGACAGTCACATTTCAGGGTGAAGAGTCTGTCAAAAGGGAATAGCTCCAGACGGGACCCCCTTTCTTCGTCAAATGTTAGAGACTCAACTGGATTGCCTGGGTCTTCAATTTTATCTGAGGATGATACCTTCGGGAATGAAATAACTTATATTTCTAGTGAGAGGAATCAATTTGGTTGGTCCAAACCACTTGACAGAGAACCCTCTCCTCCAACTATTGTGGATTGTGTTCCAAATGGTAGGATGGGCACAAATATGGCACCATCCGTGTATTCTGATTTACAAAACGGTCAAAGAGGTGGTCAAAATGACAAAATTGAAAATGAAAATGATTACCTGGGACCAACATATGAACAAGACAGAACAAGAAAACCAAGTAAGAGGGTGGGTACCAACCAGTTATCTGCTTTAGAGGATAAGAGGAAGATAGAATCTCGTGTTAAACAACGTTATGAGGCCAATCATTCTGATCCTGATGATGATTTAAATGCTTTGTTGAAGGTATATTCTTCTTTTGCCATATTGATAAAGTGTTTTTCGCTATTAAAATTACTGAATGACACTTGCTTTGTTCGGTAATTAGGAAGAGGAAGATCTTGTAACTGCTCACCGGAGACAAGTGGAAGAAACAATAGACATTGTTAAGGAGGTATCTATAAATCTCATACTTTTTCTTTGGTGATTTTCATATCTTGGTATTTTCTTTGATGTTGTGATTTTTATCCAGGAGATGAATTTACTTGTTGAAGCTGACCAACCAGGAAATCAACTGGATGATTATATTTCCAAGTTGAATACCATTTTGTCACAAAAGGCTGCAGGAATCCTTCAATTGCAGACACAGTTGACTCAATTTCAGAGACGGTTAAATGAGTACAATGTTTTCATATCTTCTGGTAACTGATAGTGGTAATGTGGACAATAACTGGTGTTTGGTGGATGTGTGGAATTCTTTGTGCTCTTCACATGTTGCTGCCAAGATTTCCATGTGTGGTGGATGTGGAATTCTTTGTGCTCTTCACATGTTGCTGCTAAGATTTCCATGCAATGAATTGTTTCTCATGTGTGTTGATTGAGAATGTTCCCAAGTTCATTGTGGTTTTTCAGAGTGCAGAAATAGGAATCAAATCAGCCCGTCTTTGTTCTGCACGTAAGTCCTCAGACACAGTCACTACTGCGACTTGAACTGAACTGAACAGTATGCAGATGTATGTCCAAATGCTTGTTTGGCATACTATTTATCAACCTGAGGAGTGTACATTATACAGTCAAATTCCCTATTTTTTTCTTTTTTTTTTTTTGTGTTTGGGGGGGTTGCGTGTTCTGCAACCATAAATCTTCACGTGTTTTAACTTTTTATTTATGTACCGTCTTCCATGATGGTTTTTGGCTATAGGATGGTTGTCGTGTCATATTTTACTTTTTTCACTAATTCAGCGTGTCCCCTTTTCATTTCCTCCCTTTTATGATGATATAAAACAATGAAACCCATAAAGGAGTTGTTTTGTGATCTCGGAGTCACAGGTGTAAGGGGTAAGACTAGATATAAAGAATGAAGGGTCACTGGGGAGCACATCTCATTGCCCAGATCATCGTCGATTTGCCTCAGCTTACATCAAGGTGTGTGTTTTCTGAATTGACCCATTTTATGGATTAATTATCAGTGCTAGAACTTGGGCTTTAAGCATTTTAGAGCTGCCAAAATCTCTCTAGCTACAATCGGTGGGTTCTACCTTTGTTTGGGCATGTAGATTGCAACTGTTGCTGGCTTCACTAAATCTTTTTCAATTTTTCCAGGCGCACGCAAATAATATCAATTGGTTATGGGTAGGGTCCTCCTTGTTAAATCTGATAATGCCGTATTATAACTTGCAAAATTGTAATTGAATTGCTTCATGCCGACCTAGACACTTGTCCCACCACCCCCGTGCTTGTGGCTTTCAAAGCACATACCTTGATGTATGACTACTATTCTACAGGTCACACTGGCGATGTGAATGTGTCATAATAAGTGTTACCTTGACCATGATAGCTGCATAAAGCCCAAGTGGATTTGCTCACTGTCCACCATGTTTTAGTCTTTTTGTGCCCCAAATTTGGTGATGTGTCATTCCTTATACTATTATCTATTACTATACCGAGACAGTAAATAGTGTTTTCCGGATTTGCCATGTGTGGGACGTAGTACCTACATTCTTATCTACTATAAGATATGAAATCCAAACTAAGTGGGGTTAACATCTCATTTAATATTTTTGGTACGGTGTTTCACATTGTGAGGACAAATAAGAGACAGTAAATAGCGTTTTCTGGATTTGCAGTGTGTGGGACATCGTACCTGCATTCTTATCTACTATAAGAAATGCAATCCAAACTAAGTGGGTTAAGATCTTATTTAATGATAGATGAAAATGTTTTCGTATGATGTCTCATGTCATGAGAACAAATAATATATCTCAATTAGTATCACAAATACTGGTCGGCTTTGATCACTTGAGTTTGTTGCCACCTGTCGCATGCAACAGACACGCTGATCAAAATTGATGCTTTGATCTCTGACCAATGAAATTTGTTATTCTGCTGCTTTTGGTATTATGCTCTTCGTCTGTGTCACCCTTATCTTGATGAGGACCTTGCTGATGTTTAGGTGGACAGTTACTGGGGTTCTTTCCTAACCGTCAAAGCATCTACCGTTTGTTTTTGGGTTGGCCTCAAAAATGTATGGTTGGAATTGGTAACGAACTAAGTCGGCTCATGAATTTGCTTGCAGCTCCGTTTGTTTTGACTTATTAAGCTTGGAATTTCGGCATATAACCTTTTCACATTTGATTTATTGGCACGTAAATTTGCTCAATATAAAGCAAGTGATTTCATGTTTGTTACTCTTTAAGTTGTATAAATGAAAAAAAATAAAAATAAAAACCGACACCGGGAGAATTTTATCATTGTTGTGAGGGTTAACTCAGCTTGAGATAGATCAGTTAGAGTTCAATGGGCCCTTTTTTTTTTCGGTCCTTTTTGTCTAAAAATCACAGGTATCCTCCTAGCAGGAATACAAGTGAGTGATTTTGGCATAAATATTATTACATCGAAAATAATTTTAACATAACATATGCTAATATTTAATTTTATTTCTCATCTAAGTAAGTTGATTTTTTATCTAAATATATGAAAAAATGTACATCTTTTATTTAACTAACAATACAATCCTAAATAAAATTACATGACTCAATTCATTGAGTTTGAACAGTAACATGAATTGACAGTATACAAATTGAACTTAATTTCTTGACCAAAAAAAAATAATGAAAAGGTTAACATTATTAATTCATTGAATTCGAACAGTATGATGGGTTGATCTCAATGAAATAATCCTGATTTCTAAGTTGGAAAAGTTTCAGCCAGGCATGACTCATCTCCTTTTGGATAATACAGGTTGTAACTTCTTTTTTTTAGAAAACTTTTTGA
Source organism: Dalbergia cochinchinensis (assembly GCA_031216125.1). Taxonomy (NCBI): domain Eukaryota; kingdom Viridiplantae; phylum Streptophyta; class Magnoliopsida; order Fabales; family Fabaceae; genus Dalbergia; species Dalbergia cochinchinensis. Next base: position 2,682,137 of record CM062377.1, read on the forward strand.
AAGTTAGAAGATACATTTTTTAACTTTTTTTTGGTTTGGCTAGATTTTGAAAATCATTTTTGTCCTCTTTGAGAAGTTGAAAAATTTAATTTTTCAAAAAATATTTTCTTAAATACTCAAAATAAGTGCTTTTATTATTGTGAATCTAAATATAAAATAACTTATTTATAAGCTATTTTTATATATATGTTTAAATATGTTATTTATTCAAATTGCCCTTAAGTCCAATTCAATTCATTGCCCCAGTCTCTTTGTCACCAACCAATGCTATGCCATTGCCACAAATAAAGTGTCCGCTTCGATCTTTACTCTTCTCAGTGTCGTGGAGCAAGATCTATCTAGAGTCCACAACGCATGAAACAATGAAGGGCTGTACTCAACGGTGGCTATGGTGACCATTTAAATTGTGAACATGCCATAACTAGAGCACAATGGACCCTGGCCTAGGACCAGCTTAACCCAACATAATCAATGCATAGTCATGAAAAATAGATCTGCCACTGTAAACATCATTGTTTGTTGCACATCATTCGAATAGACTTTGAAGAGCCCTTACAATGCACAGATCTTTTCTCACTTCAAAATTTATTGTTAGCAAGTAGCGCATATTGGAAATGATATTTTTTTTAAAAATTTCAAGTCTTTAGACATTGTTAACTGCTATTTCTGCTATAATCTATATGACATGAATGGAGGATTCTAAAATGGGGAGGGGGCAGTTATGGACCATGATGGTCTGCGTAGTTTTTAACAACTTCATAGAATAGGGAGGCATTTTGTGAATTGAGGCATTATACATCATAAATTCTCCCCTTTTCACAGACACACAGGCACAGGCACAGGTGCACCAAGCCTCAATCTTCTCTTCCCTTATCGTAGATATCACACAGAGTTCAGAACATACAAAATTTTTCATGATTCATATATTAATTTTGAGCGATAGTATATATAATCTGTACTAATATTAATATAAAAATCCAAACATTTATCTAAGAATCTACATAAAAAAAAAAGTTATTATACCTCCTAAATTCATGGAAATTCTTTACTAACTATTAAAGTGACGTGGATTCTAAATCATACATATTTTTTGGAATATATATCATAATTTTTAAAATATCCCTAACTCATTTAATGGTATTATTATTATTATTATTGAGTGATATTTTGGAATTTACACTTAATAATTATCATTCACAATCAATTATTCCCAGAAATAGATTAGTATACTTTGAAGCAAACATCCCCTTATACATAACCATAAATACTTATTTATGAATTTTAATTAAATATTTTTATCTCATCTATTTTTCCTCGCACTTATGTAGATTATTGAACTAACACATCCGCATGTTCGTGCATACTGGGCACTCACATTCCAACTGCCATTAACACTAATTGCAACATCTAATTATGGGTTGCAATCATAATTTCAACTTTTCATTTATTTTAAGGTTGGGCCATTGTGCAATTACAATAAATTATCACCCTCCTCACCTTTACATCAAATGCGCGGTTATATACCAAGGACCATGTATCACCTTGCCCAAGTTAGAAAGATCCATGATTATGAAATAGAAAAACATGCACCACTATTGAGATTTGAGAATCTAGTGGCAGCCACCACTTGTAATTTGATTGGTCATTTTACTTCCACGTACTAGCGCTACTTTCTATTGTAATCTTGTCTTGTTTTCCGAAGACACCACGAAAAACCCATATGGGAGCCTGGGATAGTGACAGAGAATAGAAAGAAGCCAAGGTTGAACTTGTGAAATTGTTATTTATGCAAACTTTTTTTTCATGCCTTTAGCATACTTACAAAACTGGTAACATATATGTTCATGTAAGGATGTCAAAACGACCTCACCCCGTCGAGCTAATCTGCTTAACCCTCCACTAGTATTATTTTGAGACTAAGTATCAATTTATTATTATTGAACATGGTATTAACTTCTAAGGTTAAGTTGTTTTATTATTATAATTGTTCATGTTAGATTTTTTTTTTACTATTATGTTGGCGTCATTGTTACTTTTTTTTTAAATTTTTTTTTTAAAAAAATCATTAATCCATTAAAATAAAGGTTTTTATTTTTTAATTTTTGGCTGGTTGGCACACCAACTTGCCAGCCCATCAAAAAATAGGCTAGACTCACCATCTGATTTGATTTTATTTTGGCAGGCGGAACTGTCCTGTCTTGTTTTGATGGGTTTTAGATAGAGGCGAATTACAAATAGAGCAAGTGGCTGTTTTGACACCTTTAATTCATCGCACAAAAAATGTAAAGAAAAAAATTTTCATTTTCCCTAAGCAAGATACAATTTGATTTTTAGCATGGAAAAGTGATGATGATTTAATGTCAACATTAGATAAAGTTGATTTGATTTTGTATCATAAGATTCATACTGTCCTATGAAAAGCAGAATATAAGAAAACAGAGCCAACAAATCCACGTCCCTTGAAGACCCTTTTTAGTTTTGGATTGTGTCCTCTTTCAATGACACAAAGAAAGGTACACATGTATCTCACCCTGCCACCCCCTACCAAAATCATGAGAAAAGTAAGTTAAAATCAAGGTTACTGGCAAAGCAGTTTTGCCAATATATATATATAGAATAATGAAGAAAATAAATCTAGTTAGATAGAACAGTGAGGTCATGCCAATTAATGCAGCCAAGAAATATGTCTTTTATAATTAAGAAACTTGCGAGCTAGCTTATAATCCAGAGAAACTCCAAAATAGAACTTACTTGAAATGATACTAGCACTTTACTGCTCTGGTCCCTTCTTGAAGGTACGTACCATGAAGTTAATTGTACTGAGTAAAACTCTTCCTAGTCGGTTTAAGGACGCATTTAATTAAGTCCTTAGTTATCTAGTATTTCACCTGATTGGACACTAAATATTTTGTAGATCTTCAAAATCTAGTTCCTATCACCTTAATGTTCCCATCACTCACTTTTCTTTCTCTCGAAACCACCTTAAATTTGTTTACATTGTTGTTGACCGTTCATGGCTAGCTTAGCTACTGTGATTTTCAGAGAAAGACAAAAAACAAATTCCCTCGTCTCTTATACACTTGAAGTGGTGAAGTAGACCCACTAGGCAATTTAAGTCATGATTATCCTCGATTTTCTACACTATGCAAATCTTGAATCTGCAAATTCAAGTCAAACACACAATTAACTAAGATATAAAGGGTAATTTTCAATTTGCTTTTTTAATTATTTCAAGCAATCTTATTGGTGGACTCACTAATCCATGCGTTGGAAATCTTGCCCACGAGTTGTTTATCAAACTTAGACCCTAAGGAAACGTTTTCCCTTGAATTAACTAATAATAACCAATAACCAACCAATAAGTTACTTAATCGGCTTCATTACGCGCAAATCTCATTTTTCTGATCACTTAACCAACTAATCGGAGACTGGAATATGCTTCATTATTTTGTGCTAGCTATCTGTTTCGAGATATGAGACAATGAAGGGGGTCGCAAGTCTTGTCCCAAATTTCTAAGTTTACCTAAACTTGATCGTGGGCCAGAATTTTTTAATTAACTATATTGATTAGATGTGATAAGCTAATCAAATTTGGCACATTTCAACCTAACTTTGGTTGTAAAATAATAATACTAATATATTTGCACTTTAGATTTCACAGATTTGCATCTATTTCGGTATCAATCGTCAAGGGTGCCAGGTGATGAAGACATGAACTCAAACAAGGAATAATGCAAATGTTCATCCACTAAACACTAGATACCTGTAATACTAATATATTAGTCATACCTAAGTAGGGCCGGAAGTAAATACCAAGTTGGAAAGTACCCTCAAGCAAAGGGCAGCAGAAATACAAGACAAGAAAACAAATCACAAGCGAACAAAGAGATCAAATTAAAGATTTAGATGAATGCATGTCTCAATTCTACAACAAGGAGGGCTTCAACCCTCTTTGACAAATTAAATGATCGATGTTACTTATTTCATGTTTTGGCTTTTTATTAACAGTATCTTTGGTTTTTCTTTTTTGTAATTATTCACATTACTGGTTTGGACTAAATGGACCGGCGAGTAATGGTATTCCTTATATATATATATAGGGGATGGCTCAGTAATGAAATCCACGCGATATCGACGGCAAATACTGACAAGTACATGTCCGTCGGTAAGCAATGAAGGGATTTTCGACCGGTTATCACATTTTTCCATTATTAAACTTGTGGTAATCAATTTGCACAACAATCTATCAGTAGTTAATGGCATCATTGTGCACCATATGACGCACACAATTTCTGATGGATTTACCAATTGATACAATAGTAATTCCTAGCCCATCGGTAACTCGTCAGAACTCGCACGCACACCACGTGGTGTGAGAAACTTAATTACCAATGGGTTTCCTAATGGGTGTTCAATATTTTATAGAGTGAATACTCTATTTGATCCCTCAAAATTTTTGTGTTGGACTATTTCATTTTTCAATAAAAGAAATTAATCATGTAGTTCCTCAAAATTGAAAATGATGGACACATTAGTTCCTTTGTTAGTTTTTCATTAGTGGACTTATACATGTGGCACAATACAATGATAATGTGCTATTAAAACATTAGAAGCAAGTTAAATAAAGCTATTTCGAAACAAATTACACTCACTGTGGTATTTAAAATTGCACAAAGTAAATCACTTTATGACTTATAATAGATATTTAAATGACCTATTTTATGATTTTCAATCACCGAAATGAGTTATTTTAAACTCTATTCCACTTCAAATGACATATACATCACTTAACATCATATTAGCAAGTCAATGTGCAGTTATATTATTGTTTAAAGAATTAAATATATATAGAGGGACTGATATGTCCTATTATTAAAATTTTGAGGGATTACGAGTTTAATTTCAATTTTTGAGGGACTAAATAGTCTTGTGAAATTTTCTTGGGGGATTATATGAGTTATTTGCTCTATTTTTTTTTATTTTTTCTTAAATTACCAATGGGTGTTTAAAAAGTTTTTTTTAATTTTTAATAGTTTTTTTATTTTTTATTAACTTTACTGATGGGTTTTTACAAAATAATTTCCCTACATTTTCATTATCTTTTTTTAATTTTTTATTATATATACTGACGGTCAATCATAAAAAAATATATATAAATTTTTTTTGGTAATTTTTTTAAAATTTTAAAATTATCAATGGGTTTTTGAAAATTTTGTACGTTGACAGCAATTCTTGGGATTCCCATATTCCCATTAATAACCCACAGATATTTTAAAACCGTGACACTTTTTCCCCTATTTCTCCATAATGTTTCTTTCTCTTCACTCTCTTTCTCTTCTTCTTCATCGATGCCTTTCTTTGCCACCGTGCATCGCCGCTGAGCTCCATTCGCGAAACAAAGATCACCATTACAATGTAGGAGCATTGGTGAGCATTTTAGTTAGCTTACTTTTTCCGTTCATTTATGGGTGCCCATAATGTTGTGTCTTATTGCATTTAATAGTAATTATTATTGTTATTTTATTAATGTAGGAGTTGTGTTGGAGGGTGGCATTACTGATGTATTGGCATTGAGAGCAGTTTGCCATGTTTTTTTTTCCTTATCTTGTTTTATGTTTTGTATGTATAAATGTTTAAAGTGTGTAAAACTAAAATAGTTTGCATTGTTGGATTTTCAAGATTACATTTGGCTGCGCACAGGGAGCTTTTGCATTTTTTTTCCATTGCAGTAGAGGTTATTAATGAAATCCTTGTTATTTATATAGTTTAATATGTATGTAGGATAGAAATTTATGTTTTCTATGATAGAGTGGTAGAAAATAGGGATTGCATGACTGGGGAGAAGGGTGTAGAGGTCCTTCCCTGACTTGTTTGTATTGTTTGGTATGGAATTCTATATTTGCAAAGATGATGTATGTTGTGGAGTTATAAGGGAATGTGTTCTAGAATGATTTTTAGAATTATGTGAATTATATGTAATTGTTAATATATAACTATTTAACGATGATTTTATGTTGTTGACCTTTAATAATATCTATGATTGTTGAATGCACTGAAATATCTAACGATTAAGGGGAGTGTTCTATTCCACCAACAATGTCCGTATTCAATCAACCTGGTCGAGCTATTGGAAAGAGCGAGCCCTGATGACTGACTTCCGAGGAGTGGAGTTCTATACACTTATACATTTTGATAAATTATGATGAGGTGCAGCCATTCAGATTGTAAGTCAATAACCCTTCTTTTCTAGGTGAAAGTGTGATGTTATACATCCTTAAAATGATATAAAATATATTTTCAACAACAGATACAAGTCAGTTAAATTATGTAACCCTATAGATTGTTGTTAGTTAATTTTATTTGATACAAGTCACTTTGATATTTCAAACTTTATCTACGAAGGTTCATAACAAAAATAATGGTGTAACATGTTTCCATTTGTTTAACTTAACTTAAGGGCCTAAAAATAAAACTGTAAGTTGCTTATGTACTATATTAATGGGCACAAGTTTCACACAACTGATTAGGGCATGAGAAAAAAATCGACAATACTAGTTTTTGTGTTAAAGGTGATGTTGGGGACAAAGAATGTGATTGGTATGGTGTCGTGAAGGAAATCCTTGAGTTTGAGTATGTTGGTGAACCCACCAAAAAAATGTATGCTATTCAAATGTGAATGGTATGATCGTATATGACTTACTAGGACACGACAACACTACAATTGCGAAATCATTAAAATCAATCATACTATAAGATGTGGAAGTTATGATCCATTTATCATAGCTTAAAATGCTAGACAAGTATATTATATGTCTTATACTAGAAAAGGATCACACTAGAGGGTTGTGAACAAGACAAAAGCAAGATGTAGAATTGAAATAAAGGAAGATACTATTGAGGATGCTTATCAAATGGACGATCCACCCCCTTCAAAGGTAGAGATCAATGCAGACAATCCCAAAAATCGTCTTCCGTTAACTACTGGGGAAGTTGGCATAATTGAATACACAAGTAACCACCCAATGAGAAATCATGAAAACGAAATAATTGATAGTTTTGGTGATGATTTGGATAATGATGAACAACAAAGTGATGATGAAAACAGTCACAAAATTTTAGATTAACTAAGGTGTTAAATATTATATGTAATAATGTTTTAAAATTACTTTAAATTTCCTTATGTAATTAATGCCTTTTGTGGACTGTTTAATTATTTCAACATGGCTGGTGGAGGTAAAGGCCGACCTCAAAAGGTCAGTTTACCCACCACCCCCTCTGCCACTGCCCCACTCATTACCTTCGACATTGCCTCTTCCATTACCTCCATCATTGTCTCTACCACCACTATCCTTCACTTCAAGATGATGCCCACTCCTAGTATGTTGGCCTTCCACTTTCACCTTATTCCCACTCATAGCCCATCCATGGCAGTGATCCCTTCCCCAGCCTTACCACTACCCCGACTCCTAGCCCCACATCTCATCTGACTCCTGCTTCCTCGGGTGAGTCACAAATACGGGACTTGGATAGAAGGTCCCTTGGCCTAGATGGTAGGCCACTTGAGCATGATGGCAGATTGCTCTGCTAGACTAGGCTAGATGGTAAAAACATGTAAGTTTAAACATGTCTTTTATGATATTCTAATTTCATATTACTTTCGATATTTACATTTTTTTATTGTTTTAATTTAGTTCATCTATGTAACAATTTTGATCCACTCGCTGAGGATCACCATAAGATCATAGAGGTTATATAAAGTAGGCATAACCACCAATGGCCTACATGGACTGACATCTTGAGAGATGTCAAGGAGATGTGGTGGCAGGAGTAAAAGATAATTTTTTTATTCATGTGCTTTTGTTAAAATATATATGTTTATATTATTTAGACAAAACTACCAAATTCATCCATCAAAAATTTTGCATCGACTAAATTGGTCCTTGTAAAAAAAAAAAAACTCCCAAATTGGTCCTTCCTATATTTAAATGTCTGCCAAGTTAATTCCTCTATTAACATCCACTAGTTAAGCGCTTGTCCATTAATGTACTGTTAATATTCACCTTTTTCCTCATCTTCCTTCTTTTTCTTCAATGTGAAACCATAAATTCATTTCTGAAAGTTAAACCCCAGCCCCAATCTCCATTTGCTTGCCATTTTAATCATAATACACACCATATGTGCTCTCTCATTTATCCTTTTCGCTTCTGTGCTTTCTTTCCGTGATTCTAACTTTCCTTTTCCTCTAAACATCACAAAAATAGAAGAAACAAAGAGAAACAGAGGCAAGAGAAAGAAAATCCCTAGAAAGAGAAACCTCGCCATCAGCGATATCCATGCGCACCAACCACACCTCAACTAGCAAATGCATTGATTCCAATACGCTCCTCCAACATAGAGACACGTACAGCCCTCCACAGCTTAAATGGTTAAAAAAAAAAGCACGAAGCACTTGTATGCGATGAACCCATTGACACTCTCTCCATCACCAAGAAGACACGCGATGAACCCGTTGACACCCTCTCCATCACCAAGAAGACCAAGCCAAAGACCGAAGACATCGAGAAAAAGCCATCACTGTCACCATTGCTGGAGACAAACAAATGCAGATTTCACCTTTCCATTTGTAATTTCTTTTCCCTACCAAGCCAATTCAATTAATAAAGCCGGCAAGAAAATTTGAAAGATCAAGAGTTAGGGCAAACAGGGCATTTCCAATTATCAGGAGGGGGACCATGGTTGCATTGCCTCCCTTTCAAGAAATTGCTTTTCAGCCATTGGGATTTCTCTTATGATTGTTCCATTCCTTTTTGTAGTAAGTGGTAGGATTTATGGTTTCTCATTGATGAAGAAAAAGGGAGATGAAGAAGAAGGTGGATGTTAGAGGATGTTAACAGCACAGTAAAGGACATGTAAGGTTGCTCTGTTGGTGATGTTAATAGAGGGATTAACTTGGTAGATATTTGAATTTGGGAGGGATCAATTTGAGAGTTTTTTTTTTGGTGCAGGGACCAATTTGGTCGGTGCGAAATTTTCGAATGACGAATTTGGTAGTTTTGTCTATTATTTACATGCTTATGATTACTTATGTGTTGTCAGTTTTGTGTATGTAGAGGATGTTCTACATTCTGCCCAAGCATGAGCCCGCTGTTAAGAGGGCTTTGGGGATTAGGTCCTTTAAGCAATTGTGAGACATGTTTCATAATGTCCGCAAGGGCCATATGAACAGCTCGTGGCTAAATAATGCCACCCTCAGTGAGTTGCAATGCTACTAGGCCTCCGACTCGACCTTCAAGAATAGGTCCGACAAGAGGATGACAAACCATCCTTCATAGAATGGTGGATCACTACATACGGGTTGGTCGAGCACCCAAGAAGGGACCTGGAAGCATTTGGTAAATCTTTAATCTTTCTACATTTAATATATTATTAAATGTTAATTTATTACATTTGAATTGTGGCAAATACTACATTTTTATAATTTTATACGTGCAGTCGAAGGAGTTAAACTGCCCTCTAATCCAAGGAAAGTTGTTTTGGGAAACCCATACCCGAAAAGGTGAGCAGCGAGGAGAGTCTGGAAAGGTCTGGGCAAATCCTCGCTTCGAGGACACTTTGTGATGCCCTATGTACACGTGTCGTTAGGCAAGTTCTGTACTATCCCAGGGTCCCTTGGGACCCTCCCATGTTGTTGGGAGGGCCCAAGATGCTTAAGGGACCCTTAAAGCTGGTTTGCTAATGAACTGTCACCGCTATAGTAGTCCAGGACCACTATAGCTGTCATAGTATGGTGGTTGTGCATTTTGGTAAGGCTGAAGACCGCTATAGTGGTCATAAGTAATGGGCTTGGGGGGTGCAGGCAGCTAGCTCACTAAAGCGACCTATGACCGCTATAGGGGTGTCAGTGAGGCACAAACAGTGCGAAACACAACGTTTCGTGTAAGTGAGCCCCTCTACCCCCTTTTAAACACCCTTACTCGGAATTTCACTTCCCAAAATCGAAACCCTCCCTCTTCGACTCTCTTCCACTCCTTTCTCACACAAATCCATTTCATTCCTTCTCCTTCCAAAAGATCAAAGGGAAGATTTATGGGTTTTTATTGTCTCCTTCTTCCTTACCTTGTAACCTAGAGTTGGGTTGTTGTTTGTCTCTATTATTGTTAAGTGGGTTGCATCCCCAATGTTGTTAGAGTTATGTTTGAGTAATCTAGAGGTTGTTGGAGTCTAATCTAGAGTTTTGTTGCTTCAATGGCAAACGTTGGTGTCATTCCTCCTCTCTAGAGCTCTGTTGGTATTGACGCCATCATTCTTTCCCCTCCAGGTGAGTGGATTTGGAACCTATGACCCTTATGTTGGTCATTAGAGTTAATTTCCTCAAATTATTATTGATTGCATGATTTTAGAAAAGATCTCAGGAGATTAGAGACTCTGATTGATTTGTTATAATTATTGAAATGATGCTTTCTAACTAGAGTATAAAATATTTGTTTTAATGCAAACTCATGGGACCATTATTGTTAAATGATTTTATCAAAAAAGATAAATTAGAGATTTCCATAAAATTACCATGATAATTTTATGAGTGAATTAATTATGAATTATAGAGTTTTGTGCTTAAAGAAATATTATAATAGAAATTTAGAGAAAATAATACGTTTATTGAATTAGAGAATAGACGATAGCTATAGAGAAACACATAGTGAGTTAACTGTGATACCCTAAGTACACGTGTCCTTGGACAAGTCCAATATGACCCTAAGGTGTCCTGGGACCCACTCGTGTTGCCAGGAGGGCCCCGGTGGTATAAAGGGCCAAGGGAGGGAGTTGGGCATTGTTGTGGCAGAATTCTACAAAACATGCTAGCTATACCGAGTTTTGGTTGCTGCAGCGAGTAGGCCCAATGTCAGCACAGTACAAAACGATGCAGTTTTGGATAAGTGAACCCCCCAACCCTATAAAACACCCTAAGTTCAGGATTTTAGGACAGAAACTGAGACCCATTTCCTCCAAACCCTTCTCTACTTTCTTTCACTCCATCCAACATCAAATCCTCTTCCTTCAAGATCCAAGGTAAGTGATTGTTGTTAGTTTTCTTAGTGTTCTTCCTTCCCCATACAATGGGTTGTTGTTTTCTCCTATTATTGTCAAGTGGGGGTGCTCTCCCAATATTGTTAGAGCTAGATTAAAGTTATTTCGAGATTAACAGAGATTCATCTTGAGTCAATGTTACTCTATGATAGTTGTTGGTGTCATTCCATGCTTCAAAGGTCATGTTGGTGGTGCCCACATACTCCCAACTCCAAACGGTGAGTGGGTTTGATCTCATAGCCTTAGTTTTATCACTATGAATATATTTCTTGCATGACGATTGTGAAATATGACATTAGAGATGAAATTATGATTGTACATATATGATTTACAATTATGGTCAGTTAGCCAAGATTATGATTTTGACTATGGTATGAAAATGTGTTTAGAAAATCATGAAACCATGATTGATATATTGAATGCTATGGAAATGTTTTATGTGCAACTCTAAGAGATTTATTTGAAGAATATATAATGTAATAAGTTGTTATTTTACCAAACATTGTTTTAAGAGTTTATGATATCTTTATACTTCAAGACTAGAGACATCAAAATCAGATTTTGGAAATCTAGTTTTTATGACACTCAGAAGTATGGAATCATGAAATCAGAATGTCTACAAGTGGGTGATCCCTTGGACATGATTTCACAGTCTCAGTTATGCTAAAGCCAGATTGTCAGAGTTATATAAGTCTAGAGCTTTTAGAGTCTCAAAAGTTTTCATATTCAAACGGTTTTATAAAGAGTTAGAGTATGAATATGATTGTATTTAGAGATTTTATAAATTATCTTGATAATTTCAAAGAGTAGAGTAATTATGTATGAAAGAGTTTTGATACCCAAATTAGAGTATGTTACATAATTCTAGAGTTTCAGTGCTTTAAGAGATTTTAGGAGTTTTTAGATCATATGAACTAAGTACAAACCAGTTAAACGGTAGCTATAGAGAAACAGATAGCGAGTTAACAGTTAGGAAAAATGATCGTTAAACTTGGTATCAAGTTATCCTTAAGGGCAATCTCATAAAGCAGAAAATACGTGTTCTTCCCCGTGCCTGTGTCTGGTACCCTTAGAGGATTGGTTATGCCATGGTTAATATGCAGTACTGGACAGATATCCATGTTTCTCTATCAGAGTACTATTAATTATATTTTCATATATTATTAATGTTTTCAAAGAATATTTGATTTAAGAGCTGCTATGTATAAGTAAAGAGAATGACTTCTCATTGAAGTAAGAATGTAGAGATGTTTTTCTATGAAATTATGAATATAGAGATGTCTTTTCTATATATAGTTATGCATATGAATATCAAATGGTTTATGATTGTTGTATGTACATTATATATGGGATTTTCCTTAGTTGTCCTATGTGGGTGATGGGTGAAAACTCACTCACTGAGTCCATCGACTCACCCCTCTCCCCTTCTCCTTATAGTTACAGGTACATGTGTTACTCAGCCTCCATTGGTAGACGCAGTTGATTTCAGTGGTGAGTTTTACTTTGAAGTAAGACTTAGTTTAGAGTCCTGTTAGAATAGAGTACTCCAGTAGATGTACAGGCAGGATTCGAGTCATGCATTATTTTCAGATTATGTATTTAGTTTCAGTATTTGGGTAGTGATATATACATTTTCAGTTTATAAATATGGATTTGATATTGTAGAGTTTGATTAGAGTTTATGCAATAAACCAGAGGTGTATTTATGATTCAGTTCATGTGATTAATTGGTTTCCAGAGTATGACTAAGATGATTTCAAAGCTTTAGATATCAAGTATTTCAGTTTTGTAATTTCAGATATAAAATTTAAATAAAGCTTTATATGAAGTTATGATTTCAGAATAAAAAATATGTTATTTTATGCATACAGAGATGCTTAGAGGTCATGAGGCTTACATGAGGATGAAATTTCTCATGTGCCAGTCATGTTCCCAAGTCGGGTTGTGATATTAACGGCTGAACCTCGATCGTTAACTTTAATACCAAGTTGTCCCGAGAGGACAATCTCATAGAGCAGAGAATGGAACCTATTTAGGTGTCCATATTAGATCCCTGATAGATCATCGAGCATAACATTTGTGGTTTTTAAAGAACCATAGAGTAGAGATTTTTGTTTCTTTAGTAGAGTATTGTCGCTTATGTTTCCCAAAGACTTGCCTTTTAGAAATATTTCATATATATGCATAAAAGTATGAACATGATTTCAAATTTATTGCATACGATTATACATTATTATTTATTCTCTTTGGTTGTCCCATGAGAAGGTTATGGGTGAGAACCTATTCACTAAGTTTTCAATTAAACTCACCCCTCTCCCTTCCTCCATTATAGGTGCAGTAGACGCTGTGGGTTCTTCTCTTCCACTTCCTCCCCCACAATAGAGATATACCAGTTGGTGAGCTTCACTTTGGAGAGAAGTACTCTTTTTGCATTTTGTTTAGAGATAGAGTGCTCTAGTGTATATGAAAGGCAGGGTCTCGGACCATAGAGATAGATTGACATTAATTTATCATGATTATTTTATATCTACATGATTATAGTTTTCATGTATATTTTGTATAGAGAGCAACTCATATATTTTAAATCTCAGAGATATGTTTAGAGTTTGAAAATGAAATTGAAATGACTGATTTTCAAACTTCAGAGAATTATGCTGGAGTTTATTATGATTATGATATTGATGAGGATTATATTTTCAAGGAGCCAATGATTTATTAGAGATGAAATGATATTTTATAAACAGATTTATATTTAAATATATATATAAAGAAACTCAGAGGTTACGAGGCTTACGTGGTAATGAGGATTTCTTATGTGCCAATCACATGCCCAAGTTAGGTCGTGACACACTTATGTAAGTTTGGATTCAGACATCTTTGTACTAAATTTTTATTACTTTTTTTATTTATGTCATAATTATTACTTACAATATGTTTTATCTTTTTTTCCTTTGTAGCATGAGTTCACAAACCTCTAGCATTAGGCAGAAACCGAAAACTAGACCTAAGTGGCTGAGGCTGGGCCCGATGCTGATTTCCCTCCTCCTCCAAACAAGAAGGATGTCTTGGCCTAGTGGTTGGCGACCCTTACAAGGCTCGTATATAAGGGATGGGGTACTACCCTGACAATAGATTCCTATCCTCCACTACTGGGTCTGCTACTAGGGATTACGCCTTGAGAGAATGTGTGCATGCCTTTAACCGGGAGCTACAGCATCAGGTACATCTTATCCAGCAACAGCAATAATAGCAGACACAACTCCTTTAGCAGCTCTAGAAGCACGCAGTAAGGCGAGCAACAGTGGAGCAGGAGCTAAGGGAGATCTGACAACTTAAGCTGTCCATGGAGGAGGAGCAGTAGGAGGAGGAGAAGAAGGCCAAGAAAGAAAAGATTAAATTCAAGAGAATGCAGAAGAATATTACTGTTGATGTGAAGATCTTCTTGAGGGACATGTAGGCATTAGGATCCTTCATCTCTGACAAGAAGAAGCTCCCTCAGATGCCACTCTCTTCTATTTTTGAGGGCACCTCATCGTCTGATAGTGTGGATGACTCTGATAAATCCAATGATGACGATGCAGTCACCAATGTAGATGACGAGAAGTTTAGCTAATCTTTATCTAGCTTTTTTTTTAATTTCATTTTAGATATTTTTTACATTTGTTGCATTTGTATATATATTATTCTGATACTTTGTTTACTTATTGCACCTTTTTTATTTTATTATTATTTCATTATTTTCTTACTTAATATCACTTTAATTGATAATTAAATTATTATATAAATAAATTAAAAAACAATTAAATACCAAACAATCTATAGTTTATATAGATGAACTACGCATGACAATACAATCAGTTATTTACAAAAATTATTAAAACATTACCGACAGGGTATTATATTGTATTTTCAAATTACATATTTTTAAAAATAATGAAAACAAGCCTATAAAAATTAATAAAAAAATATCTTTATTTTTAATTAACATATCCTTTCGGTCATATTATTTATCCAACGACCTTAATGACGCCTTTAATGCAATTAGACCGGATGGTCTTCATTTCTTTTGCCATCAGTATACTCGTTGAAAATTACTGACTGGTGTACATACCCTTCAATATAATTTGAATTCGTCGGAAAACCTATTTATAACATTATCAATTTTTTTTCCATTTGTTGTTGTGACTCTAGTGAGAGGAGTAATTTATTATGAGATGAGGGGAGTAAAGCTGGATCATGTAGTCATATATAGATAGTCATAATTAGAAGTTATTAATAGTAATTAATGATCATGTGATCATTTAAAACTGTCACGTGATTTTATATTTTAATCTTGATCATTCATATAAAATTCAACGATTGAGATTTACTACTCTCACTTTCACAATAAACCAGCCCTCTTACTTGAATTGTTATATATACCCTCAGATCTTACTTTTGCATTTATAATTACACTTGATGTAGTTAGGAATCATAGAAGTTTTGTCCATAACCTACAATTTTAGGGGACAGTGTGCAAAGGACCTGAGGAAGGAGTTTCGAACCAATAAAAGAGACTAATTCCTATTCCCAAATTTCAAAAATATCCTCTGAAAAGAACTCACCAATCCCCGCTGCTTTATGGATTGACGACTATCTTCACAAATCAACACGGGTTTTTTCAGCATGCTTTGTCCTCACTCACATGCTTCTTAGGAAGTTTTCCCGGAAAGTCACCTGTCCCAAAATTGCTCCAAGTCAAGCATGTTTAACTGTGGAGTTCTTTAGTGATGGGCTACTTAAAAGAATATGCATCTTGTTGGTATAGGTAATACAAATCAATTCATATAAGTCTTCCTTAATTATATAGTCCTATACCTACACAGTCTCAGGATCCTTCTCATTCAGGTGTGTAATCGGTTCATTCATGTACCCCTCCGCTTAGAAGTCTTCCAGGAACTGCTCCTTGTTCGTGTCTTCTTTGCACCATCGACCACTCCCTGACTTCATCACCAGGCATTACAATATGTGTGTGTGTGTGTGTGCGCGCGCTAAATAAGATTAATCTTCTTTTTGCTTCAATTAGATATTAGTCAAATTAGCTTAATATGGTTTATCCCCTTCTTAATTTAATTATATTATAATTAGAGGTAAATGCATTATATCCCCTGAACTTCAAGTCATGTGTAATTTATACCCTGACTTTTCAAAATATGCATCATGACACCCTGAACTTTTCAAACTGTGAAAAGCATCCCTTAGTATAATTTTGATAACTAATGAAGGTAAGATTTATGTGTATTTAACCCCCTGATATTTCTAATTTGTGTAACTTAATACCTTGTCTGTGAATACTATATGAAATAAATCCTTTAATTTTTTTTATAATGTGCAACCTGACTTCCTAGTTTTGCATTGTTTGAAAAGTAGGGTTTTTTGTATAATTTGAAAAATTCAGAGTGTAATAATGCACATTTTGAAAAGTTATAAAGTAAATTATACATGACCTAAAATTTAGGGGGTAAAATGCATTTAACCCTTGTAATTATAATAAGAGATTAATTTTAATACATTGACAGTATAAAAAATTTTATATCATCATATACTCAAATTTTCTATTTTGTATGACTTTTCAAGTAGTAAAGGTGAAATTAATCATATTTATTGATGTGATATTATATAGTTAGATGAATATAAATATTTTTTCTATACTATCAATATATATTAAATTATATCATTGTAATGGTAACTCTCATACTTTGATCAGATTCCAAATGGAATTAGTGGGAATATATGAGAGAAAGGAGATAGTCAACTTAGGAGCACTTATAGCATCCTTCTACTAATACTGATATATACAACTACAAACAAAGCAGCCGATAATAACAAAGGCCATCCCTTTGGCCTCTTAACCCTTAAGCATCTTTAAGAGCAGCTTGAATTAACTTTAATCAATATATGCATTTAATTTTTTTAATTGTCTTTAATAGCTCAACCACAAGATTGATATGAAATTATGAGTTTTCATTTGGGCAAAGAGATGAAGATAAGAAATTAAAAGTTGAACTAAACCTAGCTTCCTGGATAGTCATAATGAGCTACACGTATCTAATTAGACCCAACTTGATTGTTTTACTAGTCGTTTGACCCGTGCGATGCACGGAAAGATAATAAAGAATAGTTTGTTGATTATTATAAAAAATAAATGATAATTTATTTGCATATATCTTATAGAAAATTGAGTATATAAATTTATCTTAAAAGTAAGTTGATAGCTAAATAATTAAATAAGTGAAAAAAATATAAATATGTCATTCTATTTTATATCTTACATTAAATATCATGTTTATCATATTGAAAATATCTTGATAGAAGACCTATAACTAATAATAAAGAGTCTATTTTATGAAAATTTTACATGTTTCTAAAGTTGAAATTGTTGAATAAAGAAAGAGAATAAATGAATAATTTTATTATATCATGAGTCATTTATACGAATAATAATGAGTATCCATGAGAAAGAAGATATATCCCATGTCTCCCGTCACTGCTTAAAATTTTGTCTTTCATCCTCATTTTCATCCCCATCCCCCTTATGGATCCTCATTTCTCGTTTCCCGCAAGGATTTTAAATCCCTGTGATATTCAAGAGTTTATTAACAAATTTTAAAAAGAGAAAAACTTTAAAAATATTTTACAATTTGAAACATAAATATCCATAATAATAAATACTATTAATGCAACATAATCCAAATTAAAATTAAAACTATATATAAAATAAAAATATAATAAAAATAATTAAAAATAAAAATATATTATTCATATCCTTGTCCCGTTTAACAAACAGGGACTTAACCTGTATAGATCATCTTTATGAAGATAAAATATATGTCAATTCGTTTCCTTATTGAATAATTCTCGTATGTATCCATTTTCAATTTTTTTAATCATTTGCAGCCATCTATATCTTTTTGGTAAATTAAAATATTTAATTTAAAAATATAAAAATATATTTTCTAATTAATAAAAATAATACATAAATTTAATTTATATGATTTTAATTACACTTCATTTCCTTATATATCCTTTTAATAAATTAAAATATCAATTTCAAAATATATGTTATAATTAATGTGTAATAATTAGTAAAAAATTATTTATAATTCTAATTTATATAATCTCAATTATTGGAGTAGTATATCAATTATAATTTTTTAATAAAAATAATATAATTATTTACTTTTAAAAATTAATAATATTTAATATCATTATTAAAGAAGTGTAAATTATAGAATTGATTTTTTTAAATATTTTGGTATTAAAAAATTGAAGGTATTTTTTTCAAAAAAATTAGTATGAAAAAATTATAGAATTGATAGATTGAAATTTTTAAGTTGAAAAAATTAAATAGAATATAGTGATACATGTAGATAATTTTTTTTATTATGATTTTTAAAAGTTCTGCTTTTCAAATTAAAAAAATTTCCTTAATCTCATCTTAATTTAGAATTTTACCTCTATTCTCATGCACATCCAGGTCATAGGTCCCCATTTTCATTTCAGATGGAGATTTGAATCTCTTTTGATATTTACGGGTTTATTAAAAATTTTAAAAACACTTTGAACTTCAAAACATAAATATCTATAATAATAAATACTACTAATGCAACACAATTATAATAAGTTTGTTATCGTTAATACTATAATTATCTATATAAAATTTTTATGGTATAATATATTGAATTATAATTTTATTTATGCTATTTTTATTTTTTATTTTTATATTGATTTTGTTGATGGTATAAAGATAAGAAGATGTGATTGGAAAAAAATAATTGATAATTAGAAGGCAAATTAAATTCAAAAACCTACTTTTAAGTTGTAGATTATAAAAAGGGTGGGGTATAATTTTTCTATAAATAACACATAGAAGACTTTTTATGTAATGAGTATTAAATATTAGTATTATATCAAGTATTATCATATTTGATTAAGAATAAATTATTATATTAGTATTATAATGTGTCTTCAATATTTGATTAAGAATAAATTTGGTATAAAATGAATTTTAAATTATTATCATATCAAAATCAATCAATTAGCAATTCGTTAAAAATTTGATCTACCTATTTTCTTTTAAGAAAATATATTAATTTTAAAGTTATTTATTTTGAAAATATTTTCTTTATAATTTTTTATATTACTTTCATAATGTGAGGCTATTAATGGCTCTTTATTTAATTATAGATCATAATTATATTAACATTAATTTTCTCTCAGTTCAAATTATAATATTTAATAATTGTAATATCTAATTTTATTTCGTATGAAAAATAGTTAATATGTAAATTATAAATTAAGTTTAAAAAATCTTTAGACATAAAGATTGAGAAAAGTGGAGCCTAAATCACTGTATAAATGACATGTAAAACCTAAATCACTATATGAATGACATGTGTAATAGTTTCATGAAAAGTGTTTGAAATATTAGTATAGTAGATTTATATAATCAATAAATTTTATACGAAATCTTAATCATTAATAACTTCTAATTATAAATAAGATTATGATAAATCTCTATCATTTTTTCTTTTTAAAATCTTCTTCAATTTTTTTTTCAACACTAACTTTTTTTTTGCAAAATTCATTCAAATATTTTAAAATATGAAATTTCAAAATTATTTGCAAAAGCTTAGAGGTTATTGAAGATATAATTTTATAGCCATCCCAGGATTTTCATTTTTATGTGCGTATATATATAAATTTTTTTATTGAATTGGCATATTCTTAGTTTTTAAATCATTAAATTAGTCTATATATATAATCAAATAATATCATCACTAGTGATACGAAAAAATATTCCACCTTTAAATAATTAAATTCATCATAATCATATTGTTAATAAAAAGATAAATGATATAACCTAGTGTATATATTTTACATTTTTTTTATAATTTATATACTTAATTTATAAATTTAATATAATAGTATTCAAAAGAAAATCGCCACCTGCATCAAATATAAAAATTTTAGGTGTGAAATTAATACTAAAATTATGAAACTATTTTATCAATATAATTCATGATTTCAGTATCGCAATAATTAAAGATATTTAATTAATGTAATACAATCCTATTATTAAATACGGGTGATTATCAATGATATGCTATTAATATGTAATAATTATGATTTTATTTTTTAAAAAAATTAATAAATAGCTTCTTAAAAGATGTGGGTTTTAAAAAATTCTTATTATAATATGTGTAAATTTTTTCCTCAAATAACTCTGAAATATAAGTATTATAAATGTTGGAGGGATGATTGGTGGGTGATATAGCCAAGTATTCTTCTTTTCATGGAGATTATGCTTCACCATTGAATATAATTCACATGTATGAACACTTTGGTACGTGAAACGGGCAAGGTAGATTATATTAATATATATATATTTAAAGAAAGACGTTTGCGTCAATCAAATTAGCGACCCTATTTCTGCTTTGGGCAAGCAATGGATCTCACTTTGCCTGAATGGAAAGAAGCAATGATAAACATGATTAAATTATCCTAACAATAAAATATTAGGGATGCATAGCATTACAGATTTGTGGGGTAAGTGGAATCCGCGGTCTAATAATCTCATCCCTTCAATTAACTATGACTACATTTTGCATATATAATATAGGTACTAGCATCCACGATCAATATATGCTGCTAGGCCTGAAAGAGAAACAAATAAAAAACAAGAATGCAGATTGAAGAAGGGAGAAGGAAGTCCCCTTTTAGCTTTCATTTAGTAACTTATAGCTTTCAGTGTTCGGACTATTATCCCTTCTTGTTAGTTTGCTACTATAAGTGCGTAACTACTCATTATATATGTATAAATATTATTATGTACTAGTGCTTTCTTTTGCTTTTCTGTTAGACAATTATACAAAAGAGAATTCATATGCAAACAAAAAATCTCTAGTTAAAAGGAGAAAATGTTCAGCCCATAGAAAATCTCAACCCGTAATTAATTAATGACGTAAACTTTTTATAATCTCATACTTTAATATATAATTAATCCAAATATCATATATAAAATAATTTCCCATCGTGGGTCATTTTATATTTTTACATTTGCTGCCTCAGTGATTAAATCTAATTTTTCCTCTCATATAATATTCTGTCTAACTTTGAAGTAAAATTTGGGATAATATCATATCTCAAGTCATAAAATTTAAATATTTGGTTCTATTATTCAAATTAATAGAGATATACACGAAGACATAAATCATAGGGTTCAAACAAGGCGGTCAATGAAAAGGGGGCTTCGAATTTTATTGTGATAAAAGAATACCACTAAATATTAAAATTAAATTTTACCGCACAACGATATAACTAGCCCTGTTGTACAATATTGGATGTCAGGTGATAAAAAACTAATATGAAAATAAGCTACATGTGAAATAGATAAGAATGTTACAATGGATGAGTGATCATATAAGACATGATATAATAAAAAATAAATGCTTTAAAGAAAAAATTAAAGTGGGGCCTAGCAGAGAACATAGTAGAATTTCATCTAGATGGTTTGGGCATATTTGAAGAAGACTTGCAAAGGTATAATAAGGATAGTTGATCAAATGAAAAATAATACTATAATTAGAGGTACAGGGAAACTGAGAAAAACTATCTAGAAAATAATCAATGGGGTTTTAAACGTTAATAAATTTAATATGAATATGATATATAATAGAGTTTGATAACATTACTTGATTTATGTATTCAACTTTACTTAATAACATATGGATTAGTTGTTATTGTTGTAAAATATTCTGTCTTTTTTAATGCGTATAAAGCAAACTATTGATTTTAAAAAGAGAAAAAAATGGGTTGTTTTTAACTATAATAAAATGTAGGATTAATTTACTATTCACATATGTATATATAACGACATTGGGCAGTGAAATAATTGCACGAAGTAACGTATATATAAATATGCTCCCCAAGGGTGAAGCAGCACCTGGAAAGGGCCAGAGAGGATTTTTGATATAATAAGAATGGAGGCTGAAGCAATTGAACCAATGAGGAATGACCAGAGAGACAGAGTTGAATCTCTCTCTTTCTTTATTTATGCACAAGAAATATTAAATTTTTACTACTAAATTTTTAACATATATTCACATCAAATTAAAAAATTATAAATTAATATATAAAAAATTATAAATTAAGATAAAAAAATTATAAATTAATATATAATATTATAAATTATCTTAATTATAATTTTTTATAAATTAATTTATAATATTTTATAAATAATTTATAATTTTTTATATACTAATTTATAATATTTTATTTAATATAAATATATAATATAAGTTTAATGATGATTTACTTATTTTTATATATGTATTGCCCCACCCACGAGCAGTCCTCTTGCCCCAAAAGCAAAGCCAAAAGCGAATCACAATTGCGAGCGGGCGAATCTAAGCCACTGTTTCGCAGGGAACAGAACTCCCATCTTTCTATCTTTGTCGAGTAATGCCATTTGTAAAGGGTGTGAGATACTTTATTATTTATATCTTATTTATTATTATATAGTATATAAATTCTATTAAAATAAAGTTTATATATTATTTAATAGTAAATAATATATAAATTGATATAATATTTTATATTTTATAGGTATAATTATTATTTCTCATCTTTCTTACTTGTTAGTAATTTGTTAGTGTTTAAATTAAAATCCTAAACTTGTTTTTCAGATTTATATTGGGGGACAAGTTAATTTCTTAGATTTAATAAATTTTAAATTGGTCTCTCACATTTAAAAAAATGGATGAATTGATCCCTCTGTACGCTATATAAAAGATCAATTTATCTCTTTTTTTAAAAAAAATATAAGAAACTAATTTAAAATTTTAAAATTTGAGAAATTAATTTATCTTTTAATATAAATTTAGAGATTAATTTGGATATTTAATATAGTATTTATTCAAACAAAATAAAAAAAATACAACCTTACACACACACACACACATATATATATATATATATATAAATGTTGGTCTCCTCTCACTCACACTCTCTGCTGCCGCGCGTGTGCAACTTTAGATTCGAGTCGAGAAATATAGGAAACTGAGATTTTTCAAAAAAAAAAAAGCCATTGGGAGGCACTTTCAAATTTTAGAAATAGTATTTTATTTACTACTCCCTTTATGGCATTTAAGATAAAAAATATTATTTATATTCATAATATATAAAATATTATATTGACTCATATTTTATTTATTATTGAATGTGGTATGGACTCTATTCAAATAGGGTCCATACCCTATCTAATGATGGATAAGATGTGAGTCAATATGACGTCTCATATATTTATAGTACAAATAACATATTTCTTTGGAAAATGTAAAATAGAATGAAAATAATACATTATTTTTAGTTATTATTAAAAACATGGAATAAAACTAACAAACTTTTACCTTTCTATTTCATTCATGAAAGTTTAGGCCATGAGAGGGTTTATGTAATTAAATTCAGAGCTAACTACTACATTATCTAATTTTACAAAGTAGCTAGTAAATTACTAACTTAATACACCATAGTTTTATGTGTCAAAATCTCATTATATAATGAGTTATTCAATCAAGTAAAATAAATTAAAATATCTAATAAGTAATTGGGGGAGTGTTGTGTATTGTTCCTTGTCTTCTTAGTGAATGTGCTATTGGTACTCATGACCTTAGTTACTGTGTGGAGTGCTTGAGAGTTGAGATTGATGTTAAGATTTAATTCAGTGGAACTCGACTTCTCTCGTCTTGCGTTCCCGTTTCACGACTTTAATAATTGTTTATGAAAATAATAAAAAATATTTATGAGTAATTCAAAGAAATGTATATATGAATAATTAGAATTTGATTTATATTTTCATTGCAAGTATAAAAAAATTTATAAAGATGTCAAATCATATATTGTCATATCAATAAAAAAAAATGTTTAATTCAACCATATTCTATTTTTAAAGTCTTACAAATAGAAATATAATTGAATATCAATGTTGTTGAAAAACTTGGAATGAAAGTAGCGGAACAAAAATAGTAGTGAACAAATTAAAACTTGTTCTATCACATGAATAATTCATATAGGATGGAATCACACTAAATGAAATCATATTTTATTGAATAGGGTATAACATTGTAGCATTTAGATAACACAAACACCTAAACTTTAAAATAAACAGGACATGTATCTCTTGTAACGAAGTTTCAAAGAAAGTAGTTGTCTGTCTCACTAACACGTAGCTGCATAACCGCACAACCTCTAGCTTGTTCACACAAACATAGTATGTCAAAGAACTCCTTTTTGTCCAAGTCCTATTTTTTGTTGTTATTGGGAACCTAGACTAGTATGGAGTGAGTGGTGGAGTGGTTTTATGAGAATATAGAAGTCTATACTCTTAATTAGTTTCTTCATTTTTTAAATCGTGAGTCACACTCTCTCTCTTTAATATGTGTCAGATTTATTTCCTTTTTGGGTTGTAGATTTTTTTTTTTATTTTTGGTTTGGCATGTAAAGATATTAGGATAACTTTATGTCACATATCAATTCTCAATTGATTATCAATCAAAAACTTATTTAAAATTTAAATTAATTTATTTTTAAATAATTCTCATTTTAAATAAGCTTATTAATTTTGATGTTTATAAAATAACATAATCTCACGTATGAGTAATTTCATGTCTTATATTAACCTAAACTGAAAAAGACCAACATATCCCTAACACAAGTTTCTAAAATATGGACTTTCCATATAAAACTTTTTTTCTTTTTTTTTCGAGGATTTACCACCATGTTGGATTTGACTTAGTATGTGCTATAAATTCTGTAATTAATTTTTAATTAACTACATTAATTAGAATTAATTCATTCTTGGCGTATACATATTCCATTGTGTGTGACTAAGTAGGCTCATCACTAATTGGTAATGAAATCACAAAATCAAATCTTTGATCTTATCGGAAAATCATTTCTGAACCCAAAATACAATTCCCAAGATACTCTTGGTTCTTATAAGTCATGGGTAACACATAGCACAATATGTCATGACCACCCAAACAGTGACGAATATAACAATAAGAACATTCTAGTGAACCAATAATTATATTTTCCATGCACTCAAATCATTTTATTACATGATCCCAATCTAACCAGGGTCATGGATAATGTCAAATCTTATAATTTAGATCATATGAATTTTTTGAGTTTTTTTTTTCATTCTTCGATCAATGTGACATAAACTAAAATCTCTTTTCTATTTAAGTTCAAGTACCTCGGCCACAGATTTTATGACAAGAACAACCCCTTATCTATAGGACCTATCCTCATTTACCTGCGGTAATGAATCCCATCTTGACTGGTCACCCATCTCCATACAAAACTAACTATAGTCACAACTTGCTTAATACTAATGTATAGCATGAGTATACAGAGAGTCACAGACTATAGCTATCTATGTGCGAGATAATCGTGTCATCTCAAGTTTAAGGATTATATGCATTAATATGATACAGATAATATTTCATTGACATTAGTAAAATTACCATGTGAACTTTATCTATTTGTCATGTTTAACCCACTTATCCTATAAGTGTCCACATATCTGTTTTGATATCTAATGCTACATAGTATAAGACTCACTACTCCATCTTCATTAGTATTCTATACCAATCATGGAAATAGACAAAGACGATGATCTTCTGAAATAATAACGTCTAATCAGAATTCTTATAATTGTGAAATATTTTAAAAATATTATACTAGACTATTCTATCGCTTATATTGTGAATGAAGTATCTAACAAGTATCTTATAGACTTATTTTAATGAACATAAATTATGAATACAAAAATAATAAGTAGCCATTAATAAGAATATTTATTGATAGATATATTTATTAGCTTTAGGGCATACAATTAACAGATGCATTGAAATTAATCTCTAAGAATTATTGACTAACTTGTTTTTCCAATTTATCTTAAATTAAACTTTTTTGCGGTAATTTATGTACAACTAAGCTGGAATATAGCATGAATGATGAATATAATTTCTTTCAATTTAATGAATTAAATACTAGTAGAGTTCAAATTCTACAATATAAAATACATAAATTTCCTTATTTTTACAAAATTTCATAATAAAAGGCATTGTACAGCATAATCCAAAATATCTAAATGAGACCAGAAATTATCACAGTTGAGCCCACACCACCTTTCACACTTTTAGTCTAGCTACTACAGCTCGTTATGCCCAAAGAAAGGAATACTGAAACTCAAATATATCCAAATTATATATACACACACTTGTCGTGACATACACCTTGCCCCAGATAAGAACAACCTTATTTTTTCATAAGATTTTACATAATAATAAGTTAGTGAAAAATAATTTGATCGACAAGGTTTTGAATAGATAGATTAATGGATGGAATATGCCTTTGATACTTTTAGTTGGATTTTAGGTTTAGTTTATGCCAATACTATTTATGTTAAAAAAAAGAAGCCCAACATGGTCTAAATCTGAGCTTGGATGGTGATTCTTGGTGTTTGGTATTTTGAGCTTGTGTTAGCACGTTTCGTTGCCGGGATACTGTCCCGCTTTCTGGAAGGGTTTGTCTGTGACTTTGGTTCTCGATGATCAACTTTAATTAATTTCCTCGAGCGTCAGAGAGATCTTCTTTTTTTTCCCTCACTAAAACCGAATAAAAATCAAAATTAGGCTTTGTACTTGTAGTATGGAACTCCTAAGGCCGTTTGATTTTAATTTTTATTTTTAATATTTTAGGATTTGATAAAAGAAATACTAAAAATTAAAAATAAAAATAAAAAATTATTTATAATTTTTAATATTTTTTTCATAAAATTTAAAAAATTAAAAAAAAAATTAAAAACTAAAAACTCAAATCAAATCACCCGCAATCGTGTTCATTTTGTTTTACTGAATAGTGATACACAATTCAAACGAGACAAAATGTAATGGAATTTAGTTGACATATTGAAAAAGTACTTGCTCATTCCAATATAACCCTTTTTCCGATTAAGAAGGACTAAACTCCCATTATTTGCAATTTTGGTTTAAACATATTTTTAATTTTCATTTTTTTGATTTTGGGCCCCCTAAAAGTTTCATTTTGATTTCGGTCCATCTTCTTCTGTATTAATACTCGATCTTTTTCACATAGATTTGATATTAAGTAATGATATATATAAGAAAAAAATATTCCTAAAATATTTATGAGGGCAAAAACAACATTTTCAATATTTCTAACAACTACAAATTAAAAAAAAATATTTCTAACAACTTGATGTATAGTTTAGTGCCCTTTTGGCAACTAAAATTTAGAGTAGTACAGATGGAAATAAAGAAAGGAAAAAAATCAAGGACAAAAATTAAAGCAAGATTTTTTTAAGGACTAATATCAAAATGACTAATATTTATATTGGTAGAGATTAAAAAACACATTTAAATATATATTGTATTAATATTTCATTGTCCCATTATACGTACTATATAGGACATATTGTGTCCGATATCAATATTTTGATACTTCATTAGTGTCAAAATTAATTTTTTTGGTGATTTTACAAATTAATTTGTCCATAAAATTGATATATGCATTTTTATTTTTTAACATAGTTAAGATAAAAGTAAAAAAAAAATCTAATCATATGTTGATAATACAATTTTTAAAATTAATAAATTTATAATATATATATATATAAATATGTATCTCTGTATTTTAAGTTTCAAAATTTTATTATATTCCCATATCAATATCGATATCTAATTGTACCAGTATCGTATTTTATTTTTATATTTCATCGATTTAAACCTACCATTTTTCACCATCAAAATGGGTATTACCTTAGATAATTACACTGCACAGGGTAAATAATAATAATAATGCGATAATATAATAAAAGTTCTCATTAAATAAGGGAATAAAAAAACCAGTGCCATAGGGAAAGTGACAACGCCAGCACCCAAGAGCTGAGCCTCACTCACTCACAAACCTCGACCAAAAACACCCTGTCGTTTACTCCCGTTTGTCCGCAAACCCAGCGGGACCACCGCCACGCCTCCCACACACCCACGCTCCCAATCAGCGCGTGCATCCCAATCAAAAATATCTCACATTCGGGAACGTGACGTGTACCAAAGCGAGAGCCACGTAGACCCCACCGGTGATCCTTATGCAAAAACATCACAACCACCCTCGATGCTCGCCACGTGTCCCCCCATCCCTCCTCACTTATTGTGCATGCCTCCCCCTTTATATATTACCCTCCTGCTCCCTCATCCAGAAAGAAAGTAAATAAATAAAACCCAAATCCAACCCATACGTTCAATCTCTCTCTCTCTCTGTCTCAGTCACTTACTCTCTCATGTACACACATACTGAGAGGCACAAAAGATTCCCGTTCACACTGCACAACCAAAACAACACCCTCAATTTTTTTTTCCTTCTTCTTCTTCTTTGTTTGTAGCTCTAGCATATAATCTTGTTATTGTTTGAATATTGATGGTGCTGATTAATGGGATGGAGCAGAACAACGTGATCGCGCCGTTCGTTATAAAGACATACCACATGGTGAACGATCCAAGCACCGATAAGCTCATAACTTGGGGCCCAGGCAACAACAGCTTCGTCGTCCTCGACCCCCTCGACTTCTCCCACTCCCTCCTCCCTGCCTTCTTCAAGCACAACAACTTCTCCAGCTTCGTTCGCCAGCTCAACACCTATGTCAGTATCTCTTTTCACTCACTCTCCACTACTAATTAATATTGTCAATGAATCCCTATATATATGCTTAATTGGATTATTAGTTTATTTTAAACGACATATAATTATAATAGATTATTTATTAATTAGCTAGCTTTAAAAGAAATATTATATCCTCACAAAATAAATAAATAAATAAATCTTCAAACATGCCTTTTTATATCCTCACAAAATAAATAAATAAATCTTCAAACATGCCTTTATATGCAATTTTGATTCATACCCACTTCCCAAAAACCGATTTTCGAACTGGGTGTTCTTTATTTTCTAGCAATTTAATGGAGTTCGGATACGGGTATTGAAAATTTAATATTTTTATATTTCTTATTTTATTTTATTTTATTTTTTGGGGGAATATAGGGTTTCAGAAAGGTGGATCCGGATCGGTGGGAGTTCGCGAACGAGTGGTTCCTTCGTGGGCAGAAGCACTTGCTGAAGAACATCGTGAGGAGGAAGCACGGGACAAGAACTTCCTCTTGTTATTCGAATTCTTCATCGCATTTTCACAGCCATGGCGGGAAGCAGCATGTGGTGGTTGCGGAAGAGCTTGATGAAGAGGCTATGGTGATGGAGATAGCGAGGCTAAAGGAGGAGCAGAAGGCGTTGGACGAAGAGCTTCAAGGGATGAACAAGAGGTTGGAGACAACAGAAAAGCGGCCCCAGCAAATGATGGCCTTCTTGTGCAAGGTCGTGGAGGATCCGGCAGTTCTCTCCCGGATCCTCCTCGAGAGGGAGACGAGGCAAATCGCCGAGAAGAAGCGCCGCTTCATCACCGCGGCGACTTCCTCATCCTCCTCATCGGGATTCGCAGTCAAGACGGAGCTCGAGGAGGGGGAGGAACCCACCGTGGTGGGGAATTTGATTTCTTCCTCTCCCGAGACCAGCTTCGAAATCGATAATAATGGTTGCCACGTGGCATCTCCGCCGCATGAGGCGGCTCCGTCGGCCGCGGTGTGGTGGGAGCAGAGGTCGTGGATTGGTCACCAGCACCAAGGGTATAACGGGTATAGCAATAATAATAGTAATAATTATAGTTATTATGATTGCGCCGCCGCCTCGATGCCGTTGTCGCTGGGGTCTCCGGCGGCGGCGGCGCCGCAAATTGGAGGAGGGTATTTGGGAGGGTGTGACGGTAATGGGAAGGGTAAGGGGCAAGTGAACATTTTTAGTGAAATGGCGGCGGAGAATAGTCCTCGGCCACCTTATCCGTTTTCGCTGTTGGAAGGTGGCTTTTAAGTTTGTGCTTTTTCTTTTTCTTACTAAATTTTATCTTGGATTCTATATATCTTGTATTAAATTCTATTTTTATCTCTTATTTTTTTATTTTCACTTTCTTCACTGTTTATATATTGTTTCCTTTCCTATGACTCGGTGTAAAGAAGAAAAACTGAAAAGGACAAACATTTTCAGATTATTATGATTAGATATTTGCTTCACAATTGTCATTTTATCTATTTTGGTTAAATGTGAGTGAAAAAACAAACTCAATCTGAATCGGATGCATTTGTTGTGACACGCGTACGCATGCAGTAACCGAGTGAGAGGTGAGAAACATGCTTAAGATTGTTTTCCTTCACACGTATATATAATAAGATAAAAAGTGGAAGTAAAATTAACGTGTTTGCTCTCTAGCGGAAAAGTTGCCTTCTTGTTGTTGCTATTTAAGATGGTCCTTATGGTGCTGTTTCTGTTTTGATGTTGTGGTCTGTTTACTTTATAGCTCCTCTTGCGCTTGTATTTTGGCTTGAGCTTGAAAATATCGAAAAGCAAAAAAACCAAAAAAAAAGATGTTTGTTCGTTTCTGCGAATATTTCATCATTAGCTTGCAGAAAAATTTATGGTCATACTGGATCTATTTGTCAAGGGCGCGCTCATGAAATTGATTACGGGTATTATGAGGCGCTAGGAATACTTTTATTACTTTTCTAATTGTTTATATTAAAAATTTAATTTAATGACATTTTATGTTTGATTTGGAAACATATATTTTCAACCTTAAGAATTGCTAACTCAAAATGGAATAATATGATGGTTGAATAATATTCATGAGATCATAAATTTAAAGTTCAAACTATATGAAAAAAATAAAGAAAATGATTCAGTAAAATACCCTTGCCAAAATTATGATTTTGAAAAAGTGTAAAAGTTTTCATTATCATTCATTTATATATTGTCATGTTATCACAAGTCTATTATTCAAAATCTCATACAAACAAAATAATTTGATTAAATTAGTGTAATTTAATACTTTTATTGTGTTGCATATCTATTAGAAGTTTTGGTTTAGTTTTGTATATACAATATAAGGATGAAAGGGTTTATTTAATATGTATTTCTCAAACTAATGAATATAGAATATAGCTATATATATTTAGAAACAAAAGATGATTTTGAATTATTAAGTTAAATGTCTACATTAATCAAAATATTCGTCCGAAGAAGGAATCTCCTTACCTCCAATATAATAAAAAAAATTCTTCATTATTTGATCTCCAGTGACACCATCCTCTAGCTTAGGAAAAGAGAAAGAAAAATAAGTAAAAGCAATAAATTCGCTAGTGATTAAGTAATTTAAACAAAGTTATATGGTCTTTGGGATTTTCATAATAAATATTACATTCATCATGTTAATCAAAAAAGTATATTACATTCATCATTTTTTTATAAGGTTTTTTTGACCATTGTCTGACACTAGTTAAGGATTTAATAAAAGGAAAGTAATATATAGAAGAGAACAATTTTCAAGTTTACAATGATGAGACTCATCTAAAAATTTATAATTTCACCTCTTTTGCCTCCCTTAC
Organism: Dalbergia cochinchinensis; assembly: GCA_031216125.1. Taxonomy (NCBI): domain Eukaryota; kingdom Viridiplantae; phylum Streptophyta; class Magnoliopsida; order Fabales; family Fabaceae; genus Dalbergia; species Dalbergia cochinchinensis. The sequence goes on from CM062377.1 coordinate 2,713,831, forward strand.
CCAATGCTTTTAGGGTATCTTTAGTCATGGTCCTAAGTTAGATTCCTATTTTAACTCCACCAACTGTCGGATCTGTAATATTTCATAAAAGTAATGAAGTAATTGGGCTTGAGATTTTTTACTCCAATGAAATGCCTCAATTTTGATCCCACTTTTGGTCCCATATATTTTTAATAATATTAACGACTAGTTTTAAATAAATACTTTTGGTTTTGTATATTTTTAGCAACTGAGAAAAGAATTTAAATTGCATTAATTTGGGTCCATTTTACCTAAAAAAAATGAGTTGAACTTGTGTAATGATAGAGTAGAATTTGTGTAATTAAAAGAGTAGAATGGTATTGGAAAAAATAGAAATAAAGTATAAAAAAATTGAAAAAACATTGATATTTATAGAATAAAATATAAATAAAATAATATTTTTTAAAAATTTAACCGTTCAGCAACAGCTTCTACGACGAAAAGTAGATACAAGGGATGTTCCCTACACAAGGGACTTGGCCCTCATTGCCCGTCCTGCCCAACGCCTATCCCACATGGGGGACGGTCCTATCATGACAATCCACACACCAAGGGATTGCATTGGAGATGCCCTTAGGGAATTAGTTACACCCTTCATTTAGAAATAAGTGTCCACTTTCAATATTTTTTTTTTCCATAAATAAATGTCTAATTTAAAAATTAAAATAATATTAACTAATTTCTTCAGATTATACCATTGTTAATGGAGGAAAGAGAAAAGAGAGAGTATTTACGAGAGAGAGAGAAAAATATTAAGAATAATTAAGTAAAATACATTTAAATTATTCTATTAATTAAGATTCTGTCAATTATATTTTTAATTAATATATATTTATAAATAGATATTTATTTGTGAATGGAGTAAATAGAACGTAGAAAAACCCTTCCTATGATAAAGGTGCAAGTAAGAAAAATTTTCTTCCAACGAACGCCGGTTTGTGTCGGGATTAACACTGAACTAGTCATTCATGGGTATGTCTCTGGACAATTGTTGATACTTAATTTTGTCAGCGAAAGTTCCAATTCAATTGAAGAAACATGTTAGAGAGCTTAAATTTTGTTGCTCAACTTCAGTCCGTATGGTGCAAACAAAATGTTCACAACTATATTCCTTTTAAAATATCAGTTTACTTTTAAATAATTTTATATTTTAAAATATTTAATAATTTCATATTTCAATAACATATTTTTTTAATATTATTTTTAATTAATTTTGTATTTTTAAAGTATTTTATTAAATATTAGGGTGCTATATTAATTAATATATAGAGATACATTAGTCCATTCATTATACTTTATTTAATTGTCAATATCATTTATTTTTTTAATATTTTTATTTATTTAAATTAATAGATATTTTAAAAGAAATGAAATAATTGATCATTGGAATAATAATGAAAAAAAAAATCATTACTGATTAAAGTGAAAGCCACTTCATATAAATTGTATCCGAGCAGACCTCTGCCACTCTCTTATTAGGCTCTTTTTTAAGTTTTTTCTTTTCAATAAAATTGTTTCCGTGTTCTAGGGGGAATGTTGATTAAAAAATGTCCGTGCTCTTGTATAAATGTACCAGTTTTTATTCAATGTTTCCAAGTTACATTAACTAATAAAGTTTGCACTATCATTTCAGAAGAACGTGATCAGATCTTACCTTCATATCAAGATCTATTACTCATTTCAAAGATATCAACCAATTAGATCTCCCACAGGATTATTGCCCAAGATCACGAAAGCGAAATGAACGCTGAATTTGTTATGTAGCGAATGGGATACTTACTAACCTTCATTGATTGCATTAGATTTTCGTAATTTCGAAACCGACTATCACGTCATTTTCAAGAATATAGTACACATAAAAAATACGTTGACTATCAAACCTACATTTAGTTGAAAAATTTTATAAATAAAAGAATTTGATTGAGTGATAATATATTAAGATTAAACTTTATAATTTTTTTTTTCTATTATGACTTCTACAACTTCACATATTCCAAATATAATAATTTACATGTGTACGATAAATCATGCTTATAACTTAAATACTCTACATGAAGAGCTAAAAACGACAAGTTCTAATTCAATTTCGTCAAAGGTGTGCACTTCTAGTGATTAAGGAAGAAAACAAAAGCAAATATGAAAATTAGTTAGCAATAGCCAATCGCGACTAGCAATATTGACACTCAGGTGTCGTCGTGACTCCACCGCACCATACACATATTCGTTGAGGAAAATTTGGGGCTGTCAGAAATGTTATTTTGACTCATATTTTATGGGATGCTATGTTAACATACTCATATTTATTATTAGATGGAATGTGAAATCTAAATTTAGTAAGATCCATATCAAATTTAATAATAAATATAAATGTGTCATTATAATATCTTATAAAATATGAATTAAAATAACATTACTTTAAAACTTTATGTATGCTTGTGACAATATTGATGCGTTTCATTTGGGTCCATGCGTGAACCCATGGGACTCCCTTCGACCTTTTGTGACAAAGGTCACCTCAACTCAACCCGTCCCTTTCCCTCATATACATTGCTACTATAATAATAATAATAATAATAATAATAATAAGAGTTAAATATATTTTATTCTTTAATATTGTAATTTTAATTTATGTATAATTTATATTTTGACTTTTTAAAATATGTATCGTAACACTCTAAATTTTTCAAATTATACAAAATACTCTTCAACATAATTTTGATAACTTGTAAAAGTATGATTCATGTGCACTTAATACTAATATTTCTAATTTATACAACTCAATATCTTGTTTGTGAATTTTGATGCGCAATTAATCCCTTTTTTTTTACTGTGTGCAACTCGATATCCTACTATAACTTAAAGTTTTACACTATTAGGAAATTTGGAGTTTTTTATATAGTTTGAAAAGTTCATAATGTAAATTATACATGATCTAAAATTTAGGGAGATAAAACATATTTAATAATAATAATGGAAAAATATTATTCCCAGATTAATTTGTACACTTTTAAAAAATTTTAGGGATTAAAATGTATATTTAATGTTTGAAAAATGTTTGCGAAAGTGGTACAAATGGCACTACACATGAAAATAACATATGCAGCGAGCTTCCATGTTAACTATAAATCATGGTAGGCCATGCCTTCTTTGTTGCTATGTCCTACCTCATATATGCCCACCTTGCCTTTGTCCCCTTGGCCACCAAAATTTCCTGACCCCTTGCTTCAGCCCTTCCTCATGCTCTCTTGCCAATCTAATCCCACAGCACAATTTACATCTCTAATAAAATTAAAAAAAATCAAGAGTGAAAAAATGGTTATTCTACCTATAGCTAGTTATTCTATCCTAGACTAAAACAATGAGAACAACACAACACTAACCCCCAACACAAATAAAATAACGTACAGTATGTTTCCATTGGCTAAAGAGAATAATATACTTTTAAACGCCCAATATGTTGGAGAAAATCTTCAATTCTTTATATAAAAGGCATAGTCTATTTGAAAAATAATCCTAATTCTTATGGGACGCATTATATTTAAAATGGTTATATGGTTAATAAAAAATTGAAGAGAGTAATAAGAGTGAGCCACGTTATGAGGGAGAATCGGGTCGGGTTCGGAGATGACGATGGACGCACGCGAGGAATTGATCATGTGGGACCCGACCCATGAATAGCCAGCTATGAAATTGGGACACGCGTCACCAAAATAAGGGTATCCTGGTGAGAAAGTGGGACCCAGTGCCCTTTCCAATAATAGAAGGAAAAGCATAAAAAAGGGAGAAGAGAGAGGGATCGTGGGCCCCATTGTAGTGTATGGGACAAACTCTTTGATCTTTTCGCTTTTTTTAGGTGGGGGACTCCCTCATCGGCTCGTGCAGCGCACGTGGGGGCCACCACAAGTGAGAGGACACGTGTCTGAAACCCACTGAATCGCTTTGGGATGGCCTTTTCGCCTTTACCTTCTCACATGAGCAAGGAGCAACGACATGGTGCTGCTCTGTCACACACTATTGTGGTGGACGATGAACCCATGACCTCCATTACTCCTTTGGCTCCACCACGTGGAATATCTTCAGCTCATCAACCATAGTACATACTCCAATTTTCTAACAAGTGACTACTTTCATTTGATTAAAAAGTAATTAAATAAACTTATACATTTTGGAAATTTTTGGAATATTTTACAAAATTATCCCTAACATTTACTATCATATTTAATTCCTCCACTTACTCTCTTTTCTAAATGTAATAGTATATTACTCCTTTCATCTTTGAATAATTATCAATTTTAAAAAAATGTATAGTGATATATTTAATTTAGTTGTATAGAAATTCAATGAATAGTAATAAATAATAATAGATAATTGTCTATAATGAATAATTTATTTGATTTTTTAGTTGTAAATAAAATTCACTTAAGGTTATGATTTACATATATATATATATATATATACACACATAATAATAATAATAATAATAATAATAATAATAATAATAATAATAATAATAATAATAATAATAATAATAATTTGTTTACATGAATAAGCCATTGGCTTGCAAAATCCATAATTTTAATTAATGTACTTACAATTGTTTTTAAAAATACATTGTTATTCAATTATACATTATCACTTTAATAAATATAATTAGCTCTGAAACTCACCACTTAAAAAGTCATATAAATAAATTATACAACAATGTAAAAAATCAATATTAAGGACATCAAAATTAAACCCGTACATATTAGTCACTCACAATTTAATTATTGACTTCTTTTACATTTATGAAGCTTGAGTATGAATTAAATGCTAAAAAAGGTTTCATGTGATTCATGGTTTATAAATTGGGTTTTTCTAAATAATAATAAGTTTTATATTGAATAAATTTTTTTTGAAGTTTAAAAAGAGCAGAGGCATTACAAAAAAACAAAAGTACTATTCTTGATTTCTTATCGAGTATCAATCCATTTAAATTTAGGACCAAGTTTTACTCATACACAATTTTTTTTCCTACGGTATCTACTGTTGGATCAAGTTTTACTCATACACAAATTTAAAAGCAAAACGACAATTAATAAATCTATTTAAAAATAAGTTACTTATGTTTTGTTGAATGGTCTCACAAACGTATTTATTTAATGGTTTTGCTAACCAGTATCCTCAGGGTAATGATTAAAGTTATTAAAAAATATGAGTTTTAGAACTTTGTTATAAAGTCAATGACTTGAAAACATAAACTTTCATTTTTTCAATATAAACATTCATTTTTTGACTCCTTAATCGGATATTGATTAGATAAACCCTTTATTTAATATCAATGAATTGAATTTCTTGAAGGTATGTAATAATATCAATTAATATTGTCAAATAGAACAAATAATTTAATTTTCCTGACATATGAGGTTTTTGTTTCGATATCCATGGATATCAGTACACTTTGTATAATCAACAGTTGTGATTTGATTCATTTCAAAAAATTTGGATTGGTGGAATACCTACTCTTAACCACAAATAACTAATAGATACTGGTATTCTTGAATTTTATAGGGATACTGAAGAAACCCTTGACATATGAAAGTATAAATATTACTTTCTTATGGTGCCTAAAAATAGGAAAAAAATTGAAATAATATTTCATTAAAAAATCAATGAGTAATCTCTTAACAAGTTGTTATAGCTAACTATACTTAGTTTTTTGTTTATTTAAGTTTAAATATGGTTTTAGTCCTAAAAAGCAAATGAGTTTTAAATAAGTCCCATACAAACCAATTTGAGTTTTGTTCTGAACTTTTTTCTATGACTATTTGGTTTTAGTCTCTATAATTAGTTCATCTTTGTAAAATACTAAACTGGCTGATGAAAAACTATGCTATCCAATCCTATATATCGCATACAGTAGTGTAGCACATCATGATCCTATGTGCTAAAACCCTCACCTAGTAACACGTTATTAGACTCAATCAAATAACTTATCATACTGAACCTAATAACTCAGTTTACAATAGGATCTTGATATTTGTGGTTATGATATGACATGTATGGCTACGAACTATCATATGAATTGAATAACATGATTTTCAGTTATCCATCTCAAAATTTCACTAAGACAACATAGTTGTAGCAGATAAACAAACAATTTTGAAAATATTTGGACCAAAATCATTTTTTTTCAAGGGTAAAAAAAATAATTTATTTTTCAATGATAAAAAACAAATTTAACCCTTTTATTTATAAAAAAAATTGTAAAAAAAATACACAATTATTTTAACCCATTAAAGAAATAACCAAAATGAAGTTGATTTTTTTTAAATGAGTAGTCTATTTCTCTAATTATAAAAATAAAATTAAGTTATTCATTAAGAAAGTAACACTAGTTTAGTTTTCAATTAAAAAAGATATTAATCTAATATTTAAACAAGAAACTCTTTTAACCGGACCCTTATGATTCATAGACAAAATGCTGAATTCAATGCTGATTTTCATTGATTATTAATCTAAATTTATATTTTTTTAAAGTAAAGTAATATCCCTTATATCGTTTAGCATTTAAAATGTGTTTAAGGTACATATTTATATATTTACTCTACTAAGTGCTGACTCTAGTAATAGAGTTTTTTACTAATATAAATGATTAAAATCATATATTATATATTCCCTTGGATATTAATAGTATTACACAATTGTCCTTTTGTCATTTTAATGGAAATCGATTTAAACCGATTTCAGTGCAACACAAAACACAACCGCGCGAATTGGTCAAGAATCGGCTATTGCAAAAATCAGTTTAAGCATATTACTGTAGTTTGTCAATCAGTGTCAGATTGAGTGGAAAATCGATTTGAACCGATTTTCCACTCAATCTGACACTGACTGGCAAGCTATAGTAAAAATTGATTTTCCACTCAATCTGACACTGATTGACAAATTACAATAATCTGCTTAAACTGATTTCTGTATTGTGTCAGTGCGTGTCAGAATCTATGAAAAATAGGTTTGAACCGATTTTTCACACATTCTGACACATTGACAAACCTAGTCTATGATCGTTTTAAACCAATTTGAGATTGTCAGGACTTGTTATCAGCTCAAACCAATTTGAAGATATGTACACCATTATATAAAGATCACTTTGGGCATTCACTCCAAGCATTCAGTAGAAGAAAGCAGGAAAAAAAAAAAGAAAAGAGTGGTTACAGAAGAAGTTGAGTGACAGTATAGTGGAGTGTTATGTAAATATTCTTATTTATTATAATGGAGAGATTGTAAACACAGTAGAGGGTGAACGCATTCATAAGTGACGATCAAGCATGGTTGGTTGTCAGTCTATCTATTAGTTTGTTAGAGTTATAGAGTAGAATACTGGAAGAGTTTGATGGAAATAACAAGCAAATTGCAAAAATATTTTATAGGATGCCGGTAGATATTGGGCCAAATGGGATCTGGTATCGAAGGTTTTGAATTTGGAAAGATGAGCACGTAAGTTACATGTTTTCTTATTTTCACTCATTTTTCGATGTTCTTAGAATTGATTTATTTGTCAAAATCCAAGATGATGCTTTCAGCTCTGGTAGGTCAGAGGTAGGTACATCATCATTTGTGACAGCACATCATGCATCCCCATCTTTTGAAGTATCCTGTGATCATGATCAGAGTTCACATCCAGTAGATGAAGATTTGAATTCTATAAGCTTTGCACATCTTGCAAGGCAAGTCAAAGAGCCATTACCATTAAATCCCTCACCATTAGCACTTTCTAGTCTAGTTCCAGATTTTGATTTTGATGTTGATAATGGGGGTATCCATGATGAGGAAGAAGAGGAGCTTGATCGTGCCAGAAATGATGATGAAGAAGATAAGGCTGAGGAGTTATTTCATGTTCAAAACTTGGATGAACAGTTTATGTCGCCATCCCGATCTCAGTCTCAGTCTTGAGAGTACCCTAATCATTATTCTATGGTTGATTTTGATGCTATGCGGTCTAACTTAGTTGGGTCTGCTTCAGGATCGGGTTTTGGAGGAGAAAGTGATCTAGCAATCGGACAGGTGTTTCACAATAAAGAAGAAGTGTTATTTGCTGTCAAACATTATAGCATTCGAGAAATGTCCAATACAAAGTTTATGAGTCTGACCATATAAAGTTTCATTGTAAATGCATAAAATTTGGGGATGGCTATAATTGGAGTATATGTGTGACGCTTCGCACAAAATTGCGACTGTGGGAAGTTAGGAAACTCAACAGACCACACACGTGTGCATTTCCAGAGTCTTCGAATCAGCATGCCCAGATGGATTATCATATTATCTATGCCCACATTTATCCATTGGTGCAAGCAGATTAGACGATCGCCATCAAGTCACTGCAAGCATCAGTAGAGTCAGAGTTGAGGTTGAAGACAACATACAGGAAGGTGTGGTTGGCCAAACAGAAAGTGATTGCCATGATTTATGGTGATTGGGAGCAATTGTATAACGAGCTTCCTAGATGGTTTGGTGGGTAACAGTCTTATATGCTAGGAACTATTGTGCAGCTACAGACTGGGCCATACTATGTGGGTGATGTTGAACAACAGGATTCCATTATGTTCCACCATCTTTTCTAGACGTATCCATCATGTATAGAGGCATTCAAATATTGCAAGCCGCTTATTTCAATTGATGGCATTCACCTGTATGGCAAGTATAGAACACTGTTGATGGCAATTGCCCAAGATGGTAACTCAAACATTTTGCCAGTTGCATTTGCTGTGGTAGAGGGGAGATAAAGGAAGCCTAGTCTTTTTTTTTTGAGAAATCTCAGCCAGCATGTGACGCCACAAGCGGGCATTCTTGTAATATCTAATAGGCATCAAGCTATCAAAGCAGCTTTAGATGTAGAGGGGAGTGGTTGGCATCCTTCGTCAGCGTATCACGTATACTATGCCGCCACATTGTGTCAAACTTTGCTGTGAAATTCAAGAACAAAGATGCCAAGAAGTTGCTAATGAATGCTGCATATGCAAAGACGGAGCAAAATTTTTTGTATTGGTTTGGCGCATTAGGGCAGGTGGATCCTACAATATGCATGTGGGCTAGCAACATTCCTCTTGAGAAGTGGGCGCAGTATGTTGTGGACGGCCGTTGATTCAGGCACATGACTACCAATTTGTCGGAGTATATGAATGCTGTCATGAAAGGCGTCCGCAATCTTCCTATTACAGCAATAATAAAGCCCACTTACTTTCGTCTTATTAAGGTTTTTGTTAAAAGGGGGACAGAAGCAAAGGCCTAACTTGAAAGTGGCCAAAAATTTTCATCCACTTTATTGAATGTGATTGAGCAAAGCAGGCAATAGTCTGGCAATATGAGTGCCACTCCAATGAACCAAGAGAAGTTGATGTACTTGATCTTTAAGCTACATGACATTGGCAGTCATGGTCAACGGGAATTCAGGGTGGATTTAACCAAGCAATGGTGTGACTGTGGAGACTTTCAAAAGCTGAACTATCCCTGCCATCATGGACTTGCTGCATGTGCCGATGCCCACAGAGACTGGATGTCCTTTGTTCATGAAGTCTACACCATGGAATCAGTGTTTAGTGTTTACAAAACTGAGTTCTGTGCCATTGCTAATGAATATATAATCAAATATATATACCTCAGAGCTAATAGAAAGTAGATCGGACGCTCATGTCCGGTATATAACTAGGGCATTCTATACCATGCCTAGGACTGCAGTAGTGCCAAACACCCTCCAATCTTGGTGACATTGTATTTAAAACTACGACACAGAGAGCGGTAAAGTGCTGCAAGCACTGCTGACCCCTCGCTATATTGCCCTGTCTCTGTAAAGTTCTCCAAGAGTGGGAGCCACTTCAATTGACCCCTAGACCCTGACTTATTCGAGAATAGGAACCCACTAAGTAGAACCATAATATATGCCAAAGTGTACCAGATCACTGTATCCTCATCAGCATCTTCTCTCAAATTGTGGAATGTCTTTATGAACCAAGGTAGGTTCACAGTAGATCCCAAGATATACTCTTGTGGTGAGACAACACCCAGCAACTCCTGACATAGTATCCAAATATTATGGTTCCCATAAAATTTCTCCCATGCACCAATACATCCACTCATAGCCTGTTCATTAACACGCAACCTTAGCTGGAATGCAATATCCTGAAGCTTGATGGTATAATCTCCATAGGGTAGGTGAAAGGTGTATGACTCGGGTCTCCATCGCTTAACGAGTGAACTAATAAGTGGTCTGTCATAATAAAAAATGGGAACCATCTGCGCAACATACCAAAACTCTGCTTGCCTCAAATATGACTCTATTAAAGGATGTGGCTCCACTATCTTATTATACCGCCCCAATTTTATAATTCTCATAGGCTGTAAAAAATAAAAAGATATAGCCAATGTAAATAATTAATAATATTCATATTATATAACCTTAATTAAATTTAAGTTATAATTCTTCTATTATTTATCCCATACAAAATTACAAAACTAATATTTATAAAACTAATTTAAATTATAAAACTAATATATTTATAAAAGGCTCTAAATTTACTATCCATGCCTCTGATTCTGAAAGGTTATCTACATCATGTTATAAAATTATTTATGTCACTTACTTCGATGCATTTATCTTATATCTACTTCTATTTTTTACAAACACATTCTCACCCAAATTTTGTGGTTGCCTACTTTTAAACTTTTTTTAAAACCAATTATCCAATCAATACTTTTTTTTCATTTAAAAACTCTTTTACCTAACAAATAGATTATCTCTTCACCAGATTTTTTTTAATAATTGAATATAAAACTTATTTTTTACAAACTATTTTCAAAAACTACAAATTTTAAAATAATTCCAAACAAGTCATAACTTCCACTAAATCGTACAATCTTAGCTCGCTAACTACTAATATATTAAATTATCCTATCCTACAAGACAAAATGTAATATATTCAGTAACTACTTATCTACACACAAAAAATTCTCTAAATGCCTCACAACATGTTTCAACTATGTTCAGTATTTTATTCAAACATATTACAATATTTTAAAATTCTAAAGAAACCTATCTCATCACAATTAATATATTAAAGATTTAAACTAAATAAATTTGAATACTAACATAATAAACTGAGTAAAACAATCTACTAACTTGGTGTGCTAATCTTCCAGTAATGAGATCAACTGCATTCAAGTGATACATAGTTTCAACTTCCATTTTTACCTCACTATCACTCTCACAAAAATCTCACAAAGAGGTGGTAAGAACACTCAAACTGGGATGAGTTTCGGCTGAAGTTGATTCTGTTTAAATAGGCAAATGGAAAGTGCAAATCAGTTTCAACCAATTATGTTCTGTTGCTCACACACTTGCAGCAAATCGGTTTGAACTGATTTCATGGCTACTCACAAATCGGTTTCAATCGATTATTCACACCATTTGACATGCCGGATATAGAATCGGTTTGACTCGTTAGAAATGTGGTAGTCAACAAATTAGTTTAAACCGATTTCTTCAATTGCAATTTTCAAAATTTCATCCTTCATGCACAAATCGATTTAAGCTGATTACTGTATAATACAAATCAAGACATTTTCGTACTTCTTTTCAATCTTGGCATGTATATAATATCATCTTTTTTTAATTTTATGTATGTTAAAAACTCCTAGTAATAGAACGAATTCCAGTCGAATTTGCCAAGATTCACCTATAATGCACTTTTTCAAAGTACACTTCTTTTTTTTTTTTTATTGGAATTGGAGGCATGTGCGCTGAGTATGCTGCAAAAGTTGATTGACCGTAACAATGACACTTGTCAACTCGCCAATTGTCCATACGAGGAAAGTCATTGTCTCATAGGATAAAAAAATTGTGATACGTATTTATACTATCAAAATTGTTGTATGCGGTACATTATTATATTAATAGAAAGTTGCGACTGTAAATGATCCACGTTGCTATAGAAATAAAATATATAAGATAATAAGACTGCTTTACTATTTGCTAATTATTATGCGGGTCTGCCGCAGATTGATGTCATGTGCTAATTCGTCCCAAACCAAGATTAAAATAGGGTTGTTATTTGAATATCAGACTTAACGCTAAATATGCTCTCTCCCACGTACTTGTATAATATATCTTGTATTAAGATCAAATCACATCAATATAACTTTAAATAAATTTCATATTATTACATTATATATATATATATAAATTAATATAATACTTATGTTTAAAATATATACAATAAGAGTTATGGTGTTCGCACCAAAAAAAAAAGGAGTTATAGTGTTTATTTAAATTATTTTCATAATAAATAATTAGAAGTTAATAATTGAATAAATAAAAATATATTTTATAAAGATTTATTAAATAATGTAAATATATTTAAAGTTATATTAATATAATTTGATTCTGATCCATTATTGGTGAAATCCATCAAATTTTGTTCTTGTTTGTAAAATCCATCATTCTTACCGATGTTATAAAGTTGGTTCACTATCAGTTCACGATTGATGCACATATTTACATGCATTTTGTTATGATCAAGTGTTGGAAAAATTATTTTAATATGGAGATTAAGTGAAAGAATAACAATAATATGAAATTTGAAAGAAAATTATACTCACTATGGAGTTGCAAGGCACAACAAAAAATTGGTGGATGAGTTCATCTCCCATAATGCGACCATTGGAGACAAGAAAAAAAATTTGTTGCTTCCCAAAATCTCGTATTGTGCAAGTTTTTCGTTTTGAAAATTAAAATATTATTTTTTTCAATTCTCGCACCATGCGAGATTTATTTGGCTATAGGCCTGTAATTTTGTTTTCAAACCCATATTATTGTATAATTACAGTCATCCTACCATATTATAAAAAATGACCCTCAAGTGTTATCTTAACTCTTTTTTTTTCAATTTTACATGCTTATTTACTACCAAAGAAAAAACAAATGGGGTAAGGGTGATGAAAGCCAACGTGTCAAAGCGGTGATGTGACAGGAAGAAACATAGCAACGATCAGTAAATGCATAAAACAATAAAAAAAATGTTACTTGCACACCACCTGGATAAACACTTCCAATTCCACCATATCTATGAGGGGAGAAAAGAGAAATAACACATAATTATCTTTATATTTACATCAATTATTTTTATTAAGCTAAATAATAAAATAGATGGATGAGACTTATATATGTATAGAAGGAAAAAGTGGGCAAAGAAAAAAAGAAAAAAAAATAATGTGACATCCTTCTTTTACATGTTTCTTTTCATTTTGATTTCTCTCTCTCACACCCAAAACTTTCATTTTCTTACGTTTTTCTCTTCGTTTTTTATCATTCACAGGAAAAGGAAGAAGAAGAAGGAGAATCAAGACATGAATTTTTTTCTCTCTCTCTTCGTTCTTTATCATTATTCATTTTCATTTTCTCTCTCTTTCTCATGTTTCTTATCTGTTTGTGGTTTATGTCTCAAGAAATGAACTTTTTTTAGTTTTTTCAGTAACAAAACAAATTGAGAATGACTCTACTAGAAGCTGAGATTTGCTGTTATTGTTGAAAACTGGAGTTGAAAAATTATAAATGTGCATTATAAAATATTGTAAACCAGTAACAAAAAGTTGTAAACCATTGCATAAAAACTTATAAACCGGTAGTAAAATGTTATAAACCAATTAAGGATAAATACTAAACAGGTTGCTGAAAATTGGAGTTAAAAAATTATAAATGTGTATTACGAAATGTTGTAAACTAATATGCAAAAAGTTGTAAATCATTGCATAAAAAGTTATAAACCAGTAGCAAAATATTGTAAACTAATTGAGGACATATACTAAATAGGTTGCTGAAAACTGAAGTTGAAAAATTATAAATGCATGTTACGAAATGTTGTAAATTAGTATGTAAAAAGGTGTAAACTATTGGATAAAAGTTGTAAACCAATAACAAAATGTTACAAACCAATTGAAGACTCTATGTTTTCACCTATTTAAACTCTTAAATAGTATTTATATTAAACTATAAAACTTTTGAAAAATATTTGATTATATAAATCAAATTAAATTTAGTAAACACAACAATCTCAGCACTAAATAAATAAATATAATTGTCATTATTAGGCTAATTAACATAAGACTCTTGATTAAAATTAAATTTTACAAACAAATAAAAATTAAATTTTATTAGTATATTATTTATTTCTATTTTATATTCATACAATTATGAATTTTATTAATACAATATTATTAGTACAGTTTTAAAATTTTTAAATTTTCTATTTGATTTAATTTTAAAATCTTTAAACTTGGATTATATTTTTAAGAATGACGTTATATGTACGTATGAATATATATATATGATCTTACTTTTTTTCTACAACAAATTAAATTATGCACTAAATAAGACTAATAAATATATTGTTAATGACTAAAATTTAATTTAATTATTATATTTAGGTTTATTTTATATTTATAAAATTTTAAGAACATAGAGTCCTTAATTAGTTTACAATATTTTGCTACAGGTTTACAACATTTTGTGCAATGGTTTATAATTTTTTACATACTGGTTTACAACATTTTGTAACATGCATTTATAACTTTTCAACTCCAGTTTTCAGCAACCTATTTAGTATATGTCCTCAATTGATTTACAACATTTTGCTACTGATTTACAACATTTTGTGCAATGGGTTACAACCTTTTGCATACTAGTTTATAACATTTCGTAATACGCATTTATAATTTTTCAACTTCAACTTTCAGCAACCTGTTTAGTATATATCCTTAATTGGTTTACAACATTTTGTTACTAGTTTAAAACTTTTTGTGTAATGATTTACAACTTTTTGTATACTAGTTTACAACATTTCGTAACACGCATTTACAATTTTTCAACTCTAGTTTTCAACAATCTATTTAGTATTTGTCCTCAATTGGTTTACAACATTTTGCTGCCGATTTACAACTTTTATACAATGGTTTACAACTTTTTGCTACTAGTTTATAATCTTTCACAACATACATTTATAATTTTTCAACTTCAGTTTTCAACAATAACAGCAAATCTCAACTTCTAGAAGAGTCATTCTCAATTCGTTTTGTTGTTGAAAAAACTAAAAAAAATTCATGTCTTGAGACATAAACCACAAACAGATAAGAAACGTAAGAAAAAGAGAGAAAATGAAAACAAAGAATGATGAAGAACGATGAAGAATGAAGAGAGAAAAAAATCCATGTCTTGATTCTCCTTTTTCTTCTTCCTCCTCCTGTAAATGATAAAAAATGAAGAGAGAAACATGAGAAAATGAAAGTTTTGGGTGAGAAAGAGAGAAATCAGAAAGAGAGAGAAACCAAAATAAGAGAGGATATGTAAAAGAAGGATGTCACGTTACTTTTTCTTTCTTCTTTCCTCTTCCCACTTTGCCCTTCTGTACATATACAAGCCCTATACATCTATTTTGTGATCTAGTTTGGTGGAAGTAGTTGGTGTAGGTATAAAGATGGTCATGTATCATTTCTCGAGAGAAAAAGGAGAAAATAAGGATATATGACTTATAAACACCCACTATTTTTAGACAAGAGAGTTCTAAAAAGGAAAAAACCACAACCACCTCTCTCTTTCTCTCTTTTTTCGCCTTTCCCGTTCAATTCTCTTTTCTTACATTTAAGAGAACAACAACCTCATCATTGATAACTGATTTTTTTATCAAACTTTATTTTTGCAATTGAATAATGATTTTGGGGCTATTTAGTGTGTAAATATTGGTTTTTGGTCTAAATTGGATTTTGGGCTTTTAAGTGGAATTAATCATAACTTTTGTTTCAGGTACCTGATTGAAGGCCAAATTCGGACACGAAGGCAGTTATGAAATGCCGGAGTATTAAGTGTCCAAATTGTATGGGACCAAAACCATTAGTTTCGGTTTTTGTTTGGGCCGATTTTTGTCCTTTGAACCGGTTTATTTTATTTTGGTTTTTAAAAGCTGGAAAACGGAGGGACTCAATAGCTTTTTTTTTCGGATTTTTTTCTGTCAGGAGATTCCAACTTTTCTCTGAATTTTTTTGGGCATTGTTCATGTTGTTCGACTTCTTTTTTTTTTTTTTTTGTCTCTACCATGGTTGGCTAAGGCGCTAATTGACTAACCCATGAATTGAGTCCCCGGCAACAGAGTATCTATTTGATGCCAATTGTTATTTGGTATTGGTTTCTCGTTGTTTTGTTATGGAATATAGAACTTTTCTTTGAAAAAAAATAAAAAAAATGAAAAAAAAAACGTGATTTGTTTGTAAAAGTGCATTTCATTACTTAGTTGGTTTTGAGCAAACCTTGGTGTTACTTGACTAATGCTCTTCTGAATTTCTTGGGTGCTTAGCCTTTCATTCATTGTCCATACCTTGACCATAGCCCCATTACAACCTTGAATAATAAGTCCTCTTGATTTGTGTATGCATGTGTTTTGAGTAGTAGGGAAGTAGAATTTGAGCAAGCTTATGGTAGGGCAGTTTTGTTGAGTGGAATTTGAGTGATACACTTGCTACCCTATACACTTGAGAGATTGATTGAGAGCATACCTTGAGAGGCCATCTTGCGTGATTAGCATCATCAATTGAGACTGCCATGTTTTGTAATTTGAGATGAAGAAATTTCTAATTGGTTGGTTGATCTTTTGAAGTTTTGTGTTCCCTGTCCAAATTTTTCATTCTTGACAATTGTTAGAAAGGAGAGGTCTATCCTTTAGTCTTTATATTTGAGTCTTTATGTTTTGTTGAGTTTTTTTTTTTAATTTTGCCCCAGAGTGTAAAAGGATAAGTGTGAGGGGATTTGATAACTGATTTTTTTATCACACTTTATTTTTGCAATTGAATAATGATTTTGGGGCTATTTAGTGTGTAAATATTGATTTTTGGTCTAAATTGGATTTTGGGCTTTTAAGTGGAATTAATCATAACTTTTGTTTCAGGTGCCCGATTGAAGGCCAAATTCAGACACAAAGGCAGTTATGAAATGCTGGAGTATTAAGTGTCCAAATTGCATGGGACAAAAGCCATTAGTTTCGATTTTTGTTTGGGCCGGTTTTTGTCCTTTGAACTGGTTTATTTTATTTTGGTTTTTAAAAACTGGAAAACGGAGGGACTCTATAGCTTTTTTTTTTTGGATTTTTTCTGTCAAGAGATTCCAACTTTTCTCTGAATTTTTTTGGGCATTATTCATCTTGTTCGACTTCTTTTTTTTTTTTTTTTCAGTTTTTGTCTCTGCCATGGTTGGCTAAGGCGCTAATCGACCAAACCATGAATTGAGTCTCCGCCGTTGATCTAGAAGACGTTTTGCCTTTTACCGAGTTCATTTTTTTCCTTTTCCCTTCTGTATCTCGATTCTGGATAACTTAAGGGAAGGGATGTTGAATGTTAGATTTAACATTTAGGTTGATAAAATGCTAGGTGATCGTCTAGTAGATTCGTTTTTCTAAATGAATGCAGGGATTCCGATTTGTTTAGGATTAACCACGAATTCAGTGATTAATTATCCAATGATGGATTCTTAGGAACTCAAGTCTGGGTTGGTTGTTTTTTAATTATTAATTTCATTTTTATCTGTTATCTGTTGACATTGAAATTGAACAAACCCCTTCTTTTCGTTTCTGTTGCTATTTCTGCTATGTGCTGTTTTCAATTGAGTGAATTGGTTCATTCTGAATTCCTTGGGAAATGATTCAGATTGCTCTATTTTACAAGTTTTTTATTAGCCTAATTAATTTGAGTGAGCTCGACAACCACGTCAATCATTGCCACCACCACCACTATGTTCACTGTCATCAACTTGCTATTTGATCATCTCAAGTAAGAACAACTCATTAGGAGTAGTGCAGCTCCCTTACCCACAAAAGAATAGTAACAACATCATCTCTCTTTCACAATTTTTTGCAACAATCTTCTTTGTAAGTAGAGATGTCAAAACTGGCCCAGTTTGCTGGGTTGGTCTTCCAAACCAGCTATTTTTAGCGAGATGGGTTGAAGTTTTGGGTCCGCCAAAAAAAGTTTGACCCAAAAAATAAAAATGTAAGAAATGTGTGTATTCACCAATATAGTAACATTGTACGATTGGTACTATTCACTCAAAGTTAAAATTTAAAAATAAAACAATATCATAACCTATAAACAATACTATTAACAATAACATTGTTTAGTCAAAGTTAGTGTGTAGTTATTACGGACCTTAAAAAATTAGGTATACATAAATACAAAATAGTATTTAAAAACCCTTTTTTGTTTTGGCAGGGTGAGCTTAAACGGGACAGGCTAGCTTATTTTGACACCTCTATTTGAAAGGTATGTAGATTTCTTATTTGTATTTCTCTTTTGATAAGTCTATGATATTTGATGGATTCTTCATTTACACTTTTCTTTTGGTACATGTACACTTTGAGATAAATCTGATTATTGAATTAAGAATTAATAGTTTAATAAACTTGTAAAGTGACTCTAAAACTCATAAAATAATGCTCAAAATTGATTTAAAAGTGTTTTTGTCATTGGTTAACAAGTTTTTTCCATTGGTTTATAAGTTTTTTACATTATATTTACAAATTTTAAGCATGTGTTTACAAGTCTTATAAACCAAGTGTAAAAACTTGTAAAACTAAGTATTGGTTAAAACTTGCATACAAAGTGTAAATAACTTGTAAACAGATGGCAAAAAACTCATAAACCTATGCTTAAGACTTACAAACTAAGTGCAATAAGTTTTGTAAACTAAGATTTTTGCACAAAGTAGTGCTACAAAGTTTTATGAAGTAGTTCTAAATACTTAGAATCTGATTCTAAATATTATAAAAATAGTATATAAGATACTGGGGGGAAAAGTTTTCCATTGGTTTACAAATTTTTTTTCCTTTGTTTACAAATTTTAAGTAAGTTTAAAAAAAATTATAAAACTAATAAGCATTACTTAAAACTTACAAACCAAGTTAAAAAACTTATATGAAGGTGGCAAAAAACTTGTATGAAGGTGGCAAAAAACTTGTAAACCGGTGCTTAAGACTTACAAACTGTAACATCCCCTGCTGCTTTATGGATTGACGACTGTCCCCACAAACCAATATAGGTCTTTTCAGCGTGCTTTGTCCTCACTCGCACGCTTCCAAGGAAAACTTCTCAGGAGGTCACCCATCCCAAAATTGCTCCAAGTCAAGCACGCTTAATTGTGGAGTTCTTTCAGTTTGGGCTACCGAAAAGAAGATGCATCTTGTTGGTATAGGTAGTACAAATCAATTCATATAAGCCCTCCTTAACTGTATAGTCCCATACCTATACAGTCTCAGGATCCCTCTCATTCGGGTGTGTAATCGGTTCATTCATGTACCCCTCTGCTTTCGAAGTCTGCCAGGAGCCGCTCCTTGTCCGTGCCTCTTTGCACCGGCGATCACTCCCTGACTTCGCAATCCCTGAGCGTTACATGCCTACCAGCTTCCGCTTGGTTCGTCCCCGAACCACACCATACTGGGAGAGGTGCAGGCTCTGATACCATTTGTAACATCTCCTGCTGCTTTATGGATTGACGATTGTCCCCACAAACCAACACAGGTCTTTTCAGCGTGATTTGTCCTCACTCGCACGCTTCCAAGGAAAACTTCCCAGGAGGTCACCCATCCCAAAATTGCTCCAAGTCAAGCACGCTTAACTGTGGAGTTCTTTCAGTTTGGGCTACCGAAAAGAAGATGCATCTTGTTGGTATAGGTAGAACAAATCAATTCATATAAGCCCTCTTTAATTGTATAGTCCCATACCTATACAGTCTCAGGATCCCTCTCATTCGGGTGTGTAATCGGTTCATTCATGTACCCCTCCGCTTTCGAAGTCTGCCAGGAGCCGCTCCTTGTCCATGCCTCTTTGCATCGGCGATCACTCCCCGACTTCGCAATCCCTGGGCGTTACATGATACTGGCATCTTGTACTAATATGACATGAGCACATGAACAAAATATGAATATCTCATAAGACATCAAGAGGTTTTAATAGAATATCTCATACATATTTAGTAGATGTTAACAAAATATCTCATAAGAATTCAAGAGACTTTAAGGAAATATCTCATAGGAGTTTAAAGAAATTCCAAGGAAATCTCAGACAAGTATAAGAAACCGAGCTTCATAAAGAAAAGGAACGTAAGAAAATAAATCTCACACAAAGAGAAGGAAATCAAGAAAACAAGCTTTACATAATAATTAATTGTTTAATGGTAAGCTCATAGATTCACGGGTAGTAGTAGACGTGCTACGCCCTTAGAACTATATCAGGTTGTAATCGCGACGGCGTTACATCATTATGAAGGAAGGGATGTACTGAGAATAGCAAGGCTATTCTAGATGAGATGTAGTAGACGTACTCCATCTAGTGAACTATATCAGGTTGTAACATGACGGCGTTACATCGTTAACAGTACGATCCAGAGAGAAATATATCAAGAGTCTTATGAGTTCTACGATTAAATTTAAAATTTTCTAATAAAATTAAGCCATAAGAAATAATGATTCTAACCTAGAAACCATTCTATAAATAACTGAAGTTGAATATCATTGAGTAGTAGACTAGTATATTTTCCTACTGGGAATCATTGATTCTCATTCCTGCTGCGTGATGTATTTTATATAGATGGCCTCGATCGTGCTCCGTCTTGAGATGCCTGAATTGCAGTGGTATTATGACCCGAAGTTACGGTCAGTGTACCAGGTCGCTGAGTCTCGTATCTATGTTTATGTACTATTTGCTCGTTTGTCCGCTACTACTGTTGTGAGACTTACGTTTGCTTAGACTCCCTCATACCGTTTAACTATCATAGGCTCTTACATCTGACTTTTTGATGAGCCACTGACCGAGGGAGTTAGGTTATTTGTATGTAGTCGGTTGTATTTTGATAGGCCCTAACCCAGATTAGGTGGTCACTGCGAGGACCAGGGTAGGGTTGTTCATAATATATATATATATATATATATATGTAATTAGGTATGAATGTATATAGTATAACTGTGTGACTTAACTCACCATGGATGTGATATAAGATGTAAATTATCGTGTGACCGACTTCTTAGGATGCGCATTACATTTCCGCTATTCCTATAAGTTGACTATCACATTGTGAGCAAAATTTATTTGAGACAAGTTAGTATAGTTGTTAGTGCAAGGCTCATATTTATTACAACTTATACGTGTATAATTCATATAGTGTAAGAAATTGCAAATATATCAGTTATGGGTAACGACTACTTACTGTAATGTTATGACTCGAGCATATCACTATAGTAGGGAGGGTGTTACACAGACCATGTGCAATAAGCTTGTAAATCAATTTTTTCGCATAAAATGGCGCTACAAAATTTTGAAGTGGTTGTAAATATTTGGAATATGATTTTAAATATTGTAAAATTTCTGGTAAAAAAATTGGTACTTGGTGCAAGATACTTGTAAAATAGTTGTAAATTAGTGAAAATTGTAACACCCTAATATTTAACCTAACATGCCTAGGACGTGTTCAAGTTAATTAGTCATTACTCTTTTGTCCCAATTCTTAATTCTAATTTTTAGAGAATACTTTAATGAAAATATGAGTAATTTTTTTTTTTGAAATAGAAGCTGAAAATGTGAGCCATGCGTAAGATAAAACTACATTGTTGGTCTCACATATAACAAAGAGTAGACATTCATATAATAAAGGGAAATTACACTCACCTCTCCTGAGGTTTATGGAAATGCAACTCACACCCCCTCTAGTTGTCCACCTTACACTCACACCCCCCTGCTCGTCAAATTTTAAGTATTGATATTACAGTTACATTCCTTATTCACAGAATATCATTAGTAAACTTAATAGAATGAGATTTTTGTGATATTAACTGTTCCTAATTAATAAAATTATCAAATTACCCTTAAACTTAACATAGTAAGCGAAGGTATTTTTATAATTTTATTAATTAAAAATAGTTAATATCACAAAAATATCATTTTGTTAGATTTACTAATGCTATTTTGTGAATGAGGAGTGTAACTGTAATATAAATACTTAAAATTTAACAAGTAGAGGGGGTGTAAGTATAAGGTGAGCAACTAGAAGGGGTGTAAATTGTATTTCTATAAACCTCAGGGAGATGAGTATAATTTACCCTATAATAAATGGAATACAAGATCTCAAACATAACAACCATCATAGATATATATAATAGAAGTTTTACCATACACCAAGTTAAATAGTAGCATTAGTACATTCATTCATGCAAATACATAAAAAAACATAAATACATAAACTAGAAACTCTGCCTACTCAAGTACACCTAAATTAGATAACCTCTAAAAGCAAAAGAAGACTATCCTATGTAAAATTATGCGTACATGCACTACTACGGTTGCTGCCAACTCATACTACTGTTCGTCCCAAGGGGGAGGAACATAACCAACCCACTGGGCCAGTTCGGCTGGAATGGCCAAATGGTGAGAGGTTCGGGCATAGGCTCTACGACAGGGCACCATCCTCACTCTACCTCATCGAATCGGTTGAGTCACCGTAGCCTCACTGCCTCCACCGATCAACATAGGCACGGTGGGGGAGGAACAACAGATAGGATTTCTATGGCTGAGTCCTCAGATGTGTCAGTCTTCGAATGGGTAGGGGGAGAACGGGAGACGTACTCCAGATTGTCTCAAACAACTGAGGTAGCAGCAGGGGTGTGACGAGTTTGCTCTCCGTGATGGAGCGCATGCTCGAAGAGAAGCTCATTGGCGAAGGCGAAGTAGGGGTGAAATGGAAACTAGTGACTGGATGAGCAAATGGGCGATCCAAAAACACGAACATACGGACGGAACAGTGACCTACAAAATGGTATGACTGGTGTGTGGCATCAAAATGGAGCTCCCAAGTCGGTGCGTCAACATAGATCACGAACATCGCCATTGTCCTTTGAAGATGAAATGGGAAGAAAAGCTAGAGGGAGTGAAAAACTTGATAAAGAATCGCAGTAGGGTGTCCTCCTATCCTAGTGTCATCATCTACGTCCTTAGGAACCTCGGGTTTCATTATGAAACAATGAGTATGCAAAAGGTTCAATTATCAAGTTCTAAAGTACCAATTACTGAAGCCCGTTCATTTTAATATGAATCTTGGATGTTATGAATGCATCATACCTCATCATGAAATGCATGTCAATACAAGGTGCAACATATTATATAGAAACATAAGTGATGCACATAGAACAGGGTAAACATAGCATGAATTACTTCATTTTATTCTTTAGGTGACTTAATCTATTCTTTCTCTCATTGGGGGCCACCCTAGTACTCTCTCCTCTTGAGAGTTCTAGGTTATGAGCTCATACCTCACTAGTCACACTAGCATACTCTTATCCTCATGATAAGTTAACACCCGACTTTTAAAGTACGGGATAGGGGGCAAGGACACCTTTCATAACCTTTACTTCGGGGAGTTGAAAAGATCACTTCCTTATTCGATCACCTCTCATAACTTTTAATTCGAGAAGTATAGAGGATCATTTCCATATGTTTTATGTCACCTTAACATTAGCATATTATATTAGGATGTAAGCACACAAACATATCATATAATGTTACGTGCTTTCATATTACTTCAACATATGCATCTTAAACATTCCAAGTGTAATCATAACTTGCCACAACAATTCTTGTAACTAGTAACCAAGTATGCAAACATAATCATCACATAAATTCTCAAGTATATTAGATCATAACACCTCATAAAGCAAACACTTTCATTATCTCTTAATCGATTAAACCTGTAAATTGGGTAAACTTATTTTTCGTATTTATTCTTTTATGCATCTAAGGGATCAATTACAATGATTTTCATTAATTATCAACCTCAATAACATCATTAACAAGGCTGGACAGATTTGAACAGAAATGAAAAAGAACAATTTCAATGTTCTAGAAGTTATGTTTTTGACCCTTTCACATTACCAACTTTCCCTATGACGCTAAAATAAATTCCTAAACTAATTATGAGTGATTCTTATGCATTTACTAAGTGTTAAGCATTCTTTTTACCAAAGTATAACATGCTGGACAGGAACCATATTTTCCATCTTTAAGAGTCTAGAAATCACATTTTTGATTCTTTGTAGTTACTAGTCTTTCCTTAAGGGCTAGAAATAATTATCACACTAATTATTATCAAATTTTACCCATTTAATTCACTCCAAACAACATACATCAGATCTGGAAATGTTAGAATAGAATCTAAAATTAATTTCCTAAAATCATGCAAAATTACAATAATAGGCATTTCTTGCAACTAGTTTTTCTTAGAATCAATTCTAGATCAAGGAATACTCTTATAATTAATTCATCCCTTTAGAAATACATGTAAATGTCCCTAGTCAGTAGCAAAATCAGAGAGCTCAATAAAGAATTTTGGTTATGTAAATCATGTTTTAATACTTTAGGAACTAACATATTTCTCAAGGAAAATAGTAAGACACAAGCTTTAAAACCTCAAGACAATAATATACCAATTCTTAAAACCTTGCTCCTTGAAAATCAAGCATATTTGTAAGGATGGATGTCCATGGAACCAAAATTCCTATGTAAGTTGAAAGGGGTAAATCTTGAGCTCTAAGTTATTTAGGTGATGGCATAAACTTAAATGTGTAAATGCAAGTCTCATTTTAATCTTGGTATTATAAGGTGATGGCAATGGAAATATAAATATGATATGCAAAGCCCGAATATAAATATGAGAATGCAAGCTCATTTTTAATCTTTAAAGTTTAGGTGATGGCTTGAAATATAAATATGCTAGACAAGAAATATAAACATGAAATGCAACCTCATTTTCTTATCTTCAAGTTTTAGGTGATAACTTTGAAATAAATATGATATGCAAGGCTCAAATATAAATACAAAATACAAAGACTTAAAATATAAATATGAATGTATTTCCATTTATCATTTCTTTAGGTCCTAGGCTCTAGACTCCTATTTAGAGTAACAACTCTAAAACACCGATCAATCTTACTAAATGTACATGAGCTTCAGAGTCTCTCATCATTGTAGTTCAAAGAACCTTGTTTTCTTAGACTCACCATCAAGCTCAAAGCAAAAACCATCAAAGAAAACCAAATAACATTTTCATTTGTTTAAGAACTCTTAAAACTAAAAATGAAATATTAAGTTTTAGAGGTCAAACAAATAATGATTTTGCAATCAACATCAAATATCCCCATGACTCTTGAATAATGAAGCCTTCAAGGCTGAAAAGAAGAGAAAGAAAAGGAAAAAATGAAACCGAAAAGGAAGAAGAAAAATAAAGATATAAAAGAAAAGAATGAAAACTTTAAAACAACTCCCTACCAAAGATGTTTTTTTTGTTGAAAGAAAAAGAGCTTGATCTTGAAAAGGGATGAGAAGAAAAATTCTTCCTTGGGGCCAAGATGATTTCGACCAAAGAGGAAAAAGAGAAGGAAGGAAAATGTGTCATGTGTTTTGGTTTTGGAAGTGGAAAGGTTAAGTGTCTTAGGGAAGGTTTATGGTGGTTAAGTAGTGGTTTGGGGTTGAGATGTGGTGGTTGATGGTGGTTTCTTTAAGGAATGAAGAAGAAGAAGAACTCTTGAGAGCAAAAGAGAGAAAACTAAAGTTGCAAGAATGAGCAAAAAGTGTTGCAAGCTTCCTTGAATGTCTATTTATAGAGAAAATGCAATGAGAGGATGAATGGGGGAGGGAGGTCGCAGCACATATGGAGGGAAAATGAAGAGAAAAATATCTCATTTGTGTTTATCATTTCATGGAATGGCTAGCTATGGGTTTGGGTATGGCTAGGTATGGCTTTCCTTGTGTTGTGTAAGCGAATAAATTAAAATGTGATGAATTGAATAGAATGGGGAGTGGCTGCCAGTTTCATGAAGAGTAGTAGGGAGGAAATATTTCTTTTTAATGTGGATTAGAAGTGTTTAGGAGTATCTTTGATTAGGTCATTGTTTAGGAGTTTGAAATCAAGTGTTTAGGTAAGCAAGTGAGTGATTAAGGCCACTCAAAACATGGTTAAGGAGTGCTCTTGCTCAATTAGTGGAGTCAAACCTCAATTAACAAGAATTATAATCACATCTTTGATTCCTTAATTTAAGAAATTGGAGAAAGAAAATACTATTCCATGAAATATGACATAAAGTCTTGAATTAAGAAAGAGATTTTGAGTTTCTTTGAGCAATCTTAGGCCCTAATTAATCTCAATTAATTATTTTAACTCTAGATTAATTATTAAAATTAATTAATTTTTAATTAGAGCTTAATATTACTTTGGTTTTGTTAATCACGCGATTAAGCCATTATGCTCTTAATTAGGGGTAAAACGGTAATTTTGCACAAAACTCCTCTGGACCACCCAGGCTTAGACAGACATTAGACATACCTTAAAAATGACATTTCAAACCCCCGGGCAAAGTCTGGGTCCACTCGGCAGTTAAACTCGCGTTAAATCATCGTAGGGGGATTTTGGTAATTTTGTACGCAGAAACCCAAAAATAAGATTCTTCTGTTTTGTTAATAGACATAACACACATAGTCCCCGTTCAATATCACAACAGCCCTTTGAGGATTGTCGAGGCTGGCTATCCTCATTTTCCCGGTGAAAATGACCTCAGGAGCATTTTGGTCATTTGTATACGGAAAAAATTGGGGCGTTACAAAAATCTATTCTAAAAACTTGTAAACCTAGTGGTAAATATTGTATATATAGGTTTGTATCACAACTTTATTATAATTTATTTGGATTTTTTTGTTGTCATAGGTTTTGTATCATACTCTATATGTAAAGTATGAAGGATTCAATGACTATTGATGAAGATTTTGATGTTGAGGTTCAGATTGATGACCATGATGAGGATTGTTATCTTTTGGTGCCTGCTATTGGGATGATACTTAATCAAAAAGAAGAAATGGAATCATTCTACAAAAATTACTCAAGTAACAAGGGTTTTGGTTTAAAATTATAAATTCAAGAAAGAAATTGGATTGACACCTCAATCACATGTTACTTGCATGCTCACGGGAGGGAAGTCATGCAACGAAAACGAACTAATTTGTTCATACATTTCAAGTTTATTATAGCCAAATAAAAATTCATTCTTGTCAACATCACTATTTATAACTTTACGCAATACTCTTATCTATTAATTCATCATTACCGCCAACTAATGTATTATTTTGATATAATCCTTTAGCGTTGCTGATATCTTTGTCCATATTGATCCCATCACGTTCGAGTCTCTTCTTGCCTTCTTGGGGTTTTGTCTTATTTTCTATTTGTTTTTCGTTCTTTGCTTTTGAATGTGTCATTTGGTTATATATCTAGTACAAAAGAAAAAAGAATACAAATGAGTTTATGTATGATCTACATAAAATAATATAAATAATTTAATACAGTGTAACCAATTTTAAGTAACCAAAATCAAAGTAATCTACTATCAAATCCATGTTAAATCAAAATAAAATTTGTAAACACGTGCAAAAACTTATAAACTATTGGACAAAACCTGTAAACCTTTGTTGAAAACTTGTAAACCAAATACAAAAATATTAAACCCGTGTTGAAAACTTGTAAACCAAGTGTAAAAAAGTTATAAACCTAGGCTGAAAACTTATAAACTAAGTGAAAAAAAACTTGTAAACTCATGTTTAAAACTTATAAACCAAGTGCAAAAAACTTAAAAACCAGAGTTGACAACTTAAAAACCAATTAAAAAATATTGTAAACCAGTTATGAAAAGCTCTAAATGGTTGCTAACAAGTTGTAAAAGAATAAACATCCATTTTTCTCAAGAAAATAGAACAGTAAAAGAACAATAATAAAAACTAATTAATTTACTTAATATACTTCTAAGTATTTAACATTATTTTACAAGTTTTAGCACCATTTTACAAGTTTGTTAAACTAGTTTACAAGCTTTAGGACCAATTTACAAGTTTTTTGGACCAGTTTGTAGCATCACTTTATGCAAAAAACTTAATTTGAAAGCTTATTGCTCTTAGTTTATAAGTTTTAAACATGAGTTTACAAGTTTTTTGCCATTGGTTTATAAGTTTTTGTATTTGGTTCACAAGTTTTAAGTAATGGTTAGTTTGACAAGTTTTTGGCATTTGGTTTATAGGACTTTTAAACCCCATACTTAAAACTTGTAAACGAAGTACAAAAAACTTGGAAATCAAGAGAAAAAAACTTATAAACTAATGACAAAAAACTTGTAAACTAGTTTTTAGCATTATTTTACAAGTTTTAGCACCAGTTTACAGGTTTATTAAATTATTTATTTTCAATTCAATAATCAAATTTGGGTCAAAGCATCCACCCACCATCAGGATTAAATGATTCATGTGTTGGGAAACAGACCCATCAAAAGAAAAGTTTAAATGAGAAAGCCATATACCTTATAAAGAAGATTGTTATAGAAAAGTGAAAGAGATGTGTATTTGTTGCTACTATTCTTCTGTGGGTAAGGCACTACAAAAAATGTTAGGAATTGCGGCGGTTCTTTTGGGGAATTAGGGCGGTTTTTAACTGCCATTTTTTCCCAAAGGACGATTCAGGGAACCACTATAATTATCAACGCCATTCGGTAAATTACGGTAGTTATAAAAAAACTGCCACAATCAACGGCTAGAACCACCGCTTTTTTCAATGAAAATTTTGGGGGTTCTGCCACCCACCGTTTTTATCGCCATTCTCCCCTCTATTTTACTTGGTGAATTGTGGCGGTTTTCAACTGCCACTTTTTCCATGTGAATTGTGACGGATTAGAACCGCTGTTTTTACCTGCTATTTTCTATACAAGATGCCATTAAATTTAGTAAATTGGGGCGGTTTCAACTGCCATTTTTCCACGTGAATTACGACAGAACCGCCATTTTATTCTTGGCAGTAAGCTACCTTTTCTTGGTGGATTGCGGCGGTTTTCAACCGTCACAATTTTGACAGGCCTAATCACCATTTTTCCCTTAACAATGATCTTAGAAAATTGTGACAGTCATAAACTGTCATTTCTCTCAATATGCTAGCAGTTCCAATTTAAAGATTATAGAGAATTTTCTATCCAATATGAACCCTGTTACCTATTATTTTTGTAGTTGTAAGTTTCGTATAAAATAAAAGCATATATGATATAAACATGATAATATGACATCTAATAGAAAGATACATTACTTGAGTATAAAATTAGTACTACACTTGAGACATAATTACTTGTAAGTCTAAAAGCAAAGTAATTCCAAGTAGTACATAAAAAGAAAGTAATTCTATGTAGTACACCATAAGAAAGTAATTTCAAGTAATACACCAGTCACACCAGTAACTAATAAAAAGATCATGTACGTGGACTCGGGTGATTAGTTTCTGGATTATTATTGCTTCCATCTGATGATCTTCTTATATCATTTGGTGACTCGGGCCCACTTCCTCTATCAAGTGCCTGCAAGAAAGATATATAAACTAATATAAGGCTAAATTAATAAATGATATTTTGTAGCCCCTGCAAAAATGCCTCCATAGCTTTAGTAGTGGGGTTCCACCTACTATAAAAAAAATTTCACTTGGTTCCAATTTACAAACGTATGTTATGGAAACAATAAATTTCATATCTTAATTTAAAAACTTTGAAGGAGGAAAATATCTACTATGAAATTTTGAGACAAGATTGTCCCAAGAATGATACTCCTTTTTGGTTGTGATTGTAGCCAACATTTTGCTTTATCCCTTAATGAGAAGGGAATAACATCAATCTTACTACTCTAAATTTAAAAGCTTCACTGATGATCATAGAATAAAAGAGGAAGTGAATTATTCTCTTTTGTTCTTAATTTTCCTCATTTTTACATAACCGTGTGAGGGAATATAAAGTACAACATTAACTCAAAACAACAAAAAAGAAGAAAAATATCATTCTAAAGTATTTTTAATTCATCACAACTATATGGCATTCAGGGAGCTAGAGGACAGAATTGGAGTTTTAAGAATCAATGATTCTGTTTGGGCATGTTCTTCCTTTATGGAGGAAATATTAGCAGCATATTTCCCATTTGTTACTTGGTTCTCTCCTTCCATCTAAGTAAGTGATATTGGAAGTGAGTGGGGACAAATGAAGCAATTTCAGTAACGAGTCCTATGATTTATCAAGGAATATCCTCTCTATGTGAAAAACTGACAACATGTTGCAGCTATCTCATGGTTGTTGGCCTAGACCCGTGGTAATCACCAAGGGCATGCAGGATAGTAAGAATAACCATCGTGGTTTGCATACCCATTCTCATTGTGGTCTGCTAGGTGAGTTCAAGATTCATGGTATCATGTATTTCGTTAAGCTTCAACAAAAATGGTTTATTTTAGTTTTTATCCATAGACAAATTTTAAAGCATTTCTTTCATCACAGAAAATAGCATTATATATATGAGCAAGAAAGTATTCGAAAAATGATTATATATTCAACACAAAACATTAGCACGCTAAAAATCAAGTTTAAATTGAGTGTGTTGAGATTCTTTCTTACTCTCCTAGAATTATATTAAACTACAATAGTTTATATACCTCTACAGTAAGATTAGGGAATAATGTTGCTAACTTATCTGACATTTGTCCTCCTTCCTTCATAGCTATATAGGCACACAATGCTTGAACTTGCACAGTGGGATTAAGCTATTAACAATTCTGTGTCGGCCAATCCTCAATTGCTAGACCTACAAGAGATTTTCTTTCAATCTAATAGTGATTTCATGGCAGTCATTATTGTAGACATGTAGCATTTTCTTTAATTTTTTTTCTTAGACATGTAGCTTTATAAACTTTACTATAATAATTCTTCCTCTCAAGTCAACTTGGTGAAGATAACTAGAAAGTAATTTATATGTCAGTGTCTAACTAAAGTCAGTGACATTTTTCACCTTTAGAAAAATAAATAAACTAGTCTACATTATAGGCAGGGGGAAGAAAACTCTATAGGTTACTATTTTTTTCAATTAAACGTGGCCGAAATGAAGAACTCTGTGACATTCTTATTAGCGACGATATAAAAGCTAGCTTTTTGTAATTAAGAGTGACATTCTTATTTAGCTTAGCATGTTACTCTCCTACCCTACTTCTATATATTATATTTCAATATTTCCTCAGCACAAACAAAAAATAAATGAATAAATAAAAGTTATGCATCTATTTTTCATTTGAACTTATTTCTCAACTCAAGTGTTAAGTATTTCTTGTCTTATACCAAAATTCTTACCAAATGATAAGAACAATTGTCAAAGAAATTGCAGAAATAGAAACAAATTTAGTTGGTTATACTACTATTAAATGCAGGGGCCAGATTATTAAATATTGAAGAACGGAGATCATACCTCTACAAATCAGAGGAATGTTTTATATCAATGCCAACCACAAAGTACAAATAAATAAAAGAAAGAATATATGCAGTTTCATTGATCATTCCACAAGAAGTTTCTAATCAAGGAATGGAGCATCCAAAGAATTGTTCAACATCCTTAGAAGTGCACTAACATAGAAAGGTAGATATGATAGATAAATTAAGTTTACATACACACAACCATGAACCAGCAAACTAAAATCAACATCATATTAAGGAAGAAGAACAACAAAGTAATGCCTAGTAATTAATCAATAGCTAGTTGAACACTATAAAATAGTCATAAACACCATCACTTCTTCAAAGGAGGCATTGGAATTTCATGTTGTCTCCTTCTATAATAAGCCACGTATTTTTACTTTCGCTTCGATTTGGTTCCAAAATGAAACATATAAATTTTAACAAAATAAAAAAGAAGGCCAAGTGCCCAAAACACAACACACACACTTACACAAAGTTAAAAAAAAACAACCAACAGCCCAAGAGACTTAATCCATTTGACACACAAATAATAAAAAAAAACAACATATGATGCTTCTAAAAGGAAGTGCAAGCCAACAAAAGGAGAGAGAGACACAAACAGAAAGGCCAGGAAATATTATTGTATCACTAACAACACCAAGGGAAAAACTAAATATAATTAAATAGAAATAGAACATATTACCACTATCCAAATTGGACAATACATTATTATGCAGCCCTTAACAAATCCCCATATAAAGCAATTGTTGACTTGAGACATGTCTGGCAAACAATTATTTCAGATATAATAATATAAAAACCAAAATGTAAAACCCCCAAGTCCATCAAACATCAAAGAAAAAACCTCACTCCAATCCAATAACTCAAAACACATTCAATCACTTGAGACATGTTTGGTAAACAATTTTTTCAGATATAATAATCATATGTTTAGCTAGCTAGCTAGCTTCAACAGTTTTCAATTATAAGCTAATCCAAATTCACAGAAAAACTTAAAATTTTCCAAAATCGGAGTGGGACGACCTCTTTGGAACCCGGATACTTGCCCGGCGTTATCTTGCAGGAATCAGCCTGATGAAGCAAAATCCAAACGCACAAGCTCAAAAGGGTAGAACCATTACATCATTAGTTCACTACAACAAGGTTGCAAAACTCATCAGCAACCTCACTAGTCTCCACACCCATCAAATTAAGCAAGTTCCAATCTTTTTCTAAGAAAAAAACACAGGAAAAAAAATGAAGTAACAAAGAAAGAAGCTTTAAAGCTCAATTTTAAAGCCTCAAACTCCCATAAAGCATCTGGGATGAAATTATTACAGCTAAATCTTCACACACAAATGAGTATTTATCAAGACATCCCATAAAAAATGTTTCATTTTTGGCTCTGAAAAACAAAATTAGAACTTGATAATGGGTTAGAACAAAAGCTTCAGTTTTTGAGTTGTTGATAATGGGTGAGACA
The DNA here is from genome assembly GCA_031216125.1 of Dalbergia cochinchinensis. Classification (NCBI taxonomy): domain Eukaryota; kingdom Viridiplantae; phylum Streptophyta; class Magnoliopsida; order Fabales; family Fabaceae; genus Dalbergia; species Dalbergia cochinchinensis. The sequence goes on from CM062377.1 coordinate 2,746,717, forward strand.
TACAAATGGGAAGGCAAAAGGGAGATGGAAGCAATGACTGACCAGTGGAGTGTGGGGAACACAACCGTGACCAGTGGAGGCTTCGAACAACCGTGAGCGGTCCAATGAAGAAACAACGGCATCGTGGGGTAGCCGTCGGGGGTGAGGCCGAGGTCTAGACGCGGAGAATGGCGCCAGTGAGGCAGCGGTGTGGGGAAGGCGGCCGACCGGGTGAGGCAGAGGTCCAGACCCGGAGGTTGGCTCGGCGGAGCTGCGGTCGCGACGCGGGGTTTCTCTTGTGCGGGTGAGGGTGAGGCAACGACGCGACGCAACGCGACATGGGTGAGGCAGAACTGAGGTTGCGATGTGGGTTCCCTCTGGTGTAGGTTGGGGTTTTGCCTCTGGTAGCTCTCTCAGTGAGTGATAGTGGCGTAGGGTTCAGTGGGGAATTTATCTTTGGCGCGAAGAATGGCACCTATACATGGTTTTATCAGTGTTGATATAGCAAAGCATAATAAATTTTGAGTTAGAATCTAAAAGTTCCATAATAAATAAACGATTTATAAAATGTGTGTGTGCGTGTGTGTATATATATGCTCAATGAAAAATTTGCTCGAGTTTTATCCACTATTCAGATTTTGTTTCTATTTTCAAAGGAATACAAATACAATTGTTGTAACAAAACAAGTTTCAAATTCAATTGAAATAACAAAAGCATAAAATGTGCTTTATTTACCATGGTTCACTATTTTTATTAGAAAATTAAAAAATCAAGAGATAATGCATCCTTTTAGAATAGTTGACATTTAATTTGAGCTTTCCATTCTTATTTTCTGAGCAGTAAATAATGAAATTTTAGTTATTTTTAAATTTTTTTTATTGATATGTATTTTTTACAAATATTAACTAAAAAGAAAATATCTAAAAAATTAAAAGAAATTATGACATATATCAGTAGATATTTTACCACATCACCTATCTAGCTAAACTTAAAATTAAATAAAATGACTAATTTTTGAGGATTACTATAGTTTAAGCATCTAATTAGTAGATTTACAAGTTAAAATATTTATTTGTAACTAGTTAAAATGTTAAAGAGTGGAAATGCTATTTTTTCCCATACTTTATTAAAAAAGTAATAAAAAGACATGAAAATAGTTGATGTAAATAAAGGCGGTTCAAACCGCCATAATTTACCAAACCGCCATAATTTACTTAGTTTTGTGGCGGTTTTAAAGAACCGCCGTAATGTAAATGCCATTTCTGTCACTGAGATTGTGGCGGTTACCAAAAACGCCGTAATTCACAAAATTTTTTGTAGTGAGGGAGCTATGCTCTTCAAGGGTTGTTGTTCTTGCTGCAAGATGAGCAAATAGCCGAAGGGTGACGACAATGGATGTGATGGTGGCGGTGGCAATCTCTTGCACACAAGAGAGAAGAAAAGAGAAGAGATAATGAGTTTGTGTTGTTGCGTGGGAAAGAAAGAGAGAGAAATAGGTTTTATTTTTTCAGAAATATTTTCTTTAAGAATAGTGATGGTGTTTGTATCATACCATTATTTTGTCCTTTTCTCCTTATCCAATATAGTGGAAGTGTAGATATAGCATAGTTTTTAAATTTGGACCGGACTGGCCGATCAGACTAGCATATCAAATCGGAGTTGCAAGAGGACTTGCACGAACCGGCCTGACTTGGTGGTTTTCCAAAAAAAATTGGTCACGTGGTGACCAATCAGTTCACATGGTTTGTAACACTCTAATAAACCCGACTACACTTAAGTTCATATTTGGATTCTATTAGTTGTCGCTTATGCCTTGCATTCATTTTCTTTTGAAATTACCTAAAGGAAATAATGGATAGCCCTTTTTTTGTACAACTTACTTTTTGAAAACTTAGGCCTGTGGCAAAAATTGAAATACATAGCTTTACGTAGATGATAATCAAAATTACTTTGCACGCTTACTTAATTTAATAAAGCGGAATAAGGAAATAGATATAAAATTACTATCACATACACTGCAATATAACTACTTGATACATGAGTCATACTAGGACATATAGTGTCACAACCTGACTTGGGCACATGACCAGCATGTGGGAAATCCTCATTCCCACGTATGCCTCGTGACCTCTAAGTCTCTCTATATGTATATTTCGAGAATAAAATCCAATTTCAAAACATAATTTCATCTCTAATATAAATCTTGAACTCTTTGGAAATCAGATCATCATAAATACTTTCATAATCAGGTAAATATATATCTCTGATACAAAACATGTGAGTTGCTCTCAATGCAAAATAAACCATAGAAACCATAATCATGAAAATACAAAATATTCATGATAAAATAATACCAATCTATCTTTATGGTCCGGGACCCTGCCCATCATGCACACTTACACACTCTGTCTCTAAACAAAATACCAAAAGTAATTCACTTCAAAGTGAAGCTCACCGACTAGGAAACCTCTACTGCGGGGGAGGAGATGGAAAAGAAGAACCTGCAGCGTCTAGTGCACCTGTAATGGAAGAAGGGAAAGGGGTGAGTTTCATTTAAAACTCAGTGAGTAGTTCCTCACCCATAACCCTCTTATAGGACAACCAAGAAGATAAATAATTATATAGAAATCATCAAAACCAATTAATGCAATAATCTCTAATAGTCATATTCACATCCATATATATATATAATATCTCTAAATAGAATTTCTCTGAAAAAAATATAGCAACAATACTCTACAAGAGAAACAGGGATCTCTACTCTATGGTTCTTCGAGAACCATAAATATTATGCTCTATGATCTATTAAGGATCTAATGCAAACACCTAAATAGGTTCCATTTTCTCCTCTATGAGATTGTCCTCTCAGGACAACTTGGTACCAAGGTTAAGGATCAGTGTCTAGCTGTTAACTCACTATCTATTTCTCTATAGTTATTATCTAGTCTCCAATTCATAAAACATATGATTTTCTCTAAAACTCTGATATAGCATTTCTCTAAGCATAAAACTCGATAATTCATAACTGTTCATCCCTTAAAATCTTCATAGCAATTTTATAAAATCTCTATTTAAATCATAATAATACTCTAGCTCTTTTATAAATATCATTTAGCAAAAATGGTCCCATGAGTTTGCATTAAAACAAATATTTCATGCTCTAATTGAAAATCATCTTTTTGGTAAACATAACAACCATAGGAATCTCTATTCTCTTTAAAATATTCTCTAAAATCATGTAATCATGTTATCTCTTGAGGAAATTAACTCTAATAACTAACATAAGGGCCATAGGTTTCGAACCCACTCATCTGAAGGGGAGGAAGTGGTAGCGTCAATACTGACGGAACATCGAAGAAGAGGAATGACACCAATGTCTGCCATTGAAGCCACAAAACTCTATATTTGTCTCCAGTAACCTCTAGATAACTCAAACTTAGCTCTAACAGTATTGGGGGAGTAAAGCTATGATCGGCCCTCTCACTGCAGCGAACATAACTAGCTGCAGTAAGCCTCCTAGTCCGCTTCCTTGCTATAGCGAGATATTCTCGCTGTAGCAAGTATGCCTCTGCAGAACTCGCCCATTCAACCACAATAGAGACAAACAATGATTCGCATACCAAAATGTGAAAGAATATAGAGAATAACAGTACCCAAACTCTAGATTATGACATGGGAAGGAAAGGAACAACAAAAATCCATAAATCTCTTACCTTTGATTTTGGAAGGTGATGGAATGGAGTGGGATCGAGTGACAAAGGGTTTGAAGAGAGTTGGGAGAGAAGGGTTTCGGGTGTAAAATCCCGACTTTAGGTGTTTTGTAGGAGTTGCGGTGTTCATTTAATAAAACTATGTTGTTTTGTACTGTGTTGTCACTGAGCCTACGCTATAGCAAGCCTTCTTACCCGCTTACTCGCTATATCAAGAAATGCTGGCTGCAGTGAGCCTGTTCTGTAGAATTCTACAGCAACAGCACCCAACCTGTATTCCATCACTCCCTGCCTTACTGGGGCTTTCCCGACGGCATGGGTGAGTCCCAGGGGACCTTAGGGCAGTACGGAACTTATCCGCTGCCACGTATACATCGGGTATCACATATAGCATAGTAATAGGTTCTTACAAATAACAATATAAGTTCTACTACCACTAGTCTATTCTTCGCAGTCTATAACATAACTAAAATCGGAGTGCTAATTCTTGGAAGTTCTGAAGCCTTCACACGTTGCCTCCTTCTTTTACTATAGCTTTGTTGCTCCGAGTGGACTGCCTGTCTCTGGTGACGACAATGGAAAGAGAAATATAGGAGTGAGAAATACAAGATTTCTCAGTAGGAGTTCTTATTTGCCCTAATGATGTCATCATTGTCATCCCAGTCACTTCGGGTTTATTATAAAAAAGTAGACATACAGATGGTTCAATTACTAGATTTTCATAAACATAATTAGCCGAAGTGTAGTTGCTTTTAAACTATTCTTATAATATTAACAGAAATATCCATTTAGTCATTCATTAATCATATATATCATGTGAATCACTAATGAACAATAAATAATTTAGGAAATGCGTGCATTTCATGATTACTCATCCTCAACATTTACTTAAGTTGTAATCATCATCTTTTCTTTGATTAACATTTCTTTCAGTTACTCAAGCAGAGCAAATATTAGAATAAGATAAGTTCACCATAACCGTATGCATGCACTTAACACTTTACACATCTTTAACTTGATTTGGTCCTTCACGCACTGCATGTACTAACATCAATATCTTAAACCACCTCTGTAGGTAATGAGCTCATACCATGGCCGTCGCCACAATTTGTTCTGTGAAAGAATCTCAATGGATGGGGTGAGGGGTTAAGCAGTGAGCTTTTCCCATTACTTCTTATGGTTTGACTCAAGTATACTTTTGTAGACTTTCATAGTTTGATTCAAGTCCACTTTTTCAAACTTTCATTGCCTAGCTCAAGTCTACTTTTCCAGACTTTCATTGCTAATTTCATTAATGCCATATATCATGTTTCATATGCAATTCTTGTTGACATTTAACATTTCTCATATGAATCACCGTGGTAATGTATTATCATTCAATTCAATGCATACTATATGATCAATACTCAAATCATATAAAGCATAACGTTTGCATTATAGCAGATATAGCACTTTGAAGCATTCATGCATATAATGAACCATTCATGATCATTCATAACACTTCATACATAATCAAGATCATTGGTCAAGGCAATACATTATATGTGTCTCAAGGTCATTTAGTCTTGTTTAATTAGAACATAAGCTTATAGGTCAAGAACTTAGTTTTCTTAGTAATTTATGTGTGAAAATCCTTAATCATATGTAATCATGACTTATATATGTTTATTATATTCATATTAATCCGATATATTTTAATAAATAACTTTTAATCCTCTTTAAAATGGTAAATTCCATATTTGCCCTTAAAAAACACTATTTTTGGTTTGTAGAGTTTTTCAGCTTCTTACCATTTCTGGCATGTCTGAATGAAAAATTAATTTCTCTCACCACACTGACTCTCTCAAGAAAATAAAAGTATGCTCAGATTCCTGACTTAAAAACCTTTCTCTGAATGTGAATTTTGGAGAAATATTCTAAGTGAAATGTCTTTTATACCCTAACAAAGTTACCCTAATCCAGTTGTGTCCAAAGACTCAACTCGTGGCTTATTTCATAGTTCTAAAATCACATGCACCTTTTCATGCATATTTTATATGCATGTGTTCCTTATGATCTTAGCTTTCTAACAAACCATTTTTACACGTTTTGCATTTTTGTAAAAAGCAAGGAAGAAAAAATCAGACAGGGCATCTAACTGATCAAGGTAGTGGTTCAAAGATTTAGAAATCCAACCAATTCAATCGGGGTCTAACCGAAATATAATAAAAATATGTATAAATATATACATATGATTAATTAGAATATAAATAAATATATTAAAGCATTAACATTAACATAATCAACAAAAAAAATATTCATAGGTCTATACAAATAAACATAATCTATATAAAATTTCTCTAGTCTCTACCTCACAACATGATCACAAAGCATTTGATAACAACACTTGTTAGTAACTATTAAGGTTTATAGTGAGTAGTCTATGAATAATGGAGAGAGGAGAACAACTACCCAATAATTTTTGTTAATGTCCTTCTTTGGTTCTTTTTTTTATTTTTACTTTATAACTGCCATAAGATATCAATATTTAAGTTTTAGAATAAAAAAAAATATAAGTTTTGCCCAAAAAAAGGCCTGGTTTGACCAATTCGGTTTTTCCCGATTTTCCCAATTTTTTTCGGTTTTGACTCCCCCCGATTTTTTGGACTTAATCAGACCGGCCAGTCCATTCCAGTTTTCTCTTCCTTGGTAAAAAGAGAAAAGCTCAATTTAGTGTTAAGGGGTCAGACAGCACCTTCAGTAAAAAGACTGAACTTCGAAAAATTATATCTTGAGCTAGAGAATTCCTTTTTGAGTTATTCTTTTTGGAGAGTGTTCTTTAGTAAGTCTATTTTGTAGTAAAAATACTTTTATTCCTAAAAACTATATATTCTATGAGTTTCAGTTTTTGAAATAGCTGCTGCTAGAAACAACTAAAAATTCATCACCTATCATTTTCATGTTTTATGTCATTTCTTTCAACACAAGGATTACACACCATATTCTAAACAACATTTAAGCATGAAGACATCATAAAATCACTTAGGAAATAGAAAAGAACATGAGAGTTTCACAAAATATTTTTACAACATCCCCTTGAAACATTTTTATCAACAAACATAAGCTTGATGACATCCTAACCATGAGTAAGGCTATATGCCACCAAGACTTGCACAACCATAAGAGAGGGCTCTTACCTCTTGGTGTAGAGGCTTGAATGAGTCATTCTCTTCACTCGTAGAACTTGAACAAGGAGCTTGATGTAGGGTGACCCTTTTGAATTTTTGCTTGAAAACTAGTGTCTTTGAGACAATATTTTTCACAAGAGTTAAAAAGTGTAACTCCTGCAAGGCTTGTGAAGCATTTGGGTTAAGATTTATGTGTTTATGTGAGATTTGATGATGGAGAAGCTTTCTTTGAAGTAAGGAGTAGAAGAAGGAATAGAAGTAGAAGAACAAGAACAAGAGAGACTGCTAGAAGTCTTGGTAACTTAGCAAAAGAGTAAAAGAACACAATGAAACACAACTTGGTCCCTTTTATAGGCCTCAAGGCCGCTGCCCTATGGTTGTTTTTGGGGATGATTTTTGTCTCCAAAAACTCATTTAGTTAGATCATTTAGTTGGAGTAAGTACTAGTTAGGATTTAGTTGACGTTACTAGTTAGTTTTTATGCCAAATAATATGCCTAATGTAGCTTAGCCCGCACCAATATTTGTTGATAAAGACAAGTTGTCAAAATTTTGACATCTATATATCAAACTTTTATTAAGAGATGCAAGCAAAGATCAAATCACAATTTTTCCTTCCTATCAATGATGATGTAACCGTAGGGTATCATAGAATATAGGATGATTTTTCATTCTTTTATGCATGCATGTATCATATATTCTTGTCATGAGACTCTAGGATTACTACAAGATTAAATTTTCAAGCTTATGTGTGTATAATGCATGTATATATGGCTCAAAATATGCATGTGATTGTGATGGATATGATATATTTTTTTGTCTTGTCATAGTATTTAAATCATTTACTTTGTCAGTGTTTCACTCATACTGTTAAACATGTTGTCTGTAGAAACTTATACTGACAAATTAATATTCTACGCTAGAGATTTGCTATTTTAGGTTAGTTTAGCTTTATTCTTAGTATAAATCAAAGGACTTATATTCATTCTTGCTTAAATACAAGCTTAAGGATTTTTGCAATAGCATTTTTATAATTCTATTTATAAAATAAGGGTATTTTCATAATTTCACTAGGTAATAGCAATCTTGTAATTTCTTGCATCTTTCTCTAGACACACTTAATTATTATAATATAATTTATTATACTTCATGACACTTGTCCGTTATCTATTGGTTCTACCTATTTTTCATCTTAATCATTAATTAGGAGTAATTAATCTTTCTAATTAATTCTTTACCATTATTTAACTCTTGACCTTTCATTGACTCATTATATTTATTAGCCATTTACTCATATAAACTATCAATGTTGACTTTTTTCCACTACGGGGCCAAGATAAACAGTCTAGTCAATAAATCTATTGCTCAAGTTTATCGAGTCAATTATCCTAGACAAAATTTGGGATTTTACACGGTTTAACACAGAAAAAAAAAAGAAAAACTGTTAGTTGCTGGTGGCCATTGTTCCAGATCCATTGCCGTTGCCTTTTGTCGCCATTGCTATCTTCAGATCCACTTTGGTGGTCACGATGAGGAGGGTGTGAAAGAGAATCATGAATTGAGAATGTGAGGGAGATAGAGATAGTGACCTAGACTTGATGGAAGAGGAAAGGACTTCATGAAGAGAATAAGAAACTAGAAAAGAGTGAAAGAGGATGAAGGAATAGTGTGTGCGGAGCTGGTGCGTGTTTGTGAGGGAGGGGTGTCTGTCAAACTAGTGAATTAGGGTTGATTGTGTTTACATTTAAGCTACATGTTTTGGGTCAAAGATTGGAATTGAAAAGCCAAAACCCATGCAGGCAAGAAGAAAATCAAACGGGTATCCATTCTTTTTTTTTTTTTAAAGAATTTAAACAAACTAATAAAGATTAGCGAGCTTGTGTCCTATCTTGTAGTATTGGACTTCAATGCTCATTTAACACAAAAGGATGTAACCAGAAAAAAAAATTTAACACAAAAGGAAACAAATTTGTAATTTAAACTTTCAAATGTAAATATTTTATAATTTAAATTTATTAATTATTAGTCATACACATATATATAAGCATATAAATTTTTTAATTTTAATTATTTATGTTATCTTTTATTTATTTGAATTTAATATATTTTTATATATTTATTTACATATATCAGTTTAATCGGTTTAACCTGTGACCCATTAATTAAATCAGTGACCCATTGACTCAGGGCTTGGACCAAATTGATTACCGAGTCAAATGTTAAAACTATGAGGTATAGTGTAAAATGGTGTATAAATAACAAAATTGAAAAAATAAATAAATAAAGGAAAATTGCACTAGTAATGCAACAGGAATATGTGGCGGTGGAGGTGGTTGAGTCTAGACACGGAAGATTGAAGTGGCATATGTTCCCCTTATTAGGCTCAAGCGATAGAATATCCTCCGATTGTACCAACTATAGAGGAAATTAGTGAGGTGAAATTCAATAGGGACCTTTGTTTAAAAAAAAAATGGAGCCTGGCCAATTAGCTGATATTAGATTGGTTGTGATGGAACACAAAATCTTGGGTAATCTTATAGTTGTGTCAAAGTTGTTTTGTAGGTGGCATTTTGGCAACGTTTGCTATACCTACACGTGTAATAGCGAAACATGCTCACATATCGCCAATGATGATCCTATCCTGCATAAGGACCTTATATGTTGAGAATATATACAGCAATAGATAGATTATTGAGGGTATGCTGAGACACTGTTGGTTGCAATTGAAAAAGTCAAGGACACAATTGGTGGAAGATGGACCACAATCAAAGTAGTTTAACTTGTGGCGGGGTGGCACTGTGGCGCTGTCATCAGATATATAATTGACTTATAAGGAGAACCAAACAATGATGCAAAGTGTACTTGTCCTGGGGATAGCGTGGCGTTAGTTTAGCTGGGAAAGTACTTGGCTATGTGGCAAGGATGAGTTGGTTACACATTACACAACTCAGCATAGTTTTGAAGTTGCAGGAGTAAAAATAACAGGAATTAAGGCGGTTAGAACAGTTTTGATCCTGAAGAAGTGAAGATGCTCAATTTTCATGATGCAGTGCTTGCACGTAGGTTCTTGGTTCCTTACGATATATTAATTAATGATAAATTTTTCCTGTATACTCTTTGAATAGACATAAATTAATAAGTTTGGAAGAAGAGGCTTTCAAATTCTTATGGCTGATGGACAGATATAGAAACCGAAAAACTAATTAACTTTGAAAGGGAAAGATGATTAATGTACTCATCAAATTAAAGGGTTATTTATTAGATATGCTGTCATTTGAAATGATTCTTTTCTAACTGTCAATAGCAACATCTACGGAATATTCCATTTCTCAATTCTCATCCACAAGAGCCCATTCAGAATTCAAAATTAAAATTCGCTTAGAATTTTAAATTTTATGTTTAGGTTTATTAAAAAAATTATAACTTGATTGTTAAAAAATAAATGAGAAAGAGAAAAAAAAATTATATAGACTTTAATGAAAAAAGAGATACTTGATGATTAGAAATCAAGAAGAGTATATTTTAATTATTTTTTAATTCGATAAAATTTGATTGTGGAATTATAATTTCATATTTATATGTTACTCAATATATGGAAATTGGAATTGAGATATCCAATTCTAATTTTAAACTCAAAATTTATTCTTGATTCCAGATATCAAATGGGAATTTACTTTATTCTTTTCCCTTCTGTTTTTTTTTTTTTCCTTCGAGGATGAAGTTTTCAAAGTAATTCATCTGTAGTCATGGGGACCAAGGACTAGTCTAACAATGCCCCCTTTTTGGTCATGAGTCTAACATAGTCTAAAATCATCAGCATATACTTGTGAATATAAGAGTATGTTTGGTTTGAATTTTCAGTTTTCAGTTTTTATTTTTAATTTTTTTAGTTTTTCAAATCTTGTGAAGAAAATACTAAAAATTTTGAAAATTATAAATTTTAGTTTTCAGTTTTCATTTCTAGTTTTCAGTATTTTCTTTATAAAATCTTAAAAGCTGAAGAATTAAAAATGAAAACTGAAAACTCAAATCAAACAGGTCTTAAGCTTGTCGAAAATCTGCCTCACTTTTTGTTTGGGCCTGAAAATGTTCTTCACTTTGAAAACATCGTAGGCTTGTTACGATCCCTTTCTTTAGAAGCCCAAATAACTTTTAGTAATTTGGTTTAGTTGGGCCCAAAATTGAAACTCTATCGTATTGGGTTGGGTGTTGAAAGTAGTTATATTGGTGGTGAGCTGATGCGTACCAATGATTTAGGTGCCCATGCATGTGCTCTTTTTTTTTTTTTTTTTTGGTTCGGAAAATTGTGTGTGTGATGCTTCCGCTGTGTTTAGTTTCACGAAATCTTAAGAAGTGAAAAACCGAAAATAAAATTTATTTTATGAAACCAAACGCATCCCTAGTCCGTGGTTTGCTAGTTGTATTGTGCTTTCTATACCGCTCGTTCTAAGTTTGATTAAAATTTAGAAGTGCTTGGAACCAAGATCGGGAGATATGATGAGGTCACCCAAACCGGAATGTATAATTGCAGATTTACCGGTTGGTCAATAAGTTATTGTTATTTATACTATTCCACTCAATATTGTATGATGATAATTGTACAAGAAAGTATTATATTGTTCTTGAGATGTGTTTGGTTGAAAGGTGAAAATGAAGGTAAAAATTCAATGAATGAATTTCATATATAAAATTACACGTAAGGATCATTCATAAAAAAATCTTACTCACATTTTTATTCCCCAACTAAATATATTCTTTTAATTAGTGAATGATGTACAATAAAAGTGGGATTTGAATATTTTGAATATTGGCTGGAATAACACTGGAATAACAAAGTTGCTGTTATTTCTCTTATATAATTATATAATTTGTGAATTCAACTAGCTAGCGAATAAAAAATGAAGAAAATGTTGTCCTCCAATATAACAGAATGATTAAGGTTGTAATAAGGCGAAACTATGTGCTACTTTTAGATTCATAATAAAATGTTATTATATACTATTTAACGTTAATTAACTCGGGATTATAACTTATTATGATTTTTCACTTTAATAGTGTTTTCAATATAACATAAAATAAACACTAATATTTTATCTACAATAAATCATTATAGGAACAATGCACGATGATAGAATGCTAGTAAATGAATCATTTTAAATATATAAGGCAATTAACAAAGCGCAACTTGGAGAAATTTTACATTTTGGAACCATTTAAAATGAGAATATAAAGAATGTACTCGCAAGTAAAGATGTCAAGGTGGATCAATTCCACCTAAAATGGGGCACGGCAAGCAGGTCCGCCAAAGTAAAATAAGATGTAGAGGACAGAAAATTTTCATTTGACTGAAATAATGAACCAACTCGTTTTTGGACGCACTAATAGGTTAACGGACTAGCCTGACAAAAAATAAAGAAATAAAAGATTTTTTAATATTTTAATATTTTTTTCAAAAATTTCAAAGCAAAAAATAATAAACTTTTATTTTAATACAACAAGGAGATTATATTCATAAATTTTTAAAAAATATAAATAAATTACATAATTTTCACATACATAAAACCACATCATTCCACCAATTATATACATTTTCAAATGATTCCACCAATTGTATACTTAACAGATTATAAGAAGTCATCAAAAAAGTAGTTTTTGCTCAAAGCATTTGAGCCAACCTAAAAAGAGAAGAGTGAGCAAATACATACAAATATAAAAACCACCCTTTATGAACATATAATTTATATATATATATTTTAAAAAGATGACTGAGTCCACTGATCAGGCCAACCCCATCCCCCCTAAATCAACAGGTTAGGCGGGCTGGAATTTTAATGCAATTCAAAAACTAAAAATTCAACAAAACTTGCTGAATAATGTGGTTTTTACGGGTTGGTTTGGTAGGTCTAACTTATTTTGACATCTCTACTCACAAGAATATTGATTGAAAAACTTACATGATGTCAGAAATATTTCGACCTTGCTTATTGTGCTCATTGTTTTGTTTTAACCCATATATATATATATATATATATATATATATATATATATATATATATATATATATATATTGGTTACACATGTTTATTTCATCATCTCCCGTACTTCACTAGCCCACAAGATGATTAATTACTTCATAACGTCATTGACAATTGGTAATGGTTTGCACATGGCCTGTAATGGAATTTTCAATGGCATTGTGATCCCTTTGTCCTCCATCACATCAATCTTCTCCTTACTTTCTCGTTCCCATTCAAAGCAATGAATCAGTAATCCCAAAGTAAGGCCCACAATGCGTTGGGCCAGGCCTAGTCCAGGACAAGCCCTTTGCCAGCACCCAATTTTTGATTAAGTTTTTCAAAATAAACTCTCAGCCCATTTCATTTCTTTTTTGGGGGGTTGCTATTGACTTTTTGTTTATTGTTGTAAAAAAAAAAGAAAGCCCATGCTGTTCGTTTTGTTTCATTCTGTTTCAGCCCGTTTTTAATTTTATTTTTGAATTAAAAAAAAATATAATGGAATGGGTGGGTGCGTGCAATTCTCCACCACCGCTTCCCTTTTATCTTTCTAAAATAAAATAAAAACAGAAAGGAGCCTGCACCGATCTCCTTCTTGTCGTTTTAGGAGAAATGAAAACTAACGAGGTCAAGCAGGAACGTGCATAGAGAGAAAGTCATTGAATTAGCAATGCAAAATTCAGAAAAGAACGGTTGCAAATCAGAAAAAGTCAGTACTAAATCCCTTAAAATAAGCAGCAAGGGGATAAAAGTCTCTCAATCAGATCATCGTGTCTGGAAAAATTGATTCATCATTGGGTATAAGTAAAGATCAAAATTCAGGCAAATGAGGGAGGATGGAGAACTCTCTGGGATCACCATTTTCATCTTCTAAAAATTATTTTGTTCCGAGATTCTGAGAGAATTGAAAGAAAACCACAGAAACAGAGGGAGGGATAATCATCTTCATCTTCTAGCCCTATAATCAGAACCATCATCAATAACCCATAATACCCACCAAACCATCTGCAACCCATACCCCTGTTAGCAACCAAAAGAATCAAACCACAGCCAGAAAAAAAACAAAAACCCGCAATCAATCCCAGCCAAAATCAAAATCCAACATTTTGAGCCAAACACAAGCCAAAACTCATCCAAAATTATATATGTAATTTTGTTTAACGGTATTTAAATATCACAAAAAAGGAAATTATGAAACATAATTATGAAAGCTGTATACGAGTATATAAAGTTAAAACATATATGTATATTTACTTTTGCAAATCATTAATTATAAAAATATTTACAAATCCTTTTTATAAACACTATATATAAATATTAAATATACAAGTGCTAGTTGTACTTATTGAGGACATATTGTGGTTCTCGTTCTGGCTAAAAGTGAGTCAAGCTAGCTTGTGATATATTTTCAGCTTGGTTCGTTAATAGCTTAATAAGCTAAGCTTATAAATCAAGTCTGAGCTAACAATTAGAGCTTATTTATTAAATGACACGAGTTTGAGCTTGATTATATTCAACTCACCAACTTCTGAGTTGACTATATATACACATACGAGGGGATCTGTTTATAACAAGTGGAATTCTTGGTATATTTACACATTTTAATGACTTTTTATGGATATAAAATTTCATCAATTCAATCTTAAATTTAAAGTTCTTACCTAGTAAATATAATATACAAAATTTCATATAGTTTGAAAATGATTTGATATTTTTCATCGCACCACTTTATTTTGACAAATAATATGCTTTTGAAAATACTGATAAACATTAATTTTGTTTAACGGTATTTAAATATCACAAAAAAGGAAATTATGAAACATAATTATGAAAGCGGTATACGAGTATATAAAGTTAAAACATATATGTATATTTACTTTTGCAAATCATTAATTATAAAAATATTTACAAATCCTTTTTATAAACACTATATATAAATATTAAATATACAAGTGCTAGTTGTACTTATTGAGGACATATTGTGGTTCTCATTCTGGCTAGAAGTGAGTCATTAGCATGACATATTTTCACTGATTAGTTAATATTCAATAAGTTGGTGATAAACCAAGTCTGAGCTAACAATTAGAGCTTAGTTATTAAATGACATGAGCTTGAGCTTGATTATATTCAACTCACCAACTTCTGAGTTGACTATATATACACATATGAGGGGATCTGTTTATAACAAGTGGAATTCTTGGTATATTTATACATTTGAGTGACTTTTTATGGATATAAAATTTCATCAATTCAATCTTAAATTTAAAGTTCTTACCTAGTAAATATAATATACAAAATTTCTTATAGTTTGAAAATGATTTGATATTTTATTACGCCACTTTATTTTGACAAATAATATGCTTTTGAAAATACTAATAAATATTAATCAGTAGAATACATGCCTATTGTTATTCAATTTTTCTATGCTAAATTTTTAATATAATATCACATAATTTAATAGTCAGATCAATTAAATTTAATTTCTGTGAAAAGTCATTGAAGGGTGTAAATATACCTGGTATAAACAAATCCTCACCCTATATATATATATGTATGTATGTATGTATATATATGTAAGGTATGTAAATTACGTTAAAAATATGCTATGTATTTATAGAAAAATATTATAACATATATTTAGCTAAAAGATTCAATTCATATTAAATGAGCCAGCTCTAGAGCTTTGTGCGAGTCGAATTTGAGTTTGAAATTTAGACTCAATTAATAAAGAGCCGAGCTCAGCTCACTTCTAGCCCTAATTCTTGGACATATAGAATCATTATTCCTACCTATCTGCTTCTTTTGTTTTCTCTTCTTTTTTTAATTATGTAATATTAAGTTATTTTAAGTGATTATTACAAGTTACGAGGTGGCCTGGTGAAAACATTTGCGCATGCCACTTGACATTTACATATAAATAGCATCCCATCCGATTTTATATCATAATAATTTATAATACCAAGTTGAGCTCGATCTTTGCATGCCACTAAAAAATTTCTGTGTTGTATATATTTCATGCAATTAAAATGCAGCTTTAATTTGCCCAATCCGTACCAATTATTATGTACTTAGCATGCGTTTTTAATTAGGATTTTCTTATATACAATACAATCGTTTGATTAATATCATTACTCATTGTAAAGAATAGAGTTAGTTTGAGCTAAATAACAAAAGTAGTTATAATCAGTTATTAGTTAGTTAGCACTACCAGCTTGAAGAGCTAGCTTGTGTAATACTCTAGTGTAAATAACTCCTCTATTAGCTCACAACTTCGTCTATAATTCATTCATACAGTATTGAATACAAACACTTCTCTCATTACAATCTTCTTCAAACACATTTACTCTTGGGCTCTTACACTTTTATTCTTGGCACCTTTATGGTATCAGAGCTCAATCCATGGGTCCTGAGTAGTCTTCTCCTTCAACAATCTTGACACCAACTTCCGCAACAATGGCTATGTTCTCACCAAAGGTGTTCTCAAGTTCAGTTGCATACAAGCTAAGCGAAGAAAATTACTTGCCATGGAGACATGAAGCATTGGCATCAATTAAGGGTTACAAACTGCAAAGTCATCTCAGCTCAGAAAAGGTACCAGCTCGATTCAACACCATAGAAGATGAAGTAAATGAAAATGAATCAGAAGCATTTCTCAATTGGGAGCAGCAAGATCATCATATTATATCATGGCTTTTATCCTTAATGGATTCTTCCTTCAAAAACCACATGGTTTGGTGTGATTTTGCCCACCAAATCTGGTCAAAGATCGAAACTTACTTTGCTCACAAACCAAATCAAAGATCAAACGGTTGAAGACTTAGCTAAAGAGCATCAAGAATCAAGGTTCAGCCTCAGATTATCTATTGAAGATAAAGAAAATAGTGCATTCCTTGGCTACTGTTGGAGCACCTCTCGCAACCAATGAACACACTGAGGTAATTCTTGAAGGTCTTTCTGAAGAATATAGTGCATTTACCACTATGACAATGTCAAGAACATATTCTTTCTCTATTGATGAACTTGAAGCCTTATTGGCTCGAGAATAAATAATTGAAAGCCTTACTTGGGTTGGTGCAAGCAAATATGGCTCAAAGTGATGCAAGAATAGTGAATATTGCTCAAGGTTTTGCAAAAAGAAGTGGTGGTAGATGTGGCAGAGGCAGGGGTTTTAGAGATGGTGGCAAAAAATCTTGGCAGCAAACCAATCGACCTCAGTGCGAACTGTGTAGAGGAGTAGGTAATATAGCTTGGACTTGCTTTCATAGGTTTGATCAAGGGTTCCAAAACTCCTCCCTCGAGCTCCTTTCACAATCCTAGAGCATACCTTGCAATTGCCTCCACAATAATTGATCCTGCCTGGTACACTAACTTCAGAGCATTTCATCAACTTACATTTGATGGCATGAATATACTCACCAGCTCAGAATATCAAGGATCAGAACAATAAGTGACAATTGGAAATGGCTCAAGTATGGACATAGAACACATTGGTAGCTCATCTCTCTATTCACAATTATTTGATTTTTCATTCCAATTCTTTGATCTACTACATGTTCTAAACATCACAAAGAACTTGCTAAATGTTTCAAAGTTTGCAAGAGATAACAATGTTTATTTTCAATTCCATGCTGACTATTGCTTGCTAAAATGTCAGGACACACACAAAATACTCCTCAAAGGTAGTGAGAAGAATGGTTTTTACAAGTTTGATGATGTAGTTGTACCTAAAAGACATGTGAATTATGTTTCTCACACTCTTAGTGCACTTGCTGCACATTGCAATTCTGTTTTTGATTTTTACTCTCTTTGGCATAAAAGATTAAGCCATTCTTCCTATAGGATCGCTTCTCATGTACTTTGAAATTGTAACATGTCTCATACTATAAATAATAAAGCAATGACTTTCATTCCTTTATCTTCTGGCTATGAATTTTGTTGTATGTCAAAAATATATCAATTACCCCATCTGCCTTCCTAAACTCACTATGCAGCGCCATTGGATTTAATTTTTTCTAACATATACCTATAGCCTCTAGCAATAGATACTATGCCGGTTTTATAGATGCCCATACTAGATATACATATCTTTACTTTATGACAAACAAATCCCAATGTTTCAAGCATTTATACAATTTAAGTCTCTAATGGAAAACATCACTAGGGCCGAAATTAAAGTACTACAAACAAACAACGCCAGAGAATATCTCTCACATACCTTTACCACCTATCTCTCACATACCTTCACTACCTACCTAACCTTTCAAGGCATAGCTCATAGGCTTACATGCCTTTACTCTCATCAACAAAATGGGAAAGTGGAGAGGAAGCATAGACATATAACAGGGACATGCCTTTCTCTCTTAGCAACAACATCACTTCCTCTCCAATATTGGGAGGATGCTTTTGCTTTAGCCACATACCTCATAAATCGTCTACCATCACCTACTACTAACCTACACTCACCTTATGAACTTATTCACCAACACAAACCAGATTACCTTAGCCTTAAAGTATTTGGATGTGCATGTTATCCAAATATCATACTTTATAACCAACACAAACATTCCCTCAGATCTCACCAGTGTGTTTTCTTTGGGTATGACTCATAGCACAAGGGCTATAAATGCTTGTCACCTTTTGGAAAAATCTATATAGCTCAGGATATATTTTTTGATGGATCCAAATTTCCTTGTTTGTCTCTGCCCTTAACTCAAACCACATATCAATCTATTGTATCTAACATATATCTATACTTTTTATACCTATTGTACACCCATCAACATCAACTACCAATGTTGTTTCTCAATCCACTAACCACATAAGTGTGAGTGCACCTCTTGTTTTTGAGCAATTATGTTATCCATAGGCCCAGTAGCCAATATTGAAATTAAGCTCCTAATTAACACTATAGAGCATCAGCAATGTGCCATATCATAGTCTCCTAGTTCACCACATGTTGATGTCCTTCAATCATGTACTTCTGTGCCCCAAGCACCTGCAGCCCCTTCTATAAATAAGCGACTATCTTAGAATCAGCATCCCGTGAAAACTAGGCTGAAGAATAGGATCACCGAACCCAAGAGTTATGCAACTACACTGACTAAAAGTCATCTTGACTTGGTAAATCATGAGCCAGTTTCTATCACATAAGCTTTGTCCAGTGCACACTAGAAGAAAGCAATGCATGATGAATTTGAAGCATTGCAGAAGAACAATACATGGTCTTTGGTCCAAGCTCCTGCAATCACCAAGCCAATAGGCTGCAAATGGGTATTCAAGGTGAAAAGGAATCTAGATGGCACTATAAACAAATATGATGCTAGACTTGTAGCTAAGGGGTTTCATCAAAAGGAATGATTAGATTATGATGAGGTCTTTAGTCCTGTTGTGAAACCTGCAGCAGTCAGACTCTTACTCTCTATTGCTTTGTCAAAAGGATGGAATATAAGACAATTTGACTTTAATAATACCGTTCTCAATGGGGACTTAGCAGAGGAGGTTTACATGGTCCAACCTGAGGGTTTTTCTTCCAATCCAGCTCTTGTGCATGTGTAGACTGATAAAAAGCCCTTTATGGCCTCAAACAGGCTCCCTGAGCCTGGTTCAACAAACTCAGTGCCACCCTCAAAACCTTTGGCTTCAAAAATACCATCTCTATTCACTCGATTTATTGGCTTAACCATATATCTCATGGTTTATGTAGATGTCATATTTGTCACAAGAGATAATCATCTCCAAGAGATTTCAGACTTGATCCTACAACTAAATAAAGTCTTTGACCTCAAGGACTTAGGTACTACGCAATATTTCTCTGGTATTGAGGCAACCAGGACACCTACAGGGACCATATTCCTAAGACAAACCAAGGATATTTGGGATTTATTGAAAAAAGGCTAGAATGACAGAGGACAAACCCATGCCTACCCCTATGATTAATAGCCAACAAGTCATTGATCACGGAGAAGCTCCCTTTACAGATCTAACTCTCTATGGATCTGTTGTTGACGGTCTACAATATGCCACTATAACTAGACTTCTCAGTGGTACAATTGAACAAAGTTTGGTGTTTCATCCCTGTAAGGAGCTCAGATTGCTTGCTTTTTGTGATACGGATTAGGGAAGTGATCTACTTGACACAGGAAGTCCACTACAGGCTATTCTGTATTTTTGGGGCCCAATTTGATCTCTTGGTCCAGTAAGAAGCAAGCTGTTGTATCCAGGTCTAGCATTAAGCCTGAATTCAAAAGCCTAGCCGTAGTGCTTGCTGATCTCATGTGGCTGCAATCTCTGATGACTGAACTCCACTTGGTCTGTCCCTTTGCTCCCACCATATTTTGTGACAGCCTAAGTGCAGTTCAACTTGCAGCAAAACCAATCCTACACAATTGCACAAAGCATTTTGAATTGGATCTCTTCTTTGTGCAAGACAGCATCATTCAAAAGTGGGCCTTTGTGTCTCATGTGCCTTCCCATGACGAAGTGGCTGATATTCTTACCAAAACCTTTTTAGTTGCTTCATTTGATAGGCTAAAGTCCAAACTTAGAGTCGTTGATCCACTAATCCTAAGCTTGAAGGGGAATGTGAAGGATACCATTAGTTTGAGCTAGATAACAGAAGTAGTTATAATTGTTTATTAGTTAGTTATTAGCACTAATAGCTTGAAGAGCTGACTTGTGTAATACTCTAGTGTAAACAACTCTATATAAAGCTCACAACTCCCTTTGTAATTTATTCATTGAGTATTGAATACAAACACGTCTCTCATTACAATCTTCTTCAACACACCTTTACCCTCGGGATCTTACTCTTTCATTCTTGGCTTGACACCTTTACTCATCAACAACTTTCATGAATACATGCCAACGATGTCACCATTGACGTAGATGACACTTCCAATATTAAACATTCATCGATTACATTTATATATGTACTTTGGAATATATTCATGATCCAACTAGAGAGAAAAGAGACATTCCCACAAATGTCTAATCACGCATTCAATGTACAAGTGCTTAAAGGTTACACAAATTATTCTCAAGTGGTTCCTATAAAGGGTTAAACATGGTGGGAGATACGGTGCCCACTGAGATTCGTTTGTCGAATAGTGGACATAACTCATGAACCGTTTGAATTCAAAGAAACAATTCCAGATTTATTAATTCAAAACCATATATATTATGTCTAGACTTAGAAAGGGAGACAAAATAAGATTGGCACAAACTTATCGTTCAGAGCTCTCTTTGATTATTTTTCTTTCTCTAGTTCAATGATATGATTTACTTAAATGTGGAAACGTATAAACGATTTGTGATTCAGCCAAAGTGCTCTTTGTTGACAAATTAGCATAGAGGGCTTTCTGATAGGTTTCATTCAATGCTATTCTCTCATATTCTCAAGCATTAGTTACGTAAAGTAACCTTCAAAAGGGTCAAATTTGCTATGATAAAAAATAAAATTAAAAATTACGAGACCTAACATAATTAATAGTTAATTAGGTTTCTTAAATATATATATAGTTAGGGTTCAAACCTTATCGATGTGTATGAAGAGGAACTCGTGGTTAGAGATTTAGGTAAGTCCCACCTCAAAGAAATTAATTCTTATTATCAATGATGGATACTTTGAGCAACAAAAATAATAATAAATGAAAAAGATAAAGAAAACTCCACCGATGAGGGCCATCCACTACGTTTCATGACAACATTATGTATAGATTTATAGTTGGTACATGACAAAATGATTCTAGGAAACTGGTTCACCGTATGGATGATTCATGATTGTGCAACTTGCACTTAGATTTGCCTTTTTTTTCCCGCCTCTGATGGATACTGATAATAACTGCCTATCACCTTGCTGAAGGATCCAAAGTCGATCAAACTTTTTTTTAAGCTCTTTATTTTGTTGGATTGACGCTAATTAGTGGCTAATTATTATATGACTTGCTTTAGTTGTTTGTTAAATTTAAATCACACAAAAAGCATTTCGACTAACCAGCCACATTGGCCTGGGTATAATAAACCTCACCTTATCTTTTGCGCATATCAATTATAATTTTGATACATATATACTCTAAATGCAAGGAGGTTTCTTACTTAAAAATAATGTGTATGTATCTAGTACTTTTCTTTATATATATCCATTTTGAAAGAGCAGAATAGCACGAGTAACTAACAAGTAGCATTTGAATATTTAGTACAAGTATTGCTAATTCACCCCGCATTCTTGTATTTTTCAACAATGAAAGAGTGTTTGACCCTCAACTAGAGAAGCTAAGGAGAACAAGAAGTGTTTGTGGATACAACCGACGTAGAAAACAAGACTCAATAGAAAAGTTTAAAACTAGCTTCCAAAAACAAATCCAAGCTATCCTCCAAGGGACACCGAAAAACCAAACAGCTGATAAACAAAATCATATTCATCATTATTTACAGATCTGTGCCTTTGCCAATGATAAAACAACGTCATCTTCATCGGAGGAAGATGTACCGATAGCACCGGCCGCAAGAGCACAACCAAAACAATGAAACGATCTAATCAAAACAAGACAGATCACTTTACACAAACTCCATCAAAACCAAAACACCATACTCAAACTGTCTCATATTTGAACTGAGAATCGAAAGAAAACCACATCGGGGCCAAAATCAACAAGACGTAGAAAATCTGACAAAGCAGGCCGGTCAGCAAGCCTGCACAAAATATCTCAACACTGAGAACAAATCGAACAGTAAAATAGATCTATATGAAACGAAAATGTAAACAAAGAATGGTAAGACCAATGTACTGTACAATCATTTCCCCTTATCTATTGATGAGATATAACTGAAGACTTTTTTCTTTTGATAATTGATAACTTCCGATGCAGTGATCCTCAGAGTCAATATACATGTTTGCTAGCATAGTACCCTTTTTTAATCTTTCAGTCTTAAGCTAAGAAGCGTAAAGGTATCAGGCTGCAGAAGGACAATGACAAAAAATTGAGAGCAAAAAAGATGAGATGAATGAATTCAAGAATTAATCTCACAATGAGTGAATGATTCTAGACCGTGCTTAATTTACTGAGATGGGTGAGTTGTATGCAAGGGGTTAGGGATGAAAATCTTATATCCCCGAATGGTATCTTTTTTTTGTCACCTAATCATTTATTAACATGTGAAAAGATAAGAATAAAAATAAATATAAAATTTATAAATTATCAAATATATAATATCTATTTATTACATGTTAATAAATAATTGGGTGCTAGAAAAAAGAGACCATTTGGACACAGAAGATTTCTAGTTACAGCCGAAGTTCCAAAACTGATCTCTAGTTACATAACAGAAACTGAGATGAGCAAAGTAACTGTAATAACTAACTTCATTTTGTGCTCTTACTACTCCTATCAAAGTGCATTGATGGATTTAGAAGAAAATAAAGAAGAGACAGGTAATTAAACAAGAATAAAATCAACTTTACCCGAAGTCGATAATCTCCAGAAAAAAATTATTAAAGAAGAGAGATGAATTTTGAATTACAGCTTATATATTGGCAAAATAGTATTTCATATTTTGAAACATATTTTTCAAGTGTATTGACGGAAGCCTCTCACTACCAACTCACTCCTAGCGGCTTTCATATTTTGAAACATCATTAGAGCATTTTCAACATTCGAGAAGATGAATAAACAATTTTATTTCTCCACATGCCACTGGGAGACAATCAATTAACTGAATTAACAGCAATTTTGTTCAGATGTTATACCATGGTTGGACTATATATTCTTCACAAAGTCATATTGCTTAATTTCTGGGATCACTGAACTCAGCTCTACTCTCTACAATAAGATGATTTTCCGCTGCAAATTTATTTCTGAACATAGTGGAAGATCCATAAGTGGCTATAAGAAATCATGACGAATTTAACTTGTTTGACAAAGTGAGGACTAATGAGAGGCTTACGCTCCTAAAGATAAACAAAACTACGATTATTTAATATATAAATGCTTGTGTATAGGAGCTGACTTCTTATTAAGGCTTAATTGCTATTGAATTAATGAAAAGTTATCTTTACAAATTATTATTTAAAGATAGAACCCCTATAGGGGGTAGGAGTTATTAGCTAGCACATTAATAAGTACGCGTAAAGGCTATGGATGCTAGCTAGCTAGTCTCACTTTCATTGTTCTATGTTCCACCTCAACGTATCATGTGGGTCATACTAACTAATATATATTATATAAATGCAATTAAGAAAAGCACATAATTAATGACAATTAAACAAACATGCACCACATACACTCCAAAGGGAAATGTTTGACACAGATTGCTATACATCAAATGGCTTATTTATCTTTTACCTTAGAAAAAAGGGTTCGTCTTTGCTACCTTCTAAACCCTCAAGTAGCAGCCAACACAGCCTTTCCATTTATGTGGCATTATAATATGCAGTTAGATTCTCCGACGTGTTTAGATGCCTCTGCCTTCCAATTCAAATCGATTCTATTCAGGTGAGAATAACGAATAGGGGAACTGCTTCTCTGACTGATTGTAACATTAAATAATTGTTTGCATGTGCATGATAACTCCTTTAACTTAGAGCCAGTACTTTTGCTGTTTTTCAGTTGACTGAAAGTAAATGCGCTGATTATTTTGGCTAATATATAGTTTACAGGCCGGAGTTTCGATCTTAGGAATGGCCGTCAAGTTGATACGCCACATCCATAACTTTGCTGTTTCTGTTAATTTCATATGTTATTATCACCCTTAAAAAGAAAAGGAGCATATAAGATTTTTTTTTATCATCAGTGTAATTATCTTGCAATCATCACACAGAAATATGACCATAATTTATAAACACCATAAAGAAGTGCTTAAGTATTCGACTGGGGGGCGTAGCTAGCCTAATTGGAATTGTCCTTATTCAACTCCCTAGCTAATAACATCAAGTTGTTTAAACTTTACTTTAGTTTTTCAGTCTCTAGTTTATGTTTTTATAATGTTATCTCAATTACCTTTTTTCCTTTAGGAAAAGGACATGCAGGAATTATTGTGAACTAAATTATATACTCTACTTAATAATGAGATAAATTAGTTGTTAACAAGATTTTGATTTTATGTATAATTTGTTCGTGTTAAATATAAAATCATTCACATGTCTTTATCAATTAATTTAAGAATTTGGGATAGATGGTTTCATGATACGGTTTTATAATCATAGTTTTGACGGTTGTTATCCCTATTTTGATAAATTGTTTACACTTCAAGTCCAAAAGAAGTATTCACGTGGGATTAATGTAATTTCATAGTGGCTCATGTTTATTTGCAATTGCAAGATGATAGTTAGAAAGTATAACCATTGCTTTTTCAGCTTCATGCTCTTATTGGCACTTGCAAAGAGCCATCCTACCAACTATTTCTTTAAGAACTTTGTATGTATGGTAAAATGGTAAAATAGAACTACAGAAATCAGCTTTTGAAATTTGCATTACATAGAAGATAGCATCATGCTGTTGCTGTCGGACTTCTTATTGGCTCAGTGTACAGGAGGAGGAAAGGACTATGCATGCTTGATCTAAGGATCATAAAGACCCAGGCTCGATCCACCTAGAAGGCTAGAACACTTTGTCAGACTCAAAACGTGATCATGGCCACCAATAATGGCCTAAAATCTTCTCCATTATAACCTGTTGCTGAAGTAGTAATTACTTGTATGACAATTCATGGTGCTCGATCTCAAAGTCTTTAACATACTAGTTGACCATGTAACATAACCAGTGAAACATCCAATCAAAGCTTCTAACTTTCAATGGGAAACAGGCAGCCAGCAAGACTCATTGCCTCAAAGCTGGATGCAGAGAAAAACATGAATCTTTGAGGGGCCGGGTTTAGATACTAATAATGCCAATGTGGGGTGTATTTTTTGTTTTACATTGTGGTATGTGTCAAGGAATCATTCACCTAAAAAATTTAAGTCTGCATTAGGAAGTGAATGTTCAAGAATGATTTATGTATCTTATTTATATGCTCAACTCATGCAAAAACCTTATGAAAAGCGAAAAATGTAGATTTAAAATGTTATGAAGTTATAATATAGTAAAATGAGATTAGTTAAAGAGATATTCCGATGTATCATTTTAAGAAATCATTTTCTCAATGATTTACATTTTATTAATCATAGTTTTAAATTGCGATTGTGGTTGTATTATAATGTGAAAAATTACAAGAAAACACTATTGCAATGACCGTTATTGCTGTTACAATGTGTTACCGATCGCAATTTAAAACCATGATTTCAATGGTATACCATGACTATATGTGTAATATTTGTAGAATTAAAACCATTTCTTATATTTGTTATTTTTTAAATCAAATTATATTCAAGAAGTGATTCATTGATTCCCTTTTGTCGGTTTTCAAATAATCTAGAAAACCTTTTTTTTTCAACTATCAAGACATATATATGTATTGTAACGAACTTTTTTTTTCGAAAATATACCAACTTTAAATAAAGCTACAAGTATGAAGGAATCATTTCACTATATATAGCTCCTGTAGTTATCATTTCTTTGTTGAAAAGGGAACAGATCTTTTATACAAACAATCTAAACTGAGGAAATCATCAAAGGGCTTTTGTGAGCACGCGACACATGGGAGTTCATGAAGGAATGAACCACGGAAGAATTAAGATACCCTAATTTTCATGTTTTGTCCTATGTCTAAATAGAAAAATGCAGACAATAAGATGATGAACCAAAGATTCTCCGAGAGAATGGGGGCATTTGGATGGATCCATTGACAAGTAAGCGTGATGATGAAGTTGGGACTTAGAATGGTGGAGTTTGATTCACATTTAACATCGCACTAAGAGTAAGAACCCGTAAATGAATAGGAAATTCTACTTCAATAATGCAGCTCTTTTTCAGTAGGTATAAACCCTTTTGCAAAATAGACATAATTAAGAGTACAAATATAGAAATTTTGAACTAGAACGGTCCTATTGGTACATCACCCATGCGGCTCTTATCTACCCGTATATTCTTCTTTCATACAATAAGAATATAACGTTTATGGTAATTTGGCATTAAAATTACCATCCTCATGTTTCATGTGTCGAAAATCATACACCAAAGTTCTCATTTTCTTTCAGAACTCGAAGGAATCAAAGTATCCACAAAGAACATTCTCATCACGATTCAAGCTTTTAAGGATCCACTCGCAAAGCAATATCTCAATGTTTCCCCCACTTCTCAATATAAGGTCAACAAACAGTGTAAACTAGCTACTATTTTTGGGAATGAAACTCAGCTATTCCATGACCTACAGCTAACTGAACCACAAATGCTAGCTAAGCTATAAGTGTAGGCACAAAAATGGGTTATATACATTTATTGATGACAAAAATGTAGTTACCGGTAAATCGGTAAACCAATCACTTGTCTAGCCTGATCCTCACCTTAAATCGGTTCTATATATAATTGATCGGGTTTGAATCAGTTTGAGCTTTCTCAAAAAATAATTCTCCAAATTCTTAAAATTTTCATTGCTGAGAAAGGAACCTTGTCCATAAGGTTTGTCGACATACTCCTTTACATTCAAACTATTCTTTTTTTCCCCCTCAATATGTAGATGTGGCTCAACTCTTAAAATTAAAAGAGGAACAATAAGTACATCTCAAAAAGAGACTCACAATGCAAAGAGTCACTTTCCCAAACACACAAAATTGTAAGGCACAAAATACTAGGAGCTTCATTACACAAAACACATAAGATAGAAAAAACAATACTTGGCACTCAAGACATAAAACATGCAACAAACCGGAGATCATCAATGCAATAGCACGAAATACGTCATCTGAGACAATAAGCATCTCATCAAACCATTCTATGCCTTATATCTCTTTAGCTTCTATTGTCCATTGACTAAAATCCTTGGAACATCCAATCCCTCATGGCCTCCCCACGCTGTGATCATCCACAGTCACACATTCACTCAAACAAGACCAAAAGATGTCTCCAAAATGTAGAAGGGGATTGATAATCCAACACGAAGGAAAGGTTAGAGACATAGACACAACCAAGGAAATTAGACAGTATCAGAGGAAAGCACCACGAACCAAGCAAGCAATAGAACTGAATGTTAGGGAGTCAGTAGCATTGTAGTTGGTTAGGAATTGGTTATTCAATTATGTCACGACCCAATCTTAGGCCGTGACTGCCACATAGGCTAGATGAACTTACCTAGCCTGGCAAACCTAAAGATATGATCTCACTAAGATAAATTTTAAGTTTAAATAATTTAGCTACCGAAAATCTGGCAACACCTCCCCTAAAAACTGGACAATCCATATAAAATTAACCTGATACATAATGCAATTTCATAATCCAAATTCAATAGCCAGTATATTCCAGTAATTCTAGTTATACAAAATAA
Source organism: Dalbergia cochinchinensis (assembly GCA_031216125.1). Lineage (NCBI taxonomy): Eukaryota > Viridiplantae > Streptophyta > Magnoliopsida > Fabales > Fabaceae > Dalbergia > Dalbergia cochinchinensis. Next base: position 2,774,998 of record CM062377.1, read on the forward strand.
TCATGCTTAAACTCTTGCCTATATACATAATCAAAATACCCAACCTATGTCCTATAGCTGCAAAATAGTAGAGTTAACAACCAAAAAGTCTCAATTGACAATAGAGAACTACCAAAAAGAATATCCTAGGCAAACAGCAATCCCAGGAGCCTGCACCTCTCCCAATTTGGTGTGGTTCGGGGATGAACCAAGCAGAAGCTGGTGGTCATATGTCTGGTGAGGAAGTCGGGGAGTGATCGTTGGTGTAAGAAGGCACAGACAAGGAGCGGCTCCTGACAGAGTTCTAAGCGGAGGGGTACATGAATGAACCGATTACACACCCGAATAAGAGGGATCCTGAGACTGTGTAGATATGGGACTGTACAGTTAAAGAGGGCTTACATGAATTGATTTGTACAACCTATACCAACAAGATGCATCTTCTTTTCAGTAGCCCATTACTAAAGAACTCCATAGTTAAGCGTGCTTGACTTGGAGCAATTTCGGGATGGGTGACCTCCTAGGTTCCTAGGAAGCGTTGAGTGAGGACAAAGCATGCTGAAAAAATCCGTATTGGTTTGTGGGAACAGTCATCAATCCATAAAGTAGCAGGGGATGTTACAAGTTATAAGTCAGTTGTGTGAGGCACCTAAAATGTAACTACCTTTTATCCTTGAGCTATCAGCATAAATATCTATCCTTTTGTATGAATCAATCATTCAATAAAATCAATCAAATATTACTAAGAAACTCTTTGTTCACTTTCTCTCTTTTCTCTTGTTCTCTCTCATCTCAACTTGTCTCTGATACCTTACGTGGTATCAAAGCATGGTTTGATCCATGGCTACTCCAAATGGACTAAAGTGAACAAAGAAATAAGCTCCGCCATGGAGAAATAAGCTCCACAAAGCTTTTCGAATCTAGTATCTAGGAAGCTAAACAAAGAAAACTACCTATTAAGGAAGCAAGAAGCATTGGCAACAATGAAGGTTAAAAGCTTCAGAAATACTTAAGCAAGATCAAATCCCTAAGAATTTCACAATAGAAGCTAATGAACAATCAGCTACTAAATCCTTCAAGTTCTTACATTGGAAGTAGCAAGATAATTTACCCATGTCATGGTTACCATCTTCAATGAGTGAAAATCTTAAAGTTCAAATGGTAAGATGTGAATCTTCATATGAACTATGGGAAAAGATTGAATCAATCTTTGTTGTGCAAACTATAACACATATTAGAAAGCTTAAGATCCGATTGAAGAATGCTAAGAAAAATGGTGCTATGGATGACATTCTGTTAGATATCAAGAAAATTTCTGATCAACTTGCTATAATTGCATCTGAAATTAGTGATACTGAGTACATAGAAGCTGTGTTAGATGGCTTAACTAAGGACTATAATCCTTTCATCACCTCTTTACTATCTTGTGTTGAACCTTACACAATTGATGAAATAGAATCACCACTCCTATAATGTAATACTCAAGGTACATGTGTCCATAAGCAGGTTCTATACAGGCCTAGAGTCCCCCGGGGGCCCACCCAAGTAGCCGAATTGGCCCCGGTTGCAGAAACCAAGTTGTAGCCTCAGATTTTGCAAAATTATATAGAACATGTTTGCTGCAGTGAGTATGCCTTGCTGCAACGAACCAGCGAGTATGCCTGTTTGGTGTCACAGGCTCACACAGCGAGCACCCCGTATCAGCACAGTATCAGAAAATGACACCATTTCACTTATGACCTTTTTTAAAACCTCATCTGGCTCCCTTTATTTCAGAAGCCGAAATTGAAACCAAACACCCTAAACCCTCATTCTCCCATTTTTTTTAATCCAATCTTAATCTATCTCCGAAATCATTAAGGTATGTTTATGCTATTAGATTATGTCTCTATTCTCTCCATTCTTTCATGATCTTAGGTTGGACTTTGTTATTTCTCTCATTGTTGTCAAGTGGGGGTGCTCCCCTAATGTTGTTGGAATTATTGTTTGGGAATAAACTAGGAATGCCCATAGATTTCTTATGAGTTTTATGGTTGCAATATAATGGCAGACATTGGTGTCATCTCTCCTTCTCGGAGTCCCTTTGGTGTTGGTACTTCACAATCTAGGTGAGTAGGTTTGATCTTATGGCCTTACTTTAGTCATCTTACAAATTATTTCTAGCATCGTAAAACGGTTAGAGAATATTTGCTTGAGTTTTATCATGAACTAAAATATTTAATTGTAGTTTAGCAAGGGTTAGAGAATATGTATTGAAACTTAGCATAAAAATTTATATTTTAGAAAATGCATAGGACCATACTTGCTCTATGAAGAATTTATACGATTTAATTCATGAATTGATTATGACAATATGGAATATGCTATGGTTGATGAATGAAACTTAAGGCTTTATGTTTGTTATAATAGTTGAGAAAATGTGAACTTAGAAACATAGAATTTCCTTTTTCTTTTTTTTTTTATTCAGTTGGTTTTAGATCAGTCCGCCATGGACGCGATTTGCCTGAGAGCGTTAAGATCTCTTTTAGCTAAGGGCTCTTGTTCACCAGGAACCGAGCACTTCCTTATAGTTGATGGATGCTCTGTTCTCTTTAGTAATTCTTGAAAAGATAAAAATGATAGTTATTATGTAAAGTAAATAGAAATGTTTATAAATGCTGCATTATTATTATTTATGTATAATGTTTTCTCATCCCATGCACGGTTATGAGTGAGGATCCACTTACTGAGTTTTATTGCAAAACTCACCCCTCTTTTCTTCCTTTTTCCTCACAGACACGGGTGTAGCATAGGATCCTCCTCAACATTAGATATCTCTAGTTTGGGTGAGCTTTACGTGCAATGAAGTCTTTTTGGTTTTTTTAGAGTGCTCCAGTAATGTGATGGGCAGGGTCCCGGACCATAGATTCATATTTTGCATTTTGATTTTATGATTCTTTTTGTATTTAAAATTTTATATAGCTTTCATGAATCTATTTGTAAAAGAGCAACTCAGTTGAATTATTATCATGGCTATAGTTTCAGATTTTATTTTTGGAAAAATGTTTATCCAGAATTATTATAAGTTGAATTATGATTTAAATGGGATTTTATGAATAAAGTATGCATGTTGTACGGTGCAACAATCATGAGGCTTACATGGGGATAAGATTCCTTACGTGCTGGTCATGATCCATCGGGTAGTGACATATCAATTGAGGATCGAGTTGAGCTGTGTAATAAGATTGACCAAATTCAAGTTCCTATGCAAGCAAATGTTACTCATAAGCAATGGCCTCAATCTGTTTGAGGCAAAGGGAATTCTCATAGATTTAGAGGAAGAAACTTGAATGGATTTAGAGGAAGAAGAATGTTCAATGGAAGAAGCCGATCTACTATTGTGGTAAACCACAATGCCAATTGTGTGGTCGATTTGGCCACATTGTATGGGATTGTCATCATAAGTTTAACCCAAATTACACTAACCCTTTCTCTTAGCCTCAATCTTCAGCTAATCCGCTTCAAGCACAAACCCAGGCATACATTTCACAAGTTGGATCAACTCACTCTTAATCTGGGCCATCAACTCCATAGGCCTATCTTGCCTCGCCTTCTACAATATTTGATCTTATGTGGTATCTCAATTCTAAAGCTACCAACACTATAAGATTTTTGTGGAACACAGCGAAATTTTACACTTACAGATAGATATACATATGGAAATGAGTCGTCTATTTTTTCCACGTCTATAAGCAATATAAACAGATTATGTTTTTGTCTGTAATTTATAGTAGATTTTATAGATGGATTAATCTGTTTGTATAGATTACAGATGAAATTTTTTGTCTGTAAAATTGTTCAAAGTTTGCCCATTATAAATGGAAAAATCCATTTGAAATTGGCAAAAAAAATCACTTTAAAAGTTGTTGATTATAGACAAATTTTACCGTCTGTAATGGATTTAAAATTTTAAAAAAAATGGGTAAAGAGGATGAGGCAACATGCTGCGTGCAAGTTTAACAGGGAAGGAAGAAATGACATCAAAAGCTAACCATCTTCTACCATACCTCAATGCAATAAACTTTGGTTCATCAACAAGCAAATAAGAAGAGTTGTCTAGGTAGGCAACAAAGAAGGTGAGAATAATGTCCATGGCAAAGAAAGCATTGATATGAAAAGAGGAACCACTGGCTTATTAAGGAACCTGAATTCAGATGGACAAATCCATGAAGTGTAGAAAACTAAAACATTAGAAACTTCTCTATAGTCTGTAACATTATTAATACATACACCATCAAAACAAATATACATGTAAAGAAATAGCATAATTAAATAACTTCAATATTATTGTCGGAAGAACCATAGGCATTAGAAGTGGACAAAATACCGAGAGTAAAAAACTAAACCGGTGAGAAGGTTGAGCATAATAACAAGAACACAATGGCACAAACTATTTGTAAAATGGAGGCTCCAATCATTGATGGCGGTCAAAATAGTGACGATGGTTCTTGAGAGGGGAGGAGATGAAAGAGGGGGAAGATGGAAAATATGGAAGAAGAAAAGGCCCATACAAGTTTTGATCAGTGTCCCACGCATTACAAATGGGAAAATCCATCTGTAATGCAATTAATGAAATGAATTGTTTCACAAATCAAGTTACAGATGGATTTTTTTGTCTATAAACTGCGTGTATGATACACCCTTGAAATTTCAAATTATAGATGGATTTTCCTATCTGTAATTACTTTTTTAAAAAAAAAATTAAAAATCCCTTTGTATTATATGCGCTATTTGGCTGTAGTTTGCGCCAACATTTGCAGACAAATTTATAGACAAATCTACTAACTTTGACAAAAAAAATATTTTTACAATTTTTCATTTTCTCATCTGTAAATTCATCTATGATACATATAGGAAAATTCATTTGTAATGCGATTAATGAAATGAATTGTTTCACTAATCATGTTACAGATGGATTTTCCCATCTGTAAATCATGCGTAGATACGTTCTTGAAATTTCAAATTACAGACGGATTTTCCGATATGTAATTACTTATTTAGAATAAATTCATTAAAAATCCGTCTATATATCCGTTTGTATCATATGCGCCATTTGGCTGGAGTTTGCACCAACATTTACAAACCGATCTATTGACTTTGACTATTTTTTTTTCAATTTTTCATTTTTTTCATTTATAAAATTCGGTTGTGTTTTGCGAGATTCTAGTAGTTCAACCACATCACTCATGATCTTGATAATATAATGCAAAGATAGCAACATGAAGGATCAGACAAAGTTAGAATATATAATGGAACAGGTATGTTTATTCATCATGTTGGTTATTCGATATTGTAAACATCTTCCAAATTATTTGTACTTAAAAATCTTCTTCATGTACTTTCAATTACCAAAAGCTTTCTTAGTGTACTTCAATTTGCTAGAGATAATGAGGTGTTCTTTGAATTCCATGGTAATAAATGTGTTGTTATATCATAGGATTCCCCAAAGACACTTCTCTACGGGATTGTAAACAATAACCTATATAACTTTCCTTCATTATCCAAGGCTATTCTTAGGACATCTGCTACTGCAGCACCTCTAGCAATTTTTCTGTAACATCCTAATTTTTAACCCAATACTCTAGAACATATTTAGGTTAATCATTAGTCTATTACTCTTTTAGTCTCATTCCTTACAACCTTTCATTAAAATACTTAGCGGAAAATACGAATAAATTTTTCTTTTTGAAACTTGAAAGCAAAACGCGAGCCGCGCACTAACCTATCGTTCGTCATAACCATATCGTACGAGAAAAGTAACCACACCATTGATAATCATGAAACATAGTATTATACTTAACAATCATAATGTCATCACATCTTCATAGATACATAGACTACTAACATCATTGTACCATCATTTACATCAAAACACGTCCATATATGTGAAGTCATCCTTATCCACCTATGAGGTTGGATAAGTGTCAACCCAAAAGCTAAGCTATCTATGCTTCCGCGGCGACCCTCTGCCCCGTCTTCTAGTGTGATCCTCAAACACGAGCCTCAGAAGAAGTCACGATCCTCGTTGTAATCCTCGTCTAGAGACGACACGGAAGAAAAGGAAGGGATGAGAAACTCATTCGAGATTCTCAGTAGGGATTCCCGACTCCAACACTAGTGTCATCGTCGTCGTCCCCAGCCACCTCGGTTTTAATTATGAAAAAGGTGTACATGCATAAGGATTGGTTTTAGGCTTTACAAATCTATTTATCCGAAGTGGGTGTCTTTTAGTATGTGTCTTAATGACATGAATGCAACAGATATTTGATGAATGCATGACAATACCATATGCACATTAACACGAAAATCATAATACTTGGGCACATCATAAAGAAACATAAATCATATACGTGGCATAAAAAGGCATAGTACTTTTCTTGTGACATCTTTCTCATAAGTAAAACTCTTAAGTTCTTTTTCTTGAAGACCACCCTCTTAACATATCCACCAAATATCCAACCGATTCACCGGCCCGGCGATAATTTGATCACCAAACTACATCTCACCTATCACTTAGGAATAAGCTCAATCCTAACTAGTCGTCACTAGATTTAATATGGGCTAATTGAGGGGGTATACATAATTTTCTTGGATCACCTATCTTAGGATCATTTCCTTCTTTGAAACGCTCTACTGGTATCTAGTACACAACGAATTGTCCGCTTTGGCAAGCTCAATGTCAATACCCTCACGGATTTGTTTCCTCCCCACCGTAGCGGGAGAAATGCGTCTCAGTACTATGTCACATCTGTTCTGGGGGTGCTCGGCCGAACCGGTGTCACCCAGAACCTATCCTGGGGGTGCTCGGCCGAACCGGTGTCACCCAGGAGTTTTCACAAACTTTTCTCAAATTCTCAAGTTTGATGGGAAATTCGGCAGCGTAACGGCATACACCGGATTTCCTTCAAACTTGCTTTATGCCACGAAACATATAGAGCATGCATAGCCATTCAACATCAACATAAGGCATCATATTCATCGTATGCATCGTAAGCATCATAATATCATAATTTTACATAACGCATTGTGGCGGGAGCATCAACACATCAATACTATACACTCTCATCAGAGATCACATGCTCAAGTTGTTCTCGTAATAAAACATATATGCTCATGAATTCCTCATATGAATATCATCATCATCATTTACATAACATACATCATCATGGAACATTCAACCGTTTATCCTTACGGTAGCTTATGCTTTGACCCTTACGGGTCTTAATCATGAGATTTGGTTCTCTAATATCCGTCGCTCATATTTTATGCACCTAAGGGCTCATAATTAAACATCACTCATAATCCTCATATCTACATTTAAATCTGAAAAGCATAGGGTAGAATTCTTAACTTGTGATCACGGGGTTCTAGAACTTACGTTTTAGACCCTTTCTTGGTTCCGTCTTCGCCTAAGGCGCTATGGATTAAATCTAAATCAATTATGAGGTATTCCCATGCTTAAGGACTAGTTATTAATCATGTTTACCATGTTGTAAGGGTGCTGGACAGAATCCAGAAAATTAAATGTTCTAAGAGTTCTACATTTGCATTTTTACGATTTTCTAGTCACTAGTTTCCCCATAGGTGCTAGAATTCAATTCTAATCCAAATGATACCAACTTTTTCATGTCTAAACAATCTAAATCTGATTATGTTCCCATTAAAACAGTTTGGATTAGTTCCATAAACAAATGGGTCAAAACTATGTTAAATTCTAGCTTTACGGTTTTTCTAGTTAGCTAGTTTCTTACCTATCATGCATAGGATCGCTTCTACATCATCATATGATATTTTCACACATTCCAACACATCAAAACATCATCATACAGCATCACACTCATCACATCAGAACCGAAAACATTTAACTTAAACGAGAGAGTTAAATTGACATTTCTAGGTACATAAGTTAACTAGTTTCTCTTGGAATCATTCTAGAACTTCTAAAACTCTTTGCAAAACATTTTAATTCATCAAAAGGCTAAGAGAAGCCTTAGGTCTCTGATCAAAACATATTCCATCCCTTAAAAGATAAAATCACAACTTGTGATGACATAACCTTAAAAGATTGTAAAGCTTTAGGGAAAACTTAAAACATAGACTATTGGTCCTAGTAGCTAGATGAAAACTCATTGCAAGCCCATCATCACTACTTGGCCGAAATTATGCATTCAAGGAATACATTCACATATAACTTTAACTTGGAATGAAATGGGCAAGTCTTTGAGCTCTAGGTTCTTAAGTTGTGACATAAACTAAACGTGCTCATGCTTTTTGTTTTTAATCTTGCTTACAAGGTAAAGTGATGACTTAAAATTAAATATGCAAGGCATAACTTAAACGTTCAAGCTTGAAAGTAAATATGCGAGGCATAAACTTAAACGTGCAAGCTTGAAGGTAAATATGCATGGTTCAATTCTTTATTTTAGTGCTCTTGGCCCAACAACAATCGACTTTAAGGCCGAAATAGATAGGCATTCGAGAAATTAATTAGGTGATAATGCAAGTTCAATTCTTTATTTTAGTGCTCTAGGCCCAACAACAATCGACTTTAAGGCCGAAATAGAAAGGCTTCGAGAATTAAATTAAGTGATGATACAAGTTTCATTTTAATCTTTACGTTCTTAAGTGATAGCTAGAAAGCAAAGATGCATAGCAAGAATGTAAATATGGATGTAAGTATAAAATAAATTATGCAAGTTCATTTTATCATTTCTAGAGCTCTTGACAAGACTTTAAAGGAATTTAAACCATAACCCAAACTCATCCAAACAAGGTAAAGTCAAGCTTAGAGTTCTTAAAACTCAACATAATATTTTTAGGAAATCAAACCATGAAGCTTAGAAAAAATTAAGGAATGGCCGAAATCTTCAAGGAGAAAAAGGAACATTTTAAAACTCTAAAGTTCATGATCTTGGTGATATATTAACACCAACATCATGAGTCCTCATCATTGAGTTCATAGAGCCATTTAAAAACATCACTAAAGCTAAAGTTCTCAAGAGTTCAAGAAAGGAAAAACTAAAAACATTTTTGCTCAAGAACAAAGATCAAGCTCTAGAGTTTGTTTCAAGTGATGAACATCATCATGAAACTCTCATCATCAAGCTCTCCTTCCTTTGTTCTTCAAGGCCTATGGCCGAAAATGAAAAGGAAAAAGGAGTGGAAATGAAGTTCTAAAGAGAAACAAGAGAAACTATGAACATCAAGCTTGAAACAAGAACTTTAAAGAAAGAATACATGAAAGAAAATCCCTACTTGGTGTGATGTTCTTGAAGATGGAAGAAGAAGATGAAGAACTTGAAGATCTTGAAGAACACAAGAATTTTGAGAGAAAGAGAAAAGCTTTGAGTGTTCCTAAACTTAGCAAATGATCTAAAAGTGGTGCAAGCTTCCCAAGGCCATCTATTTATAGAGAAATGAAGCAAATGGAGGGTGCAAAGGGAGGAGGAGGTTTCGGCCATCAGATGGGGAGGGAGACCATGAGTTCCATGAGGTGAGATAATGTGGTCTTGAGGCATGGTGAGGTATGGTTCAAAGTATGGTGAGGTATGGTTCAAGGTATGGCCTCAAGCATGGTTCTTTGAGTGAGAAAATAATTAAACATGTAGTCAATGGGGAAGAGAATTTCGGCCATGTGCATCAGATTTGGGAGAGGTTTAGTTGCATTTTAATTGTGGTTTAGAGTTGTGTTTAGGTGTATCTTTGATTATGCTTAAGATTAGGAATTTGTAAGAAAGTGTTTAGGTAAGGGAAATGGATAATTAAGGTGGTCTAGACATAATTAAGGAGTGGTCTTGCACCATTAGTGAGTTAAATCCTCAATTTAGAGTCTAAACAACTCTAGACACATTTCCTTGATTTAAGGAATTGGAGAGACAAAACACTATTCAAGATTCCAAGACTAGGAGTCTTGAGTTCTAAAAAAGGATTTAAGTTTAATCTAAGCAATTTTAGGTTCTAATTAACTTTAATAAATTATTTTGACTCTAGATTAATTAGGGAAATAAATTAATCTTCGTTTAGAGCCTAATATTGCTTAGGTTTGCTTAATTACGTTATTAAGCTCAAAAGCACTATTCTAGGGGCAAAATCATAATTTTGCACTAAAACTGCCCGGGACCACCGGGACTTGAACAGAGACCTCTAGACACATGAAAACATGTTTTTAAACCTCTGGGGAAAGTTTCGGGCTCAAACGGCACCTTTACCCGCGTAAAACGCTACAGGGGTATTTTGGTCATTTTGACCCGAAACTGCGGAAAACGAGATTTTTGCTTTCGGGAGCATTCAAAGGCCATTTAATCCCCTTCAAACATTGAGTTGACCCTTCGAGGATGACCGAGTTGGTTACCCTCGAGTTCGGGTCAGGAAATGACCTCAGGGGCATTTTGGTCATTTCCCTCGGACAGTAAAATCGGGGTGTTACATTTTCATTCAATTGTTCCTAATTCTGTACCTACTTTTCAAGTTTGGCATAATAGATTTGGACATCCTTCCAATAGGATTGTACAAATGGTTCTGAAGTCTTGTAATATACTTTTTGACATCAATAAAATTCCTAACATTTGTGCCTCTTGTTGCTTTGGTAAATCTCATAAATTACCTTTTGCATACTCAAAAATAGTTTACAATGCATCTTTGGAATTGGTTTATCATGATATTTTGGGCCCTGTCCCTATGCCATCTACTAATGGTTCTAAATATTATATAATCTTTGCTGATGCTTATTCAAAGTACACTTGGTTATATCTCTTGCACAGTAAAGGTGAAGCATTTTTAGCCTTTATATAGTTTAAGTCGATGGCTAAGCTTCGCTTGTCTCTAAACTTAAGACCCTTCAAATAGATAATGCCAAAGAATACTAAACTTTCACCACATATCTTCTTCCCTTAGGTATCCATGATAGATTTACATGCCCATGCTCACGAACAAAATGGTCCCTCTAATAGAAAACATAGACATGTCACAAAGGTTGGTCTCACCTTCCTGGCTAATGCTTCTTTCCTTACTTAGTTCAAGGGGAAGCTTTCCAAACAACAACACATCTCATCACTTACCTTCCCATATCCATTCATGAATTCCTCTCTACATTTGAAACTCTACTCCACAAACAACCTAACTATCATATCTTCAAATCCTTTGGTTATACCTGTTATATCCACACCTTTGGCCATATTACAAACATAAGTTGGAGTTCAAGTTAGTATAGTGCATATTCTTAGGTTATTCTTCCCAATATAAGGGTTGTAAGTGTTTGAGTAAAACTGGTAAGGTGTATATATCTCAAGATGTCATCTTTGATAAGCATTTATTCCCCTACAAATAACCATTTCTCTCTCCCTCTTCCACATCCTCTTATGAATTGTCATATATTACTACTATTCCAATGGTAAACCATTCTCTAACTCATAGTCAAAAATCTAATTCTGTAATTTTGAATACCACCATTGATAGTATACAATCTTGTCTTCCTTTATGTAATTCTATCTCTGCTAGTTCTTCTAATTTGAGCAAGTCAATTACTCCTCCAACTAGCACCTTGCAAATTGTTTTGCCAATGCTTCAACTAGACTTTGCAATACATGCAGTCCCTGCTCCAGATTCTAATTTTGCTCCTCTTCTAGTCAATGATCATAACATGACTACTAGCTAGAGCAAAGAATGATATTTTCAAGCCTCAGGCTCCTACGACCGTCCATGAACCTTGAACAGCTAAACAGGCAATCACTGAACCAAAATGGTACCCTGCTATGAAAAATGAACATGTAAGACTCATGCACAAAAAAACATGGTCCCATGTTCCATTGCCATCTAAGAAAGAAGCGATTAGTTGTAAATGGGTTTTTAGGGTGAAATACAACCCAGATGGTTAACTTCAAAAGCATAAGGCTAGATTAGTATCTAAGGGGTTCCCTCAACAAGAGGGCTTTGACTTCCATGAGACATTCAGCCTTGTTGTTAAGCCTACAATAGTTCAAATTATTCCTACCTTTGCCTTCTCTCAAGGTTGGACAATAAACCAATTGGAATTCCATAACATATTTTTGAATGGAAACCTGCATAAGCAAGTCGTTGCGACTCGACTTGCAGGACTCCAAGTAAGAGGTCCTCATTTAGTGTGCAAGTTGGACAAGGCCCTTTATTGGCTCAAACAAGCCATGCACACTTGCTTTGAAAAGCTCAATCATATACTCATCGAACTTGGATTTATTGCTGCAAAATTTGGTTGTTCCTTGCTCATCAAAGTCACAGCCATTGAAACACTCTATGCTCTTGTTTATACTGATAATATGATAATCAATGGCACCTCCAATTTATATATTTCTTCCTTTATTGTTACTTTTAATAACACACTTGCACTAAAAGATCTTGGTCTGCTCCATCACTTCCTTAGGCTAAGTCCACCAAAATTGGAGGTCTACATGTGTCTCAAGCTAAGTATATAAAAAGCATCCTTGTTAGAGCTTAAATATCTGATTTTGAACCGTGCCCCACTCTACTGACTTTTGATCTTAAGCTCTCTAATTAAGGTGATGACTTATTTGAAGATCCCTCTCTCATTGGAAGACTGTGGAACATATTTTGTGCTACCTTCAAGGAACTCTTATTCATGGCTTACATTTTCGTCGATCTTTTTCTTTGAATCTTATGGCCTTTTGCGAATCAAATTAGGGTTCAGACCACAATAATTGCAAGTCCACATATGTCTTTTGTGTTTTCTTGGATAATAACCTTGTTTCCTGGCTCTCTAAGAAGCAGCATGTTGTCTTGCATTTGAGTACATAAGCTGTATACCTAAGTTTAGCATCAGTGATTGCTGAAATCTCCTAGATTCAGGCTATTTTATCTAAACTTCACCTACCTATTTTAGTCCCTTGTATTTACAGCGATAACCTTAGTGCAGTAATGTTAGCTTCAAATCCTATGTTGCATCAATGCTCAAAATAATTTGAGCTTGATTTACACTTTGTTCTTAAGAAAGTAGCTTAATGCCAGGTTATTGTTCATCATATCCACTCTGAAGAGTAGGCTGCCGATCTCCCACTAAATTTGTCAACAGCTCCTGCTTCCCTTATCTTCATAGAAAACTCAAAGTTGAATCCTACACCTCAAGAGTTTATGGGGGGATGGAAGGAGCCAGCAGCATTATAGATTTTTAGGAATTGGTTATTCAGTTATAAGTCATTTGTATAAGGTATGTGAAATATAATTGCCCTCTATCCTTGAGCTATCAGTATAAAGAGCTATCCCTTTGTATGAATTAGTCATTTAATATAATCACTCAAACATTACTCGGAAACTTTCTCTTCAATTTCTCTATTTTCTCTTATTCTCTTTCATCTCAACTTGTCTCTGATACCTTAAACTAACTCGACATCCCACAAGATTTGATTACCCACTATGTGCCTTAACCGAGTCAATTAACGGTCCAAATTTAATAACTATTAAAAAATGTTTGATAAATTTTTCAAATCAAGTTATCGATGTTAGACTATAAAATTATTCATGAATCTTTTCTCATTGTTGCCTTAAAGTTTTGGGAGAGATGATTTCTTCATATGCAAATTAGAGCCTCCATGGTTACATGGTCTAGGGTTTGAACCTTTATTATGATAAAATTATTCATACTTCCAAGTTTAAAAGAGACACTTGCATGAGGGTCTTAAGAGTATAAGATCATTAATGTGCTCTTACCTATCAGTTTAAATTTTTAGGAGAGATGATTCATGACATATAGTATAATAGTCGAACTACATGATCCATAAGTGTGTATAAAATTTGACATGTCAATCGTCAAATTAATTAATTTGTTTTACTTGTTATTTTAAAAGCATCGACTACAAATTAGAAACAATATTTTATGAACAATTAGTTTCTATCGAAGTTATGAGGTCAATGATAAGGGGCATTTATGCGACTTATCTTGCTACTAAGCCTTAGGTTTTTGCATAAGTTTTATTAAGTTATTGGAAGAATTAATTAGGATTTTGATTTATTCCTCATTGTGTGATTTTGATAGAATTGATAGCTTTTGCATTAATTTTGGGATAATTATTGGATTAGAGCTTGTTGTATTTAACTTGTCTCTTTGAATATGGTTTTTGTACACATGAGCTTTAGATTAAGTGCAATATGTCAAGAACAAGGTTGAAAATTATTGGGAAGAATTTGGGAGCAATATAGAAGAGTTCTTGAGTTCATTTGAGCACAATTACAAAAAGTATTGTAATGAAACTATATATCTCTCTCTACAGGGATCAGATTGAGACAAATAAAGATCTTTTAAAAATCTCAAGAAGTCCTCTAAAACTTTTATGTTCAGCTTAAAACCCAATTCTAAGATAATCTTAGTGAAAATCTAGTTTCAAGATTAAAGGTTGCTGATGCTCTGATGCTATCTAACTTGACCTCTAGTTAGTATTTTTGTAATATCGGGAGCTATAGATGACCGATTGAGGTGATTTTAGTGGAGTTAGATAGTTTATTCAAAGGGCTACAATTGCTATTTCTAGTGTCAAGGACAGATTCTGATGTTTAAGGGGCCAAAATGACTAAATACTTAAAGACATCTATTATGTCCAGTGCTACAGCTCGTGAAATGATGAGATTGCAGCTCACTTATCTATTTTTGGGCCCATTTGGCCAATTATTATAGAGCAGTATTTAAGGGATTGTTATAGACTTTTACCCTAGATTTCAACCTATTTTAGGTTGCGACTTTAGTTGCTATTATTCCCTCTCTACATCTCTTTCTTCTCCTTCCCTATTCTCCTCTCTTTTAGGGATTCCGTTGGTGAAGGTGCTCTGTCTTGGAGATTGTAGCAATGATTATTGCTATTATTTTTAGGTTCTTTTATTTTCATTGTTGTAATCTTCCAGAGATGAAAGAGTAGATTTCTTTACTAGTGTAGGAATTTCTAGATAGATTGGGATGACATTTGAGACCATTTGTCTATATTGAATGCATTGGTTTTCTTAATGTTCTGCAGTTTCTATTCCTTTAATTATTATGGTAATTGCTATAATTTTTATTGGAATAACTAAATTGACGATTGTCATTTAGGGAAAACCTTTGGGCATAAATTGATAGATATATTAGTTTATATTTGAGGGAGAGCATTGGAATTAACTTTTTGATTAGCGGTTAGGCTATAGCAACTACCTTATTAAATTAGTGTGATTTCTAAAGAAATTGAGAACTCGTTTGTTAGTTATTTGCATTGGTTAAATTCTAGAGGTCGATCGATCACTAGTAGAATTGCCAGTAATTTATTACTAATAGCCACCAATGGGTTTAATATTTGATCAATGATAATTGATTTCCAATCCTAAGAATACTTTACACTAGTGCTTCCCTCACTGTTGCTATTATTTTGTTGCTATTAACTTTTAATTTTAATTATTTTAATTCTCATTCTTCCAAACCCCCAATTTTCACAACTAAGTGTTGAAGCCTTCTTGAGAGACGACATAGGTTGCGCCCTTTACAATATTTTTGGTGCAACTTAGCATTAAATCAATTTTCTAATTTGAGGAGGTAGGCGACAACCTCCATTCAGTTAGCTCATGGTAAAGAAAATATTACACTTTTATTCACAAAAAAGAAAAATACTATACTTTAGTTTTGAAGTGCAATGTAGGCTATTTTTCTCTCAAGCTAAGATTTATGTAAATGTTGTTTGCCAATGTCCATTTATCTTATCACTTTATTCTTTCTTTGTTTCAGTGGGCAGCATGGCCATAGCAATGAGAGCCTTCAAATTAAGCGGTCCATAACTTTTCACGAACCTAGCTATATGAAACATCCCAACTTCTACTTGGAATTGATTAAACTTCTACATGTCATGCCAACTTTTTTATGGAAGGTAGAGATGACTATTTGAAGAAAACAATTTATATGGAGATTTTTGAATATATTATATTCTATTCTCAAATTAAAAAAATGATAAATGACTTTTTTATATACTTTTAATTTTTAAATTAGTCATCTCAAAACAAGAATATTGTTATTTATGCTTATTTTATTGTAAGGAAAAATGCCTTTTTCTGCTATTTGAGAATTACCTAAACGGAGAAATAAAAATAAGAAAATCATCATAATAGAAAATTAATCTTTGAAAAACTCTAAAATCGAAGAAAAAACCGCGGTTACTGTCAGAAGATATTACACTTACACTTTCCAAAGCAAATATGAAGCTACATGATAAGGGGCATCTGTGTCAATTATCTTACTTCTATACCTTAGCTTTTTACTTGAGTTTTACTATGTTGTTGACACAATTAATAAAGATTTTGATTTATTTCTCATTATGCGATTTTGATATAACTGATGACTTTTGTATTGATTTTGGGATAATTATTGGATTAGAGCCTCTTGCATTTAACCTGTCTCTTTGAGTATGGTTTTTGTATATAGGAGCTTTGGATCAAGTGCAAAATGTCAAGAACAAGGTTAGAAACTATTGGGAAGAATTTGGGAGTAAAATAGAAGAGTTTTTGAGCTTATTTGAGCACAATTACAAAAAGTATTGTAAGAGAAAATATGTATCTCTCTCTACAGGGATTGAACTAATTGAACTAAGATAAAAATAGATGTTTTGGAAAGCTCAAGAAGTCTTCTAAAACTTTCGTGTTCAGCTCAAAACCCAATTTTAAGAGCATGTTGGTGAAAATTGAGTTGCACTACACCTCACAACAAGAATAGAGATAAAGAAGAAAGTTAGATAAAAGTTTAAAATATTTTCAACAAGTACTAGTTAATCTAAACGAATTGGCTCTATATATATAGCTTTGACCTTCCGCTTTCCTTTTGCAATCCTAGGTGATAAGGATTTGTTCCAAGAAGCTTTGCTCCCCCTTTTATTCCTGGGCGATATAGGACTTCTTTCAAAATGTTTTATTTCAGTCAAAACCAACATCTCTTCAATTGGTAGTGTCTGCACTAACAATCCCTTGGAATCATAGTCTATATTGACAATCATAGTTTAAAGAACTATCATACTCCATTATAAAAAGTATACTCACTTGGAATGACACAATTCTAAGAATTTCACCTTGATATATGTCAAAACCTTGCTAAAAATTTTTGGTGCAACTTCCACATTAGCTTTCTGTGAAAGTTCTTCAACCATTAATGTAATCCCACCACACGCCTTGCATCAATGCCAACCAAGATTATGCCTGTGTGCAACTGTCGATTTGCTAGCAGCGCTTGCACAATCCAACCACACACCTTGCATAAAGGCCAATCAATGCCTATATGAAATTGTGGACCCACTAGCAACACCTTATCATTTTCTCTATGTAATCTTGATTGTATCATGACATCCTTGACTTGTATTTGCCACAAGCCAAAATCAATTCTTCAATCAATTGTATACAAAAATAGTGAATGCCAATTATAAATCATGAATTAGTAAGGTTCCCAGGAAAGATATGTGAGTCATAATGGACACACTTAAATGCCAAGTCTTTTTTAGCCTGAACCTTTACAAAACAATACTCATACAATATGACACTTCCTCTGCATAATCAAGGATAATTCTCAACCAAGTACCATATTTCTTCTCTAATGTGGAAGATCGAACTATGCTACAATCATAAAGCTACTAAGAAAGTATACCATCAAGCCATAAACTTTGATACAACTTGATGGGAAAAATACATTATTTCCTCATTGAGAATCACCTTAAACATAGAATAATAAGAACACAATCACAATACAAGAATTAATGTGAAAAACTCCAAAACAAGAGAAAAAGTCACGGTCACTGCCAAATGATAACTAGAGAATATATATAAAAATTCTTACAACATATAGACATCATTCTCAAACACCCACACCCCCAGTACAACCACACTTTCTAAGCAACTTTGTAAACTACAACTCACAACAAGACTAGAGAAAAAGAGTACAAACTTAAAGAGTTTTCGACTAGTGCTAATTGATCCATGAGAATTGAATCCATATATATAGCCTTGACCACCCTCCCGTTGCAATTCTACACAATGTGAGACTTGTTCAAGAAGCTTTACTTTCCCCTTTTATTCCTAAGTAATGTAAGACTTTTTCCAAGATGTTTTATTTAAATAAAAACTAACATTTATAGACTTATTCTAAGCTTACATGAAGAGAGAAAGATTATAAGATAACAAGTATACAATTTTTCTTTTTCAACACTCATCAATTTGTATCTTTCTCTCTTCATATAAGTCTAGGATGAGTCTATAAAATAATTCAAATAATATTTTTATCCATATGCTATTATTAAATTTAAGAATTGGTTGCAATGAGCAAAAAGATTTTGATGCAATTCCTATCCTTATTCGAACACCTCTTGAAGATATGATCGACATACACTTCGAAGTATGTACATTCAAAAACTTTTATTTAAAGTTTTTTTATTTTATCTTTTTTTTTTACTTTATTCATGTGCTATTTACAAGAGTGTCCAAGATTGATGTGTATATACATATACATATACATATATACTTATAGCGAAGGCTATGGTACACCACCTAAGTATGGTGTACCGCACACCTAGTAATCTAACAACAGTGATTTAAGAGTCTATGCATGCTCCAAATACATATGATACACTATATGTTCACGTCGTTATCTCTCTCTTGTTTTCCCTTATTGTTTTTGACAACTTCCAGGGAGGAGATCCAATTCCCCAAGAAGAACCTTAAGCTCCACCATGAGTGGATCAATGAAATTTGGGTTCCCTTGTATGAACCACAACCACCACCACCACAACAACAACTACAACAACATAACAACAACAACCTTTTGTTTTGATGAGATAAAAGTTTTGAAGAAAAAAACAAGAAAAAATTAGTGAGAGTTTTGAAATTTTTCAAATTTTAATAACCTCTATATTTGCATGAAGGAAGAAAGAAAATCATTGTTAGGCATTAAAAGTTTTTTTCTTTTCATGGGGTGGGGGGGGTTGGTCCTTTTCCTTTTCAATTTTGTTTTCAATATGGCAATCTTGTGATTTCATTTCAATAAGGTGCTGCAAGGCAATTGAGGCAGAGCAACAGTTGAGGGCTCGAATAGGGGTTGCTGTGATTCTGGACGAAGATGGGAAGGCCAAAATAGGTTTGTTAAGCATGAAGCTTGTAATGGCTATAGCAGCTACAAAATCCATGGCTAAACAATGTGTATCTGAGCCCCATACAAAATGTTGAGGTGTTTGGAGGAAAGGATGTCAAAGGAAAGAGGGTGGTCCTCGAGATCCAATTCATAAAATCAACCAGAAGAAAAAATCAAATCACAAAGTCTCAATCAACAAACTTTCTCCAATTAAAACCACATATAAGTTAGTGGAGAGGTAGAGGTGGTGATCGGAGGAGAATGTATGGCGAAGGATGGTATATCTCAAACTTTGTTAACGGTGATCTGTATGCTGATTCTAATTCTTTTTTATTTTTATTTTTATTGTTTGAAATATAACTATGTGGCACAAAGAAGTACAAAGTCATGGATCAGTTTCACCATATTTCAACTGCATTTTCAGAATATGGAAAAATAGTACAAGATTTTCAATTTTCTTATTTGGAAAAAAATGGGAGAAATTTATTATTTCGTGTTATTTGTATCCTCACTGTGATAGAAAAGTGCTTGTGATGATTGAAAGTGATAGTGGTGCTGAACTTGAAGAGAAAACTTATAAACCTAAACTAAAAAATTTGTAAACCATACTATAAAAACTTGTAAACCATGTTGTAAAACCTTGTAAACCGTGATTAAAAAAAACTTGTAAACCTATTTGTAATACTTATACAATTTATTTTATTATTACCGTGACTACCATCTATTTGTAATTAATTATTAAGAAGATTAATCATTGTATAAATGTCAGGGTCAACCAATTCTATTTTGTTGATTTCGATTATAGTCAAGAAAGAAATAAAAAAATAAAAAAATAAAAAGGAGAAATATTTGTAACTCTTTTTTTCCCTCGCTCGTCATACCTAATTTCTCTATTGTCATTGTACTTTCCTTTTTGGAGGGATTTTCATTTTTTATTTGGAAAAGGGGAGAAATTTGTTATTTAGTGTTATTTGTATGCTAACTGTAAGAGAGAAGTACCTGTGATGATTAAAAGTGACAATGGTGCTGAACTTGAAGAAAAAACTTGTAAACCTAGACCAAAAAAACTTGAAAATCAAGTTGTAAACACTTGTAAATTGTGATAGAAAAACTTATAAATTTGACACATAATACCTCTACACTAGAATACTTATACAATTTATTTGATTATCATCGTGACTATCATTATTTTATTTGTAATTAATTATTAGAAAAATTGATCATTGTATAAATTTCAAATTCAACCAATTCTATTATATCTATTTCAATCATAGCCAAGATAGAAATAAAAAAAATAAAAAGGAGAAATATTTCTAACTCTTTTTTTCCTTGCTCGTCATACCTGGTTTCTCTATTGTCATTGTGCTTTTATTTTGGAGGGATTTTCATTTTTCTTTATTTGAAAAAAAGGGAGAAATTTGTTATTTAATGTTATTTGTATCCTCCCTATAATAAAGAAGTGCTTGTGATGATTGAAAGTGATAGTGGTGCTGAACTTGAAAAGAAAAATTATAAATCTAGATAAAAATCTTATAAATCATATTGTAAAAACTTATAAATTATGCTGTAAAAACTTATAAACTGTGATAGAAAACTTGCAAACCTATGATACACAATACCTCTGCACCAGAATACCTGTACAATTTGTTTGATTATTAGCATGACTATCATTATTTAATTTATAATTAATTATTAGGAAGATTGATTATTTTATAAATTTCAAATATATTTAACCAATTCTATTATGTTGATTTCAATCATAGCCGAGAAAAAAATAAAAAAAATAAAAAGGAGAAATATTTGTAACTCTTTTTTTTCTCGCTCGTCGTACCTGGTTTCTCTATTGTCATTATGTTTTCCTTTTAGGAGGGATTTTCTTTTATTTATTTGGAAAAAAGGAGAAATTTGTTATTTAGTGCTATTTGTATCCTCATTGTGATAGAGAAGTGTCTGTGATGATTGAATGTGACAGTGGTGTTAAACTTGAAGAGAAAATTTGTAAACCTAGACCAAAAAACTTGTAAACCATGCTATCAAAAGTTGTAAACCGTAATAGAAAAACTAGTAAAGCTAACACACAATACCTTTACACTAGGATATTTCTACAATTTGTTTGATTATCATCATGACTATTATTATTTTTTTTTGTAATTAATTATTAGAAAGATTAATTATTGTATAAATTTCAAATTTAACTAATTCTATTTTGTTGATTTCGATCATAGCCAAGAAAGAAATCAGAAAAATAGAAAGGGGAACATATTTGTAACTCTTTTTTTTCCTTGCTTGTAGAATATGATTTCTCCATTGTCATTGTATTTTTCTTTTTGGAGGGGTTTTATATTTAAATTTTTAAATAAATAATGGGTAATAATAACTAAAAGAAATAATATGTACATAATTATAGTTGCTAGGAGGTAATTTTCACTTTGTAAAGAGAATAGTGATAGTGTAAGTAATACAATCAAATTTTATAGGAAAAAATAAAAAGGAAAATGAAAGAGAGAAACGTGAGAGATAACAAAATGATGGTTGTGATGAAGAAAGAAAAATGTGAGAGATAAGAAAATAGGGTTTTCTATAATGTTTTGGAATAATTGGTATGTGGTTACACCTTCAAATCTCAACCTTGAGATTACATGTGCATGACATTCCCTACCTTGTAGGGAGCATTGCAAAATCCACCTATACTTATATATATTTCATGTATTTAGTTGAAAGTACTACACAACCATCAATAGATTGTAAAATCTATGGACTTGTATATATACAATTGTATATTGTGCTATTATAAAATTTGGCCCAAATTAAAGTGATTAGATAAGGATAACTTAATGGACCCAAATCATCTCATTAAGTGTGGACTTATTATGTGTAGATACCATGATTACCCAGTTACTAATTTTATGATGGGCTGAATTAGAAACTAGGGTTTACAGAGATATAAAAGGTTATGGTCCCCAAGTTATACGTACGCATCTTTTCCTGACATCCCATCATCAAAGAAAAAAGCTGCAATTTCTAGCATACGTATCAACTTGGAAGGCCAAGAATCACAAACCCAAACTTCAGTTGTTTCCTATAGATTCAGGTACGCTTTCGCTATTAGTCTATTTGTTTTCTTGATGATTTAACATTAATTTTCTATCAAGTGGTATCAGAGTTATCCATGGTTGAATCATTGGGAATAACTGATATGTTGATGTTTGGTTTTTTGTTTGGACTTAAACAAGGATTTAGGGGAATGACTTTTGTTTGGCATATGTGTTGCACCTTTGTTTGGCTTTTCTTTTGGCATGGTGATGGATTCAGTAGTAGATTCAATTATTTGTTCATTTACAAATAAGGATTTGTCTTGTTGATATTTGGAATACTAGATATATATATTTTTATAGAGTATGTATATTCCATTTTCTTTTATTATAATGGTATTAAGAACATGTGTATTTCAGTTCTTGTTACATAGAGAATTTTGGTAACAATTCTAAGGGTTTTGAAATAAATTGACCAAAGTAACATGCTGCCAAAGTAGCCTCTCTTGTCTGAGTCAATCTATTTTGGAACATAAGGATGATTGTGAGCGTGAAATTTCTGCGAGTATTGATTGACCCAAAGGAAGGTCTGTATTTGGCCAAATTTTATACACTCACCTGTGGTAATAAATATGTGATGATTGGTAGGTTCCATGTGAATGATAAGTTGATCCAATGATAGACTTATAATTTGATAGGATTTATCGTCAGCATTTGATTACTACACCAAGAGTACCATTTACAAATTAATATTTCTGTCCAAAGACTAAATATTAATATTGTGCTAGGTATCTTGTGATAGGCCCTACCATTATTTGAATTTATCTATATGATTTGAAACTTGTGTGATCATGTTGTTTTGTTCTATTTTTTAGTTAATGCATCTACTTCTATAGTATCTGCCAACATCGACTCTATTCCTATGTTAAATAGGAGTAACTTTAAAGACTAGAAAGAGAACGTGATGATCGTTCTTGGCTGCATGGATCTAGACCTTACATTAACGATTGAACAACCCACTGCTCCTACGGATAAAAGTTCCATTGAGGAAAAATGGGACTTTGAGAAGTGAGATCGTTCAAATCGCATGAGTCTCATGACCATGAAGCATGGTGTTCCAGAAGCATTCAGGGGCTTTGTGTCTGAAAAGGTAACCACTGCCAAGGAATGTCTTAAGGAAATTGAAAAGCGCTTTGCCAAAAGCGATAAAGCTAACACAAGTACAATTTTATCGAGCTTAATTTCAATGAAGTATATAGGAAAAGGAAATATAAGGGAGTACATCATGGAGATGTCTCATCTTGCTTCCAGACTAAAGGCACTAAAGTTAGAGCTATCTGATGATTTGCTCATGCATTTGGTTTTAATTTCTCTTCCCACACAATTCAGTTAATTTAAGGTCAATTATAACTGTGAAAAGGACAAATGGTCTCTTAATGAGCTCATTTCTCACTATGTGCAAAAAGAAGAAAGATTGAAGTAAGAAAAGATTGAAAGTGCTCACTTGACAAGTACCTCTAAGGACAAGAATATGAAAAGAAAGAAGGATAAAGAAGCTGCAAATGCTCCACCTCCCAAAAACAGCAGCAGAAACAAAATGAGGAATTTGGCTGTTTCTTCTGTAAGAGTGCATGACATATAAAGAAAAATTGTGCCAAATATTACGCTTGGTGTGCAAAGAAAGGTACATTTTTTCATTTTGTTTGTTCTGAAGTTAATTTGGTTTCAGTACCAAGATACACTTAGTGGATAGATTCTGGTGCTACTACTCACATAAATGTGTCCATGCAGGGTTACCTGAATTGTCGAAAGCCAAATGATGCTGAAAGATTCATCTATGTGGGCGATGACAAATCAGTGGAAGTCGAGGCTATAGGGGATTTTAGGTTATTATTCGAGGCTATAGGGACTTTTAGGTTATTGTTAAAGATTGGATTTTATTTGGATTTGAAAGCGACATTTGTTGTACTGTCTTTTAGATGAAATTTGGTTTTTGTTTCTGTTTTGGACAAATCTAGTTATTGCTATTCATTTGGAAACAATCAGTTTAGTCTTTTTCAGAATTCAAATATTATTGGTACAGGTTCTCTGGCCTTTTATGATAACCTGTACTTGCTTGATTCTGTTGCCTCTTTCAATGAAACCTTGCATGTGAGTTCACGTGGTATTAAACACAAATTAACCAATGAGAATTTTGCTTCACTTTGGCACAAGCGTTTAGGGCATATATCTAAACAAAGAATTGAAAGACTTGTGTCAGATGGAATTCTTGATTCCCTTGATTTGACAGACTTTCAAGTTTGTATTGAGTGTATTAAGGGGAAACAGACAAACAAAAGGAGGTTAAGTGCCAACAGATCTTCAGACATCTTAGAACTCATACATACGGATATTTGTGGACCTTTCCCTATGGCTTCATGGAATGGTCAATGATATTTCACTACGTTTATAGATGACTATTCACATTATGGTTACCTGTACATGAGAAATCTTAGTTATTGGACGTGTTTAAGGCATTTAAGGCCGAGGTTGAAAACCAACTTGGTAAAGGTATTAAGGCCATTAGATTAGACTATGGTGGTGAATACTATGGGCGATATGATGGATCAGGTGAACAATGTCTAGGACCGTTTGCCAAATTCCTAGAGGAATGTGGTATCGTCCCACAGTATACCATGCCAGGTACTCCTAGCATGAATGGTGTTGCTGAGAGACAAAACAAAACATT
The DNA here is from genome assembly GCA_031216125.1 of Dalbergia cochinchinensis. Lineage (NCBI taxonomy): Eukaryota > Viridiplantae > Streptophyta > Magnoliopsida > Fabales > Fabaceae > Dalbergia > Dalbergia cochinchinensis. The sequence goes on from CM062377.1 coordinate 2,799,875, forward strand.
AAAGGATATGGTAAGAAGTATGATTAATCATTCTATCTTGCCAGAATCACTCTGGGGAGAGGCATTAAAAGCTGCAGCCTATATCCTTAATAGAGTTCCAACTAAAGTTCTGGCCAAAACTCTTTATTTATTATAGACTAGGAAAAAGCCTAGCATAAAACATTTACACATTTGGGGTTGTCTAGCTGAGGCAAGGCCTTATAGGCCAAATGAGAAGAAACTAGACTCAAGAATCGTTAGTTGCTACTTTGTTGGATATTCTGAATGATCTCGGGGGTATAAATTTTATGATCCGACTTCTAGATCAATTTTTGAGATGGGAAATACCTATTTCTTTGAGGATATTGAGTTTGGGGGGAGAAATAAGGTTAGAGACATTGTCTTTGAAGAGGAATCTGTTCCACTTCCTATGATTGTTAATGACAACGATCAAATTCCTATTCCTGATGTTGTTCAAGAAGCAATATCATACCTACAAGACAATGTTGAAAATCTCCCCAATCAAGATCATTACATTATTCCAGAACAACAAACTCAACAACCTCAAGAACAAGTGCCATTAAGGAGATCCACTAGAGAAAGGAGAAGTGCAATTTCTGATGACTATATCACCTTTTCTCTAAGAACTTGAGGATGACAATGGACTAGCATAAGATGATCCAATCAACTTCCATCAAGCCGTGGAAAGTGTTAATTCTCAAAAGTGGATCAATGCCATGAGGGAAGAAATTAAGTCAATGAAAGGCAATAATATTTGGGAACTTGTCCCATTTCCTGAAGGTACGAAACCCATTGGTTGGAAATGGATATTTAAAACCAAAAAGGATTCGAAGGGTAATGTGGAAAGGTATAAAGCATGGCTTGTTGTAAAAGGCTTCACTCAAATAAAAAGTATTGATTATAAAGAGACTTTCTCTCTGGTTTCATCGAAAGACTCTTTTAGGACAATTATGGCATTAGTGGCACATTTTGATTTAGAGTTAAACCAGATGGATGTAAAGGCTGTGTTTCTCAATGGTGACATTGATTAGACAATTTATATGGTGCAGCCAAAAAACTTTGTGTCTGCAAATGCAGAGAATATGGTTTGCAAATTAAAGAAATCCATCTATGGGTTAAAACAAGCTTCCCGTCAATGGTATTATAAATTTCATCAGGTTATTGTCTCATTTGGATTTGAGATAAATATGGTTGATGATTGCATATACCACAAGTTCAATAGGAGTAAATATATTTTTGTAGTTTTATATGTTGATAACATACTACTTGCTAGCAATGACATAGGTTTATTGCAAGAAACCAAGAAATTGCTATTAACACAATTTGAAATGAAAGTTCTTGGGGAAGCTTCTTTTGTATTATAGATTTAGATACATCGAGATTGTTCTCGAGGTATTATTGGATTATCACAAAAGGGCTACATTGAAAAGATACTTAAAAGGTTTGGCATGCAGAACTGCAAGCTAAGATACACCCTTGTTGCTAAAGGAGACAAGTTTAGTCTCAACCAATGCCCTAAGGATGACTTTGAAACTAAAGGAATGCAAAAGATTCCTTATGCTTCGGCAGTGGGAAGTCTAATGCATGCCTAGGTTTGTACGCGTCTAGACATTGTGTATATTGTTGGGATGCTAGGCAGGTATTTAAGCAATCCAGGAATGGATCATTGGGTAGCATCCAAATGGGTCTTCCAATATCTCCAGAGAACAAAGCATTACATGCTCATATACAGAAAGTCGAATAAGGTAAGAGATCAATGGGTATTCAAACTCCAACTTTGCAGGATGCCAAGACAGTCGTAGATTCATTTCAGGCTATATTTACATGCCTGCTAGAGGAGCAATCTCTTGGAAAAGTGCTAAGCAGACACTTATTGCATCTTCCACCATGGCAGCTGAATTTATAGCTTGTTATGAAGCATCCAATCATGCAATATGGCTGTGAAATTTTATCACAAGGCTCCGAATTGTGGATGGAATTGAAAGACCTCTTAAGCTATTTTGTGACAATAAGTTTACAGTCTTGTATTCTAACAACAACAGGAGCTCGACAAAGTCCAAGCATATAGACATCAAGTTCCTAGTTGTTAAAGAAAAAGTTCAGAGCGGTCAAGTTTTTATAGAGCATATTGGCACAAACTCCATGATTGCGGATCTGCTTACAAAAGGTTTACAGCCTAAGGTCTTTCATGAGCACATTGCTCATATGGGTGTGATATCATTTGATGATATATTGTACTAGTAGGAGTACACTTTTAAGTGCTCATTCAGTTGGAGTACGGATTAAAATCCTCATTTAGTCAAGTGAAAGACTCTATGTTTATGGATTTCTTTTCTGCAGAAATAAGATATTCAGTTTTAGTTACTTTTACTCTGACTCATTGTATGATCTCATAAAGAATTAGATTGGACCAGTTGTAAATAGACATGCTAGATCACATTACATGTGATTTCCATGCTACACATCCATACTTGACCTATGTCATTTGGTTGTGTTGATATATGTGACCATGGATGGACTTAGTCACGATACATGTAACAAAAGTCGCCTTGATCCTATATTGAAATAATTGATGAACGAGATTGTTGGGAGATGTTTTGATCGTAATAGCAAATTTAGCCTTCAAAAGTTACGGTTTAATATACAATTTGTGTATATATACGTACGTCAAAGTGAGAGATTGTAAAATCTGTGGACTTGTATATATACAATTGTATATTGTGCTATTATAAAGTATAGCCCAAATTAAAGTGATCTGATAAGAATAAGTTAATAGACCCAAATCATCTTATTAAGTGTGGACTTATTATGTGTAGATACTATGATTACCCAGTTACTAATTTTATGATGGGCTGAATTAGAAACTAGGGTTTACAGAGATATAAAAGGTTATGGTCCCCAAGTTATACGTACGCATCTTTTCCTGACATCTCATCATCAGAGAAAAGAGCCGTCATCTCCAACATATGTATCAACTTGGAAGGCTAAGAACAACAGATCCAAACTTCAGTCATTTCCTATGGATTCAGGTACGCTTTCGCTATTAGTCTATTTGTTTTCTTAATGATTTAATATAAATAATTTTGGAATTATAAAGACCTAATTTTCTATCATAGAATCCCTGAGTGGCTACTTCCTACTTGTCTTTATAGCTGGAATGTTTGCTCTCCCCAAGTGTGTTTTGAGTTTTGATTTTTTGGATCGATGAAAGTTTGTGATATATATATATATATGTCCACTACCCAAGTATACAAATTCCCTAGTAAATAACATATCTCTTTCCAATATTGCTCAACTTTAATTTTCACTCACTGCATATAAAGTACAGCTTCTCCTGCAACTCTCTTCCTTCCCGCTTCCTCCTCCATATTGCAACCAAAAACAAAGTTCAAAAACTCAAAGGCCTTAGTTCTAAAAGTCCCATATACGTCTGATTTGTTCTTAAGATCAAACCACACCCTTTATCTCATCAACTCGTTTCTTACTTGAGGAGTCATGGTTTCCTTTTTGCATGACTTCTGTAGATCTTGAAGCTTTACAAGGCTTGAAATTCTTGAAATAGTCTTAACTCTTAATTAACCCCCCAAAATCCACCCTATATACATACACCCTTAGTTCCTTTTTCTTTTGTTCTGTCTTCTTTTTTTTTTTCTTTTCTTCTTCTTCTTGTTCATGGACTACTGGAAGGAACTGGAAGGAAAAAGAATCCATGACCATGATTATCAACAAATAAAGATGGATAAAATGGTAAGTAGCCCTATACGGGTTCTGAGTCCGGTTATAGTGGGTGCTGGTCCCTCTGGCCTAGCTGCTGCAGCTTGCCTTAAACAGAAAGGCATTCCAAGCCTTATCTTTGAAAGAGCTCATTGCTTGGCTTCGTTGTGGCAGCTCAAGACCTATGATCGCCTTCGCCTTCATCTCCCAAAGCAATTCTGCCAGCTACCCCTCATGCCATTCCCAAAGGACTTCCCTTCCTATCCAACAAAGCAAGAGTTCTTGAAATACCTCGACACCTATGCTGATGACTTTGATATAAGGCCAGTTTTCAGCAGGGCAGTGGTGAGTGCTGAATTTGATCATAGTATTGGCTATTGGAGGGTGAAGACTGAGGGAGTGAAGAAGGATCATCAGGAGAGCACAGAATATGTCTGTAAGTGGCTGATTGTGGCCACTGGTGAGAATGCTGAGGAGGTTGTGCCTCAAATTGAAGGAAGCGGTGAATTTGAAGGGGATATCTTGCACACTAGCTCGTACAAGAGTGGAAGCAAGTTCTGTGGGAAGAATGTTTTGGTTGTTGGATGTGGGAATTCGGGCATGGAGATTTGTTTGGATCTATGCAACCATAATGCAAGGCCATCCCTTGTGGTTAGAGACACTGTGAGTACACTTAAAACTCTTTCATACCAAAATCCTTCCATCATATACAATTAATTGGTGTGTGTGTGTGTGATATAATTTGTAATGTTATATGCACAAAAAATAATTGGTCTTCTCTTACGTTCTCTTTAAATCCAGTTTTAAAATGTACAAACTAATCTTAGTTAGAGGTGCAATATAAAATAGAAAAGTACATACACATACTAGTTTACATATATTCCCGTCCAAATCTACAGAGTGATTTGATGGTTAGCCTGATTCACTTAATGATGTAAGACCCCATGTTTTTTTCCACAAACTGGAAACTGGGGAGTGAGCACAATTTGCTAATATAGCAAGAAGTTTTGTTTTAACACTTAAAAAGTAAGTGCTTCTTTAGACATTCACTTTTTTAGTATTGGATGTGATGAATTAATAGAAGAAGTGGGAACTACTATCACATCCAATAGTGATAAAGTGAATGTGTCTCAAGGCTACTCACTTTTTTAAGTGTTCAAATAATATTTCTAATATATTAATACTATATTTTGCTATAACCTACAGAACTGCAAAGAGTTTGTGTCATTGTTCTCTTCTCTCACTTCATTGGAATCCGTTTGCATGCGCAAACAAGGGTCAGCATCCCAAAATCTTAGAATAATATGACCTTAGAGTTTGAGATCAATAATCTTTTCTCTCTGCAAAGAACCACCACTGTCAGTGTTCACAGAAATATCTGGAAGCATGAAAAGATGACTGTCGTATTAGTCTTGTGCCTACAATTTCCTAAAAAGGTTCTTAAGCACTTAATTTTTTCTCACTTTTTTATTTTATTTTTTTTAAATGTGGTCTTTCTCTTTGCATTGCTGCAGGTGCATATCTTGCCACAGCAGATGCTTGGGAAATCAACTTTTGGTTTATCTATGTGCTTGCTCAAGTGGTTCCCTGTACGTTTTGTGGATCAATTTTTACTTCTAATGTCACATCTCATGCTTGGAGACACAGCTCAATTTGGACTTAATCGTCCTAAGATTGGACCTATAGAGCTCAAAAACTTGAACGGTAAGACACCAGTTTTGGATGTTGGGACACTTGCTCGGATCAAAAGTGGCAAAATTAAGGTAAGATTCCCTCTACATACACCCAATCCAATGTTTTCACCAATATATTCTGTTTCCTTGTCTTAATCAGCAACCAAATATGCTCTTTCCTATGAGGAAAACCATTTTAGATAAAAATAAATAAAATACATTCTTTTATGTTGCATTGCTTCCAACATTACATCTTCTCCGATATATGCATAGATTTGCCGGGGAATTAAACGACTAGCAAAGAATACAGTGGAGTTTGTTGACGGAAAAGTAGAGAACTTTGATGTCATCATCCTAGCAACTGGTTACAAAAGCAATGTACCCTCTTGGTTAAAGGTGCTTCCTTTACTTCCTTGCTGCTAACTTTGGCATAGTTTCGGCACTTTACTCTCATCATTGATACAATGTTCATGGAAACATAATTCATATCTTGACATGGGGTCGGGAAATTTACTGTGATAATCAATATTTTGCAAAGTTTTAGTACTTGGTTTCATTATTGATATTATAAGAGAAATGTTATTAGTATCGCTTCTCGAGATATATATCTTAAATATTGTTATTAGTGTCGTTTAAAAATGTTTCAAAAAGTTATATTGACATATAGGGGATTGATGAAATTTAATTACTGTGATTATCAGGGCACTGACATGTTTAATGAGAAAGATGGGTTGCCCCGGAAACCATTCCCAAATGGATGGAAAGGTGAGAATGGACTGTATGCCGTGGGTTTCACTAAGCGTGGCCTGCTAGGTGCTTCTATTGATGCAAAGAGGATTGCAGAAGATATTGAACATAGCTGGAAAGCTGTTAAGGCCACGCACCTATTGGACTTCACTTATCCACTTGCATGATGATGTGATGAAAAAGATATAACAAAATCTTTTAATTAGGATTAGAAAAAAGAAAAAGGAAGGGCCTCTTCATGGATCATGGTGTGCCTTTGAGTTTGACACATCTTGCTTTGTATGTACCAAAACAGCTCCTCTCCCATTTGAGTACAGCAGGCGCAAAATATAAGACAACTAAGGAGCTGATCTTGAGGAGTATGTATGTTATTTTTAGTTGGGTTTTGGGTTGAATTAGTTAGGTGGTTGTTATCATATATTAAATATTTGCATATCTTGTACATGGCCATAGCTACGTAGCTAGCTAGTTGATTTTTTCTTTTTTTGGTTTTGTTTTGGAGAAAAAGGGCTGCTACAGTTTTTATTTTTTGTTTTTTGTTTTTAATATTAGTATGCGTAGTTGTGCTAAGTGATGCCTATAAACAAATTTTATTCCATGCGACCTGAGCGTATAGGAATTATGTAATGTATCAATCATTTTGACATTTGTTCCATATATAAATATATATTATTGATCGGAGATAATTTATGCATTGTTTTATAAATATAATATGTCGGGGGACCATAGAAAATCTTTTTCTGATGGGAAAACATTATGAAAAGGGCATTCAAAAAAGAGAAAAAAAAAAAAACAGCATCAAAAGAAAAGTCCATTAGACTATGAAAAGGCCCCAATTCCCATGAAGATGAAAGTGGCCTGCTGGTTATCTACACCGCGCTTCTGCAGGTTGCCTTTATTTATTTTTGTTCTATATATATATATATATATATAAAATAAATTACTTTAATCGTTATCTTCATTGCCAGGCCATTTCCATTGATCATCATCAAGAACTCGGACCACATTTGCTCTTGAAAGCCCACAAAACTTGTTCCACAATAATTTGATTGGTCTCTGCTTCTGCCAACACTTGAATGCCTGCTGGATCGATATAAACATTAATAATGAATGACGTATTAAGGTTTAAAATTGAATCGGCCGGCTGGCCTGTATACTTTGTGTGTTTAAAGTTTGAATACAAAAATAAATTTGATTCCAAAGGGGAAGTTCCTTTTTCCTTTTCGATAATAAGAAAGCTCAAACCAATCAAAGTTGATGGTGAGCAAAGTCAGGGATAACATGTTTACTTTTTACATTTAAAAACATAAAATTTAATTTCGATACAATGACTATTAAAACCAATTTCACACAATTGTTCAATAGGAATTACTATTATGGGTAGTTCCGTTGAATTTGATTTTTTTTAAAAAAATAAATTTTTTATTTTTTTATTATATTATAGTGTAAGATTATTTTATAATATTAATATACAGGAATGAAAATCTTGAAAATATGATTAAAACTTTGTGATTTAATCATAAATTACATAGATTTTAAACATAATTGAAAATAATCTTAAAAAATTTATAATTCAAAATAGTGAGATATATGACTGATTTTCAACCTAACTAACCAAACGGTACCAATAGGGACCATTAAATTTTATTAAGGTACAGCCAAAAACCTCTTTAAAAGAACCCTTGAAATTAAAAGTTGCAGTAAAAATCATATACTTCAAATAAGTTTTCAGTATCTATTTTTTTATATAGTTGTTTTCAATATCTATTTGAATTGATGTCACTTCCGTCTCAACTCTAGCTTACTACCACTTGAGTAAAACTTGAAAAAAGTATTGGTATGCATAAATTCTGGCCAATATATATAAATGCGGGAAAAATTGAAAAAAAAAAGAAATATCATGGAACGCGATTCTTAGATATTTTATAAGCTAGGTTACGTATGTTAAGTGTTATATACATGATTTCATCGTATTGAAAATTGGAACGAACAAATACCTAAGTAAAATTAATTTCTTAACTAGATTTTATATTTTTCTAACCAGTGTCTAAAGGCACTTCTTAAAAAATTTTAACAATATTTCAGTAAAAATATTTTTTGTAATTTTTATAAAATTAAATATATTAATTGTTTTGAAAACTTTTTTTCTTAATTCCTTAATCAATGTCTTCATGGTATTGATTAAAGAAATCGTTGATATTTTCAAAGTTTTTGAATAAATTTTAAGTACATATCTAATAAACAAATTTTGGATTTTCATACATCGAAATATTAGCATTTTACATATGAAGAAGATAACACACTAAACAGTGTACTTTAAATATAATAAGAAGGTATCTAAATTAAAAAGTTCTGTCTTCAAATACTTTTAATTTCTTTATATAAGTTCTTAATTTCAGAAAGATATTATTATTTATTATTTCAATAAAATAAATATTACTTTAAAGTACATAGCAGTAATCAATACTACTTACAAATCATCTAATATATAGTGGGGATACGTTCATTTCATGTGTAACTTTCAAGAGTTGCGGCTCATCTTGACATCTAACGGTTTTGAGTCCATCGTTTATTTCTATTCAGTCACGTGACTTCCAATTTTTAACTCGATATTTCTCCCAACTCAGCACCTTGTCTCCGATTTCTTTAACCCTTGCCCGGAGCATGACTTCTTCCCGTTCCCTCGCCTGAAACGCAATTGGGTAAGCATTATTGACCCCGTTTGCACACGCGCGTCAAGTCACATACTGCAGCAACAATGGAAAATTTGTGCTGTTGAACTTGAAACGGTATACTGGGTGAATATGATGAACAACCCAAAATATATTGGATGAAATTTGAACCGAAGGATATACATATTCTTCTAATTATTAGCGTTACTTTTGAGATTGTATTGCAGAAGTATTTGTGCTTTTTGTGGCCCCTTTGGTTTTGTTTCTGAAATTCCAAGTCTGGAAAGACCATGGCCCTTATTGTGTTGTGCAATGAGAAAAAGGGAATCTGTTTCAATATGGGGTTGGTGTGAAAAAAAAAAATAGGGAATTGATTATTCACTTTTCATGGCTTGATGTTATACCTTCGTATAGGTCGGTTTCCTTTCATGAGGAGGAGACGTGAAGCAGTGCGATTGGAGGAATCACAAAGGGCTATGTTAGTTGGATATTTTACCGATTAGTTGAGAAAGAGGGGCGAGAGGTCACGTCAAGAGGTAAACGATGGACACAAAACCATTATTAGATGTTACGAATATTAAAGGTGAGGGTAGGGAGTAACTCTTTAAAATTTCACCCGGAGTGGATGGATAAGTACTCATATATATATATATATATATATATATATATATATATATATATATAGTAAAATATAATAAGACTTTGACTTAGCTTACTGATTTTGACAGAACAAATGCCTACAATTTCCATTCCTTTTCCTTCAATTCAAACATAAGAATGAGTGCCCTACCAATGAAAATATAGGAATGAGTGCCTAACTAGTACAAGGATTTTGCTAAAAAAGAGATAAACCTCTAAGGATTCTTATTTTCATTTGAAAATGACATACATAGTTATAAGGGAGACCTATTAGTTCGGGTTTTAAGATACGTTGTAGGTTCCCGTGGACCGAGTAGAATTTGTTAGCCTTAGTATACACTTCGAATCTATCTTGTGCTTTGAATGAAGACGAATACCCACCATAGCACCACCTATATTTCAAGTCCCAAGCCTGCAGCCTGTCCTGCACACACTCAGAGATAGCATCGAGGGTTTCCTTTGAAAGAGAAATTTTTTGCTTTCCGAGGGTATTGCCTATTTGGGAGGTCAGAGATTATTTTCTCTTGACATGCCGGACGTCTAAGAGAAAACCCCTTTCAATAGCGTTTATTTTCATGCACATGAATTCAATAGCCAAACTCACCACCTCATATATAAGGAACTCAAGCCTATATATTCCACTTTCACCTGTCAGGACCAACACTTCATTGGTTTTTATTTTTTTGGTACATAGACAGCAATAGAATTTGAAACTGTAATCTTATACAAGGTATCCAAATTAGTGAATCACCCACAGCTAGCTCATTCCTAGTAATTTTGAAAGAGAAATTTTGAATTATATATATATATATATATATATATATATATATAATCTCTATTATTTAATGTTTATTAATTTAATTTTATGAAACATTGTTGTTTTTGTTTTAATTAATTTTTTTAATATCACAATTAAAGCGTAAATATAAAATAATACATAATAATACCATTTTATTATATAAGTATATAAAGATTTCTCCTTTTACAGTGATACAATCAATAGAGGACCACTACAAGGGTGCCCCACTAATTATTGCCTGAACCATGAAATTTCTTTATTTCATCCTTAACAACCCGTTGATTCTTGCCTGTCTTTGTCTTCTTTTAATTTTTATTTTTTGGATCCGAGTCTTTATCTTCTTTTAATTCCTCATTCATAATAAGAAAGAAATAAATATTATGTTTAAGTAAAGGAAGGAGCCAATATAGAAGCAAAGATCTCTTAACCATGCGGTTGAGGGTTTGATCCTCACCCATGGGAATAAAATGTATTTCATGGCCAACTGTTTGTCTCTTTGGGAGAGCTCTCACGACAAGGGGATTAGTCACTGCAACCTAATTTCAATAATATATATATGCAACAACCGATCTCTTCTCTTTTTGGATTTGAGCACGTTCCCACTAACCTAATTTCAATAATATATATATGCAACAACCGATCTCTTCTCTTTTTGGATTTGAGCACGTTCCCACTAGCATACTTAGCAGGATCGTCCAATTTATTTATTTATTTTTTTACATATATACATTATATCTTCATTATACTACCGTATTTCTTTTCTCCCGCTCTAGCGTTTTTTTTTCTTTTTTAAGTAGATGATGTTAGGATTTTGCTTCAATAGCTATGGTACTAGTATAATAGTATCCCTTGTGTAATTAATGATTGTAGTTTAATATTTGATTTGATAGATTTAAAAAATTTGAACTAGTGAGATACATAACTCATTTTTAACCACAAATAATTAAAAAATATTGGTACTCTTAAAATTTATAAAAGTATTGAAAAGCCCGTAGTGAATACATCACAATTTTATGTATGTCACACACTCACCACCCTTTTACAGTAAAATAGTAACACAAATGAGGGTAAATCCTTGATAACAAATACGAATGAGTAGTGTTATTTGAATATTCAAAAGTGGATATATCATTGGGACATACAATTTATCACTTTTGAATATGATGAGAAAGTAGGATATGAGTGGAGACCATCACCACATCCAGAGGTGATAAAATGGAAATCTCAATACAAATTCAATTATTCAAATGTTGAACTCGATTTCCTCTCGCAGCCTTAGTTAACCTTTCAAAGTATGTGTGTGTACATATATATATATATATATATATATATATATATATATATATATATATATATATATATATATATATATATACCCTTAAAACTATACATGTGCTGGTTTATAAGAATAAAAAATGAATAGCATGAGGTCTAACACAGTTGATAATTAGTTGAGTTCTCTAAATATTTGTAGCTAGAGACAAAATCCACATTTTTAGTGAGGTCTATAAGTCAAGAAGATTAGTCACTTATTTTAATTGTAAATACTTAGGATTAAAAAAAATAAGAAACAGATAATATGTAAGACTTTATTCTAGTCATGATGCCCCTTTAAATGCAATTCTGGCTACATGCATGACTCAATAAACATAGTTGATTACCTTTGTTTGTGCCCTGTTATGGTCTTAAAAAAAGAAGGATAGATGAGCTATCATCTATTTTGGCATTTAGTTAATGAATTTAATTTTGATATACTATCATCCAATTAAATTATCTAATTTACATAATTTTTTAAGTAATGATATGAAACTCATTTGTCTTTACTGATGTGTCAACACATAATTAAATGACAGTGTAAGAAAATTTTATATTATCAAAATATAGAAATTAAGCTCTTAGCTAATTTAGATTAACAAGATCTTTTTAAGAACATATATGTCTAGTTTTATTTTGAAGCACTTGATGAGTGCATTAAAGTGACAACCAACTCTAATTTTTATTAAGAAATGATAAATGTTCAACACCACACTTATACCATATACTTATATCAAGTTAAAAGTTGTAAACCAACATGCAAAAAGTTATAAACCAAGATACAAAAAGTTGTAAACTAATATGCACAAAGTTTTTGCACACTTATTTACAATAATTTATATATTAGTTTACAACTTTTTGCATACTGATTTACAATTTTTTAAATACCGATTTATAACTTTTAACTTGGTGTAAGTGTGTAGTGTAAATGTGATAGTGGTTGTGTATCACTCCTCATTTTAATTTTGAAGCACTTCATTGGTGTATTAAAGTGACAACCTACTTCAAACCAGTGCCTTAAATTTATTTCGTACGATCAAATTAAGAAAGGAATTTATGTATATAATACGAAGTATAAATAAACGAAAAATACAGTGACGGAGATTAATATCGAAATTGATTTGCGTTGACCTAATCTATCTGTTATTCTATTACAAGAACTATGATAGTGATAATGATAATGTAGTGATTGTGATGAAGATGGGACGGCGATGGCACAACGACTAGAGATTGAGACAACCATCGCACTCGACTCCAATATGATTATACATGTGTAAGCACTTTTAGGTTAAAACACTTGTTAGATTGATGCTGAAAGTTCACAATTTTAAACAAACAAGACTACAAGTACATGTGGGTGTATTTAGTTATATTTGTATTAAACGTAATCAATGATATAGATTGCAAGTTTCTAACTTAAAAATGTATGTTGCATCCTAAAATATTGTTTGCAGATTAAGTGAAGTTAGACTTAATTTATTGAAAGTGAATTTGATATGATGGACATGTATATTTGTTCTCGGATTTAACTTTGAAAAATAGCAATGATAAATTCATAGTATTGAAGGTAAAATTTTCATCTTAAAAGTGAAAACAAATATTACAATATTTAATGTATGCAAGTAATGACGGTAGACACAACTGATTAGGAATGAATTTATATCTTATAAGAAAGCGAGTTCGATTCTCACAATTGATGTGAGGACTTTGTTAATAACAGATCATGTAAATCATCCATAAGTACTTGATGAAATCGAGGATCGTGCGATAACCAAGCCATGGTAAGATGATTGACGTCGAACCAACCCAATCTTTTTCACAACATGCAATCTAATGGATCCCATCTCTATCAATTCAGGGTTAGGAATGGTATTGATAGCTTAGCTGCTACATGATATGAGCCTCAACTGTCAACTACGACCTTAAGGCTTGAAGGGTCCAACAGCAATGCATTAGAAAATATATATTATATGGTCCAGATCGCACGCGACACTATGCAAATTAACCCCCGTTTAGCTTTCCTATTGTGCAGTGCAGGCATACACATGGTGCTAGTGGACATGCTCATCAATCTGGACCATGCATTTCGTATATATTTATTTACTGCCTTTAATACACGTGGTCCAAAAAAATTTATTGTAATGTAAAATTTGGTTTTCTATATCTTTCTGCAGGACCATTTGCCATTAGTCTGGCTTTGATGAAGGAATGCGTGACCACTGAGGGCGACTTTGGGTTATTCATGGCGTAAGAGAAACATTTGAAGCCTGGAAAGCTAATCTCAACCTAGAGACATTCTTAATTAGATACTTTCATTGGAAAAAAGAGAGTAAACTCCCAAATTAGTCCCTAACAATATTAGCTTTGGATAATTTGTTCCCTGACAAAAATAAATTAGTCCTGAGGTCCCTCATAATTACAACGTATGGATATATTAGTCCTTAGTCACTTTCAATTGATAATTTAATCAGTAAATCATCATCTCCATCCCACCTTACTCAACTACTTGACCTTTACTCCTAATCACAGCATGTCTCCATCTCCATCTCAATCCTCATCACCATCCTCCACCCCAACCCCCCCCCCCCCGGGCGGCCTCCCCGCCTCCCTCCCTCCCATGGCTACATAGTGCTTGATTACTTGACACATGTTCTTATTCTTAGGGATTCGTTAATCAAAACATGTTTTTAAATTTTATTTGTACATCATCATTATGTTAATTATTCTATCTTTTTCTTGGTTTTTGGCATAAAAATGTTTTCTTTATTATTAATAAATTTATAATTAAAATTGAAACTTAACATGTTTCTCAGGATAGATCCGGAATAGAGAAGATGACTTATTAGGTGGGAATGAGTAAGGAAGAGGTTGTGATCATGATAACTGATTAATTTAGAGGTTGTAAACCGATTAATTTAGAGATTATAGATGATTCGGGATTAATATGTTTATATGTTGTAATTGTAAGATACCTCGGATCTAATTTATTTAATGGATAACATTATTATGGACTAATTTGAGGATTTACTAGAAAAAAAATGATTTGTTCCATTAATGTTTGATGCTTCAAAATTGTGGAACATTACTGCCTTCTATTTCACCCTTGCCTTTAAAGTGTCAATTATTGAGTATAACACAATATATACCAATTTTCTTTTTTCTCTGTAGACTATCTATTTCTAATGCATTGATGTTATATATGTATATATATACCTACTTTCCTTTTTTTTCTCAACTCAAACAATTTAGGTCTTGAATATATAATCTATATATATAGATGAGCCTATTATTGCAGTGAAAATATCATTTTAGTTGCAAATATGTAAGAGATCTATTTTTGGGATCTTATGTATGTTAAGTTAAGTACCAGTCAAGTTTGGTTAGTCCCTATAGATTATTTGGCTTCTCAAAATTTTCCTTCCAATTTTTTATCTTGAAAAAAAAAAGAGACTTGATAATCACTGCATATAAAGAGAAATGTATAAGATATGTTGTTAGGTCATATGATAATCAGTTGTACCATATGGACTTTTTTAGGAGTGGAAATATAAGAGATGACTTATTAGGTGGGAGTGAGGTAGGAAGAGGTTGTGATCATGATAACTTATTAATTTAGATGTTTTAAACCAATTAATTTAGAGATTGTAAATGATTAGGTTAATATGTCTTTATGTTACAATTGTAAGGGACCTCGAAACTAATTTATTTTTGTCAAGGACCAAATTGTCAATGGATAACATTGTTAAGGACTAATTTAAGGAGTTTACTGAAAAAAATGATTTGTTCCATTATGTTTATTGCTTCAATATTGTGGAACATTACCGCCTTCTATTTCAACTTTGCTTTTAAAGTGTCAAGTATTACGTATAACCAAATATCAATGAAAAGAAGGGAATCGGCTACCTTGTCGGTCCGCTTAATTAAGCCTTTAAAACCGAGGGAGTTAAAAACTAGTCAAAAAATTAGTGGACTAATCCAATTTCTAATGTTGGTCTGTTCGGATCTTCATACTTGCTACATCACTTCTACTCATCAAATTTTCTTCTCTCCCATTAGTGAAGTTGCTTCGTGTTTTTGCTTCATGTTGCTTTTGCTATCCTCCCCTCTACTCCATGAAGCTGCCTTTGCCCTCCCCTCTGCTCCACAAAGCTACCCCATCAAATCTTCTTCTTTGCCAAAGAACCTTTGCAATTGGCGGCCATTCTCAAGGGAAAAAGCTCTGTGCCATTGCCTTACTGTCCGCGACACAACCGTCCACCGCTATCCACCTCTACAACGTGATGCCACCTACCTTCGTGCTTCCCTATCTTCGCCTCTACTGAGTAGACACAAAAACAGAGAGAAGAAAACATATACCAAGAGAGAAGATGGTGTTGCAGCTACTCTACTTCTTTTAGTAATTAAAACTAGGTTTTCTTTTTTCTTTTTATGGATAATAGGTATTGGACCAACCAAATATAGTCTATAGTTTCCTACTGATGGGTCATATGAAACCAATAATGACCGGCCTAAAACAAAAACTAATATAGGAGAAATTATTCAAGTTATGTTAAAAGTTAGTTAGTTGCTCAAACCTAAAAAAAAAGTGAATTAATTGTTGGAATAGAAAATAACAACTAATATATTTTTATTATTCATTTAAACTATTTAATAATTTATATTATATATAGTTAGTATTATTTGTATTCCGATTGGACCATAGTTAAACTGGTTAGACCACTAATCCTTTGAACCAATGAAGTCTGGTTCAATATTCGGTCTAATTTTCTCTTTCTTGCAAAATATATATCAATTTTCTCTTTAAACTATATATTTGCAATGCATTGCTACCCGTTCCATTAATATATATATATATATATATATATATATATATATATATATATATATATATATATATATATATATATCAATACCAACTTTTATTTCTTTTTTTTCTCAACTCAAATCATTTAGGTCTTGAATGTTATAAACTATATATTTAGATGAGTCTATTGTTGCCACGAAAACATCATTTTAGTTGAAAATTTGTAAGGGATCTTGCTTATGAGATCTTATGTATATTACTTTATTACCAGTTAAATTTTATTAGTCCCTACAAATTATTTGGCCTCTCCAAATTTTCCTTCCTTTTTTTTCTTGAACAAAAAATGACTGATAATCACTGTAAATAAAAAGGAAGGTATAAGATATGCTATTACGTCATATGATAATAAGTTGTACCATATGGACATTTTTGACAATTATATTGTAATACCCGAGATACACGTGTCCCTAGGGGAGTTTAGTGCAACACACCGTGTCCCTAGGAAATTCCAGGATTACCATAGGTTCCTTAGGACCCACTCATGTTGGTGGTAGGTCCTACTTGAATTATTGCTCAAAGATTTCAGAAAAATAACTCTGGAGAGCGCTGCAGCACTAAAGTGAACGTTGTAGTAGTCATGAACAATAAGGCAGTGCAAGGGGGAAAAGTGACACTCTAATGAGCACTGCAGCGCTGAAAAATTCATAAAACCCTATTTTTCGAGGGGCCAGACCACAAACACACCCTCTACCCCTAAAATCCATGAGAAACCTCGTCCCTTACCTTATCTTATGTCCAAATTTCATTTTCTTCCATTTTCACTGAAAACCAACTTCTTGGGGTGATTTTGATGGTCCCTTATGTGGTTCAAAAAGTGAAGGTCTTTTAGCATGTTAGGTATAAATTTGAGTTATTTAAAGGTTTTATAGGTTGATTTAGAGTTCTATTGCTTTTATGTCAGATATTGCTATTATTTTTTGCTTCTAAGAGTCCTATTGATGTTAACCCCTCACTTTCTGCCGCTCCAAGTGTAGGGTTCATACTTGTGATCTCTATGTTGTCCATTAGAGTTATTTTCACGAAACTATAAATTAAAGTATGATCTTTAGAGATTATTGTATAAGATTTGAGATTTCTGCTGATTTATGAAACTATGATTTTCCTAATAGCATGAACTATATTTTTTAGAAAACTCATGGAACCATTATTGATAAATGATCCCGTTTAGAGTTGGTTATAATTGTGATTACTAGAGATATATGATTGTTATATCGATTGTTTCCATGTTGAATATGGATTATGCATGTAATTATTGGAAAGCTTTGTGATTTTGAAAAATGATACTATGATTTTGAATTTTCATGTTTATGAGTACGTGTTGATAAGAAATGATTTACAAACTCAAACATAAACGGATTTAGAGTATGAATCTTCACATGACTCAGAATAGTAATGACTACATAGTTTATGGATTGAAATCATGGTGTTTACAAATAGGTGATCCCTTGAACATGATTTCAAGGCCACAGATATGCTAAGGTTAAACTGTTAGAGTTATATGGATTTAGAAGTCTTATAATAGTTAAAGGACTTAAAAACTTTCAGATTTATTGAAGTTAAGAATAGACTAGTCCAGATAGTGAATAACTGATATAATCAAACATATAATATTGTTGTGTAGAATTTATGGAAAACTGTGACTTTTACTATAAACACACACACACACACACACACACACACACACACACACACACACACACTCACATGTATATATATACACATATAAAATGTTTTAGAATTGCACTAGTGTGATTATGTTTTTTATGCATTGTTCTTTAATGTCTTGTTACGTACCGTAATCGAAACAGGGGTTCTGAATAGTCCAAGCCCCATCGACTAGCTCCTGCAGTAATCTTCACGGTGGGGTGGGTACCTGCAAAAGGGACTCTGACGCCCAAGTAAAAGGAATCTTTTTACGAAGATAATAACCAAAAACATAAGATAATACCTACTACAGATACACTTTCCCCCTTTTATTTATACAAAGAAGGGATGTCCAGATATGCTAATTTTAGGGCTGAGATGTCCGTACGGATGGAATGTGAATCGTTTCAAGGGCTCTTTTAGAAAGTGTCAGAGTCCAAGCTCATCCCGAGGCACAATCGAACTCTTCCCATTGTCCATGGGATTCTTGGTTACAGGCATGTTCCAGGGTCCTTCCGAGGTCTCCATTCTTCCTCAGAGCTCCTGTTTCTAGAGTCGACGAGGAGGGGGGTCTCGCGAGACGCCGGATTCTGATGACTTCCAGACTCCATTCCAAACAATGAAATCCCAATGTTAATAGTTTCCCCAACTCGGCTATTGGCCACTAGCCAATTGCCGAGTTTCACGAATCTACTTCTTATGGTCTCCTCTTATATCCGTTATCCGGCCTTATCCAAGCAGAATGCTTCGTCATGAATTCGGATCATAACCTAAGTCATTCTGGGCTTCTTTTGCCTAACTTCAATTCGCGCTTGTGTCGGTTTCAATGGAAGAGTCCTTTCGTATGACGCGACGCTTAGTTTCCCCAATAAGCGTGTGCCACGTAGGGAATTATAGCAGTTATCGAGGCATTTCTTTGGACAGTTTTTCCCCTCTGCCCTTTATAAGTAACTTCTCTTTCTTTCTTTCCATGCTTTTTCCTTCTCTCACAAATCTTACCTTCTTTCTGATTTCCATGACCATTACCGCCATGTTCCTCCATGCTTTGCCATGATCCGCAGTGCTCCACCGTGTTCCTCTTGCAAATTATTTCTCAAGTAAGCAATTCTTCTCTTCTTTTGCTTTTATAACTACTGTTTCTGCTTCTTTTACCCCCTTTTTTGGGCTTTCTATGGCTTTTTCTTGGGTTTTGGTGGCAGTACCATGGTTGTTGTCGCTGTGTGCGACCACCCCAAGGTGGCACCTCCCTTGCCAAATAGTGGGAACCACTTCTAGGCATTGTTTTATTTCCCACTTTTAATTTTGAAATTTTACCCCCATTTCCTTAGGCACTTTTCATGGTGGTTCCTTTTGTACGATATGGAAGATAAGATCGTGATACCGGCTTCCCTAGACCAAGGTCTGATAGAGCGCTATTCTTCCGAAGAAGTGGGGGTTGGGAGCATCATGAACGAGAGGATACTTGAGAGATACAAGGAGTTCCCTGTGTTTTTTGATGCTGAATTGGGCTCTTGGCACGAGATCACACTTTCGAGGATAGGGGAAATAATCTGTGGGAGGCCCAAGGAGGAGGAAGAGGAGGAGGACTTCTTATGGATGTACGATACTGTCTTATCCCGCTTGAAGGATCCCCTTCAATTCTCCAAATTCGAACCCTCTTTATTTAATAGAGTGAACATAGCCCCTTCCCAACTTCATCCTAACTCGTAAGCCATTCTTTGGGGCTTTTAGATGATCTGTGGCTTCCTCGGGATTCCTTTGTCTCAGTAGGTATTTTTCTCCCTTTTCATGTTGATGACCTTCCAAGGGAAGGATAGGAAACCCGTACTGGTGTCCTTTTGAGTTATGGTAAACAAGAAGTGCTTTGAGATATACGAGGAGTCTTATCACACGTTCAAGCCTTGGTATTTCAAAATCCGGGCTAAGCCTGGCAAATTTCCAATGTTCCTTTCGTCTGAGGGGGCTCCGTTATTCCCGCTCTACAGGCAATCCTGCTACTCTTCTCTGACATATCAATCTTGAAACCTTACTTCCGAGGAGGCGTCGATTGTTAAGTTCTTTACCGACACCTGGGAGAGACATCCCGATCATGTGAACCAGAAAAGGGTCATCGATGTGTCTTCAGGGAACGCGAAGTCGTATATAGGTTCAACTTTGGACTTGTAATTTCTTTTTCTTTGTTTGGATTATGAATTTCTTTTATACTGATTTGTGCTTTATTCTTTGCAAAGATGTCCTCCAGCAAGAGTTTGGCTCTACTTCGCTCCTTCCACCAAGCTCTGGCCTCTACTTCTACTTCGACAGAGAGCAAAGATATGGATTCCGAGGCGACTTTCACCGAGTCCTCCTCTCCCCTAGATAGGCACAAGAGGAAAAAGCCCGAGAAGCCGACCCGGCCTTCTTCTCTAATAAGCCAGGAGCCTGCACCTGAGCCCGAGCTAAATCCTTCTTCTCATTTTTGGGGGGGTTCCCCAACTTATCTCTCCTTGCTCTGAATTTTTGCTTAAAGGAGTTCATATCTGGTATCTACAATATTGCCTTCTGCCGTCATGTCCACCAATGAGATCAAAAAGAAGTTCTCTCCTGCCTTCAGGAAGACTTAGTGAAGGCGGCAGGTTATATTGGCTGCCACGAGGAAGAGCTATCTAAAGGCCCTTTACTTAAATGGCAGATTAACTCCTTGGAAACTGAGAAGGTGGGTCTTCAAGAGATGGTTCTGTATTCAGAGGGTGAGGTTTCAACTCTTAGGATGAAGGTGAAGTCCTACGAGGTTAGGGAGAAGGAATTGGAAAATAAAGTCTTTGAACTTCAAGGAAAGCCGAAGGATTATGAGGAGAAGTGTAAGAGCTTGGAAGGAATGAAGGCAAAGTTTGATGCCCTTATTGTTGAGTCCACTTCTGAGCAGGAGAAGCTGGTCAAGGTCTGGTCAGATAGCTCTTCTGACTTGATATCAAATCTGCTGGCCCAGGTTCGGGTTTTAGTTGGTCCTGAAATAGACCTCTTTGAGGTTGGGATGTTCCGCCATGTAGTGGATGGTCAGATTGAAGACTGATAAGGGACATTTGTTCCACTTATCTTACTTCTAAACTTTAGCTTTTTACGTGAGTTTTAATGTGTTATTGATACAATTAATAAAGATTTTGATTTATTCCTCATTATGTAATTTTGATAGAATTGATGGCTTTTGTATTGATTTTGGGATAGTTTGTAATTATACCCTATTGCATTTGACTTGTCTCTTTGACTATCATTTTATGCACAGGAGCTTTAAATTGAGTGCAAATGTCAAAAATAAGGTTGGAAACTGTTGGGAAGAACTTGGAAGCAAAATAGAAGAGTTCTTGAGTTCATTTGAGCAAAATTGCAAGAAACATTGTAAAAGAAAATCTGTATATCTTTCTACAGGGATCGGACTAAGAAAAATGAAGATGTTTTGGAAAGCTCGAGAAGTCCTCTACAACTTTCATGTTCAACTTAAAACCCATTCTAAGAGTACCTTGGTGAAAATCGAGTTGTAAGGTTAAAGGTTGCTGATATTCTGATGTCCAACTTGACCTCTAGTTAGTATTTTCACAATATCTGGAGCCACAGATGTTGAATTGAGATGGTTTTAGTGGCATTGGAAAGCTTATTCAAAGTGCTACATTTCTATTTCTGGTATCGAGGCCAATTTTAATTTTGTCCACCGCTATAGCGGTCAGACCGCTGCAGCAATCAACTGCGCTTGAAAAAGTGACGTTCAATAACATAGTTCACTGTTGATCGCTACAGTGGTCAATGAGCGCTGCAGCTGTCATGCGATGACGCAGAATATCTCATTTAACCTGTTTTTGGGCCCCACTTTGACCCATTTTAGAGAGAAGTATAAAAGGGATTGTTATAGACTTTTACCCTAGCTTTTATTCAATTTTGGACTCACTTTGGGGCAGCCATATTCCCTCTCTACATCTCTCTCTTCTTCTTCTCTATTCTTCTCTCTCAAAGGGTTCCATTGGTGAAGGTGCTTTATCTTAGAGATCATGACAAGGATTATTGCTATTATTTTCAGGTTCTTTTATCTTCATTGTTGTAATCCTCCAGAAATGGCGGAGTAGATTTCTTTACTAGTGTAAGAATTTTCGGACGGATTAGGATGACATTTGAGACCCTTTGTTTATACTGAATGCATTGGTTTTCCTCATATTCTACAGTTTCTATTCCTTTATTTATTGGGGTGATTGCTATAATCTTTATTAGAATAACTAAATTAGCGATCGTCGTTTAGGGAAACCCCTTGGGTATAAATTGATAGATCCATTGGTTTATGTTTGAGGGAGAACATTAGAATTAATTTTCCAATTGGCGGTTAGGCTATTGCAATTGGTACCTTGGATCATTTTAACTGCCAATTAATTTGAGATCTCATTTATTTGTTAGTTTCATTGATCAAATTTAGGGATTGATTAATCACTAATAGAATTACGAGTAATTTATTACCAATAGCCACCAATGTGTTTAATATTTAGTCAATGATAATTGATTTCCAATTCTAGGAATACCTTACGCTAGTGCTTTTCTCCATTGTTGCTATTATCTTTTAATTTTCATTGCTATAATTCTCATTCTTCCAAACTCCCAATTTTCACAACTAAGCATTGAAACCTCCTTGAGAGACAACCTAGGTTGCGCCCTTTGCTACATTTTTGGTGCAATTTAGCACTTTATAAATTTTAATTTGTTTGTGAGTCACAACAGCTCGTATCAATGACCTTCTTGAGGAGGATAAATAGGCATTAATAATTTTAATTTCTTGTAAGTCCCCTCGAGGCCCCTTATGTACCTCTTATAATATCAATTAATACTTTTTCCCTTTTCCGGACTTCTTATAAATGCTTTTCATTCTTGGTTTTTAATACTTGTCTTCTTTTTATAATGCTTATGGTATGTCCTGTTATGTCCCCGAGATAGGGAGTAAATGCGAAGCCTCAGACTTAGTATCCATCTCTCAATCGCTTTTTTTTGGGTTCTGATGAATCTTGGATTTGATTCCATCGTACTTGTGTGAGGCTTTTGCTTGCTAATGTTGCTTGAAACCGGAATGGGTTCGAATGTGACCCGAGCTGGTAAAGCTTTGAGGAGTTCAGATAAAGTCCGTCGAACTCCTATGTCGGTAACTCGGTTGCGTTGCTGCTTTTTGAACCTTCCTGGGAACACCCAGTGGGATAAAACTCAGGCAATGAAAGAGTACCTTAACTAACCCGTAGATTTTGATTACAGTTACACATAGAATTTTCTTATATTTGCAGTATTCCAAGCTCGTGGAATATTATTTCCTTCCATGGTGGTCAACTTGTATGCTCCCCTATCCAAGACTTTTGTAACCTTGTATGGTTCTTCCCAATTCGGGGCTAGCTTCCCTTGTCCGGGTAGGGTTGGTCCAACGTTGGCTTTTCTGAGAACTAGGTATCCATTCTCAAAAGTTCTTTGAACTACCCCGCTGTTGTACCTCTGAGCAATTCTTCTTTTGAGCTCTAATTCACGGATATGGGCGTGTTCTCGGTCCTCGGTAAGGAGATCCAGCTCTTCTCTTCTTCGGTTCGGATTTTGCATACAAGATTGTCCTCAAGGTTGGTTCTTTGATTTCCACGGGTATCACTGCTTTGGATTCGAAGGTAAGTCTAAAGAGGGTTTCTTGTGTGGCTGAATACGGTGTTATTCTACAAGCCCAAAGCATACTCCCTAGCTCTTCTGCCCAAGCTCCCTTTGCTTAGTCAATTCTCTTCTTCAGTCCTTGCAGGATTACTTTATTTGCCGCATCCACTTGTCTGTTGGTTTAGGGGAGCTCTACTGAGGTGAAGTGATAGGTCACTCTGAAGTTCTCCAAAAGCTGTTTGAATTTATGGTCAGTGAATTCGATACCATTATCGGTGATGATATTTTTTGGGAAGCCAAAATGGGTGAATATGTTCTTCTACACAAATTTTCGACACTAGGCTGACGTGATAGTTGCTAAGGAATTAGGTTCCACCCACTTCGTGAAATAATCAATACCCACGATTAGGTATCGGACTTGCCCCGAGGCTATTGGAAAGGGCCCGAGCAGGTCAAGTCCCTATTGATCAAATGGCCAAGAGCTGGTGATGACGAATATCTTTTCGGATAAGGCGATATGGAATATGACATTTCGCTGGCACTTTTCACACCTTTTCATGAACTCGACAGTGTCTTTCTTCATTGTTGACCAGTAATATCTAGCTCAAGGTGTTTTCAAAGCTAAGGCCTGTCCTCCGAGAAGCTGGCTGCCTATTCCTTCATGGATTTCTTCCAAGACATGTTTGCTTTGCTGTGGATGTAAGCATTTCAACATCGGCTGCAAAAAACCCCTGTGGTATAAGATATTGTCCATTAAAGTGAAGTAAGGTGCTTTTCTTTGGATCTTTTTAGCTTCTTTTGGGTCCTCCGGTAAGGTTCCGTGCTCCAAAAAGCAGCAGAGGCTGGTCATCCAGCCTTCCTCAATCTCTGTTACTGCAACCTACCTAGGAAAGTCTATAGAAGGCTGGATAAGAGTCTCCGCAATTAAGCTTCGATTATTGCCCTTGGGTTTGGTGCTGGCTAGCTTTGAGAGAATGTCAGCTCGAGAGTTTCTTTCTCGTGGAATTTGATGAGCCTGCACATTTCCTATCTCGGACATAAGGCCCTGAACTAGTTCCAAGTATCTCTGAAGTGGGGTTCCTTGGCTATGTATTCCCCTGAAACTTGGGATGCTACCACTTGCGAGTTAGTTAGCACCTCAAGTTTGGATATGCATAGTTCCCCCGCAAGATTTAGATCGGCCAGCAAGGCTTCATATTCAGCCTGGTTGTTGGAAGTTGGGAACTGGAAACTGATTGACATCTGTATTCTCATCTCTTCTCCTTTCTCGAGTATGATCTCGGCTCCGCTTCCCTTTGAATTGGAGGATCCATCTATGTACAATTTGTCTTCCGAACTTTCTATATCGTCTATCCATTCCTAAATGAAGTCTGCCAATACTTGTGCTTTAATGGAGGTCCTCGGCTTACAACGGATGTCGAACTCAGAGAGTTCAACTGACCACAAGATCATCCTTCCTGCTAAATCTGGCTTTTGGAGGACTTGCCAGATAGGTTAATTAGTCCGCACTAGGATGGGGTGTGCTTCAAAATACTGTCTCAGCTTTCTTGTTAATAGTAATAGGGTGAAAGCTGCTTTTTTCAGCTTTTGGTATCTAAGCTCCAACCCGCATAGTTCCTTGCTAGTGAAATATACCGATTTTTTATTTCCTTCTTATTCCTGGATCAAGGCAGCTCCTATCGCCTTTTCCCCTATTGACAGGTAGAGGATCAATTCCTCGCCGCTTCTTGGTTTTGTCAATGTCGAAGGCATGACCCGGTCCCTTTTGAAGTGTTGAAAGGCCTTCTCATATTCTGGTGTCCAGGTGAACACCTAATCTTTCTTAAGGAGCTCAAAGAGTAAGAGAGACTTCTGTGCTGCTTGGGACAAGAACCTAGACAGTGCAACCAATCGGTCTGTTAGTTTCTAAACTTCCTTTTTGCTTTCAGGGCTTCTTATGTCAATCACCACCTGGCACTTGTCCGGATTGGCCTCGATTCCTCGGTGAAATAATATAAAGCCGAGGAATTTTCCTGCCTCTACCGCGAAGTCACACTTAGTTGGGTTCAGAAGTATGTTTTGCCATCTGTGGTAATCAAAATTTTTCCTAGGTCGGATATCAAGGACCCTATGACGGAAGTTTTTACTAACATATTGCCAATGTATACTTCTAACATTTTTCCCAAGTGCTCTCCGAAGACCTTGTTCATGAGCCTTTGGTAAGTAGATCCAGCATTCTTTAGATCAAAGGGCATTAACTTATAGTAATAGTTGGCCCTGGGTGTTATGAATGCTATTTTTTCTTCATCCTCTGGATGCATGGAGATTTGATTATACCCCAAGTATGCATCCATGAATGACAAAAGCCTAAACCTCGAGGCGGAATCAACAAGCCCATCGATGCTGCGCAGCGGGTGGGGGTTCTTTGGGTATGCCTTGTTAAGGTTGGTGTAATCCACACACATTCGAAGCTTGTCCTTGGCCTTTGGAACCATTACCACTTTGGACAACCAAGTAGGGTACTGGACTTCCATGATGAACCCGCCTTTGAGTAGTTCTTGCGTTTGCTTTAATACTTCTTGCTTTTAATGGGGGCCATCTTCCATCTTTTCTAGATTACAAGCTTTGACCCGGGATAGACGGAGAGCTTATGGCTCATGGTTGTCGGGTCTACCCTAGGCATATCTTCTGCTGCCCATGCGAAGAGGTCGGATTAGGTCCTTAGGAACTTAGTCAAGCTAATCTTTATTTCCTTGGGTAATTCACCATTTATCCTGGTTATTTGATTTTTCCTCGGTCCGATTTGGACCTCTTCAAGCTTCCCTTCTGGCTCAGGTCGTTGGGTGAAGTTCTGATTTTGAACTTCCAAATCAATGATTGCCACCTCTTCAAGCCTGAGCTTTTTTCCCACTTCCCCTCCAATTTCCAATTTCCAAGCCGGCGTTGTAGCATCTCCTATCTATTTCTTGACTTCCTCGAATGGTAACTACCCTGCCTTGCTCATTGTGGAACTTCATTACTAGATGGACAGTGGACATGATAGCTCCCAATGATGACGTTGTAAGCTGATGGTCTTCGGATAACCGGGAAATCAACTGGCACTGTCTTGGCTTAGGGAGGATCCCCTACCATGGCACGAAGGGAGATGTGGTCGTCTGGTCTTACTCTTTCTCCTCCGAAGTCGATGAGATCATCAGGGCACGCTCCTAATTCACTATCTTTCAGCCTAAGTTTGTCAAAAGCTTCTCGGAAAAGAATGTCGACAGAGCTTCCTTGGTCCAGAAGGACCCTCTTGATTCCCATATTCACTGCTAGGATTGATATCACCATGGGACTGTCATGAATTTGTATGATGCCCGTGTTGTCCTCTTCGAAAAAAGAGATAGGCAGTAATTGGATAGGTCTTGAGCTTTTTCTTTTCCCTTCTATTCTCAGAACTTCTTTTAGGACTCTCGTTCTAAAAGACTTGGAGATCCCCCTTCTGCAAATCCCCCCGATATCGTGTGGATAGTCCGGGTTATCTGGTTTCTATGAGACTCCTCTTGGACCCTGCCCTAATACTCTACTACTACTTTTCGTTTATTTTTCCTGTCTTGCTCCCTCTGAATGGGAGATATTCTTCTCCTCCTCGAACTTCGTTAGATCGCCACATAGTACGCTAGCTTTCCAATTCAAATTAAATCTTCCACAGCATCCTAGAGATCCCAACAATCCTTTGTCCAATGTCCCGGGATCCTATGATACTCACAATACAGTGATTTATCAGCACCGAGGGTGATTCTAAGTAGAGACAGCTTTGACAAGTTCTCCGTGTTATGGATCTCCCAAAAAAGTTGAGTTAAGGAAATCCTGAGGAGGTTGTACTCAGTTAAACGGCCTATCTTTAGGGGCCAGTTGTCTTAACGTGGCCATTCCTCCCATCTTAGGTTTGCTCTTCGAGTGTCCCCCTTTTCGGTAAGTTTCAAGGCTTTTTATAAGTTGATGTATTTTTCTGCTCACATCTACAATTCCTCGAGCATCCTGGGCTCCGGCTTTTCTAGCGAGTGCTGAGAATCTCCTTGTCTGAGACCTCTAATAAGGGTTATTAGAGCTATATGAGGGGTTAAATCTTTGATTTAGAGCGTTTCCTTGTTGAATCGGTCTAGGTACTTTCGTAGGGGTTCACTTAGGAGTTGGCAAAAACCGAGCAGGCTTGTCACAGACTTCAGCTTAGTTCAATTAGTTGTAAACTGTACCAGGAAGCGAGAACTGAGGTCTAAGAAGCGATGAATCGAGCCTATTGGTAATTGGTTCAACCACGTTAGGGCCGACTTTTGTAGGTTAAAGGGAAGGCTTTGCATCTGATGGGGTCATCCCTTCCATCAAGTAACATCCTAGTCCGAAAGATGTTCAGGTGTTCCTGAGGATTAGTGGTCCCATCGTACTATTTTATATCCATAAGGGGCTTGAGGACTACCAGTACTTGGTACTTCATGATTATGTCGTCGAAAGGAGTTTCCATTTCTTTGTAGGTTTCATACGGGGTGTGGCCGACATTCTCCCGCTCTTCCTCCGACATGTGTTCGGTCCATCAAGGAACGTAGGACGTCAGACATGAGGTTAGAAACCGGCTAGTACTGGGCTGGAAGGTTGGGTCAGTACTGCTCGGGCATAGGAGTTCCCCCCATGGTCATCGTGGCTAGTTGATCTCCACCGAGGCTCCAAGTGTGGCCTTTATCCGTGCTTCCTCTGTTTCCTGGAACCTTCCTCAAGTTCAAAAATGCGATCATCCCGCTTCTTCAGTTGTCTTTCTACTTCTTTCACTACTACATAATCTCTTTGGCACCTCTCTTTATGGCGCCTCTGTCTCTCCAATTCCTGTTCCAAGCTGGTCATTCTCCTTCCCTACTCCTACAACAGATTCAGGACTTCTTGATAGGGAAAACTGACACCCTTTGATGCACGCACCACCGAGGCAAGCTGGGCTCTGGAATTGTGTTGTTTCTTCCAATTATTCCTGAGGCTCCTGCCTGGGGTCACCGGTGGCGAACGCAAAGTCTGATCTAGTCAGTTCGTCTTGAGGTTGAATAAATGGAGGTGCGGAAGGGTATGGCATCGAGGCTGGAGCACCGTCGACCTGAGAAACTGGTCTGCCGGTGGTCTTGGTTTTGGCCATTACTGATGGGATAAGACAAGCTGGGGATATGGTAGTGGTTATGAGTGGTGCCATGTAGTAAGGGGTACCGAGGTTGTAGGGGGTGACATTGAGGCCAGAATGCTGGTGAGCTTGTGTATGGTAGTAAGATTATGCATGGTAGTGAGGTTATGTATAGCGGTGAGTAGCTTTCGTCCCTAGCAACAGTACCAATGTTACACACCATAACTGAAACAGGGGTTCTAAATATTCCAAGCTCCATCGGCTGGCTCTTCTAGAGATCTTCACCGTGGGGTAGGTACCTGCAAAAGGGACTTCGATGCCCAAGTAAGAGGAAGTTTTTTGTAAAGAAAATAAAAAAAAATGAGATAATACTTGCTACAGTTACATTTTCCCCCCTTTTATTTATACGAAGAAAGGATGTCTGTATATGGTAATTTTAGGGTTGAGCTATCTGTACGGAAGGAATGTGAATCGTTTCAAGGGCTTTTTTAGAAAATGTCAAAGTCTGAGCTCATCCCGAGGTACAATCAACCTCTTCCCGCTGTCCACGGGATTCTTGGTTATGGGCATGTTCCGGGGCCAATCCGAGGTCTCCACTTTTCCTCGGAGCTCCTGGTTCTAGACTCGGCAGGGAGAGGGGTCTTGCGAGACGCCGGATTCCGATGCTTTTCGAACTCCATTGCAAACACAGAAATCCCGATGTTAACATGTCTCATGAGGAGGTTACTGGTGGGGATTTACTTACTGAGTTTTGAATAAAATTCACCCCTCTCTTCTTTCTCCCCTTTTACACATATAGAAGCGATTGTGGATCCTTCCTAGCCCTCATTATGATAGTAGCACTAGAGTTCTGGTGGTGAGCTTCACTTGGGTGAAGAGTTTGTTGATGCCATGTTCTAGAATGCTCTAGTCACTACCAGAAATCCGTAGGATACCGAAGACATTTACCAATGGGTACATACCCGTCGGTAATTACGGACAACATTTCTAATAGTTTGACGTATTTTAGGAAATAATAATGCTAATTACTATTACCTGTTAGTAAGCACATCGGTAACTAGTGGCGCAATACACGCCACTTGGCGCACATAATATCCGATGGGTGTACCGATGGTATTATCGACAGTAAAATCCATGTATTTAATATTTATTATTTATCAAGTAAATTACCAACAGGCATACCAGTGGCTAATTATGAAATTTAATTACCGACTCTTGTACCGACAGGTTGTTAAAACGCATCGTTTCATTAAAAATTATTTGCCGACAGCTGTACCGACAAAATTTATTTTTTTGGCGCTCGAACTCTTGGTATTTCTAGGGACTCCATCAGTAATTAATTTTTAATGAAACGATGCATTTCATTATTCGATAACCTGTTGGAATGCTCGTCGGTAATCCACAGATATTACCTCCCTCGGGACCCTTCTTCTTCCTCGCTTGGAAATCTTGTTCTCTCTCTAAAACCCTTCTCTTTCTCTAACTGCGCCACCGCCATCAATATTTCCCTCCTTTTACCGCCACCGGAGCTCCGTTTGAGAAATGGAGGAACCATTACGATCTCAAGGCTTTGGGAAGTATTTTAATCAATTTACTTTTTTGATTTGGTTTACTTTTGTCGTTCGTTTATGGGTGCCCATAGTGTTGTGTCTTTGTTGCATTAGGGAGTAATTATTATTGTTAATTTGTTAATGTAGGAATTTTACTTGAGGGTTACAGCGATTATTGACTTTGGGATCGGTTTGCCCTTCTTATACTCTATGCATGTTCGTCTATGTGTTTTGTATGTATATAATTGTATTGATTGAAACTTATGGTTTTGGATTTTTAGGATTGGATTTGGTTGAACGCCGAGAGCTTCCCGTTATTTTATTTTATTTTTACTGCTATAGAGGTTAGTAACTCAATTCTTATTATTTATATTGTTTAATGATTTAATATATATGTATGATATGTAGAGACTTATATTTTCTAGGATAGAGTTGTAGGAAATAGGGTTTGTATGACTAGAGGAAAGGGCATAAAGGTCCTTCCCCGACTTGTTTGATTTGTCTGTTGTGGGATTCTTTGTATTTGCGAAGATTTCAGGATGCATGTTATGAAGTTATAAAGGGATGCACAATAAAATGATTTTTAGTATTATGTGAATTGTATGTAATTATTAACATATAACTACTTCACTATTCATATTCTATTATTGATCTTTGTAATAAGATCTATAATTATCGAATTGACTAATATATCTAACAATGGAAGCTCCTAATTATAGGGGAGGTGCTGCCCAAAATTTGTTATTATTTTTTTATGGGAATAATAGATTAAAAAAAGTAATTGTATTAAGAAAAACTTAAAAGGCAATTGAGTTTGTTTTAAAAAATGATTTAAATAAAGGTTAAAGACCAATTGAATGTATTTTAAAGACCAAATACAATAAATATCCGACGACAGAAGTTCCTAATTTAAGGGGAGATGCTATCAAAATTTTATTAATTTTTTTTAGGAATACTATATCAAATAAAAGTAACTATATTAAGAAAAACTTAAAAGGCAATTGAATTTGTTTTTAAAAAATAATTTAAATAAAACTTGGAGACCAATTGTATGTGTTTTAAAGATCAAATACAACAACTATGTGATAATGGATGCTCATAATTTAAGGAGGGATGCTGTCAAAATTTTGTTGAAGAAATATATGGCTGGAAGATATTTACAAAGCGTTCTTGTTTGGGACATGAATATTTGTTATTTTTTAAATATAAAGGAGGATTCTATTTTAAAGTTAGAGTGTATAATAATAGTGCTCTAGAAATGGATTATTCAAGATATAACAAAGACATTACCTAAGATTGTGAAGTTGGCAATGATGACCTTGAAAGGAGTGCAACACCTGAGAATCATGTACATTTCTTGAAAGTTGTGGTGTACTTTAAACAAATGTACGTGATTCCCAGGTGGTGTAGGCCTTTCACCGTCACCATTGCCAAAATCACAACCATTGGTAGTGTCTTCATTACATATCGAATAATCCATTTCTAAAGCAACATAGTTATACACTCTAATTTTAAAATAAAAGCCTCCTTTATATTTAAAAAATAACAAATATTCATGTCTCAAACAAGAACGTTTTGTAAATATCTTCCACCCATGGTTGCACTGAAATATAAGAAGATAGAAGCTCTTAATTTAAGCTGAGATGCTATCAAAATTCTATCAAAATTTTTGTTAGGTAAATAAGATTAAAAGTAACTGTACTACAAATTTAAATAGCAATTAAATTTGTATTTGATAGTAGTAATTTGACGTCCTTAAAAAATCATAAGGTCTTGGGTTTATCACAAGCGCAATGTTACCTTTAAACTGGTCATGGATGTACGATAGATTGCATCCTAATAGAGGGGGATTAAATCAAAGCTTTATAGTGGTGTTGAAGAATTTATGAGGGAAGCACGTCAAACACAACAGTTCATTAATGAGGCAAAAGTTAGGTGTCCATGTAATAAGTGCAAATATAGGAAGTATTTAGATGATGATATGATAAAGGTTCATTTGTACAAGTCGAGATTCATACCTGACTATTGGGTTTGGACCGAGCATGGGGAGGTAGTTAATGCATGGAATCAAGTGGGTGTGTTTCAAACTAGAAGTAGTTCTGGTAAGATCCATATAACTCAGAATGACGTGGGTAATGTGCTGTGCGAGGATAACTTGGCTAGGCATCAAGAGATTATGTTTGATGCTGCTGGGCCTGAATTTACTGCTCGTTATTCGCAGCCTTTAGTCGAGGAGCCCAACCAAGATGCCTCTCAGTTTTATAATCTCATAGAAGCTATCAATCAACCTTTATGGCAGGATTGTGTACACTCTAAATTGTCATTAACAGCTCGAATGTTGAGCATTAGCTCCGAAGGAAATCAAAGCCAAAGTTCTTTTGATTAGTGGGCTACACTGATAAGTGAGCTAAGTCCGAACCTCAATACAATTCCAAAAGATTTTTATCAAGCTAAAAAATTAGTGTCTAAACTTGGGTTGAAGGAAATAAAGATTGATTACTACTTGAAAAGTTGCAAGTTTTTTTATAAAAATGATATTTCATTGACTGAGTGTAAGTTCTACCAAGAGCCTAGGTTTAAACCCAAGAGATATGGAAGTGGGAAGTATAAGGATGTCCCTCAAAAAAGAATACACTATCTACCTTTAATTCCTAGACTCATGAGACTGTATACGTCAATGAGCTCGGCTTCTCATATGAGGTGGCACAATAAAAATCAAAGGGATGACGGTGTGATGACACATCTATCACACTGTGAGGTGTGGAAAAAGTTTGATCAACAGTATCTTGATTTTGCTTGTGACCCCCGAAATGTTAGATTGGGACTTTGTTCAGATAGATTTACTCTGAATAACCAATTTAGCAAATCTTATTCATGTTGGCCTATTGTAATGCCCCGATTTTTTCTTATGTACAAATGACTAAAATGCCTTTGAGGTCATTTTTACCTGGGAATTGAGGACAGTCAGTTCGGGCTATCCTCTAGGGGTTAGTTTGATGCTTGCAGGGGGATAGATGTATTGATAACACTATTAGAGGTGAAAACCTCAATTCCTAGTTTTTTCCGTACGTGAAATTACCAAAGTACCCATGCAATAATTTAATGTGGGATTAATTACCGACTAAACCTGGACATTACCCAGGAGTCTAGAATTTTTTTTAAGGGATGCATAACGTCTGTATAAGCAAGGGTGCTCCCGGGGAGTTCTGTGCAAAATTCCCGTTTTGCCCCTGATTAAGTGCGTAATGAGCTTAATCGTGTAATTAAGGAAACATAGGCATTATTTGGCTCTAATTAAAGATTAATAAATTTTAGTTGTTAATCTTGAGTCAAAATAATTAATTGAGGTTAATTGTGGCTTAAGATTGCTTAGAAAAATTCAAAATCCCTTCCTTAATCTAAGACTTTGTGTCATGTCAAGTGCAATAGTGTTTTCTCTCTCCAATTCCCTAAATCATGGAAACCATGATGGGCTGAGATTCTTGGCTAATAAAGGTGGATGCTCACTAAATGAGCACGATCACTCCCTAACCTTGCCTTGAATGGCTTTAATCACTTGATTACTAGCCCAAACACTCAATTATCAACTCCTAACCGAATGCCTAATCAAATTTGTTTCTAAACACAACTCCTAACACAACAGAAATGAAAATATCTCTTTTCTCCCCATGCTTCCCTCATGGCCGGCCACTCCTCCCACCATCACACCCTCACTTTTGTCTTTTAAGACACTTACACACTCAAGGAAAAACCCACACTCACCATTCATTTTTTTGGATTTGAGACTTGTCCAAAAACCTAGTCTTGAAATCCTCTCTTCTCTCTTTTCTCAAAGACTTCCTTTTTCTCTTCCTTTACCATAAGAACCACTATCCACTACACCTCTCAAAAACCGAGAGAAACCTTCCTCCCTTTTCTTCCTCTCTTGGCTGAAAAGTGCTACTGCTCCAAGAGAAGATATATTATTCTCATTTCTTTGGAAAAATCAACCTCTTTTCTTACAAACAAGAAAACATCTTTGGTAGGAATTTTTATTTTGAGTTCTTTTTCTTTTTCTTGTTCCCATTTTCGATTGGAGTTTCCTTTTCTCTTCTCTTTGTTCTTTTGGTTTTGATGTTATTGAATGGTTAAAAATCACGGCTTGATGATGAGGATCTTTGATGTTGGTAATGATACCTTCATTTGTTTGACCTCTAGACCTCAAGGTTTGATTTTCGGTTTCAAGAGAAAGATGAGAAAAGATTGTTTTATTGTTGCTCTTGAGATGTTTTTGGTTGAGCTTGATGATGAGTCCAAGGGAATGAGGTTCTTGGAACCATGGTATTGATGAACTCTAAAGCTCATTTCTATTTTGTGAAGTTGATTGAGGTTAAAAAGGGATTCTCTAAAAGTCTTGAGTTTAGAGCTTAAGGAGATAAAAATAAGATGCATTCATATTTATATTTCAAGCTATTGCATTTTCATGTTTAAATTCCAAGTCTTACATATCATGTTTATTTTCAAGGCATCACCTTAAATCTTGAAGATAAGGAAACGGACTTGCATTTCATGTTTAAATTTCAAGTCTAGTATGTTTATATTTCAAGCCATCATCTAAGACTCAAAGACTTAAAATGGGCTTGCATTATCATGTTTATATTTCAAACTCTTGTATTTCTTATTTAAATTTCAAGTCTTGCACATCATGTTTATTTCAAGTTATCACCTTAACACTTAAAGATAAGAAAATGGACTTGTATTTCATGTTTAAATTCCAAGTCTTGCATATCATCTTTATATTTCAGGTTATCACCTAAATGTTAAAGCTCAAGACTTGCCTCTTTCATCTAAAATAGATGTTTTGATCTTAAAAAGTTAGAGATCTTGGAATGGCCTTGTTGATGATGAATCTTGGCTTTTATGATATGCAAAAGAGTTTTTGAAAGATCAAGAACTCAAGAGGAGTAAAATGTGTGTTTGATTTTAAGAGAAATGTTAGAATGATGTTTAAAAAGGTTTTAGAATGAATGGATGACTTAAAAGATGTCAAAACTGAATTTTTTTCAACTTTTGGGATTTCTGGTAATCGATTACCAGCATGCTATAATCGATTACCAGTATGCCTTTGATGCACGAATATGAGTTTTTGGCCTTGATAATCAATTACCATCTTCTGTAATAAATTACCAGCATGTTCTTGAAAACCTAGAATGTATTTTCAACACTTGTAATCTATTACATAGCCCCTATAATGGATTACCAGGAGCTCAAACTTACTTGTTTTGAAAATTTGAACTATGTAATCGATTACCAGCTTAGAATAACCGATTACCAGACTTGAAATGTGAGGATAAGTGTGTTTCTGTTTAAAATAACATGGAATGATGAAATTGCATGCTTTACCTTGAATTATATGAATGATAACTGTATACATATATCCTGTGCACATAACATATGCACTAGCTGGGCCTGGTCTTTGATTTCCAGTATACTGGATAGGAGCATGTTTATCATTGTACTGAATTATAACTTGTTAGAGGATATATACAATGAATGTTGAGCATGCTTATGCAATTGATTACATGATGAGTTATGGCATGATATGATATACTCAATTAATTGAGATGCATGATTATGAGCATGACGTATTAAATGAAGAGGAATGATTGCATTGCATCTCTAGAAGAACATGCTAAGGCTAAGTGACTTAAAACATAGGGAAATGATCCTCTAGAATCTCGAATTAAAGGTTATGAGAGTTGATTCAATAAGTTGGCCCTCTAGACTCCCCGAATTAAAGGTTATGAGAGGTAAGTCATTAAAGAGATTTGTTTATGTTGCATTTCTAAGTAACATGCTACGTTTAAGGTGACGTAAAATACATGGAAATGATTCTTTAGACACCCCGAATTAAAGGTTATGAAACATGATCATGTGCCCCCTACCCCATACTCTGGAAGTCGAGAACTAGCTTATCGAGAGGATAAGTGGAAGCTAGTGACGACTAGTGAGGTATGACCTCATAATCTGGAAATCTCAAAGGAGAGAATAATAGGGTGGCCCATAAGGAAAAGAGAATGAAAAGCCTAAGTCTCCTAAGAGGTTAATGAGAAAAGATCATGTTAAATAAAATTGCATTCTTGATGCATTGGCATTAGTTTTTGTGTTATTGGTTATGTATTCATGGCATATCATGCTACATCCTTGCGTTAAGATGCATGCTAAAATAGGTGGGTCTCAAAGTAATAATATTTGAAACTAATTAATTGAACCTTATATACTTGCCTACTATTTCATAATGAAACCCGAGGTTTGTGAGTACATAGATGATGACACTAGTTAGGAGGTGATAGCCCTACTAAGATTCATATACAAGATTCTCATTTCCTCTTTCTTTCTTTCCATCTTGTCTTCAGAGGAAGATGGCTTCGTTTGTGATCTTTATTGATGCGCCCACTTGGGGGATACACTTCGACGCCGCCCATTAGTCATATGATTTCATGGGTCGTTGTGCTATGCTTCTTTGTATTCATAGGGCGTCCTTTTGTATATCTGGTCTCTAGCTTCCAGTTTTCTCCTACTTCTCCATTCGGTGATGATCTCATCTTTGAGTGTGCTCGTCTTCATGGGGAGCAGACCCACCGTACCCGTCCTGCCACTTTTTCCATCCACGAATACCCCGAGTACGTTCCTTGCTCTCCCACAATGACTCTCAGTATGACCCATCTGACGATTTAGCTACTCAGTACCCTTTGAAGGGTTCCGCGCCTACCGTCCCCATGGACGTCGGAGGTCGTAGTAAGGCTACTGTGACCTAGCTTGTGAGAGGAGCTAGGGTGAATATGCGACCATGCCAAGGTGCCCACATCCGTCCAGCTCATTGTTTGGCCACACCTGACGAGCTGGCTCAGCAGATCAGATACCTTTCTCCCTCCGGGGGAAGGCAATAATGGGGGATGACGATGGATCTCATAGAGTGCCTGTGTACATGTCACGTAAATGATAACCTTCTTTTGTTTTTAAGGGTTATCTACTTAGGCGTAGTGGGAAGGAGAAACTGTAGCTAGTTATACCTTGTTCTTTTCTTTTTATGCTTTTGTGGATGACTGTACTACCCTAACCTTTAACGGTGGGCATGATGTTACTATTTAAGTATTTATATTATGGTATGTAATATGGAACATATGATGTTATTAATATATGCCTCCATGATGTTGTGTTATGTTATGGTTTGTATTTACTTGAATCCATGTGCGCTTATGGTGTGCTTAGTTCCTTTTCGACTTGTATGCGTAACGAACAATGTAGTTCTTTTAAGTTCGCATAGCTCACATTTTTTGTTTTAAGTTTCAAAAGAAGAAAAGTTATCCATATTTTCGCTAAGTACTTTAACAAACTAAAGTTAAGAACTGAAACAAAAGAGTAATAACTAATAGTTAAGTTAAATATGCCCTAGGCGTGTTGAGTTAAATATGAGGGTGTTACACCTGTAGTTGTTACGCCCCATAATCTCCCTCCTGAAATGTACATGAAAGATCCTTACTTATTCTTAACATGTATAATCCCAGGCCCTGATAATCCAAGAGCTAAGATTGATGCGTATCTTCAACCCTTAGTTGATGAACTGAATAAGTTGTGGTGCTAGGGTGTTCTTACTTGTGACATTTAAACAAAGCAAAATTTCATGATGAGAGCTACATTAATGTAGACCATCAATGATTTTTCAGTTTATGGAATGCTCTCTGGATGGATAACCCAAGGCAAATTAGCGTGCCCAATTTGCATAGAGGATACTAAAGCATTCACCCTGAAATATGGAGGAAAGAACTCTTAGTTTGATTGTCATAGAAGGTTCTTAGATTCTGGTCATCCATATAGGCAAAGTAGACACGGATTTAGAAGTAATTGTATTGAACATGATGAGCCTCTAGTTAGACTAAGTGCTCGTGAAATGTGGGATCGAGTTAAAGAATTCTGAAAAAAAAAAAACAGAAGTCGGAAAGGTAGTGCGAATGCCAGGGTATGCGATATACCATAATTGGACAAAACAAAGTATTTTCTAGGAGTTGCTGTATTGGAAGGATAATTTGGAACGTCATGGTTTAGATGTCATGCATATTGAGAAAAATGTATTTTACAACATTATGAATACTATATTGGATACAGATCGAACCAAAGATAACGACAAGGCAGGGCATGATCTGGCTGACTATTGTACACTGCCTTATTTGCATTTATAAGAATTAAGAGATGGTCAGTTCTATAAACCAAAGGCTAATTATGCCTTGAGTTTTAATCAGAAACAAGCTATTTGTCAGTGGCTGAAGGAGTTGAGAATGCCTGATGTTTATGCTTCTAACTTAACTAGGTGCGTCAATGTTGCATAGGGTAAGCTTGTTGGCATGAAACACCACGATTGTCATATCTTCATGGAGTGTTTGCTTCCAATTGCACTCAGAGAGCTACCTGATGTTGTCTGGAAGCCCCTAACCGAGCTTAGTCAGTATTTCAAGGATTTATGCTCTTCTATTCTTAGAGTTGATGATCTGCTTATTATGGAAAAAAAATATTCCCAAAATTCATTGGAAATTAAAGTGAATTTTTCCTCCTGGGTTCTTTGACTCAATTGAACACTTGCCCATACATTTGGCATATGAAGCACGGGTGTGTGGACCAGTTCAATAGAGGTGGATGTATCCATTTGAAAGGGAAATAGGAAAGTTTAAAAGAACCGTGAAGAATAGGCCTCAAGTAGAAAGATCAATATGTCAAGCTTATCTAGCAAAAGAGACTTCAAATTTCTGCTCATTTTACTTTCAACCACATGTTCAATCAAGGAGAACTGGGATTGGTCATAACAACAATGGAAGGGAGTGTTCTATTCCACCAACTTTGTCTATATTCAATCAACCTAGTTGATTAACTGGAAAGAGCATGGCTCGATGATTGACTTCCTAGGAGTAGAATTTTACACACTTACATATTTTGATAAATTGTGATAAGGTGTAAACATTCAGATTGTAAGTCAACAATTCCATTTTTTAATGAAAGTGTGATATTATGCATCTTTAAAATAACGTAAAATATATTTTTAAGAATAGATACTTTGAGTAACTGCACGGTCAAGATGCTTTTCAACAATTTATGGATTGGTTTAGATTACATGTAAGTCCACTTGATTAAGATTATGTAACCTAATATATTCTTATATGTTAATTTTGTTTGATATAAATCTAATTGACATTTCAAATTTCATG
Organism: Dalbergia cochinchinensis; assembly: GCA_031216125.1. Taxonomy (NCBI): domain Eukaryota; kingdom Viridiplantae; phylum Streptophyta; class Magnoliopsida; order Fabales; family Fabaceae; genus Dalbergia; species Dalbergia cochinchinensis. Next base: position 2,839,474 of record CM062377.1, read on the forward strand.
TTCTTAGGTTCATGATAAAATAATGGTGTAACGTAACATGCCCCCACTTGTTTAATTTAGCTTGGGGGCTAAAAAATAAAGCAGTAAGTTGGCCCATGTACTATGTTAATCGATACAAGTTTCACACAGTTGATTGGGATGCAGGGAAAAAACCTAACAATGTAGGTGTTTGTGTTAAAGGTGATACCGAGGATGGAGAATGTGATTAGTATGGTGTCGTTAAAGAAATCCTTGAGTTTGAGTACATTGGTGAGCTCACAAATAAATGTATCCTATTCAAATATGAATGGTATGATCCTACCCGACTTACTAGGACACGACAATACAACAATTACAAATTCATTAAAATCAATCACACTAGAAGATATAGAAGTTATTATCCATTCATTATAGCCTAAGATGCTAGACAAGTATATTATATGTCTTATCCTGGGAAAAGTAGGTCAGAGCGGAGGGTTGTGAACAAGATAAAACCAAGAGGTGGGATTGAAATAGAGGAAGATACTATTGAAGATGCTTATCAAGTTGATGATCCACCCACTTCAATGGTAGTAATCGATGTAGACAATCCTGAAAACCCTTTTCCATTGACTACCAGAGAAGTTGACATAATTGAATGCACAATTAACCACCTAATTAGAAATCATGAAAATGAAATAAGTGCTAGTAATGCTGATGATTCACCTAGTGATCAATAACAGAGTGATGATGAAAAAAGCCCTGTACTTTCAGATTAACTGAGGTGTTTAATATTATATGTAATATCATTATGAAATTATAACAATTTCTTATTTAATGAATTTTTTAATGAACTACTTTTTAATTATTTCAGTGTGGTTGGTAGAGGCAGAGGCCGACCATGGAAGGTCAGTTTATCCATCACCACCTCAACCACCACCCCTTCCACCATCTTCACCACCTACCCTTCCACTACCTCCACCTCAGTCCCTACTATCAACACCCCAAGCTTTAGGATGATACCCACTCCTGGGTATGCTAGGCCCTTAGCTCCCCTGTATTCACACCCATAGCCCAATCGCATCAATGATTCCTTCCTTAGCCCTACTACTGCCCCTACTTCCACCCCTATATCTGATCAGACTCCTCCTTCCTTCACTAGGTCATAGGCACGAGATGCAAATGGGAGGCCCCTAGGCCCTGATGACAGGCCACTTTGGGTTAATGGTAAAGATAGGTAAGTTGAATTTGTTTTTATTACATTATAGTTTTACATTGCTTATGATGATTAAAATATTTTGATTGTTTTATCTATGTAATAGTTTTGAGACGTTTACGCCGACTCACCACAGTATCACAGAGGTTATATAGAGTCGGTATAACCATCTGTGGCCCACATGGACTGACATCCCTGAGGATGTCAAGGAGTTGTATTGGGCGGACTGGAAGGTAATTTTATGATTTATTCACTTTTATTAAAATATATGTTTATATTATTTAATTATATGCTTATATATAATAACTCGTATACTATGAATTTGTATATACAGAAATCCTTCTACATTGTCCCTGAGCATAAGCCCGCAATGAAAAAGGCTTGGAAGATTAAGTCCTCCAAGCGACTGCAAGATATGTTTCATGCTACCCGTAAGGGGTAGATGAGTAGCTCGTGGTTGAGGGATGCCATGCTCAATGAGCTACAACACCGCTAGGCCAGTAACCTGACCTTTAAGGATAGGTCAAATAAGAGAAAGACAAACTGAGCCTCACAGAAAGGTGGGTCACTGGACATCGATGGGTCAAGCACCCAGGAGGGAACCTGCAAGAGTTTGGTAATTCTTTAACCTTTGTAAATTTTATAATAACATTTACTATATTTGAATTATGACAAATACTATATGTTTATGACTTTATTGTGCTTATTTGTACAAGCAAGGGAGTTAAGCCGCCCTCCAAAACCAGGCAAGCTATTTCGGGAAACCCATACCTGAAAGGGTGTGCAGAGGGGTGATGATGAGTCTGGAGAGGTCTGGGTGGACCCTCGCTCCGAGACAACCTACGTAAGTTTGAATTTGCACATAACTTTACTTAACTTTTATTATTATTTTCATTTATGTCATAATTATTACTTATAATGTGTTTTATCTTTTTTCCCTTGCAGCACGAGTTTACTTATCTTTGGGAGCAGGCACAGACCCAATACCAAACCCAGGTGGCTGAGGCTGGCGGATGCTGACATTCCTCCTCCTCCAAACGAGGAGGATATCTGGGCCCAGGTGGTTGGTGGCCCTTACAAGGGCCGCATATATGGGATGGGGTATTACGCTGAGAGTATATCCTCATCCTCTGCCACTAGCTCAGCTACTGGGGATGATGCCATGAGGGAGCATGTGCATGCCCTCAACCAGGAGCTGCAGCAGCAAGCACAGTTGATCCAATAGTAGCAAGAGCAGCAGGCAGGTCGAACAGCTATGGAGCAGGAGTTGAGAGAGATGTGAGAGCTTAAGCTCTTATTAGAGCCCCAACAACAGCGGATAGCAAAGAAGGAGAAGGCTTAGCTCTAGAAGATGTAACAGCAGGTCAATGCACATGTGATGAGCTTCTTCTTGGGCATGCAGGCTTTAGGATCCCTTAACTCCGGCAAGACGCTCCCCCAGACCCCATTCCCCCATATCCCACTCCCATCCATTGTTGAGGGCCACTCAATGTCGGACGGGGCGGATGACGATAATAGTCTTGATAATGATGATGATGATGCCGTTGACGCCGCGAACGATGCTGATGCCCAGGAATTTACCTAGTTTTTATTTATCTTCATTTTTTTCCATTCTAGATTTTTTTTTTACATTTATTGTGATTTGTGTATATTTTATTATCATAATTTGATATTTTATTTAATCATTTTAATTTATTCATTTTATATATTTATTATTTTCATATTTAATATCATTTAATTGATAATTAGGTTATTATATAAATAAATATATAATTAATAAATAACATATTATCAATCACATCATTGTTAAAAGGAGTTTTTTAAAAAAAAATTAGTTTAATGCTCGTCGGTAATATGAATTATTTATTTCATAATAAAATAGCAGATAAATAAAAAATCATTGGTAAAACGGTTGGTAAAAAATAAAAAAATCAAATTAATTAGTGTAAAAACCATCAGTAAACCCATCAGTATAATTAAGTGTTTCATAGCCATGGTGACGGCTTTTTTTTAATTGTACCAACGGCTGATAATCCATTTGCCCGTCAATAAAAGAGTCGAAAATAACTAACGAGTTTCTACCATCAGTAATATTCATCGACGGCCTTATCACCAATGCCCCCGTACCCATCGATATGTCCATCGGTATAATTGTTACCCATCGATAATGCAGTCGATGTCCCGCGCATTTCTTGTAGTGAGTATTATTCCAGGCAGGATCCTGAACTGTAGGGCATTGCATTATAGATCATGCATGTTAATATGTTATTTTGGTTTGTGCTTATATGATTTACTGCTCATGAATGCTTTATATAAAATAGACTTTATACATATTTACTGATACACTGATTTCAGAACTTAGAGACAAATTATGAATTGTTAGTTTTGTCTTTTGATTTAAAAACAGATTATTTGTATGTAGAAAATGAAACTATATTTTAAATGATCTCATAATTATGTGCATATAGAGTAATACAGGTCACGAGGCTTACATGAGAATTGAATCTCTCATATGCCCAAATCGAGTTGTGACAAAGTGATATCAAAGCATAGGTTTCCCTACATGGTACTGGAACAAGTGTCCACAAATGGCATGACATTTATATGAATGGAACCAAAGCCATTCACACTAACATGATGCTATTTGAGGCCTATAGGAATAGTTAGTCATGTCTGGGTATTGATAAGGGCATTTATGCCACTTATCTTGCTATCAAATCTTAACTTTTTGCATGAGTTTTATTGAGTTATTGGAATGACTAATTAGGATTTTGATTTATTCCTCATTATGTGATTTTGATACAATTGATGGCTTTTACATTGAATTTTGAATAATTATTGGATTAGAGCCTCTTGCGTTTAACCTTTCTCCTTGAACATGGTTTTGTACACAAAATCTTTTAATGGAGTGTAAAATATCAACAACAAGGCTGGAAACTCTTTGCATGGAAGCTAAATAGAAGAGTTCTTGAGCTTATTTGAGCATATTTGCACAAAATATTGTAAGGAAAAGTCTGTATTTCTCTTTACAAGGATCAATTAAGACAAATAAAGATGTTTTAGAAAGCTCAAGAAGTCTTGTAAAACTTTCATGTTTAGCTCAAAACCCAGTTTTAAAAGCATCTTGGTGAAAATCAAGTTACAATATTAAAGGTTGCTAATGTTCTGATACTATTCAACTTGACCTCTAGTTAGTATTTTTGCAATATATAAAGCTACAGATGTCTAATTAAGATAATTTTGGCTGCATTGAAAAGCTAATTTAAAGGGCTACAATATCTATTTCTAGTGCCAAGGACAGATTCAGATGTTTAAGTGGCCAAAATGACCAAATACATGAAGACATCAATTCGGTCTAGTGTTGTAGCATTCACCAGCACCCAAAAAATGATTTTAACTAGCATAGCTAACTGCTAAGGAGCACCGCAACGCTAGTACGATGACATAGAACAGCTCATTAAATCTGTTTTTAGGCCCACTTTGGCCCATTTTTAGATAGCAGTATTTAAGAGATTGGCACAGACAATTACCTTAGCTTTTGACTCAGTTTTAGATCTATAATTAGATTGCTATTATTCTCTCTCTAGTTCTGTCTCTTCTCTTTCTTATTCTTCTCTCTCTTAGGGATTTTATTGGTGAAAGTGCTTTATCTTGGAGATTGTAACAGCGATTATTGCTATCATTTTTAGGTTCTTTTATCGTCATTGTTGTAATCCTCTAGAGATAGAGGAGTAGATTTCTTTACTAGTATAAGGGTTTCTGGATAGATTGGGATGATGTTTGAGACCTCTTTTGATATTAAATGCACTGATTTTCTTAATTTTCTACAGTTTCTATTCCGATAATTATTATGATGATTGCTATAATCTTTATTGGAATAAGTAAATTGGCAATCGTCATTTAGGGAAACCCTTTGGGTATAAATTGATAGATCTATTAGTTTATATTTGAAAGAGAACATTAGAATTAACTTTCTGATTGGAGGTTAGGCTATAGTATTTGGTTCATTAAATCAATATGATTTCCAAATAAATTAAGATCTCATTTATTAGTTATTTACATTGGTCAAATTTTAGAGGTCGATCAATCAATAGTATAATTGCCAATAATTTGTTACTAATAGCTACCAACGAGTTTAATATTTGGTCAATTATAATTAATTTTCAATCCGAGGAATACCTTGCACTAGTGTTTTCTTCACTGTTGCTATTACCTTTTACTTTCAATTGCTATAATTTCATTCTTCCAAACCCCTAATTTTCCTAACTAAGTATTAAAGTCTTCTTGAGAGACGACCTAGAATAAATTTCTAATTTGAGGAGGTAAGCGATAGCCTTTGTCAAGTTCAGCTAGGGTTTTGTCATTCTCCAGAATGCTTGATTCAATCCTATGTTTCCTCTCTTATTAGGTGAGCTATGTCATCTGTGAACCATTGTCATTACCTTCACCGCAGTTGTGCTATATCAAGTAGTATCAGTTATATCCAATGCCTTGAGCAAGTTGTTTTGAGTATGGTAGGGTTAGTTAGTGAGTACATTAGAGCTGGAGTGCATCAGCACAGGACACAAATAGACATAACTAGTTTAGCTAGGGGTCAGCAGCAGGCACCGTTGGTTGGGGCCACCTCCTTAGTGCCCTCTATGATTCCCCTTACTGTTGCTCGACCCAAAGTCAACAAAATAACCGATCTGAAGAGTAGTAGCTGGCGTGGACCCGCTGGTCCCACCTAGTGTGTAAGAGGTATAGAAGGCAACATGGGCGTCAGTGCTTGTTTGGCACTTTTGCTTGCTACAAATGCAGACAAAAAGGGCATAAGAAGAAAGATTGCCCACTTTCTCAAGGAACAGTTAGTCGGATGCTAGAGGAGCCTAACATCCCAACACAGCCTCTTCACCCCGTAGTTGGGAGCGATGCAACCGCCTCAACTGATGGAGGTTCCCATTCTAGTGCCTTAGAGCCAACAAGTAGAAATACATTCGAAACGAACTAAACTTGTAGACCTTAAGTAGGAATGGGGAATGGTTTGGAATTGTAAGTTGTTCTATGCGACCTTGATGCCATAAATTACATATATAAAGTGTTTTAAGCATGCATGATTGTATAGTATGTATGGAAGTCATGTTTCATATGAGGAAGGTATAGAATGTAAAGAGAATATATGTTGGCAACATGATGTACAGTGTTTGATTAGTTTTGGAATATGCATGGTGATGTTGTATAACTTGAATATGGTAGGCTTGTCCCATACGTAAATAATATGATATGAATTGTGAAGTTAATTGGACGTTGTTTGAATCTTGTGTATACTAGCTGCATCTGGTTTCATTAACTATTGTATGTTGCCTCTTTTCTAATTGTATATGTAAAATAAAGTGTTGTGAATTATAAATGTTCCCTTACTCATGATTAGAATTCATAGGGATAGATTATTAGAAATTTCCATTAGAGTATGAATAACTAGTTTTGAGGTAATTAATTGTGATGACAAAGGAGGAGGTGATGGACATGACTATATGTATATGTATGAGAAGCCATAATTTTATGTAAGATGTTTTCAAGTGCAAGATAATAGATTTCTCATGCTTAGTGTTATTATAATGAGTGCTATTAATATTGAGTTCCATGGGCTAATGTTAAATTAAATGATTTATATGTGCTAACTAATAATAAAGGCTTTGGGTATTTCAATTCTCAAGGTTTGTACAGAGGCTGGTCATGTTGCATGAATAATATTTCTATGTTAGATAAGCATATGGTTTCATGCAGGTAGGTACTCCATTTGTCATACCTTTAGTACAGAAGGCAAAATAGTTTTCCTTGATGTATTTTTACCTTAGAACTCATGTTTATTAGCATCAAGTTTCTCTGGAATGTTGTTATACTGCTATGTTTATAAGTTAGACATGTGAATGGAAATGGTGTTTTGCTAGATAAGGATATAGAATGCATATAGAATATGATGGTAACATGATGTAAAATGCTGATTAGTTTTGAATGTCTATCATGATGTGGTATGAGATGAGTATGGCATGCATGTCTATTAGGAACAAAATGGTGTAAATTGCTGAGTTTTGAACAATTATTAGATCTTTATGCATATTGATTGTGTATAACTGTCTGAGTAACTATAAACAAGCTAGGAGAATGCCTTTAGGGAAAGGATTAATTTGAATATGAGTTCTTCATGATAGAATGTATTGTTATAACTACAATGGAGTGAAACAAGAACGTGAATGGTTAGTTTTGAACCTCATAAACTAATAGTTGAACTAGAGAATATTTGTACATTATATGACCTTTAGAGCCTTGGCGCATGAATTTCACATGTTCTTATGAGGATTTGGCATGTTTTGCTTGCCTAAAGACTTTGATAAATGAATAAAGTGTCTTTATTTGTTAGGCACATGGTTTCCTACATGTGTATGGTTATTCCGGTATGTCTTCAGAACAAGGAATGAAATGAATTCTTATAATATTGAAAACTTACATTTGTCAATATCCAATTTCTTTAAATGCTATTATGTTAGTATGATTTATGATCCTAATAAGTAAACCAAGGATTGTATTAGTATCTTTACAAAAGGTTTTATGAATGCTTAAGGTTTTGATTGATGATTTACAAGACTTTAAGTGGAAAGATTTTCTCAAAAGGTTTACCTACAAAGATTTGATTCTCTTAAATGTTTATGCCCTTAATAGTTTTGTCTTCATGAAGGTGTTTTAATTTACTTAGTTTAAAGCTTTGTGGATTACATCTTCTACTGATAAGAAAATCTGAGACATGTTGAACTATAAGACTATTATGTATGCTGGTTGATGGCTTTCTTTAGTAGAATTTAAACCTTAGGATTAATGATAGCATTCATGTTCATTTCATCTTTGAAAGTATGTTCTTTGCCTTAATTGTACTTACGAGCGATATGCACTTGTCGCGTCTATTATCAAAATAGTCTAAATCTCCTTATTTGTAGTATAAGTTAATTCAGGTCATTCTTCCTAACGACACATAAACTATGTTATCAAACTGCAAATATTAAATAACAACAAAGGGGATTTGTGATTTTTAGAAAGCAAAAATTATAGTAATGTAGAATAGAAATAGAATGAAATGCAATTGATCATAGAATCAATCCTAGACATCACGATCCTTGGCAGAATTCATCACGATTCAAAAGAGTTAAAGTTTGAATATTACTCTATTAATCTGAATCAACTATATAATCATACAGTTTTCACTCAACAAAATTACCATTGCAATTTAAATGAACGTCGAATTATGTGCAGTTTGGATTAACCTGGATAACCAATCGGTTATTCAGCCTTACTTTGATTTCAATAACGAATTTAGTTCTATATCTAATCAAATATAATTCAAACATGATCATGTTCAATAACTGAATCCATAATCGAAACTGAAGTTTAGAAAAGGAAAGCATACATACAAAGATGAGATTTATACAACGGGAACTCCGAATTCAAACCAATTATCTGTGATGTCAAGGATTGAAAGGAGTTTAGCCTTCCATGGAAATCTCCATTGGCAAACTCTCTATATGAACACCTTAGGATGAAAGGAAAATGAAAAATAGGTCTTCTCATTGTTTTTAAGTTTGCAAAATAACTAAGAACTTATAGGTAATCTAGTATCCCTACACGGATTCCCACTTATCATTAACTTAGTCTATCCAAATAATCTTGATTTTTGAAATCTAATCTGGATAAGATGATCCTCTCTGGATAAGCTTTCCAGAGACATATTACATGCCTTATTTGGACCAAAATGAGTGAGATATGCTCAATTATATGAGGAAAGGTTTTGGACCCACTTAAGTACTAGCTCCGCAAGTTGGAAGCACATTTAAGCTTTGAATCGGACCGAATTTGATTAAGTTTGTGAAACCCAAAATTATATATCTCGGTCTTAGCTTTCAAAAGACACCAAGATCACCTAATTAGATATTTGTAGAGCCCAAAAAGGATCTATGGAAGATAGAAAGGTCATAATAAGTGTAAAATTTGAAATTAACCAAGTTTTAACAGTTAAATTCAATGAGGCCCAATAATGCAAAACTCAATTAAATCATCAAAACTAAACACATATAGAAACCAATTAGGCTAAGTATGAAACCATAATGGATGCCTAAAAATTTTTCTATCAACGAGCATGATTGAATGTTCAAAATACATGTTTTCGTGATAGGGTGGTTCAAATATTTTAGAACAAATCATGTTACTTGGAATTAATAGGATAGTACTTATAATAAGTAAACATTAGGTGTTTCAATGCCATGTTTATTTTTATATTTTCTGTTTGAACGATTAGAGTAATTTGGATTTCATACATAATATGAGCATAGAGATAAGGAAGATCAAAACCTAAGGAGTAAGGACCTTGTCATATTAGTTGATGTCAAATATAAAAAAAGAAAACCAAAGCGAGAATCAGATCATCCTTAGTCAGAGTGTCGAAACGGTAGCCTTTAGAAAAGTCCTATGTTTTAGAATATCAACTTATATAATCAGAACATCATGTCAGAATGTTCCAAGTATTTAGAATTATCTTTGAAACCCTGTGAAGGTTAGATCCAGTATGTAATTCTCGAGGTATGGGTGTCCCTAGCAGAGGTTAGTGCAGTACACTGTGTCCCTAGGAAATTTCTGGACCGCCATAAGATTCTTTAGGACCCACTCATGTTGATGGTAGACCCTACTTGAATTATTGCTCAAAGATTTAAGAAAAATAACTCTAGAGAGTGCTGTAGTGCTAAAGTCAGTGCTACAGCAGTAATGAACAGTAAGGCGGTGCAAGTGGAGGGAAAAATGATGCTCTAGAGAGCGCTACAGTGTTAAAAAATTCATAAAACCCCATTTTTCGGGGGTCAGACTACAAATACACCTTCTACCCCTCAAAAATGCGAGAAACTTCATCTCTTACCTTGTATTACCTCCAAACTTCATTTTCTTCCATTTTCACTCAAAACCAACTCTAATGTTTCACTTCTAAGGCTTATAGTATGTTATTTTATTGTTTTTGCTTCCTTTTCTTCAAATCTTCCTTGTTCTTGGGATGATTTTGATGGTCCCTTATATGGTTTAAGAGGTGAAGGTCTTCTAGCATGTTAAGCATAAATTTGAGTTATTTAGAGGTTAATTTAGAGTTCTATTGTTTTTATGTTAGATATTGCTATTATTTCTGCTTTCAAGAGTCCTGTTGGTGTTGAGTCCTCACTTTTCACCTCTCCATGTGAGTGATGCACTTGTGATTTCTATATTGTCCATTAGAATTATTTTCATAAAACTATGAATTAAAGTATGCTCTTTAGAGATTATTGTATAAGATTTGAGATTTTTGCTAATTTATGAAATTGTGATTTTCCTAACAGCATGAACTATGTTTTTGAAAAAATTCATAGGACCATTATTGATAAAATGATCTTGTTTATAGTTGGTTATAATTATGATTACTAGAGATTTATGATTGTTAAATCGATTATTTTATGCTGAATATGAATTATGCATTTGATTACTGGAAAGCTTTGTCATTTTGAAGAATGTTACTATGATATAGAATTTTCACGTTTGTGAGTATATGCTGATAAGAAATGATTTAAAAAAGACACAAAAGGATTTGGAGTATGAATCCTCATATGACTCAGAATAGTTGATGGCTACATGCTCTGTAGATTGAAATCACAGTGTCTACAAATGGGTGATCTTTTGGACATGATTTTAAGGTCACAGATATGCTAAAGTCAGACTGTTAGAGTTATGTGTATTCAAAACTCTCATAATATTTAAAGGACTTAAAAGCTTTCAAATTCATTGAAGTTAAGAATAGACTAGTATAGACAATAGCTATAAAGAAATAGCTAACGAGTTAACGGCTGGAATTGATATTTAATCTTGGTACCAAGATGCCCCTAAAGGACAATCTCACAGAGCAGAATAAGGGATGGAACCTAGTTAGGTGTCCTATTTTAGTTCTTAGGAACCATAGAGCAGAAAATTATCAGATCATGAATAATAGACATAATCAAACATAGAAATAATCAGACATTCATGTTTCTCTAATAGAATACTGTTGTGTGGAATTTATGGAAAATTGTGACTTTGACTACACATACACGCACACACGTGTGTGTACATATATAAAATGTTTTAGAATTCCAATAATGTTATTATGTTTTTATGCACTGTTCTTTGATATCCCATGAAGGGGTTGCATGTGGGGATTCACTCACTGAGTTTTGAATAAAACTCACTTCTCTCTTCTTAGAGATATAGAAGTAGCTATGGATCCTTCCCAGCCATTATTGTCACAGTAACACTAGAGTTCCAGTAGTGAGCTTCACTTGGGTGAAGTATTTATTGTCCTATTTTGGAGTGCTTCAGTATTATTGCAGGCAGGATCCTTGACTGTAGGGAATTGCATTATAGGTCATGTATGTTAACATGTTATTTTGGTTTATACTTATATGATTTACTGCTCATGAATGTTTTATATAAAATAGACTTTATACATATTTGCTGATACACAAATTTCAGACCTTAGAAACATATTATGAATTTTCAACTTTATCTTTTCATTCAAAAACAGATGATTTGTATGTAGAAAATAGAACTATGTTTTAAATGATCTCATAATTACTGTGCACATAGAGTAATATATGTCGCGAGGCTTACGTGAGAATTGGATTTCTTACGTGCCAGTTGTGTGCCCAAATCGAGTCATGACACATATAAACGCTGGCACATGTCACTCAATAACCCTAATATTAACATTTAAAAACAACTAATATCAAATTTAAAAATAGAGATGTTATTTTTAATTATGAATATCAGGAATCAAGAATAGATATCTAAATAATAACATTATTTAGATATTTACTCTTAGAGTCCATAATTTATATATAAATACCATTACTTATCTAGAACAGTATTAGATTTAATTTGTTATATTTTTCAGGTTATAATTACTTAAAAACTCTATGGAGAAAGAGTTTTGTAATTTATGAATATAAGGGTGTATTTATTTTAGATTTTCTCAAAAAATATTAAAGTAATTATGAAACTTAAATTTTATATATAATTGAAAAAACTAAAATTAATTTTTCAGAAGCCACTTTTTGTACTTCTACAAATTGAAAAAATTAAAAATGACTTTTTTGATATTCTAATTATTTTTTAAAAAAATTATTCAAATATGTAAAAAATAATTTTTCACAAAAAAAATAATTTCAACACAAAATATCACACACAAATAAGGCCCAAATCAATATCATTGTGATCAATACAATAATATATAAAAGGAAGGTTTATGCATTTCTCTAGTGTCATGTGACATTTTGTTTCAGGGAGTGGCCTGTTGTCTATTATCACACACTATTTAATGTACTTTTGATTGATTTTTCTAAAACAGCCTTTCTAAAAGATTTGAACTAAAAATAATTTATTGTACTTTAATATTATTCAAACTCATTGTTATTAATATTCCTAAATAAATATTCTTTTAATATAGCTTCCGCATTTTAACTTTGTGATAAGGTTTTATAACAATATTATATGATTTTTATTAAAATATTATTAATACTTTAATATATAACAACCCATAATTGATAAATAGTGTTCAGAATAAATTAATTTTTTATTTCAAATAACTTTATTTAAGTATAATAATTTTTTAATACTTTTATTTTAATATTCCATAAATTTTTTAAATTAGATTTCAGTATGAATGTTAAAAAATTGCAATATAAACAAATAATATTTTTCATTTTATTTAATGGGTTTAATATCTCATATATTACTAAAGTACGTTAAATTATGTGAAAATATATTATCAAATTTCAGTATAATTTTTTTTATCATGACAGAGCATATGATTATGAAGTCGATACACGATTTAATATATTATGTTTCCTTAAGTTATAAAAATAAAAATAGAAAACAAAAAGAACAATAAAATTTATGAGATCGATTCTTAAAATGTTAATATAATATGTTTATTTAATACTAAATCATACTATACAAACACAAGCTTAGAAAGTCATGAGTGTCTATGTTGTATATGTTAATTTGTTTAACATTTTAAATTAGTTTTTACTTAATATACTTGTTTTATTATTTAGATAATTATTACATTATAAAAAATTTAATAAAGTAATTTTATATTTATATAAAAATAAATAAATTAATAAAAACTACTTATAATGTTTGACGGTCATTAATTTCAAAATAGAAAATATAATCAACATTAAATATTTAAAATTAAATTAATAATCATTTAATAAAAGAATATATGAAATTGTTATAAAAAAATTTCACAAAATAAACTTACAGAAGCTATTCTAAATGAAGATTTATTTAGCAATATTAATAACAATGAATTTGAATAGTATTAAAGTGGCAATAAATTAGTTTGAGTTCAAGTCTTTTAAAAAGGGTATTTTAGGGCAATTAATAAAAAAATGTATTAAATAGGGTGTGGTAATAATCACTCTCTTTGTTCTAACAGATGTCTTTTTATACAAACCTTTAATTCTTTCATGCAATATTTACATCTTTAGATTTTTCTCTTATGTGATCTATATCTTCATTTGTACTTAATTATTTAACAATCACATTTTTTAACATCATTTCATGATCGAACAGGACACAAATGCTGGCTTACTTTTAAAAGAAACTGAAGAACTTAATTGATCCCCATAAGGTTAGTTGAGCTGATAAGTAACTTTAACCCTCAGAAGGAGAATGTGAATTCAAACAGAGGCTACGCAATTATTGTTATGTTCTTACGGGTGAATAATAATTAGTCTTATGGACATTTCAAATAAACCAAACCTATCTAAGGATACCTTATGGTCTCGTAAAAAATAATAAAAAACACTTGTGTTCAAAATATGAAGAATGAAGAATAAAACGTAATTTATATATGAAAAATAGCACATCTACATAAAAATATCCTACTTTGGTAATTATTTTATGTGGAGAGATATTTTTGGTTAAAAAAAAACTAAAAATTGCATCTTGCATTCTCCATATTTCTAACACGAACAAAATATTATATTTTTAAATTTGAATTCCTGAACAAATTAAGAAAATTGATATTTTGATATCAACTTTATTATTATTAGATTAACTTGTAGCCCCTACTTACTTAACTAAACAAGTTGTCCAATGATAATAAAGTAGATATCAAATAGGATATTCACTTTTTGAATGCCAAAAAAGCGTTGCTTACAAATGAAAGAATCTCATTATTTGAACATTAAATTGACATATCAAAATAGAACACCTGTAGAAAGAGAAAAAAACTGGATCCCTCAGTGATATTGTTCTTACCTAGAAGTGCGATAACAGCGCAAATAGCTCCAATATCCGTGCAAGTAGGGTGGGGTACCTGCAAAGACACTTCGACGCTCAAGTCAGCAGATGAAAGAGGCGAGAGTAGTAAAAAATAGCATGTAATAAACTTGTAGTACCTCAGGGGTGTTGAGCCCTTTATATAGTGTGAGGTAACCCATAATAAGTTAGGAAATAATCTTCCCTATATAAGGGAGATATTCCTGAAATTTAGTAGATATTATATATATATATATTCTATATTTACAAGAGATTTAATATAATATATGATATATGATATAATAATGACAAGATATAATGAGATATAAGGAGATCTTGTGTAGAATTTAGGAGATATCCTCAACTAAATCTGAAATAAAATGGTTTGGGTGAAGGTGTTTCGACTCATATTTCTAGTCCAGGACATATATGCACTTATCAATGGCCATGATGTAAATCATGGTGCCTCTATAGTGACATATAACAAATTGGTTATTAAAAAAAAAAAAAATCTCTTCAAATTAAACACTCACTACTACACATAGAAAAAAATATGGTAAGATGACGCTCCACGTGTGTTGCCAAAGTCAATAGGTTGAAGGAAACAAAAGAAAAGGCTAAAATCTTCATTTGTGGGTTAAGTAAAAATCGAGATAATTAAGAGTGTTGAAACCCTAACTACAGATAGGAAGTGTAATACCAATCGAGAACTAGACGCTTTGGCGACGCAATCTAACTTTCACGGTGTGGAAAACAATGACACAGCATGATTTGAGATAGAGGTATGGCTGTGTAAGTAACTCAACACGACCGTTTGTTAATTCCTCTCTATACTTATAGCAGCTATAAGCAAAACTCTAAAGTAGGTTTGTCCTTTGATATCCCTAATAGTAAAAGAATGGCAACTTATGATGCTGTCCTAAACAATGAGATATTTGCCGAATCTATGCACACTGGAAAAAAATAATTGCCACAGGCACAATGGTTGCGAAGGTTGGGATTGAAACGGATCTGATCTCTGTCTGTGTTCAACTTTATTACGTATAGATGAAAGGGGCAAGACATGCAGGCGGGTAAGCGTGTGAGTGTGAGCATGACGAGTCGTCAGAAGCAATAGGAAGAGAGCAGAGGTCAAAAGAAGGGAACGAAAGGAGAACAGGAGAGTCCTGTACATAGATGCATGTGGCATTATAGATTGGTGCACTCTCACTGTAGCTGTGACACCCAAAGGTGATAGCCTTATATTGAATATAATTTAGGAAAATAATATTTAATTTGGACATTCAGAAAGTACACCTTACATATCACATCCAGTTTTACTATGATGAGCTTGTGCTCTCCTTTCACTCTACTCAATAAATTTATTCAATAATAATAAAATAAATGTTAAATAAATCATTCATTTTTTTGATATTTAAATAATATTTATTATTATTGGATGAGCTTATAATCCTCATCTATTCAACTCAACAAACTCATTCAATAATAATAAAGTAAATGTCAAATGAGGTATCCATATTTGATATCCATTTTTTTGGATATCCAAGTAACATTGCTCTATAATTTAAGAGCAAAAATTATACCGTGATAAAAAGCAATGAGGGAAGTAATTAATTATGAGTATGATATGAATAAATTTTGCCAATTGGATCTTACATGCATGAATAATAATCATAAACAAATATAAAGTTGCTATACAATGAATTTAATTTATATACAATACCAATGTAAGTGTGCTACCGCATAAGAAAAAGTGATTACTTTTTAGAAAATAAGTGTAAAAATCAATTATTTTTTATTATGTGATAGTATTTGGTTGCATGTCAGTATAAAATTATTTTATACTAACAGTATAAAAAAATTAAATTATATTACTTTTTTAAGTAATTATATGACTTTTAAATAACTTTTAATTTGACTATCTATATATCTATATATATGATTATACAATCAAGACATATTCCTCTCACCTCTCTGATATAATATTCCTCTCACCCCTAATATAAAAGCGCTTCTGTCACTCAATACGCACACATGCATTAATATTATACTTCCGTATAGTTTTTAAACATGCCAAATTGGGGCACTTTTAAGAATCACCTTATTATTGTTACTAAATTTGGATGGATAATCGTAGGTTAATAATTAAGGACTTCAGTTACTAGTAAATGGTGTTGACAAAAAAATATATTTCCCACATACATAGATCATTTGATACACATTAATTAAAAAAATTGTCTTTCACTTGATGTACCTAAGTATAAAGGGTGTTGAGAATATGGTATAAAGAGCAGCTGTTTTTGTTTTTTTGGGTTTTATTTTTTTTTTTTGTGAGGGTGTGGGGGGGGGGGGGAGGAGAGAGAGAGAGAGAGTTGGCCGGTGAGTCATGAGAAAAGAATTTAAAGATGGATACCTCTCATCTTTGTACAATTTATACCGGAGACTTTATATGAACATGGCTATTCTAATACTTAAAAGTTAGTGTGTAACTGAAGTACCTATTCCATCACTTTTGATATAATAGATGAGTGGATAAAATTTGGATCACCATCACATCCAATGATAATAGAGTAGATATCTCAACTGGACATTCACTTTTTTATATTGGAATAGCATTTTTGGGCTTTCTATTGAACAAGCCAGCCAGGGATGTACATCGGTGTGAAAATTACATGGACCACTACTATCAACTTGTCTTGTTCAATCATTTACTCCAATCCACACTCCACATGTCTGGGATTCCAAAGCAAAGATGTTGCACTTGATTCCCACTTTGGTGAAATCTCTCTATCTCTCTCGGCCCCCTCTCTGGTTCTATCTAGCCTTCGATCGATTTGTTATTTGTCACTCATCACTCATAACACAAAAGGACATGTGACAAAAAAAAAAAAGGATTGAGCTATGGCAGGACCAAAACATAACAAACCTGCTACTGCAGAGTGCTGACAAATTAAAAGCGTGCATATGCTAAACTAAATCTGATTGTACCTCACACGAGAATGTGGGTCTTATTAAATTTCACTTTCGAGCAACACGGTAAAGTAAGACTTGCAATATTTGATATAAATAAAATATAAAAGATATGTGGTTTTTATAGCTAGTCCTTTTACATAATGTGATCAATCACTCAACGTAACGTGTACACAATTTCTAGCTAGATGGGAAGAATACAAAGATGTCCTTGAGAAGGGGGTTAAGTTACATATATAGTAGACCATATAGTCAATAATAATGTGTGTCTATACATCATAGTTTCATTTAATTTGAATGAAAAATTGGTTGTGTAAGAAGAGCTAGCAAGCTAGGAGAACTTTTCAACGGACGGAAGAGAAGTGACAATCTATCATGCAAGGTCCATTAGTGCTTTAAATTAAGATAGCTAGTAGTACTGTGTGGTAGAAATGAGGTCAATTGCGCAATGATGGTAATTAGAACATACCTACATAGCTAGCTAGAATAATATTCCTAGAAGTGATATGTCTTTATTCACTGCTATAGAATTCCAATTTACCCGAAGAGAGGCATTTGAGAGAGACAGGAATGAAATATTAGCCTCCCTCATTTCCCTACATGTGTTTGCCGTAAGGTGGGGAGGCTCCAACTCACTAGGGAGCATATGAGTCACTTTTCCTAGTGACATTGACCCAATATTGTTGGAGTATCAATTGGATACTAATGGAATCTTCCTTTGTCTCAAGAATAAGGCCAGCTGCACATAAGACCAATATCCCTTTGGAACATCATTGGCTTGGGTCTGCACTGGGATTCCTTTCTTGGCTTTCAATTCTTTCATGAGTAGGTAGGGGAGTGAACTGGGATCCACCATGAATATATGCTTAGTGGAACCTTTGGTTCTTTACTTATATTCTTTCACTAGTCATTTGCATCGTCCAATTTCGTGGACGTTTCTTCCACCCGGTTTGGCCATTCTTTTTACCTTTTCATGAACAAGGCAATTCAACCATGTCATGGAATCCTACCACATGCAATTGCTCGCCACCACATCTTTTAGGACCATGGCCCAATGTATAAAATGGGCTGCGTGTGTTATAAATCAATGAAAGATACATAGGCTTCGAAAACCCATGTAGCCTTAATTAGCCCAAAATTTGGTCTGTCACCACTCATCACAACTGAAACCATTTGCTATCCTACTGCATCGGCCCAAATCCTTATCAAGCCAATCTACGCTGTGACTAGACCATGTAACAATCGATGTCATGTATAGAATGCATTCATTTCCCAATACCCCCCAAAAAAAAAATTAATTTTAATGCACCAGCATAAAAAAGATTTGCACTGCCAATCAATTAATTGTTTCTATTTGTATGATTTCTTTGTTAGTAGGTGATTGAGTTAAACACTTTCTGCTGATATGGTATCACATGATGTAAAATTATTTTACACTTCAAATTAAACTATCAAACCAAAAGTAAATAAATAAAAAAAGAAAGTATACTTTCACCAGGAAAAAAAGAAAGAATGTATCCATATTGTTGACCAATTAAAAAAAGTCTGTTGTCTTGTCCCAAATAAATTCATGCAGCGATGACATAGATTTGTTGTCTTTAGATTATAAACAAACTAAGCTTCCTGTGATCGAAATTTACTTAGCGTAGGAGTTTGAGATCACCCAAGTAAAGTGAAATTGCTTAGTTATCCAGAAAAATGACAACGCGGCTATGCGTGAACGAGGATCAGTGTAAAAGCTACCTTAAAACAAAATTGTAAGTAGACCAGACCAACCAAATACTTTGCTCAATGTGCTCAAACCTTTTATCTCTCTAGCTTCTTGCTTCATCGTAGCCATCTATGTAGGCGGGTTTCATGGTAGACCTCATATGTTTGAGTCGATTATGGACTTCATATTTATTAATTATTGGATTAAACTATCAGTAAAAATAGTATTTATCTAATAGTTAATGATAGGGGATCCATGTCCATCTTATAATTTGCCTGAATCATCATCACTTTCCATAGATCATTATCTACTTCAACTATTTTGTCACTTGACATAAATCACTTACCTATTTATAACAAGACTAGTCTATATGAACCTTCCCCTGAAGCTATAAAAACATGTTCTGTCTCGCCAACTTGACATCTTTTATTTACCTAGGGGCCTTAATGATTGGTTAAACCTTGATAGTCGACCCCTCAGGATATGTGGCAAGATTTTCCATATTAGGAAAAACAAAAAAAGTATAATTCCTTGCTTAAATGACTTCAATAATTTGTGAAATAAGTACTGCAATAAAGAACTTAAGTTAGAGAATATATATTCACCCAGTCAACTATTCTCTTTAATTTTATAAAGATGTTAGATTAGTTACTAGTTATAATTTTCTCTAATGATTGGAATCGGAGAGACACGAGACAGTGCAGAGGGAGATACATAGTTGTTACATATTTAAATTTAAAATAATTTATTCATAAGTTACTCCTACGCAAACACTCGTCCGAATAGCCCTTAATACCATAGACAATGGCAACAGGAAAGGTGTACAAACCTTTCCTCAAGTGCCTCCGCCTTCCACTCCTAAAGATTGAGCACATAGAATTCGTCAACATATCATCTGTGTATTTCTAGAGACACCATCCAGCAAATTATACCTCGAGAAATGTTTTCAGTAAAACATGGCAATCTCCAGAAACTTATTCTGAATTTTCCTGCCTAAATATGTGCCAAATTAATTAGCACATTGGTCAGTGAAACAACTGAACAAGAATAAATTTTGAATTATTTAGAGACACACCAAACACAAAGAAGTAGCTATTATCATCCATGCGCATATAAGGTCAATAAACATATTGAGAATCAACTCAAGCAAACGTTAAATAATCTGAAAGGGTAAGAAGTTAAGAAAACAGGACAAAAGGCAAAGCAAAGCTTTAAGACCCTTCACTGATATCTAAGCTTCATCCTAGAGTTAACACTGAGAGGTGAAGCAGGCCATGCTGGACCAAAGAACTCTGAGTACATTTCCATGAAGAACCTATCAACAATTTCAAGATATGCCGGGCACGTGAGACGAGAATAGTAATGAAGAACCTCTTCAATGTCAAGCACATAATCCACATTGCTCATGTCCAACATCTCCAATTCCCTCAGCTTCTGTTCCACCATACGGTTTCTGTGTTCCCTCATGCCAATACAATTGAATGATGAATCTTTCTGTCTTGCCCTTTGATGGGTTAAGCCCCTCTTCTTGTTTTGGTTGTCATATTCCTCTCTTTTCTCCACCACATGATTCTTGTTCTTTGCAGGGCTTGCATTATTGGACAAGCTTATGTAGCTTCCACTACACACCTCATTCTCTTGCATTGCTGGAGATGGCAGTGCAGCTTTCTTCTTGCTTCTTCTCTTGGCTCTCTCTCTTTCTGAATCCCAATTTTCATCATAGTCAATGTAATAATTGTCCAATTCCTGATAGCCGCTGTTGCTGTTCATGTCCATGTCCTTGACACTAGATGCAGCCATAGAATAAGAGAAGTGATGGTGGGGTGGTGTTTTCGGAAGCCTTTCGTATCCCGGGGAGAAGAAAGACTTGAAGTTCTTTAGGGTCTTTTGGAAGAACTTCTTGGTGTTGGAAATGGAGCTTCTTAGCAGCATTTGTGACGGCAAATGATGGTACTAGTTCCTGTGTAATTATAAATGAGATTTTCTGGTGGGTTATACCTTTTGGTGCAGGGTGAAGAGAAGGGTCACAAAATTGTGTTTTGTCTACCTGTGTGAAAGTGTTAATGTGTCTCTTTTTCGGTTGTAGTTGGTGATATGATCTCAGTGAAGATTTCTTTATACAGGTGACACAAGCATAGGAGCCAACTACGAAGAGACTTTAGCCTTTTCTTTTTGGGTGATCAATGGAATTCCATTTTCTGCCGTGGTCTTCCATTGCTTTTGCTACTCTCTTTTTGTCCTCACACGCTCCTTTGTTTGTCCCTCCTTGCTTTCTGCTTCCTAACAGGACCCCACAACCTCCAAACTTGGCTTCTTCTCCCTAGTATCACTATGTGGAAGATTGTGACTCTTTTACCATTATAAATAAGTTTTTAAGTTTCGTTGCCTTTACTTTTGATGGAGGAGTTGGTGTATAGCCTCTCTGTGAAGATGAAAGGAGAGGGTGGTTGTTGAATTGGACCTGTCTTGAATAATTCTGTTTTTCCCTATATTTTATGGTAACTTTTCTCCGAGTCAGAAATCCACTAATCACTGTACTGCTTGGCCTAATTTACCATGTTTCATACATTACCTGTGCAAGTTTTAATAACTAGCATTTACTTTGACCAGTATGATACAAGAGAAAGAACGAAAGGCCTTCCTTGACTAATTTTAGTGTACAAGGATCAATACTTTTCTTCAATATTAGGGCTTTTAGTTGAATCCTGTAACTAACTACTTAAATGTCCTGTACGATGACGTCTGATGTCAAGCAAACTAATGTATTTCACCACAAATCAGCTCAGTGTTAAATTTTTAATGACAAGTTAAAGTATACACAGCTGCAATTATTACTCCCTTATTCTTTTGTAATATGTCTCCGAAAAATTGCAACCTTTTCAAAAGAGCACTTGCTGCTTGAAGCTAAAAGCCTGCTTCTAGTTTCACCCAAAAGTGAAATGACACTTGTTTCCTTGATTTGACAAGTTCTTTTTGACTTATTGTCCCATGTCCAAACACCACATTTTACCAAATCAGAGAAAATTATTCATTGCCACGAGAGACCCTCCTGTTCTCTCATTTGGAAGTATGCGTGTGTAATTTTTTTTGGCACGGGGAGAAAGAAATGAAACAGAAGAATAGTTAGCTGTTTAAGTTATTAATTGTGAGTAAATTAATAATATTTTTCAATGACCGGATCCATTCAACTAAATAATCATAATTTATCACATCAGTTCTAATCAAAGAGTAAGCTACTTTATTAGTTGAATGAAAGAAATGAGGGACCACCCAACCAATATACATACATAAATTGCTAAGCTTCTATTAGGCATTTATTTATATATATATACACACACAATTTAATATTCAGAAGCTATGAAATAAATGGCATCTTCTTCTGAGGTTGAGTTTTTGTTGTTTAGCATATTTTTGTCAATTTATTGTCATGGTTTTCATAAATGCCATTGACAATAAGGGCAACCCTCTCCTTGTTCTAATTCCAGTCTTGCACTTGAGTTGTCTTACATATTTGATCAAGGGTGCTACAGCTATTTTACAAAATTTAGGCCCACAACAGTGTTATATAGATCTTTTTCAACGCAACAAGTAGCACTAAGGTTGATTGATTTCCCTGTAGGGTTTTTATTAATCCTTTTCTCTCATTTCTTTATAAGACAACCGATTCTGGGAAAATTTTTTTATAATGATTTAAGTATAGTGGTCTAAGTGTGTTATTAAAATTTATAAAATTTAAGAGAAATATGAGTTTTTTCTATACAAATCACTACATGGCAATTTATCGCCATTATCAATTAAAAAATTAAGATTTTCACACACAAATTGCTATGTATGAAATGAAAACCGTGTGCGAAATGAACATAGAGGAGAGTTTATATAGACAAAAAAAATATTTTTTTAATCAAATATTAACACAAATTGTTATGTAGTGATTTAGGATATTATTTTTTTTATACAAATCGTTACCTAGTGATTTAACACCGTTATCAATTAAAAAAGTAATATTTTTTCACTCACAAATCACTATGTGATACACAAATCACTACATAGTAATTTTTGAGTGAAAAAATACCATTTTTTCAATTGACAATAGTGGTAAATCGCTAGGTAGCGATTTATATAAAAAAAATCTCATATTTTTCTTAAACTTCAAAAATTCCAACAATACACTTAAATCACCACCCTTTATTCATATCCAAAATAATGACCTGCCTATTGTTAGATTTTTTTCTACTATGGGTACTTGTTAGTTGTTGGTTTTGGCTAATTTGGGATGATGATAAATCGTTATTTTAAAAATGCTTAGCACGCCAAGCCAACACAAAAAATATATACGATGGATTTTTGTGTGTGCTTAGTTCTTTGTTCATAATTCCAAACTCATTTTTTTTAATATATAATTTTGATTTTATTATATTTTAAAGTAATGCGATTTGTGTTTAGTAATTTTATCTAAAAGTTTTGACAAAATTAATGTTACTCTAATATCACCCAACATAAAAAATAAGACATTTTTTGTTTTAGAATCAAATTGAAGTGAAAAATAAAACACAAAATCAAACATGACATTAAAAAAAAAATCACATTGAAACTCTCAATGAACATCCAAACATGCTATCAGTCAAATACTTAACATTGTCCATTTGAATGACTAAGAAGCAAAGCATAGATCTTATGTATATAGGCTAGTCTCCTCTAAAGCTAACTTGCTCCACTAGTAGTAGCCAACTAAGTGAACATTTTTTTTTTCTGTTTTTAAAAATTCTTTGTCAGATTACTAGTATAGTGCTATACATAAGGATGACAGCAATACAGGTAGACAGAAGCTAGTAGCTATAGTTTGTGTGTGACGAAACAACCAATATTGGAAGATGATTGAGAAAAGTGAACGACTGGCATCACATTGCAGGGCTAGGAATTTTAACTGACCAGGACTAACCAACCACACATCAAATCTTGATAAGGATAGGAGCAGAGAGCCTAGCCTGCAATGCAAGTTTGAGCATTAATGGAAATTGGGCCACGTCTTGTTGGTGTTTGGAACCAGTCTGCATCCAAGAAGATTATGAACTTTTGTTAGTCTACAGTCTAAAACTCGTGCTTAATTCTTAAGAATACGACTGTATATATATACACATGACCGTCTGTATATGAATGAATCCCTTGGTACGTATGAGATCTCAACCACAACTACTCCTTACCTACCAAAATAATATTCATCTAGACATATATAATCATAAGACAATAATATTATCGTTACGATAAGACTCACTTTCTTATTGTTAAATAAGATAACTATTATAAATTAAACATTTTATGGATATAAAATAT